>OX387363.1:7235000-8495714 GCA_947563465.1 Archips xylosteana
ACAACTGAGAAAAATTGACTGTGGTCTAAAATTGATGCGGAATATTTCAGAAGACTGTTAGTTTTATAGAACACCCCAGTAAAGTTTCTTCATAAGATTTTTGATTCCAGATGAAATCACATTTACCCGGGTCTTCAGGCAAAGAAACCCAAACATCTGCAAAATTTTCTGATGCACGTCAATTTCGTAGTGTTTACTATGCATATGCATCGTCAATGCAAAATTATTACTTGATAAGTACCTAGTAATATTCTTCTGGGTGCGCAGTCCCGTGCAATTTGTTGGAACATTCGAGTCCGAGTTATTCAACTTGCTGATAGTTGGGCCATTATTTTATTATAGGGCCAGTATTTTTTGTAATGTGCTCTTCAAATATTTTTTTTACAAAAACGGTAAAGTGCTCGGTTTTATTATTAAACATTTAAATAGGTACATAATTAAGCTTACATTTAAAATTATCACTACGTATAAAATAGGTAACTATAAAGTAGGTAACGCAGTGGACATGCATGTCCCCGCCATTTGTATGGAAATTGGTGTATTCTTCGCTGAGTTACCAATTTTTTCCACAGAATTTCATTAAATTTAAAGTTTTTTTGCTTTAAAAGATTAAATTTAGTTATTTTAGTTTTTATGTAAGTTATTTACACTTCAAAAAAACACCAGGTATGCCTTATATTTCACAAAAGATTAATGGCCCTAAAATAAAATAATGACCCAGTTACGTCACAACGCTTATTTTCGTCTTTATTTGATCGATGTGCCCTATACTATAGGCCATCTCTTTCCTCTTTTTTTTCATCTACATTTTTTCAATTAATTGTTGTAACAGATCATTGCATCGTATTAAATGGTCCACCATCTCCCTCTCATTATACTCTACTATATTTAACATACTTATTTTTTTTTTTAACTTCTTCCAGAATCCTCATATTAAGTGATTCTTTCGGTCCAGCATATCACCTTCATTCTTCGCTAACACCACATCTCCAATGATTCCCCATTGCAACACAGTCTATTTATGCATAAAAAGTACCGGCTAAAATAAAAATTCCATCAGCAACTGTAATTCCCAATTTGCTCTGTAACTTACTTCACGATACAGATAACCGTATAGGCATTGATTTAAAGCAAATTTTTCAATCCAAACTGTTATAATAACAGTTTTAACATTCAAGTAACACTTACATTTGATTTCTATAGCATTTCATTATTTTAGTGAAGGTCGCCGTCGCTTCTCTTTCATCACTTCATATTAATTGTTAATGTAAATTACCCATGTAATGTTCGATGTAGAAATCTATCCATGAAAAGTTTAGCGACCTTGTGACTTTTGCTTTATGATTTTAATTGGTCATTTATCATATTTATTATGTCCAATCTTTTAGTTCTGCAGTCCCATGAAAATATCTATACATTTTTACCGGCGTTGTTTGATGACGTTATTGTGTTTCTAAGGTCGATTGAAATGATCAGAATAATTATTCCTGACAATCTCTCTACATAGTATAACACAAAGTTGCTTTCCCCGCCTTTCTGTCTGAATATCCGCTAACTCCACCTTAGCCACGCATACGCAACGGATTTTGATACAGTTTTCACCATTTAATACAATATACAGGGCGACTTGTAATTCGACCTATTCCCTGAAAGAAGTTATTCTAGAGCTTATTTACAATGTTTTTAGTCCATTCAAGCAGGGGTCTATTTAAATTCAATGGTTTTCGAGTTATTCGACATCTTAGTTTTTTTATAAAAAAAAATGCCATTTTCCGACCTAAAAATGGGAATTGTAAAAAAGGTACACATGCTTTAGGATGGTCAATTTTTGTTTTTCTTAAGGATTACTTTAAATAAAAAAATCACGTCAAAAAATTATCGAGGCTTTACTAAATTATTGACAATAATAGCATTTATCACAGAGCAGGTAGCGAGTGTGCTGGAAGCGTACTCTGACCCGAACATTTCGAAATCGGGTTGTTTGTGCCACTTTTGTTTGCTTTTATCTTATCTTGACTAATCTTTTGTAATCTTTTGAGGTTCAAGGTCAGGCCTTTTGGTAAGTATTCTGACAACTCTCGGACAATTTTGTACAGTGCTATTGTATGCTCCAATGGGCAGATTATGTGAAATTGAAACTTGTAAAAACTTCACTGAAGTGTATACCATAATCATACAATAAAGACGATTTCTATTTTTTCAAACTAGACGCATTCAAAGATAATTAATGCTAAAAACAATCAGATCAGGATTTTTCGGAGTAGGTACTGTGCTATTGAAATTTGACAGTATTGATGGAGCAACGCATACCTACTTACCTAGTAAGTTTAATTCGCGAGCCATTTTTTTAATTGATAAAAGATTATCCTTCTTAAAGAAATTTTAGAATTCTTCTTCTGCTTCCGTCGATGTTGTTCCGGATCAAAGAAGTTACATCAAAGAGAAGTTCATGTACCTACTACTTCACATAATGGTCCTTTAAACATACCTTTATACTTTGTACACAGCTCAGTTCTGTGAATTTAACAATTCTAAGGATTTTGTTGTTTTAAGAACTTATCGATTGTAATGAATAAAATGGGTTCGTGGTGGCCTAGTAAAACAATAATTTCTCGGAATTTATGCGAAATTACATTTTAAATTTACCATGAGCCTCACGGTTAAGGAAAACATCGTGAGGAAACCTGTATACACCTGCGAAGAAATTCAATGGTGTATGTGAAGTTCCCGATCCGCACTGGGCCCGCTTCGGAACTACGGCCCAAGCCCTCTCATTCTGAGTGCAGGCTGTGCCCTGCAGTGGGACATATATAGGCTGGGATGATGATGATTAATGAATAAAATTACTTAGTTTTATGTTTGAAATTTTGTAAATTGCACAAACTTTTTGTTCAGCAAATTGCGGTGCGTAATAATAATAATCATCATTTATTTCGACCATCACTGGATCGTATACGTTAGTTAAAAATACATTAATAAGTTAATAACGTAACCGAATGTTATTTGTATATTCACATAATGATAAAAATTACAAAACACCATCACTGTTTCATTCAATACCTATATATTTTAAATTGACGAATGTATTTATTTAATAGATTTAAGACCTTTTATAACACATAATTTCAATAAACTATATGAATACGACTATGACATCGGATGTCGTAGTTCTTTTTATGTTTTTCGCAATCTTATCATGTTTATTAATAACGAATATCACCGGAACATTCATAATTGTATAATATTTAGAAAAGTGTGAACCTATATATTATCCAACTCAACCGTCATATGATGTGTCGAAGTTGTCCCAAATCCACATTTTACAGAGGCGCACCGCGTTTAATATTATTGTATTGCATAATGTGACCCCATAAACCGAGAAGTTGATATGAAGTAGTGACTAAGCAGATGTATTGTCTAGTGGTTACGTAACATTTATGCTGTTTAACGTTTTTGTTTCATTACCTGCACCTGTTGGTTGTGATAAATTCTAATTGCGTATTTGATCTTCTAATTGTAAATGTGTAAAGTTGTGTTTGTGTCACGAATATTTTGGTATCAATGACATCCATCATTTCAGCCAGGCCTGCTCCAAGGTTCACTACACAGACCGGTCAGGCGCCATCCGCTTCCAACGCGTTCCTGCAACCTTAACCTGAGGCCATAACATTGTCTAACGCGCGGGTGCTTGCTATCGCATTCACCATTTCTTTCTGTCACCATCGTATACCGTTTGACAGCTACCGCTCCATCTTGTTGGTTTGGGGGTCTACCAACACTGCGTCTTCCGGTCCGTGGATGCTATTCGAGAATCTTTTGCACAACAAAAACATCCGTTACATAAGAAAATGATCGCATGCGTGTATATTTGTTGGTTTTTATTTGTGTTATAAAAGGGCAATGGTTGCTCTCATGTCCACCTAATGTGATTTTTTTTTCATGCAAATCTCATCGATCTAAACGCTTCAATATATGACGTGTAATAAAGATAAATAAAATCAACAAACTTACTTATTACATCATTGCACAATAGCGCTTAAATAAATAATTATTCTTACCCAAGGGCCTTTCTATATTATCAATTATATAATTTGTATTAGTAATCATCTGTATGACTATAACCAAGTCTGTAACGATTTGGCCTGTCATAAAGTCATAAAAACCTCCATTAAATAACTAATTGATTAATTTGATTTACATAATGATGCATGTAGATTAATAATTTTTAATGGTAGATATCGTAGATATCTGGGCCAACCTCAGAACAGGCCTAGTTTCCTTCACAGGAATGTGCGGTCGGAAACAAAAACATGTAAATATTTCTACATCTTATTCTGTTACAGTGGAATGAAAACTTTTGTTCTTGTCTGTACTTCGTAACAAGAAAGGTTCTTTCCATTTAATTCCAGATTGGTACTTTTCTAGTTTAAGTCGGCACACATACTATTCATTAATTTAAACTTCGGACCATTTCAAACTTCGAACATTTTGAAGTGTTTTAAGATACATCATAGATGAATATCACAACGAACGTTTAATTTAATAGCAGGAAAAACCAATAATTACCTACTAACTAAGCTACGATTTTATGCATAAGTTACATTTTAGTTTTATAATCAAGCTCATAATAAACTGAGTCCACAATTTATCTCATATTTAAGTCTTCCCGGTGAAAACTTTACGACGGTGGAAGCAATCTTGCAAATTTCACTTTTTCATCTAATTATCTCGCCTACGCATACGCAGTTGCAACACTGTGGATTATCTAATAATATGATGCTAGGAGAAACAGTGCAGACCGGTCAAGTCCGAACTGGCCACTATTATAATCTTACCTCATGACCCAACTTGTCATCGTTATGAGGCGAGTTTGGATTGAGACCAAACAAAAGAGCAGAGACCTACTGCCATTTGCAATTTCATGTGACGATTTCGAAAGAGCACTGATGGGTATCGATTTTTAAAGTCACATCATTTGAATAGATCATCCTAAAGGGGTAGAAATCTGTGTCATGTCGGCCTATATACGTCCTGCTGCAGAGCACAGGCCTCCTCACAGAACGAGAGGGCCTGGGCTGCAATTCCCACGCAGGCGTAGTGCGGATTTGGGACTTCACACACAACAATGAATTTTTTGTATTTAGTAGGTAAATTTTAAATGTAATTTCGCACAACCAATGAGGTTCGAGCCCAGGTTCGAATCCAAGTCCTGCTTGAAAGGAACCACTAGGCTATCACGGCTTTTTCAGCGTATTGCTACAAAACTACAGCTAAAATTAAATTTTCGACTAATTGACAAGCTTACTTATGCTTGCTTACTTAAGCTACTTACCTACTCGTATTTTCAATTCGCCGCATTCGATCGAATGGCGTTTTCGAGTGATGTGATTTCAAAAATTGGTGTACCGCTTCCAATCTAGCTTTGCCATAAATACCAGAGCGTGGCTGTTGCTGTAATCGTAATTTTGGTATACAGGGTTATTTGTATTTCACTGACATCCTCTTAACCCTGAATTCCTATCACTCAAACAAATGTTTTTTGTTTTACGACTTTTTAAAATGAAGCACTTTTTTTTCCATACAAATACACAGAGTATCGTAAAAATAAGAGGTAATCTCAAATTCTCAAAACGAAATTACACCAAAAATATTAAGTTATGACAAAAGCCGTAAAACAAAAAGCATTTGTAAGTGGTAGGAGTTTAGGGTTAAAAGGATGCTAGTAAATTACAAATAACCCTGTATACTCGTATCATTTCAAGAAAAAAAAGTTGATTGATTCGGTGTCTGGTAAATTGTAGCATCGTCAGCAATAGATTTAGGTAGGTTTTAGCAAAAACCTTATTGTCTTGTCTCTTATTTTGATACCGAATGTAGAGTTACCTAATATGCAATGCCATTGTAGAAAATTGATAATCATCAGTTTCTACTCAGTTAAAGTCCCTTAATACAGCGTCTGATAGTAACATGCATTTTTTAACTACAGTTACATAAATACCCGAAAGCTGGAGCTGTGATAGATAGAGTCATAAAACATAAAACCTCAGCCCAGACCCCTGTACTACGAAAATCGAACTTCAGATTGTGCCGCCCCGCTCACGCTCAGTGTTTATAGGAAAGTAAGAGGCACAGTACGAGTTTTGAATTTCGGATTTCCGAGTAGACTCGCTGTTCTCGAGCTCGTACCACCCCAAGTCACCACTGACATCTAGCGAGCGTCTCTTTGTTTTGTTTTAAGTGTTCAAAAGCGCCATCTTTCGCGTAACTGTGGCAACACTTTGCATTGCAGTAAGCTAAGAGATGTAGTTGCTAGATGTCTAAGTAAAAGTTACAGATTTATAACAACAGAAAGCGCTGGTTGGCAGCTTTCACCAGTTTCATATTTGCTTGCGCTTGCTTCTGCTCGCAAGAATTACACGGACAGCGACTCCGGTAATTCAAACCAAACATTTAAACGAGTGTGAATGTCAGGGTTGCTTGCAGATATTTGGCCTGGCACTGATTAGGTACACGGATAATGCGATTCGGTTTGAACTTGGCAGGGTCAAGTTCAGCGTTTGCTAAGAGCGGGAGGAACATTAGTCATCTTAGTGTGGCTGTTTATTATTAATTTACTTTTTAAATTGCATTCCAATCTTAATATGTTATAAAAGTTATAAGACATCCAGATAGATCGGGGGATGGTGACACAAAATACTACTTAGGTCATTTGTACCAGTATGGCGGTTCTTCAGGGGTCTAATTACGTAATGACAAAAAGGAAAATGATGGGCATAGCGCTGGTACCGGCGGCCCAATCGCGTGGGCGTTAATCAAACGTGTCGGATAAATAACGAGAATCGAACGATTTGTTCCACAAAAATTCTTTTATTTTCCGATAGTCGATAAAAAAACAGAAGACGGTAGCGTAATGCCATACTTCTCCAGTGTGACTTACAGCCCGCCATACCGACGCTAACACGTTAATTTAAAAACAACAATTCAACCATTTGTACTAAGCTAATTTTTGCACAGCTAATAATCGTCGAGTAGCCATTCACGAAAATCACCATGCCATACTTTTCTGACGGTTCCAAATGGGCGCCATACCGCCGCAAAGGAGCAATCTTTATTTTTTTTGCAAAACGATAAAACACTCATGTGACCCTTTATGAAACTCGGCTACGCCTCATTTTATGAAACCACACTCGTGTTTTAAGGACCCCTATTATGATACAGTTGCATAAAATACTATTAGACCCTCGCAACAAGCCCTTTTTGATTTGTCGCACACGGTACAATTTGCAAAACTTATTAAGTAAAATAAATAAATAAATAAATATTAGGGGACAATCTTACACAAATCGACCTAGTCCCAAACTAAGCAAAGCTTGTACTATGGGTACTAGACGACGATAAACATACTTATATAGATAAATAAATACTTAAATACATAGAAAACATCCATAACTCAGGAACAAATATTCGTGCTCATTACACAAATAAATGCCCTTACCGGGATTCGAACCCAGGACCTCTTGCTTCGTAGGCAGGGTCACTACCAACTAGGCTAAAGCGGTCGTTATTAAGTAAGTATATAATGTTTCTGGTTGGTCTCCAAAAGTGTCCTCCTAATCTAAAATTCATTTGTTTACGTTCGTATTTGGGGTCACATACATCCCACAAAAACATTTCATGTTAAATGTTGCCAAGACAAGACCATGTAGCTCGCACTGTCAAAAAGTAATCAGATCTCTTGTAGAGCCAAGTTTCTAACTCTACGTGCCCAGCTCTAAATCTATAAGCCCTAATTTTACACTAATTAATCTCGTAGGCGTGCAAACCGTGGACTAAACTGGCAAGTCGGCCGCACGAACCTTTTGCAATTCGGCATATGGGCTTGAACTTAAAAATCTATTCAATCTTTTAAACTCTTTCCATGCGGCCGACTCGCCAGTTTAGTCCACGGTTTGCACGCCTACGAGATTAAACTACTACTGCTTAGACTAAGCATACAGAGTGCTTAGTATAAGTTTTTACTTCACCAAATACTTCTCGATCGCGTTTACGTAAAAAATTCAATTCTATGGAAACATGGACGCGCGAGCGCGGAGGCGCTGTCACATGTTTCCATAGAATTGATTTTTTTACGTAAACGCGATCGAGAAGTATTTGGTGAAGTAAAAACTTATACTAAGCACTCTGTACGCTTAGTATAAGTTTTACTTCACCAAAATACTTCTCGATCGCGTTTACGTAAAAATTTCAATTCTATGGAAACACGGACGCGCGGCCGCGGAGGCGCTCTCCATGTTTCCCTAGTAATTGATTTTTTTACGTAAACGCGATCGAGAAGTATTTTGGTGAAGTAAAACTTATACTAAGCGTACAGTACGCTTAGTATAAGTTTTCCTTCACTTCAATACTTCTCGGTCGCGTTTACGTAAAAATTTCAATTCTATGGAAACATGGACAGCGCCTCCGCGCGCGCCCGTGCATGTTTCCATAGAATTGAAATTTTTACGTAAACGCGATCGAGAAGTATTTTGGTGAAGTAAAACTTATACTAAGCGTACAGTACGCTTAGTATAAGTTTTACTTCACCAAAATACTTCTCGATCGCGTTTACGTAAAAAAATCAATTACTAGGGAAACATGTGCAGCGCCTCCGCGGCCGCGCGTCCATGTTTCCATAGAATTGAAATTTTTACGTAAACGCGATCGAGAAGTATTTTGGTGAAGTAAAACTTATACTAAGCGTACTGTTTCCCTAGTAATTGATTTTTTTACGTAAACGCGATCGAGAAGTATTTTGGTGAAGTTAAACTTATACTAAGCATACTGTACGCTTAGTATAAGTTTTACTTCACCAAAATACTTCTCGATCGCGTTTACGTAAAAATTTCAATTCTATGGAAACATAGACGCGCGCGCGCGGAGGCGCTGTCCATGTTTCCCTAGTAATTGAATTTATTACGTAAACGCGATCGAGAAGTATTGAAGTGAAGGAAAACTTATACTAAGCATACAGATTACTTTTCGACAGTGCGAGCTACATGGTCTCGTCTTGGCAATAGGTATTTAACATGAAATGTTTTTGTGGGATTTCATTTCTTTTTGGTAGGGGATGATTTACTAAAAATCCTGAAATACATATCTTATTATTTATAAAAAGGATGACAAGGACCCTCTATATCAATTTTCAGATCTCTAGCATCAAAATTTGCGGAAGTCTCATACAAGCTTTCACCCCCTAGTTGAAGGGGTTGGGGGGGAGGGGGGTAAAAGTTTCAAGTTTTAAGATTTTTTTGTTGTTTGTATACTATTACTAGCTTACATACCAAATTTCAGCTTTCTAGGACTTCAGGAAGTACCTTAAGAATTTTGATGATCAGTGAATCAGTGACGAAATCGGGGGTTTTTAGACATTGATAAAATCTAAAGTATAATAGCTACGACATTCAAACTTTGTATGTTCCATGTTTGTACTAGTGTCATTATATTTTGAAATTTTCAACTATTTAACATCATCCAAAGCAAAGTTATAAGAGTTCAAATAAACGACGAAACGTTTCGAGAAAAGGTAGGTAGTGCCCTTGCGCTGCGCTTGGCTCGTCTTGGCGGGGACACTCCCGTGCCCCCAGATTCATAGATAAGTATATAAAATTTGAAATTAATTTGTCCAGTAAATTTGAAGCTAATTTGCTGTGACATACGGGCAAACATACAGAAACACGAGTGAAGTGATCCCATAAGGGTTCGGTTATTTCACTTCATTTTTTTGACTGTACTTACTCTGTCATCCAACTTACTAACCATGTACATACTACATACTGACCTGAGTATTATCATATCAAGTCAATTCGAGCACTAGAGGTGAGTTCATTCGGCTGACACGGCAAGTTAAAAAAAAAGCTTGTAAAAAGAAAGAAGTAGCAAAAGATAAACTCTTCTTTTTGTACTCTTCTTAGTTAAAGAAAATAAAATTTTAAACATAAACTTTATTCACAATATGTTACAATTTTAATTTTGGTTTACCTGGCCCATCACAAATCAAAGTATTTTTGAATTTGTAATAGCATTTCTTCAAGACTAGAAATATAATAGTATAGATAGTAATAGTTTAGATCTATTTATGACACTAATACTATTTGTCACCTGAATAGGTACGTTTATTTTCACTACTAGCATAATTATGTTTAAAACTAGATATGGCCTAATTAATAAAGTTTTGTCATCTTTCTACCCCACAAATGGGACTGTAATTCTTACTACTTAATTCTAATTGTTCAAGTCTCGAACATTTAACTGATCTTTTTCTTCTTTTGTGCGATTTAGCCAGCCATGTACTTTTTATAAGGTCAGCACCTTTTTCAGCTATCATTATAGTAGGTGCGTTGATGTTTCCATTTGTTATAGTAGGCATTATACTAGCATCGATAACTCTTAGACCATGAATACCATACACTCGCAGTTCTGGATCTACTACGGCCATAGGGTCACTTGCAGGTCCCATTTTTGCCGTACATGAGATATGGTATATGGTCATAGTGTACTGACGAATCAAGCAGTCCCAGTACTCATCTGTGTATAGCGGTAGATGCTTGCAGTTAGGGACAGGCTTATTGTGAAATCTAGCTCCAAATCGTTTCATTGCTTTTGTCTCCGCTACCGCCAGAGCTGCCTTTACGCCTTCTCGCAAAACACCAACGTCATCAGGATGCGTTAAATAATTGTGGTACATCAAAGGATAATCTAATGGATTCCGCGACCGCAACTTAATAAAACCTTTACTTTTAGGACGAAGCATCATTGGAAATATCCCAAAAACGTCTTCATTATTTATTTCACGGAAGACTTCGTTGTAGAACTCGTCTGTTAGTCCATGAGCTTTTTTGACGTGAGTTCCTCCATCAGATGGAGTAGAGGCTGATGTCAACATGAATTCTATATCGGGCCAGTCATCGCTTGCATTAGCATATTTTGTGTTTATGAATGACACCACTTCCAAGCCGACGCTCGAAGTCAGTGGACCATCTTCTGTTACCGCATACCGCAAAGCAGAATTTATATTTACAAGTCTATTCATGACCAAACTTACTGGATGATCAATTCTAAATACGAGACCGCCCACAGCGATATGGTCTTGCAAGTTTTGCCCGACTCCAGGAGAATCTTGAATAACTTTGATGCCAACTTCTTGTAAATGTTTGGCGGGGCCGACGCCAGAAAGCATTAGTAACTGAGGCGATCCAATGGCCCCAGCTGACAGAATGACTTCACGTTTCGCGTACACGATTTGTTTTTCCCCGTCCCTTATAAACTCCATGCCGAACGCTCTCTTGCTCTCTTTGTCTATTAATACTTTCGTAGCATGAGAAAAGAGAGCTATATGAAGATTCTGACGTAACCTAACAGGTCTAAGAAAAGCTTTCGCAGTAGAGCATCTTGTACCTCGTCTCATGGTAAATTGGTACCACGCGTAACCTGTTTGCTGAGCTCCATTAACATCGACGATGTCATAGCCCATTTCTTCGCCCGCTTGCAGAAAAGCGGCACCGAGTGGTGTGTTATACGGAGAATCCTGAACAGTGAGGTAACCACCTGAAAATATAGAGTAAGTAAATTTAAATAATTTATTGAATCAGGCGTTACTTTGCGGAGGTCCATATTAATGAACTAAAAAGTAATTGTTTTAGTTCATTAAGTAAATTTATTTTATTTTTACCATACGTTTATGCGAAAAAACTATACAAAAAATGTTCTTAGTGTTAGTTGCTTCATTACCTGTACCATGATATTTTGTGTCTCTCGCTAAGTAAGGATTCCTTTGATCCTCTGATTTTTTAAAGTATGGCAGAACATCATTGTATCCCCAGCCGGGATTCCCAAAAGACTCCCATTGGTCAAAGTCACGTCTGTTGCCTCGTATGTACAACATCGTGTTGAGCACTGAGGAGCCTCCAAGTACTTTTCCTTTTGTCCAGCAGCATCGCTTGTCTATCATTGCTTGACAAGCTGAATCCTGTGGCTGAGTCCTGAAAACATATACAATAAGCTTATAAGTTTTTTATGCTTTTCGTACTATTTATCAACTGTACTTTGATATCTTCTAATCTACACATAATGTACATGTACCTCTACACCAAATATAAAGCCAATACTTTAGTACCTGCTATTTAATGATATTTGCTAGTTGATTTCTCATTCTTTAATGACTCACCTATATTTCCAGTCTAATTTACTTTTATGCAAGTACAAAGACAGCAAGGGCACATCACTTATATCTGTCTCGTGACCACCAGCTTCTACCAGCAAGACATTCCAGCCTTCTATTTCGGACAATCTATTCGCCATAACCGCTCCAGCTGAACCCCCTCCGACCACAACAAAGTCATACTGTTCCCGTAGGTATTTTTGGTTGAATGGTCGGTTTTCTGGGTCGAGGAGATCGTAGTTGAAGTAAGCCATGGTCGCCAACATAGCCGGGATGAAGGTTAACTTGCTTATGCCGCCGATGGTTAAAGCTGACTTTGCAGCCGTGGCGGCCACTGTTAGAATCCCCATGTCGTTAGTTCATAGTCCTGGAATACCAGAAGATACATGATCAGGAAATTATTTTGACAGTTTGGTAGAGATTGTTAAGTGACTATACTAAACAATAAATTCGAAGAAAACACTTTATCGTATACATTGAATGAATTTTTTGCACACGTTAATCAAAAAAATTAGTACCTAATCGTATTTGTGTGTCAAAGTGATGTTCTTAAGCAGCTAACATAATACGTTTTTGTCAAACTTTTTACGGTCACTAAACACGAGGTAACGGAAACCTTTGCTATTTTGATCTATGGATGAAATAGTCGTGAGTTCATCCAAAGGTTTCTTAATATAATATGTGCAATAAGTTAATGAATAATCGATCGATCAAGCAACTCGTCACTGCTCTGAGCTTGAGCATGGTTGGAGTACCTGACCTGAAGCTTGAGGTCAGAGCAGATATACATGTGTATGAAAAAAGTTCAAGTAAAATGTATTTAAGTTTGTATCTTCATAAGTACAGTCAAGGAAACTGAATTGCGTACCAGAGTGGAACCTTTTTGTTACAAATGACATGTTGACATTCTCTACATCTGCCAAAGAAATCATCGAGAAATTGATTGTGAAGAGGTTCCACCCTTGGTACGCGATTCAGTTTCTTCGATTGCATGTTTATCCGTTGCCTAGTACAAATAGTATCTACAAGCTTTGCTTAGTTTGGGACTAAATCGTTCGGTGTTAAATTGTCCCGTGATATTTTGATATAATATTTATGTCTTAAATATTACTGTTTAAGGGGAAATTGCTTTGTATTCTTATTGTTGTTGCCACTAAAGATAGATTGATATTTTATATTCTTTAATGGATCACTATATATATCAATATCTGAATATGAATCGGCATGACAAAATGGCCAATTGGCAATCTATTAAAAAGTGTAACAAGAGGGGTCTAAAAATGTGGCGGGATTTCTGGATGGCACCTTCCAAAAAAATATGGGACTCATGACATGGATCTATCTATACTTACTAATATTATAATTGCGAAAGTGTGTCTGTCTGAAAGACATCCGTCTCTGTTACCTTTTCTTGCCGCGGAACCGATTTAGGTGAAATTTCATATAGAGGTAATTTAAGACCTTGAGAAGGATATAGGGTAGTTTTTATCCCAGAAAATAGCATAGTTCCCACGGGATAGCGTGTAACGAATTCTTGGCAAACAGAGTCCGTTACAAATAAAATAGTAAAAAACTCCTCCTGATTTAGCTCTGTATGTTATATGTACCAACAGGAAGCAGTCCTCCCTTTTGGCGTTGCCGAAATGTACTTGATACAAGAAAAGTTATTTGGCTGTTCTTTCCCAAACAGGCCGTTCATATTCTAGCGGAATTACTCTTTCCTTTGAAACACAACAGCCACAGCCACAGCTGTGCGTTACTAATCCCTATATCTTGTTTCGCACTAAGGATGCTACACGTGTGTATTGGCGTGGCTTTGTTTGTTGCGTTTGCGCAAGTATTACATGCGCAGTAACGTAACTGTGACTCGTGTCGCGCATACGGGATGAGATCACTATCTCTTCGTAATAAAGGTTGTTATCATGTGGCCGTACTGCTGCGGTACTTGTCGTATGATTCGTGGTTGACCTTTTGCAACCTACGGTGCTGTGGAGATTGACAATGTAGATGCTTGTAGGGTTCATTACATTTTTTTTTACAAAATTTGCTTTTTCGTAGGACGCAGGGACAGGACTTAAGGAATTAGTTATAGTCTAAATCGAATGAACCTAGTTTTTGAATTTCTAAAAGCATTTCCTTTTAAAAAGCTTTACCAAATGTGCAGTATTTTCGAAGCTAAATCTAAATAGACAACTCACAGTACTTTGTAGCTTGGTTTCCATCTACAAAACATTGCAGATTGCAGCACAATTTTTTTTTTCAAATCTAATAGCTAAGTATTCACCGCAATTTTGGCCTGCGTTTTGTGGAAATTTTACCGGAATATAATAAATAAAAATGTAGCCTATTTTAATCAGAAATAGTGGCTTTATATCAGTGAATTAATTTTTAGAATCGGTTCTGCAGCTATAACCTACCTACAGAAAAACAGAGAAACACAACTTTTTCGCCTTTGAAGTAGCTCTGAAGCGATAATGCCGCCTATTGCTAATAATTAATTAATCATCATCATCATCATCTCAGCCTATATATGTCCCACTGGGGAGGGCACAGGCCTCCTCTCAGAATGAAAGGGCTTGGGCCGTAGTTCCCACGCGGGCCCAGTGCGGATTGGGAACTTAATTATTGCCTAATTCAAATTCACATTCAAATATATTGCTTACATGTTGCAAAACCATCCATCTTGTTAATTGTCCATGTACCTGTTTTCTGTAAATGCTTGTACATATTGTGTTGTTGAATATAGTTATTGTGTATAGTATAAATCTTCCCAGGTGAATCTTTCGCTTCGAGCCATTACATTAAATTTGAACCTTAATACTATGATGATACCGTTTGTTTTGAAAGATAAGGCTCAAAGCGAAAAAATCACCTGGGAAGATTTATATAATAGGTAGTATATTATTTTAATGTCATGATTCAATTAGTATCAATAGTGTACAGGTATAGATTACGCTTAAAGGAAGTACATTCCTAGCTGCATAAGCGGAATGAGTGCACAACGCAATTCTAAAGAATATTGCAGCTAATTACTTACTATGAAAATTCTACAACTTGCTTAAAAACACCTGTACGGGTTACTTGTAGCACGCTTGAATGAATGATGTAACAAACGTTGGCTAGTTTTTAACAGACTTCAAAAAAATCATAGTAATCAAATTTGCTTGTATTGTTTTTTTATGTTTATTACTTCAGAACTTCGTCATTTATAAACCGGCTTAAAATTTTGGTTGGAAAGCTAGGAATACTTCTAGTTAGGCATTAGAGTCACGAAGTTTTGATCAGTGGATCCCGGGGAAATCGAAGGAACTCTTCAAGTAATGTAATGTAGGGACATCTAATAGTGGTTTCGGTATATTTTTGTAGTAACTCGTTTTTGTAGTGGTAGAGCCATGTTGTAGCTAGCCGCTGCATCACGAATGGGCCGGCTCGTCCGGGGCAGTACCACCCTCTCACAGAACACCGGCGTGAAGCAGCAGTAATCCTGCTTGCGTTTCGTACGGTCAGTGAGAGTGCCGGGGGCCCAATACCTCACCCCTTCCCTCTCCCCCTCCCTCTCCCCCTTCCTCTATTCTCTCTCCTTTAGGGCCGACAACGCACTGGCATCGTGTAAAGCACTGCGGGTGTCTATGGACAGTGGTGTTCATTTAACATCAGATGACCCACTAGTTCGTTTGTCTGGCCTATCTAACATAAAAAAAAACTCGTGCATTTGCTCTTGGAAATTACCATTTGGTGAAAAAGAACTTATGAGAAATATCACAGATTGGCCACTGGAACTAATCAATAACAAGTAATTTCACGGGTTGCGATTTTATTACTTTACCACAGTTGCTGAACAATTTAAACTCGCCGCAATGCGTATGCTGAAGAGGAATTCATGGTGAAGCAGCAGGAGGTCTCCTCAACAAAATAACGACTCTGAATAAGGAAAAGTAATATTTTGTTAAAGATAACTAGCAACTTGCTAGCAATTAACATCAACCTATTAAATTAGTTACTATAAAAATTGAGAATTAAAAAACTATGAGTGCTAGAAGCCCAGTAGATAGTATGTAGGTTATAGATGACTAGGTCCACTCCTTGTGGCTCACGCTGAACCGATGCTCAGAAACACAGAAAGTAGAGACTTTAAACAGACCAGTAGGAAGTTTTTTCGTGATTTTTTTGGGTCGGTTAAATTTTTATCTTATATATTTTTATATAGTGAGTTTCTTATTTATATATAGTGAGTCAACTCGTTACGTCTAAGTAATGCCTTACATAATTACTTTGTCAGTGAACTGTAGTTGCTGATGAGGTGTAATGTAACTGTCACACTGACTATAGTGCTTTCGGATCGGTTGGTCTGGGAATAAGGTTGCAAGACATTTTCTGTTGCGTCATTGATGGTATTGATTGCGAACCGACTTGAGAAGCACGTTGTGGCATATTTATCTGGAAATGATATAGAAATACTAGCCAATGGCCTCTCAAACAGAAGGTCGTCGGTTCGAAACCGGTTTCGCGCAGCTTTGAGTTTTTCGGAATATATTTGCGAAATTACACTTGAAATTTGAGTCTGTCGAGCACCTGCGGAGCGATTTAATGGTGCGTTTGAATTTCCCAATCAGCGCTAGGCCCTCGTGGGAAGTATAGTCCAAGCCCTCTCAATCTGTGAGGTGGCCTGTTTCCAGCATTGGAACGTGTGTAGTGTGTAGGTAGATGGTGATAATATCAACGAACCAAAAGCATAATTATGATAATTTTTCTGCCTCGTTTCTAGATTTAAGCCTGATTTAAACCGTGCAAGAAATGTCGTGCGATATTTCATTACTCATTACAATAGGGGTCGAACGGAATTTATTAGCCTTTACCTGCGGCTCCGCTCGTGTAAACCATTGGCTCTGGCAGTCGAATTGAAATTCCGAGATTTTAATAAATTCCCATGGAATTCCAAAAACAAATACATCTTAGTTTTCACTTAGGTCGATTGATAAACACCCGCACAAAATTTTATGTACTTAGCTGGTAAGATT
Organism: Archips xylosteana; assembly: GCA_947563465.1. Lineage (NCBI taxonomy): Eukaryota > Metazoa > Arthropoda > Insecta > Lepidoptera > Tortricidae > Archips > Archips xylosteana. The sequence continues at coordinate 7,252,215 of OX387363.1, forward strand.
TTGGGATTTTACATGGACCCCGTGGGAATATCGTGATAAAAAGTAGCTTCGTGTTATACCAGACGTTCTGCTTCTACATGCCAAATACCATCGTAATCCGTCCAGCCGTTTTAGCGTGAAGAAGTAACAAATACCCTCACGCACGCATGCGCATACAAACTTTTATAATTTAAAGTTTTTGTAATATCAGTAGGAAGTAGTATAGCCGATCAATCAACGACGGTAATGTACCGCAAAATGCATATTTCTCGCTTCGTCTAAATAAGGCCTTAGTTACGCGAACTGCGAATTATGTTACTTGCTACCAGTAGTGCCAAAATGGTGATATACCCCACATATTACAGTTATAGATGTGATACTTTTGTGTTTGTTACTTGGTATAAAGACCCTGCCGGTAAAAACTACGCTGAGAATAAGATTTTGTAGATAAATATTGGTACATCGTTTTTTTGTTGGAAGTACTTGATTATTTACCTACTTTGTTATCGGTGCTCTAACTATAACTCTATGTATACAGTGACATGTTTTTTTTTCTTTCTTTTCTAAACCTGTTAAGTATAACTTGGCCTCTCATTCGGTACCAATTTATCGTCGTGTTTTGGGACACCCTATATGAGTCGTTTTCAAAAAAATGTACACAATTAAGGGATTTAATAAAAACAAAACTTAATTGATTTCTTTCATCATAATTGAAGCATGAAGAAATTCCCTGGGGCTCCTCAGCCCTGGCCGGCGAATTCGCGAAGTCTGGGCTGACGGGCCTCAGGTGTCATCGCAATGGGCAAAGCGTTCGGGCGGCAGCTCAAGATCGGCGCACGCCCTTGTGGAATGAGGGCGCCTGCGCGCCTATGGGTGAACGCCTGGTCTCTTGGCGTGTGTGGACTCCCCGCAGCTCTGGTACGCTGACACTCGCTCCCTGTGCACACACCTCCGGGCGCAAAACACTCCCACGCTTCACTCGCACTGTACTTAGAATACGCCATCGCGCAGAAGGCGCAATGAGAGACGAACACTAGTCTTTAACACAAATTGGAGGGTCGAAATCGCTGACCCGTCCCCGTCCCGTTCCCGTCTGGGAATGTCTTCGCTATCGGTCAATCCTCTCAAGTCACGGGCGCGCTCGAGCACACGTACACCATATGATTTTTCGATAAGATCAATACCAAATTTTATTGTTATTAATTGATAATTTGGTGTTAAAAACTTCTACTTAGACTAAAATACATATTCCTAGTAATGGGCATCTTCCGAGACGCTACTAATCGCATTTAAAGTGAATCTAGTTGGTCCACTCGAACGTGGCGCAACAAAGTTTTTGAACGAACTTTCAATTCGCGAAATTGTGTAATAATATAATGGAATAAATGGATAATAAATGGAATGAGAAATAATTGCCGAATTTCGGGAAAGTGATATCACCATCGCCAGGGGCGCATTTTCGCGATCATTTTGGTATATTAGACCTGTAGGTTTCGGTTTGTGGTAATCAGATCTCGGCACCAACATGTTAACAAAACAAACAATATTTAATGTCTTGTTGTGGCTTCTAGGAAACTAAAGAGAGTACCTGCGGTCTCAATTGTGTAAGATCAAATAGTGTTGGCGATAATTAGCTAAGTCGTTTGGTGTGAAATGTGTTTTTCCGGATTTGCGGCAGGTGTTAAAGTTTACCATAAATTCTAACCTATAAAAGTATGGTAAGACGTGTTTATTTATACACGACATGATTCAGTGTCGTTAAAATAACAAATTTCAGTATTTTTCGTTATAATAATTATCACTTATTTTTTTAATTTTTCATAGTATTTCGACCAATTTATTGGATGAATTACTAATGAACAACCCAAATTTCAAAATGTAAAAAAAAAAATTGAACTGATAATCGTGATCTATCAACGATACTGAATCACGTATCAAAATTTATGGACTGATTAAAAAATTACCCTGTATAATAATTATATGTATGTACTAAATTTCTAGTCAATCGGATGGCAAGTAGGTAAAAATCGAGTTAAATTGTTTAAACATCATGCAGTTAAGTTAGGTAATATTTATTTATGCGTGTTTAAAAGAGAGGTGAGTGAAATTATGAAATCCAATACCGAAAACATTAAAACGTATTTTTCTCGCACATTGTCCAAGTTTAACACGGGTCATGAGATTTATAGGATCGTCCATTAAGTTCACAACATTACTATAAGTATTGTCCAGTTTTTCTTACAACGTCCAACAATGGTCGGGCGAACAATCATTTTCCCGAACGTTTCATAAAATTTATGAATGCATCGAAATAATAGCGATTGTTCTCTGTTCATTGAGTATGATTTTCGCAATAGTTTTGAGGGAAAGATAGGCACCTACACGTGTCATACAAGTGTCTGAAAAGTTCTATTGTATTTTACTTAAATAGAGAATTATCGTGAGACATGCCTTCATCAATTACTAGGCACTGGATTTCTCGCGTATTATTATAACGGATAATGGTCTGACGATTTCGGATAAAAAGAAAACCATTTATTACGATTACGTATCTTAACATCCGTAACTTAATTACATACGCATCATACAACGCTTAACAAGGTTACGCACCCTGAATTGTGTTATACATTACATGTTTGATTATATATACGAAATACATTCGACTGTTAAACACCACAAACATAAACACTTCTTCGACAAGTCTAATATGACAGTTTTTTGTTGACTGACGCATGTTGAACACGTGTTCAGTGAACGATTGTCTACATTTTTATTGGTTTATGATAGTCGGTTTTACTTTTAATTTATAGATGCAACCATGAATACTAAAATTAATTTGATAGTTATAATATCTCTTTTAGATTAGAACACCGTAATATTTCAGAAAACTTAATGGGTGGGGGCTCTGAAGCGTTTCAAGTGCCGTATCCCGTGTGTTATGAAAATCTAAGTATTATGCCCATGAACTAATTAGAATTCTGCAACAACACACCACACCATACGTGTTGGTGCTCATTGGGATTTTTAATTGACGGACATACCTATTATTAGTCGATTTTCGTAAGAATTTTGGGAACTGAAACTTACATTGAATCAAAATTATAGGAAAGGTGATTCGATGAACGACTATGTCGATCACAAATAAAGTAATTAAGTAAAACTCGATGAGTTAATTCTTGTGTAAAAGGTAATTCGAGCAAATGCATGAGCGACCTAACGAAATTCGACGAACGATTCCTAACTTTCCTAAGCGATGATAAAATTCTTGAATGGTGTTATGGTAAACGATAATCGATGATACCAGATGGATCACCAGGCTTAAACCTTTAGAACGCTACAATGAACGACGACTTCCCATTTGCATCCACCGGTTGTCCACAACTCGCGCGATGTCGTCGGAATACCTAGTGGGAAGCCTGACAAAGCTGCGCCTTCCAGTTCGGGGTCGCTACTCGAAAGCCTTCCTACCCCAACGCGGGCAAAGCGCATCGCCATCTCTAAAATTTTGCATCCAGGACAAAGTATGTCCTGGGGCCTGTTGCATAACAAAGTACAACTTATATTACAAGCGGAACTCCCTTTCCAGTTAATATAACTGAAGCGAGAGTTCCGCTTGTAATATTAGTTGTACATAAAGTCATAACTAATTCGTTTATTTATTTTCTAACAAACTTTTCACTTTATTCAGTCATATTTCATAGAAGTTAGTGACAAAACAGGATCTTCTTATAGTTTTGATAAACCTATTCAAAATAGTAATACCTACACTTTTGACAATCGCCCAACGGCGACCAGAAACTAGAAAATTCAAACTCGAACTATAAATGAAATCCCGTTCGGATGTTCCCCGGAAGCTCTCTAAACTAGGACAAATCCGGGAAACCCGGTCGGATGGCAGCCTTGCCCCACGCTGCCCACGCGGACATATGGTTTACTGATGGAGCTGTACTGCGCATTGATGGAGCAATGTGAAAATCCACCGTAGGTATCTAAAGAGTTCATCACGTCCAGTGGAGACGCTTCACGCCAGTGTTACAAGGTCGCAATGCGTGCCAGAAACATACCAATTGTCATTGTTGACACCGGAAACACTGTTTAAGTATGTACACTTATGAAATTCTAACGCGGCCACGGGTTAAGACCTTGTTATGACGAGGAAAATGTTTAAGTGGCAGGGGCCTGTCGTGAATTTCAGCAATAGATTGACGAGTCGGTAAGGGTCAAAAGGTGCGTTTTTTGCTATTAAAAATTTGCATTTTGTAACATGTTGTAAAGTTATTTACGTTGGTCTTCATTACGAGAAAGCCACAGTTTTCTCTTAGGTAGATTTGAACTGTGACTCGCACCTTTTAATCTTAGCTGACTTTTAACTGCATCTTGTGTGTAAAGATATGTTGATAGAAAATGACTTGAAGAATATTTTATTGTATCTACAGCGAGTACAAAATAAATCTACGTTTAAGATGATTCTATAAGGTGTGTAAATAAGATAGGTTATTAAGTACTGTCTGCTGATCATTGGCTGACGAAGTAATTTCCTGACAATATTGGAAATAACTCTGTTCCAGAAATAAAGATTTAGTAGAAAAATAATCAACGTGTGAAGTTCTCAGTCCCTACTGGGCCGGCTTGGGAATCACAGCCTAAGCCCTCTCCTTCTAAGAGGAGGCAGTAAGTAGTAGGACGTATAGTATAAAGACGGAGATGTGAGTGATTGATTATAGTACAATCAATATTGCTATTCGATAACGTCACATCTAACATATTTTTAAAACTTAGGAATAGATTTAGAAAATAGAATGTGTAAAAATTCAATCTATATAGCATTATCAAATAAAAAGTTAAAATGGTTTTGTCCATATAAACATGCGACGGGTTCCGCTGACTCATACTGATCAACTTACCATAAAATAATTGCGTATTATTCCACTTTATTATGTAATATATCCCGTTCGATAATCGCAACTTTCAACAATCCCAAGTTTTTATTCATTCTAGTCAGTCAGTCCAGTCAACCAGTCAGGACTTTTCTTTTTCTATGTATAGATTAGGTAATAAATAACATACCTACTCGTACATCATATATACAGTATTATATAAACAGTCAATCGGAAAACTACTTATTTTATACACTTTCTACGGTTACGTATTTTTACTAGTTGCATTGTTGGAAATAATATCTTTTAGATGATTAATAATGTTAATGATAGGGAACACACAGAAATGTATGATTTTATATTTGTAGAAGAAATAATTGAAAACGTGAATGATTCAAATTTAAAATAAACAACAGAGCAGTGCGTTAAAGCGAGCCTATTCTTTCCTCAAAAGGCTGACAACACTGTCATAATTTTTTACTTATCTTATTATAGGTGTCTATTAGCTGCGATAACCAGCCTGCTCATTTTCCCACTTATGGGCGTTTTCAGAGAAATGTGTACCCTGTCTGAATATGTGGTCAAATTTAAACTATCAAAATTTTGATATTTTTTTTAATTTAGATGCATTCATCATCATCATCATCATTTCAGCCGAAAGACGTCCACTGCTGAACATAGGGCTCCCCCAAGGCTCGCCAAACAGATCGGTCCCGTGCCCTCCGCATACAACGCGATCCCGCTCAACCCTAACCAGGTCATCGCTCCATCTTGTTGGAGGCCTACCTACACTGCGTCTTCCGGTCCGTGGACGCCACTCGAGAACCTTTTTGCCCCATTGGCCATCAGTTCTACGAGCGATGTGCCCTGCCCACTGCCACTTGAGTCTGGTGATTCTTCGAGCTATGTCGGTGACTTTAGTTCTTGCGCGGATTTAGCTGCATTCATCATCATCATTTCAGCCGAAAGACGTCCACTGCTGAACATAGGCCTCCCCCAAGGCTCGCCATACAGATCGGCCCTGCGCCATCCGCATCCAATGCGTTCCCGCTAGATGCATTAAAGTTTATGAAATGATCTTAGATTATTTATACATTAGATAGAGCTTAGGCGGCATGAAAACGTCCCGAAAAATATAAGCCAACAGTTGGCTTATATGTCATTTGCCTCCCATCAGTTTGAATGACGTAACGCGATCGTCAAATGGAATTTATGGACGTTTTGTATCGCAATGTTTGCTACTGACACTCTATCTAGTGCATAAATAATCTAAGGAAATGATATTCGAATGCTTGAAAATTAATTTATTTTACGAGAAATCATCGACACCGTAGAAAAAAAAGTCCTTTTTGCAACTGTCCTAAAGTCTAACTTTACTACTAACTATGAAGAAAGGTTGTTATTAATTTTAATTTGATTTTGAAGATTCTCATACTTGCTCATTAAAAAAAGGACAATATACATAAAAAAAAAAATTTAAAAACGAATTATACCAGTTATAAGTTCGGTTTTGCCACAGCTGATGCCAAATTAATCGTTACTTTCAAAATAAAATTGTGATATGTAGTTGATGAGCTATGTAATTATTGTAACTATTTTGTAGAGGAAGTCTTGGATTTTTTTCTTTAGCAAGATGGAGCAACGACCTGGTTAAGGTTGCAGGAACGTTGGATGCGGATGGCGCAGGACCGGTATGTTTGGTGAACCTTGTGGGAAGCCATATGTCGCATTATGTTTATGTAAATCATGATTAGCCAACTATAGGTTGGGAATTTAACCGGTGGCCAAGGGCAAAGGTTGAGAAAGCTGGTAGGTACCTTTTACGACGTTATTATGACACCAGATTATTCTTTTGCCACACATTAGGTATAAATAAGTTAAAGATAATAAAAAAATACACGTTCGCAAGCTTTTGTCATCCAAACTACATATCTGTACCAAGTTTAAAGTCGACGCGATGCCATTAAAATAACCGTTGAACTGTTTCCCACATGCGGAAACGTTCCTGGCTGTATCATCTGGATTACACTACCATTTTATTATATTACTAGCTTTTGCCCGCGGCTTCGCTCGCGTGTACCATGAGAATTCCAAAGAACCAAGATAAAGCAAGCAAGCATACAGGCAAGCAAGCAAGCATGCAAGCAAGATTGCTTGCGTGACAATGGGACCATCTCAGGAGTATATTATATTCTTTCGAATAAATAAAGAATTTTTAAAATCGGTCCACAATTGACCGAGAAATCGGTGAACATACCTACATAAAAAAATACATAAAATGGAATGCATAACCTCCTCCTTTTTTTGAAGTCGGTTAAAGAGCCCTTTGCGGCCTACTTACAGTATAAACATATGAATTTTGAAATTTTAGCTTACAACCGGTAAAACGCAAAATCCCGTTTTTTCCCGTTCCCGTAAGAATTTCGGAAAATACTTCCTTAATACGGGGAAAGTCCTCTCTCAATGCTCCTCTACACTCCCCAAGCAACTCATGCCGAATTTCAGCTTTCTACGACCAGTAAAACGAAAAATCCCGTTTTTTCCCATTCCCGTAGGAATTTTGGAAAGTCCTCTCTCAATGCTCCTCTACACTCTCCAAGCAACCTCATGCCGAATTTCAGCTTTCTACGACCAGTAAAACGAAAAATCCCGTTTTTCCCGTTCCCGTGGGAATTTTGGATAGTCCTCTCTTAATGCTCTTCTACACTCCCCAAGGAACCTACCTACTTGCCAAATTTCAGCTTTCAACGACCAGTAAAACGAAAAATCCCGTTTTTTCCCGTTCCCGTGGAAAATTTGGAAAGTCCTCTCTCAATGCTCCTCTACACTCCCCAAGCAACCTCATGCCGAATTTCAGCTTTCTACGACCAGTACAACGAAAAATCCCGTTTTTCCCGTTCCCGTGGGAATTTTGGATAGTCCTCTCTTAATGCTCTTCTACACTCCCCTAGGAACCTACCTACTTGCCAAATTTCAGCTTTCTACGACCAGTAAAACGAAAAATCCCGTTTTTTCCCGTTCCCGTGGGAAATTTGGAAAGTCCTCTCTCAATGCTCCTCTACACTCCCCAAGCAACCTCATGCCGAATTTCAGCTTTCTACGACCAGTACAACGAAAAATCCCGTTTTTTCCCGTTCCCGTAGGAATTTTGGAAAGTCCTCTCCTAATGCTCTTCTACACTCCCCTAGGAACCTACCTACTTGCCAAATTTCAGCTTTCTACGACCAGTAAAACGAAAAATCCCGTTTTTTCCCGATCCCGTGGGAATTTTGGAAAATCCTGAAATCGATGTTTTAACTAATGTAATACCTACTTGTGTATCAAATTTGAAGAGTCTAGTTATTATAGTTACAGAGATACGGTCACTCGGAATCGAATATATAAATCCCGTTTTTTCCCGTTCCCGTGGGAATTCCCGAAAATCCTTCCTTAGTGGATGCCTACATTGTATAAGGAATCTATGTGCAAAATTTCAAGTCTCTAGGTCCAGTGGTTTGGGCTGTGCGTTGATATATCAACAGTCAGTCAGTCAGTCAGTTTAGAATTTTATATACAGGGTTATTGGTAATTCGACCTATTCCCGTTAAGGGGTTATGGGGGATGTCATTTGTAATCATTTTTGTCCCATAATGCCCTATGCAAAAATGAATCATTTCTGAGATAATTGATATTTAAGTTTTTTGCAAAAAAAGTCGGAAACGCATCTTCAAAAATTTATTAAAAAAAAGTTGGCCATTAAAGTCAATTTTTTTTTATGTACAAGATAAAATAGCTGTTCTTATGCAATATTAAAAGTATAATTATCTGTACACGTTTAAGAACGCAAGACCAAAAAGTAAAAAAAATATGTTTTTTTTATAAGGTTGTTCAAAATGAATGGCACAAGAACAGAAAATTTTACTATGACATTTGGCGTGCAGATTATACGGAAAACATGTACATATTTCTAGCTTTCTAAAAGCTAAAAAATACTTTGATTTTTTTAAATTGTTGTTAGAAAAAAATTAGCACAAAGGACGTAGGAAGAAAATCACGTCCGAACATTTCTTAAAATTAACTCACTAAATCTATGAATAATAACTGTTATAAATACAACTAACAACAATAACTAAAGTAAAATACAAAATTGAAACAAAAAAACAATTAAGTTTGAAATCCTACGATATTTTCATTTTATTTACATTTCATACCCATTCATAAATGTTCCTTATTTGTGGCAGTCGCTGACTACGAAATTTGTAAGCACTTCCATTTTCAAATTATAAGAAATAAAGAACCTATTTGAAAATGGAACTCCTTACTTTGATAATCTTATGAAAAAAAACATTGTGTATTTTTTTATTTGAATTTTCAAATTACATAATACGCCAATTTCGGCGGCAAATTCGTTTACTTAATGCCTAAGAGCATATCTTAATGCACAACATTTTATTTACTAAGCAGATTACTATGTCTGGGATCATAATAATTACGAAAAATAAACACAGTTAATTATTTTTTTATAAGATTATCAAAGTAAGAAGTTCTATTTTCTAATAGGTTCTTTATTTCTTATAATTTGAAACAACAAATTTCGAAGTCAGTGACTGCAACCATTAAGGAATATTTATGAATGGGTATCAAATGTAAATAAAATAAAAATGTCTTAGGATTTCAAACTTAATTGTTTTTTTCTGTTTCAATTTGGTATTTTACATTAGTTATTGTTGTTAGTTGTATTTATAACAGTTATTATTCATAGATTTAGTGAGTTAATTTTAAGAAATGTTCGGACGTGATTTTCTTCCTACGTCCTTTGTGCTAATTTTTTTCTAACAACAATTTAAAAAAATCATAGTATTTATAGCTTTTTAAAAAGCTAGAAATACGCACATGTTTAACGTTTAAATGCCAAATGCATTAGTAAAATTTTCTGTTTTTGTGCCATTAATGTTGAACAGCCTGATAAAAAAATCATTTTTTTTTTACTTTTTTGTCTCGCATTCATAAACGTGTACAGATAGTTGCACTTTTAATATTGCATAAGAACAGCTATTTTATCTTGTACACAACCAAATAAAAAAAGTTGACTTAAATGGCCAACTTTTTTTTTAAAAAATTTTTGATTGATGAGTTGATTTTGAGAAATGTTCGGACGTGATTTTCTTGCTACGTCCTTTGTGATTATTTTTTTCCGGCAACCATTTACAAAAATGATAGTACTAGTAGCTTGATAGAAAGCTAGAAATATGTACATGTTTTTCGTATAATCTGCACGCCAAATGTCATAGTAAAATTTTCTGTTCTTGTGCCATTCATTTTGAACAACCTTATAAAAAAATCATATTTTTTTTACTTTTTGGTCTTGCGTTCTTAAACGTGTACAGATAATTTTACTTTTAATATTGCATAAGAACAGCTATTTTATCTTGTACATAAAAAAATAAAAAAAGTTGACTTAAATGGCCAACTTTTTTTTAAATAAATTTTTGAATATGCGTTTCCGACTTTTTTTGCAAAAAACTTAAATTTCAATTATCTCAGAAATGGTTCATTTTTGCATAGGGCATTATAGGACAAAAATGATTGCAAATGACCTCCCCCATAACCCCTTAACGGGAATAGGTCGAATTACCAATAACCCTGTATATAGATCACTGTCTTTCTAATGCTAAAAAAACGAAGTATAGGTATTGCAGTGCCTCTGGAATGTCTGGCTAGTGACGTACTAACGACATTGTGATCGATCAGACTGAAACGGATTGCATCTCTCTTGAGTAGAATATGGGTAGTAGCAACAGAGTTCAAATGGTAATAGCCAATAGAATGAATTCGCCTACAATTAAATTCTGAATAAGACTGATTATACTCGAAACCTCTTATGGACACTACGCCAACTTGAAAATTGTAGGTTTATAGGAGGAGCTTCTAAAACAAAAATGTTGATAATTTTCACTGTACAGCTATTGTCATGAAATTTTCTGTGAGAGTTGTTTACTTATTTTTTTATTGCTGCTTAAAAATGCATAACAGGATTTAAAAAAACCTTGTCAGTTTTAAAATTAACCCCAGTTAGCGGAGTTTCAGACGGAACTGGTTTAACTGGACAATGGATTAATTCACCGATCACAACATGCAATAAACGTAAAGCGTTATTAAAGTTTCGCTCCATGACATGAGAAGAAAAAGAAGTTTTGACAAACGGACAGTGACAATTCAAGTCATCATTATTACACAAGCAAACTCCTTTCCTATTCATTGTCGTTGACGCAAATTCCATAAATCGAGATTTCATCATGGCGTACATCACGCAATAATCACTGTCGTAGAAGATAAACAAATTTATTCACTATGACAAGGTTCTATAGTGGCCTACTGTATCTTAAAGTCGATGATTTCAAACGAAACAAAATGTTGACAGAACTGAGATTCTATGACTTGACAAAGGAACCAAATTAATAACTGACGAGGGTTTTTGTACCCTAGCCTACAACTATCTGTTGAAGGCTGTTAAAGGCTGAAGTGCTTATAGAATTTACTGCATACATACTTAAGTGGTCTGGGTATCCAATAAGTAGACTTTTACTCTTGCGCTTGCTATAACCTAGATAAACTTAGCGTCTCGACAAACGCTCTTTTTCATAAACAATTTTTAAACTTAGGTTAACTTATCATTCGTTTAGTTTTTCATGTGTTACACTTAACTTAGACAAAGACAAAACATTATTCTATTTTCCAACAAGTTTGCAACTCTTTATGAATAACGTGCTGTTGTCCGCGACTCCGTCTGCGAAGAATAAAAAATAGCCTACAACCTATTGTTAGACCTACCGAATACAGATAAAAAAGTTTCATAAGAATCGGTCGAGCCGCTTCGGAGGAGATCGATAACAAACACCGTGACACGAGATTTTTATATATTAGACTAGCTATTGCCCGCGACTCCGTTTGCGGAGAAAGGGGTAGGTATACAAAAAATAGCCTACGACCTATTCTCAGACCTACCGAATAATAATAGCATTTAGCAAAAAGTTTCATAAAAATCGATCAAGCCGTTTCTACTACCTATGGAATCTCAAGCAGAAGGTAGTGGGTTCGAACTAGGGCGTGCAAAACCGGAAAGTTGTCAAAACCGGTTTTGAATTGCGGTTTTGAGGGCCCAAAACCGGAAACCGGTTTTTTCCCCGGTTTTGGCAATGTTCTTAAATATTTTTTTATTATGGTAGTAATGGTAGAATTTGAACAGTAAAATCATATTCTTAGATAGTTTATATACCCACAAAATCTACAAACAAAACAAATTGCATGAAATACTTGTTTTGAATTATCCATTAATGCCTAGCCTACCAAGTAGACCTTAGATTAGATAGATCACGACGAGAGATTTGGACGACCGGATAGCCTAGTTGTTAGAGAACCTGACTACGAAGCTTGAGGTCCCGGGTCCCGGTCGGGGCAGACATTTGTGTGAATAATATGAATGTTTGTTCTCGAGTCTTGGGTGTTTAATATGTATTTAAGTATGTTTATCCGTTGCCTAGTACCCATAGTACAAGCTTTGCTTAGTTTGGGACTAGGTCAATTGGTGTGAATTGTCCCGTGATATTTATTTATCACATTCATAAACACTCTTTGTTTGGCTAACAAACAATTTTAAAATGAACTTAAAATAATATTTATCCTAAAGATTAATTAACAGAGATCAAAATCAAATCACAACACAAGTAAGTATGTGACACCTTTAGTTATTTAAATAAACAATAATCAATATGTTTGTATTTGTAGTTAGTCGATGGCAGTCGAAATAAAAAACAGATCATTTACTGTAGCACATTAATAAACTAAACTCTCTTAGTTTGGTTAAAAACAATATTAAAATGAACTTAAAATGATATTTATTCTAAAGATTATTTAACTGAGATCAAAATCAAATCACGGAGCGAGAGAGCGGGAGCGCGACGCAGGAGTCGCGTTGCGTTGCGGGTGCATGCGAGGGCCGCGGGCGGATATTATTCGATGACTCAAAATTAAATATTTCTTAGAGCGTTCGAAAAAAGTTGATTTAAATCAAAATGTACCTACGTCAATCAATAACGGAAAAACCGGAGGTAAAACCGGTTTTGTCTTTCAAAACCGGTTTTGAAAAATCGGTAAATTTTGCCCGGTTTCCGGTTTTCAGCAAAACCGGAAAACCGGTTTTGCACGCCCTAGTTCGAACCCGGATTCGCAACTCTGAGTTATTCAAAATTTACCATGAGCTTTAAGTTGAACAAAACCTGCACACACCTGGAAGAAATTCAATGGTGTGAGTGAAGTTCCCAATCCGCACTGAGTCTGCAAGGGAACTAAGGTCTGAGCCCTCTCATTCTGACAGGAGACGCCCTGCAGTGGGACTTATACAGGCTGGGATGATTCAAAAACTACCGCTACTAAACTACTACTATAGTTAGATTTAAATAACTAGAAAGTGGGAAGCGTATGCACTTTATTGCCTCCGCAGCTATACACAGCGGCTACCTACACGCGAATGTAATACTTAATACTTATACTTTTTTTTTTTTTTAGCCTATGTTTGTGTCCCACTGCTGGGCAAAGGCCTCTCCTCTTGACTTCCACATGTCCCTGTCCAGAGCTATACTGGCTTATACTTATGTAAATTAAAAAATCATGGTACAAGTGTCACCAAGTGACATAGATTGGGACTCCAAGCAAAGTTGATACTATGAATGCTAGCAATGGATAAACATGCTTAAATAAACGTATTATGGTTCGAAGACAAACATTCGTATTTTCATATTTTAAATATCTGCTCCGACCGGAGATCGAACCTGGGATTAACCATGAAACTGCTCGGTCGTCCATATTTATTACTTTAGGAGCAACTTAGTCAGGCAACTACACTTTCTTAGAATTAAGTTTTTTTTTACCTCCTTAATTTTTAAAACGACCAAGGATTAAAAACCGTAGCAATTAAAACACCCAACACTGTTTTAACCAATCACAAGGGCTGAAGTTTACCTTTGTCGCACTAACACTGCACTATCACTTGGTTCGCGAGATGTGTGTTCAGCGGTGCAGCCAACACTGCGCAGGAGTGGTTGCCGGCGCGGCTTGCGCAAACGCACCCGGCGGTCAATGTTAACAGGTAGGGATATGGCAATGGCAACCTTAAGGGAAGATCACGTCAGTTCGAAAGGCTATGAATTTATTATCCCATGAATCTAATCTAGACTGTACAGTCGATCAAGTCAGTGTTTTACCAGGGGTCCTGCCTTTTCTCTGAAATATTTTTCCCAACTGATCCATTTCCTAACTGTTTCACTTCCCTACGGTTTTTTTTTCTGGAACTGTAAACTATTTTGGTTGAGATGCCCTACTGAAACCGAAGGTGTGTCGCACTGGCGTAGCTGTCTTGCACATGTGGTTGCGGATTGAAAGGAAATCTGTACTATGTATCTTTCTACACTATCTAAGTTATCTACGCTAACTATTGTTTACTTGTATGTAGGAATAACTTGGGATCAATAGAACGGATCCTAAAAATTATTTCATAGAAATAAACTACGCTATCACTAATTAGCAACTGTCTTCTAAGTCCTATTTCTAGACTCTGCCTACTTCTGGTCGACTTATATAACGATGCTTTTACTTTGGCATTATCATCATCCTTTCAACCGTTGGACATCCACTGCTGGACGCAGGCCTCCCTCATTAATACCCTATCATTACGGTTGCAAGCGGCTTGCATCCACCTTGAACCTGCGGCCTTTATCAAATCGTCCGTCCATCTCGGTGGTGGACGTCCCACGCAGCACTTGTTAGTCCGTGGTCTCCATTCGATTTGATTCGATTACCTGAGGAAAACCTCAATTAGTTTATTGAATCAGGCGTTACTTTGCGGAGGTCCATATTAATGAACTAAAACAATTACTTTGCTCACCCGCGATCGATCTTTTAGTTCATTAACCTCAATTAGCTCAGTTTAGTGCTGAAAGAAAAATCACACAAGTTGCATTACAGTGCGTAGTCTAAAAACTGGGGTTTACATTCGCGCTCTACTTCCCAAAGCTCTATTAGATGGTATGAAACTAAAAAGGTATTTGAAAATGAAAAGAACCCTTTCGTTCCGCGGCTGTAAGTGTAATCCTTATTCCTTCCAGTACATCACCAACATACATAACCAGTTGCAAGGTTGTATTAGCGACGTCTGAACTAGACACCTAGACACTGCACTGCCTGCCTATGCTCCAGTTTTATGGGTGAGATAGGATATGCCTAGGTACCTACTTTACTGTTTCGACATTGGATCGCGATTGCCTTACGTGCCGGAGCGCATGCGCCGTGCCTCGCCTATTTTAGCGGGCGAAGGACCAGTTACTTTCGAAATACGTGATAAGATTTTCAGAGGCCACGTGCTTTCCTACTTCTTCTAATAAAAAGAGTAATTAGAATAAATGCTTATGTTATTGTTATTACAAAAAAGGCATTATCAAGATAATTTTATTTTATGGCCTTCAGAATTGAATTGACCTATTGCCAGTTAGCACATTGTCATAACGGTAGTAGATGCACCTATATTTCACGGAACTAGATATAGCTTGCAGACACTCTATCAATGAAACTAGCTTGCTGTTCCTATCTTGAATGCAGACTTAGCAAGGGCTTATAAGTATAGTCTTGGCAAACCCACTAAGAGTAAAGACCTGAATTTTAATAGATCGATACCATTGCAAACACAAATGCATAGGCCAATCCTATGCCGGCCGCCTGGTAAACCCCTTGTTGTGATTAATCTGGCACTGCACCAGACTTCACCAGAGGCTGTATTGTCTAACGTGCGAGTTGTCGCAATCGCATTCACCGTCTCTTTCTACCCTCTTCCTATATCGTGTGACAGAAAAACATGGTGAAAATCAAAATCAATCATGGTGATGATAGGCAATAAGGTCTCTGGAGTCACACATAATAAAAACTCGAAACATTTTCATTTCAAATAAGGCGCGGCGCATCCGTGTAGCGATCGTGTAGAGGCGTCTAACAAAAGCAGGGCACAGACCTCCTCTTAGAATGAAAGGAATTGGGCCGTAGTTCCCACATGTGCTTTAATTATGTCAAATTAAGTATATGAACCAATCATGCACCAAATGCAAGAGATTCATTTCATTCATTCATTCGTTCCAATATACGAGATTGGTAGAGATGCAAAAAGTGTCATGTTATTCACTTTAATGATTTGCAATACCAGCAAGTACTGTACAAGTAACATGTTACGGTGACAAGGGTCATGTTCGAAACGTTATATCATTAAATCATTATGTTGTTGCAGGTAAGAGCTCCGAGGGATTCTTAAAGAGCAACGTGATGGCAGCCTGCGTATGCGCCCGACCCGAAAGGTAGGTTTGCGAAATTTTAATGGAGGTGAATTACTTCCAAGGAACGTGGACATTGCTGACTCAGAGTCACTGGAAACAGGATGGCAGAGATTCTACAACTATAGTTTAATAATTTTTAATTTTCTGTAGTTATTTACATCCTCATTGTCATTTATCTCGAAGTGGTTTTCGATTTACTGTGCAGTCAAATAAATAGGCAAACCCAATTGAGTTTCTTTTGTAAGAATAGGGGTTTCCAAATCTCTCACACCGAACTCGGTAAGGCGAGGGGAGGAGGTACGCGTAGATTCTCCCGTGCCTTCCCGTGCTCCGCTTTCGGATTGGGTGCTGCCCCATTAGACGACTTCCTCTCTGGCAGCCTCAAAGATATCTTTCTGCGCGAAGGCTGTATCTCAGAACGTCGCCACTGCGTCCCAACACCTCTTTCTACTTACCATCTTGCTACTACCCTATCGTAACCATCCTCAGCCTATTAAGTATTTGATTTCTATTTAGTGTGAGCTATTCATTTATGAAGTAATTACCGTAGCCCCAATGATGCGCGTGATTATGACTACCTATAGTTACCTGTCGCCGGAAGTATGCTAATTGCCTCCCGTTAAAGTAAAGCGATAATCTGCGACATTATTATTAAGAAAAGGTATTTTAGAACGCACAGAAAGAGATCGGTCGGTTCCGATTTCCGCTCTGCCAGCTTCGTGCATAATTGTTAGGACTTCTGTAGTTACACTTTAGGAATAAATCGGTACGACAATTACTACTCACAAATTAATCACCGTGCTGATGCTCCCTAAGGATGACTAATTTATTTAAAACCTCTTGCATACTAAATTTTTCGTTGAATCTTACCACTATTATTGAAATAATTTGGTTGTTTGTTTTTGGTTACGTTTGTTACTTCAGAAGTCTGGTATGTATTTATAAACCGATTTGAAATATTTTTTTTTTACTTGGACTGAGAGACTTCCAATTAAGTCCCATTATCACCAAAGTCAGGATCTGATAAGTGGATCCCGGGGAAATGATCGGAATTCTTCCAATACTGTAAGAATACTTTTAATGTGATTTAGGTATATTTTGTAGAGATCATGCATTTGCTCTTGGAAATCATCATTTGGCAAAATTGAATGGATGAGGAAGAACATAGTCGGCTACCTAAACTATTCAATAACAAGTATTTCACGGGTTGCGATTCGATTACTTTAACACAGTTGTATAGCAATGATTATGATCGTCGCGATGTAAATGGTGAAGTGTAACTGATGGTGAAGCACTAGGAGGACTCCTCAGCAATTAACAACTTTGAATCCAAATTAAACTAAATAATTTGTTTTTAATTATTTTTCATGATGAGCAGTTGACTTTAAACTATTGTAAGTATCTTACATAGATTAATTCCACTAAAAAGCGAGAAATAAAATATATTAGTAGTGATAGAAGATCAATAGATAACGTAGATGACTAGGTCTACTCCTGCCAGCTGATGCTGGGGCACCGACTTCAAACAGGTCGATAGAAAGTTCGTTTCTTAGATTTTTTGGAGTCGGTTCAATTTTTTTTATTATAACGTTAGCTACATTACAATCAACCGCTTAACAATTAACGGGTTTTCCAAACGACAATTGCGGCATCGCCGGCCGAAACGAAACGTCCCCAAGGTCTGGTGATGTAACAGAAGTAACAGACGACACTTACTCGCTAACACTGTTAATTCCAAACATACATTGTATGAAAGTGTCAATTAGTAATGTAAAAAAGTTGTGTTTGTTTGTTTTTCTTGGGACGAAAAATTACGCGCAATTGATTGGATTACATGGATTAGTAATAATAAAGAGCGCTTTTGAATATGAGCAGATGTTGCGTGAATGTAAGTAATTAAAATTTTGTAATACTCCTTTTGGCAACATTTATTCTCACAGTTAAATCTTATATCTCGTTTCAGCACATTTATACAATCTATAATATAAAAATGAATCGCTGAATGTGTTGCTAAGCGCATAACTTCCGATCGACTACACCAAATTGGATAATTCTTTTTTATTGCGTTTGTTATTGTCAGGAGAAGGTTCTTATGAAAGGAATTTAAAAAAAAATACAACGGGGGCGAAGCTAGTTGACTATAAAAACGCAAAAAAATAATCGAAGAAAAAAATATTTACTGTGTGTCGAAACAATCTTCTTACTATAAGATAGAATTTATTCAATTATTCTTATAATATTTATAAACTAGGTACTGTTACTACAGTATAGCAGCAAAAGTGATGTTAAAAAATAATATGAAAGAGAAAACAATTTTACCAAATTGTATCATAAATTCAGCTTCTTACGTTATAGTTTTATTTAAATTACAATCACAGTTCATCTTTTGAACTGTGGTATTTTATTATCATATCTACAGCCTTTTCAGCAATGCCTAATGTTGTTGCCATTGTATTGGCTCCTATTATTTGAGGCATGACGCTTGCATCAACTATGCGTAACTTCTTTAGGCCATGTACCAATAATTCATGATTTACTACGGAGCTTGCATCTTCCTTTGGACCCATTTTTGCCGTCCCAACAGGATGGAAGACCGTTGTCGCCATATGTTTCATATAACACTCCCAGTAAGCATCAGAGTTGTATGACATTTCTGAGCAAAATGGCAAGTCAATTTGAACGTGCCTGGCGCCAATTGATTGAAATGAGTTTGTAGATCCTAACTTCATTACAAATCTTAGTCCTTCTAAAAGTTGTTTTACGTCTTCTGGGCTCTGGAAATAGTTGGGTTTTATCACAGGCTTAGATGTTGCTGCATCGTCTGTAAGTAATATTTCACCTCTTGACTTTGGGTGTAATAAAGTTGGATAAATGCCAATTAATTCCTCTTTTTTATTTAAATTTATAATGGCTTGCACAACTTCAGGTATATATCCTGTATTATTTAGGTAGGTCTCCAGTGCATTACGATTGTATATAGGTAGATGAAAGTGATGGAATTGTATGTTGGGATTATCGTGGTTATTTGTATTAACAAAAGCCATAAAATCGGCGATGCCTAGTGTTGACAATGGGCCAGTGTTCATTAGTATGTATTCCATGATAAACATAGTAAATACTTCAGGCGTAATTGTGAGATTGCGTTTCGTTGTAAAGTAGAACGGGGAAAAAATGTGATCTTGCAGATTTTTACCCACAGGTAAATCTAGAATCGGTTTTATGTTTTTGTCTTTGAGATGTGTTTTAGGGCCGATGCCTGATAGCATGAGTATCTGTGGTGTTCCAATTGTGCCTGCTGATAAAATTACTTCTTTATTAGCCCGTATTTGCATAATTTTCCCATTTGCTCGCTGTACCTCCACGCCAACGGTAATTTTGCTCTCAGGGTCTATAATTATCTTATGTACTAAGGCATTTTTCATGATATGCAATCGTTTTGCCTCGTTTAGAAATATTTTCGCAGTGTTCAATCGTTTCCCTTTATGTACCAACATTTTCGTTAATCTTGTTCCTAAAAGAGCCTCGTCGTTTAATTTGTCAGTTTGAGGCACACCCAATTCTTTGTAAGCGTCCTCTAATAAATTATAAAGTGGATTATCATTAAATTTGTAATTATGAAGTTCAAGTTTGTTTGCGATGTGATCAAAATACGTTTTAAGTTTATCGTATCCCCAGCCAATATTCCCATGTTCTTCCCAGCTGTTATAATCTGCGGGATGTCCCTTTATGTAAAACATTGCATTGATTGAACTTGACCCTCCCAGACCTTTTCCTTTGCTCCAAGAGCAGCGGTTGTCTCTTAAACCTAGACAGCTCTTTCCATCTGAGAACGTGTTGTAATTCCAGTCGGCATCTGTTTTCTGGAGATTGTACACCAAACTCGGAATCTGAAACGCAAACCAATTAAAGTTTTTTTTTTTTTTTTTTTTACAAAAAACTGACCCGTGATTGACCACTATCTCACCTGATGGAAAGTGTAGATGAAGCCAAAGGTGTACCTCACTGGTTCAGTAACAGTCTATTCACTCTAGCCTTGAAGAGACCCAGGTTGTATTTATCAGGAAATACAGACGACGGGAGCGAATTCCATTCTTTAGCAGTTCGCATTAGGAAGGAAGACGCGAACCGCTTCGTACGGGCTACTGGAATACTAACCACATAAGGATGAAGACGCTCCCCCCGCCTGGATGTCCGTTGGTGAAATGGAGATGGAGGAATTAAATCATGTAATTCCTGCGCACACTCTCCAAAATGTATCCGATAAAAAACAGAAAGACAAGCAACTCGACGTCGGTGCTCGAGGCTCTGTAGCCTACCACCGATTGTCGGACTATCACCAATGAGTCTTCGGGCTCGATGCTCCACCGAATCCAACGCCGCCAACTGATACTTGGCAGAACCGTCCCAAAGGTGGCAGCAGTATTCCATACATGATCTTATCTGTGCTTTGTATAAAGTACTTAATGTTTTAGTTTTATACGTTACTAGCTATCGCTCGCGACTCCGTCTGCGAAGTTTTAGTTTATCGCTATCCTGTGGGATCTAAGTATGCAATTTTCTGGGATTATGTTCTTCCCGGGGTATCACACCAATGTCACTCACTATCACTA
Source organism: Archips xylosteana (assembly GCA_947563465.1). NCBI lineage: Eukaryota > Metazoa > Arthropoda > Insecta > Lepidoptera > Tortricidae > Archips > Archips xylosteana. Next base: position 7,273,032 of record OX387363.1, read on the forward strand.
TCTCCATACCAAATTTCTTCTACATCGATTCAAGCGTAAGGAGGTCAGACAGAGTCACTGTCGCACTTATATTATTTTGTAAGGATTATGATATCAATTGATATCAATGGAGTTGTGCAGGTCAAGTGGAGAGGCTTTTACCTAACAGTGGGACACTATATCCGGCTACATAAAAAAATGTCATCGGTACTATTGAATTTCGTTCTTTTGTCATTACTATTACATGGAAGGCTAGAACCGTTTGTTAGATTTGTGTAATAGGATATCTCTTAAGGTCGATATTAGGTAAACTTTACCATTGTCTATTAACGTATATGCGGAAACTAAGTAGTAACGCATTGGCTGCCGAAAGTCAAACTCGAGACTTTTTCAGGTGCCGCAAACGCTCATGTGCGTTCAAAAACTGTGAGAGCGGCATTGGGCGAAAGAAAAAAAACGCATAATATGCGTTGCCGGCACTGAATGTATTATTGTTTGAGATATATCAGTCTAGTAGACGCCTTGCTTATTAACTGGTGTTGATTTTAACATACAAGTGCTTGCTAATTTATTATTTAAGGCGACTGTAGCATTGCTTTCGGTTTAGGATTGAAGTTAACGTAATTTAGGTAGGGTGTCCTAAAAGGAATCCGAAATATGTGTTTCATCCAGTGGTTGAGCAAGTCTCAAGATCTTCTCTTCAAAAATTTTCACTGAAAATTTTCATTTGAAGTGATGTCACTCTTTGACGCCTTACTTATACTAACCTAGCGCGAGTTGCATATCAATATATTAGCTTTAATGGCTGAATATATTGAGTTTTCTTATCAGTTTGTCGTATTTAAGAGTAAAATGCTAACATAATCGAAGAGTTTGTATACTACATTGAAAAACACTGATTGAATACAGAACTTGGTCACACATTTTGCTGGTCTTTTGTAGGAAGTACCGCCTGGAAAATTTTAATATTTAGGCAAGTAGTAGGCCAATGTATGGTCTATTTTGAGAAAAAAATCTAGACAACCACAACCACATAAAAAAAATGTTTTTTTTATTAATTTGGTTTTTTTTTTTCTTTTCTTATACGATAACTAGTATTTGTTTTTTGAGTGGCGATGCAAATCTATCTAAACAACATCATCCTGAAAAAAATAAAATAAAAAAAAAAACTTGAGAAAGTCATAAGTCAAAAACTATTACAAGTAGGATGTGCATACTCGGCTGAAATATTCTTCATTACAATAGGTACTCAGAAAAAAAACCCGAGCCCATTTGATGTAAGGGCCGACTTACTATGGAAACCCGACTATAAGTCAAATTAGTTTATAAGGCATTATGCAATTTTGTTTTAATGAACCCTAAACGTAAATAAGTATATAAGTAGGTACGTACTACGTAGTAAATTTTCGCTTCAGAAATTTACTTTTAACCGGGGATTAGACATTGGTTATCGCGATATTCGTGATAGTAACTTGGTATAATATGGCGCGACTCACTCTCAACATCGGCTATTACAGAAAACTATGTCAACTCAACGTCAATTAAACATGATTCCTAGAAAGTGAGGTTATTTAGCAGTTTCAGCACTGAAGAAAGTAGTTACCTCGCTATAAACGCTGGGGTCACCTCCTGCTTCGATCAACAAGACTGACCAAGAGTAGTAGGAACTCAAGCGACTAGCTACAAGTGAGCCTGCCGTTCCAGCTCCCACCACTATGAAGTCATAGAATGTTGTGTCTATAACAAAACAACCACCATCAATTACTTAGTAATTGCCTTTTTGCGATAAATCAAAGTCAAACTTTATTTTTGCAAGTAGCCCGTGATTTTTTATACGTATTTTTAGTTTTTTTTTATTTATTTATATAAGAGGGGGCAAACGAGCAGACGGATCACCTGATGGAGAGCGATCACCGTCGCCCATGGGCACCCGCTACACGAGGGGAATCACAGGTGCGTTGCCGACCCTTTTAGAAATTGGTAGGCTCGTTTTTTAAAGATCCCTAAGTTGTAACGCTCCGGGAATGTTGCCGCAGTAAGCTGATTCCAGATCTTCGTCGAGCGAGGAAAGAAGTTTATGTTTTAACTAATAACGATAAAATATTTTGGCACAATACAATATTGGTGCAAGCAAAAGAGTAACAAGTAATAATCGGTAGCACAAAGGCCGATTTACACCCGACGAATAAAGAGCAAGAGCTAGAACAAGAACATTTTTTCTTGATCTTTTTGTGTAGGTACTAGGTACACATCCACCAAATCCGCTCTTATCGGCTTCAGGGAATAAGAACGTTCGATCAAACACGCAAGAACGTTCCAAGCAACAGTTTGCAGGCTTTAAGCCGTTTAGGTACATCTAGCGAGCGAGGAGCTTAGAATATTCTGTTGAATCTGTGCGAACGCAAACAGAACAACGAAAGAATGTTCTACGTCTGTTTACACTAAAATAATTTAATAGAGTGGGGATAGAATGAGCATTTGCTCGTCTGGTGTAAATTGGCCTTAATAATAGTTAAATAAATTTATTGTTATATCATAGGTACGGCTTGCACGTGATCAACAAAATGATATTCTTATACAGGGTGGCCCGATTAGATGGGTCAGTATTGGTAACTCTGAGACTACCGAGCCTTAGAAACATTTGTTCTAAATATTTGTTTGATTTTAGTGACAAAGGAAATTGCATTCATACATTTAAAAAATATATTGCATTAGTTCAGAAATAAAACCCGTTCGCATTGAAAAATAAAAAAAAAACATTACAAATATTCAAATTTTTTGTCTCACTTTTAGTGGTCGGATTGACTTGAGACTTAATATACATACGTAGTAGGTTGATGATAATAGAAATAAAGTTTGTATCAATGTTTTTACAAAATCTTTTTTCTTTTTTTTATCTATTAACACAGTTTTTCTTATCTCTAAAATCGATGACATGGCTCCTTAGAACAGATTTTTCTATGTCTTAAAGTTTTAGAGTACCTATACTGACCTATCTAAGGGGCTAGTCTGTATATTAACATTAAATGAATTCATTATGTATGTTCAGATAAAGTTACCTTTGTGTCTATTAAAGATATCCTCAGAAATGTCAGGAGGCCATGAGGAGCCAATGGAAAAAGCACAGTGGGCGGCAACCACTGCTGCTATAGCTCCTGCGAACAGTTGCCCGTTAGTACTAGCGAAAGCCGATGGACAGGCTGCCGTGACGTTGGCCACTAGATCCATTGTTTAAAGAACAGTGGGCGGCAACCACTGCTGCTATAGCTCCTGCGAACAGTTGCCTGTTAGTACTAGCGAAAGCCGATTGACAGGCTGCCGTGACGTTGGCCACTAGATCCATTGTTAAAAGCTGCAATGAATGACTTTTAAGCTAAGTTTAGGCCGGCAAGCAAAATTGTGCAAGTTGCGTTACAGTGCGAGGTCGTATGGCGAATGAGTTTGAAGTGGTCGATCGAGCGCAGCAATGCAATTTAATGCAACTTGCACGATTTTTCTTGCAGGTCTAAACTGGGTTTTACTTAAATAATGCTTAAACTTTTGCTGACTACAGGTGGCTTACAATTCCTAGTTTTCTTCATGGTTGTCAAAGACATGTATGTGTTTTGTTAGGGTGCCGTTATAAGACGTGTATTTGTCGACCCGGAAATAACGACAATAATTCACAACCTGGTCCCAATTGCATAACAAAGTAAACTTATATTACAAGCGGAACTCCCTTCCTAGTTAAAATAACTGTAGCGAGAGTTCCGCTTGTAATATTAGTTGTACTTTGTTATGCAATTGGGTCCAGATAATTGAAACTCTTATGGCAATAACATGAGGGTACGAGTTATCAGCTCGTCCTTTATAGTCATTAATTCCAGGCCGAAAAATACGGGGTAGGTACTCTACTCTAACTGCACCATTTTGTTACATTAAACATGAAGAGGGGCGTAGCTACCGCCGTATATGCCGTATCAATTATACGGGGCCCCCGAGCCACGGGGATATGAATCTTGCGAATCAGCCTGTATAATAAAATAATGCGAATAATGGTTTATTATTATAATTGCTTCTACACATTACAGTGAGTAGCACCAAGTTACTTAAACAATACGAAATGTCTCTAACCAGTGTAACACCCCCCCTCTCTCCTCCAACGCTCCTACCCCTCCCCTAAACTGACTTGACCAACCTACCTACCCATTCGTACGCCTATATATGTATCTACCTATAGTTCCTATGTATGGCTACCTACACCTATATGTATGTCTATATATATATCTATATGTATGAGCCCTCACCTACCACACTACCTGAAATACCTAGTTGATTTACCTTGTTTACGTCACAAAATTGGCCAAGTGATCGTTAGCGGTCTAAGATAAGGAACCCACGTTGTGTCCGTAAAATAACCCTCAGAACTTTTAGTATGAATATGGGAAAGGAGTTTATAGTCATATAATTTAAGTTTAGAATAAAGATATGTTTATGATGAATAAATGAAGATGACAATTGCCTATAGTCTTATAATCTAGTTTATAATAGAGATATGTCAATGACGAATAAAGTGAAGATGATAATTCCCTATAGTCATAAGAGTCGTATGTCCATAGTCTATGATATGTTCATTAGGTAAAGGTATTTTATTTAGTGGCTGAGTCTAGAGACCCATGACTCCCCGTCTCTAGAGATGGCTCCCGTCATCCAGACTTGGACAAGCCTCTCCCACTGGCTTAGAAGAAGCATACTACCTTATTCCTTGTTTAGGTAATAAGAACATAACATTATATTAATTAAGAGGGTATTCAAAGGGAAGTTAGTTACAGCCTGTGGCCGTTCTTGGATCCAACCTGTGATCACATTGCCTCTGCAATAGCTTAGCCGAACTTCAGTAGTAAATGTAGACTTCGATGGTTTATCATAATGACTAATGAGCAGTTACCAGATCCTTTGGTATCGGTAAACCACTAACTTGCATCTGCCTCAGTTATAGTCAGAATGACGGTTTGTAAATATAGAGTTTGGTAAGACTTTTACCTTTTAGATTTAGTAAGTATAACTAGCCACTACATGACCAGATGATCCAAGGTTATTTCACCAGGGACGACCGCCGACTTCAAAGGAGATTCTACTTTCCAGCAAATAAATATTCATAGTGAGTTTGTTGAGTTTTATTTTGACTCACTCAATAGCTGCTACCAGCGTTTGTAATGTAGGACATATGGATGAGAGCAAACCCTGAAATCTTCCATCCGTCGGTAAGTACTAGAGGTAGTCAAAGTCAAAAGTCAGTCAAAGAAATATTAAAGTCTCAAGACTCCCATAATTAGATCTACGAATGTAACCCTTTCCCACCACACAAGATAGTATAATAAAGAACTACAGTACTTAGATAATAGTATTAAGTAAGTCAGATGGCATAGCACTGCCCTCCAACATCAAATAGTATAATGAAGAACAGTATCACTTAGTTAAATGGTAATAACACCTACTCCCTATAATCCTATCCTAACAGCCAAACTAACCAACTAGTCTATGCGAAACGGCAAACTAGGAATCCGTATTCCACATTTAGATTAACCGCGGGTTCCCTCTCCAACTGATAAGAGAGGGCCTGTCCTAAACTAATGCCTACGTTTGAGCAGGTTACTCAGCTCCTATCCTCTATACCTGTGTGCTTCTGGTACCCATCTGAGGGGATTGGGTTAGATGAATACCAGAGTGTAAATATATATATAAATAGATAAGTGGGACTAGACATTGATGAGGTTGAAACACCGGTTGTGGCGCTCCAAACCCCTCAACACCCAGGGAGAAATTAGGTCCGACTCTTGAGTTATAATACAGACCCCCACCCTTCTCCAATAGGTGGTATTCTACACTTAAACGCTTCCAGGGAGTGCTAATCTATCAGTTAACATCGCAAGATGACCCGACTAGCACACTCTAGAACCCGACTTATACTTAGTCGAAGCCCGGTTAGGTTCTCCTCTATCACAATTTAAACAAAACTTTATATTAAACTCATAAAATCCCATTAAACCCCAATTTATATTTTAACCAAACAAATATACAAATTTCTGGCAATGGATATCAAATCACAGGTATTTCTGACGATAAAATGTACAAAGCAGAAATTCACACTGAAAAACCCCTTATATTTAACACAAGAAATAATTAAACCACACAACACAATTACGACACCAATTAATACTTAATAATTCAGAGAGAACCTTTCCCGAACTCGTAGCAAAATAAAGAAGTTTTTTCTCCCATCGTCTCGTCCCTTTTATAATAAAATCCCCTCCTTCGAAATTTACACTGGCCACATTGTCCATACTGGCCACACCGTCCACCTCAGCCATGTTGGCCATACTGTCCACTTCATCCACTTGGTCCACTAGGTCCACCTTGGCCTTAAAATAGCTTTGAATAACTCGTATCTTGATCCGTCAGAGTCAGTGGGTATTGCCAGTGATGCAAAGAGTATTATTAGTATCAATTAGTACATAGAAAGTGATGCAGTAATCTTATTTGCATACTTTAGTAATGAAATGCTTGTTTTGATGAATTAATAATTAAATAGCCTTGTTTGTGTTTAAAATCATTTTTTTTTTTATGTAAAACAAGTTATTTTTAACCTTCATATCCAAAACTATGATCAAATATGTTTTAGCTGCATTTCTTTTAATCCAAAATTAGCTTGAAGGTTACACGTGCCTCGTACATTGACCTCTCACGGTCAGGTGTTCGGATACTTTCACATTCGGAAACTTTAGTAATAAAATGCTAGTTTTTGATAAATTAATAATTCAATAGTCTACGTTGAGTATGAAATAATTTTATTTGATAAAATTAATAAGTTAAACTATGTTCACATAAGATGGAACATTACAGATTGACGTCTGTAAGGTTACACCAGCTGTCAAATCCTCTTGATTCGACATTGCTTAAAATCATAGTAACTTTGGTTCGCATACAGAAGCTACGGAACAACGTTCAACCGATAATGTATTTTTCAACCTCATCCTTGATTTGACATCAGGTTTGACATTGGGTATCTCTATAATAGTAACTGGTGCCAAATCCCAATGATTTGACAGCAGGTTTGATATTGGTTAAAGTTATAGTAGCATCGGTTTGCTCACCAAAGCTACTGGATCGCGACCAACCGTTAGTGTCATTTTCAAGCTCTATGTTGGCAGAATCATACATTAATATTATCTATGGATCTATAAATAAAAAAAAATATTGATTATTGATAGTAACTTGGTGCAACTTAACTTTGGATATATTTATGTGATAATTCTTTAGGGGAAGTTGGACGGTGGTGAGACAAAGTACCATTTCTGGATATCTTGAAATAACTTTATTATCATTAATGGTGCCTTATATTTATAAACATGTCTCTTACCTACTAACTACTTTACTAGTCTATGGTAGCTACACTAAACCAATGCACGTGAGATCGATAACCCCTCTTTCAAACCAGGCACTTGGCATGATCCAGATAAGGTCATGCTCCTGGCTGCTACGGCTATCCACTACGCCTTTAACCCTACGGTCCAGCAGATTCTAATCCATGGTGATCAACTGACGATTTTCCCGAATCTCCTCAAGCAGCAGCTGCTTAATCTCGTCCATCTCCTGCTGCTGTAAGCCGTTCTCGTTGTTCTAGTATGGAAATTCGCAATCACTTATTTGAAGGTCTTCTTTGCTGAATTTCTTCAAGCCGGCTTCAGCGATTGCGTGTTCTCCTTGTTTTCAGTCGGGGTCACCACTTTAGGGGAAGTTGGGTGTTGGATGAGTATCACGTGTCAGCACAATTCCCTATACATAATTACTACCACTTTATTGATTAATTGGATTTCTCTACGCATCACATAACGTTTAAGTAGTGATATTGAAAATCCTTTTGTTCGAAGTCAGTTTAGGATTCTAATCACACACCACTTATGACGGAATTTGCCATTAATTTTTGAGTGACGATGTATATTTTGCAGACGGAGTATAGAGAGTTGGAGCACGTTGTTAGGCGCGTGATACCAAAGGTAGCTAAGGGCCGACTGCCGTCTGTTGGCCTCAAAACTGCTGATGCTGTGAATATCGATAGGGGTTAATCACAGCACTCACCACTTTTAAAAAAGAAAGGCAAAGTAATAGACAAAAAATCAGGAAAATTATACCAAATATAGGAAGCGGTGTGCCGGTCGGTGGTTATTTCACAATACATTAATCTAGCTGAGTCGGGTAGTGGAATGGAATGCGGCCATGAAATTGGAGCTTCTGTTGAGCACGCGCAGTAGTTCCTGGACTTGCATTTGTTGGTCTTACTTGACCATGCTCTGACTTGGATATCCTCTTGCCGTACGCCTTAGCAGCTGTGATGATTTCTGGATGGACTTCTGGGTTCGACCACTTTATCTACTTCTATGTATCTTCTGTATTGCGGGGGTAATTATTTGGATGTTGAATGTTGAACAAGTTGGGTAGTGAATATTCTTGTAATTACACACGTTTGTAAATCTATTTTATATGAGAGTTTATAAGGGGTAGCCAGGCAGGAGCCGGGGCACGTTGTTAGGCGCGTGATACTTTAGGTGGCTAAGGACCGACTGCCGTCCGTTGACCGCGGGCCCCGCGTGGTTTCTATACTGCTGATGCACTGAATATCATGATGGTGATGATGATAACACCTGGCGTTTAAAATGGAAAAGCCAAATACATGTTAAATGCCGCCCAAGATGCTAGTCGGACTCGCGTGGTGAGGGATCCGTACAAATTTAAAAGACAGCAAAGTTTTAAAGTAGTCAGTCACTTTGCGGATCCCTGATTTTCGGATTTTTTTCCTGTACTTGTTTTATGAGACCTCACTTTTTGCCAATTTTCATAAGTCTATGTCAACGGGAAGCATCTTAGACGTTTTGATTTTTTTACCCCTGCCCGACACAAAAAGTGGGGTGTTATAAGTTTGAACGCTTTGTGTGTGTGTGTGTGTGTCTCTATCTATTTGTCTGTCTGTCTGTCTGTGTCTGTCTGTGGCCATAGCTCTTAAACGGGTGAACCGATTTGGATGCGATTTTTTTATTAGAAGGCTGGTTTCTTGGCGATGGATCTTAGATATGTTTTATCAAAATCGGTTCAGTCGTTCCAAAGTTATCAGCTCTTTTGTTAGCTGCGGAAGAGATCTTAAACGCATAATGGGCATTTACTTTATGTTCAAACATACGTATGACATAGTTGCGTTGGGGGTTTTTAAATTTCTAATTTATAGTTATAATGATGGTTTTTGTATGAAATCACACTTTAAAAATGTTGTGTCTTTTGATCGCTTGAACTCAGAAACTTCATTTTTAGGGTTCCGTAGTCAACTAGGAACCCTTATTTACGGTAGCAAGTGTTTTATATTAATTTCGACTTGACACGCGTTCTTACGAGTAAGAGAAAAGTATGTATGTATGTATGTATGTAAACACTTTATTGTACATAAAACACAAAAATAATACAAAACAACAAAACAAAAAGAGTACAAAGGCGAACTTATCCCTAAAAGGGATCTTTTCAAGCTGAAAAGGTCCCTTTTAGGGATAAGTTCGCCTTAAAAGGCATGAAAGGAAAAACTTAATTGGTGTAGCGGCAAGAAGGGATAAAGTACGTTGTTTTACAGATGAATCCAACGTAACCGGAGAAGTACTGAAATGCTTATTCAAAGCGTTAATGTCCAAAGAACTAGAAGAACTTTGTTGAGATTTGCCCACCCCTAGCGACTTTAAAAATTTCCATAACTTAGCTGGTGGACAGCCATCGATGGATTCATGGATATATTTCCGCTTGGCATTTCTACAGACTCTATTGCACCGGCTGCGTAACGAAACTAAGTTCTGGCGATTTTGCTGAGAAGGGTCACGCCGCAACTTAATACGTGCTCGGTTTCGCTTAGCCATTAGCGCCTTAATATCAGGCGTAAGCCACGGAGCAGGCAAGTGCTTTACGCGCGTAGGTTTTAATGGCGAGTGCCTCTCAAAGATTTTCAAGAGAGTTTCATTAAATTGCACTACTTTTTGGTCCACATCCGTCAGCGCCTCGATGCTCTGCCAATCAGCAACATTCAAGTCCGCATGAAACGCCTTTAAATCGATATCACGGATACCACGTCTAAAAATTACCCTATGCCTCATTAGAAAAAAGTGTCATTAGTAGACAGACTTAACAAACAGCGAAATGATCCTATTATGAAATGATATATTATTCCTAGTTAACATGGCCAAGACTAAGTACCTGAAAGCGTCAAAAGACCAGCAATCTCTGCCACAAGGAATCGACGGCAATAACACCTTCGCTAGCGTCCATGATTTTGTATACCTTGGGTCCTTTGTAACGGATAAAAACGTTATATCTTTGGAAATAAGCAGGAGGATAATGGACGCTAACATGTGCTACTTCGGCCTGCTAAGATACTTTCGCTAAGAAGCCTAAAACTGCTTCTGTATAAAACCTTATTAAGGCCCATTCTCACCTACGGTTCTGAATGTAGGGTACTGAGCAAACAGGACGAAAATTCCTTGTTGGTATTTGAGCGTAAAATACTTAGGCGCATTTTCAGAGCTGTGATGGAAGATTAGAGATGGCGAACGCGTTCTAACCACAAGCTATACCAAATGTACGATGAGCCAAACGTCATCAAGGCCATAAAGATCAGACGCCTGCGATGGGTAGGGCACGCACGTAGTGCAAATGGATGAGACCAGAGTACCCAAACGCCTTCTGAAAGGTTGGCCGGAGGGCCGCAGAAGTAGAGGCAGGCCCAAGCTCAGATGGTTGGACGGCGTCGAACAGGACACCAAGAACCTAGGGGTGATAAGTTGGAGAAGGGAGGCCGTAAATAGATCGGACTGGAAAGATTTACTGAACCAGGCTAAGGCACACCCGCTGCTGTAACGCCTTTGATGATGATGATGATGAAATGATCCTATAAATAAGGGTTCCTATCAAGTATGAAATTCAGAAAAACAATAAAATATTAATCCCACCCTTTAACAAACAATTTCGTCCTTTTATTCCTTATTTTTGAGGTTCTAGAAGTCTCCGAGGAATCAGCTTCGCTCAGACGTCGTCCCGCCATTTGTGCCCGTTCTTGGCATCTTGTAGTGCGATGTGCAGTTGGATGCTCAGGGTCAGTGCCAGTAACGATAACTTATTCAAGACTGGCTATTAGGCCGAAAACTTTATTTTATTTTATTTTTATTTATTGGAGAAAAAAACAGATACACAATTAATATGAAACAAAGCATATAATTTAGAATGTACCTATAGTATGCACCCTAAATTAATTCTCACTTAGAATTATTGAAGGATGTGGCAATTGAATAACAATGGGTTCATTAAAAAAAAACGCATTAAGAGCAACCGCACATCGAGCCATTACTGTCTCAATGTGCGCCCGCACAAGAACCACCACTACTAAAAGTTGTATTGTAGCCTTTGCTTTGTCCGACTGTCTTATTTTTACTTACTCTTTGTCGGTCCCTTACTAAATGCTCCTTTCATCCACTCAAAGGTTGACTGGTAGAGATCCCTTAAAGGGATAAGTTCGCCTTTGTACATGCATTTCAACGGTTGTCAATAATGTATTTCTTTTTTTCCCTTATTTTTGTACAATAAAGAGTTTACATACATACATACTACTTACAAAAAAAAAACAACAAAAAACAAACAAAACATGCAAAAATAATAATATTAGGTAAATTAGAAACAAAAAAAAAGCGGATTTTTTTAAAAAAAAAAGAGAGGAACGAAAAAAAGGAAAGCATAGAATCAGGGCTCACCAGTTAAAATACATAAATTAACAAAATCACACCTTAGAGACTGACATAAGTTCTATTAATAATTGGGTTACTTGACGCTTGAACTTAACGTACGAACTACAAAACATGTCGACAGAGACCAGTCGCCTGTTGTACGACTCGCAGAGTCTACGCAGCGGTGCACGGACACCTGCTTTAGTCCTATTCATCGGGATAGCGAACAACGTTGTTGATCTAGTTCTGTAGGACGGGGTTCTGAACCTGACACTCTCCACAAGTTCAGGACAGTCGTAGCAGCCGTTGCATATATTATATAGAACGGCCGCATCACGAACCAAGCGCCTATCCGCTAGAGAAGTAAGGCCGTCCCGTTTTAGGAGATCAACATACGGCCGATAGGGTTGAAGAAATCTGTAATTAACGGCTCTCAGAAACTTCTTTTGTATAGATTCTAATCCAGTATAAACAAACAACACTTGAAATAAAATATTGCGTTGCGATGACAAGAAGAGTAAAATTGCTGCGAAATAATAAAATTGTTTTGGACTTACTGGTTCCCTGACGACGTTTAGTCTTCAGTGCGTACAGGATAATGTCGGTCGACGAGTTCTACTACGAATAGAAATAACGTGAATGGCACCGGTTTGAGCCCATTGTTACTTTATTGTAACTTAAGATGGTTATCTAAGACTTCTGAATGATACAAAGCGAGTACATCATCAGCAAGTGCGAGTGGTAGGGTCAACGTCATAAATAAGGGATTACTTTTGTACCTTGTCACTTTAACGTCATGTTTGAAAAGTCATATGAAATTATGTAACGACAGAATGCGACAAGGTACAAAAGTGATCACTTTTTTGTGACGTAATATCTATCCCTGTCCATGATATAGTCATTATTTTATAATAACTATTTATTCTTGTCGCGTTTTGTCCTTGGCGTACCTATGTACGCCTTAGATATTAATGTTTTCTTGACGATGGATTTGTATTTTGTATCCGTTTGGTCAAGGTTTGGTCGGTTATTGTTTTCGGGATTTTATTATAATAAAGATGTTGACGCCTAACGCCACCTAGTGATAGCTTGCGAAAACACAGATGACGGCGGGATGAGGGGAGCGGTGCGAGGGGAAAGCCAACGGTCGTTATTCGTCGATATACCTTACTACCTACCTGATACATGTTATTTTTCATATTTTTTAATAAATTAATTATTGCTCAAAAAGTAATCAAAAATCTCATTGAAGACTCCAACTAAGTACCCAGACATTCAAAAGAAAAGGAAGACCTGCCTGGCTGCCTAAGGATAAGTAGCAACAAAGACGTATGCAATTTCTCAGAAAAGACTTTTTGGCTTTAGCCAGGCTGTATGATGGGACTTTAAGCTCCCTGTGTTTCTAGTAATCTTTAGCTTGTCGACGTTAGTAGGAAAATCACATGTATTTTTTCTTACATACTTAATTATTTTAAATATAGGTACGATTAAAATGCCGGTTAGAATACCTATTCCTTTAAAAAAGCTCTTAAGTTTCGCTTGTCCCTAAGTTATAAATCGCTCTGATAGCCCTATTTTGTAAGATAAAGATTGATTTCATGTCTGCAGCAGATCCCCATAACACAAGGGCGTATTAAATAATGCTATTAAACTAAGAAAAATATACCAACCGTGCCGTCGCCACACCAGTTAGCTGCCGTATTTTTCTGACTGCAAAAGCAGCAGAGCTCAACCTACTCGCGATTGCTGTAGTGTGCAATCTCCACTGCAATTTAGAGTCCAGTGTTATTCCTAAAAATACTAAACATGTCTAAGTAAATATTTTACCAATGTGTACGTATGTTTCGACAAAAACAAAAAATATTATATCAATGTGTTTTATTTCATTTGGGTATATAAATTAGTACAGTTATCAAAGTTCAGTGTGAACGTTTAACCAGTCCTTCTTTATCAAATCTGCGCCTTTCTCAGCTATCATTATAGTTGGTGCATTTGTATTGCCCCTTGTGATTTTAGGCATTATACTAGCATCCACCACTCTCAGGCCTTTGACCTTACGCACCTTCAATTCTGGGTTTACAACCGCTATTTCGTCGTCGTCTGGACCCATTTTAGCAGTGCCTGTTGGATGATACAGAGAAAAAGTGAGCTCTCTAGCAAAACAATTCAAAAACTGGTCGCTACCCTCCGTGAATGCACTACAGCTTTTAAAACCTGGCCAAATAAGTTCCAAACCAAAATCTTTAAATGTTTTTGTTTTCGCCAACTTCATACTTTGATGTATACCTTTAATTATTGTGAGTATATCCTCGGGGTGATCGAAATAGTTAGGATAAATAAGCGGATGATCTTTGGGGTCCTTACTTCTGAGAACAATACGTCCTTTGGACTTTGGGTATACAACGACGTTATATATTATTAACACGATGTTATCCTCATTTATTTGGTTGTAAAAAAGTCTGTATTCGTCGTCTAAACCATGTTTCAAAAATATGTCTAATAAGTTATTCAAACTTGGTGGTAAGAACAAATAATGATATTGCAAATCTGGGCTGGTAGCAGCGGGATCGGAAGTGTTTACAAATGCTGTGACCAAATGCGGACTTACACCAGCAAATGGGCCTGACTGCTTTATTATAAAATCTACAAAATGATCAACAATTTTATTTAGCGATCCTACTGACGATTGATTTTTGTCGAATGGTTTCTTGTAAAATATGGGAGCAAAGACGTGATCTTGTAAATTTTCTCCAACGTGTAAATCAGCTATGACATCAATTTTTAAGTCTTCTAATTGTTTCTTCGGCCCTATTCCTGATAAAAGAAGCAACTGTGGAGAATTAACAGCACCTGCAGACAAAATAACTTCTTTCTTGGCTTTAATGATAAAATCATTATTATTTTTCGTGATCAATATTCCATCAACGATTTTAGAAGGTTTGAATAATATTTTTGACACCAATGCATTTTTGATAACGTGTAAATTCGGCCGTTCTTTGACTGGACTTAAAAAAGCTCTTGCTGTACTCTGTCTGACGCCATTCTTAGTTGTTGTAAATGATTTAGTAATTCCCATTTCACTTTCAGCATTTATATCATCATTCACTTTCATGCCCAATTCTGAAGCGGCTGTTAAAATAATGCTTTCAAGCGAGTCGACCGGTGTTTTTTCTACGTTTAAATATCCCCCAGTGCCGTGATATTGCGCATTATTTTCTTTAAAATTGTCGAAATTTTCACTCTTTTTGAAATATGGTAAAACGTCATCGTAACTCCAACCTTCGTTGCCATTAGCAGCCCAGTCGTCAAAGTCTAATTTGTTCCCCCTTACGTAAAACATAGCATTGATACTGCTGCATCCTCCTAAAGTTTTTCCTCTAGGCCATGCACACTGTTTTCCTTTATAGGCTCGGCAAGCAAATTTTTGAGGTTCCGTTTTGTAGCCCCAGTCTTCGGTTGTGCCTATGTTGTTGTAGAATAGATGGGGCGCCTGTAAACAATTGTTGGTTTCTTAATGAGAATAGTTGGAAAAAGTATAGATATAGAATCAAAATGTTTACACTAAAATGAATAGTAAACCTAACCAAGAGTGTGGCGGATCAGGCACAAAAAAAGAGTTCCGTACTGGAAACAAATTTAAAATGATTAAGTACTTAAAAGATCGTCTAAGTCGTCAACACAAATGAAGGTATTTTCATAGGAACAACAACATGTTTGTGTAAGAATAAAGTAAAGTAAAAGTAAAAAAAGTATTTAAGTGAATGGTACTTACTTTTACTGCTTATAAACTGCTGGGCTTGCCAGCAATTTGAAATTGTATCATATTCAGTTAGCATAGCTCAGTTGCATGGATAGACAGATTGACGGACAGGGCAAAAATTTTGATAATGGGCGAAACAATCAGATAAAAATATTGGGCATATTTTTCTTTCTCTAAATAATCTAATATATAAAAATCTCGTGTCACGGTGTTTGTTACCGAACTCCTCCGAAACGGCTTGGCCGATTTTTATGAAACTTTTTTCTCTACACTCGGTAGGTCTGAGAATAGGTTGTAGGCTATTTTTTATATCCGTAATATGGCAAAACAACGTTTGCCGGGTCAGCTAGTATTAGTATAATACCTCAGTAGCTATTGTTGGGTTTCCACCAGCCTCGACAAGTAGCACCTTCCATTCTGGGACTTCACTCAAGCGGTTCGCCAAGACTGACCCTGCGGATCCCGCTCCTACTATAATAAAATCGTAGTTTGGATCTGAAACACAAATATACTATGTCAAAATGAAAACGGTATTGATAGAGAAACGATTTTCATTTGGGCAAACAGTGCCTAAAACGGAATTAACACAACACAGTCCTGCTATTTCATTAGCATTTCTTACACATAAGTATAAGTTCCAAAAAAAAAAGATTTCAACACAAGATATTAGAAAACTGATGAAAAAGGAACTAAATAATTCCATCCAATACTGTCGCAAATATTTTTACAGTTCACGTGAGAAATATGCCAATTACCTACGTTGAAAGTGCCCTCTTTTAATATTCTTTCTTTTCTGTGAGAGTTTTCATGTGTTGAAATTTTTGGTTCAGTTGACGAATTAATCATTTTACTATACCTAGATTAGATAAAGATTAACCATTCCGGTTGTAGAACTTATGAAGCTTTCGAGTAAAATCTTGTATAATAATGTTCAATGATTTCTGTCGAATACAAGATATTTTTTTCAAGTTATTTGAATGTTATGATATTCCTCCAGGTAAGCTATGGCAACAATAGATGAGTTAGCTTTCAGTAAGTTTTAACTTCACGGCACCTTTGAGAGCAGTTTCAGTAGCATCTGCAGGCCAGACGTGGTCCCCGACCAAAGCGCACTGAGCAGCGAAGAACGTCTCCAATGCTTGGACGAACATTGGCCCAGCGCCCTGGTAGCTGCCGACGATGGTAGACGTTAGGGCCGGGTCGCAGGCCCACATCTTGTCCTCTTACTGAAATAAGGATTTATTTACGAGTACTTACTAGGTGGGTTAGGTTAGCGAATCTGCCATCGATTTGGGAAAAAATCTTCGTTGAGAATAAGTCTGCAAGAAATTCAATGTGTTTTTTTTTTCAAGACTACTCGCGAAGAAGTTTTCTGTTGGAACTAGAATTCGTTCTATTTTTTACAAGCTTTTATTTAGCTCACCCCGTTTGTTTTATTCTTGGGTCAAATCTTAGAAGTCGAATTTGACCCACTGCCAGTGGTTGAATTCACCTGATGATTGATGACAATGCAAGTACAGTCAACAAAAAGTACAGTCAGCTATAAAGCTTGCTTTAAAAATGAAATTTTTAACAAAACTTATGTCAGGTATAGTAGTTCATGAACGATGAGCCTGCTGACGCTTCCTGTAGTTAAGCACACAAAAGCGCGTATCTATACGCGTTACAACTACAAGTATGGCTCACCCGCATTCGTGAGATGCAACAACTGTACCTACTTATATTATAAACAGGAAAAATTTGTATTTTTGTAATGAATAAACTAAAAACTACTGGACAAACAAAAAATATTTCACCACTGGAATGCTACATTATTCCTGAGTAACATAGGCTATTTTTTATCCCGGGAAAAAATACAACGCGTGCAAAGTCGCGGGAACACATCTAGTTCAAAATATACAATACCGATACAATATCTATATTTCAATCATAACATCACTATTTGTATTGCCATAGAATGTAACTTTATTAAAACGTTTCTTGTTTATCGTACTTTAAAAATTTTTTACTGCTTATATGTACTCAATTCGTCTTAGATGAATATTATATGGGATGAAGGAACACAATTAGGCAGTTGTCGTATTTTTTATACCTCGCATTTAAAAGTTAATTTTTGCGTAAAAAACGCAGTTACATTGTACGGGAGCTGTCATCGAGAAAATAAATGATTGGAAATACTATAGTAAGTGAAATGAAAACAGATTTCACAATTGACCAAAAAAATTAAAGTTGGCTCCCCACTCGGTTGTTCCATTAAAAAACTGTTTGTAAAACTTAGACTTTAAGCTTTGAAGGCACGGCGTAATATTGTAATTGTACTAATTGTGGTATTTATTTTCCATAGCATATTTTAATAAGGTTTGAAGCCTAGAAGAAGATGACAGGCTCTGTCTGTATAAAGAAGATTATAATAATAATATTATTATTTAATCACTTGTGGTAACTACCAGAGGATTACAGTATTTAAATTTATTTGATCGAGGAATCCGATCAGATAAAAAAAATACCGACTCGAAAAAACCAAGAAAATAACTTTTTACTGATCTGTACGCTTAGTATAAGTTTTACTTCACCAAAATACTTCTCGATCGCGTTTACGTAAAAATTTAATTTACTATGGAAACATGGACAACGCCTCTAGCGGCGCGTTTGCGCAACAAAAATTGCGAGTAAAAATTGTTGAACGGAACGCAAACTATATCGTACGTGACTCAGTCGATTCACTGAACGCAAACTATATCGTACGTGACTGAACAAAACTATTCGACAGCGTTTTTCGAATCCGCACGAAACGAAATGTCATCCGTCAGTGTCATGTCAAATGCAATAAGCAATTTTGCCTTGTTTTACGATATTAATTTGACTAGTAATGTCTATACCTGTTTTATTTGCGGTTTTAGAAGATTATCTTATCAATATTTTGTAATTGACAAGCATAAAAAAATTGAGTGACTCAATTTGAGTCCGTGAAATTGTCCATAAATTTTGCATTGGCAGTCAATGAATGAATTCAACCTCGGAAGTGTCGTGTCGCCGCATCATCATTCATTTCAATCATCAATTAATTCATGTGGGCAAGATCTATATTGCAAGACCTTAAGGCCCATACTACACGGGCGGTTCTCCCGCCGCGGGAAACCGCTTCTGAACCGCCACTAGACACAATTTTATATGGAAGTTGTATGGTGCAAACTACACTGCGCAGCTCCGTCGAGCGGGAAACCGCGGCGGGAAACCGCCCGTGTAGTATGGGCCTAATTAAATTATGATGGCAAACCAATAGGATAAGAGCTTAGATTATTTATACACTATCTAAGGATAAGAGGATGGATTATTAACAACAAAAATTTGAAGCGCGCAACCTCAACGGCTCTAAGCTCAAGACAAAGAAAGGTTTGTTTATCTATTAGGTATTTGTTATTACTCTCACTATGGTTTTTTACTGAACCTTATTTTCACAATCGCGTTTTTCCTCCAACTTCAATTGACACAGAAACATTAGGTAGGTTTAGGTCATGACAAGTTTACATTGGCCCGAAGGGCCAAAAGCACACAGAAGAGGAGCTCCATCAACACTGTTTCTGTGTCAATTCAAATTGGGAAAAAACACTAAGTACTGTGAGAATAAGCTTCAGTAAAAATCTATGGGCTCCTATTATAGTATAAATCTTCCCAGGTCATCTTATAATTGATCAAAGGCGTTACCTATAATAATATGCTCTATGAATTACGCTGTAGTAGATCCCGTGTCATAAATATTTACTTAAATGTTAAAAATAAAAGGAAACTGTTTTTTTAAAATAAGCATTTATTTAGTACATGTTAATAAAAATAACTAAAAAGTTAACTGTCTATTTATTAAAGGGGGAAATTATAAGTTAACTAGAAAGTATAAATACAAATTAAAAACTACATAAAATAAAACTAAAACTATAACTAAAACTACATACAAACTAAAAAGTTAAAAAAATGAAGAAATAGACCATGTATTCAAACATTGCGTTTTTGTCACAGTCAATCATCGATTTTACAATAAAAGCATGTTAGGTATACAGAAAAAAGTTTTATAAAAATCGGTCAAGCCGGCTCAGAGGAGTTCGATAACAAAGACCGTGGCACAAGATTTTTATATATTAGAAGATAGATAAATATTGCTTAATTAGTACCAATTTCAGAGTTATGGTAAGTACACAAGTTAAGCAACGGGTGTATACCCATATTTATACTCATACTCACTCATTTAATTAATACAGAAACGGCAAGTAAAATAATTGTAGATGAAATAAATAATTTGTATTGAATTAAATCATATTTCAATTAAAAATAAAAGCTATGCAATAGCTTAAAAATAGTGCCACTCAATAAAAATATGCACAATGAGATTAGAAATTGAGCATAGGTCAGACTTTTTCTGTGGCTTTATAAGTACAACATTTGAATTAGAATTCTAGATAAAGCCTTAACACATATTATTCATATTCATTTATTAATTGCAACCATGATATTCAAAGATGACAAATAAATATTACAGTGCTACATATTATATAGCCATAGTGGCCTAGTGGTTTGACCTATAGCCTCTCAAACGGGTATGTATTACAATACCGAAGTACGAAAGACCGAATGTATTAAAACATCGAATGTGTCAAAAGACCGACACGATTTTTTTCTGAAACCGTTAACTTTTTAAGATTGTTATAAAACAAACCTAACCTAACCTAACGGGTTCTGTATGATGCCGTTTTAAAAAATTCTGAAAAGTCTACGGTTTCAGAAAAAAATCGTGTCGGTCTTTTGACCCATTCGATGTTTTAATACATTCGGTCTTTCGTACTTCGGTATTGTAATACATACCCTCTCAAACAGAGGGTCATGGGTTCAAATCCCAGCTTGCGCCTTGAGTTTTTCGGAATAGAGTGCAAAATTACATTGGAAATTGACTATGAGCTTTACTGTGAAGTAAAACATTGTGAGGAAACCTGCATAAACCTGCCAAGAAATTAAATGGTGTGTGTGAAGTTCCCAATCCACACTGGGCCCGCGTGGGAACTACGGCCCAAGCCCTCTCATTCTGAGAGGAGACCTATGCCATGCGGTAGGAAGTTTATAGGCTGGGATGATGAATGCTACATGGACCCTGCTATGGCGAAGCAACAACTTATCCTTAATTTATTCTAGGACTAATGCTAATATTTTAATTTTACTTTAATGCTTAACAAAATAATTATGTAGTTAATCCTAAAGTTATGGTTCCTTAGAACAGATCATCAGCAAAAGAGTACACGGACAACTGTGATTTTTACAATATATATTTTATTTTTTTCAGCCTGACATACAGTATATTTGAGAATTTTTGAGATGTACTTGAAGACATCTACGGGTAATTTTTAAAATAGCTCTAAGTACAAGCGGACATGTTAGCCAGTTGTCCGTTAACTCGTGAAAAAAGCACTAAAAAATGCTCTAAGATCGGTTTTTAAGAGGTGATGTACTGATGTATAATACAGGTTGTAAATTTATTTTCAAATGATTGCTTTTTGAGTTTTGTGTAGTGTGATGAAATTTGATTTCCTTCTGCATAACCGGATAAGTGGTAGTTATCTCATCTACGATTATTTTTGCCCCAAAGTAGGTGAAGACATGTACACTATTTCGGTAAATATACAAATATATTTTATTGGCAATAAAGTATCTATAAAAATATTACTTCTTATGAGCACTGCTCCAAATTTGAACAAAATCGATCCATTACTTGAAAAATATTAAGTTTTTTTCTTAATACAGCTATACTGTAAAATTTAAATTCCGTAGATAACCATTTACTCTTTGCTGCCGTCGATATTAGGCCCATACTACACGGGCGGTTTCCCGCTCGATGGAGCTGCGCAGTGTAGTTTGCACCATACAACTTCCATATAAAATTGTGTCTAGTGGCGGTTCAGAAGCGGTTTCCCGCGGCGGGAGAACCGCCCGTGTAGTATGGGCCTTATAGTATCAGACTTTCCCATACTGATCAATCTAAGTATGAAACATACAGTTAGTCACACCATGCCAACACAATTTGATGACAATGAAATGAATATCAATCAGTCAATAAATTTGATTATTATACTTGCGCCTCGTCCTCGAGATCAGTGTAGTAGATAGTTTTATTTATAACACATGTAGTAACACATAAGTGACACCACTCTTACCACTCTAGTTGAGAAATCTTTTTTTTTTTTTTTTTTTACGGGTACTTTCAACCAGTATCACTTTATAACCTAGTAACAATCCGCGCTCGCGTCATTCACATTTTAGTGCTCAACCACTCAATACCCGTTATTAACTAAGTATCAAAAGTGTTCAGACGCTAAAATAATATCGAAACGCAAGCAAGAATATAATTATAAACATCCTATAAATAAAATTAAAAGATTGGAACGTCAAGTAATTCGTAAAGGTATCATATTTTCATCATCAGATGAAGATGAAGACGATTTAATGTGTCCATCACGTTTGTGCTCATTGGGTAATGGATCCGAAAATTCAGGTATGTAACAGAAATAATAAAAGTTATTGATAGCAGTATTTTAAACATAAAAACCGATACTTAAAACTCGTAATGCACCTACCCACATTCGTTAATAATACGAATTTCTTTCTACGCGCAAGTGTGTATAAAAAGAATTAAATCGTGTAATCTGAGCTAACATTGGGGCTGACCCGCCCCACGCTCTCTTGTACATATTTAACATAATAATCAGTGTCTTGTATACAATTATTTTTTGAATGTGCAAAAACGTACTCACGTTTGAATTAAGTCGTGCAATCGCGGGCTTTTGTATGCACATTGACAACATGCTGTGTGTGTTGTACATATTCAATTATATTCGATTGTGCAAGAACGTATTCACGTTCTGAATTAAATCGTGCAATCTGGGCTGACCTCGGGGCTGACCAGGCACGCATTTATATGCACATTTACAACTTGGTGTTGTACACATTCGATTATTTTCGAATATGCAAGAACGTATTCACGTTCTTTAATTAAATCGTGTAATGTGGGCTGACCTTGGGGCTGACTCACCGCACGCATTTATAGTTTTATAACGTATTCACGTTTTTGAATTGCCGTGCAATCTGGGCTGCAATTGTGGCTGACCCGCCGGTCGAAGTTTTTTATTAAATCGTGAAATATGGGCTGACCTTGGGGCTGACCCACCGACCGCATTTATAGTTTTATATATTATTATAACGTATTCACGTTTTGAATTGTCGTGCACTCTGGGCTGACATTGTGGCTGACCCGCCGGACGAAGTTTTTATTAAATCGTGCAATATGGGCTGACCTTCGGGCTGACCCACCGCACGCATTTATAGTTTTACTTATAACGTATTCACGTTTTGAATTGTCGTGCAATCTGGGCTGACATTGCGGCTGACCCGCCGGACGAGGTTTTTATTAAATCGTGCAATGTGGGCTGACCTTGGGGCTGACCCACCGAACGCATTTATAGTTGTACATATAATAACGTATTCACGTTTTGAATTGTCGTCCAATCTGGGCTGAATTGTGGCTGACTCGCCGCACGAAGTTTTTTTCCATACGTCTTTAAAACATTATGGTTTTGTAAATAATTAATTATATTGTGTACATAAACGTATTTACGTTTGGAAGTGTATAGGTATGTGTGAACTGTCACTGACGCCGACACGATACACACTTTTTATCCACCATAAAGATTTTGAATCTTACATTTACATATTAATCAAATATGTATGTAAATTATACTGATTGCAGTACGAATTAAACTACTTTTACAAGTAGGTACTTTTGGAAAAACAACTTTAATTTTACTGTAATTTTACTTTTCACTTTTACTTTTCCAGTAGTGGCCGCTTTCGGCCCACAAGACTGGTTACAGCAGGACTCACAAAACTTTGAAGAGCCGTTACTGGTTGACACGTAAGCTATAGAAGCCGATAATAACTACGAGATGCTCCAGAACGAGTCAAGCATGACGGTAAATGTTTCAGAACAAAACAACTTGCAGCAAAACGAGGCGGGCATGTCTTCAGCTGCAGTTGAGGAACAAGATTCAGATCAAGATCAGCGTCAAATCAAGACAGACTTAAATAGCAAGCGCTATTTCTTGTTTAGCTGAGATGCTAACGTATCATTTAAATTGCAAGGTAAATAATAATGACATGTTATCCAAACTTATGGATCGCCTGCTTTGTGATGCTCAGCTCTGCGATTCTGTAGTTCGTCGTAATCTCATCACACGTGATTTGAAAAAGGAAATGAGAGAACATTTATTGAGTACAAAAACTGAAAAGTTACTCTTTAGTGAAAATTTATCTGCGACCTTAACGTCAGCAAAACACAGCATCGAAGTCTGGTTTGGAATTGCAACCTAATCCGAAGAGATTTCCCAAGAAGTCATCTCATCACTAAAGCCTTCAAACCAGCGGGCTCTCGCCTCCGCGCGTAGGGGGTCGGGGCCGCCCCGCAGCCGCGCGCCCGCAGGGCCGCGCGCGCCGCCGCCGCAGACGCTGCGCTCCGCCTCCCCCGCCGCCACAAGACTACTCGAACTAGTCTTCGCAGTATCAGCCGCCAGCGACGCGCTCCTAGCGCCGTTAGATACGGTTAAGTACGCGGCAGACTGGCTCATTTTTACGATCAGTGGTCTCTCATTACGAATGATCGCACGATCCTTTCGTGGATAAGAAGCCATTTAAGACCCTCTTTTCGCTTATCAAGCTTTTAGTTAATCAATTTTCAGTGCCGACAAGGCCAAGGTATTCTTACGGAGTCAATAAAATCACAATTTTACGGAGCGATCGATAGTTTAGTTCGAATCGGGGCAGTTTCGGAATGTGAGCTTGTAGGTGTACTAATCAGTTCACCTCAAACATATTGCTTGTACCTAAACCAAATGGCAAGATGCGATTTATACAAAAATTTAACGACTTGTTTTTTGGTTTATGCACTGCCCCGTTTACGTTCAAGAAACTAATGAAACCCATTATTAAGATACTGCGTACTGCTGGTTTCATCTCCACTCTAAATTTAGACGATTTGGTGCCTCATAAGGTTCCACTTACGAGCAATGCTTACTTAACGTCGAAATGACTGACAAATTATTTTGATCGCGTAAAGGTTTTATCATAAATCAAGAAAAAAGTGAGTTGAAACCATCCACAACCTGTAAATTCCTGTAGGTTTATTTAATATTAGACTCCAAGCGTTTTCATGTGAGCCTGACCTTAGAGGAAAGATTAAGACTTAAATGCCTTGTCAGTAAATTCATGACAATGCAATGCTGTAAAATAAGAGCATTTGCACAGTTAGTTGGATTGCTAGTGTCCGCGTGTCCCGCGATAGAATATGCTGGCTCTATACTAAGGAACTACAACGCTGAAAATTTTTGAACCTTAACGGTACTATAACACTAACGACTAAGTATGTCAAGTTCATGTCTTTGCCAGATTCTCTACGTCCTGATTTGCAATGGTCGTCAATATCGAAAGCTCAGTTTACCCTTTTAGAAGTGATGATTTTTGTTGGGAAATAAGTACTGACGCCTCAACCAGGGGCTGAGGCGCGGCTTGTAAAAACGAAACCGCGAGCGGCCAGTGGTCACAGAGTGAAATATTGAAACATATTAACTATCTTGAACTGCTGCCTTTATAGCTCTAAAAATCTTCGCTCATGATATTTATAACTGCCAGGTCCTACTAAGAGTCAATAACTCAACGGCAATTTCTTACATAAATCGCATGGGGTGCATAATACTATGTATACCCCCGCCTAACACAAGCCGCAAGAGAGATCTGTCAATGGTGTGAGAATCGCCGTATTTTTGTATTTGCTTCTTATATCAAATCTTGTGAAAACGTGATAGCAGATGCGGAATCACGTCGTTTTCACCCTGACATAGAATTCCAATTCTATAATTAATATCTCTAATAAATTACTTTGGTAGACCACAAATAGACTTTTTTGCCAGCAGGATAAATAAAAAAAATGGACAAAATATATATCCTGGCTCTCTGTGCCAGACGCATTTGTCACAAATTCGTTTACGGTAAGATGGTCTAATTATTTCTTCTACGTTTTCCCACCCTCTTCGATAATTCTGAAAACTTTAAGAAAAATTATTGCAAAGAAAGCAAGGGGAATCATGATTGTACCCTTATAGCCTACACAGCCTTGGTTCCCCGTATTCTATTGAATTCTCGTGTCAAACACAATTACATTCAAACCAGAAGAAGATGTACCTACTTATTTTTCATTGCAGCACCAGGAGAATCCGATCGACGATTACCCTGGTAGCCGGAGTAGGTATTATCCGGGAGTCGTTTGTGCCAAGAGGAATACCAGTGTTTTGTAAGACAAATTCTATCGATACATTTGAAGCGCCAGTTCCAGATATTATAAGTTTTTTCACTCAGCTTTTCCAAGATGGCGCGCAATAAGGAACACTGCATTCATACAGATCCGCTCTATCCCTGATTATGGGAAGTGGTGTAACAAAAGATGTTAGATTAATTAGGTTTTATAAAAGAGTTTTTCACTTACGACCACCTTTACCAAAGTATGATTGTACCTGGAACCCAAATTGCGTATTAAACTATTTAAGAGTATCCAAATGATAATCTTGGTCTAGAGAATCTGAAAAAGCAGTGTATTACACTATTGGCCCTCACTACAGCACACAGGGTTCAAACATTTTCAAAAATCAATTTTAAAAATGTAGGGATATTGACAGGAAACATTCTAATTAAAATTACTGAATTATTAAAAACATTACGTGTTGGTTCAGTCCAACATATAATTTCCTTACTGTTTTTTGAAGATAAACCTGAAATTTTTCCCGCGAAAATTTTAGTGGCGTATATAAACATAACGAAAAACCTTCGTAAATCTGATATCCAAAGAAACCTCATAATGCTGTATCCACACAGACACTCCGTCGCTAGATCAAGGTGCGCTAAGAGCGAGCGGCGTAGACGTGTCGGTGTTCACTGCGCACAACACACGGCACGCGAGCACTTCGCGCGCGTGCTGTGCGGGAGTGAACATCGACCGCATTAGGAAGACCGCTGGCTGGAGCGGAGATTCCAACACATTTGCCAGTTTCTACAACAGAGTTACTGTCGAAAATGATGATTGTTTATTAGCTAGGCCTATTATTAAATAGCACCCAAGAATAATAGAGCCGATTAATAGGCAGATAAGATGACTTGATATAGCTATTGGTATTATTAACTTAAATAATTATACTCAGTTATTTTTAAGAAAATGTAATATTATG
Organism: Archips xylosteana; assembly: GCA_947563465.1. NCBI lineage: Eukaryota > Metazoa > Arthropoda > Insecta > Lepidoptera > Tortricidae > Archips > Archips xylosteana. Next base: position 7,299,857 of record OX387363.1, read on the forward strand.
GTGGATTCTGATTAAAAGTATTTAGATACAGAACTCTTGCAGATTGGTTTATTGATATTCCCGAAAAACACAGCTCTCAAAGTCTACATGTGTTATAAATAAAACTATCTACTACACTGATCTCGAGGACGAGGCGCAAGTATAATTGATGATTAAACGAACTTACCTTAAGTGAAGTTCTATCATAATTATACGAAGCGCCTCGTCCGAAGAGATCAGTGTCCCGCCCGCCCAGTTCCCTTCTTTAAGAATTTCGGTAATATCAACCACAGTTTGAAATTTGAACTCTAAACTAAATGACGCGAGCGCGGATTGTTACTAGGTTATAAAGTGATACTGGTTGAAAGTACCCGTAAAAAAAAAAAAAAAAAAAGATTTCTCAACTAGAGTGGTAAGAGTGGTGTCACTTATGTGTTACTACATGTGTTATAAATAAAACTATCTACTACACTGATCTCTTCGGACGAGGCGCTTCGTATAATTATGATAGAACTTCACTTAAGGTAAGTTCGTTTAATCATCAAGTATATTAGTTATCCAAAACGCAGACAACTTTGAGGGACAAAAGTCCTTGAGTAGCAACCACTTACAGGAAGACAGCATTCGCAGTCCTCCTACTAGCTGGACTGACGATGAATAGTGGACATCCTTTGGCTTATGTTGATGACTATAGTGCTGATGTTATCTTAATTTATCCATTTGGTCTCCTAAAACAAATATCAGTTGAAAATATTAGATAGTAGTCAATGACCCTATGTATATGAATGTTTTGTCTCACTTGTTTGTTGTGTGTTTGCGGTCATGGATAACAAACAGTGTATTATAAATTAATATAACAGTTTCATACAAAAATGTTTAGGCTTTGGTTTTCTTTTTTTTACAATAATTATTAGAAAGGCAGTGATGGCGATAACTTTCCGAATGTGCGGCCTCATGGCGATCTTAACTCTTCTCTTCTCTTTAACACACTCTCAAACGCCCGAGGCATCAGTACAGTTACTGAATAAAATCAGCCTAACTTTGCGGACCCAATTATTGACAGAACCTACCTGAGAACCACAAATAATAACTTATAAGGCGAGATTACCAATTCCGCAATGTGTATTTAATAACTTTGCAAGAGAAACAAAGAACGATCTTACGAAATATAATTGGCTTTAATCGTTATCTTAAATTGCTCGTCAGAACAATGTTGACAAGTCAAGAAAGTTATATCTAATTTGCGTGTATAGTTCTTTGGATTAGACGCAGTATGTAGTCGGAAAGCCAGTCTGCAACAGTAAAATATATTCGAAATACTCACCACTTAAGCTGCGAACACAAAATTATGATTCCAACCAATTCCGCAATTCAACCAATACTGATTGGAATGAATGATTGCAATGCAACCAACAACCAATACTTGTGCTGTGGGAAAGTCCTTTGAAGTCTATTCACAGACTTAGCTATTGTTTTGAACAGTCTTTTACAAGTCTTTTAGTAACGGAATCCATTTTTAATTTATAAAAATCAAAACTGACTGTCGTAAACGTAACTTCAATCGAATCGTGTAGTCGGTCTCGCAATAATAAGTGACGATCGAAGTGCGATCGAACGAATGTGACAGAAATAATTTTTCGAATTTCATAATCGAGAGCTCACTTCGACGATAGTACAGACTAACCAACTTATCTGTGAATAAAACCAAGCAATAATACACTTTTTGCGAACGGCATAAAAACTTTTTCAATGCACAAATAAGTTGGGTTCACGCTCACGATCGCGACAGGCAGGGCTGCCTTGTTAAAAAATGCCTTAATATTAATGGTACCACATTAAAAATAGACATATTCCTAAGACAATCTTGAAATAAAAAAATCATACATTATTATTCATCCTTCTTTCACTTTAATTATAAAAAAACTCAAATTATTTCAAAAACATTAAAAAGCAGGTTATATGATACTTTATTTACACAGATTTGTACTATTCATTATTTTTTTTCCGATCAACTGAAGGCCACTACAAATCGCAGTGCGGGACGTGCGCGCGGCGCTAACGGAGCGGGTCCAGCGCGTTATATGGCACTGAATCATATACGCTGCGCCGCGGTTCCGGCTAGTGTCACCGTATATATGTTTCAGTATTATTCAACGCGCTGAATACGCTCCGTAGTCGGCGCGTGAACGAAATGAGTCGTCACCGTCGTAACGTTGTCGTCGTTTTATAAACATCACCTATCTATCTATCTATCTAATACCTTTCAACGAGCAATTCTTGTATATATAGGTATATATAATCAGTATCTCGGAAACGCCTCCAACGATTTCGATGAAATTTGGTATGTGGGGGTTTTCGGGGATGAAAAACTGATCTAGCTATGTTTAATTTTCAGAAAACCGCTTTTACTCGTGTTTTCCGGCTATTTTTGTTTACATTAGAATACAAAGCTAAATTTCGCCGACTTCGACCAGTTTTTAGAAATCGGGTGGTCGCGGATCTAGCCGACCTCGGATCGAATCCACGTTTTTTTTCAAGATTTTTAGTTTTTTTTTTAAGTTTATTTTTCATGAGAAAACGTCAAGTTTCTTCTTTTGTGAGAAAAAGTTACTTTTTTGTGAGAAAAAGTATTATAGGGAACGTGCAGTAACTATAGGCGGCAGCACTAATGCGACAGAAGAGACACTATGCGGACAGTAAAACAAACTTATCAAGGTAAAACATTCAAATTGATGGCACCCTTATGGCACCAGTTGGCAGCACCGTCTATGTGCACGTTCCCTATTGGGAGCACAGAACCCCTAAGTCGAAAGGATTGCATTGTCGTCGAAGAGCCGACCTTTTTCTCCGAAGAAAATTACGCTCATCTTGCAATTGAGCTTCCTGGAGCATTCTCCAGGCAAAAAATTGTCTTCTTGCCATTTTTCGCATTTACTTTTAGACTGATTTTTCACTATACTAATTCGCGCGTGAACGACTCACTAGTCAGAAAGCATGTGAGAGCTTTACTTTAGCGTTTGCGTTTGCTTACTTCTCACTAAACCTTTCGAAAGTGAAACGTGGTATTTACGCTCACAAATTGCTCGTCCCAAAGTTTACGCTGTCGACGTGAGCGCTAAACTATTCGAAAAGTGACGCGTACTCGCAGGATTTGTTAGGAAATCGAGCGGAAAATTTACAACGATGAGATGATCGAGCTCACCGCGATAGTCGAAGTGAAGACAAACGCATCGACTAACGTTCATTCGATTTACGCAGTCGAATAGTATTCGAATGTTTGACGTAAAAAAATACTACGCTTATAATAAACGCTTATAAACGCTAAAAATATCACGAGCCAGCCGGAGTGATAAAAGGCCCTCACCGCAATTATGTCACACGTATGTTTGAATATAAAGTAATTGCCTATGCATCTAAGATCCCTTCCGCAGCTAAAAAAAGAGCTGATAACTTTGAAACGGCTGAACCGATTTTGATAAAACATGTCTAAGAACCATCGCCAAGAAACCAGTTTCCTATAAAAAAAACCGGATCCAAATAGTTTCATCCGTTTAAGAGCTATGATACCACAGACAGACAGACAGAGAGACAGACAGACAGACACACACACACACACACACACACACACATAGCGGTCATACTTATAACACCCCTCTCTTTGTGTTGTTTGGGGGTTAAAAATGAGTATTCCATTGAAGTATGTGTAAATCGATATTTAATTCAGTAGGTATAATATTATCGTCGTTAGGTCCGTGTCAAGTAGATTAGAGAATCTCTGAACCTGTACTTGCATTATTTTTATAACTGAACCTGTATTGCGTGTAGGCATGCAAGCATTCAGTTCATAGATATCATTCATTAAGTTTCAATTAAACAAAACAAGATAAGATATGGGCTTGTGACGGTGACCAGTTTCGTGCAAGTTGTTGCATATTTAACTTTACTCTGTGTGTTGTTTTGATTTTATTTGTTGTCTTCTTAAATTATTGCGGGTGAATTATAATTCACATTGTTTGGATTCTTTTGAAACGTAAATATGAATATGACAATAATAAAAATAAAACAATAATAAATACAAAATGAGTATTTTAAGCTCGGTTAATGCTGGACAAAATAATGCATTAATTCAATTGTTAAAATTAGTCTGATGAAAGATGTCCATGGATACTTTGTAGAAATTAAGTCACAAGCGCATTGTATGGACACCTCAGAATAATTAGGACCAATAAAAACAACTAAGTTAATGTATTTTATTGTCCAGCATTAACTCAGCTGGAAACACTACTTTTGTGTGTGTGTATGTAAGTAAACCTTTCATTGTATAAAAATATTGAAACACATTCAATTGACAAAACCTGAGATACATTGACAAAAGCGAGCTTGTGTCAAGGGTGACAAGGCAATTATAAAAAACCGTGAGCCAAAAAGCTTTCATTGATAAAGAATTTTGTATCATAAACTTCCTACAAATAATTCGATCAATTTTAAAACTTACTGTTTTATCTTCAGCTGCAAAACCGGATTGAGCACAATATTTCTCAACGTAACAGTACACAGACATGCAGTGAGGAGCATGCGTTCACTGACTGAATTTAATTGGACCCGACTGACTGCATTTCTGCCGTGCCTTTGTCCGTTTTAACAGTTTCGAGAAAAACGTGTTTTTATGTTTTTTCTCAAAAATATCCGTAAATGTTGACATTATTCTTTACATATCAGAACGTGAAGTGCATAGTTTATGGTCAGTAAAAAAATTAAAAAGTTAAAAACATTGCAGGCTCTATCGAGCCAACAATGACAACAATGTCGCATACAAATTCCATTAATGTCGAGTCTCAAACTTTTTAAAAAGTTAAAACGGCCATGGTAATAAGTTTGCACTATTCGTATACAGTCAATTCAAATGACCGGTATCAGTTGTTTTGTTGGAAGTTCAGACTTTTTTAAACAGCTTGTGACGTTTTCGGTAGAAAAATACACCTGCAGTTTTTTTTTTTTAATGAAAAAAGGCGGAAAAGGCTTTAATGACATTTAATTTCAAGTGATTTGCAATTCTTTGTACCTATTTAAGTTAAAAAAAGTTTATTCTATTTTTTTCCTTCACCATTTTTGAGAAAAGCTTTATATTAGTCTCGGCTGGAATAGCAATTGCTGGCTTCGTATTAGTTAAACGGACTCGCAAGCTCGTCCGTTTAATACTCATACTCAGCCAGCAATTGCCTACTTCCAGGCCACGACAATAATGTACTATTGTTTCTTAATACTTGAGTGAAAAATAAGCCTTTCTTAGCTATTTTTAAGACACTTCTAATAAAAATACGACTTTTTCGTTAACAGAACTTTATTCCTTATAAGCTAAGGAATCCAACGCAAAAAAAAAACAGAATATGGTCATTTTCGGACATAGGCCCTTTTGGCTTAGCGCGGCAGATTTATCTCCATAGTGTCCAGTTTTAATTTATTTCTCCACTGATATAGGTAATTAAAATGAGGATTATGGCTTGACGTCTAATGCGTATTAGAACCATTTACCGATATGGTTCAAATTATAGGTAAAAAAAAAATATTACGGGACAATTCACACCAATTGACCTAGTCCCAAAGTAAACTAAGCAAAACTTAAACTAAACTAAGCTAAGGTGAAACGAAATTAAATGCAAGGAGTAATTTACTATCTTAAACAAGTTATGTTTGTATTTAGTATTATTAATACACGTAACTGTTATAGAAGGCAATGACATGACATAACTACAAAAACGTCTTAATTGATGCTTTCATTTAAAGTATACCTAGGATAGGATAGGACCTGAGTCCTTGTTTACTTATGCACTCGGAATCAAAACCGTGTCACCATTTCTTTCTGTCCCACTGTATATAATGAAGACAGAAAGAGATGATTGTGATCACGAGCGCCTGTCCATTAGACAATACAGCCTCTGGTTGAAAACAATGCCATAATGGTATTAACTATGCAAAAACATTAATATGAAAGCCTTCGGTTTTGGATACTTCATTTCACTAGCAATATGAATAAAACTAGCCAGAAACCGATGTAGAGATTAAACATCAATATACATATTACTCAAATTAGCATAAATCATAAATCAATAAGTGCACTTAACTATGATTGGCTTAGTAATAAAACTGGGATTGTTTAATGCTAGTTTACTAATTATTCACTGGAACGACGTAAGCTAAAAGCCGCATTAAACTATAAAGTAACTTCGTATTTGACTCCGTCGTAGTAAAGCCATATTTTACAGTTCTTCTGGCCTCCAGGTGATTCCACTTCATTCATTTCATAGACCACAGGCTCTTCTTTTTGTCGTTTTAGTGGATATTTAAAAGCAAACGGATTTTTATAAGGCAACGTGCTCTGAAAAGGTCTTGATAGAGAAGGTCTCGTTGGATAATCCATAAGTTTATATTTATTGAATGAATTGGTATCAGGTAAAAATCGATGATTTGGCCTTCTTTGCCTTTGTGAATCTGCATTCCAATATGGATAAGACTGAAGGGTCGGTGTGTTACGGTCTATAAAATATTTAGCCGGATAAATTATTTGATATAACGGAGCCAAATCATTGCTTAATCTATCTTTTAAATCATTTTGGCGTTTGTCTTGCACGTCAGACATTGGTACATATTCTCTATACCTAGCTTCATACTCGCGAGACATCATAGGAGGTTTAGTTGTTGAGGTTGCGGCTTTTGTTTCTTTAATGTGATGCAATGGTGTATCTACAGGTAGGTTAGGAAAGAGGCTGCTTGTTTCGCTAAATAAATCTGGGCGCTGGTTATTGATAGATACTTTGCTCGGCTCGTCGTCTGGTTTGGATTCGTGTTGCCTGCTGTAGGGACTGGATGTGCAGACAGTTAATTCATCTTTCATGTTATACCAGTCTTCTTTTATCATATCGGAGGCCTTTTCTGCTATCATTATGATAGGTGCGTTAGTGTTGCCATTCGTTATTTTAGGCATTATGCTACCGTCTACCACTCTCAAGTTTTTTACTCCGTACACCTGTAAAAACATAGTATTGATTAGGTTTGCTTCATCGTTGTTTATAATCATAAAAATGGGTTGATAATACATTCCTAGAATACGTAGGTACTATTTTTATCTTTACAACTCTTCAATCTACAATTATAATACTGTGCACTAAAGCTTCTTCATTTCTTTCATTGAATAAAACAAAAATCCGGCAACGGCATCATCCAAAAATCCATCGTTTCATCATCATTAGTACTTAGTGAATATAATAAATCCCGTTTATTCCCTATCCCGTGGGAATTTCAACAAATCTATCCTTTTTTGTTGCTCGATATTATTGATAACGGCAACAGGTAGACGCTTGAAATACTTATTCACAGAATATTTAGTTATACATTCACTTTAAAAATAAATTAAAATAAAATAAACCAAATACTTAAGGGGGGCTCCCATACAAAAAACGTGATTTTTTGCCGTTTTTATAGATAATGGTCCGGTACCCTTCGTGAGCGAGTCCGACTCGCACTTGGCCGGTTTCTTCAACATTTTGGCAAGATTACAATGCCCGAACAGTATAGATTAAACGACGACAACTTTTTCATTGTGACCCAATTTTAATGAAACAAAGCTTATATGTTGCTCCAATTGGCTAAGTAAAGTTTTTTGAAGAGGTGCTAATTATATTTTTTTTCGTCAGTGGTCGACTTCTTCACTAAGAAACTGCAGGTGTTTTATTTTTATCTCCTTTTATTTATTGGAAATATTTTTTTAAGTGTTCGAGATGACATTTGTGAGATTTTACGGCTGAAAAGCGGTTCGTGCTCAGTACTAAGAAGAAATAGAAAAAAAAACGAAGTCAACTGTCGCTTCTGTCAATGTCAAATGAAATATAACCGTTTGCGTTTCGTTTGTTTTGCGTTGCCCAAGAAGTAGTTCCAAAATAGTGATCGAAAGTATTCAATCGTGATCCAATTAACGTGCTTAGGTCGTGGAGAAATGCGGTAAAATTGAAAGTCCGGATTTTATGCGGAGGTCGATAAAAATAGTCCAAAAATCACACTGAGCACACCAAAACGCAAAGCAAACGAAACGCAAACGATTTGACATTGACAGAACTGACAGTTGACTTCGTTTTTTTTTCTATTTCTTTTTAGTACTGAGCACGAACCGCTTGTCAGCCGTAAAATCTCACAAATGTCATCTCGAACACTTAAAAAAATATTTCCAGTAAACAACAGGAGATAAAAATAAAACAGCTGCAGTTTCTCGATCTCCAGAACGCCGACTGTCGAAAAAAAATATAATTAGCACATCTTCAAAAAACTTTACTTAGCCAATTTAAGCTTCATCTATCTGTGAAAACCGCGAGAAAATCCGTTCAGTAGTTTCGGAGATTGGCGTGTACATACAGACAGACAGAGCTTTTACTGTTTTATTATAGTATAGCTAGATAATTTAATTGCTATTTCATTTCTTAGTATATTTCCTCTTTATGAAATAATGAATCAACATTTGCATTTAATTATTCTCATTCATCATCATCATTGAACTTTTATATTACCTATTTAATTCCATTTTTTTTATATAATTCTTTGTTTCCTAGAATAGTAAGTGTGTTGGTCACTGACTGTTAGCTTACTGTTTTAAATTGAAATAAATAAATAAATAAATAAATAAATCATACCAGCCTACATACGTTCCACTGCAGGGTCTCCTCTCAGGCTTGGATAGTAGTTCCCACGCGAGTCCAGTGCGGATTGGGAACTTGACTCAAACCATTGTATTATTTCGCAGGTGTGTTCAGGTTTCCTCACGATGTTTTACCTTTACTGTAAAGCTCATGATAAAATTTTAAATCTAATTTCGCACGTAAATTCCGAAAAACCTTTGAACCTACGCCTACGACCCTCTGCTTGAGAGGCCATAGCCATGGGTCAAACACTAGGCCACCACGGCTTTTTTATTATATTAGTAGGATAAACATTTACTTTCTTTTATACTGACCCTCAGCCTGCTATCAACGACTGCTGCAGAGTTTTCCGGAGGCCCCATGGCACAGGTTCCCACAGGATGGTAGATGGTCAACGTGTGGTGTCTCGCCAGGCACTCCAGGTGTTCGTCTGTCATAAGACTAAATTTCGCACACCCCGGAACCCTGTTCGGGTTCCGTCGAGCGTTCAGCTTCTTCAGTGCCGGCTGTTCCGCCAGGGCGGCGACAATACGGGCTCCTTCGACCTAGAATTGTGATAAGACCTTATTTATTTACGTTTGAGTTTTTATGTGCGGTGGATGACTTAGAAGCGTACGCCAAGGACTGGCCTTGCATTGGTGAGGGGGAAGTGGCAGTTATGTAGGCTGCCTAATTAATCCATTGATTATCATTTTGTTAAGACATTGCCTTTGATAATGATGCACTAAGTCTCCATTGATGACTAGGGGCCCTGGGCTGTAATCCAATGAGCCCCTAGGATTAGATCCAGCTTTTCGTTTTGTTTTTGCTTTTTAAATACTTTTTATATTGTGTGTTTAGCAGCATCTATAAGTAGCAACCTTTTTTGAAAAGATTAAAAGTTAAAGTTTAATTAATTATTCATTATTTACTTTTACAGTAATATTTTAAAAGCTTACCATAACTTTAACATCATCCGGGTGGCTGTAATAATTTGGATAAATACGCGGTGGTGAATAAGGATTTGAATCTCTTAACTTCAAATATCCTCTACTTTTTGGTCGCAAAAGCAAAGGTACTATAGAGAACGCTGACTGGAATAGGATGTCTTCATAGAGCTCAGCGTAAATTTCGTCCGTCAAGCCATTAGCTCGTTTACCGAAAATTCCTCCATCCATATTATCAGCAGTTGGAGCGATGTGTAATTGAATGTCCGGATAGTCTTCCCTCGGGTCCTGATATTTCGTATTCACGAATGCCATCGCTTCAGCTTCCATCATGCTATATAACGGTCCCTTTTTGTGAAGGGAAAAGTCAATCAAACTAGTGATGGTGAATGCAGACATTATATTGAAGCAGTACTCGGTTCCATTAGTGAAAGGATTGTCGATGAGAAAGGAATTACCACCCATCGCGACATGATCCTGAAGATTTTGCCCTACACCGGGCAGATTTGATATTGGGAAAATCCCCAATTCTTTTAAGTGCTCGGCATCACCAATTCCTGATAGCATCAGTAGTTGAGGGGACTGAATAGCCCCACTTGACAGAATGACTTCTCTTTTCGCTTTAACAATCTTTTGATTTCCATGTTTCACAAACTTAACCCCGTATGCTCTCTTATGTTCATCTATAAGTATTTTTTCCACCAGCGAATGAACACTCACGTGTAGATTAGGTCTTTTTGCTGCAGGTCTCAGAAATGCTTTTGCCGTACTACACCGCAGTCCATCGCGGACTGTTGCATGAGAACGCGTGAAGCCAGTCTGATACTCACCATTAACATCCAAAATATTGTATCCTAATTGTTGACCAGCTTCCAGGATATTGGTTGTAATTGGCTGTTCGTATTTGAAATTTTCAATTGTAAGCCGGCCACCTGTGGAATGATACGGGTCCAACTGATATTCAGGGATTTTCATGTCCTCAGATTTTAAAAAATACGGTAAAACATCTTTGTATGACCAGCCAGGATTTCCCATCGACTCCCAAGTATCGTAATCGCGTTTATTTCCTCTGATGTAAAGCATCGCGTTCAACGCACTCGAACCGCCAAGCACCTTGCCGCGCGGCCACTTACACCGATTGTCAATCATACCCAAACAATATTTATCACTGGATTCCGTAACAAATTGCCAATCAATAGAGGATGTTTGGAGCACTGGAAACATAACTGGAATATCAGATAATACATTCTCGTCTTGACCTGCTTCTAGTAATAGTACATTCCATTCTGGATTTTCTGTGAGTCGATCGGCTAAGACAGCTCCTGCTGAACCGGCACCTACTATGATGAAGTCATAGCAATCGTAGAGATGTTCGAAAGGGTAATCTCTTACGCGGTGTTCTGCGTCTTCTATGTCTGGCCTGTACAGATGGATGGCTAGCCGGAAAATGATCAACCCACCGAGACCTGGGAGGAGGCCGAACAGGATCCTCGTATTAGAATAGATAGGTTTCAGGGACGGTACCCCGTGGCTCGTCATGATGGTAGAGTACGTTGACCGCTCACTAGTAAAATACAACTGATAAAAAAAAAGTTTATTGTAATACAATTTGAATGACTGCCATTGAATCGGCAGAACATGCAGATATGCAATTTTCCTTTATTGAAACATGAGATGTACAGAGTAGTTAGGTACAGATCATTCAGTCGAATAGTTGGTATGGCCAGTCGCCGTCACTACAAACATATAACCGTCTCCTTCTAACATTAGCGTTGAAACGAGACAGGTCTTAGCGGCGGCCCGCCATTTTAACTATTTAAACAGAACAGGACATTTTGTCAAGATTATTAACTGCTTTGAATAAATAAAAATGAATGGTGTTGATGATATAGGGCATTTAAAGATTACGAGTAGTTAAGTTACAGATAAATGTGGCTTAGTTGTTGAAACGTAATAGGGAGTGGGAAAAGTTAGTGGTTCAAATTCAGTTGCCTAAATCATATATTTTATCTATATATATAAAATTCTAAACTGACTGACTGACTGAGTGACTGACTGACTGACTGACTGTTGATATATGTTGATATAACCCAAACCACTGGACCTAGAGACTTGAAATTTTGCACATAGATACCTTATATAATTTAGGCATCCACTAAGGAAGGATTTTTGGGAATTCCCACGGGAACGGGAAAAAACGGGATTTATATATTCGGTTCCGAGTGACCGTATCTCAGTAATTATAATAACTAGACTCTTCAAATTTGATACACAAGTAGGTATTACAATAGTTAAAAATTAATTTCAGGATTTTTTAAAATTCCCACGGGATAAGGAAAAAACGGGACTCATATATTCAGTTCAACGGAATCCTAAGAACTATAATTACTAGACTCTTCAAATTTGGCATAAAAGTAGGTAATATATTAGTAAAAAACTGTTTTAAGGATTTTCGAAAATTCCCACGGAATAAGGAAAAAACGGGATTTTTCGTTTAACTAGTCGTAGAAAGCTGAAATTTGGCATGTAGGTTGCTTGGGGACTGTAGAGGAGCATTGTGAGAGGAATTTCCAAAATTCCCACGGGAACGGGAAAATACGGGATTTATATATTCGATTCCGAGTGACCGTATCTCAGTAACTATAATAACTAGACTCTTCAAATTTGACACACAAGTAGGTATTACAATAGTTAAAACATTTATTTCAGGATTTTTCAAAATTCCCACGCGATAAGGAAAAAACGGGATTCATATATTCAGTTCAACGGAATCCTATGAACTATAATTACTAGACTCTTCAAATTTGGCATAAAAGTGGGTAATTATAATAGTAAAAAATAGTTTTAAGGATTTTTGGAAATTCCCACGGGAACGGGAAAAACAGGATTTTTCGTTTTACTGTCGTAGAAGGCTGAAATTCGGCATGAGGTTGCTTGGGGAGTGTAGAGGAGCATTGAGAGAGGACTTTCGAAAATTCCCACGGGAACGGGAAAAAACGGGATTTTTCGTTTTACTGGTCGTAGAAAGCTGAAATTTGACAAGTGGGTTCCTTGGGGAGTGTAGGGGAGTATTAAGAAAGTATTTCCCGAAATTCTTACGGGAACGGGAAAAAACGGGATTTTCGTTTTACTGGTCGTAGAAAGCTGAAATTCGGCATGAGATTGCTTGGGGAGTGTAGAGGAGCATTGAGAGAGGACTTTCGAAAATTCCCACGGGAACGGGAAAAAACGGGATTTTTCGTTTTACTGGTCGTAGAAAGCTGAAATTTGACAAGTGGGTTCCTTGGGGAGTGTAGGGGAGTATTAAGAAAGTATTTCCCGAAATTCTTACGGGAACGGGAAAAAACGGGATTTTCGTTTTACTGGTCGTAGAAAGCTGAAATTCGGCATGAGATTGCTTGGGGAGTGTAGAGGAGCATTGAGAGAGGACTTTCCAAAATTCCCACGGGAACGGGAATAAACGGGATTTTTCGTTTTACTGGTCGTAGAAAGCTGAAATTTGGCAAGTGGGTTCCTTGGGGAATGTAGGGGAGTATTAAGAAAGTATTTCCAGAATTTTACTGGTTGTAAGCTAAAATTTCAAAATTCATAAGTTTATACTGTAAGTAGGCCGCAAAGGGCTCTTTAACCGACTTCAAAAAAAAGAGGAGGTTATGCATTCAACTTTATGTATTTTTTTATATAGGTATGTTCACCGATTTCTCGATCAATTGTGGTCCGATTTTAAAAATTCTTTTTTTATTCGAAAGAATAAGTATAATATACTCCTGAAGGCTGAGATGGTCCCATTGTCACGCAAGCAAGCAAGCGTGCATGCATGCTTGCTTGCATCTTGCTTGCATGCTTGCATGCTTGCTTGCTTGATATCTTGGTTCTTTGGAATTCTCATGGGACACGCGAGCGAAGCCGCGGGCAAAAGCTAGTTGGCTTATATAATCCAACTCGTTATTAATTTTACTTTTAATAAGTAATTACTTACTATAAGGGCACTAGCTTAGCTTCACAAGAAAAAACGTATTACGGAAATACGTAAGGGAAGGGCATAATAAGTAAACTTACATTCTATTCTATGATATTAAGTATAGCACAGTACCTAATTCAAATATATTTTTGTTGTTGTTGAAGGTAACTTACTCTGTGTAAGCCGCATCATGCTTGTGTTAGCGCATCGCCACTTCTCCGTTGACAATGCATTTAATTGTTCCCACTTGACCCAAATATTGTACGAATTTGCACACGAGAAGAAAGGATGATATAAATAACTGGATAATATCCAGGTTTTTGTATTGTTTACAAAAGGCAGTGAACCTGCCTGCATCTCGCCAGACAGACTTAGTCTTCGTCATTTAAGCAAATAGTAGATAATTTGAAGATTTATATTAGACTAGCTGTTGCCCGCGACTCCGTCCGCGAAGAATAAGGGTTTAAAAAATAGCTTACGACCTATTCTCAGACCTACCAAATGCAGACAAAAAGGTTTCATAAAAATCGGTCGAGCCGTTTCGGAGGAGTTCGATAACAAACACCGTGACACGAGATTTTTATATATTAGACGAGATTTTTATATATTAGATTTATATTTAAATATATTTATATTAAATTAGAAGACAATCCCTGAATATTGAGAAATTGTGTCGTATGTACATGTTCAACATATTTAACACTTATCCTCGTAGTTCAAGCAAACATTAAAAATGTTTGCTCTTGTTAATTTTCACATTTTTAGGGTTACATCTCAAAAGAAAGAACGGAAGATCCCTGATGGGATCACTTCGTTCTCCGTCTGTGCGTACCACCATTTTTTTCAGAAACGGGTATAGGCATTAAGTTGAAATTAACATCAAATAAGTACTATGATTTACTGAAATTGTACAAAAATAACATGGTTTACTAATGTTTCGGCGAATTTTTTTTCCCAAATGATTCATTTGGGAAAATATATCCTGAATAGTTTACAGTTTCAGAAAAAATAAACAGTTGGGTAATGACTCATTTGGGAAAAATATAGTTGCGAAACAGCAATACCCCAAATAACATTTCTTAGTCCATGCAGTTAAAACGTTCAACGGTTTGAAAATGTATTTTCATACAAAAACCCTATACTATACAAAAATAAATATTATGGACAAGAAGCCAAAATAAATAAAAAAAAAACAAAAATAGCATCGGTTTGTTTGTCAAAGAAATATCGTAGTATTTCTATGAAATACAAAGTTGTTTTTGCGCTAAACAGCCCGATAGTCCAACGCTATTTTCTTAAATTACTTTAAAACTATAAAAAAATGTTACTGAAGCTCTAACAACAAGCCCTTTCAGTTGATATGCAAGTCACACAGTCATCATCATCATTTCAGCCGAAAGACGTCCACTGCTGAACATAGGCCTCCCCCAAGGCTCGCCAAACAGATCGGCCCTGCGCCATCCGCATCCAATGCGTTCCCGCTACCTTCACCAGGTCGTCGCTCCATCTTGTTGGAGGCCTACCTACACTGCGTCTTCCGGTCCGCGGACGCCACTCGAGAACCTTTCGGCCCCATCGGCCGTCAGTTCTACGGGCGATGTGCCCTGCCCACTGCCACTTAAGTCACACAGTACTGTTTGTAAATAAACCCATCTTCAACATTTGTTTATTTACGTTATACATGTGCATTATTTGGAGTAATAGAAATGCACGTGCGCATATGTTGTAACAAAGTCAATTGACCGTGACAGACAGGCTTCTGTTCGATTTCCTTTTTTATTGTAAAGCCCATCACACACAGCGCAGATGCGGTAAGATATCTGTATCTGAACAGATATCTGTCAATATCGCTCCCTATACAATTCAATGGAGGACCACACACAGCGCAGATGCGGTAAGATTTTTATCTGCGTATCTGTGAGCACCGACATATATCGACAGGATCCGACAGATGTGAAGATTATATCTGCAGATAAATACAGGTGGATGCGCAAAAGCACACTTTCATCATCATCACAGTCTATAGTACGTCCCACTGCAGGGCACAGGCTTCCTCTCAGAATAAGAGGGTTTGGGTCGTAGTTCCCACGCGGGCCCAGTGCGGATTGGGAACTTCAGTGTATAATAAAATAAATATAAAATTACGTACTACTTAAGCAAACAACAAGTCATCCATGCGTAGAAATGCATTTTCGCATTTTTTTACATTTTGTCGTGAAGAGAAATAAAGAAAGTGTAACGCGCTTTCATTGAAAATTCATTGTAGCCTATCTATCACTCAAAGGGCCGGCAACGCACCTGTGACACCATTAATGTTGCGGGTGTCCATGGGCGGCGGTGATTGCTCCCCATCTGGTGACCCGCATGCTCGTTTACCCCCTTTTATATAAAAAAAACACCCTGTATAAGCCATCCGCACCACAAAACACGTCTACTCAGCTCCGAAATTTTAGAGTGAATGTAAAACCTCGCATCTGCGCTGTGTGTGATATACCTGCAGACGGATAAGTTTTTATACGCAGATAAAATCTTACCGCATCTGCTCTGTGTGTGACAGGCTTAATGGATAGGACATGCAAAATCAAAAAGAATAAATATTAAAACAATAATAAAATAATTTATTAATATCTACTATTTACAATACAATAAATTAATAACCTTTAGTTATAGTTATAGTGCTAAATGTGTGGAGACTGTTTCATAAACTAGATATTCACAAGTGAAGTAACAAAGCTATACAACTGTTAGTAAATAATAACACTTTGTACCTACTAGAAAATCAGTGATAGTATCGGGATATTCTTCGTCTCTTGACCATCCAGAATTCTTTGATCATGTCACTACCCTTTTCGCCAATCATGATGATAGGGGCATTGGTGTTACCGCTCACATGCACTGGCATGATGCTGCCGTCAATCACGCGCAGTCCTTTCACTCCGTATACCCTCAGTTCGTCATCCACCACTGCATCAGGATCCCAGTACGGGCCCATCTTTGCTGTTCCAACCGGATGGTACACCGTTGCTGTATACTGCCTTATCATACATTCCCAATACATATCAGAATACCGTGGTAACGCTCTACAGGCTGGAAAAACGTTAGGGTTTAACGCAGACCCGAATCTCTGAAACGCCTTTGTTCTCGATAAAGCTACAGCAATCTTTACGCCCTCTACCAACGTTTTCATATCCATGTCATCAGCAAAGTAATTGGGATAAATATAGGGATAGTCGTACGGATTCGCGCTCCGCAACTGAATGTAACCTTTGCTTTTAGGTCTCAGTAGCATGGGTAAAATAGACCAGACATCCTTATTATTAATAGGTCTAAAAACTGCGTTATAAAATTGCTCTGTTAGACCTTGAATTTTTTGTAGCTGCGTACCACCATCTGAGCTGGTCGCTCCACTTATGAAGTGGAATTCTATGTCAGGAAAGTCATCCGTTGCGTTAACATATTTGGTTTTCACAAATGCGAGGCCTTCTACTCCACCTAAAATTGTCAGAGGTCCATTTCCCAGAACAGCGTATTCCATCATAGTACTTACAGATTGAAGCCTGTTTTCAACAATTGATATGTCTTTGTTAATCGTAAAAGCGAGCCCTCCTAGCGCCACGTGATCTTGAAGATTTTGTCCGACATTTAAGTTTTGTATTACTGGTATTCGATGTTTTGTTAATTCTTCTGCTGGCCCTATTCCAGATAACATTAATAGCTGTGCTGAATTTATTGTACCAGCAGACAGTATCACCTCTTTTCTGGCTCTGATGCGATGAATCATTTTGTTCTTGACAAATTCCACACCAAAAGCGATCTTTGTTCTTGGGTCTATCATGACTTTTGTTACAAATGAATTCATAGATATATGAAGATTTGGACGATTTTTAGCGGGTCTCAAGAAAGCTTTGGCTGTCGAACATCGACTTCCACGTCGTGTCGTACCTTGCGCCACCATGAATCCAGTTTGTTTTTCACCGTTTATATCTCTGTTTACATAACCCATCTCCACTCCGGCGTCAACAAAACTCGCTGCTAATGGTGTATGGTAAGGAGCTTCAGACACAGTTAAGTAGCCTCCAGTACTATGATAAGGAGTTTGAGCCAAATACGGATTCTGGTTGTCTTCCGACTTCTTGAAGTAGTAAAGAACATCCTTGTAGCCCCATCCCTTGTTGCCGAGTGCCTCCCACGTATCGTAGTCTTTCTTATTTCCTCTTAAGTACAGCATGTAGTTTATAACGGAACTGCCTCCTAGTACTTTTCCACGTGGCCAGTTGCATCGTCCTTCTCTCATTGCTGAAAGTTGAAATAAAGTTTTAAGAGTTAAGGCGACAATTACACTACCCATACATATTATTTCATGGAGTTGGGAATATCTAGTTATCTACTTAGTAAGCTCTGTAGAATGCTCTGTTGTTCTCTAAAAAAAATGGCTTCCTGCCACTGACACTTGACCATATAAATATTACTTGCCCGTACCTAAACAGAAATTGTCGTTGGATTCTGTCTTGTATGCCCAATCCAACTGACTGTGCTGCAGGTATCCGGCCAATAACGGGACATCGGATATTTCTGTCTCATCGCCCCCGGCTTCTAGAAGTAGCACTTTCCAGTTTCCTACTTCAGAGAGCCGATTGGCAACCACAGCACCTGAAAATCACATTTGAGAATTTTATTATAATGCGATTAAATTGGACATGTGAATTGAAGTCCATCTAATTTTGAGGGAAAAGTTACCGGTAAGGTGTTTCGATATCGAGCAGTAATGAAGCTGTACAATGTTTACTTTAGTAGTAGAGTAAGTAGGTATACAAGGTGTCTCAAAACTAATCCAAAATATTTCATCAGGTGGTTTGGTTAGTTTTACTTAGACGACCAGATGGCCTAGTGGTTAGAGACCCTGACTATGAAGCTTGAGGTCCCGGGTTCGATTCCCGTGTCGGGGCAGATATTTGTATGAAAAATACGAATGTTTGTTCTCGGGTCTTGGGTGTTTAATATGTATTTAAGTATGTATCTATCTATATAAGTATGTTTATCCGTTGCCTAGTACCCATAACACAAGCTTTGCTAAGCTTACTTTGGGACTAGGTCAATTGGTGTGAATTGTCCCGTGATATTTATTTTTATTTTATTTATTTTTACTTAACACAGTACAGGGGTGTACGGATATTACGCCAGAATTTTTGTTTCAAAATGTAGTCACGCACGTTCTTGACGCGTACACATTGAACTACGACCAATATAATGGAAATAGTTATCAACCACAATAAAAAATCCTAAAAATATTTACAGAGAAGTCAAACTAACCAAACCTCCCGATGAAATATTTCGGATTAATTTGGCGAATACTCGTATAGAGCGCCGGATAACGTGTTCTAAGTGACGATGTGGTACTCAAAGGGCAAGAAAGGACCATTTTACTGTTACTTTTTATCACACAGCCCTAAAATTATTTTAAGGACACCATGTCCGTTTTTTCTTCTTTGACACGATATATTTAGACGATATTCCAAAGAAAATTCTATTAATGTTACGCGAGTCCATCAAACTGTGTTGTTCTTTATTATGGAGACAGATTACCTGCGGAACCCGATCCTATAACGATAAAGTCGTAATCAGCCAGCATCTGGGACTCCTCGATGTCCGTCAGCCGTCCTTCCGGGTCGGTCTGGTCGAACTGGAAGTATGCTATGGTCGCCACCAACATCGGGACAAACCACGCCATCTGTAATTACAGAAAAAACTTATGACGAGAATGCATCAGACAGATTCTTGCGAGCATTTGAGAAGTTATTTGAAAATAGCTATTGCACATTCGATTTCGACATCAATTTAAATTTATATTGTAATTTTTATCATGAAATAAATAATCTGCATCTGAATCATTACTATTATTTAGACACATTTTGCTCCATTGTTGCGTTAAGTTTAAAAAAATGTTAAAGTAGTTACTGATTTATTTGTATTTTATTTCATTCCAATAAGCTTAAAGCTAGTGTGTACGAGTGGGGTAAGATATTTACTCGTGGCGCTTTTGTCGTATGGGCATTTGTCTAGGACCCGTAATAGCTCCTCTACACGATGGGTCATTAAATGATAGGTGCGATGGCTGCAACGCATCTATACGTTGGCTACGTTCAGTTGTGATCTTTTGATTCTTTTGATGTGCGGCCAAAAACCGACACCGACGCAATCCCACGACCATCGCACACGCCATAAGCCATCCGACACCATTACGCCCTCCACACGCTGGTCCATCATAGTGGACCATCGCGATGGCCCATAGTGTAGTGGCAGCAGAAGACTGAAGAAATCTGAGAGTCGTTAAGTAGTAGTTACCTGCATACCTGTGGCAACGGCCGTGCCGGCGATGGCGTCGGCCGCTGCGGTCACCAGTGAACTCATCGTGGCTGGAACAGAAGATAATAATAATAAATAATAAAAATAAATGTTTATTTACCAACATACAAAAAGTTATCATCATCAACATCATCATTTCAGCCGTTTGTTTGGCGACCCTGAGGTCTATGTTCGGCAGTGGACTTCTTTCGACTGAAATGATGATGATATGAGGCAGACAGAAAACAATTTCGCTATCGAAGTCGCGGGCAAAAGCTATACTTCGTTCATTTTAGGATAAAGAAGGTCGCTTGATTTTGACGTGTCTTTGTATTGCAAACACTTTTAAAAAATAAGTCAAAGCAAATTTGACAATTAGTAAGGACTTATGATCATTGACGACCGGATAGCCCAGTAGTTTTTTTATTATTATGAGAGGGAGGAAAACGAGCAAGCGGGTCATCTGATGGAAAATGATCACCACCAGGTTAGAGAACCTGACTACGAAACTTGAGGTTTCGGGTTCGATTCCAGGTCGGGGCAGATATTTGAGTGAAAATACAAATGTTTGTGCTCGAGTCTTGGATGTTTAATATGTATTTAAGTAGGTATGTATTGTACTCGTGTCGTCTCGTGATCATGGCGCATGCAACTGTGCCGAAATATAGGGCTTCTCTGAAATCAAGGTACGCGGAACAAAACCCGATTTCAACTCATAATATTAGTAATGACTGCGATAGTCTAAAATATTCTGTTATCTATAGAAGTATTTTTATCCGTTGTCTAGTACAGCTCGCGCGATAAGAGTTTGGCTTTGACCGTTATTGCGCAGAAATCAGAAATTGGGTAACAACGGGGGTGCGGGGTATGCGCAGCCCATGCGCAGTAATCCCCTCCACCCGAAGGTCAAAGCCAAACTCTTATCGCGCGAGCTGTACCCATAGTACAAGCTTTGCTTAGTTTGGGACTAGATCAATTGGTGTCAATCGTCCCATAATTTATTCATTTACATTATTTTGGTTTTATAATTTATAAGTAATAATGAACTGAAAAATAAAATTATAGTAATATTTTTAAAAGCGTTTTTCAGTAAAAAGATTCGTCAAGATTGTTTACCCTTATTCTAATGTTGTATTGAACGAAGTACAGTTGAATACAAAACCAGACGTTTAATATACAGGGTTATTTGTAATTCACTAGCATCCTTTTAACCGTAAACTCCTACCACTTAAACAAATGTTTTTTGTTTTACGGCTTTTGTCATAACTTAACATTTTTGGTGTAATAACGTTTTGAAAATTTGAGATTTCCTCTTATTTTTACGATACTCTGTGTATTTGTATGGGAAAAAAAGTGCTTCATTTTAAAAAGTCGTAAAACAAAAAACATTTGTTTGAGTGATAGGAATTCAGGGTTAAGAGGATGTCAGTGAATTAAAAATAACCCTGTAAAAAAACGATGAGATATTTGACATTAGTAGGTACCTACTAAATATTTGTTGTCTCCCGAATGAACAGTTCAAGTTCTATTATTATCAATCAGTGCCGGCGTTACGACCACTGACACCCCGCGCAAGATTGTGGCGCCCACTTAAGGGGGTACCGTGTTTTTGGCGCATTTATTGCATTCATTTAAACTCGTGCTGTATCATTACTAGCAATGCTATAGTCCTGAAATTCATATGTAAGATATTTGAGGATTCACTCAAGCGGCTAGTCTTTTTCGAAACACGATTACTTGTAGTTCGCTCAATAGAAAAAAATCCAAAGTCGTCTCTAAAATATAAATTAAACTCGTAATACGACGATAATACTGCACGGAAGGTTATGACTTTTTGAATGTTAATAAAACAAGATGCTTTCTAGGGCGTAGTCTGGCTACATTTTTAAAATATGTATTTGTTTTAGTAATATGATGAAAATACCCAAAAACACGCGCAGTCCAACCAACCTATCTTGAGCCATCGTGCCTCCCCCAATCAATCAATCAAATCAATCAATCAATAATTTATTTACTTGAGAAGCGGTTACAATGATTGTTATTCTATACAAATATATCAAAGTAAATGTTTTTGGATTAAATAATTAAAAATATAAGAAGTTCATGCATTAATATTGAAAAAATCTTTGTTACTATAATATCTTTTTTTAAGTAAAAAATTATAAGAGAGCAATTGCAAATCTATTATATGGTAAATATTTTATGTCGTTAGAAATTCTATTAAAAAGCGGCCCCACGCCCGAAATCGCCTAAAATCGATTAGCGCGAAAATCGCGGTACCCCCTTAAGGAAATCTAAATCGAGTGCCAGTTTGGCGGGGAAGCATCCCACCCCCACCGATCGCCCCCTGAAATTTGGCGCCCTGGGCCGTCGCCACATCGACCGCCCCCCCCTTACGCCGGCACTGATTATTATTATTACTAACGTCAAGCCAGCGCACTTTAGTCATCCATAAGTCCGAATGGAAACGGTTTTATGAACTAGGTTATCCAAAAAAGCGCCAGCCTTAATAGCTTGAACGTGATGATTTTTCAATTACTTTACCGTGATGATAACGATACAATTTCACCAGCAACTGATAAAATATGTCACAATTATTTTTTCTGTATAAATACTTGGGCATTTCTATTTTTCGTTGTACCCAATTAAGAAATTGTTAACAGGGAGTTAAAATAGTCCGTTTGGTTAAGCACTTTTTCAAGTCTTTACAATAAAAAAAAACGTAACAAACCAGACAATTCATCATTTCTTGTTAAAACTTGTTGAACTTGTCCGATTTGTTACTTTTTTTTTATTCTTAAAGCTTGAAAAAGTGCGTAACCGAACGGACTAATTTTAACTCCCTGTTAACAATTTCTTAATTGGGAACAACGAAAAATGGAAATGCCCACTTACGTTAGTATTTATACTTTACGCCCTTAATCGGCCATTGTTAAAGTTCGTGATAGATTTTGTTTCATAATATTTTAATATTACAAACTAGCTGCCGTTGTTGTTGCCGTTGTTGTTGTTGTTGCTAGAGCCGCGACTCTTTCTGCGAAGAATTCCTCTATCGCTATCCCGCGGGAACTATGCAATTTTCTGGGATAAAAACTATCCTATGTCGTTCCCAGGGCGCCAACCTGTCTCCATACCAAATAGACTACACTAACCAAGACCTACTCATACTCATACTCATTTATTAATAATATTTATTACATGTCATTTTTAAAATTATTTTATACCTAGAGCGGCGAATGAATCTTATTAGCCGGGTCCCCATTGGGCGAGCTGCCTCGCGAGGCAGCCATTTTCGGTGCGATTTTGAGTCGAGCAAAATCATGCCTCATGCGCTTGCCTGCATATATTGTAAGTTGGTTCTAGCTTGCGTAATGCCATATCACTGAGATACTCGTTCACTTTCTGTTGAATTAGTAATAGTACCTTTTAAACTACACAACCTCTTGTTCTTTTTGACTTTTACTTAAATCGTTAACTCGTGACCAATGGCCATTTTCTCTTTTCTCTCTTTGTTTTGTAAGTAGGCATGTGGGCCCATACCTAACTGTTAAATGCACTGCAGCGTTGGTACCTACTTCATGAATTAGACCAAGCCCAGCCGTTTTGTGCGGCTCGCAAGTGGTATTGTTTGGTTAAGATTTATAGATACTTTAAACAAATGCATGCAACTTGGTGGTTTCTATGTAGTTGTAACTATGTAATAATATTTCAAACTACATACAAACTGAAATATAGATGCACAGAAAAAACCCCAGAAAAAAGACCAATGCTGGGAATCGAACCCAGGTCCTCAGCGTTCCGTGCTGCGTGCTTACCCCTACACCATCACTGGTCTAGAGGTTAGCGACGAATCTTTCCCATACATCGTACATTTCAGTCTGTTATAATCACCTTATGCAGTGATAAAGCACTCATCTATGTTATGCCCTCTACCGAGAGACTTTAACACTCCTTCGGAGCTAACCGCTCACCTGGACCAAGAGATGGCGCTACTGTGCAACTTTAAACAAGTCAGATATGAAGTATCTTTTTTATTTACAAACTAAATACAAACTGAAATATAGATATATTTCAGTATATAGATATATTTCAGTTTGTATTTAGTTTGAAATATATGGTTTCATGGGATGACCGTAAAAGTAATATAAAAAAATGAAGTTGAAAAATAAATAAAAAAGATACTTCATATCTGACTTGACTATGTAATAACTAATCTTATACCTTTAAACGAGCAATGCCAGAATAATACTATCTGAATCTCGGTAACGGCTCCAACGATTTCCATGAAATTTAGTATGCAGGGGGTTTCGGGGGCGATAAATCGGTCTAGCACGGTCTTATCTCTCTGAAAAAAGCGTGTTTTCAAATTTTAGTCGGTCGCCCAGGTTCATTAAATCCTAGTGCTAATTTTCTATTTCTATTACCAACCATGATACTTTCATAAGATTATATTTCTCCATATTTTTAACGTTTCTTATTACCACTATCCGAATAAGTAAAAAATTACGAGTTGAAATGTCCGAAGGACGTTTTTATAAGCATCAATAATAATTTTGGCCCATTTCCAATTCACACCGATTTTATTCTAATATATAAAACAGCCAAGTGCGAGTCGGACTCGCGCACGAAGGGTTCCGTACCATTATCTATAAAAACGGCAAAAAAATCACGTTTGTTGTATGAATCAATCAATCAATGTTGTATGAAATCTGTTCTATGGGAGCCTCCCTTACATATTTATTTTATTTTAATTTAATTATTTATTTTTAAAGTGAATATAAGTATTTAGATATTCTGTGAATATTTCAAGCGTCTACCTGTTGCCGTTATCAATATCGAGCAAGAACGAGCAAAAAAATCACGTTTGTTGTATGGGAGCCCACTTAAATATTTATTTAATTCTATTTTTTAGAATTTGTTGTTATAGCGGCAACCGAAATCATCTGTGAAAATTTTAATTGTCTAGCTATAACCGTTCCTGAGATACAGCCTGGTGACAGACGGACAGATGGACTGACAGCGAAGTCTCAGTAATAGGGTCCAGTTTTTTACCCTTTGGGTACGGAACCATAAAAATCTCGTGTCACGGTGTTTGTTATCGAACTCCTCCGAAATGGCTTGACCGATTTTAGGGTTCCGTACCCAAAAAAAACGGGACCTTATTACTGAGGCTCCGCTGTCCGTCCGTCCGTCTGTCCGTCTGTCTGTCCATCTGTCACCAGGCTGTATCTCGGGAACCGTGATAGCTAGAAAGTTGAAACTTTCACAGATGATGTATATCGGTTGCCGCTATAATAACAAACACTAAAAAATGGAATAAAATAAATATTTAAGGGGGCTCCCATACAAACGTGATTTTTTTTGCTCGTTTTTGCTCGATATTGATAACGGCAACAGGTAGACGCTTGAAATATTCACAGAATATTTAATTATATATTGACTTTAAAAATAAATCATTAAATTAAAATAAAAAAATATTTAAGGGGGCTCCCATACAACAAACGTGATTTTTATAGATAATCGTGATCGTATTTTTACGGAACCCTTCGTGCGCGAGTCCGACTCGCACTTGGCCGGTTTTATTTCTTATGAAACTTTTTTCTCTACATTCGGCCGGTTTGAGAATAGATCGTAGGCTATTTTTTGTATATCTGCCCCTATTCTTCGCAGACGGAGTCGCGGGCAACAGCGAATTTTATACAGCTAGTAGATGTATAAAATTCAGTGAGGCAATCACAAATTCAGATGCACGTCCCTACGTTTTACGAGTAGAGGCGCTAGAGATAGATTGATCGTGGTTTTTTCCTAATATTTTCATTTGCCTGACTACTTAAGTTTTCTGTTTTAAACTTTCGTGATTTTCACTCATAATTACTATACTAAACGGGACTTATCACGCAATAAATATTTATTCACCATGACGTTTCTACGTCATTTCTACTCTAGAATGGTGCGTGAAACGGTTGAAATTACAAAACACAAAAATTTCTACCAGGAGGATGGATTTAAGCTATATAGTCTTCGTGGAATCCTGTTATAAACAAATGTTGGCGTCGGGAGGAGTGTTCGGAGAGATCGTTGGATGTTGTGAGTGTGTGTGTGTCGGTGTGATGGGGTGCCGTTAAAAAATCATGATCAAGTGCGGGTAGTTCAAGATACGGGTGCTGATTCTAATCGGGATGCGGGTAGTTCGAAAGACTCGTGCGGCTAAACGAACTTGACACCCTACACATCAGTTAACTCGTGACCACAGCTGCTGCAATGTGGCCGAAACGTCGAGGTAAATAAATATTTATTGCGTGATAAGTCCCGTTTAGTATAGTAATTACTTAAGTTTTAGTTCGTCATTCTAACGTCGATTTTTGCGCCTATAGAAAGTGAATCCGATACGGCCGTCGCACAACTGCTTTGGTAACATCCAGAATGCTAAAAGATTCCGGTGAAAATGTGTTATGTAACTATTTGATCATGCCGGCGACACGTGGAATACCAATTCAATGATGAACATGCAGGAAAATAAATGCTAGGTTGACTGGTGACCAGCGTGGGGAGAATAGGCGATGTTTACGTTAGGTGCTGCCTGCTAGATGCCTAACAGCCGGTGCCGCAGTTAAAAACGCTGAAAAAGACACGTTTTTTGTAAGACGATCCCCTTTTTTTTTTTATTTTCTTTTATGTTTAGTATTTTTTGTTAGTATAGCGGCCACATTACCGTTCAAAAGATAGGGTCCTGTCACAGAAAGCGGAGTCTCAGTAATAGGGTCCCGTTGATGCCCTTTGGGTTCGGAACCCTACACGTAAAGTGGAAAACAAAAATATCACAATCATTTCATTCGATTACCCATTAGTTAGTGCAAAGCGCTTTTAAAAGAAGAATCGATACGATACGATACTATCGTCTAACCACACTGGCAATTTAAACTAGTATGACTGTAGATTTTAAGTTAAAGGTTTATAAAGAAAAGTGATTAACAGTATTTCTGTGTAAATTCATCATCATCAACTTTCAGTAGGACGAAGCAATATGTATTTTGAAACCATAAAGGCCAATGTCGTGAACACTTGATTAGGTTTGACTATAAGTCATGACCAAATTTGCTCAACGGATAAATATCTGACCTTTTTCTTGCTACTTTGAAAGAAGAGCTATGCGAGTCTGAAATATTGAAAAAAAATGTGTCAATTTATACAATGACGTATATAATGTATGCATATTTGTAAAAAAATGTTGTCTGACTAGTAGGTATTCGTTATTTTTACAGCTGTCAACTTCCGATAGCCAGAAATATTCAACTACCATATTAGTTTTTTCTTACACCATCCAAATTAAACAAAACAAACATATAACAACATGCAAATAATTAACTCACCTTAATTGTTGTTTCACGTGTTTTTACCAATAACCAATAAATCACAGAACGACATTAGAAGCGGCACCGATAAAATTCATCGTAAAAACTTCACATAACGAAATCACTTTCCCTGGTCCTCTTTTGTTTACTCTCGTAATCCGATCAGTATGTAAGAATATATCGTAAGATTATCGTAAGTTGATCTTGATATAGCTTGATCGTCGTGGATACCTATACGTAGCGTCGCGCGGTACCGTTGCCCGTTGCTTCGGTATGTAACGGGTACTTTCTTCGGCTGTTGACTACAGACTCCTGCGCACGCAGGCCGTTGTACTGAAGAGAAATGGTGGGAGGGTTTTGTTATGTTGGACTGTACGAATTGCTAAGGGGGTCGAGAAGGATCCATTTTGAATATCAATAAAGTGTTTCAAATTTGTTTACAAATGGCGTCTCGGGACGTATAAAGCCCGGGATGGATCGTTAATCGTCAAATCATACATTTAACAGAATAGATGTTTTCTCCGTTCGAATTGTTTACCGTCAGATTTTTTTTCGTTAGCATCATTATTTTTCTGTTGCTTCTCGATAAACTTCCTTGTCTTAATAAATGATCTGACCATAGTCGTATATCAGACCAATTACTTACGTATCAGCCAAATATCGTGATAAATGCTGTTAAACTACAGTGATAATACTAAGTGTTTCCAAACGGAAGAAACTCACGGAACTAAGCTAATGAATAGAATGTTCAATAATGCATATCGTTGATTCACTGGCGAACTAACTATTCATAATAGTTAGTCTTGCTGAAGAAAACGCTCAAGAGACTGATTTTTGAAAATACCATCCGGATGTTGCTAAAATCTGTGTATTGCTCAAATATGATTTTCAACTACTGACAAATTTAGAGATTTTTGTATTATTTTCCAATTTGTAATCGTATTTCAAATGCGGCACAATTTTTCACCAAGTTCGAATAATATTACTTATCCTAGATGTGATTTGAAAAGTCGGGTTCCAGCACTTTCGAATGTACATAGTTGTCGCTATCAAAAAAACTGCGAGGTCTGTGTGACTGAGGAAATATGCCGTGAGACATAAGCAGTTTAAAAGACAACGTCATGAGCCTTAACCTGCTAACGGGTCGGTACGTGGATGACGTGATTGAAGTCATGCAGACGACTCGGAAGAAAGTGAATGCTGTTCTAAAAACAGCTTGCGTTTCTTGACGCTTAGTCACAGTGTACAATATAGGTACATTACACCAACTGTATATCGACAGTAACAATTATTGAATGTAATTGACACTTCTTAAAAGCTGACTGATGTAAGGTGTCAAACGTTAAATTAGTTAGGATCACTCAGGTACAGATTAAAGTGGCTGTTAAACGGTTAATCAAACCTTGACAAATTAAACTATTTTACCCTAATTGACAGCGGCTGAGTTTGAGACTTAAACGTCGAGGTATTTAATTATAAAAGTGAATTTACTATTTTTAACCCCCGACACAAAAAGAGGGGTGTTATAAGTTTGACCGCATGTGTGTGTGTGTGTGTCTGTGTATCTGTCTGTGGCATCATAGCTCTTAAACGGGTGAACCGATTTGGATGCGGTTTTTATTATTTGAAATCAGGTTTCTTGGCGATGGTACTTACATGTTTCATTAAAATTGGTTGATCCGTTTCAAATTTGTCAGCTCTTTTCTTAGTTGCGGCAGAGATCTTAAACGCATAATGGGCACTTAAACTTTATTAATTTTCAAACATATATGTGTGTGATCAAATTGCGTTGGGGGTTTTTAAATTTTTAATTTATAGTATTACTAGCTGTTGCTCGCGACTCCGTCCGCGAAGAATAGGGGTATAAAAATAGCCTACGAACTATTCTCAGACCTACCGAGTATGGAGAAAAAAATTCATAAAAATCGGTCAAGCGGTTTCGGAGGAGTTCGATAACAAACACCGTGACACGAGATTTTTATATATTAGACTAGCTGTCGCCTGCGACTCCGTCTGCGAAGAATAGGTGTAGGTATACAAAAAATAGCCTACGACCTATTCTCATACCTACCGAGTATGGAGAAAAAAATTCACAAAAATCGGTCAAGCCGTTTCGGAGGAGTTCGATAACAAACACCGTGACACGAGATTTTTATGTATTTGACTATTTATTTATTGATTGATACGGTACAATTACAAATGATGCTAAACAACAGAGTAAGAAAATCATAATATTCGACGGTTGAAAGGCAAAACGCATGAAGCGACACTTTTTGTCAAAATGAGTTATATACATATTTGAAATCAGCGAATTTTTCTCCGTCGTTTGAGCCGGGTTTCCTGTAAAGTTCAAAAATTGTCGCTTGATGCGTTTTGCCCTTTTAACCGTCGTATGTATGTAGAGTCGGTAGAGAAATAGAGTCTTAGAAACTTTTGTTTTTGGATAGATCCTACAACTTTGATGTATGTAATGTATACGAGTATACCTGCGGTATGGGACGTTTTATAGTCTAATTATTGATGTTTAAATATCCACTTACCATTGTTGTGTTACTGCTATGCTTTTACAGGTTTCACGTTGAAGTACCTATATTTAGACAGAATCTAAACTTATGTACCTACTATAAGAACTTGTGTACAACATGGAAATGAAAAAAAAAACCTATCTTCAAAAATTTAAGACACACAGGTAGCATAATATAACTTTGTACTGCAACACCATGTTAAGTTATGTAGGTACCCTACGCCTTTCCCGGGGAAAGCGACCGCACGGTTTCCCAAGGTGCAAATCATAATATAGTTAGAAAGTTGATAAAAACGTTTTCTATGGCAAGTAAATTGGGTGTTATGCAATTACTGCACTGCTGCACACGCACAGAAAATTAGACAAAAGTCAGCCGATTTAACACGC
This sequence comes from Archips xylosteana, assembly GCA_947563465.1. Classification (NCBI taxonomy): domain Eukaryota; kingdom Metazoa; phylum Arthropoda; class Insecta; order Lepidoptera; family Tortricidae; genus Archips; species Archips xylosteana. The sequence continues at coordinate 7,330,012 of OX387363.1, forward strand.
TAAAAGACTGATTTTAGGACATTGTCGCTTCGATTCCAATAATAGTACACTATTGTACATTATAGTTAATCACCTCACGTTAGGTGTAATCAAAGCGAAGTACTAGGAAGAAGTACTTTTTTAGGGTTCCGTAGCCAAATGGCAAAAAACGGAACCTTTATAGATTCGTCATGTCTGTCTGTCTGTCTGTCTGTTCGTCCGTATGTCACAGCCATTTTTTTCCGAAACTATAAGAGCTATGCCATTGAAACTTGGTAAGTAGATGTATTCTGTGAACCGCATTAAGATTTTTACACAAAACTAGAAAAAAAACAATAAATTTTGGGGGTTGCCCATACTTAAAACTGAAACTCAAAAATTTTTTTTCATCAAACCCATACGTGTGGGGTATCTATGGATAGGTCTTCAAAAAAGATATTGAGGTTTCTAATATCATTTTTTTCTAAACTGAATAGTTTGCGCGAGAGACACTTCCAAAGTGGTAAAATGTGTGTCCCCCCCTGTAACTTCTAAACTAAGAGAATGATAAAACTAAAAAAATATATGATTTACATTACCATGTAAACTTCCACCGAAAATTGGTTTGAACGAGATCTAGTTTATCTGTCTGTCTATACTGGGCACATTTTGCTTAGGAGCAGGGGTCTGCTAAGACTGGATGTTCATAGATACATATAAATTTGTACGGAACCCTCGGTGCGCGAGTCCGACTCGCACTTGGCCGGTTTTTATTACAAAGTGCGTACAAAACTATTAATTCCACTTTGGCACTCGGGATGTCTCGGTTTTAATCGTAAAGATTCGTGTTTTCACGTAGAGTATACAAAAACCAAGATTCCCATAAAATATTCATTTTATTTAAGAGGGTTTATACCTGCTGAGCTGGCAACGTTGCATTTTTGTTAGTTTTTCTCGATTATTCCATAAAAATTGAATGAATATTAAAAATGTTTTGAATACAAATTGTTCAACTTATATATTAGAACAATTTGTATTCAAAACATTTTTAATTTTCATTCAATTTTTATGGAATAATCGAGAAAAACTATTTTCTCGATTATTCCATAAAAATTGAATGAATATTAAAAATGTTTTGAATACAAATTGTTCAACTTATATATTAGAACAATTTGTATTCAAAACATTTTTAATTTTCATTCAATTTTTATGGAATAATCGAGAAAAACTAACAAAAATGCAACGTTGCCAGCTCAGCAGGTATAAACCCTCTTAATAAAATCTTTATTTCATTCTAGAATATCGATTTATTGTATTCTCTCTCACTCAAAAATGCTGCGCTCTTCAGGGTTTCATATGATTGAGTTGTACTTATTTACATGTGAATTGCATTTAATAAACAATACTCGTAATACCCATCCCTATGGTCACCTGTGAATGGGGCAGTAATATTTGCAGGATTGTACTGTACCTATGTATAAGAAATATACAATTAATAATAAAACCTTATTAGTATTAGTATAGAAACTTCATTAATATTCAAAATATTAAACAGATTATAATCCAACTTTTAGGACATTATGTGACGGGTTAGCTTTCAAAATAAATGTTAGTATGTTTACTTAGTTGTAATATCACAGTACGTACTGCTTTTGGTGTTCAATAACAAATATTTGTATTGTATTGCAATTTGCTGGGAATTAAATTATCTGTATTTTACATGTTTTTACGTAAAAAAATATTTTGGTCATGGCCGTGACAGCGACAAATCTCAGTTTTATATGTATATTAAACCAGTTACAAACCGCTATAAAAAGCTACTGTTAGAAAAAAATAAACATATTTTGGAACCTGAAGAATGGACGGAAGTTTTCAATCATGCCATTTGTTAGGTAAAGGCAATGACGAATTTTTAACTGTAGAAGAGAGCTGGATGTGTTTAGTGACAGTTTTATAATTAATGTCTCTAATTTAGACGATGAAAGTGAATGAGCGTACCTGTATGAATGTCATTATTAATCAATCATACAATTTGTACTGTAAAATCCCTGTTTAATATTTGTATTTTTAGTAAAGCGATGTAATAATTAAATCAAGCTACTTCTGTCTTATTGTATTCATAGGTCTATTATACCGTTTGTTTGAGCATAGAAGAAATTAAATACGGTTCTTTATGAATGGTATTTAATTACCATTAGAAACAATTACAGACTTTTCTTGAGTACTAGAATCTATATAATAATATAAGGACACGAGCGCGCTCCTTGACGTTATGAGAAGAAGTGTGAGAGAGATGGCCCTCGTCGCCCGGGCTGTCTTTGTCGTGTAGCGGCGCCCGCGCATGCGCCGCGCAGACGCTCTCATTGGTCGCGACGCTCGGGCATCATCGGAGACCGAAGCTATGGCGCGAACACCATTTATACCTAATAAAAAACCGGCCAAGAGCGTGTCGGACACGCCCAAGATAGGGTCCCGTAGCCATTACGAAAAAATCAAGTAATATTTTTCTAAGGATTTCGTATGTGTACGGTGGAATCTTCCAAGTTTAGGTATGTTTTATACCTTAGGCTACTATTTACTCTTAAACTACAAATAATTCCCAAGCAATCTTAGCCGCTATAATTTTCCTTGTAAATTTAATATATTTACTACCATTCTGAATTTTTTCAAATTTTTCCACCCAACAGTTTAGATTTTAGAGGGGGGGACGGTTGATTTTAATGAAAATTTTCACTTTTAAAGACCTATCCAACGATACCCCGCACTATAGGATTGGTCGAGAAAAAAAATCACCCCCACTTTACGTCTATGGGAGGTACCCTAAAAAAAACTGATATGTATATTCATGCCAAATTACAGCTTTTTAGTACTAACAGTCTCTGAGCTTAGCCGCGGACAGACAGACAGACGGACAGACATGGCGAAACTATAAGGGTTCCTAGTTGACTACGGAACCCTAAAAATTGACATTGTGGCAGGTGATCTACATTACTGCTTTAGACTTTTAAGTGCACACTATGACGTTATGAATATGCAGCAATGTATCTCGTGTCATTTGCACTTCCGATGCCGATGCATGTCCAGAATTGTAGAGTGCCATAGTGGAAGTAAACGTATTGTACTGTGCTTTTGATGATAATTCGACGGCCTCTAAGTAGCATAAATATAATTCCGCAAGCAAAGGTTATCTACTCAAGTACCTATATTTCTTACTGATAGATGCATGCATGATTAAAGCAATTTATACATGGTCGAAAAACCAAACATTTATCGTCTCGGAATGTAAAGTAGGTACATAACATAAAATCACGCCTGTACCTATTACCAAATAGAGGCAGTGCACACAAAACGTTACATTTATATTTCGAGGCTACTTTTAGCTATTTTAGGTTTGAAATTAAAAGTGATATAATAGTGACCTAACCTATCGCCTATATAATATACCTTAAACCACATATCATTAGTAGCTTATTCTAACGACATCAACGGATGAAATGGAGAGCTGTAATTTCTAAACCCGACACCTCATGGGTAATGTAAAAGTATGATTGTTTATACTTTTAAGCGAGCAGTAATTAAGTATGAATTTATCTGTAATTTACTTGGCTGCCTACAACTTCCTAACTAAAAGAGAAAGCAGATAGGATAGTGCGTCGACCTACGACCAGTAACAGGTCCTGTCGGGAAGTGAGCCTGTTGGTCTCGTTTACGCAATCTCTTGAGGTTACTGCACTTGATGATCTATTTTGTTCTGTGGTGCCTGCTAAGCTTGTAGCAGTGCAATCCTTTCTCCATTCGAATCGATAGTTAAAAGCATTCTACAAATTTCATACCTAGTGAAACGGGCGCAATCATTGTATAAAAGATATTATAAAATTAATGTGAGATAATCCATAAAACTAGATTATTATTTATTATGCAATAATATAAAATACAATTCATAAAATGCTGTCAGTCAAACAAACCGCCCCGGATCGTACCCAGCGCAAAGGGCCCAATACACTATGTATAATAGCTGCATTGCCACGTCGAACCGCGATGGACAACCTTTGTACCTGAAAATTATTATATTATTATTTATTAACTATCCATAAAATGGTTTTAGTGTCCGACAGAATTCCCCTTTAAAAATTTTCTATTGTTAAAAAACCGAAGTATAGATTGTGGGTAGGAAGAAGTATAAATAAGTGATTGATTGATGAAAATTCATTATTTGTTCTCAGGCGGCTGCTTTGGCTCCACCACGAAGAAGACGATCGTTGGCGGTTGGGGCTGGGCCTGGTGGCTGGTCACGGACGTGCAACGCATATCGCTTGAGGTAGCAATTCAGGGGCTTAGCCGCTGCTCAAACCTAGACACTAGTGTATTATATGCAGGGCCGGATATAGAGATCTGGAGGCCTCGGGACATAAAAGGAGTGAAGGCCCCTAGGCTACGAATTATTTTCCAAATAAAATGACCATTTTTTTCAGTCGAGATTTCATTAAACAATTTTTCGAAGTCTCTATTGTGGGGGCCCCTCTAATTCCGAAATCCGGCCCTGCTTGTATGGGGCACAAGCGACCAGTGAATATTTTGTTTTCATACACTTAATATTATGTATGTATGTAAAACTCTCCACTGTAGATAAAAATCATGAGCTACAAAGGCGAACTTATCCCTTATAGGGATCTCTTCCAGTTAACATTTGAATGATTTACAGGGCATCAGAAACAAGTAGGCTCGCAATGAAGAGTAAAGAGAACCAAAATCTAAAATTAGCACAAACTAATAGTACGTTAATAATACACATACATAACAAGAATACACGTAATTTTTTTTTTATTTTTTTTTTATAGCCTATAATATGTCCCACTGCTGGGCAAAGGCCTCCCCTTTCCTCCGCCATTCTTCCCTATCCTGGGCATGCACCTGCCAATCGAGCTGAAAAGCGCTCAGGTCGTCTCGCCATCTCCTCTACACGTAATTACACACTAATATATTAATAAATACAGTAAACTAATACCTACATATGGACATATAATAAAATAATAATAAATATAAATAATAAATATTAGTGGACAATCTTACACAAATCGACCTAGTCCCAAACTAAGCAAAGCTTGTACTATGGGTACTATCGCCCCAAGCGCCAGATAACCACCTTAAAGGCCCAGTTTGCGTGCATTGGCTAGACATCTGTCCATAACAATCCATAGCAATAAACATCAACGTCTGCAAGCAAATTTGTTTTGAAAATGGGTATCTGACGTCTGGGGCGATGGTACTAGACGACGATAAACATACTTATATAGATAAATACATACTTAAATACATAGAAAACATCCATAACTCAGGAACAAATATTCCTGCTCATCACACAAATAGATTCCCTTACCGGGATTTGAACCCAGGACCTCTTGCTTCGTAGGCAGGGTCACTACCAACTAGGCTTAAGCGGTCGTTAATATAAACAGACTACATAAAAAACTACATATTATAGGTATTATATCAACTTCTTGTGTCAAGTTGCTTCCAGACACATACCGACCGCCCCAATATGAACGTATTTAATGATTATCCTTGTCCCGATATTTCAAGCCCTTTTTAAGTCGCATAAATATTGAATACCAATCAACACAAAGTCGCAATCTGTTCCTTAGAATTCCTGAATACCTAGTACCTACTTAAATGGATTAATTGTTTAAACAGGTCATGACCCTCAATCCGATGTGTGAATACGTGGAGACAGCCCAAGGCGTGCCACTCACCGTCACCGGAGTCGCCCAGTGCAAGATCATGAACGAAGACGAACTCCTCACAACTGCCTGCGAGCAGTTTCTCGGAAAATCTGTTAAGGAGATCAAAATGACCATACTTCAGACTCTGGAAGGACATTTGAGAGCTATTCTCGGTAAGTTGTCTTTCCAGTAATAATCGAAGAAAGCGCCATCTAGCGTGAAGTACTAACTTTAAGTTGGTTGAGCGCTGCAGCTTGCTGCAGCAGCGGTCGTTTCGTGTAAAGTTTTACTGTGGTTGTAATAGATGTCGCTTCTATCCGTATATTTTTGGATAATGCTTCTTCACTTTCACAAAAATTATAAGGTATTATGTTAATTGAAAATATGAAGCTTCGTATTATGAAAGAGGATCAGACAAATTGTCTAGTAAAATCGAGACTTAGTGAGTAGTAGTGACATCTAGTGCAAAGTTTACCAAACATCCATAAATGAATCGCGAAGCATAGTGCCAAAACTGAATAGCTGGCAGGAAAAGAAATCTAACTACTAGAGCAGACTTTTGTTTCATCAGATGTAGGTACCTATTTAACGTGCAATAGGGTCCTGTATCTTCATCTTCCTTTTGGCTCATACACATCTTTTTGACGTCTCTCCTGTGGACATGGCAAAAGTTAAAGGTCTATAGCCAATATTTTTTAGTCAAGTCTACACCGGCGTGTGGGATGCCTGGCCAACGTTCGACCCATTTAAGTAAATCCTCAGTTTGCCGGCTCGGAGTCGCTAATTTTATGACCACAGGAGTGATAACTTTTGTTTCAGTGTGTATGATGCTTTTGTGCCGATAATATCCTTTAATATCTGACTTGATTTAACACAGGCGTGCAGCTATTGTCGTACTTGAAAAGTTTCGACAGTGACATAATACCTACTTTCATCGCCTACGGCGCACAAAACCGGTATGCCACCGCGGTCAATATATCTCACCTCTTGTGTCAAGGTCTTGGCCGTACAAAGCTCCTCATTAGATGCCATTAGCTATTATTAGCTCCTTTATTACGAGTTGTTGATCGTATAATCGGTCCATTGTGAGCAGAGTATGGACCGGGGAAGTGGTAAAGAACATTCTACAGGAAGCTTTTGTGTTGGCAAATTTCCTTTGGCTTCCTTTTGAGCTGGCCGGTATACGTGGATGATTTCTTCCCTCCAAAAAAATTTTATATTTTTAAAGCGTTGTTTACCGTTTTTATTTTAAAGCAATAGCCGCATATTTGTATACCTACATTCGTCAATTGGGCGTACTAAACATAGATTATATGCATTATAGTTTGACTCGTGTAGTTAGTCAATTAGTCCCCAAGCGCATCTACTATATAGTCTTTAGTAGCGATTTCACACGCACCGATGATTTACTTTTAACTGACCGTCTATCACTGAAGACGAACAATTAGGAAAACGGATGTGAACCCATCTTGACCTACATACATCCCACAACTGGGCTCAAGGCTCCTCTCAGAATGAGAGAGCTTGGGTTAGAATTCCCACGAAAGCCCCATGCGGTTTGGGAACTTCACACACACCATGCTTCGCAAATTTTTACAGGTTTCTAGACTTGGTGGTGGTAAACTTCAAATGTAATTTTGCACATCAATTCTACAAGAACCAAGAGGTGCATAATGCTATCCCGGGATTGGAACTCACGACCCTCTGCTAGACAGGCCATATACAAATCACTATGGTACCACGGCTTTCAAAGCGGATAGTACCTATCCTATTGAATTATTTAAACTTTCTTTATAGTATAATTATACCGACAATGTATTCTATTCGGGAACCAGATTGCTTCTGCATGCATTCATCTCTCGTCGGAATTGACGGATGCCTTTTTGCATTCTCTCTCTGAAACGGATATTCTGGTTATATTACCTCGCTTTGTTCTCGTACGCTAGTTTGGACGTGTAGCGGCTTTCGCACGACAAAGTTGGCAGCTGGATAGAGCCTTATTACATTTGCTTTATGGATATCCGTTGGAAAATTTACTTGCAGTTTCGGACTAGTGGTGAGCCTGAATTCAGTTGGTGAATTGTCGGTAGCAAGGGACTGGTGTCATGATGTGATGTAAATTGAAAATAAATAGTTTTTTTATTTCAAATTCTTCAAAAAGTAACACGAAAGAAACTTGACATGACTGACACCCATGTTTTATTTCGAAATTAGGTTTTTTTCCTAAATTATGTTTTGTTTACAAAAAGACAAATAGGTAACTGAATAAAATAAAATAAAACTGTATGTATTGTTTGTTTGACTGTTGGTAATTACCAAAATAAATGACACGTTGTTATACAAAAATTTGGTAATAGTAGTTGTCAAAATGAATCATCGGCGAAACGTTGGCTGGCAAGTGATATTCGGCCAAAGGAAATTCTGCGATAAGGCAGAACACCCAATCAAATACATACTCGCGCAAAACGCGCGATCGCCAATCAATCACCCATGCCATCGTAAATGCTTCAGTTGTTATCTGTCACGCGTCCGGAACAGGAACAAGCGGCGTCCTTCGTGCTTCCGAGTCGCATGTTGTGTATGGGTTTATAAATAACCTTAAAATAATAGACATGCCTTTGTATGAGAAATGGCAAGGGGGCACTGACCTTTTAAGGTAAAAGTTCAAAGGAGACGCTTCTTTACATTATGTTTTTCGATGTCAAGTTATTCATCAATGCAATGTATGCAATTTTTGATCGACACTTGAATATAATAAAATGTTATATTACTAAAATTTTTAATGCTGGTGTCTCAATAAAATATGAAAATAATGGAATTAAAAAAAATACGATAAAACTTTACTTCAGCTCATTAATTATTAAAGTCAAATGGTTTATTTATGTGGCGATTTGCGTATCTAATGAGGTTCTCTGTGGTTTTCCCGAATTTAATTTGCCATAATGTATCGTTTTCCATAATTTTAATTTGTCGTAAAGTAGTGTCATTTCATCAGAAACGAGGAGATCCGTAGAAGAACCGGGGTCACCGACATAGCCAAACGGATTAGCTCGTTGAAATGGCAATGGGCAGGCCATATAGCACGTAGAACAGATGGCCGTTGGGGGCCAAAAGTTCTGGAATGGAGACCACGGACTGGCAAGCGCAGCGTGGGACTTCCACCAACGAGATGGACGGACGATTTGGTGAAGGCCGCAGGTTCAGGGTGGATGAAAATCGCTTCTAATCGTAATGATTGGGCATCAATGAGGGAGGCCTATGTCCAGCAGTGGACGTCCTACGGCTGAAATGATGATGATGATGATGAGTGTCATTTATTTCTGAAAAAGTATTTATTTATTTATTTCTTTATGGAGAACCAACAGCTTGTTTATACATCTTAAATATTACAGTAAATACAGAAAGCCAATTACAAGTTCAGAAACTTCAGAATTGCTTCAGAATTGTTTTTAAACTAACGTAACTTAACCTACTGCATTCTATAAGATGACATTTAAAATAAACTTGAAAACACCACGTTTCCATATATTTTATGACAAATGTTGGTATGGCAAGTGAAATTATGACAAATAAAATTATGGGAACCGAAGTGATCCGTCATTGTTTTAGCAAGTAGTTATACCTACTACTTATTTAAAGCTATGGAAGGTGAAGGTCTGGGTCATTGAACTGTCGTAATAAGTCATTATATCCAAGGCCTTGTATAGATTGTGCACACGCACGCAGCTAAAGTGCACTGGGATTTCCGAGAAGCTAAAGTGACTGAATGGAGACATCCTGTCAGAACGGGAAAAGGTGCTGACCAGATAGAGAGGTTTATGTAAGGGAAAACAAGTAATTACCTAATGCCGTGTAGAAACTGGCATTAACGTATTCGTTACAAGCGCCACAAACTTACGTAAAATAAAAATGAATAGAATAATTGATTGATTCAGGCGTTATTGCAAGGGTCCATAATATTATGTTAGCGAACGACAACCCTTTTACTTACCTTGCTACTCAGCTACCTCAAAGCGTAAAATTAAGGTGTGCTAATGAATGAGCAAGGTAAAAGGAATGTGTTTTTGAAATAAACCATGTCAACAAAAAGGCTCCATATCGGGTTGCATAAAATTTAAATTCCGAATTCATCATTTCGCCGAACTATTTTTACTCTGAATCCATTAATTGTACAGAATTGTTATAAAACAAACATAACCTAATCTCTAGAGTCCTACAGGATAACCATTTCAAAATTCCTGAATGATTATTTTTTTTGAGAAAACAAAGTTCGGCGAATTGATGAATTATTAGGACTTTGAATTTTATGCCAATAGAGGTGCCCCCCAACAAAAAGTTTAAACATAAAAGCTGTAATTGTGCGGTATCACTTCGTTCCCATATTTCGTCATAATTTCACTTGCCATACGTTTTTCATAAAATATGTAGACACGTAGTGTTTTGTTTTTCAAATGCCTTCTTTTCGTATACAGTGAGTTAGTTTAGTAAGTAGAGATAATCTACGATAACATGGCCCGCCCCTCCAATATTCAAGAAGTCTTCAATGTGTTTGTGTAAGTATTTATAAAGCACCACCAATACTTTCAACGCTTGTGTGCGTGCTGAGACAGCCGTCAAACAAAAGCAGATACTCGGATTAATTGTTCGACTAGTCGTGTGACATAACACATTGAAATAGTAATTTGGAGGGGCGGGCCATGCTATCGTAGTTTATCTCTATATATTAACGATTCTGAAGAAAATACCGTTTCAGAAATAAATTACTTTATGACAAATGAAAATGCTGGGAAACGATACCTACATTGTGTTATGATTATGTTATGACATTTGGAATTCGGGCAAACGATAGAAAACCGTAATTTTACACATCCTTTTCTAAAGTCATATTACTCATAAACCAAATTGATGAGAATGTTTCCTTCTTCGTTGCAAAAGACTGAGTGCTTGAAATACTTCCAATATAATTTCCATAATGCATCAGACGTATTTTATGAACAAAGGATTCCGATGCTTTGGTAGCGTTTCCAACTATTCCATCTAAAAGCGTTCTTTATAAGGGAGAAAGATACGTTTCCAATGTTGTGTCTAGACCTGAAGATTATTAGTACTTTTTGTGCTGTCGTAGTTTTTCCTCACATCCATTTCGCTAAATTGAATTAACGCTTATCTGTAGGTACTTTGATACTAGTTGGGTCACCACCGTGTTTCGCAATTAGTATATAAAGTCACTATGGGCCGTTACAGACGGACAGCAATCAAATGCAAGGAAACTGGAAACTGCCAGCTGCCGACTGCCCATACATTTGGCACTGCAGTTCAACTTAATTGCAGTCGTCAAAACTACACGCAAACTGTACGCTAGCTCCAATTGTATTGACTATCATAGACTGCATTCAAACTGAAACATACTACTGTAACTTGGGCGGCCCCCTAGACCTACAATAACATTGTACAATACTTTTTATTGTACAATAAGATTGAAAGGCGCTCTGAATCGAAACGAGCATTATATTGCACAATAATACGAACTGCACAATGTTTTCGTGTTCGTGAAGACGAACCACAGACTGAAAAATATTGCGCAATATAATTGACCGTTTGGAGGCCGCCTTACGATTGCCCGCTCATACATTTCTGAATGCAATGTTACTGTATTTGAAAATGTTTGGGCAGTTGGCACTCAAGTACTTTGCAGTTGGAATGGAATGCAGTCCTTCTGTAACGGTCCTATGAAATTCTACGGTTGATCACGGTTTGATACTTTGTAATCTGTTGGAAGTAGGGCATGCAAAACCGGTTTTCCGGTTTTGCTGAAAACCGGAAACCGGACAAAATTTACCGATTTTTCAAAACCGGTTTTGAAAGACAAAACTGGTTATACCTCCGGTTTTTCCGTTATTGATTGACGTAGGTACATTTTGATTTAAATCAACTTTTTTCGAACGCATATTTAATTTTGAGTCATCGAATAATATCTGAAATCCGAACGCAACCTATCTATACTACTTACTTGCTTGCTTACTTACTTGGGCCCTCGCATGCACCCACAACGCAACGCGACTCTTGCGCCGCGCTCCCGCTCTCCCGCTCCGTAATTTGATTTTGGTCTCAGTTAAATAATCTTTAGAATTAATATTATTTTAAGTTCATTTTAAAATTGTTTTTAACCAAACTAAGAGAGTTTAGTTTATTAATGTGGTAGGTACAGTAAATGATCTGTTTTTTATTTCTACTGCCATCGACTAACTACAAATACAAACATATTGATTATTGTTTATTTATTTAACTAAAGGTGCCACATACTTACTTGTGTTGTGATTTGATTTTGATCTCTGATAATTAATCTTTAGGATAAATATTATTTTAAGTTCATTTTAAAATTGTTTGTTAGCCAAACTAAGAGTGTTTATGAATGTGATAAATAAATATCACGGGACCATTCACACCAATTGACCTAGTCCCAAACTAAGCAATGCTTGTACTATGGGTACTAGACAACGAATAAACATACTTAAATACATATTAAATACCCAAGACTCGAGAACAAACATTCGTATTATTCACACAAATGTCTGCCCCGACCGGGAATCGAACCCGGGACCTCAAGCTTCGTAGTCAGGTTCTCTAACAATTAGGCTATCTGGTCGTCCAAATCTCTCGTCGTGATCTATCTAATCTAGGGTCTTGTTGGTAGGCTAGGCATTAATGGATAATTAAAAACAAGACGTATTTCATGCAATTTGTTTTATTTGTAGACTTTGTGGGTATATAAACTATCTAAGAATATGATTTTACTGTTCAAATTCTACCATTACTACCATAATAAAAAAATATTGCCAAAACCGGGGGAAAAAACCGGTTTCCGGTTTTGGGCCCTCAAAACCGCAATTCAAAACCGGTTTTGACAACTTTCCGGTTTTGCACGCCCTAGTTGGAAGGTCATTGATTTCTTATGATTTCTCTCAAAATCCTTTCAAACAATACCCTTCCTGCTTTGATAGACAGATTTTGCTTGCGGTTTTTTTTTAATAACTTAATTCATAGAATCAAATAAATAAATTTTCACTCGGAGAAAAATAAGGAAGTAACTACATAAAAGCCTGCTAAATATTTACACTTTGTTGGGTTTTTAATGAGCGCATTGTGATATGATACTAAGTGCGTAACTTAAACAACGCAGTCGATTTAAATGTTGAAAAAAACCCACGTTAACATGTTTGTTTTGGAATTCAAAACTGATAATTTTATACCTAGATACATTATTTACCGTCTGGCGTTCAGTCAAAATTTGAACTTTTCCTTTTCGCTGTTTTATATTACACAGTAATTACATAGAACTTACATTTTTTGGAGAAGCATCTTAGGATTTATTTTTTATTTTTGTCCAATTTTTTTTTCATCGCTAAGCAAGAATGTACCAACATTTATTTTTATTTTTTAGGGCCTCTAACAGAGTCATTATAGTAGGAATCTTGACATTCAATATTTTATCTTGTTATTTAATATTTTTTTAAATATACTTAAGAGAACTTTGCAGTTATTATTCCTTGCCTTTCATAACCGAAAACCTCAGTGACATTGACACTGAGTCAAACAGAGCAAACGTTTAACTATACGATACGACACTTATTATTAGGTATTTTTGCGCAATAAAAAAACTTCCGAGTGAACGCATATTTTTTTCACTGAACTAAGGAGAAAACCTAGTAAGGGGGGTTGGTACATCTAAATCGTCATCATTGCTGCATTTTCGTCATGGTCGGGCATGACGTCTGTTACAGATAATTTATTTAAAAATCATTTATTTCAAGCAATAAAAAACTCATAGCAGTTTTACATATTATTATAAAAGGGATGACATAATTATTTATTCCATCATTTTAGAAATTTAGCTAAGGGTATGTCCCTGTCACAGCAACGTCGCGGATAAGGGCAGTCCACCCTGTCCCCTATCATAGTCAGAATGCTGTTGGGATTTGTCTATTTTGTCTGCACATGACGCACTAAAGTACCGGAATCGAGTGATGGCACTTTTGACAGCTGTCGATAGTGTTGTGAAACACTCCATTTTTACTCATGGACTTATTATACTTATTATAGTACTGCGACAAAAAAGTGAGGCCGAAAAAAAAAAAACCAGAGAGTTGCATCTCGTTCTGATTAGGGTGATCAAGTACTGTGCGAGTGGGACACAATTCTCTAGTTTCAGTTTGTTGTTATCTCTCGGACCGCTGTCTCTAGTTGCCATTATTAAACTGTATGGCTTGGTAATATGGGTCACTTTTGATTGACTAATAAAAGTTAGTACTCAGTCCAGGTTAGATATAAGTCCATGATTTAACTATAGTAAAAATTTCAGTCAAGTGCGAATAGTTTAATATCTAAAAGTTTATTAAAGAAATAAAGCATATGCAAATGAAAACAATCTCAAGATGAAGCTAGTTACGAAATGCGTTTCGGTAAATTACAGCCCCAGATGTTACATCACTACTCCGGCACCTGCTACAATGAAATTTGACATTTGATCCTTTATACTTTCGGTCAATATTTAGGGAACGATATGAGCGAGCCAACGTCAAAAGTGCCATCACTCGATGCCACTACTTTATCACAGAATAAGTAAAACATATTACTTATTACTTATTCTGTAAAATTACTCTATGCAATGCAGTAAATAATATGAAAACGGCGCTGCGAGATAAACCAAAAACCAATTATCCAGATTACAGGCCCGAGCCTTTGGTTGCAAAGTAGCAAGATTATTGACTTTAGTCCATGGCCATGAACTTCCGCAAAGTAACCGTTTACCGATACAATTAAGTTTTGAGCTGATACCTTGCTCAATAGATATTCTCTGCTGGTATTCTGTGCACGTGCGAGTTAAGGGCCGTTATTAGAAAGCGGATATTGCGCAAAATGAATTGTAACGAAAGAGTCAAAGGGCTTATCGAGGTCGGCGCGTGCTCGTGCACCAAATGTTATAACGAGCGTATTCCTTAATTGTAGGTCAATATTGTTGCCCCGCAACTCCCGCATCTATATACCGCAGTGTCTCAAGTCAAAAGTCTACCAGTACCTATGTGTTGGCAGTGATGAGTAGGTGATGACTTATGGCACTGAGACGTCGCCATTAACGATGGGACTCATAAAAAAGCACAGTGCTTGACCTTTTGAGGGCAATTGAGAGGACTTTGCTCGGAGTTTCTCTGCGGGATCACATAACTAAAGTCACCGACATAGCTCGGCTTGAAGAATCAACTGTAGTTTCAACAACCTCACCTAAACCTAAGCTTATCTCTACTATTTCAGTAAGATTCTATTGCCAAAGCTTGCTCTTTTAAATGGCGCCATTACTGAGGTTATAACCCAAAAAGTATAAATAGCCTACGACCTTTTCTCAGACCAACCAAATGTAGGTATCTAGACGAAAAATTCCATAAAAATAGGTCAAGCTTAATTCAAGTCAAGGTCAAGATCAAGCTTATTAGAAGAAGAAGATTAAGAGAAGAAACGAGATCCTCCTGGTCTTTAAGGAAAGATTAACTTAGCTACTTACATAAAAAAAATACCAGTTATTTACTTGAATTATATATATATGGACCTAAATCTTACCAAATCAGTACCTAAGTATAAGTAGAAACTTGGGTTACCCTTGTCACAGTCGAGGACAGAAAAGTAATACCGTATTATTGATTACGACCTTTATCGATTCTCAGCCATAGTAAATGTTGAAATCTGTAACCAAAACTGCCAATTGTATTTTATCGTTGAAGTGTCACTTCGCAGATGCTGTTATTCTTCATACATAAAAAACGACATTGTTTGCCGCATATTTGATAGGTTTTGTTTCGGATGAAGTGAAGGCATCAACACTGCCTAGGGAACACCTTATAAATGACTAGTGGAGGTAGTAATAATAGATGTGCTCCTTAGATCTTGAAATAGGTACGTAAAGTTGGGGTACTTTGACACCAATAGAGGATAACTTATTATTTTTAAAGACCTCTGCACAAACTCCGGACCACGATTAGATGCTTTCGACGACTATTGGAACTGCTTCTTGGCCAATGCAGAGCAAACGAAACGCAAACAGTTGACAATGACAGAAGTGACACAAATCTCACAAATGTCATCTTCAACTCGAATGCTTAAAAAAATGTTTCCAATAAATAATAGCAGATAAAAATAAAACAGCTACAGTTTCTCGATCTTGAAGACAACAATGGTCGAATAAAATATAGTTAGCACCTGTTCAAAAAACTTTTCTTAGCCAATCAATGTAAAAATACGCACTGAAGCAGGCACTCTCTACCTGTAAGATACCAGAAAGGACTTTGTAGTCAACATTACTGGAGAGTTAAGCGCTCCACGAGACTTTCACAGACATTTTTGAGAGATAGAATTTTGTGTAAGTGAATTGCAAAGTCACAACGTAATATTCAACAGGTAAACAAGTTCTGGCAATGCCAGTTGTGTTACCGTCAGCACGTCTCGACTATCTTGAAACAATGCACAATATATAATGCATGTGTTTGCCGAGAAAGCCTTTGCATTGATACAGTTTAGTTTACTCCGTTTCAAATGTATATTTCAATGAAATTTACGGGTTTTTGTACCTACTTAAAACTAGACTTCTCTGGTATTGAAAGTAGCGATTATGATCTGCAATAGCACCAAGGACTTCAGAGTCAATTTAAAAATAAGGATGTATATTATGGATGTTAAGGTTTGACGGATTCTGATGAAATTTGACACACAGATAGTTTATAATCCGGATTAACATACAGAATACTTTTTATCCCTGAAAATTGCATAGTTCCCGCGGGATAGCGATAAACGGATTCTTCGCAGACGGAGTCGCGGGCAGCAGCTCGTATTTAAATATTACAGTTCAACATTATAACTGTAATCATTAATCCGTACTCTCAAACTATTAGACATCTCATTCTCGTTATCTATATGCATGTCACACACTACAATTGAAAACAGTGTTTTCAAAAATGCTCAATTATCTTCAGAGAAATTAAGAAAGTCTGCTTAATGGTCTTACGTTTAAATGTCTTAATTTAAAGAAACATAAAAATGAAATTCAACGACATTCAAAAGTTCCGCTGAATTTGTGTCAAAGTTTAAGTATTTAGCAAAATATGCTTCGATGACAATGCCAGTAGGTATTCTCAAAAATTCCACAACAGGAAATGTTGACTTGAATAGTCAATTAGTTTTCCATCTGATAGGTAGGACCTTCAGGGTTGGGACAAGGTTGCGTCTAGATTAGGCGTGACCGAATAGAGGTACTACCTCCGAAGTAGTACATTAGTTTCATCTATTTCAACGCAGTTTTGAGTTTAGATATATCGATGACGGTTCTGAAATAACTGTAATAACATTTTATGAATTACCTCGTTACCCGCCCCGTACATGTGTAGTGTATTAATGAAGCAAATTACACCAAATCTTCCCTTCAAGCATGTTCCGGGTCAATCACACGCTTTTTTATTTGGAGATTATTTAATACTTTTTTTACCTTTCCTTACATTAAACATTTGATTTCGTATAAACTTTGTTCAGGCAGTTACGACACAGAGGCACAACAATAAAAAAGAATCAGCCAAATATGTGCAGCCGTTCTGAAATTATTCGCTTGTATACAATCGACAATAGTTTTTTTTTTGGATTGCATAAATTTGTAATAAACTGATGTTAGAATAGTAGACGAACGGTGAGTGGGCAGTAAAACGTTCAAGGAGTTCAATTTTGCTGGCGTAACGAAGCGTGAAAAGGAATTAGATTTCGTATAATCTCTTTCTACTCTGATTTAACGTGTGATGGGTACTTAATGTAATTACTCGTAAAGCGATTCAGTGGCAATGAGACATGTAATTGGGAACGAAAAGAAACGTCTCTTCTTGATCGTAGTTGCTACGTCGCGTGTCATTTTTTCTTTTCTCAAGACTTTCTTCCTTCCTATTTCTGTTAATTGAAGTTTTTTGATTATGTGCTTACTCAAAACAAAAGTTTTACTTAAATGTTTAAACGTGTACTTTATGCCAATAATTTTATCGCTCTTATAGACTTTTTTGATGATCAATCGTGCTCTCTATAATAACTTGATTGAATGAACTAAAACAAAGTCTGTATGAATTGGAACCAACATAAATAAATAAATATCACGGGACAAGTCCCAAAGTAAGCTAAGCAAGCTTGTGTTATGGGTACTAGGCAACGGATAAACATACTTATATAGATAGATACATACTTAAATACATATTAAACACCCAAGACACGAGAACAAACATTCGTATTTTCATACAAATATCTGCCCCGACACGGGAATCGAACCCGGTACCTCAAGCTTCATAGTCAGGTTCTCTAACCACTACCAGCCATCTGGTCGTCAAAACACATAACATGAACTCTGATAAGGGAACCCCCAGCACAGCATGATATGGCTGACTCACCGCTCGGCATTCCCTACGCATACAGCCACGCAAGCTTCATTCATGTTGCATCACACACGCACACATTCACTGTGATGTGAAGCGTAGCATCAGCAAATAAATTAATTATGGTTTGACTAATTATCTTGACTAATGGTAAGTGCAGACCTAAATGTAACTAGCATAATTTTCTCTAGCCTGAAGAGTTCTGAATTGCATTTATTCGTGAATCCATGACGAGAAGATTCCTGTTCTTGATAAGGGTTTAGAAGAGACCATCATTGAACGTTAAACCTAAAAAAAGCTTGATATTAAGGGTAAGGGTATGGTACTGTGGTCGGTTATTAATGTACTGTTTTTGTCGTACAATAAAGAATATTTGTATTGTATTAAGATTGGAAATATATCGAAATACTTATTCAGCTTAGAGACCAACTAGAAACCACTCTGGCAGTAATTTTGCTAAATACAAATTGTGTTAAAAGTACAGGAATCAATGATAAAAACTTCTTAGGTATATGGTTAACTGTAATCTACTTAATTTATATGTAAATATGCTTTTAAAGTGGATAATTGGGTATGAATATTAAAGTTTACGACAACATGTTACGTTTCAAGGTGACTTAGGTATTTGATCAATTTTTAAAAGTATAGCCCATTTATGAAAATAGACATGATTATAACAAGATTAAATACCTAAAGAAATATTTTATTATAGCATATTTTAATTAATAAAGGTCAATGTAAGAATTTGTAATAAAACTCACATCATTAAAGTTGGTATTTACAAACTATCATTATTGTTACTTATGTGAACTTTCAGATTATTCAGATTTGTTTTCTGTCGCTACCTATCGCCGATGCGACGTGCATGGGGTCACGTAGGCAAAACAAAATGCTTTTACCAAGAAAGAAACTCGAAACCACAAGTAGAGTAAAAAAATAAAGAACAGTTGCGTTCTTACTGCAGTTTGCGCGGTTCCAGGAAGAATCAAATTTATATTCATGGTAGTGTTTTAATGTGAAATGGATCAGAATAATAAGTATGGACTTAGAAAACTACCTACGCACTAGTGCAAGTTGTGTTCACAAGTATCAAAAGTAAAGCGCAACACGAAGTTGGCTAGCATACAATAAAATAATATAAAAGAAAGAAACATTTAGTCGTGACATTACAGGAGTTACAACAATAATCGAAGGAAAAGAAAAATAGGAACAAATTATCTCGAAATGGTCAGCATAATGGCGGTCTTAAGGCCGCCGCTGGTCTTCCTTTGGGACCGTATTATGACGAAAAAATAAAACACTACTGTTTTATCTCCTTGGTATTTTTTTTTTGGTACACCGCAGACTCCCTTCAGGGATCCCTGAAAATTATTTGCTGAATAGAACAAGTTGAACGAACCGTCCGACTTGTATGAAAGTTTAAGGTCAGACGCGGGAAAAAATGGCAAAATAAATCAGTTGATTTAATATGGAAAACGCAAAGCTTTAGTTATGAACTGCGCTTTGGTCGAGTTTCATGTGTAGTTGTGTCTTAATAAGAACTTCAAGAATAAAGTTAACATCCGTGAAAAACATACTTAATAATTTAGTGCACAAATAATTTAGTGGAACAAATAAGGATTTAGTGACAAAGTAGTTGATTCATTCGATCCGTTTCGAAAATTAATTCTTTAAATTTTTAAAATGCGAGACGAAATAATTGTTATTTCATTGAGACGATGATTTTAATTTTGTTATAGTTCGGTATCTAGCTCAACCTAACTTACGTCTTCCAGTTGGATATTAGCCAACGTCTAACTAATTTGTAAAGAAATTGGTTAACTGTTATTTAATTGTCCGGGGTGCATCGGTTTAAACGGTACTCTTCCTCCATTGGGAAGGAGAGGCAACGCAACACTTTATCACATGACGAGCTTATACCACTAGCGCCCCTACAAATTTTGTCATGATTGTATACTACACGAAAGATGGATGTAGTGCCAAAATAAGCTAAACGTAATTCCCGTCAAAAATGCTCAATGACATTAAGGAATCCATCTTTGCTAATTGTATGTATAACAGTGTAGCCGAAAGAACCTGCACGAAATTATTCAGGGGTAATGGATGTTGGAACACAAAAGGCCACGAAAATTTGTAAAGTTGAGAATAATTAACGACTCAGCAAATAAAGTTTGTATAGACATTCATTAGACAATGGTAGAGTTTCTCAGGGAGCAGTTAACTTAACAATTAAGAGGGTTTATACCTGCTGAGCTGGCAACGTTGCATTTTTGTTAGTTTTTCTCGATTATTCCTTAAAAATTGAATGAAAATTATAAATGTTTTGAATACAAATTGTTCTAATATATAAGTTAATGTGTCTACTGCAATAATAATTTGTGATAAGACTTTTATTTTCTTTAAAAACCGTTAGGTAATAATTTGTTCGTTTTTAAAGAAAAAAAAAGTCTGTCACGAATTATTATTGCAGTAGACACATTAACTTATATATTAAAACAATTTGTATTCAAAACATTTTTAATTTTCATTCAATTTTTATGGAATAATCGAGAAAAACTAACAAAAATGCAACGTTGCCAGCTCAGCAGGTATAAACCCTCTTAAAAGGTCAAGCAATCAAACCAATATTGTGAATTAATTATCGCCGAAGAAGTCGAAGTGACACTTGTCGTATATTTTTATAAGAACTTTTTGAATTTTCGAATGGTATTGATTAAGTTCAAAATAGACACTAAGAGTAGCACTAGGTACATTAATTAAATCGACGACATCCAATCCTTGTTGAAATGGCTGATTAAACACAGTTCAATGATTTGTCAAATGCGATTCCCCGGTTAAATTCTTCGGGTACAAGTTTATCCGCAATGTTGACTTTAACTGATTAAACATTCGGATCGACGACATGTCTGCAACCCAGCGAATACTAAAACAAACATCACTAGAGGCTATTGTGTGCCGATAGTCTATGCGGGAATTAAATGCTCTGCGGTAGGTAAAATTCAAACGTAGGCTCGTGGGTTTATCAGACAAACACTAATACGTCCTCGAAGTATCATTTATTGACGAAGCCTACGCTGCGGATCTGATTTTATTGTATCCTTTTGTCTCCTTTTTTTTCTTTCATTAATAAATCATCATTTAACAGATATTTCTAAGTCTTAAGTTAGAGAAACTACTTTTTAGCGCCACCATAGAAATTTAAACAAGGCGGTTTGAGTTGAGTCGTCTAGTAATAAAAGTTTTCTGACCTATCTTTCAAAAACTATAGAAAACCGCTGATCTTCGAAGTTAAATTTTCGCCCATCATCTTCTAATCGTGTCACGGGGTTTGTTATCAAACTCCTCCGAAACGACTTGATCGATTTTTATGAAATTTTTTGTCTGTATTTGGTAGTTCTGAGAACCGCTCATAGGCTATTTTTTATACCGCTGTTCTTCGCAGACGGAGTCGCGGGCAACAGCTAGTAATGTATAAATATAGGTAAGATGTTCTGGGTTATACTATAGTCGTTTTTCACCATCCGATAATGGCTTATCTTTACGGCTCTCGGGCAATGTAACGATTTTTCTTGGTTTGTGCCGGATTTTACAGTTTCTTGTAAATCGTCCGTTCGTGACCTTTGCCCTCGTGTTATTGTGTAATCCCAGCAAGAGGGTCTTAAACCCAAGTCGGATAAGTAATTTCCGCTATTTGAAGGGTGCGATTTAGCAGTCCTATTTAAACAAAATTTTCAAGTCGTTTTCTGTATCGTGTGTTTTTCACTGAGTGATTCAACTTCATGAGTGATTTTAGGGATTGTTCTTAATTTTCTTAGCGTTTTTTTAGATTCCTATTAATGTCACGCTACACTGTCCAATTGTCTGTCTATCTGTCCGTCACAGGGCTGTATCTCATGTAGAACCTTAACAGATAGACAGCTGAAATTTTTCCATAATTATGGATAAATTTCAGCTGTTGTAACAACAAAAGTTAAAAATTAAGGGTGGCCCTAATCAACCAATGTAATATGAACCCACACTGCTCATATAATCCTTAGAACCATAGCTCTGCTAACTCTGGATTTTTAGGGTTCCGTAGTCAACTAGGAACCCTTATAGTTTCGCCATGTCTGTCCCTCTGTCTGTCTGTCTGTCCGCGGCTAAGCTCAGAGACTGTTAGTACTAAAAAGCTGTAATTTGGCATGAATATACATATCAGATACGCGAACAAAGTGATAAAATAAAAAAATAAAAAATATTTTTTTTTAGGGTACCTCCCATAGACGTAAAGTGGGGGTGATTTTTTTTTTCTCGATTAACTCTATAGTGCGGGGTATCGTTGGATAGGTCTTTTAAAACTATTAGGGGGTTGCCAACATGATTTTTCTATTCAGTGATCTGTTTGCGAAATATTCAACTTTAAAGTGAAAATTTTCATTAAAATCGACCGTCCCCCCCCTCTAAAATCTAAATTGTTGGGTGGAAAAATTTGAAAAAATTCAGAATAGTAGTAAATATATTAAATTTACAAGGAAAATTATAGCGGCTAAGATTGCTTGGGAATTATTTGTAGTTTAAGAGTAAATAGTAGCCTAAGGTATAAAGCATACCTAAACTTGGGAGATTCCGTACACATACGAAATCCTTAGAAAAATATTACTTGATTTTTTCGTAATGGCTACGGAACCCTATCTTGGGCGTGTCCGACACGCTCTTGGCCGGCTTTTATAGATACGGCTCGTATACTTTGACATCCTACAAATTTGTAAGCAATTCCGTCTCGTACCTACTTGTTTATTATTTAAAAATGTTATCAAGGTTTTATTACAAATTATTCTATGTTAAACGGCTTCCATCTTCCCGTATTCTTATCACCCTTTTAGAATGCTTACTCTGTACTCTTATACTTATAACAACACTAATGTAGAAGTCGGAGTCTCATTAATGTTATGATAATGTTATTTTTGAAGAAATATAAATTGTTAAATACCTACCAAACGCATTAAGCCAACACATTTTGCATCAAAACATCGTTTTTCGTTTTAATATTTTTAATCTAATGTTATGCTTGTTCAATATAGACAGCTAAATTAAACTGGTTCTGTAAACAATTAGCTAATAGAATGGCGACTTTTTCGATTTATTGAAAGGATAAATATTGGTTTGCGGTCAATAATACTAGCCAGCATATGACAAGACAAGATATTTAGACTCGAGGATTAGGATTAGCTAAAAATAAATATCGTTATTGTATTTTTATGTGCCGTCAAATTACGCCGGGTGTATATGGATGATATTCAATTGGGATGTCCCAATTTTTGGCAACGTATAATAAATCGAAAACCGTTTGGAGAAATAGGCTTTGTGAAGCGTTTTCAGAAATCAGATTCCAAAAATATGATAATCTGAATTAAATAAAGAAAATTTAAGTAATGACCTTCATTTGACCCCTGCAGTGAATCGTCACAAAGGCAGATATAAAGCAGGTCTACACTCTAAAGCAAATTGACAGTTTGAAATGTTGCTATCCTGCTTATAATACAAAGAGTGACAAAGACAGAACTTTAATCACATGATGCACACCTGGCTTTAAACAGTTGTCATTTATCATAAAGTCCGAAATGTATACAATACTCGCAATATATTTTTACAAATTTAATTATTAAATTACTGCGTTACAAGTAAATATGAAAGAATTTAAATATCAGATTTTAATAAAAAATATCTATTTACTATCACACCATTAAACAAACAGGAATAATCGAAGCTAAAAGAAGAGAAATAAATAAAACTATTTATTCATGGTTCATTTAGGACCCTAAGCCGTGCTTGTAATATTGACAGTGACAAGACAAATCAGGGGCACTACTACAAAATTCGAAGTTCGTATCGTATCATCCCTCTCACTCTCGTGTCAAATCATATTAGCGTGAGCGGGACGGCATGAAACGAAGTTCGAATTATGCACTTCGTAGTAGGGTCTCAGTAGTGCCGTGGTAGTGCCACAGATTATGTTATGTACGACTTGAATTTTTCTAGGCTATGGAACGTGGCTCTCTCACTGTGACGTCATCCAACGTATTTCTAAAAAAAATTATAAAAAATTAAATACTCAACCAAATTCAAAATCGATGAAAATGGTGCCTTAAAATATCCTATTCTTTCCAAAAAAAATATAAAAACTATAGGTTATTTTTTTTGGTGCATCCCAATTCGTATTCGTAAATTCAGGCATGAGATTAAGGCTAGAGTCCTTAATCAAAGGGTTTGGTTTGCTTATGTTGTGCAAAGGGTTTGGGTGTACTTATATTGTGTACAAGCCTAAAAATATCCTAAGGCAGACCCACCTAACGGCAACACGCATATGTAGAGCAGCTTCAAGCAACTTAGACCGATGACCATGTGGCCGATTTTTGTTATCACACCTGGAAAATACCAATTGAAAGTGACGAAAAATTGTGTTAAATTTGTAACACAAATTGAGTGTAGTAGAGAATTACGACTCTAATTTTGTCAACTTAACGAGAAATTTGATTTCAGCACTAATTTTGTAGCAATACGAGTACACAATTTTTCATGCGCCTCTGAGTTTTTTAGAATTTATGTGCAAAATTACATTTGAATCATAGAGCTTTTCGGTGAGGGAAAACATCATGAGCAAACTTGCACACACCTGAGAATAAATTCAATGGTGCGTGTCAAGTTCCCAATCCGCACTGGGCCCGCGTGGGAAATACGGCCCGTGGAGCCCTCTCATTCTGAGAGGTTTGTGCCCTGCTCTGGGACGTATATAATATAGGCTGGGAGGGATGATTATGTGATGTGTCACACCACAGATTTTTACCAATTTTTTTTTTTTCGAGTGATGATTGTGTAGAAGTTTTCAGTTTAGGTGTTAATTGAATTATTTTACCTTCAGAGAAACCACGTGCAGGCGTATAGGATTAATTACTCTATTTTGAGCCTCATACATATAATTATATTGATTAATGAGGAGACATCAGAATAATTACATTGGCCTGTTTTCTTCAAAGGCATTATGCTTTGCTGCGGAACTCCAGATGACAGCTTGAGATTTCCTTTTATTTTGTTCTTGGTGCTTTCGCTACTATTTTTAATATTTAACACTAATCTCTACTCGCCGTTTCAGGCGCGCTAACCATTAGGGCAGTTACTAACGGAATCCATTCTAACTGCAACCTAACTGCAAATGAACATGTTGTTCCTAATTTTAATGATATTTTTTCATTAGTCGAAAAAATATGAAATTGTACTGATTTTAGGATTTTTTTAAATGTCGTCTAAATTCTATAATGTAAATCAGTTTAAATCAATTCTAAAAATAAAAACTGTTTCAGAACTATAATTTTATGTCAATTATGTCCCTATTTCTATTAGATCGTTCCAACAATGCGGTTATATCGAAAGCATAGCAAATGCACAAGACTCACAAAACAGGTGAATAACATAGTAATTTCGCTTGCAGTAAGTTGGTCATATCGTAGTTGCGAATCGCCGAGAAAATACGTTCGTTACAGCCGAGACGCGCGCGGGGGGCAACTTCCAGTTTATATTGTTAAGGATAAAGCCACCACGCCATTCGACATTCACAGTTTGTACTCGCAGCATAGTCGATTATTTTAATTTCATTCAGTACGATACGGCTTTACGCTTGAGATTCTAACGTCTTGACAAGTGAATGTTAATTAAAAAGTTTCGTGCTCATCCGTCAATTTTGAAATTGGAACGTTCGATTTGAATTTTTAATTACGTAATAGAAGGTTTTCGTTCCATTTTAAGTTTGGAACTATTTTGCTCGTCAAAATTTCTATGAGTTTTTTTGTGGCCAGTGTGACTTGCAGCTGTACAGTGCAGTGCCCTGTAACGTTCCGTTACTCGTTGCTTTAACTGTCGGGAGCCATGTCTCTTCTGTGGATGAGCGCATTTAATCTAGGATTAACTGTTGGTGCTACTTTTGCAGTGGTTTCTAGGTAAGTTTTTGCTTATTATTTTATCGTTAAGCCATCTTTCTTCGAACATTTGTCACAGTTACAAGTGTTTAATACACATTGCCTTGGGAGCCAAATACAGGGTTATTTGTAATTCACTAGCATCCTTTTAACCCTAAACTCCTACCACTTAAACAAATGTTTTTTGTTTTACGGCTTTTGTCATAACTTAATATTTTTGGTGTAATAACGTTTTGAAAATTTGAGATTTCCTCTTATTTTTACGATACTCTGTGTATTTGTATGGGAAAAAAAGTGATTCATTTTAAAAAGTCGTAAAACAAAAAACATTTGTTTGAGTGATAGGAATTCAGGGTTAAGAGGATGTCAGTGAATTAAAAATAACCCTGTATACGTTATATCGCAAAGTGCTTATCGTTCCGCGAGTTAGTTCTTTAGTTAGTTTGTGAAAACAGTTAAAAAGAAACTTGACGTTTCCGTCTCACTGCAAACATTTTGATGTATTGCACCTCGTATAACCGGTTTGTTAAAAACTGCAATCATGATGAGTCTCGTTGTTGGAATATTGATACTGACCTTTTTATCTAATAGGTATTATACTTATAGCTAGCAATGTCACGGCTATTAAGTTTGACATTGCTTCATTGCTTTTGAAATTTTACCGTGACGTTTAATAAGGGGTTTCTGTGATAGGCTAGTTGGCGCTAGTACCTATCGTGAGGTCTGTTTGGCAATTTTGACATGTGTCAATGTGACATGTGTTTTGAAATGAGCCATCGTAAGCAAGACTGTAACGTCAATAGACCTCAAGATGCTAACGACTTTTAGCGACGTTCCACCTGGACCTGTCGGAAAAAACCCTCATTACTGTGATAGACTGATTAATTACTCTGTTTATTGTGTTGTGGGTTTGAAATTGTATAGACAGCTTATTCGTTTCATTATTATGATTGAAAGTTTATCACGACAATGTTTATAAAACGTGTATTGCGTTATAGTTTATTAAATGTGTATTGCACATTTCCAAAAAACATGTGATTGGCAATCTTAGTGCCGTTGGGCCATCTACTAGTCAACCACACAACATGCTAAACAATCGTTGCAGGTCGCACGTCGTTAATTTCGTATGGTTAAAGTGACAAGGTACAAAAGTGATCACTTATTTATGACGTTGACCCTACGTACGCTTAAACGGATGAACCCAGATTTGGATGAAATTTATCATATAGATAGCTGTAGCCCGGGAATAACACACAGGCTACTTTTTATCCCGATATTTCCACCACTTGTAAAATCCCAAAATATTAACCACTAAGTGTAGAGACATGAAGTTTTGCCTGGGGATTTTTATACAACACATGAAGACCGCAATGTAATTTATTGGGAATTTTTGGAAATTTATAAAATCCCTGAATTTGAATTCGACTGCCAGATCTGAAGCCGCATTGTGTAACGACCGGGCGCTTGCCGTCGGTTTCACAATCTCGTTCTGTCACGCGGTATACAGGGTTATTTGTAATTCACTAGCATCCTTTTAACCCTAAACTCCTACCACTTAAACAAATGTTTTTTGTTTTACGGCTTTTGTCATAACTTAATATTTTTGGTGTAATAACATTTTGAAAATTTGAGATTTCTCTTATTTTTACGATACTCTGTGTATTTATATGGGAAAAAAGTGCTTCATTTTAAACAGTCGTAAAACAAAAAACATTTGTTTGAGTGATAGGAATTCAGGGTTAAGAGGATGAGTGAATTAAAAATAACCCTGTATGTTGGTGACAGAAAGAGATGGTAAAAGCGATAGCAAGTGTCCGCTGCAAGGCCTTTGATGGTTTACTTACACGAGTGATGTGATGCCCCTTAGGGTGAGGCCACACGAGCGTAATTTTGTTGATCGAAGGTGAGTCGTGAGCGGCAGAATTTCGGTTCGCGCCATACACTATGCGGGCCATCACGTGACACTCACGTGACACAATGTGCAACCGAAATTCTGCCGCTCACAACTCACTAAATTACGCTCGTGTGGCCTCACCCTTATAAAGGCTAGTGATATCTCAATCATTTCAGCTGCTTACGTTTGTTCAGTACCAAATAAAACAAAATTTATCTCTTACTTTTATAATGAGTAGGGTAGGATTAGTAGAATATCGTACCGAGTGAGTGAGTGCATTCTCACTCCAGATCAACAGCGTACTGTATTAACTCGAAATAATACCTACATCAAATCAATTTATTATAAGTACCTTCCAGAAATTAAATTTAGACATCTAAATTAAATTGAAGCCGTGGTGGCCTAGTGGTTTGACCTATGGTCAATCAAGCAGAGGGTCGTGGGTTCGAGTCCGGGCTCGCACCTCTGTGTTTTTCGGAATTTATGTGCGAAATTACATTTGTAATTTACCATGAGCTTTACGGTGAAGGAAAACATCGTGAGGAAACCTGCATACACCTGAGAAGAAATTCAATGGTGTATGTGAAGTTTCCAATCCGCACTGGGCCCGCGTGGGAACTACGGCCCAAGCCCTCTCATTCTGAGAGGAGGCCTGTGCCCTGCAGTGGGACGTATATAGGCTGGGATGATGATGATGATGATCTAAATTAAAATGGTACATTATTTTGAGTTGATACGCTCTCGATCTGCAGGCTTATTGTCTATCGTTTCTGACGCTTGCCTTCGCAATCACTACTTCTTTCTGTCAAACGGTATGAAACGATGACAGAAAGAGATGGTGAAAGCGAAGGCAAGCGCCAGAAGCGTTAGACAATACGGCCTCTAGTGCGACATGTATGTATGTACGGTAGGGCACGGACTTTAATTAATATCTTGATGAGCCACTGGCCACTGTTCTTATTTTTTTTTTTTACCCGTTTTAGCCGTTTATACTCGTAAGAAGAATAAGAATTATTTTACTAATCAATGCATTTATAAATCTACACTCACTCACAAATGCACACCTACACACATACACACACACACACACACACACACACACACACACACACACACACACACACACACACACACACACACACACACACACACACACACACACACACACACACACACACACACACACACACACACACACACACACACACGCATGTACGCACGCATGCTCGTTTGCATGAGTTTGCATGTTAGTAAGTATAAGCTACTATGGATTTGTTTATAGCTTGTTGACCTCCTATAAACCTCATAATACGAGTACCTATGTTGTTAAATTGAAAATTGTACCTACTGAAATTGTCAGCACTTATCGGTGAGTTTCCGGGATGGGGGCCTGGAGATCTGTAATACAGGTTTTACCTAGTTCAGACTCCAGTCCCTCGCAAAAGTTACTAGTATCTAACTAATGTACTACCATAATGTTGTATTATTTATAACTATTGCTGTTACCTATGTACTTTTGTGAGGAGAAAATATACGATTATTATTATTATTATTAATGAAGTTACACATTACACGAAATTACTTATTACACATTGTTACTTAAGTGATAACATAGGTACTACCTATATGTGACATTACGAGTACAGCGGCCTTCGCACTAGACGGGTCTGTATCGCGAGTGCCAAGTATCGTATATCCTGATTTGCATTACACGGCTTAAATTAAACACGAACAGTGGAAAGTGCCTCATCAACAGACATAGGAATTTAGGGGGCAAAATTTAATGGCAGGTAGGGAGTTCCTTTATCGATAAACTCATCTATCGACGCTTTTCCTATATACTAGTGATAGTCCCCAATTTTGTTTGCAAGTTCGTATTATTTTGTATGTCTTATTTCGGAGACAAAATAAATATGATAAAGTTTATACATAGCATATTTTAAACAATAGCAGCAGGGTAATGAGTACCGTTGGACTATAAAAATATTTACAATACTTAACCTCGTAAGGCCCAACATGCTAAATTTAATAAGTATGTCAAAGCAAATCTAATACCATGTTTTTATGCAAATAAATGATTATGATTATGATTAATGTCAACTTTTCTTGATAGACAATAAGTTTTACATTATGATAGTCAAAATTTGACGTGGGCTTTACGAGGATAAAAAAGAATATAATTGATTTATTGTTTTGTTTAATTTTTATAGTTTCTATAAAATTTAGTACATATATCGGAAAAGTTTCGATAGTTGAGTTTATCGATAAAGGAACTCGCTACTTGTCATTAAATTTTCCCCCTTAAAATCCTATGTCTGCTCATCAATTAAAGTTCGTGACTGTACATGAACTACAAATTTTAACCCTGTAACTTCCGAGTTCATTGGTTCGGACAAGTAACGCCTGAATCAATCCGCAAAGTGTTCTTATCTTGACGACCAAATGGCCTAGTGGCTAGAGAACCTGACTACGAAGCTTGAAGTCCCGGGTTCGATTCCCGCG
Source organism: Archips xylosteana (assembly GCA_947563465.1). Classification (NCBI taxonomy): domain Eukaryota; kingdom Metazoa; phylum Arthropoda; class Insecta; order Lepidoptera; family Tortricidae; genus Archips; species Archips xylosteana. The sequence continues at coordinate 7,360,481 of OX387363.1, forward strand.
TCGGGGCAGATGTTTGTATGAAAAATACGAATGTTTGTTCTCGAGTCTTGGATGTTTAATATGTATTTAAGTACCTATGTATCTATATAGTATATAAGTATGTTCATCCGTTGCCTAGTTCCCATAACACAAGCTTTGCTTACTTTGGGACTAGGACAATTGGTGTGAATTGTCCCGTGACATTTATTTATTTATCTAACCCAGATGTTTTCTAAGCACTTGCACCACATTTTCTCCGTCTTCCGCGTCTCCGCTGACCCGGAGGTCGCTGAGACTACACGGTGACGTAAATAAACCAAAATGCGCCCGCGTCGATAATGAACACGGTTTACGCAACCGTCAAAATAATTGCAATCTGTTTATGACGCGAAGCCCTGATAAAGGAAGTATTTTTTAATGATTCATTCATTGCATCTTATTAAATACTAGGTGTTGCTCGCAACTCTGTCTGCGAAAAATTCGTTTAACGTTTTATCTCGGGGGAACTATGGTATTCTGATGATAATTATAAAAAGTACCTCATATCCTTAGGGTCTCATATTATTACCAAATATCATCTAAATCGGTTCAGTGGTTTAAGCGTGAAGAGGTGACACTCAGACAAGCTAGTGCGCCACGTCTAAGCTCCGAAGCACATCGCTCTACTTACTGCGTGCACCAGATGTAATAGGGCCGTCTTGTGTGTAAAAAAACTGACTTCTTATTGAAATTATCATCTTTCGATAACATCATTTCTATCCCAAAAATCCTCATGATTTTGTCTGAAGTTAATTCGTCATGTGCTCGAGTTATGGCCCGTTATTTTCCTCTCACATAATCTTTCCGATCCAGTCATTAATTTTAACTGCTCTACAATTCACTAATCAATCTGGTTCTGCGGACTTTATCGAACGTGTATTATATTAACAATTGAGTTCAGGACTGATTGTGATCGGATTAAATGTTGTCGTTTATACCTTTTTATCCACATCAAACGTTTGAAAAAGAGAGTTGTTATTTTATGCTATTTATCATCCATCATACACATGAAGAACGTTGTGAAATTACAGATTATCGCATAATTTTGCTGAAAGCTGTACATTACATCAGCTATTCATCAGCATTTTGTAATAATAAAATGAAAAATAAAGAAAGTTCACTGATATTTAACCAACTAAATACCTAAGTTGTGAAGTTAGAAGGCCCCACTCTTCCTAAAGTCAGAACAGGTTCATTTAGAAATGGTTATACTCAATAGTGACCTGATTATTATAACCCGTTGCCTGATTTTTTGTATCTATACACACTTTGTTTTGAAGTGTAATTAAAATGTAAAGCGCTTTTTTATCGAAACTACATGTTTGTTGTTTTCTGGAACATGTTACGCGCTTTGATCGACTGAAACATAAGAAAACATACAAAGAACTTTTGTAGCTACAGTCTAAATATAATACCTATTTGTAATCCTAGACAACTAAAAACAAACTTAGCGTTAAATAGAACCCTGAGTCTAGCATTCCGTTCGGTCGGCAATCATAACAAACTTTATGGATCAGCGCCCCATATTGTACATTTGTGTTTATGGTTTTACAGTTGCCTTTTAAGTTGGCACAATAGTTTCCTGCTTCAGTTTTTGCGCCACTCTTATTCGTCTATATGCACCTCGCTCGTTCAATTTGAAAACCCAAAAAAAGATTCCTAACGAACTCGTTTACTAGCGTTTATTTTCAATCCACATTTGAATTTTAATTTTCCTCGGCGTACAGTCAAGGATTTTAATTGATAGGCCACTTGCCACTGATCGTATTTTAGCCGTGTAATGCAAATCGGGTGAAGCCGCTTATACTCGTATATGCTCGCTTATGCTCGTATGACTGTACTCACATGAAGGGTCCACGGAAAGAACATGTCTAGTCACCTAAACAACTTTTTGAGTTATAGCGGTTTGAAAGTTAGTCATCACGAACAATTACTATGGTAACCATTTCTTTAAAAGTGAAAAAAATATATATTATTTTCAGATATCCCTATTTAATATAATGGTAAGCTATAGTGCTTTGCGAGCTCTACATTTTGAGATTAAAATCTCAATTTTCAAAAAAAGTGACTAGAAATGTTCTTTCCGTGGACCCTTCACATGTACTTAACGATAAATAAAAACTCTTTTTTTATGAATTTTACAGTACAGTTTATGGTATTTCCGCGTGTGTGCGGTTTTTGCGGCACTTGTGTTTGTTTGAAACAGAAAATTTTCGGCGGCTTGTTCCTCACTTGGAGTATTAATGTACCTTATCCATTTATATTCTCCCGTGACTTTTCGTCTTACCCCAATTTGTAATGTGAGAATGTTTCCTGCTTTTAGAAAATGATTTGTCACACCTATTAGATTAAGTAACTGCTTAAAGTAATTATGTATTCAGGGTTATTTGTAATTCACTAGCATCCTTTTAACCCTAAACTCCCACCACTTATACAAATGTTTTTTGTTCTACGTCTTTTGTCATAACTTAATATTTTTGGTGTAATAACGTTTTGAAAATATGAGATTTCTTCTTATTTTTACGATACTCTGTGTATTTGTATGGGAAAAAAAGTGCTTCATTTTAAAAAGTCGTAAAACAAAAAACATTTGTTTGAGTGATAGGAATTCATGGTTCAGAGGATGTCAGTGAATTAAAAATAACCCTGTTTAAGTAATCGGTCTCGCCTTTCTCATGCAAGCGAAAATGTAATTCTTTACATACCTATTTATTTTTGTGTTTTTTACTTTTCTTTATGTGTTAAAATATATTTTAAAGTGATTTTACTCTTTCAAGACTAGCATTCTGTACAATTTGTAAAATTTAACTTGAGTGCCAGTGCCACGAACTTATCTAAACCTGAACTTACGAGGGCATCGCTAATGGTAGATTTACCCCCGGTTTTATCACTCTCTAAGTTCCGGTTATGTTGTGTGATTGATTTCCATGATGCCATCTCTGTCTATTTTGTTCGGTTAAACAGAGACGGTGTTATAAATATCTGTCACATAAAATAACAGGAAGTTATCGGAAAGTGGTAAAACAGGCCGTGTTGCCGCTACATAGCCAATTAGCCATTTATATGGTTGATTGATGTACCTAGTCCTAAATAGTTGGATTCAGTAATGACTACCAGTTCAGCTACATTGTATGTAAGGCTGATAATTCCTAATATCCTATTAATCCTGCTTATTATGAATGCGAAAGATTGAATGTTTAAATGTTTGGATGTTTGTTACTCCATTACACAAACAGCTCAATTGATTTGGGGGAAATTTGGCAAACAGATAGTTTATAACCTGTATTAAACAAAGGATACTTTATAATCCCGGGAAAATGTATAGTTCACGCAGGATAGCGATCATTAAATTCCTTGTAGACGACGATATATAGAGGATATATAAATGACTCAGGGTAGGTACTTAGGTACTTATCCATTGATCTTGACATTGTAACTGTTCACCGACAGCCGCGAAGGTCGCGCCGCCCGAGTCAAGTTCAAGAACTTGACATTCTTGGCAACGTTCATTCGTTCCTGGGCAGCTGGGGAACCATTGAAACCGATTGAATTACACATTCGGACCGCTTCAATCCGAACTCTTTGATGCTTGTTTGGTCCGCATTTAAATGTAGATTTCCTAGAAAGAAACAAAGTAACAGCCAGTTTTCAAGGTTTTTAAACCTGTTTTTTGTTTTGGGAGGACGAGGGGGATTATTTTTACACCTATTGAGTATAAATTTTGAATTAGTACGAGTATGAGTGGCACCAAATATCGATTAATAAACTAAATTTCGATTTGCAGAAATTTACGTAGTGCTTGTTGTTTGATCAGTAGTTAAAGTACTACTGATAGTCAAATTGCCTTTGTAATGCGTTAACTATTGTTATGTTTTCCATATATTTTAACTATTAGTTTGTTTAACTATTGATCAAGCAACGGGCTCTTAATCGGAGATTGGACTGCTGGTTTGACATTGGTTATCGATATACTAGTACACACACACGCCACGCGTACACACATTTACAAATAACTTATGCGTGCAACACAGTGCAGGTGCAGGTTTAGGATCAGCTAACCTTATTTTTAAGTTTTTAAATATTCGAGTATATATTATTTTTTTTCGTTATTTTAAGTTATTTTATTTTAGTACCTACTGTTGCAGTGTGACTTGCTAGGCACAAATAATTCTTTGTTTTTTTTTACCCATAATTTAAATGTGAGAGGCGCTGCGACCGACCGTCCTCACAGGGACCAGTCTGAAAATCAGCGCCGGGCAACCAAGCCTAGCACACGCTGAGACTGGGGACCCATTGTCAATACTTAAACTTGAAATGTTTAATAGTTTTTATCAATGTCTAGTTTTTAAGTTATGGCAATAAAGTTTTTTTATTATTATTATGTTGGTACGGATTTCCGATCACGGGCCCATGGGGACCCGGTCATTTGAAAGGCATTCATGGGGCCGAAGCCAACATGAAGAGGCCTTTGGTACCATATAATATAAATGAGATGGGCGCAACTATGGAGGTCTATCCCCTAATACACCATGAGGATGTGCTAGCGGACAGTCCTCCACAGTTGCCAAACTATTGCCAGATAGGAAGCGACATGGAATTGGCTATGGGGTTGGGTGGACAGGATTACCGGGCTATGGAGTGAGATAACGGACACCTACCATTTCAATATCTCATAAACTGAACTTTTGGTAGGCGGTGACTCGCCATTCACTAAATGGGCCCCTCAAACTATTGCCCGCTCGGGGCAACGAGGCGGCAACATTGGTGTGAACGGCTAAGGATGGAGAGGTGTCCCTGGACTTTAAACTTCAAAATGCCAACTCGCCACTTACGGCCAAACACATCCATCCTTCGAGCATTTAGCTCTTGATTATTATTATTGCTGTCACAACAACACAATCACAATCCCATATACGTCCCATTCCAGGGCACAGGCCTCCTCTCAGAATGAGAGTTCCCACGTGGACCCATGTAGTGTTATTAGCTTTAGACAATATCTAAGTACCAATATAAGTAAATACGCCCCTGAATGGATTTGTAAAAACCTGGAGTAAGCGATCTGTAGAAGGGCCTATTAAAATGATGACGTCGTCAAAAGAGTTTAGAGTGTATACTTCTTTTGTAGCGGGCTTTATGAGGCGCTATAATACGTTAGGTTAGGAGCAAACATAAAGGTTCCTTGTGTGACAATGTTATTTATGACTTTCTGTAAACTGTCTTCAGGCTTATGGTAAGAAATGGGTTGAACTTTGTCATATTTACTGTTCGCGTGTTTTGCTAGTTTAATAACAAGATTTTAACTTGCTTTTCATACTAAATACAAACTGAAACATAGATGTACAGAAAAAACCCCAGAAAAAAGACCAGCGCTGGGAATCGAACCCAGGTCCTTGGCATTCCGTGCCACGTGCTAAACCCCTACACCACCACTGGTCAGGAGTTAAGAAACAAATTTTTCCTATGAATCATACATTTCAGCCTGCTATCACTTAATCACTTCTGCAGTGATACAGCGCCATCTATGTTCAGTTCTCATCGAGAAACGTCAACACTCCTTCGGAACTAACCGCTCACCCGGACTAAGAGATGTCTCTACTAGGCCACACTTATGAAGTATCTTTTTGTATTTTTATTTTTTCAACTCCATTTTTTTACTTTTACAGTCATCCCGTGAAATTCATATATTTCATGCTTTTAAATCGTACTTTTTGAATCAGACACTTTTAGGATATTTAAATAACATGTTAAAAATTTATAGTCGTCCGAGTAAGAGTTTACCATTTTTTATGACAGTTTCTACATCAGAAAAAAACAACAAGGCTAATTGTCACATTAACTTTCATGTGGAAATGGTGTTTAAACCTAAATGAGGGATATTCTTGGTCGACTATACCTTACCTAAGCTAATAAAAATTATCAAACGTCATCAATGTCATCGATCATCGACTTTATTCATCGATTCATCATCAAGTAATTTTTATTTTGTTTGCAGTATCTCACGCCATCTAGGTTCGAATAGAAGAACTAACATTAATTAACGACGTAAATAAGGTTTTCCTGTCTGGTTGAAGATCGCTAGATGGCGTTAGTATCGTGATGTTACTGTCTTGCTTGCGATTGGCTCATTTAGATAATAAACCAATCCCGATACACAAAGTTGTCAAAAAGACCTAAAGATACTATTGCCAAACACAGAAAATAAGGTACTCTACGTACCACTAGCTACCTACAATATGTATAATTTCAATAGATAAATAAATAAATACTCTCTACTGCTAAACTCTTTTAGCAGCCATGATCTTTTCGAAAAATTTAGTAAGGTAAAACACAGCTGGCACATCCCGTGAGAGATTTGCATGACAAAGTGCACCGGAACTAAACGGATCAGCGAAAGCGTCGCGCTGGAATGTGACACTTTACACGCCTGACCTCCAATGTTTTTCCAACCATACACGTCTATTCGATCGTTTACAGACAGCTGGGCTGGTAGATATTGATATATTGTATATATGTATTCTATTTATGACATTTTTGTCTGTATGAATAAGAGCTATTCTGAACGCAGTTCCTAAACTGCATGTAAGTACTAATTTTATGTTATACTTGGTTATACTAGATCAGACCAAGATAAGCCTGCAACTAGCTTGATAGCACACGCAGTGCAACGTGTGTTAGCGCATTTATTGCATTCATTTAATCTCGTGCTGTATCATTACAAGCTGTACGATTACTTATAGTTCGCTCGATAGAATAAAAATCCAAAGTCGTCTCTAAATAAAAAAATAAATTCGTATTACGACGTAAATACTGCACGGCAGGCCATGACTTTTTGAATGTTGTAAAACAAGATGTTTTCTAGGGTGTAGTTTTGCTACATTTTTAAGTAATAAGATGAAAATACCCAAAAACGCGCAGTCCAACCAACCTATCTTGAGCCACACGATGGCTGGATTTCAAGGAAAATCCTACCAATTTGTATTATATTTACCTAAAGATGAAAGTTTACACAACCCAATTCATTAATTAATTGATGTAGTAGGTAAGGATATTTTGAGCTTTGTTTATCTGTGCTTTCATTGTATTTTGTGTCAATGAATGATTTGTATTTGTATTTACACTAAAATGGTTTGACGGATTCTGATGAAATTTGGCATTTAATACTTTTTATCCCGGAAAATTGCATGGTTCCCGCGGGATAGCGATAAACGAATTCTTCGCAGACGGAGTCGCGCGCAACACCAAGTTTAATATATGTTTTTAAAGAATTAGTTTAATTTTATATTAGGTACATATACAAAAAAACTACAAGCTTTTACCTTGCTACTCCGCAACCACACGTGAAAAACAGTTATGGCTGTGCGACCTGTGTGTAATTGTGCAGAACCGTTTCGTATTCCGTCAAAGCTTTTAACTAAAATTTTTTAGCTAGCATCAGTATACATATTACTTAAAATAACTTATACAGACTCCCACTGATGTTTAAATTGACAAATTGTTTAAAGTTTGTTGAAGGACCAAGCTTTTTTACATCGTCATTTAAAATCAAAGGTCTATTATAAAAGTTCAGTACGAAATCGTTGAAAATTCTTTCAACTTTCGTGCGTGCCTCTTCAGTGACTCGATTTTTCTTTCACCTTACTAAAGTTCGGTCGTAAGTGTAATTAAATCTGTAGTAAAACTTTGGTGCCAGTTACCGCTAACACGATTAGTTTCTTTAGTATTTTTTGATAAAAGTCTTAGTTAGGTACTTGACAATTATTAAAATGTGCTCTATCACCATTTAAAGCGCCGCAAGCCGAAGTACTTAGAAATTTAATCAGAATGGACTTTCAATGCAGTACATTTGCATAGTCAACATGGCCGAAATAAAATGAGCACCAAGCTTTGGAGATGCACTGACTAGGTGCCAATATTGGGTTAATGAACTACGAAACTTTTACCTTGCTTTTTTACTTAAAACTGACCCGTGACTGATCTCCATTTCACCTCATGAAAAGTGCATATTATTATGTGGTCAAAGGTTTATCTCACTGGTTCAGTAACAGTCTATCAGCCTATCACTCTAACCTTGGAGAGCCCTATCTGGAAATACAGACGACGGGAGCAAATTCCGTTCCTTAGCAGTTCGTATCAGTAAAGATGAAGCGAACCGCTTCGTACGGGCCAATAGAGTGGAATGGCTTCTAACACGTGTACATATTATACATATTTATTTATTTCTGTTGCTTTTTGGATTTTCTGTGGTGTTTGTAATACTCTACTCTTAGTTAAGCCTGTCTGACATGTAAATAAATAAATAAATAATAAATAAATAAATATCACGGAACACTTCACACCAATTGACCTAGTCCCAAAGTAAGCTAAGCAAAGCTTGTGTTATGGGTACTAGGCAACGGATAAACATACTTATAGATATAGATAGATACATACTTAAATACATATTAAACACCCAAAACCATGTATGTATTGTTTTACTTATGTAGAAGAAGAGGGCGGGTTCTGTATGGGTCATATATCCATTTTTTTGTTCGCGTCTCTTCTGTGGACATGGCAAAAGTTAAGGGTATTTCATATTTTTTAGTCAAGTATACATCGGCGTTTGGGACGTCGGGCCAACTTTTGGGCCCATTTAAATAAATCTTTAAGTTTGCTGACTCGGAGTCGGAGTCGCTAATTTGATGTCCACAGGAGAGACTAATTTTGTTTTTTTACGCTGTGTATGACCCGCATAGGTAGGTGTGATGTATGGTTGGTAGCAAAGAAGTAATCTATAATCCACTGATATGAATCTACCCTCCGCAAAATAACGCCTGAATCAATACTGCCTAGATTTAGCGAGTAAATCAAGCTTGCAGGTTATATGGTAATTCCAGGATAGATGCCCCAGTGGGATAGATGCCTCGATTTCAATTTCTACTAGTAGCAAGGCTGTGGGACCAAAATTCCACTAAATAATAGCAAGCCCCCTCCCTGCAAACCTCTGGGCCGCTGCTATCATGAGCAAGAGCGAACGCGTTTAGTCCATGCTGCCGTGCAGATTTTAAAACGCAGTAAGTGGCATTTTGAGTGATTTCTGTTTATTAGTGATTCGGAATCAGTGCATCGAAACGCACACATATATGAAATCGGTTTTTTGGTCCGGAGCCTCCTTCGAAGCCTCTACGAGCAGTATGTCAAAGTGCTCAGTAAATAATACACTGTAGCGCTAACTAAAATGCAGTAAGAAACAACTTACTTTATTGGAACTGTAAAGATACAATTTACGCTCATCTGTAATGCCATTTAAAATGCAGTGATTAGGCAACTTACTCTTTGTTAGTCAGTAATCATTGAAAAATAAAAATAATATATTCTATTTAAATCGCAGTATGCGTCAAATTTACTGCGTTTTACTTTGTAAATGAAAGTTTTTTTTACCTTGTACTGCGATTTTCACGGCGGATAAAAGTTTTACTGCTTTTTAGTCGGTATTCGCTAATCGTACGAATATAAGTCTACAATCTAAATCGCAGTATACCTACGTTGATTTGCTGCATTTTAGTTGGTAAATCAATGTTTTTTAATGTTTGTACTGCGTTTTTGGCCTTACTTACTGCGTATTATTTAGCAATTGGTTGCTCAGTGGAGGCTCGGACGCCGTACGAGCAGGATAGTCTAGGCGTTTTGTGATTCGAGGACTGCCGCGCATTCGAGGTAAGTACATAGGTATACTTGAAATTTAGTTATTTACATATTATTAACGCCTTGATTTGTATTGTGCACGTGTCACAAGGATATTATGCGTTTTATTTGATTGAAACATGAAACTATCGTGAGACTCACTCATAGTGAAAATAAACGGATCGCTCGCGTCTTGAAGCGAGTTTGGCTTGACATGTTTCGGGCTGGTCCGTGGCCCTTCTTCCCGGAGTCCCCGGAGTATGTGCGTCTGGCAGCCGCCGTGACGTGTTACTCCGGGAAGAGGGGCTGCGGATTGGCCCGAGACATGTAGAGTTGGACTCGTTTTGGGACGTGGGTGATCCGTTTATTTTAACTATAAAAAATTGGTTATTTAAATAACACTGTAGTATATATGCAATGTTAGTACATAAACTACATATATTTAAAAAAAATCTTAGTTTTAGTTTTAATAAGCTAAAGCTTAATTTTTCTAATTGTGATGTTTGATTTTTACAAGATCATGTAAATTTTTTGTATCTTTTAGAATTTTTAAGATTTTAAAATTAATGAATAATATGTTATTCATTAAGTCTGATCTCAGAACTAAGTTCCTAGTTTTATTTAGGTCACAATTGTTTTTTTTTTTTTTTTTTATATAAGTAAGCAGTATTATTTTAAAACAATGTACCTATCATTGATGTCAGTAAGGCTGATTGTTTAGTTTTGTTACTGTTTTAATTATACGTAAATAAAAAGTTATAGAAACAATTAAACTTTGTGTATTATTTTGACTTTATTCTCAATTAAGACTGAAAGTAATTTTAAGTTTTTAATGGTAATCATTCATTATTAGCCAAAAATAAAATGTTATACAATGAGTTTTATTTATACATAATATGGTGACTAATGATACCGGTAAAAAAATAATTGTAGAATGTGAATTTTACTCAGTCATTTTATACATTTTTACGTTCAATTTCCTTACAATAAGCAGTAAAATAACTCGTAGCATTTCAAACGATTGCTACGTTCTAACTAAAATGCAGTAAACATGATGAACTTACTGTACTTTACTCTGCAAACACGATTCAACTATTGCAGTATCAAGCTTTTATACTGCGTATTATTTGGTATTCTAAAAGATTTTTAGTAAAAATATGTCAGCAGTAACAGCTCAGATTTTCTTAAAAACCTCCTCTCATGCGTAATATAAGTCTGAGGATGATCTTTTTTTTTCGTAAATAATCCTTGTAACATTTACGCTATAGCTAAAGTGTAAATTTAGCAAAATTCTTCGAAATAACGAAAAAAACGAAGTTTGAAGTAGTTTTTTGCGTTTATCTCGAAACAGCATTTTTGCACTTACTGCGTTTTAAAATCTGCACGGCAGCATGAGTGCCAAAACCTACCGTGGCGAGATCTCGCAGAGCGTGAAAATTATATTCGTAAGTATTGGTTTTTGAATAACTTTAGACTGGCTTATAATTTGCGCTTTTAACTAACTCATTTGGTTGCACTGAAGTTTAGGCTGCATGGATTAGTTCATTTTATAGTGATTTTATCATTACTTGATTTTTTATCGAAAAGGGCATCTATCCTCTGCGAAAAGTATAGTTGCCCCGTTTTCGATCGCTATAGATGCCCCTAAGGGCATCTATCCTCAACTTGTTTGAAAGAATTTTTATGTTGCTGAGGGTCGAAATGCCTTGTATGAGAGAAAACAGGGCGTAGTCCCGCGTAGCGTCGCCTGGTCTGAAGAAAGCTTGCTTGCAGCCTTCGAGGAAATGAAGAAAAGAAAAAGGAGTCAATGAAGAAGCCTGCGAACATAAGGAATACCGTCTATAACACTAAGACGACGTTTTGCCAAAAATGACGAAAATTCAATTATAATAGAAGCAAAATCACATTTTATATGGAATTGATTCAACTTTTATAATTTGTTTCAGTAAAACATCCAGTACTAGGATTCTAAAATGAGAAGAGGCTCGTGGCTCATACTGTTCGAACTAGGCAAATTTTCAATGAATATAAAAGACTGATAACTTTTATTTAACTTGTTTAATTTCAAAGGGCATCTATCCTCTGACGCATTTTTGCGACGAGTCGTCTATCCCCCACGGTAGGCACCTATCCCATTTATAAGGGGTCTAAAAAAGTACGATTTACACAAAATCTATACGATTTATTTTAAAACAAGTACAGTAAAATAATAGATTAAGGACCATAGTTACCATACGCATTGGACGCAATGCTATAATTTGTTAAGTTTTTGAATTATAAAGCTATTTCAAAAAGTGGGGCATCTATCCTGGACTTACCCTATTCAAAAGAAATAAGTTGCAACTATTTTTTACTGTAGTAGAAAACATAGAGCATTTAGGTATTTACAAACGCTATTCGATAGCACTAGACGTCAATAAGCTCGTGCTCTACATGAAAAACATTACTCTATTTGAAGAAGGTCGGATAAAAAAAAGTACAGAAAATCGCCAAGGGTTGCTACGAAAGTTTTTAGCTGTATCAAAACCATTCAGTTTTTTTTTCTAAATTACTTTAATATTTTTCATAATATACCCCTCCAAGGTCTACACATCGCCTCATTCTCAAAAACCAATCCACAAAACACTTAAAAAACGCGTTCTGCGGTAGGTCGAAGAAAAGCCGCTCAAATTCTTGTACTGCCTCGTCCGAATTCATGAAAGTCCGGCCACGCATCATTTTCTTTACAGTGGGGAATAAGAAAAAGTCACACGGGGCCAGCTCAGGGCTGTAGGGTGGATGCGACACCATCTAAAACTCCTGTGCTGTTTCTAAAAGTCCATTATTTTTGCTGCAGTGTGTGCAGGTGCATTATCTTGGTGGAAAAAATTCCCCGAATGCCGCTCTTTGGGCGTTCCTCGCCCAGTTTTTCGAACGCTTGGGGTAGACAAACTTCGGTGTACCACTGGCTAGTAACTGTTCTTTGATCTTCAAGTGGAATTACAGCCACTGGCCCACTGCGACGAAAGAAAACGGCGATCATTTTTTTGATGACACTTCGGCCTCGAGCAATATTCAAAGGGGCCCGTCTTCTTCAAAGACGCACTGCATAGATTGCTGCTTTGTCTGAGGGTCATAGCAGTATATCCAAGACTCGTCAGTAGTAAGGATGTTAGAAACCTGCTGGGAATTGCCTCCGCCAAATTTGCTGAGCATAAACTGACACCAATCTACACGCTGGGTTTTTTGCTCTTCGGTCAGCAAATGTGGTATCCAACGCGACGCGACCTTCCTGTCACGAAGATGATCATGTAAAATGCTTAAAACTGCGGGTGATCCAATGCCTAGTTCTTGTTCGATTTCCCGAAGTGTAATATTCCTTCGTTCCTTAATCAACCACTCGGCTCTGATCACGTTTTCTGGCGTTACTGCACTTGACGGCCGACCTGGTCTCGGCTCATCTTTGATGCACTCTCGACCCCGTTTAAACTCGCGGTACCAATACGAAACTGTGGCTAACGATGGAGCGGACGTCCCAAATGCAACGTTTAAATTTTTGTGAGATTCCTTGAATGTAAAGTTTCTTTTATAGTCATAGAATATCATAGCACGAAATGCTTCTCGCGAGAGCTCCATTGCAAAAAACAAAACTGGACTGACAATGTCAACAAAAAAAATTAAAAAGTAAATGTTACTGGCCAGTATGAAATGTCACTCTACAAAGAGGTTAATAGATAAATTATCTTTAATTTATCATGCAATTTAGGAATAAAATATTTATAGTTTTCTTACAGCTAAAAACTTTCGTGGCAGCTTAGGTATTATTGAAAAATAACAAATATTTTGACTACCTCAACTGCGGCATGAACATAATAATTAAACAAGTCGAGTAGATATTTAAAAAAAATGTAGTTAATGAGACAGTCACGAAGAAAATGAAACCCTCATTTAGTTCCTACTCTACTGTCGTTTAGTCATCGACAAGAGTACCTACTCTAAAATGTCTGACTACTATATTTACAGCTAAAGCGTTAAATGGAAATAAAGTTTCGTTAAATAATTTTGTGTGATTTATCCTATGAGATATTATCACTATCATAGTTCAACTATACTACGTCACATCGAGGCTCTTTATTAACTTTGACAAGAAAGGTACTTACCGAAATGTGATCGATACCATAAATCACCGCTCCTCTTAAATTGATTCGTTCTTTAGCTCGTTATCTATGGTCGAGCACGTTCCAAACTCAAAGTACCTTGTTGCGGACACAACGTTTTTGTGCCAGCATCCTCTTCCACGTGACTTGGCAGTTTTTTCAGCGGGAAAATTAAAAAGTGATGAGTCTGGAAACTGCAGAGGGTTTTTTTGAGAGTGGTTTCGATTATGTTGGTGTATTTGAAAACTTTCTATGTTCACCACTTCAATTAAGTAGAGTTTCTCCTTTCATGTAATAAAATGTGTGCCTTAAAATAATTAAGATTAATACAAATCTTAAATACGACGAACGACGATACGACGATTCTTTATTACGAATTACCTACGATATACCTTTTTCCGTAATTAAAATAGAAAAACCATTTATTATTCTCCTTCAAAGAACCTTTCCTCCCTATCGATGTCAAACAATGTTCAAGATAGTAAGAGTCACAAAGAAAAAAGCGAAACGTCTCTTTATAAACTAAAGACGATTAAAAGTGACTTCTAACGTTCCGTTGAGACTGTGCCTGGTCCGAAACTGCCTCCATTTACTGTTGGAAACTTCATTACGTTGCGTTCAGGAGATAATCATCTTCCGATATAGTATACCTAAGTCCATTACGGACTGGACATCACACTTTTTTAGAGATTGGCTGCGTTCGAAGTTTGTGCCTTGGTTATTTGAAGGATAAATCAAAAAGCGAGACTGAGAAAAAGGTATATTTTTTTGACAATGCCTTGGTTATTTGAAGGATAAATCAAAAAGCGAGACTGAGAAAAAGGTATATTTTTTTGACAATGCCTTGGTTATTTGAAGGATAAATCAAAAAGCGAGACTGAGAAAAAGGTATGTTTTTTTGTCAACTTTTAATGTAATGGGGATAAAGTGAATATCAAGAGACGATAAAGTCCAAATTTAATGTGTTCATTTAATTAGTAACTTACTGTAATTTTAATTTGAATTCAAAACGTTTTTCATTTTGACAAAACTGAAAGCTTTCTCAGCATGGACATGGACATAGAGGGTTGTTAATACTTTACAAACTTGTGTATTTATGATTAATATAGCAGGACGGAACGCATCAAAAGTCCGTCGAGCTTTCCCTCGCCTTCCGCCATCCCTTCCGAACAATATCCGGTAAATTATTTAGTAACGCGTCCAACCTCGTAACGCCATTTTCGTTTTGGATTTCTTTATGAGTATTTGTAATGATATCGAAGTACAGTCATGGTTGGAATAATCGATCCACTAAGTTTTTCTGAAATTATTTATTATTAGCGGACAATTTTATTATTCGATCAGAACTGGCTCTGAATAGGTACCGTGGCCTATTGTAATAGTGGGACGTTTAAAGGCTAACGATTTAACACAGCATGGATTTGCTATCAGCAATATTAGTAGTGGCATGAGGGCTATTCAAATGTATAATTAATCATAACCACTATTCCTTGAAACATGCAACAAAAACATTGTCTATAAACTGGACATATCGCGATTGAATGCATTTCCATTAAGCCTGGACAATGCAGCCGCATGCGAACTGCTGTATATCTAGGAATTGTATCTATAGTTTGCAGTTCATTACTATACATACTACATAGATGTTTTTTACTGTCATATCTAGCACATGACATTATGTCAGGAACGTAATTAATGTCTGTTTAATATGCCTTATTCGAACATTTGACTACGCCCTACATTTGGAGCTGACATGTATGGGTTTTTACTCAACCGCGTATAAGGACTAATTGAAAGCCTCTACGACGACAAGTCTGCTCCTTAGCTCAGCCACGGATGTTGCCGTAAGTTACCAAAACTTGGGCGGTGTGCGAAGAAATTGCATGATTTAATGCCTGCATCCTTTGATCAATTATAACTGTAGATCCACAGTCGCGCGCTCGAAAATGTCCGATCCAAATGAGCGCCACTTTGATAAAAGTGGCCTTCTTTTTTCTCAGTACGTTGCGTGAAATTGTCAAGTTTAGCTGTCAAGTGTCAACCGAAATTCGACTGTAATGTAGTAAAGACTAGGTTCAAATTTCTGTGTAGGTGATGATTTTAATTGTTATGCAAACAAATAAAAAAGTTCGGACATTCTTTGAAGGGGATTTTGTTCGGCAATGTGTATCTTCAGTTATAATTGATCAAAGCCTGCATCTCTATTTTACCAACGGACATCCAGGCGAGGGGAGTGTCTTTATCCATATTTGGTTAGTATTCCACTGGCCCGTACGAAACAGTCTATCAAGCCGTGGTGCCCTGTGGTTTGACCTATGGTCTCTCAAACAGAAGGTCGTGGGTTCGAGTCCGGGCTCGCACCTCTGAGTTTTTTGGAATTTATGTGCGAAGTTACATAATAATATGTAATTTACCATGAGCTTTACGGTGAAGGAAAACATCGTGAGGAAACCTGTATACACCTGAGAAGTTCCCAAGAAAGAGAGAGAAAAGTTGATGTATGTGAAGTTTCCAATCCGCACTGGGCCCGCGTAGGAACTACGGCCCAAGCCCTCTCTTTCTGAGAGGAGGCTTGTGCCCTGCAGTGGGACGTATATAGGCTGGGGTCTATAATGACTTCCATAAAATTTTAAGTCATAATGTATCATTAGTCATACATAATCAACGTTAGTCATACAGTGATTTATTTCTGAAACAATTTATTTTTCGGAATTGTTATAAAACAAACCTAACGTAACCTAGGTACCTACTGCATTCTATAAGATGGCATTTAAAAAAGTCCTGAAAAAAATACCGTTTCAGAAATAAATCACTGTATGACTAACGTTGATTATGACTAATGATATATACATTACGACTTAAAATTTTATGGGAGAAAAGGGGCACCGATATAGGCCCAGCCATGATGATGATGATGATGCACGAAACGGTAAACTTTATCTTTCCTTACGCGAACTGCTAAGGAATGTAATTCGCTCCCGTCGTCTGTATGTCGAGAAATATACTCGCAACCTAGTGCTTTTCAAGGCTAGTGGATATATGGTTCACACTGAGAACATTTGGCCTCATCTGTACTTTTCATCAAGTGAGATAGAGGTCAATTCGGGTCAGTTTTATATCATCATCATCATCATCCCAGCCTGTATAAGTACCACTGCAGGGCACATGCCTCTCAGATTAAGAGGGGGAGAGGGGGAGAGTTTTATGTAAAAAAAAGGTTTAATGATGAACCGTTTCGGGTACTGTTTATATCTAATATATAAAAATCTCGTGTCACGGTGTTTGTTACCGAACTCCTCCGAAATGGCTTGACCGATCTTTATGAAACTTTTTTCTCTGTTTTCGGTAGGTATGAGAATAGGTCGTAGGCTATTTTTTATACCCCTAGGTGATATAAGGCAAAACAACGTTTGCAGGGTCAGCTAGTTCTAATATAAAAATCTCGTGTCACGGTGTTTGTTATCGAACTCCTCAGAAACGGCTCGACCGATTTTTATGAAACTTTTTTCTCCGTATTCGGTATGTCTGAGAATAGGTCGTCGGCTACTATTCTTCGCGGACGGAGTCGCGGACAACAGCTAGTCTAATATATAAAAATCTCGTGTCACGGTGTTTGTTATCGAACTCCTCCGAAACGGCTTGACCGATTTTCATGAAACTTTTTTCTCTATATTCGGTAGGTCTGAGAATAGGTCGTAGGCTACTTTTTATACCCTTATTCTTCGAAGACGGAGTCGCGGGTAACAGCTAGTTATTCTATAAAATCCTTGAAAAAGTAAATCGAGACACTGAGTCGTTAGGCGTAATATGCTCACGAACACGTCAATCAAGTTACCGCTATCGCTAAATAGGCAACGGCGGAGTGACGGTGACGGTTAAGTTGATTTATGAGTAATTATTTAAATTGCGCGTGTCGGGTAACCCCCTCGTATGCCAAGAACGGGGGTTTGCTTCTGGATCCGTCCGGGAAGATCAGTGCTTGGGCCGGTGTTGACATTGCTCAATGAGGTCTCAGCCAATAGGGAATGTCTAAAAAAAATTACTAGTTGTTTTTATATTTTTTTTGTATAGAAAAGTCAATTATAAGGAACTAATTTCAATATTTTGTCATTTAGTTTTCTACTTTTTTCAAAATTAATTATTGAAACTATTTTAGTTGATGACGTCAAATTATAATTGAGGGCTCCCACAATGCCAAATTTCTAAATCTATCTAAATGCGTACGATAAGGCAACCCCTTTAATTATTTTTTGCGTAGTGGTACACTATACACTGTGTCACTTTACTGGCACTGTCAAAGTGCTAGATGTCAGACAGCGGGTCTAAATCAAACTCCGTAGAATAATCCACGCGTAAATTGTGAAGAATTCTAACTACATAGAATAAAGTACGACTTGAACCGGTCACGCAATTTACACCAATGTCAAATGAAGGTCATTGCTTATTTGTTATATAATAAATTTATTACATAATATTAAAATTAAATAACTACAGAAAACGAGTTAAAACGCATTTATCTCGAAATGGTTTTCGATTTACTATACATTGCACAAAAATAGACATCCCCAATTATTGATACTCGCTCCCATGGTCTGTATTTCGAGATAGGTAAAAGTTAAAACCTATGTTTCTTCAAAGTTAATGTGACAGGTTGTTACTGAACCGGTGAGAACCGTTGGCCTCTTCTTCCTTTTTTATCAGGTGGGATAGGGGACGATCACGGGTTAGTTACGGGAGGGGGTGTATAGAATTATTTTACCGAACAACATCCGACATGTTTTAGAACTATCTTCTACTTCATCATCATCATCCCAGCCTATATACGTCCCACTGCAGGGCACAGGCCTCCTCTCGTAAACTTTTCAGTCTTCTTCTCCAGTCAGACACTGGCAAAATTGTCCTCCAATGGACAGCGCCAAATTTTTGTTAAAAACTAACCAAAAAATAAATAAATACAAGTCCAGCCGGCAATCGGGTCGTGTAGTTCGGTAAATGAAAGTAATATTGTCAGGCCATTACGAAAACATCGTTTATTTGGCAATATCCATCATGTTTATGAGTTAGGTACAAGGAAATCAATTAAATTAGAACTTTTTTTTTTTTTTTTTTTTTTTTTTTTTTTTTTTTTTTTTTTTTTTTTGTTACACACTTACACATACACACACGTACACGCACACACACTCACGCACACATACACACACACGCATACACACGCACGCACACACATATGCACATACACAACTTACTAATTACTTATTTATAATTATTATAGTTTTTTGAAATTATGTATTGTATCCACTAATTTTAATTTTAATTTAATGTAATAGTCTGGTTGGAAGGAGCGGTCCCTCCCAACTCAAGTATTGTTATACTTACCGGGAGGGGCTGGACGTAATTGTTGTATCAATTTGTGTGGAAATGAATAAATATTTTTGTATTTTTTGTATTTTTTTTTTTGTATAAATTGGTATGGACATTTTAATACTATTCACAGCCACTTTAATCAACAAAGATTTCACTTATGCCTTTTGGTCGTTAAAAATAATTCGTTATCTCATTAACTTCTACGTAAGTACATCGTCAAAGTAATAATGGCGTGCGACACGAGTATAATTAAAATGTGTTTTTTTTTTAACTAGCTCTTTTATTTTTAAACTACCTGATGCCCGCGGCGTCGCCCCCCGCAGAAGTTTTTTTTTGTAATAAACTTTTCCTGACAATTACAAACAGAACAAAAAAAAATTAATTTGGTGCATTGGTTCTCGAGTTTTGTGCTTAGCAAAACATATGGCGATTCATTTTTATGTATTGGTTTAGTAATGGTAGAGTTTCTCGTGACATAGTTTCTATTCGCTGTTTTATAGGGCATTCGAGTAGAGGCTGGGATGATTGGTGCTCTGATAAAGCGTCTTGTGACTGTCACAAACTACAGAACGCTTGCTTTTAGCATCTTACAGGGTGACTCAAAATATATTTTTCATAATAATCTTTACTTATATATACAGGGTGTCCCAAAAGTCAACGATAACGTACCGGACAAGACGCCAAGTTCTAACAGTTCTGAAAAAATAAGAAAAAAAATCGTGTCACGTAGTTAAGCGATAATAGACATTAGATCGAAAATATCTAGTGCTAAAAGTGATATGTTATATTATATGTATACCTAGATGTTTTCCTGGTACGGACGACGTGCGGTTAGTGTTTAACATAATAATTACATCGATTCAGTTTGGTATTATTTTTCATATATTTACAAAAGTGTTACATTGATATCATGCCACTTATAAGATATCGATAAATGAAGTCAGGATGAAGACAATAGCGTTGCATAGTTCGTGCCAGTAAAATCTCTAGGTATAGTTAGTTATATTATGGCTCTATTATCCCTTAACTAAGTGACATGGATTTTATTTCTTATTTTTTTTATAATTGGTATAACTTGTCCTCTCGCCTGATACCAGGTTATCGTTGAGTTTTGGGACACCCTGTACAATATACGAAAAACTGTATTTTGTTTTAATTATTAAATTTGAATTTTAAGTTAATCGAGAATCATGGTTAATCTACATTTTACGTTAAGCCTTCATTGTGGACTTTCAAAACGATCTGTACCTCTGAAACGATCTATGAAAATGTTTACACTGACAATTTCAGAGCTAGACTTATGTAGGTTACGTTGTCCATTTTTTTTAAGACCTCAACTGCTCTTAAAGTGCCTAGAAAAAACTGCGTCAGAGGCAATGATTTCAGTTCACGAATTAGGAGTCAACTAGCAGAATACAATGTCAGTCAATTATTTGCACAAACACGGTAGGTGATCCAGACAGTTTTGCACATTTTGTCGTAAAATGTCGTATCATCATATGAGATTTATTAGATAATTCATAGTCTTTTATATAAGAGTTTTGATAAAATGTTTCAAGTTACTATACTTACTTAGTTGGAACCGTAGCACGCCTTACACACAAATCCTATTTCACACCACTTGTATGGGTGCGCTGTGGAAGTATCAGATTATCAAAACAGTAAGTGACTATAAAATGTAGAAAACTAAGATACGTTTATCGTTTAATATTATAGCTCTAATTTAATTCACGAAGACGCGTGAATTTTTCAAAATTAGACATTAATGACATTGCATTAAGAACCACGGCACGCGTCATTATCATTATGATGAATGACTCGATCTATAGCATAGAGTGCCCCATTAAGGGCCTGTTGTTTGATCAATATTTAAACAAACTAATAGTTAAAATGTATGGCAAAAATAACAATAGTTAACGCATTTCAAAGGAAATTTGACTATTAGTTAGTTTAACTATTGATCAAACAACGGGCCGTAAATCATTTATGTGACAACCTGAAAAGTTGACCACCATTTCAATATTAAAGAATTAGTTGTTCGTTGTTCCTGATTTCCTTTAAATTGCTGTTTTAAAATAAATGTTGTGTTAACTGTTACTTTAGATATCCTTATCTAATTTAACAAAATTTTAGATCTCTAAAATAATACCTTGTTGGGTTTATTGCCGGAATCTTCTCAACAGAGTTTTTCCAAACCGATGTTAAATTCTTCGTCTTTCATAAGTGCTTTTTATAGTGCCTATGTAAATTAAATAAAAATATTTTGATTTTAACTTTGAATGGTTCAAAGGTTAAATGGAAGAGATCCTTTCAAGGGTTAAAATCGTTTTGGTATGTACATCAGTTTTATTCTATAACCTGTGACTTGTTCTTTATGAACAATATTAAAAAGTTATACATCCATAAAACACATGCCAAAAGTTCATAGGCTAAAAAATATGAAACCATTGAACATAATTTTATACAAAGTCGTTTAAATAAAATAAATAATAAGTTAAGTTACACAAGTTAAAATGTTTTATTCCCGGTTGGTGAGAGTGACTGATTCAGTGATTAAAACCTATCGCGTTACTTAATTAAACTACTTAGTGTAAAGTGATCATGCATTATAATCATATCAAAACAATCAATTAATTTACGCGCCGTGCTCTATCGGTGACCCAATTAATTCATCAAACCAACACAACACTAATTATTTTGGATCATTAAAGTGTAGGTAAGCGGTTCAAATCAATTTGAAATTTAACTTCGCTGTGCACATGTTGCATCATTGCTTAAAAATTCATAAATCAGAAAGTACATTTCTAAATAATTTCTCAAATAAGATTTTAAGTCTTGAATATTATGAATACCAGTATCCAGAACCTTTTCACAAGAATATTACTTGTACGACGTTACAAGAATCTTTGTCGCGTTTGTCCTTATTCTGAGAAAAGCAAGTTAAAGTACGTCGAGGTAATTTTAGCTATAAACAATATGGCAAGATTTTTAGCAGCGTGTCAGTGATTTATCACTGTAACCAGATAAACTTAGTTTAAATGTAGCACGGAACACAAATCTAGACCCGCTGACAAGTTGACGGATTACACCGAGATTACACTCTGAAAAATAATTTCGGCGCATTCAAAGTCCTTGGCTAACCGGAGCTCACCAGAACGTAACATAATTTCAACTTGATATTTTATATTAAACTTAAGCGCCGTTTCGGAAAAAGTTTTGCAATTATGTGGTTTCGATATCTTCCCTGGCCAATTACCGATTTCGCTGATTATTTTTTTATTAGATAAGTTAAATTCTTAGACAATTATTCACGGGACGAAGAAAACAGTTAAATAAGGCTAGTAAAACGTATGAGGGTACTTATATTATTACGGCAATACATTAACTTCATTCTCAGTCTCAGAACGATCCGTAACTCAACCTTTACGTTACGTTAACTTACACCCGCAGTAATTTTAACGATAATTACCCAGTAGGTAATAAATCAGTTTCTATCCGGGTGCTAATATAAAAAAGACAGTTTGGTACCAGGGTAACAGAAGCCTGAAGGAGATTCTGTTTCAGTCCCGCCGCGACCGTCGCGAGCGGCGGGTCGCCCCAGAGGACCAACCTTTATATGTACAAGCTGTATAACATACATTTATGTATCAGAGGTCGGGAAAGTGTCAATAAACGTAATCCCTACTGTGCTAGTGATATAACAACAATCTTACTACTTCTGGCTCCGATACGGATATCAAGTTGTAGGAAAATTGTGGGCGTGCGACGTGAAAAACTTGTTTGAAGTTTTATTTAGGCATTTTTTTGTTTTGGAAACGACTTTTTGATCGTTTATTTAGATCAGGTGTATTACTTTGTAGTTGATATCGTAAAGATTGTACATCTAAATATAATCAGCATTAAGTACCTCTAGGAATGACTTCTTAGTTAAACAAGTTTTCTATGAAAATAAGTTGTCATGGCGCCAAACATGATATGCCTGTTCTTATTGAACTGGAAGGAACATAAAATAAGCACCTTAAAACCTACTCGTTTCTTGGGACTCTGATTGTAAAACTCGTATACAAACCGGAATAATCTCGTAAAAAAACTAGTTTCAAAATTGCCATTTCATGAAAAAGGACTCCACTCCTCGTTCAGTGAACGACAGGCGCTTGTTTCAAGCACTCTTGCGACTTTTCAAAGAAAATAGAACGCGCGAAAATCGACCGTCGAAGTACACTTTTAAGGCGTTTCCAAGCCGTATGTCTTTATAGGATGTAGGCGTGTAATGGGGCTCTTAGCTACAGCATTCTGCCAATGTTAATATGAGTTAACGCGATGTCAAGGGCGGTTGAACAAACTTGTGATTAATAACTGACAGAACCACAAGTGTAGCATTAACATTGTGTCCGAAAGTAAACTCGATCATTGCTTTTAGGAATCATCATCATCATCATAATCCCAGCCTATATAAGTCCCACTAAAGGACACAGGCATTCTCTCTAGGGCCCAGTGCGGATTGGGAACTTCACACACACACCAGTGAAATTCTTCGCAGGCAATATTTATTTAATATTGGTATAGGTATATATGGAAAAAGGTTACTTTGCGTAGACAGGATTAGAGCATGATAGAGTTTAACTATTTGTTAAACTCTATCATGCTCAAATCCTGTCTACGCAAAGTAACCTTTTTCCATATATACCTGTTCTCCCTGGGTTCCCTAAATTTTTACCCCAGTGACATCAGTGGACACGTACGGCTTAGGTTGTGTACACTGCGAGGCGTTACACCCGAAGACTGCCTAACTTAACTTGCGCTTCCCTTACCTAGGTTGCCTAGCGAATAGATAATAATACGTAACGTATACGTTAAACAAGTTAGCAGCTTTGGTTTCTAAACCGGAGTTTTGAAACTACCAAAGGTTTCTATTGTTGTCGTAAATTAGTGAACCCTGTTTAAGGTGTCTACTGAAACTTCACAGATTAAGTCTATTGTCTCAACTTAAATATATTCAAACCATGTAAATTATTATCCAAAACATAACATATAAGACTGAGTCTTTATGACTCTGAAAGAGACACATTAATAGTAAATTGATAGATAGACTAATAAGTAATGAGTGAAAATCACGAAAGTTTTAAACACATTTATTCGTATTTTTTTTCCTTGAGTTTATGTATTCTCGTTTCTAACTAACAGTGATAAATTCAAATTTAAGTTTCTTTATTGCATAAAATGTGGTAAAAGTACATAATTGGTCTAGTAGTTTCGCACGCAACATACAGAGCAGAGGAGGTCACTTACGACATGCTGCAAATATGTATAATTTTGACATAATAATAGTAATAGCAGCTTTATATATGCTTCAGGTCTATTCTCACAATCACATCATCACGTATTCTCAATCACACAACTACTTACATCTAGCTTCCCTGATGTAACTTGTTCTCCATAATTACCACTCCGCTCACGGTAAATCTACTTAGACATTACATATAATGTTTGAATAAAAAAATATCTATAGGAATTAATGTCCATAAATGTCTTAAGTTCGTAACATTCGTTCCTTTTATCTACGTTCAGCGTTACCTGGTTATACGAAAGCTTGTGAGTTGGTCGATAGTCCTAATGAAGACTAATCGCTTCGCGCCCTTATGGGTAACTTTGATTGAACTTCGATAAAACAATATCGTTAAAGAACTCAGGAGATAATATAAAGCGGTAACAATATTCAAATTGAAATAACGAATATTCGATATCAGTCGGCTTCAGTGGGTACGCGTTTGTATAAATTCAAACAACATGTGTTTCCGCTTCCGACCTGCTTGCTCCCAGTGCCGCCTCTGTGCTAGCATTATAGACACACAGTTAACCTGATTATGCTTCTGACCACATTGGTACAATTCCAGTAATTTCAGAGTGTTCGCAAGGGCAGCTGTGGAGACATTCGTCTAACAATCCACCCACTTGCAATCAGCCCCGTTCATGCCAGGATGTAAATTACTAGTCAGCTTCTGGTATCGGCAAATCTTTAAGTATTTAACATTATTATGCTTGAAAACACGCTGGTCTAGAGTCTCTAGTCTATTATGTGTAAAAGTACGCTTCTATGTTCGTGAAATATTTTGGAATAATATTTAATTCCATTCGCTGCGCATTCAGGAAACTATTTTAGTATTTATAGATAGATAATGCATTTACCTGTTTCTTATATATATTTTTTATCAGTTTTAATTAAATTATTTATAAGGTTCAGCTACTTATGTTCAATTATCCTGCTTCCTACTTGGTATTACGTTTTTCCTTCAGACAATTCCATCTAAATTGGGATGCAAAAGAAAGGTTACGTGACTTTTCGTTAGCTTTCAAAGTACTTATGTTTGTTTATCAAATAAATCTGTATAATTCGATATCTTTCATTTCTAAAAGCCTTATTTACAATGTTCATGTGAGGTTTTGTTTCTTTTACTTGTTTTTCACGTAAGGGCTTGTTATCTTCGGAAACTTTATCATAAGGTAAATCACAAATTCTGCGGTATAGTAGCAAGACTTGCTTGCTTAGTTATATTTTTATTCTTTGAATTTCTATCTCGTATTTTTTTCTATTTTTAAACTTTTTCCAGGATTAAAAATAGTGTATACGAGATTTCTTGTAATTTCTTATATATGAGAACATCTATAACAGACAGAATAAAATACAGTTATTAACCCTAACAGCAGAAAGGTACCTCCATGAGATCATAGCTGATAGTGATAACACTGCGTAAGATTCATTTTTATTATCAGAGGCAATCGTACCGCATTCTTATCAATATTAATATCGTTCTAGTGCAAATAATGATAACCCCCTTATGCCATCCGCGTCTGATGTCAGTCGTGTTAATGTAATGGTAGTAAAAATGCGAATGTAAACTCTGCAGTAGTGTAGCGTGTTGTCATGAGCGTCAACGTTTGTGACAAAATAAATTTACACAAATACAAAGTAACATATTTATTTACATAGTAATTAATTGTAATAAATTTTGTTTTGGTATATTGTTGAATTAAGGAAATAAAAAACGAAGTGGATAGTAAATTTTCATCCGTGTTTTCAGAGATATTATTATCTAAACATTGCTATGTGAACTGTGAAACAATTACGGTAGAATGAAAATGAATCGACCGTGAATGAAATGATACCGGCGATACCGCGTCTCGGTCAGTGGAACAATGAGTGAATGAAAATAATTGCGAATGATAAAGAACAGAATAATTCAAATGGAAGGGTCGGGAAACGAATGGTGCGGCTAAATCAGCCGTTACTTGTGATTTACCGGGCAAAGGAAAAAATCGTAGCATTTCTGCCGTGGTCATCGAAAAACAATCTTCTTTCGAATATTTCTTTCAATAAACAGTCGAAATTATTTTAGCATATGCAATGTTCTTATACATTGAACAATTTGTCCTTTATATAGTACATTTGGCAGTTATTTTTACAATTTATTTGTTCTTTATAATAATTATAATGTGCGCTAGGACGGGATATTCGAGTGCGACAATAACATCGTGATGTTTGTACGTTTCCGTACCCCTGAAAGTATATTTGTTTCACAAGTTAAACACTTCACATTCACATTATTAATATACTAGTTCATTAGTATTCCACACGAACACGAGCTTACCTACCACGTGTCTGTTTCTAGCATATATTATCCAATGCAGGTGACGACGTATGTAGGAAGTGCATTCAAGGTTGAAATGCAGCCTACAAAAGTTACCACCTGTTAATAGCTATTTAAGTGATAGGAATTAAGGAGTCGTAAATGCAATATCACATTTAAACCAGGATGTTCAGTTACTTGAGTTTCGCGATCGATTTTCGAAATATAATCACACGAAAGTATCATTCAAAAGTGATTTAAAAATGTGTGTATTGCTACAATATTTGATGTAGTTCAATATGCGTAAATGTGATTGGTCACTTTGGGTAATGGGAATTGGTCCTTATGAGTATTTGACTTTGATAATTTTGTGCAATAAAATTGATGTAGGTCAATATGCGTAAATTCGAGATTGGTCATTTTGAGTAATCGAAATAGGTCATTCTGCGTGCGTATGTAGTCTCACATATTGTTCATTTTGTATTTTGATCATTCTTGGTTATTTTTCTCCATATGTCGTGGCCATTTTGCGTCTAAAGCAAACTGTAGTTTAATAAGTTTTGTATTTCTTAAGAACTTCTATACTACTCTATTCGTACCTTACCTACCTGTTTCAGATTAGCACAATTTTTCACCATTTTCAAATGGTATTTTCGAGTGGTGCGATTTCGATAATCGTCGTGTGTGATAAGTACCATTCCTATGACCTGGAAAAAGATATATAAATATGGTTGATTTAGTTATTAAACCAAGTTTGAGCTTGACAGCTCTATAAATACAATGTCAGAAACTATGTAGTACCTTAAATTAAAAATGCGCTGTTTATGTGCAAGTATGATGAAAAAATACTAAAATGTTATATGCAATAATATCCTTAAAATAAGCTATCTGTGCAATAAATATCATCTTTGTAACCTGCCAGTATCATTCCTTACGCGCACAATCCAATTTAAAATAGTCCACGTTTGACAATGTTAAATCACTGTCGCTGAGTCGATCGACTCTACTCGAATACGTTTCAGAATTTAACGGATTGAAATCGAAGAAACGCATTACTTGGGAAGTTTGAGGTTA
The DNA here is from genome assembly GCA_947563465.1 of Archips xylosteana. Taxonomy (NCBI): domain Eukaryota; kingdom Metazoa; phylum Arthropoda; class Insecta; order Lepidoptera; family Tortricidae; genus Archips; species Archips xylosteana. Next base: position 7,388,358 of record OX387363.1, read on the forward strand.
AGTGCGATAGAAGACGATTGGAAATTCGTGTAGATTGAAAGGGCGAAGGTTTTTCGGCTTGAGAATGTTTAATGGACATCTTTCATTTTCGATTTGTTGTTGGGAGCTCTGGGATCTTTTCTCAAAATTTATCAGTATATTTGTTTATTTTAATGCATCTAACGAATGCAAGGAGGTGTTTCAAAACTGATCCGGAATAATTCAGAAGACGGTTGGGTTGGTTCGTCTGAAAGGAGTTTCATGGGAATTTTTGATTTATTATTGCAGAAACATTTGAAAAATGCAATTTAAAAAACAACACTCTTCTTTTTGCGACGAGGGATTCAAAATCCTGAATAAAATGCCCATTGCCCAACCATGTGTTGAAACAATCCGGATTCATTTTATGGCACACTGTGCGTGCTTTTATAAATTTCATTGAAGTTTTGGGCGTTATTTTTGATTTGATTTATTTGTAGTTTATTTTTGATCTAGGCAAAAGTCGACTATTTCAGCCATATTATCTTACTATATTTATTTTAACGGAGTTTGTTTCATAGCCCAGTCAGGACCAGTATTAGTCTCTGTCAAACTTGTTAAATTCTTGCGGCTAACTTCGAAACCATTAGGTACAAAATTTTGTTAGACAGTTTAAGCAATTTCAATTCAAGGGTTGGCGAGACTCAACCCTTTGTTAATCACGTGAACACGAACGTTAACAAATATTGGTCGTGTAAAATCGTCTGTCAAGTAACACAAAATTAATGAAATGGAATTTTTCTTTCATGCCCTTTTCCTGGCCTAAAGTATAAGTGCTTTATCTGTGTTTATTATTAATAGGACCGCTTAGCGTTTGGAGCTTTTCCAACGCTTCGCAGTTGGTTGTACTTTTTTGCATTCTATTTAAAAGAGTAGTCTTTGAATAACCGTGCTAGCCGATATTTAGTTGGTTTACCGCTAATCATGGCGATAAACTGTTATTCGTTGTTCCTACCGATTTGCTCTTATCAGCTATTAGAGTCAGTAAATTAAAAAGTTTGTGCTCGCATTGACGTAATTATAAATGACAGTTTATTCATTTCATTATAAAAAGCCAATGCTTTTGCCAAAATTTTACTGACAGGAGTATATGAAACTATAACCTTTTCCTTGCTAGCCTGCAATCAATTTTCTTCATTAATAAAGTCCTCTACAAAGTTAAGTCTGTATCAATCAGGAGTATAAAACGAAACCATCTGCGTTGAAACATTTTAGTTACATATAGGGTTGCCAACTCTCCCGGAATTCCGGGATTCTCCCGTAAAAAGGCAATAAGTTTTTAAAACCCAAAGGCGTTACAAGCCGCTCGAAATGTGAAGAAATATAATTTCAAATAAAAATATTTTAATTTCATTGATTTTTTATTTCACCTCCCGGATTTCTGATCCACACAGTTGGCAACCCTAGTTACATACCGTGTTATTGCCAGGACCTAGGTACAATTTTAATTGTACTAGGCTACAATTTCCAATAGTAGAATGATTTTAACTTCATCCTTATAATAATTTTAATTTGATTTTAAAGATAATGGCTTAGCAGGAATATTTATATATATTTAATGCCGGAAAAAGAAAACAAATATATTAACAATTAAATCTGACTCATATTTGCATCCACCAGAAAAGACAGGTTAAATCTGCTACAAGAACACCTACCTTACCATCTTCAGGGAACAGTTTTTTTTCAACCAATTTAATCCAAAAACTAGCCAAAGAAGTCTTCCTACCGATATCATTAACTTATACAATGGATGTTATGACCAGGAATTGAAGTGTTGCTAATGATAAGAACCGTGAGTGATAATAGTGCTTTACGATGGAGTTTCTACGGGTCACACTTGTGCCACTGGCGCTTACCTTCGGCCTGACCTATTTAAATGTCAAGAAGTGAGTTTCTTCTTGTCAACTTTTATGTTTTCAGATGTTTTGTAGTTATTAAGAATTGGTGTAAAACTAAACGTAGAATTTGATTGAATAATTTCGAGGTAACTTGCCGGGAGCATGCTCTCCTCGTCTAATGTGTACAGAGTATGGATCTCATCCTCCCCTCGCCCAGAATTCACAAGAGTGAAAGATAATTCCTATTTGTTTAGGAGAACAAATATTTTACGCAATTTGAATTGAACGTTTTTTGGAACTAATATAAATTATCTCGTTAAAGAACAAGCATAAATAGCATAATCAAGTAACAATTACAAACAAAAACAAGTCATGGGTCCGGATTCAGTCTGGCTACGCTAGTGATACCTACTAGCTTTTAAATTTTACTTTGAATTGAACTCGATCTCAAAGGTAAAGCTACTGTCAGCAAACCGTAAAATACTTGACGGTCGTAAAGTTGAGTTTTCGTGACAATTCCCTTTATGGAGAAATCGTGAGGAAAACAATTGTGAACACCTGCTATTTTTCAAGCAACATCTGGAACTAAACATAATTACATTTCCAATTTCTTAAGAAATTATACCAGCCTAAAATCGGTTTGAGAATAAACTCTTTACATTTCACACCATTTTCCGGCACTTAGGTTACAATTGATATATCTTTCTTCCCGCTTGAGATAAATTAAGAAGGAAGGGATGGCGCTCGCCATAGCAATTTTATTTGGGTGCGGTGAAAACACGACCCCATGTTTGTCGACCCGGAATGAATGACATTTATACTTATACGACCTGATAATTCAAATCCTCATGTTTACATTACTGTCGTTCATTTCGGTTAAACAAATACAGGTTCTGTTTTAACTGCCTCCTTTTATTTTACTTAAGCACCCATGATGCTAAAATCCGTTGTGCCCCTGAATCAATCTCCTGCTTTACCATCTCTTTCTGTTGTCCTCCAGGAACGCTTACAGTCGAAGAGGTGTACAAGGACAGAGATCAGTTCGCGGGGCTGGTGCGCGAGGTAGCGGCTCCAGACGTCGGCCGGATGGGCATCGAGATCTTGTCCTTCACGATCAAGGACGTGTACGATGACGTCCAGTACTTGGCCAGCTTGGGGAAGGCGCAGACGGCGGTGGTGAAGCGGGACGCTGACGTGGGCGTCGCTCAGGCCAACAGGGATGCTGGGATCAGGGTGAGTTTTCAATGAGTCGGTGTCCACGGTTGTTCTTAAGTTGGGAAGACGTGTATTTTGTAATTAATTGCTACTTTGCCAAAGGCTGCCGAATGAAGGTGACTTTTTTTCTGAATGAAAAAAACAAAACGCAGCGATGTAGTACATACATTGTCATTTAAAGAACTGCTTTAATGCATTATACAGCTCACATTTTGACGAATCTATAAGAATAAAGTCCTTCTTAACCCTGATGTCCGAAACACGATTCATTTTGTCAAATCAATCTACCTAATGCTGCAATTTGTTTTGAGTATCACTCTCATCAATTGTGTTACGAAATAATATTGGAGATTCAATCACTGTTAATTGTCGGCAACTTACAGTGTTGGCGTACCAATTCAGGCGTGTTTTAAAACCTTGACCAATTTAAACTAAACAACTTAGTTCATAGACATCATATATATACACATATCATGTGGGTTTTCAATACTTTTCAGGAAGCGGAATGCGAGAAGAGCGCAATGGACGTAAAATATTCGATGGACACCAGGATAGAAGATAACACCAGGATGTTCAAACTGCAAAAGGCACAGTTCGACCAGGAAGTCAACACTGCTGTAAGACCGAAATTTAGCAAAATATTTCTTTATTTTTTTTTTAACGTGAAGGAAATACTTAAATGAGACTTGTTTTACAGAAAGCCGAAGCAGCTTTAGCATACGAGTTGCAAGCTGCGAAAATCAAACAAAAGATACGTAACGAAGAAATACAAATCGAAATCGTGGAGCGTCGTAAGCAGATTGAGGTTAGTTTTTTCATAATAAAGATGATTTAATAGTATTTTTTGCAATTTTGACCTTGAAAGAATTAAGCACATTTAAGTTTTAATTGTATTTTCTGCTAAGCCCATGACTAATCTGGTTTTTTGTTTGCTTTTACTACAGGTGGAACAGATGGAAATTCTCCGCCGCGAGGAGGAGCTGGTATCGACGGTACGTCTGCCGGCAGAGGCCGAGGCCTATCGTCTCCAGGCGATTGCCGAGGGCAAACGGTGAGCTCAAACTCTAATACCAAAACGGATCAACATTAGTTTTATCAACTTAAAATAAAAAGCCTCTGCAAAGCCTTTTTACTTCATGTGGCACTTCCATTTGGAGGAACCCTTCGCTTGTATTACAGTAATATTCAGTGGCACTGTTTTGCAGTTTTGTATTCCATTTTGCATCATAACTAGTGACATTATAGCGGTACGTGGATAAACATAATTTCTAATTTTTTTCTTGTTTTTATTCCAGCACTCAAACGGTAGAAGGCGCAAAAGCAGACGCTGAACGCATCAAAGTGCTGGGTCTGGCCGAAGCTATGGCCATTGGTGACGTTGGAAAGGCCGATGCTGAGCGCATGCTGGCCAAAGCCAAGGTCTACAAACAGTACGGCGAAGCTGCACTTATGGCGTTGGTGCTTGAAGCTCTACCTAAAGTAAGGAGTTTTAATAAAGAATCCATCCTAATCCTAATATTATAAATGCGGATCTGTCTATATGTTACCTTTTCACGCATAAACCGCTGAACTGAATTAAATTAAACTTTTTTATGAATCTGGAAAGGTATGCATCAACTAAACTAAAGGAATTTGTAATTTTCAGATCGCAGCGGAAGTATCGGCTCCTTTGGCGAAGACCGATGAGATAGTGATGGTCGGCGACAACGGTGCAACTGGCGAGGTGGCGCGTCTTGCAGGCAGCCTGCCGCCTGCACTCAAGACTCTTACCGGTTTCGACTTGGCACAGGTAACGCACCTTGTTTTGGCGGACTTTGTGAAAGCTTTGTGAGATGACACTAATTTTATAAACCGTAATTTCTGGAAAACTTGGATTGGATTGATTTTTTTAATATGATTGAAGCATTTTTTCTCACAAACTAATAAAAAAAAACAATGCGATGCGATAAAATAATTTGTATTTCAATTGGACAGAAATATGATTAAAAACAGTCGTCCAATACGCTTCTACTTCTAGTAGGGAGGTTTTCTCTGCATGTAGTTGAACCTCAGCGGAGTTAATCCATTCAAAACATTTTGACACTTTTCTAATCATTTCAAAGAAGAAAATATAATACTAATTAATTAATTAATCGTATTTATTTTTTATTTTATTACAGGTGCTGAAACGTCTTCATCCAGCGGGTGGTGTCGTTACTGGTAAGATTAAGAACCTTATTTAAATTATTTATCAGAAACCAGTAAATAGTAATTACTTGATTATTTACGATAACTCTTTAAATGTTGCCTTTTGTTTGTTTTCAGAAGAGCCAGTCAATATTGTGCCGAATGTTAACAAGAAGGTTATTTCTTTATAAACACCTTTCACCCTGGCGTACTGATAATGTCAAGAAATTCAAAAGATCTGGGTAAAACAATAAAATACGCGGAGTCTAAAAATATATATGTATATATATATAATCTGTGTAATAGAAACAGTGTGTGTAGTCTATGGATTTGATATTCTTCTGTTTGTGACTACAAACGACAACTGTGTAAAGTGTGAAGTAAATGTCGTAGACATTAAATTAAAAATGGCGGTTTGAATCACATTTAGATCATAGTGTTTGATAGGTTTGTTTGTTATATCAACAAAGTGCAATTAAAAATGCATTTGACATCGTTCCAAACAATATTACCAATAATAGTGTATGGTAGGTATTTATAAACATTTTAATAAATGTACCCCACCTAAGTAGCATCCCGCTATATGTTACCTGTAAGAAGACTATATTTGTAATGCATGATTCTAGATATACATTACAAAAATAGTAAATATCAGTTAGTCCTAAAAGACCATTAGATTTTGTACTTTGTAGAATATAATGTAATCGACGAAATTAAGCTGGTCTCAAACTATACTCTACCTCCTTGATATGATCAAGTTAGTTTCAGTATTTATTTTCTTCTGTCAATATATTATCTGTGGTGTAGCATCTTTGTATAGATGGTTGTGCTTGATCAAAGTATTTAAGTTAAATTCTCTTTTTATCGCACAAAACTCATGTAAAGAGGGTTATAAACACATCTTCATCTTAGATGCTCTTTTATTGGTCCTCGAGTGTATTTTAGTCTATGTGCGGTAATTCAATCACGTATCACATTTAAAGGTTATTATTTACTTAGTAATATATTCAGTTTTGGTCGATTGCCTTATATGAACAGATTTAAAGGTATTTAAAAACATAGATTTAGCACACTGCTGTTAGATCGGTTCTGCAGTAGTAATCGTTTACCACCATATGCACGTGAAACATTCCCTTTTGTTTTTTACACTCTCACACAGTGAAAAAACTAAAAACAAAGGAACGCTATCTCGCTCTATTTAATTACTGCAATAATGCTAGCCTAGAAGTTAATTAGTTGATTAATGTTGCTCCTGATCATGTCTTCAAGATCACCCTGCCTCATACGCTAAATCTATGGTTTTAATCCAGTTTTGTAATTTACTTCATAGTCATGTCCCGAAATTTGAAAATTCTATTGAAATGTGAAACGAAAAGTTATTTTTAAATCAATGGCGCTAAAAGATGCAGTGAACTCCATATAATTTCTGTTTCAAACCAAAGATGTTCAAAAATTACTGTGGTTTTAGATGAAAATAGATAGTAGGGTGTGACTTGATGTTCGCAATGATGTTTAGTTTGGTGTAAAAGACTTAACAGTATAGCGCAGATTTATCAAAATATATTTTTATTACCACTATTTTAATTAGTCCCTACCTATGTAGAATTCTATTTTTTTTTCTCTAGATCAGGTTTGTCGGGGTTTCAATTCAACAACAAGTTGTTGTTTTTTTTTTCATTGTTCTTTTACATTATTTTAATTATTATAAGCACACTGATTATTATGCGTAGCAATACTTATTCTTTGATTATGTTATGATTATGATATTATTGTGGTAACTTTGACATGAATAATACAAAATAATTCATTATTTTTTCAAATAAAATCTTTTCACAAATAGGTGTTATATTTATTTTAAAATTAACCTATTCACTAAACAAATTTATAGGTACAACATCGTGAAGTGAACTTATTCAATTAAGATTCAATCTTATTCATCATTCTGAGTATACAATTTTCAATACGAATCAATAGTTTGAAAAATGGAACAACATATCATATATATTATATCATTATGTACTTATTATAATTGACGCAAAAATAAATTATCATACATTATATTACAATTACTTAAAAAAACTTCTTTGGTCCCAGGTAATAGATTCCTATTTTCCATTAACAGCTACGTGGTTCGGATTGTACAACTCTCCTCGTATGTTCGTCTTCATAAGCTGGAAGTCAAAGTACTTGATTAAGTTAACGGAATATTTAAAAAAAATCGTATGATATAATTATAATCGTAAGTAAGGTAAACGTACCAATGCTCGACACCTCAACGCCCAGTAGACGACATCCATCTGTCTCCTCTGTTACTATCACATAAGATTGAAGGTGCCATGTATTGGGTTAGTACTCGTATCGAGCACAGGGACGATTACCTTATTATTTTGGAATTAGCAACAATATGAACAACAGTCAACCAAATGAAACATCATATCTATCACATTTTGTGAACGTAATAATCTATACTAATATTATAAAGAGGAAAGATTTGATTGTTTGTTTGTTTGTTTGCATTGAATAGGCTCCGAAACTACTGGACCGATTTCAAAAATTCTTTCGCCGTTAGAAAGCTACATTATCACTGAGTGAAATAGGTTACTTTTTACCGCGGGAAAATACCTTTTCTAAATTAATTTATCGCGGGCGAAGCTGCGGACGGAAGGCTAGTCAAGAATAAAATGCTTATCTAACTTCGGTTAAATTGCCTATTTATAACTATAACTTTGATTTAGAGTATGTTACTACATACACACATCACGCCTATATCCCAAAGGGGGTAGGCAGAGCACACGAAACGCTACATTTACGTTTCTGATCAATTTTATTACAAAAGTTGTAAGCTTTACGGCGGTGATAAACATTTTAATCCCCCTGGCTGGATACATCTGCGAAGTAATTCAATGGTGTGTGAAGTCCCTAATCGCATGGTGCTCACGTGATAAATACAGCCCAAGCCCTCTCATTCTGAGATGAGGTCTGTACCCAGCAGTGGAACTACTTACCTCGACTTTCTGCTGATAACTTAATTCTGTTTTGCTGAGTACGTAAGACAGCTTGGCCCACGCTGCCTCTGCCGTCATGTCGAAAGCTGGGACTACGCCACATTCCACCAACAGCTGAACAAGAAATATGAATTACTTATCCATATCCAAAGTCTTACTTTAAGACAACAGACTATGCAAGGCTACGCAAAACTTCTATTCCGACAATTTTAGTCTCTAGACGGGTCTAAGTCAGTGTGAGTCAGGCTGTGTACGATTTGTATTACGGTAGTCGCTTAGGGACTAAAGTCGTCGAATACGGATGGTTGTGCGTAGCGTTGTGTACAGTTAGCGTCAAATAGTTCGTGACATCTAAAGTGGCCAAATAGTTCGCAACACGTCTTTATTACAGTTGGAATAAGGTCGTGTTCCAAACTTTTTGGGAACTTTGGTTGTCACTTACTATTTGACGCTGAATGTACGAAGACCTTAACCCTTTCTTGATATGGATATATTTTTTACTAATAATGTCTTCAAATATGTGATTACCGACCACGTTATTAGATAACCAAAACACTTCATCATTATTTGACCGCTCCGGACTACTAAAGACCCAAGAACTAGCAAAGACTATTTCATGTGTTACCTTAGCCTACGAGTAAAGCTTAGCCTCGTAGATAGCTTTCTCCTGAATGTTGCCATTAAATCATTGTGTAACGTTGACGACGAGCACGTTGTTTTTGAAGGCACAGTAAATCTCTGCACTTCGGCGATATTTGACCGTTGCCGTTTGCCGTATAGTTAGTTGACAGTCCAAAGACTACTTGATATTGTTGATATGTAGTCAGGTTTTAGCCTATCCCGTCACCAGTCCAGTCTCGTAGATAGTCTTCCCTTGTACAGTGCCGATGATGCACTACGTAATTTTGCCAACGAACAAGTTATTTTGGACCGACGGCAAATCTCTGCACTTCATCTATTTGACCGTTGCTGCCGTGCAGTTAGTTGATCGTCCAAAGACTACTTTGTATGTAATCTTAGTCATAGCCTGTCAACTCACCAGTTGCGTCTCGTAGACAGCCTCTTTGCACGGTGCTGATGATGCACTGCATAACGTTGACGAGAAGCACGTTGTTTTTGAGGGTACGATAAATCTCTGCACCTAATCGATATTTAACCGCTCCTATACTTACTTGATAGTCCAAAGACTACTTGAGATGTAGTTTTAGTCTTAGCCTGTTCACTCACCAATTCAATCTTGTAGATATCCTTCACTTGTTTGGTGCTGATCATGCACTGCATAACGATGACGAGAAGCACGTTGTTTTTGACGGCACAGTAAATCTCTGCACGCCGTCGATATTTGACCGCTGTTGTATAGTTAGTTGATAATCCAAAGACTGCTTGAATTGCATATAGCTTTAGTCTTAGCCTGTCCACTCACCAGTCCAGTCTCGTAGATAGCCTTCCCTTGCACGGTGCCGTTGATGCACTGCGTTACGTTGACGACGAGCACGTTGTTTTTGACGGCGCGCTCAATCTCGCGGTAAATCTCCTTGCGCTTGATCGGAATGTTGCCGTTGCCGTAAGTTTCGAGGACCACGCCTGTCAAATTAAATAAATTCGTAGAAGAATAGTTTGGGTACTTTAGCGTAACATGGCTTTAAAATATTTTGCAAGTAAGTATACAAACTATACAAGTATCTACAGATATCTGTGTACAGATATCTGTGTACAGATGACTGGAACATTTTTGCAATCAATTTCACGATTATGTTTTTGGCAGATATATGGAATGTCGACACGACATTTGTAGCGAAAAGGTTCCACCCTAATACATGATTCAATGTCTTCGATTGTACATATAACTTTGTATTAGTTTATCCGAATGTAAGATGAAAGTAATCATGAAAGTAAAGTAGTATACCTACTAACAATTTATAAAATTATTTTTCCATTTTATCAGAATCAGGCAGGTGTTCATTTCTTATATGATACCTACACAAATAAAAGGATTTGTTACGCGTAAGCAAACCAACAGTTATCTTAATAATTTTAATTGAGCGTTGAAATCTCATGTAGTTTCACTAAGATAACACGACATCCCATATTGTGCAATACATACCTAAAATATGAGTGTGTGATATTGATATTATATTACTTAATACAATTTTGAGTTTATCTTGATTTTGATATTGCGGTCGTTCATACGCTATTTTACCCATTTAGTGAAAATTTGGACAAGAGTTGAAAGAAACTATAGAATCGCGGAGTGTTGCAGTCGACTCACCTTCCATACCCTCAAAGCATGCCCTGATTATTTCAGCAGTGATGGTCGGATTGACCTTTAACGTGTACACCTTCCTCGAGAGCTGGTCGTGGATCCTGCACTCGTCCGGCACAGACCCTGGCGGGTGGATCAGCATCTTGGGATCCACGTCCAGGGTAGTCTTAGCTTCGAGGATCGGGGGGTAATTGGGGGTATCGAAGGCGTAGATACGCGTGTTTGAAACCTTCTTCACCCTGGAAAAATACCGACACTTATGGCTAAACCGTTTAAATGAGTTCTCGCCCGGGCTGTACAGGGGTTAAGGGGTAAGACGACAAAAGGGACCGGGAGAGGTGCCGGCGGCGAACGCGGCTCATGTGCCTCGGCCCCCTTTGTCGTCTACCCCCGCGCCTCTGTACCCCGCAGGCGAGGACTCATTTAAACGGTGTAATGATCGTCGAGGTAATTCAGACATCTATATTTATGTTTTAGTCGAGTGGTTCTGTTTTTTTCCAGAACTGTTCTAACTTGGTCCCTCGCCCTGTACCAGGTAATCGTTGAGTTTTTGGACAGTTATATAGATACTCAAGGCTGTGCTCGAGGCACTGAATGCGTTCACTTTTTAGAGTTCCGTACCCAAAGGGTGAAAACGGGACCCTATTACTGAGGCTCCGCTGTCCGTCCGTCTGTCCGTCTGTCACCAGGCTGTATCTTATGAACCGTGATAGCTAGACAGTTGAAATTTTTCACATTTTCAATTTTCGGTTGCCGCTGTAACAACAAATACTAAAAAGCAAAATAAAATAAATATTCAAAGGGGCTCCCATACAACAAACGTGATTTTTTTGCTCGTTTATGCTCGATATTGATAACGGCAACAGGTAGACGCTTGAAATATTCACAGAATATTTAGTTATGTATTCACTTTAAAAATTCACAAATTTAAATTTTTCACATTTTCAATTTTCGGTTGCCGCTGTAACAACAAATACTAAAAAGCAAAATAAAATAAATATTCAAAGGGGCTCCCATACAACAAACGTGATTTTTTTGCTCGTTTATGCTCGATATTGATAACGGCAACAGGTAGACGCTTGAAATATTCACAGAATATTTAGTTATGTATTCACTTTAAAAATAAATAGTTAAATTAAAATAAAAAATCATTTAAGGGGGCTCCCATACAACAGACATGATTTTTTTGCCGTTTTTATAGATACGGAACCCTTCGTGCGCGAGTCCGACTTGCACTTGCCCGATTTTTACTATTGCGTGCGTCTCTTCTAGAGGTACACCTAAAACGAATGATTTTTTGACCAAATTAATGGTTAGGTACAGACTCATCAGTGCCATAAAAACCATGAAAGTGAAATGTACTATTGTGACCTAGGTTACGAACCTTGTGCCTCTGAACAGCTTGGCTCCAAAGAATACCGTTACTTCAGGAATGTGTTGAGTGGCAGCGATCAGCAGCGCACACAAAAAGTTGTTGTTACCGTCACTCCGCGGTTGGAAGATAGGCACCTACAACAAAAACCAACCTTACCAACTCGCAGTCAAAGCTCATTTCAATAACTTTGATAGAATACATTTCGTAAGCGATTATAATGTCTTTAGACTTGATCTTCGTCAAATAATACTTGACCATATTGAGGAAACGCGCAGTTAGGTGTGAATATTCGTGACTTTAAATGTGTATTTGGTTGTTACCGACGCTACAAAAACAACTATTTTAAGGTAAGTAGTTATCTATTTTTATTCACTAAAGTTATTGTATGGTAGGTACTTAAATTTTGCACGCAAATAAATTGATCAAAAACTGGTTTGTTGTCAAATGAAAGTTAAATGAGATAACATTAAATAATACTCAATTTTTTGTATCGTATGTTATAATTTAACCTAATCTACGAGTATATCGTCTCATCATGATGACTCATCACTCAATGACTTAGTATTTATAGATACCTCAAAAAAATCAAAATAGCAAATACTTAACACTAATGAACACGCTCGTGCCAAAGATTCCATACAATCATTAGGAACTTCAGTCTGCATGTTATAAAAAGGTTCCAACTTATCATAAAACCGAGTATTATTGCTCAAATTCCTCATAATGCGTAAATTTTGCGCGTACTAAGTTATATGTAACACATGTGTTCGAAGATACAGGCACAGCCTAGTTTGGGATACACTGTTGCATAGGAAATTTGTTACAATAATATCTCATTTTCATTATCATTGTAACTTTTGAGAAATAATAACTCTTATTATATTGTAACTCTTTATCGGTTTTGGTTGATTGAGGTTGCGTTAGGTGCGTTTTCTCATAAAGTCTAGGCACAAGTCAAATTTAATTTCATGTTTCAACATATTCATAGCGCAATTTTAAGAGATGATACTTAATTTATCAGCCATTAAATAAGCGCGTTTTTGGCATACGATTAATAAATACGAGACTAGTAGAGACTGAAAGAAAAAGAAAGAAAAGAAAGAAAAACATTTATTTTATAACAACAATAACACATACACAGGCAAAAACAGACAGACAGACAACAACACAAACAGGCAGACTGCTTTTGGTAGTTTCTTTAATGACGTGGTTTCGTTTTTTTTTTACTTTTACAAAATTGTATTTGTAACTACCTAGCTGCCCGCCCCGGCCTCGCACTCGACGGGTATATAACTAATTAAAAAAAAAATCTTCATACAAACATTCTCTCAATAGTTACAAACGCAACAAAAAACATTACGTATAGGTGCAACCTTTCTGAAGTTATACGCGTACGTGAAGGCCTATGGCCAACAGTGGGACATAAGCAATTGCATGCGGGAGTTTCAGAACTGTGTCTATTTATCTGGACCTCTCTATAATAAAATCCTTATAAAAATATCAGATTGTCAGTTACCTGGGCACCAGTTAGCACTACAGTCTTTCCGATGGATTCCATCATGAATGAGAGGACCGAAGCACCATAGGCTGTGGTGTCAGTGCCATGCAGTACCACGAACCCGTCGTAGTCGTGGTAGTATTTCTGTAAAACATATAAACATTTATTAAACCCTGGTAGTCAAGTGGTTTGACCTATGGCCTCTCAAGCAGAGGATCGTGAGTTCGAACCCGGGTTCACATCTCTAATCTTTCGGAATTTATGTGCGGCATTACATTTGAAATCTATCATGAGCTTTACGGTGGAGGAAAACATCGTGAGGAAACCTGCACGAACCCCCGAAGAAATTCAATAAGGTGTGTATGAAGTTCCCAATCCGCACTGGGCCCGCGTGGGAACTACGGTCCAAGCCCGCCCATCCTGCAGTGGGATGTATATTGGCTGAGATGATGACTAATTTACCTATTCACTCCAAAAAACACTTAGATAACAGAACAAATAAATAAGAGGAATAGAAATGTCATGCCACCTTTAAATAAGTGCGACTGTGCATATGGTCAAAAAGCCATTTATTTATTTTCCCAACTCAGTCCGGAACTAAGAAGAATAGGTGGAATTAGGTTCAAAAAAGATTGGAGGCTTTGTCTCTAACTGTACAATACTTTGTTGCAATGGATAAATCAGTTTATTACCTACTGTTTTCTACATCCATCCTTTTCTAAAACAGACAAGTTTCTAAGCTCCGTCTTCAGTATTATATTATGCACCTGAGTCTGCGAGTACTGCGACTATTTATAATCGTTTTAGTACTTAATGGTATTTACCTTGAGATCGCGTGCCATTTTGATCCAGTCGTCGAGAGTGAAGTCAGATGAGTCTTTCAGTTCCTCGTATTCGAGTATTTTGTATAATATCCTCAGATCTGTGTCCTTGCCGTCTAAAACAGATAAATCAGTAAGTGCTATCGCTTATTTATACACAATGATCTTAGGGACGTGATCCAAATCAAACCCACACAACCCTCAGTAAATGTCAAGTGTCCCAAAACTTGAAAACGACCGCTTTAGCCTAGTTGGTAGTGACCCTGCCTACGAAGCAAGAGGTCCTGGGCTCGAATCCCGGTAAGGGCATTTATTTGTGTGATATTTGTTCCTGAGTTATGGATTTTTTCTATGTATTTAAGTATTTATTTATCTATATAAGTATGTTTATCGTCGTCCAGTACCCATAGTACAAGCTTTGCTTAGTTTGGGACTAGGTCGATTGGTGTAAGATTGCCCCCTAATATTTATTTATTTATTTATTTATTAAAACAACCTGTTACTGGGCGAAGTCAAGTTATACCTGTTCTGGATATTATAAGGAAAAATAGTTATTATTATTAGAAGCGATAACAGTGTTACATAACACATCACTTTTAGCATTAAATATTTTCGAAAAAATAACTATTATCGCCTAAGGAGCCATTTTTATTTTGTTGTCTGTTTTGACTTTTTTCATTTGGTAAATTTTATGTGATTTCTGCTCAGAATTACGAGATTTTTCGATCATACTAGGAAAAAAAAGTGTCCCAAAAATTCCATATTTTCGATTCTTCCATTTAGTTACGGTCAAAAAAAGTCTAATGATAACTCCATTTTTTTTTTTTTTTGGAATTTTATGGCCTGGTAACTGGACCTTTAAGCCAATGATAACTCCAAATAGTGAAGATGTATTGCCATTATAATGTCACTTTATTAAAATGTTTATTAATTTTATTATTTATAGTACTTTAAAAAAATATTACTGCATACCTATATGGACTCAATTTGTGTTAGATGAATATTATATGGGATCAAGGAACAAAATTAGGCAGTTGTCGTATTTTTTATACCTCGCATTTAAAAGTTTATTTTTGCGTAACTAAACGCAGTTACATCTACGGGAGTTGTCATCAAGAAAATAAATGAGTGGAAATACTAGTGAAACATTGGCCTTATACTGCGAAATTCGATTTTCGAACTTTGCATTCCGTTGCATTCACGCTAATAAGTATTAAACGGAAGAATGAAAGAGATGGCACGATACGAATTTCGTAGTAGCCCCCCAGGAGTCTTATAGCATCTAGAAGTACCTATTCGTGATAGTAAACAATTAAATTAAGACCTGGCAAAACGAGATATTCCTCCTTATCCGTCTTCGCGAGATGCGTCGTCCAGTAATCCACATCGTGCAGCTGGGGCAGTTTCCTAATTACTTTTTCTATGTTATATTGCGGCACCAGCACTGAAAAAACATTTATAAGAGTCTATAAAAATACAAACAACAAATAAATGAGAATTACTCAATTTAAATAATAAAGATTACTTATTAATTAGGTAGAGCTTGTCTAATTTAAAATGACGCGCCCCACCACCACTTTTACGCACATCTGCCAAGAGAAATATTTCTCTTTTGTAGCTTAAATTGAGTTTCAAATCCTGTGCGTAAATGCGGTGGTGGGGCGCGTCATTTTAAAATGGACAAGCTCTACATTTAAATTGGAACGCACTTTTTTGTTTGAAATAATATATCATTACCAGCTTGTATTTTTTATTTGGTCTTTATACGCTATTTTTATCTAAATCTAAAGTTATAGTTACAAAGAGATAATAAATGATGTATTTTTTTTTAAATGGATGAGGCAAATCTACCTACTGAACGGATTTACTTCTACACCGTGTTTTTTCTTAATTCCGTTAACTTTGACAAATGATTCAGATAGGATTTTTTTTATTCATGATAAATAAATATTGGTTCCCAGTCAATATAAAAGCTCCTCAAACTCAAACTCAAACTCTTTATTGCATTTAAACGTTGTGGGTAAAGATCTTAAAAATAATGTACAGCTTCAACATTTACCCTGTGAGGGCACAGCAATATGTAGGTATACATAATGGTGGTAGTAACCAAACCACATAACAATTTGTACCTTAGTGAAAGTTACAGTTATACATAGTTTACCTATTAACAATATGGCACAAAAAAATTATATAAACTTAAAAATAAACTACATACTACTTAGAATATAAGCAAGGATGAAATGACTTTATACCTAATCTATTTTTACTGACTTTATATAGAGGTCCTTTAGAGTAACAAAAAGTTAGTATCAAATACGACAATGTTTTAACTTTGACAGCACAGCTTAGCTAAGTTGAATAGTCGGGGTATGAAAAGGTTCGTCACTTTTCGACCTTAACTCGTTGACATAGAGTCGAAAAGTGACGAACCTTTTCTTACCCCGACAATACATAATGTATCGCGCATAATTAATTAATTAAATAGAATTCTAAATAAGAGTAGCAGAGAAATTAACTTCTGACCCTATTGAATGTCCCCTTCAAGTAAACGCAGGTGAAAAACAGTGCATAATAAGGTATTAGAAGGTAACATAGGCTATATTTTATCCCGGGAACATATAAATTTTCCACGGGACTCGGACGAATTTGCGAGCAACAACTAGTTACAATCCCACTGCTATTATAAACGTAAAAGCTTGTACAGTCAGTAAGTACCTGTCAGTACTTGTCAGTCACTTTTGTACTTTGTCGCTCTACATTTAGGTGCAAAACGTCGTACTTGATTGACAATTGTGTTATTACGACGAAGAACAAAAGTGACCAGCTACTTTTGATGCTGACCGTACGAGTATGGGATGTGTCGATGGTTGTTACTTTTTCACGCTAAAATGGTTTCACGGATTCTGATGAAATTTGGCACACAGATAGTTTAAAACCTGGATTAACACACGAGATACTTTTTATCCCGGAAAATTGCATAATTCCCGCGGGATAGATAGACGCGATAGACGAATTTTTCACAGAATACACGTAATAAGTAATAGGGGGGGGGGGGGATTTATATTTGAAAATTACACTGAAAACATAACGTACCTCCTCTTGAATCCTTCAGCATTCCGAAGGTACCGCCGGTGTAGATCGCAAGCACTCTCTTTGTTTGCGTCATTTTGTTATACACTGAAAATTGATATAAAATAATTGAGTAACAGTTTCACTACGCATCTGTGTCGCGAGAGACGCTAAAACTCAATGAATAAATGATATCAAACATACATGGATGTTATGAATGTGTCTTATTAACTTTAATCAGCTTAATAAAACAAGCATATTCCATCAACATCATACGTACTGATTGAAATTCAACCTTAAGCCAATTTGGCAAGCTTTATATCGGTTTATAAAATTACTTGTTAGGTTATAAACCTATATGGTTTCAATCAGGGACATACAAGAATGACCTGTTAATTTTTGCCCGATGGGAATCCCCATTTAAAGGGCAATTCGAGATAAATTGAAGTAACACTGCAACTTTATTTAGTGGTGCATACAATTTAAAATCGAAAGAAATAAAAATGTTAGTTGCGTTTTTATTCTCCAGCAAACTCAACAGACTCGTTTTATTGACCGACCTTACAATGCGAAAGACAATACACGAGTAAAATAAGTGTATATTCCGTAATAACCGTGATCGCAGCAACGTTTAATCTCACCGGCGAAAAATTTGGCCCAAAATAGAAAGTTACATTTTTTCCCCTCGATTTTCCTTGTTTTCATAAATCCTTCTTCTAAAATTCTAATTTAGTCTCAATAACTAAAAAAAAAAATTTAATTAAGGTTTAGTGTTAATTTGACAGTGGAATAATTTTGTCTCAATAACTTAATGTTCTACCTCTTAAACGGGTCATACGCAGCGTAAGAAACAAAAGTTGTCTCTCCTGTGGACATAAAATTAGCGACTCCGAGTCAGCAAACTTAAGATTTATTTAAATGGGCCGAAAGTCGGCCAGGCGTCCCACACCGCGATGTAGACTTGACTAAGAAATATTGTCTCTAGACCCTTAAAAGTTTTGCCAATGTTCACAGGAGAGACGCGACCAAAAAATTTTTTTTTATTATTTATTTACTCGAATACAAACAAAAGAAGTACAGAAATACTTATCTCTAAATACCTCTGCCAAACTGCATAGCAGTTTGTTGGCAGAAAGTGTAGAACTCTCATTACTTAATTTTAATAGGGTTCCGACTCTCACTTGGCCGGTTTTATTAACTATTTTAACCCGCCGCGCCGCGGTCCTTTGTTATTGTTTAATAATTTTTAACTTGAAGGTGGATTTACGCTGCGCGCTGCGCCGCGCGCATCGACATCGGTCATGCTATTATATCAATGCATTATACATAGTGACACAAACACGCACTTCTCATTGTTAAGCCTTTTCTATGTATACTTACTTGGAAATACTACTATTCATACCCTTCAACCGAGACAGTCAGAAATATCAAACAGCAGTCAGTAGGCACACAACTTTATTACTGAACAAACTCGATCACAAGTTATGCATCATTTCATTACTTGTGACCAAGTCCATCCTGTATTGCCTTTTTTAATCTCTTTTTGTATACTAGCTTCGAAATACCGTGTGGGATAGCGATAAACGAATTATTTGCAGACGGAGTCGCGGGCGACAGCTAGTGTTTTTATAATTTAACGGCAATACTCACACAATTATCTGTGACGGCAAAACTTGTTTAATTCTCTGGATTTTTTATCAAATAGCGATCGTCCTTCGCTCCACTTGCTGCGATAACTTTATCTCACGATTTACCCAATACTAGTAAACTATGTCATGTATATCGATATTTATATCGCTATGCTGCGCACGGAGACCTGCGCATGCGACGGCGCGGGTGCAAACTTCGTAACATCAATGACTTCCTCCGTACTTAGATGAAATTGAGTGACATGTTTGTGTGCAAATTACGCAATTTAAACGCAATATTTAGCAAAGTCATTGATCAACTGGCGTTAGTTTAAAATGTAGGTACTTATTTTTATGATGTGCAATTTCTTACCTACTATGTTTGTTAGGTATGTCGTCTGGTTTTATTGTTCAGGTTTTCCGTTTGATATTACCTAGTAAAGATACATACAACACGTTCCGTTATTAATTTTATTCTACATAAATTTTGCCCAGTATATATTCTAATTTAAGATGACATTATCGCATAGCCAACTCGACAACTAGCCCTTATAGCCATAACCCACAATATTTATGAGGTTTTATTTAAAATTCTAATCAAAAGCAGAAATTAAATGGCATTACTAAATACTTGTACATTTGAATATATAAAATTTCACATCTTCTAACGAGTACAAGCCTAAAGTTTTTATGAAAAGGCGATAGGTACTCATGCGATAAATATTTGATAACGTCAATCATAGTAAATTATTATTATTATTATAAACGAAAAAATATTGAACATACCAATTACCTACCTACCTACACTAATGAGCAAAAAATAGCGAATCATAATACTTAACAGTTGTTCCCAAACTGTGCGTCGCTCCGAAGCGTAGGTACCTAGGGGACAAGGATGTTCGTAAAATGATACACTTAGGTCGCTTGCATACTACTGTACACGCAAGTACGTAAATTTTAGCGCGTGTAGAAGTCTGCTTTAGCGTTGGTAGATCGAAGTTTTCCGCGCTACAAAAATCGGCTTGTTGCATATCATCCGCCTGGATGGCTTATCCCCACGAATACAATAGAAAAAAAAAGAATAGTTGAGTCGAACTATATTTTCTTATAGAAGAGCGTCGCAAAACAATTACGCCATACAAAGAGAGTCGCTGTATAAAAAGATTGGAAATGCCTGACCTGAATACTTTGTATACAAAGTATTTTTAAACTCATTCGGAATATTTCAGCATAAGTAGTTAGGTTAGCTGGCGTTATAAAGGTTTTTAATCTAATATGTAGTCTTAGCTTTGACGCCGTACACTTTGAATAGGTTCGTATACATTTTTTATGCATAATTCATCATTATTTTGGCATAATCATTTTTCTCAAAAACCATTAATTATTCAGAATTATTATAACATAAACTTAATCTAACCTATAGAGTCTTACAGGATATGAGGATATGGGTAAGGCCACGGATTTTGACCAATTGTGACATAGAAGTAACATAAAAAAATACGTGACGTCACTATAAAACGCAACGTAAGCTTAGATCATACTGACACAATTTTATTCGATAACGAAACTAAAACTAAAAAGACAAGTAATAAAGAAAAATAAAGTTTTTATTAACAAAAACAGTGTACTTTTACAATTACTTAAATTAATTCTATCATTATGATGTAAAATGAAATGTATTTTTTGTATTATTCGATTTTTTACATTTTATTGGAAAATAATTATAATCGTATTCAGTTTCAAAATTATCCGCCTACCCTATTTTTCATTTACCTATTATAAAAGCGTTAATTGAAACACATTTTTACAACAACAAAAAAAAATAGGATGAGTGGATTATTTACCCGATGAGTGTATAATCGTAACAACTATGCACATGAACTGAATGCAATAGGTTGCACACTTAATAAGTTTAGCAACCTGATGAACGGTGATGGAATTAAGTATCTGATCTCTCTGATCTTTAAATATTATTTATTTTATTAGCAGTACGGCTGTTTACCGAATCTAAGATTATTTAAAAGCTAAAAAGTTTTTTTTTTCGCTTTTAAATAATCTCTGATCTTTTATATCTGATCTTTAAGTTTGACGGAAGACCGAGGAAATTGGAAGAAGAAAACATGTGCCAACCGCATTTTTGTAGGATAAGGGCAGTGCAAAAAGAAGAGATCATTAACTTCGAAACTACGGTACTTAAATAAATTTTACGCACAAGTAGTTGCAGAAAGTTTTATGTTCTTTAACTAATTTTAAATTAACGTACTTTGTCTTTTATGCTGCCTCAATTGTTTTGGGCCTATTTCTGTACCTCCTGTACGCACTGTATTGCAAATTTATTTATCTTATTGAAAATACCCACCTAAATGTGTTTTTTCATACAAAAATCTAAAAAAAATCATTTCCGTTAGTATTTACCTGTATGCACTTCCCTTTACTACATGTTTTCGTTACGTTTTATAAAAAATACGTTACATTTTATAAAAACGTAACGTAATCGTAACGAAAGTGTAACGTATTTTTTAAAAAACATTTGTTTTCATGGTGAAATTAAGACTATTTAAATACAATAATACATGTAACCTACCTAAAAAACACTACTCTATCATATAAAAAAACAGCCGGTTAAAAATAAACACTCCTTACCTTTGAAATCACATAGGCACTTTTTTAGTTATTTGGCAAAACTTTTGCAACGTCTACTTCGACTGCGATTTATCATCAGACTAGCGAGATATCTGTTACTCACTGGTGTTGCCCTACTAAAACATGAGTTGCCGGTATACGAAAACCAATTTCTACCCAAATTGGTTTTAAAACTAGCGTTATAAAGCGTCACATAAGTATTCGTAACGTAAACGTGGAATTCATATATGACAAAGAAACAAAGAAAACAATAAGTTTTTTTTTTTTTTTTTAAATGAAAAACTTTTATTGCGAGAACACAGTTAACAAGTTATATAATATAACTACACTATGCTCTGCCTTATGGGCATGCAAAAATTTTGACATATAGAATATAGAGCTGGACAGAATTTGTAAAACATTTTAACAAACTATATGTATAATTAGTACACTTAAACATTTAACGATACAAACTAAACTTAATAGTTAGAAGAGAACATGCCACTTCTATATATTATTTTATATTTTTCATTATTCATCACTCATTTTTCATTAGAATAATTCCGTAACCGCTTGAACTATGGTTGTAATGTCATATAATTTTGTTTTAAAACATTCATAAAATCATAACAAGTAAATATTATGAAAAAAAATGGTCTTAATAACTCGGTGTCGAAAAAATGAGACGACTTTCGTTACGTTTTAGACACAAATATATTTTTATAAATTTTTTGAAAAGTTTAAATCAATTATTGCAATTGCGACCTTGACAGTTTTTGTCGCTTTATATACTAAAAGTTTTTCCAAACCTCTAGGTGTCACCAGTAATTTAAAATAAGCTAGGTAAATTTGAAACGACCGAATTCGTCAAAATCCGCCTTACCCATATCCATTTCATAATTCCTGAATTCATTTATTCAGAGAAAAATAGAGTTATGCGAAATAATGAATTATGCGTAAAAAATTATTCCACCCGACTGGATCTCCTTTGAATATCGACAAATATAATGTATTAAAGCTACAATAGAGAAATATTTCTAGAGATGCACCGAAATTCGTTTCACATTCGGTATTACAGAAGTTCGGCAGCTTTTACCGAACTTCGTCTCCGGCCGAATTTCGGTTAAATCTGCCGAATGTCGGCCGAAATTCGGTAGCTTAAATTAACTTACATAAGAAATGGAAAAGTGAAAAGAAATTTATTTTAAAATGAAATCTACATCAAATGATGATTTGTAAGTGAAATAGGTACTTAACGTGAATGTTCGTGTTTGTTTTTATTTCCTTATACTTTTAATTTCAGTCTTTTCATTTTTTTAATTAACAAAACAATTTTTTTATTTATTATTATTTTTGAAAACATTTAATTTCAAAACCGGTTATTCAAATATTCATAATTTGCAATTACGCTTAATATTTTTTTGACAAAAACATTATTTTCTCTTAATATTTCTAACCAGTGAGTGGCAGGTTGTGGTGGAGGAAAGTTAGCGTCTCAGCTACGTTATGCCGCTTATTCAATCAAAAAACTAAAAAAATACAGAGTAAATAAACAAATGCACGCGTTTTCGTTGACACGAAATGACAAGTGAGAGGCCGCGGGGTGAACGCGGGTGGCAGGCGGGACGCGGGTGAGTGAAATTACAAGCGACGAAATGAACACGATCTGACCTGTTCATTGAGCAGAAACGCGCGAAATTTAACCGAATTTCGGCCGAACTTCGGCCAAACTTCGGCTTCGGCACATATTTAAACCGAACATTCGGCAGGACCCACATTCGGTGCAACACTAAATATTTCTCTAGGCAGATGTTAAAAAATCTTGGAATACAGGGATAACAGTCAGACTTGTTCAACCAACTGCCGAAATATTCTAAACCACCATTGTGTAAAAAAATCTATAAAGTGAACCGTTATTTTTACTTGCCAGTATGGAGACCTATCAAAATTGAATAACGTGTAATTTTACATCTATGCCTCTTTAGAAACGGTGTTAATAAAATATTACCATATTAAACAAGTATTACCGCGACATCCTATACATTTGACTTTATAATATAAACAAGCCTCTACTATCTTACAAACAATTTTAATTTGAACTTTATTGCTATAAATCTTGGGTGTAGAATAAGTTGTGTAAATATGTCTTTTCGATATCGCGTCTCACGAAAGATGCGTTTACAAATGACTGGGCTATGATAAAGTTATCGTATTATCGTATCAGCGGGTTGACTTTTGGCTTATCTAATTGTGATAATGAATAAAGGGGAGGCGCATAATTTTCTTGAATAATATTTTGTGAAGTTTTATGCTGTTAGAAATCGTAGAATAGTTTTTTATTGATTACAGGGGCAGAAACTTGATGTGGTGCCTCCTTTTCCAAGCGATTGAGATTTGCAATAAAAATTGAGGGTAGGTGAATGAAACTGAGCCTAATTAGTAGTCTCCCAAAATGTTCTAATTCTTTGTACGCAAAAAGCTTGTTATCAACGATTAAAGAAAATTAAAGAAAATTCCATCTCAGCCTATATACGTATACGTCCCACTGAAGGGCACAAGCCTCTCAGAATTAGAGGGGTCGGGCTGTAGTTCCCACGCAGGCACAGTGCGGATTGGGAACTTCACCCACATCATTGAATTTCTTCGCAGGTTGCCCCACCTATCATATAAAAAATAAAGGTTTCTGCAAGATGTTTTCCTTCCTTCACCGTTAAGCTCATGGTACAAATGTAAGCCTGGGTTTGAAACCACTAGGCCACCACGGCGGGCATTGCCTCTCTTAAATAAAGTCTAGGACGTAAAATATTGTTTTTTTTTTACACGCTCCATTAGCTTCACTTGTAACTGGTCATTTACTTTTTTAATGAGGAAATTTTAGGATTTTCTTACTCAGAATCAAGAGCGCTAATGATTTATGATAAATAAAAACCGGGCAAAAGCGCGTCGGACACGACCAGGATTTTTTTTTTTATTATTTGAACGTAAACTTTTTTATGATTGTTAAGTACTATTTTATACCATAATTTTACTATTGATTATAAGTACCTACTAAACAAGTAATATTTTTTAAGGATTTTATATTTTGTGCGGAATTTTCCAAGTATGTAGGTATCTACACTATAAAAAGCTGAA
The DNA here is from genome assembly GCA_947563465.1 of Archips xylosteana. Lineage (NCBI taxonomy): Eukaryota > Metazoa > Arthropoda > Insecta > Lepidoptera > Tortricidae > Archips > Archips xylosteana. The sequence goes on from OX387363.1 coordinate 7,413,008, forward strand.
GAATTTTTTTGCTAATTTGTTTGTTTGGGTGAAAACAAAATAAACACGTTATTGTTAGTTTTCACGGCCTTCGGTTATTTTGATCGTATTTGATCGTGCACCAATAATTAACCTCGTGTGATATTAGTTATTTTCCTCCCTTGTTGAACAATCTACTATTGTAAAATAAGTAAGTAACCAATTGGGGATGTCTATTTTTTTGCAATGTATAGTAAATCGAAAACCATTTCGAGATAAATGCTTTTTAACTCGTTTTCTGTAAGTTATTTAATTTTAATATTATGTAATGAATTTATTATATAATAAATAAGCAATGACTTTCATTTGACATTGGTGTAAATTGCGTGACTGATCCAAGTCGTACTTTATTCTGTGTGGTTAGAATTCTTCATAATTTACGCGTGGATTATACTACGGAGTTTGATTTGGACCCGCTGTCTGACATCTAGCACTTTGACAGTGCCAGTAAAGTGACACTAGTTACAATGTACCACTACGCAAAAAATAATTAAAGGGGTTGCCTTATCGTACACATTTAGAAATTTGGCAGTGTGCTGGGAGCCCTCAATTATAATCTGACGTCATCAACCAAAATAGTTTCAAAAATTAATTTTGAAAAAAGTAGAGAACTAATCGACAAAATATGAAATTAGTTTTTTATAATTGACTTTTCTATACAAAAAAAATATATAAACCATCATCATCATCATCATCATTTCAGCCGTAGGACGTCCACTGCTGGACTTAGGCCTCCCTCATTGATGCCCAATCATTACGATTGGAAGCGATTTGCATCCACCCTGAACCTGTGGCCTTCACCAAATCGTCCGTCCATCTCGTTGGTGGACGTCCCACGCTGCGCTTGCCAGTTCGTGGTCTCCATTCCAGAACTTTTGGCCCCCAACGGCCATCTGTTCTACGTGTTATATGGCCTGCCCATTGCCATTTCAACGAGCTAATCCGTTTGGCTATGTCGGTGACCCCAGTCCTTCTACGGATCTCCTCGTTTCTGATTCGATCCCGTAGAGAAACTCCAAGCATAGCCCTCTCCATAGCTCGCTGAGCGACTCTGAGCCTATTCATCAGGCCCATAGTGAAGCACCACGTCTCGGATCCATATGTCATCACTGGCAACACACACTGATTAAAGACTTTTGTTTTGAGGCACTGAGGTATTTTGGACGAAAAGATGTTGCGGAGCTTCCCGAACGCTGCCCATCCGAGTTGGATTCGCCGATTGACCTCCTTCTCGAAGTTGGACCTACCTAGCTGGATGGTTTGTCCTAGGTATACATATGCGTCAACAACTTCAAGAACCGAGTTCTCGACCACAATGGGGGCAGGGACAACATGAACATTAGACATAACTTTCGTCTTGTCCATGTTCATTCTGAGTCCTACCCGTCGAGAGACTGGATTGAGGTCTTCAAGCATCGTGCTGAGTTCTTCCATCGATTTTGCCATGACCACGATATCGTCGGCAAACCGAAGGTGAGTGATGTATTCGCCGTTGACATTGACGCCTAGTCCTTTCCACTCCAGGAGCTTGAAGTCGTCTACCAGAGCGGCAGTAAACAGTTAATAAACCACTGGTAATTTTTTTTAGACATTCCCAATTTGAACCAAGGAGTTAAAGCTGTATAGAGATAGGCTGTATGGACATATAAAATTGTCGATAACCGTGTTTTTTTCTTAAGATTTTTTACTTTTCTGGTTTAAATCACTAAATAAGAAACTAATGTAAATTAATAATTTAATTTAATAATATTTCACTGGCATTATAAAGTTTGTAATATGACTAATTACAAAAAAAAACTCAATACTTAATTATATCATGTATATGCCGTAATGCTTGGCTGAATGCGTATGTCTTCCATTGACAGCCAATGCCTTTATTTTTTTCAATTCATTTCTACCCTTGAGAAGAAAGTATAGTTTTGCTCCCGTATGTCGGATATGATTTGTCTCACTTTCCGAGTATGAGAGATGAATAGTACATTGTGCATCAAGGGCCGTAAGTAGGGGATTACTAATAAGAGTCTGCTATAATGCTTTTAATGACTCGAGTTTGTAATCCCCTTACTGCCCGTGATACACACAAAAATTTTCATCACACTGCGAGGAAAAAAATCAAAAAATAAAATTATTTGGTCTCTAAACACTTAAACTGAATAAATAATGGCTACCCGACAATACAGATTGTCACTTTTTTCAATTCTTCTACCATAGACAACAAACTGAAACAATAAACTGTGTTTAGAAATCGAATGGTCATACGGCCAGATTCAAAACTATTTGATATAAATTTAAAATATAAAAATAACGAAGTTTTATGAGGCATAGATAAGTTTTGTGTAGTAAAATTGGGTTATAGCTAAGTTTTAAACATATAAACAAACGGTGGCTGACTTGAAACCTCTTTAGTCTGAAATGACATACCAACTAACTTGGTTGCAAATTTTAAAAATAAAGTTAGAACTCCCTTTGAAAGAAAAACTGTACCTAAATCCATAACTCCCTTGAGGACAATTTGGGCCATTGTCATTTAGTATACAGGCATGGAATAACACCATTGACGAGCAAGTGTGATGAAATAGTACATTGTGCATCAAGGGCCGTAAGTAGAGGATTACTAACGAGAGTCTATTAGAAGCTCGACGCCGAAGGCGGAGGGCTTTTAATGACTCGAGTTTGTAATCCCCTTACTGCCCGTGATACATATAATGATTTTCACCACATTGCAAGGAAGAAAAATTCAAAATAAAATTATTTTGTCTCTTAACACTTAAATTGTCACTTTTTTCAAGTCATCTACCATAGATAATGTAAAATTTGTTTAGTTTAGAATTTGAATGGTCATACGGCCAGATTCAGCCAATTTATCAAAATGTTAAAAAAATTACTTACCTACTAAAATTATTGCAAAACTATTTTGATGTAAATTTAAAATATAAAAATAACGAAGTTTCATGAAGCGTAGATAAGTTTTGTGTTGTAAAATTGGGTTATACTTAGCTAAGTTTTAAAAATATAAATAAAACGTTGGCTGACTTGAAACCTCCTTAGTCTGAAATGACATACCTAGTAACTTGTTTGCAAATTTTAAAACTAAAGTTTGAACTCCCTTGGGAGGAAAAACTGTACGTAAATCTATAACTCCCTGAAACAATTTAGGCCACTGTCATTTAGTATACAGGCATGGAATAACACCATTGACGAGCAAGTGTGATGAAAAAGTGCATCTTTCTGAATAAATAAAAAAAAAATTACTGTACAATTACTTAAATTTACTAAGCAAGATAAGCCACTCAACTCAAATTGAACCTGATTGTTTGGTGTTTGTTTATCAGCTGTTATCAGTTAAATATAATTTATAAACAACTATCACTCTTACATAACTTTTGGCAATAAAAATGATTAAACCGCGAGGCGTTAGTGTTCTAAGGTGTATAGTGCTCGTAACATATTGAGGTAAGGTGTTTCTTATTTGGGTGGGCCGCGAAGTGTTTCAACCGCGTTTCCCATGTGCTACGAAAATCTAAGGATAATGTCCATGAACTAAAACCAATTGCAATTCTGCTACCACACACCACACCACGCGTGGTGGTGGTCACTAGGATTTTTAGTTGACGGGCGTACCTACTATTAATCGATTTTGGTTACACACGGGACAAGGCGGTTGAATCGCTTCACGACCGTACCTATTCACGAAACGGCTCATATGGCAGTCATAGCTGATTTTGTAAAGGCATCAAAAATCTGCAAAACATTTCCAAACCCCTCAGCCAGCCATTTCGATATAGGTATTTCCAAAAACTGCTCAAAAATTTCACGGGAATCGGTTCAGAAATGCGACCTGTTGTAGTGGAAAACAGACAGTGGTAACTGGTAACCACCCAAAACGCCAGACGTGGCTGTAAGCATTACGAAATGTTCGTTACCAAATTGTACTAAACCGCTTTTTTGAATTGTATTAAACATTTTTTTTTGTGTCCTCGTATCGAACAGGGCTTGAAGATGTGGGCATGCGACCCTGCCGTGACGGGCCCTATGCTGGCTAGCTACCAGTGTGTGGGGCCGCTGTTCGTGCACGCCCTGCAAGGGTTCCTGGCAGCGCAGTGTGCGTTGGCTGGTGACCACGTGTGGCCTGCTGACGCAACCCATGAAGTGCTACAAGGTACCTGTGCTGCTTTTCAGTAGCGTGGAGGGAACTTTGGTATTGTAGATGGCGTTATCCGAGCAATCGTTGCATAATAGGGTCATACCTTAGATTATTTATACACTATACTTTGTGCGAGATAAACCTGGAAAAAAGTTCATTGACCCGCCTTCTACCACGTTTCACACAAAATGTACGTTCTCTGTCGCTCGCTATACAAACTGTCGCTAATCACGTCGCGACACGAGTTTCATAATACTCTGACCAAATGTGAAAAGAGTAACTTCGAAAGTAACACTTTTTAGGATTTTTTGTTGATGTATATGACATTATTACTATTTTCTTATTTATTATTGTAACATAAATTACGGTTGATGTGATTGCTAAATTTCACAATTTTCATAATTTTTGATACAACTGATTTTTTTCTTACTTTTATACACTTTAAAATAAATATTTTGTAAATTGAACCATCAATAATATATGCGTAGTTCATTATATACTGTAATTACTTCATTACATAATATTAATCAACAATTGTATTTTACACACTCAAAACTCGAAATTTTAAGTTACGCGCTTACGTTTGCAAGCGTCGTTCGGGCAGGGACGCGACACCCGTGCGCTTAGTATAAGTTTTACTTCACCAAAATACTTCTCGATCGCGTTTACGTAAAAATTTCAATTCTATGGAAACATGGACGCGCGGCCGTGGAGGCGCTGTCCATGTTTCCCTAGTAATTGATTTTTTTACGTAAACGCGATCGAGAAGTATTTTGTGAAGTAAAAACTTACACTAAGCGTACAGAGTGCTTAGTATAAGTTTTTACTTCACCAAATACTTCTCGATCGCGTTTACGTAAAAAATTCAATTCTATGGAAACATGGACGCGCGAGCGCGGAGGCGCTGTCACATGTTTCCATAGAATTGATTTTTTTACGTAAACGCGATCGAGAAGTATTTTGGTGAAGTAAAACTTATACTAAGCGTACTGGTCGCCAATTTGGCCGTCTTTTACTTTTGTTTCGTTTCCATTCCTCGTTTGGCAAGCGCTTGCGTTAGACGTACTTGGGAGAATTCCACTTTGTTGTTTGTTTGCTAAAGGTGTTGTTATTTGTTTTTGTTAATAGTTTATTAGTTGTGTTATTTGATAAGCTTGTTGAGCGACAATGGAATTGGAGAACAAAAATAAAACTCGGCGTCGAAGGATTATTGAACCTCAGGCAGGTGAGTACTTACCTAAATTTCAAATTCAACTTGCAAGATTTGACCCGTTGCCGGCGGTACATACAGAAAGCGCGCGCCGACACGATCGGGTAACGAGTGTGAGTGAGAGAGAGTGGCGCGGTTTCCTTTGACGCGCCGCCACGGCGGGCGCCGCGTCAAAGGAAACCGCGCCAGCGCACAGTGGGATATTTTGCTATTCCAGCTGGCCAAAAGTCAAAAATCTCAAATTCAATGCATGTAAAAAAAATACTACCTGTCCTAAGCCAGGTGGTCGCCGAACAATAGACAACCCTTCATACCACTCTCACTCCTTTCTGGACCCGCGCCGCAGCAGTCGAAAGTTGATCGTTGTCTAAACTGCACGCATCGCTTATTGGCATATTTACCGTACGCATCCTTTAACATCGAATATTTTTAACTTGTTCACTGTTATACAAAAAGTGATAATGGGTGACGATAATCTAGGTAAAAGTACAATTTATTTTATAGCTTTTTGCATATTCTTTGCTGTTACATTTACAATATATAATACTAAACAGAGGTTGTTTTTAGTTAATTTTTTTCGGTTTGTTAAAGTTATGAGGGGTTTTGGCTAGAATCACAAAATATCCCACTGTGCAGCGCGGCGCCCATATCTACAAGGTACTTACTTAGGTTATTAAATTTAAAAATAAAAAAAATAACTAGCATGAAAATGTTTGTTACGTCTGGCGAGGTCAAGCGCTCACCCTGCCTTCTACTACGTTACGCAAGGTAAGGCGTATTAGCGATAATTGTCATAGATTGTGTATCGTATCGTTTGTAAAAATGACGTACATTGGTAGACAGGCGTCAATGAACTTTTTTCCAGGTTTATCTCGCACAAAGTATAGATAGTGTCAGTAGCAAACACTGGCATACAGAACGTCCAAAACCCATTTGACAGCTTCATATTTAATATCACGTTACGTCATTCAGACTGAAGGAGGACAACTGACATATAAGCCAACTGTTGGCTTATATTTTTCGGGACGTTTTCATGCCGCCTAAGCTCTATCTAGTGGTCATACACATTTTTTTGTTCGCATCTCTCCTGTTGACATGGCAAAAGTTAAGGGTCTATAGCCAATATTTTTTAGTCAAGTCTGCACCAGCGTGTAGGGCCCTTGTCAACTTTTGGCCCATTTATATAAATCTGAAGTTTGCTGACACGGCGTCACTAGTTTTATGTCCACAGGAGAAACAACTTTTGTTACTTGTGCTGTGTGTGACCCACTTATGCACCTAGACAGCACCGATATTTATGATGACGACACGGTACCCGGTAACAAGATACCTAATCAACTTATAGCTGAATGACGTGAGTGAAATTCTGTACCTTTCTTACCTGCAAGGCACACTTGTACAAATGAGTTTGAAAATCGCTCTCCTTATTCCCAAGTACTAATAAGTTCATTAGTATTTACTATCTAGGTTACGATAAGTAATATGAAGACAAACTTAATTCCGCCGTGACGGTCTCAACTATCATTACTGTCTATTTAACACGCTCGGAATCACATTCACCATTCGTCTGCCAAAAAGTATAACACTGCCGTGTCTCGCCTAAGTAACGTATCTCCAAAAACGACGATTAGAGAAAAACGCGATCAAAGATTTTGTTTATTCACATCTCATTGCTTGTTTACCAATGAAGTTTAAAATTTGAAATTTATACAGTAGGTTAGAAATATTATTGTGACGATGTATTTTTAATTTTAACACTGTGCTACGAATCAATTTGAAAAAAGACGGTTTTTAAAGATTTCGCGGCCTTATTTTTCATACAAAATTCTGTAACGCAAAGTTGCGTATCTGCATATACGTTAGTTAAGCGTGACCATGCTCTTTTTATTACCCAAAACTGTGTAATGGCTATGACCTGTATCTTTACTTACATTACTTTTTGGAACCAAGAAACAGAACATTTAAGTAAATTAAAAGTGGGTTGACTCTTTTATCTAGTCCCGTTATTTTATTTTATAGATATACAAATAGGTAAGAAGGTTAATAATAAGTAAAGTGGAAGCTTGAAAACTTTTACTTAATTGAATTTTATCACAGCAACAGGATTTCTATTAATTCTTAACTTTTAGGTATCTTTTTTTACTAAATAATGCATTTGATATAATGCTATTTTCATGGAAATTCTCAACTTTACAGGATTTTCATAAAATAAACCTAACCTAACCTAAACCAATCTGTAGATTACATGATTAAAAAAGTTCGTTTTATTAATAGTTTCATAGAAAATTTTAGTATGTATTATGACCATTATGTATTTCGTCCCTTATTCGTTTTAAACTTTATATATTTTGATACGTTCCTGTAGATTACACGATTAAAAAAGTTCGTTTTATTAATAGTTTCATAGAAAATTTTAGTATGTATTATGACCATTATGTATTTCGTCCATTATTCGTTTAAAACTTTATATATTTTGATACGTTCCCGTTTCAGAAAGTTTATGAAATATAATTAAAATGCCTTTTATAACATATAACAACAACCTGATTTGAATTAAACTGCACCAAAAGATTTTTCAATTTCGATTCTGCGGGCGAGTTCTGTATGACCTATCTAACGTATTTGAAATACGGGAGATATCCATTACAAGTGCGTACAAAATTCCCAGATACGTTAGTTCGGCTATCGGTGTTTTTATTGAATTATGGCAAAAAATGAAAATCTTCGATATGTATCAGATAGTATAGCGTCAAAAATGTCGATTTAGCACTGTTAAGCGTAACTAACGTATCTCAAGTTACGTTACTTAGGCGAGACACGGCAGAACATTGGGGGTAGAATGAGATGCTGAATGCAACTACGAGGACGAGCGCCCACTGATTTCAAAATACTGCTTTTTTTAATTATACTGTGAATAGTAAAAAGTGGATTGACCATTAGTGTCTAACTGCCTAGTCCCACAAGTTGGCAACGTAAGGAATAAGATTACTCAAAAGCAACAACACCATGTTTGTGCACAGATCCCAACTACGACTTCATAGTGGTGGGAGCAGGATCTGCCGGCTCAGTGCTCGCGAACCGCCTGTCAGAAGTCGACGACTGGAAGGTACTTCTCGTCGAGGCTGGCGGGAATCCAACTCTGGGCACACTGGTAATTACAGCAGTACCCTATTTAGGCATGGACATTAGTATGACTAAGGTCTCTCTATCATAAACGGTTCTAATAACCGAATGGGCAACTAAATACGTATCTTGACTAAACAGCAAAAAACCTAATGCAATTTTTTTCTGCATTTCAGATTCCGCAGTTGTTTTTCAGCAACATTGGTGGTCCAGATGACTGGGGATACCGAACTGTGCCTCAGGAAGGTGCGTGTCGGTCTTACGCCAGTAAGAGCTGTTCTTGGCCGCGCGGCAAGACCCTTGGAGGCTGCAGTGCCATTAACGGAATGTACTACGTGAGAGGCAATAAACTGGACTACGATGAATGGGCAGCCAGCGGCAACCATGGCTGGAGCTACGACGATATTTTGCCATACTTCAAAAAGAGCCAAAATTTCACAGGGATTTTAAATGAAGATACCACCCCCTATCACAGCACTGGAGGATACTTAAGTGTCGAGGAAACAAAAGAAGTACATGATATCGAAAAAATGATTATTCAAGCTGCTACGGAACTCGGCATGGATGCACTCTATGATATAAACGGCGAAAACCAAATGGGAATTACAAGAGCTTTCAGTACAACCAAGGATGGTGTCAGGCATAGTACAGCGTCAGCGTTCCTAAATCCCATAAAACACCGTAAAAATTTGCACGTTCTTAAGAACACTATGGCAGCAAAAATTTTATTTAAGCCAAACACTCTTGAAGTTGAAGGGTTACTTTTAAATAAAAATGGAAAAGATTTCGTGGTAAAAGCAAAAAAAGAAGTGATTTTATCCGCTGGTGCCATCAATTCGCCGCAACTGCTTATGTTGTCAGGAATAGGACCACGAAAGCATTTGGAAGAATTAAACATAGATGTTAAAGTAGATCTACCTGTAGGTGAGAACTTGCAAGATCACCTGTATGTTCCTTCGTTCTTTACTACTCCGGGTGACAAGAATATGCTTGCAGCACCGCAAATCGTTGGAGCATTTTCAGAATACATCTTTTCTCAAAAAGGTTTATTTGCCGACACAAGCCCACATAAAGTTATTTCTTTTATGAATACCACAGACCCTAACGCCCACAGTCCAGACATACAATTTCATTATGTATTTCTGCCTCCAAGTTCTTATCATTTTAACGATATATTTGGATTACACAAGCTCAATGACGAATTTCAAAGAAAGTTTCGTGAAATTAATGAAGATAATTATGTCCTTCTAGTCGTTGAAGTACTTTTAAGACCAAAATCTAAAGGACGAATCGTTCTGAAGAGCACTGACTATAATGACCATCCATTGATAATCGCCAATTATTTCGAAAACCCAGACGATATGAACACTGTACTTGAAGGCATGAAGCAACATACGTTGAAGCTGGGAGAAACAAACACCTTGAAAGAAGCTGGTTTTAAACGCCAATGGGTAGAAATTGAAGCTTGCAAGAATTATGAAGAATATTCAGATGATTTCTTGGAGTGCATTGCTAGAGAAATAACATTTTCCTTGTACCATCCCGCGGGTAGTGTCAAAATGGGACCAGAAGGAGACACCACATCTGTAGTAACTCCAGAACTGAAAGTTAAAACCGTTAAAGGTCTCAGAGTAGTTGATGCAAGTATCATGCCTGATATTGCGCGTGGAAATATAAATGCACCGGTAATCATGATAGCTGAAAAAGGAGCAGATATGATCAAATCAGAATGGTTTAAACGGCATACAGAACTTTAATGACACGAAAAAAATATCTTTGTTATAAGTGAGCGTGCAAATAAAACAAATGTATAACAGGATTTTCTTTTCTTAAAATACTTAGTAACAAGTTAAAGCAAAATTTGTACATAATTAACTATTATATGAACATATGAATGCAGTTATTTATATAGCGGTATTAAAAAACAGCTGTCACTTACAACAATAACAACTTCATAGTTAACGCAGCAATCATGAATAATAACGATTTGCTTAAAACCGGCACAATAGACGAACCAGGCACCGGTGGGTAAACTCTTCCCCAGACAGCAAATGTGTACAAATTCTTCCCAGTGTTGACCAAAGTGAATGTGAACACGGTGTTTTCATTATTTTGCTCTTCAGTGTACGTATATTCGTCTACTTCTAGCGGCATGATAGAAACATCCAGAGAAACTGGGAAAAATGCAGAATCTTTGGCATTCAACTGAGGAACCACTACTGGAGTAGGCACTGTTGCGACAATGCTGAGCTCTTCGAATAGTGAAGTCGCGTTTTGAGTGTATAACGAGAATCTGGAAAAAAATAAAACATAGCAATATACTAACAGATAGCTCACAGTTTATTACATACAGAGGTATGAAAGTAGCACACGGATAAAAAGGCATTTTCAATTTAAAATGTTCCTGCTACTTGTTTTCAGAATCAGGTAGTTTTGGGGTTTTAATACTCAGAATCAAAAGCGCTGTTGATTTTAACGATTAAAAAAAACGACCCTAATTTTCCATGCAATTTTTTGTGTCAGTTTTGTGACGAGCTATATAAACTGTATGAAAAAAGTCACAAAACTAACTCAAAATACAAGGAAACTTTTTTTCTTTATGAAAATGAATAGTACTCGTGATCACGTTGAATAAGAAAACCCAAAATTTTCTCATTCAAAAGAATTATATACACTTTAAATCGAAAATGTCCATAAATACCCAATTCTCTATCTGCTCATAAAATAACTGCATCAATTCAAATGTATGTTTATTTAGTTAAGACAAACCTCTTCCCGCAGGTATCCATAGTGTCTCCAGTGCAGGCTATAACGGAACAGATCCTGGTGTCACCCTCTCCTAAACCGCTGAAGCTTCGCTCCCCGTCAAATGCAGCCGCTCTGTATTGATAGTGCTATTGTTCCCAGAAAAATTAAACATGATTTTAGAAATCGAACTACTTATTACTACGTAACAGAGTAACTAATGATATAAACAAACTAAATGAAAAATAAAACGTCTACGGCTTATGTTCTAAATTCATACTACGCGTAAAGGGAAAATAATAGAGGAAGAGGATATTTAACACCACATTATTTTGACATATTATTTTATGAGCTGTGACTGTGAGTGTGTGAGCGAACTGTGACATCATTTATTGACTAACTCAATTGAGTATACTTATTTATTGATTACAAAGCAACTTAAAATCCATTTTTAATTTTAATTAATTGTAAAACAACATTGGAAGACTTATAAACTGCTTTTTATTAGTTTTCTTTGTGCCTTTTAAAACTACAGTACTATTTCAAGAAATCTCATAGCGACGGTGACGCTCTATTTTAATTATTTACGTGAAGATATGCCCGATGGCAATTTTAGGGAACAGAAGCAAAATTGTTTAGTGCTCCATGACCAAAAAACAACAAACATTAAATTGAAAAAATGTATTTGTAAAAATCATCAGTCAAGTAAATAATAATTTTGGCACCTACAGATCAAAAAACTTGAGTTATTTATACTGAATAGTGAATAATCTAATAGTTTGAGAGTATTGTAATATTTTAATCTGTTTTCCTCTTGGTTCCATAAATGATATCTTCAATATTGAGGTAGTTTTGTACATCTTCTTCAGTCACTTCAGCATTATGATCGATGTCTCTCACATAAATTCTTCCCCAAATAGCGAACGACATCAATTCATCTTGAGGAGCGTTTATTCTGTACATGATCTTTTCTCGGCCACTAGTTTTCTGCAGTTCACCATTTTCAATTTCATTTTGACTTGACTCAGAATAAGTATAATTCACTGGGTTCAACGGGAACTTGTTGATTCTAAATGACGACGGGAAATACACGACGTTGTCACACTGAAGTGTCTTGTTGTACTGATTGCGTAATGTGGACATTTCTATTTCTAGTTCCTTTATTTCAATGTTCATCTCATTTTTGCTGAATCTGCCAATAAAAAAGTTGCATTGTTTAAAGCATTGTGTGTATTATTTGACTTTCTATAGAATTCTGTGCTACTTCGTGTGGAAACTTAGTTTGTAAAAATAGATACGTTTGTAGGTTAATAATGACCTCATGACGATACAATATAGGTAATTCAATTTGACAGTGATCCCTTCTAATCTCAAGCTTTTCTGTTAATTTTCAAAGAATATGATTTTAAATAATTTATTGAATCAGGCGTTACTTTGCGGAGGTCCATATTAATGAACTAAAACAATTACCTACTTTGCTCACCCGCGACCTTACAATAGTTACGTTTATGCAAGAAATGTGTGTACATGCAGTTCCTCCACCTCCACACTGTACGAACACACATAAATCGCATAAACACAACTATCACCACCACCAAGCTACACTGACGCGTTTCGAACTCAACCAGAGCTCATCTTCGGAGGCTCATCTCTAAGATGAGCTCTGGTTGAGTTCGAAACGCGTCAGTGTAGCTTGGTGGTGGTGATAGTTGTGTTTATGTGATTTATGTGTGTTCGTACAGTGTGGAGGTGGAGGAACTGCATGAACACACATTTCTTGCATAAACGTAACTATTGTAAGGTCGCGGGTGAGCAAAGTAGGTAATTGTTTTAGTTCATTAATATGATTTTAACCACGCAGGTTTTTTTCCACTGAAAAGCTATAAGGTAAAGTCGATATCAAAAATATTTTACTAGAGGTATCTTGTCACCGCCATTTCGTTTTTCTTGTCATTTTTGAACCAGGTACTACGTATATCTTTGACCTCGACTGTAAGTACTTAATGAATGTCCAACGCTACAAAATTTTATTTAGAAAATGAAATTTAAACTAAACTATAATTAGTAGTTGGTATGGGATTATAGTCTTAGGTACTCACTTGTAAGCACATGTTTTAGGATCGTTGTTCTTGCAGGCTACGACCAAGCACGCCGCCACGCCGACCTGTCGACGACTGTAGGTATTGCTGCCATCTTGCACGAAGGCCCGGTATTTGTGGTTCTAAAATGATACATTTCAAGCATAAGATGAATAAGAATTTAATTTTCGATTGAGAAATGTATTTTCTACAAAACTCTGAAGCCCGAAACATAATTATCATGCGCTCCTTATAACTTTATTTTGATTAGGTACATTCAATGAACGGTAAAATCTATGGATAATATAGGTGTTTTGATGGATCGTATGAATGTTAGTAAATGAAACATTTAAAAACTAATTTCAAAATCACATTAAAATTAAGTTCAATTGATGATACAAGCGATAGACCAAAAGACAAACAGGCTGTGCTAAACAAGTAGAAATAGCATATCGAACTTACCTTGTGTTTGTTATTTCCATGCTTTTGTTAGTAGCTTTACAGTTAACTTAGTTTGTTATTTACTGTGCATGCAGTCTTTAGTTTTACGAACGTGCAATTCATCAACGTGTTCAAAATTTTTTAAATATTTAGACATCGTGCTGTGCAGACGCGAAATGCAAAATTAATTGATGTTCAAGACGGTTTGGAATAAATACTACTTTAAACCAAACCGTATTGTCTAACGCTTCTGACGCTTGCCTTCGCTTTCACCGTGTCTTTCTGTCATCATTTTATACCGGTTGACAGTAAATAACAGAATGAAATAGTGATTGCAAAGGCAAGCGTCAGAAACGGTAGACAATAAGCCCGCTGAAACCGTATTGTAAACAATCCCGTTCGCCATATCTTTCTTCCCTTATCCTAAACCGACTGACAGAAATAAGTGGTGAAAACGATTGTGAGTCCGAGTTACAATGTGTACAATGAGGGTAGGAAGAGTGGTTCTGTTGAATGTATCATTCATACAAAGTAATATTGTACTCATTTTGAAAAATTGCAATATCTCACCTGTTCTCCTTCTCTCTGGATCAAACGAACCCTGAACCGACAGCTGACTTCCTTGTCGACCAGCGTGAACTCCTGGAAGCCGTTCACCAGCGGTCGGCTGACGTGGTCGGGCAGGGATGGGTCGGTGATCAACACGAGGCTATCGTGGTCCGCAGGGTTGTCATAGATAGGACCAGGGTAGGACATTCCTGATACCTGGAAACATTGGAAAACACATTTGTGTTTCAATAAAAGAGAGTGGTTTTATTTTAAGTACTTATATCTGTCTTATCCAATCGTCTTGGCTCATTAGGAGAGCAGTCTAGACAAAAGAAAAGTGGAATATATGCTGCAGTAGTCCTGGTATTAGTTAATGCTTGTATTCCACTTATAAATTAATTTTATAATCAGAAGTGATCCAAATGCCAAAGGATTGAAAAATAACGTGACAATAATGTACAATCGCGGAATGAAAAGGTTCGACACTTTTCGACTCTATGTCAACGAGTTAAGATCGAGAAGTGACGAACCTTTTCATTCCGCGATTGTACATTATTGTCACGTTATTTTTCAATATAGCTCATCTTAAATCTAAGCCGTTGAGCAACTTACATTTCCTGGGGCTTTTGGCACTCTGGAAACGAGGAGACGTGTCACAGGGAGACCAGGCATGGTGCTGACTAGGGCACCGGCTTTGCCAGAGTAAATGCCCGAACCTAAAATAGAATGACAGTAAAAGAGGGTTACTACTATCAAAGGGCTAATTCTATAGTTTCAAAAAATATATGAATTTATTATAGTAATAGTCCGATCACGATTGCACACAACTGTTTTTAACACGACTGTTCATTACGTGGCCGAGACGGTCCCCGCACAGTAATTCTCTGGCAGGACATGCAATGGATAGAGAAAACGCTCGCTGCGACGTGGTCGCGTGTTATCGTGGCCGGACCACCATAGACCAAAAAAATACTTTTGATAACTTCATCATGGTATTAATAGCAATAGTGAAATTTGCAATGCGCACGTAACCCAGCCCTTTCACTGTGAGAGACAAAGAAAGTAAAGTTTCTGAAAGTCTAGTATCAACATCATCATCATTATTTTAGCAGTAAGACTTGCACTGCTGGACATAGCTCCCTCATTGATTCCTAATCATTACGGTTGAAAGAGGCTTGCATCCACGGTTAACCTGCGGTCTTTTTCGAAACATCCGTCCATCTCATTGGTGGACGTCCCACGTTGCGCTTGCCAGTCCGTGGTCTCTATTCGAGAACTTTACTATTGAATTTCTTATGTATATATGTGTACATATAAAAAATTACCAGCACTTCCAACCCGTACATTATTGGCACCAGCTCCGATGAAATTGACATTTTGGGCATAGGCGTATGCTTCTTGGATCTGCACCGCTAGAAATAGATGTTTTCAAAATGAAATAAAAAATTCAAGATACATAATTTAAAAAAAAATTCTAGGCGACCAAAGGGCTGGCGCGTTTTCCTCAGCGAACGCACTGGTGCTGATATAAAATGCAATTAATTTTAAAATACTTCTCTGGCCATGGCACTTGAGTTCTCAAACAGGCCAAACTATGTACCTAATCTACACAAGGCGCAGTACCATATAGTCAAGGTTTCTAACTGCTACAAGGCATGAATAGCATAGATTGGTCATAAAATCGAAAGTATTATGTTGTAAGGTGCTTACCGCTAAGATATGGCATCTCAGAGAACCACATAGTCGAGAACAGTACGTCAGTAATCTGATTCTTTTCGACCACCTGGATAGCTGGTACTTGGAACATAAGGTCGAAGCAGATGTAGTGGCCGAAGGTTACTCCAAAGTCAGTGCTGAAGAGCCCCAGGTCCGGTTTAAGTGCTGGAGTACGGCTGAACTCTCCGAAGAGATTAATCTTACGATATCTGAAACGAAAGATCACGGACATTAGGGACACAGCAGGTATGTGTAGGTAGATAGATTGCGGTAAAAAAATATTTTCTCCGATTCCATTATGCAAGATGGAAGCATAATTCTGCTTCCAATTTCAAGAATTTCTAGTTCATTGAAACCAACATTCGAATAAAGACAAATGATGCTGCAAGTACCTACCGCCGCAGAATACCAAAAAGACTAGGTACTCTTATAACCCAAAGTTTTCTCGTATTTGAAGTGAAATTAAAGGCTTTCTTTCATATTGCTGCAATTAGGTACCCTGTGAATCCAATACACTGTATCTTCAGTACACTGTCTATGGGAGTTACAGTGTATTGGGTTCACAGGGTACAGTAGGTATCTACTAGAGATTCTTACCTGTCAATAACAGCCCCATTTCTATCAAAAATAACGTTGGTGTTGAACAGATACTCCTTTTTTTCGGGGCAGTACTCTTCCGAGCCTTCAGGGACCGTGGTGCAATCCATGACCTCTTGCACGTTGATGAGCACGTATATCTGATGTTCCCTTGCTGCCGTCGATATGCCCACTAAAAGCTGAAACATTAAGCAGTTGCTTGTAGAACATAACATAATCAAGAAATCATATAATTTCGTTTACTTACAATTTACAATGTTCTCTTTGGGTAAGAGTTGTTAATGATTCACGGTTAATTACATCAGACATATTTGTTACGGGTGGTAGACCGTGATGAATTGATTATCTTTAACGAGCTTCCGATATTTTGTCGTAGTCGAAAGTTTAAAGTTGACGATGATATCCTCCATGTCGTGTCCGACAAAGGCGAACCTTTAAGTCTGTTTATTATTGATGTGCCTGAATATGGCTGGCAAAGCCAAACTTTGTTATAAAGATCCTATTACAAGGCGCGCAGTGCAATGACGCTATCATTATTCGCACTCCTGGATCAAGAGTATACTAACTCAAAATAATCCACCATTGTAATATGGACCTTCCAGAAACTCGATTAATTCTAAATTAAAATAGAGGACTATTTTGAGTTCATGGACTCTTGATCTAGGAGTGCGAATATGTTTAAGTGTAGATAGGCATCAGACGGGTCTTTGAGTTATAAATTGTTATAATGAGGCGTTTTACATCCAGGTGCTCTAACTAAGCGAACCGTTTTAAAATCTGTATCAGCCTATTTACAGAGCTGTACCATTATGGTCTTAGGGTTCTTTGCCTTTTCCCAACTGATTCATTTGCCAACTATTTATTTTTTCTAAAACTATAAACTTTTCAGGATTGTTATAAAATAATCCTAACCTGCAGGCTACAGGATAATCCTAAAATATATCATGAATAGTTTACAGTTTCAGAATAATTTTCGGCGAAAAGACAGGATACCGGTTTTAGTTTTGCGAGATCTTCCCAACTCCCGCATCTTGGGATGTCACACGCTGTAAGTTAGTGCTTTAGGATTTAGGACGTCCTTGTAATGCAAAAACTGGTTTCTAGAAGCGTATTTTCTCCTCTGCCTCCTTTAATTGTAACCACGATGTAACCATAGCCTACATCTACGCCTACGCCTACTTTTCAAAAGTTTTTCATTTTCATTTTCATTTACACCCCGTAACAAATAATGTCTTATGCACTTTCGGGTATTCAGTAAGAGTTTGGGATTTGTTAATGCCTAGAAATTATGACAAGTACTACTACACGGTATCAAAAAACAAAAGCATCTTGTAGAGGTAACGCCACCAGAGTTGAGGCCACGCACACAACCACATCTCATGTAATGACAGCGGGATTTTGACGTTGTGTTGACGTTTAACGACAACACAACGTCAAAATCCCGCTGTCATTACATGAGATGTGGTTGTGTGCATGGCCTCAACTCTGGTGGCGTTACCTATAAGAGCGTTAGTATTAAAATCAAAGCTGAAGAAAATTTGAGTTATACCTCATCATAAGCCAGCGGTAGAAGAGCTGGGATGGGCTGGGTCATTAACAGGTCGTATATTGGCACGTTTACACTGCGTGAACCTCTCGTCAATGTCAGCTCTGGAAACACAATGATGTCAGCATTCTGAAATATTACAACATTATTAAAATAAACGTTTAACATGTTGATAATAAAACATGGGCTTTCTGAAATTTACAACAAAATGACGATGAAACAAAATGACGATGTCGATTGAGAAAGGAGTAAGCTCCTATTTTTGAAGATTTCTGAGTGGTTTCTGTCTTGCTCTATCGCTGAAGCGATAATAATCTCGCGGTGCGTGGAAAAAGGTACCGTCGAAAAGAACTATAAGTAGTGGACTGCCATCAACCTAGATGCCCAAAAAGGCACACGGAGCCCGAGCTCAGGGCCCCAACTAAAATAATTAGTTTTTACAATACTGTTTTAAACTTTCGTGATTTTCACTCATACCTAATTATTATACTAAACGGGACTTATTACGCAAACAATATTTACCTCGACGTGTCGGCCACATTGCAGTGGCCGTGGTCACGGGTTGACTCACCACTTTGGCTATGTGATAAGTCCCGTTTAGTATAATAAATTATAATTAGTTTTTGTTGTCAGTGACATTCGCTTTAACACTTTCCAACCAGACCCTATTATATTCTATGGTGCCAAAGGGCTCCGACATGCCCTAAGAGGGCTCTGGTCACAATATTACCTACTATCGTTTAGGAAACCAAGTTCACTAGTTGTCTCAGAATCTATCCGATGATGTTCATGAGATCGCAGCCCAGCAGCAGCAGCGTTCTATATTTCAGTTTGTATTTAGTATGAAATATATGGTTTCACGGGATGACCGTAAAAGTAATAAGAAAATGAAGTTGAAAAAATAAAATACAAAAAGATACTTCATAACTAACTTGTAAAAAGTTGGCCCAGTAGCGCTATCTCTTGGTCCGAAGGAGTGTTAAGTCTCTCGATAGAGGGTGTAACATAGATGCGCGTTTATCACTGCATAAGGTGATTATTTAACAGACTGAAATGTACGATGTGTAGAAAAGATTCGTGTCTAATCTCTAGACCAATGGTGGTGTAGGGGTATGGCACATGGCACGGAATGCTGAGGATCTGGGTTCGATTCCCAGCATTAGTCTTTTTTCTGGGGTTTTTTCTGTGCTCTATATTTCAGTTTGTATTTAGTATGAAATATATGGAAGGAGAGTTAGCTTAAACAACTTGGTAGTCTGGCTCATTATGCTCCCCACCATCTGTCCAGAAAATTCGTCTTAATGTCTCACCTGCTCAGCCGCCTCCTTGATAAGTTGCACATAGTTTTGCAGATTCTGCTCCACGTCAGCTGACACCTGGTACTCCACGGCAGCGGCTACATAGCTGTCGTCCGCTGGCGTCGACCTCTGAATCCATCGATACCATAGTAAGCTTAGAAAGAGAGCATCTTCACTATCAAACTTTAAAATTTGACTTTTTTGTATTTATTTTTACGGTTATCACGATATCAAATATTTTATGGGTCATTCTCTGGTCTCACGTTTTTTCGTGTTCTCAACTTCAAGTAGTTGTAAAAACTTAATTTTAACAGATAACCTTATACTTAGTTAAAATACCTCATATAGTTTACACTTTTTTCTGCTTAAAAAACTTGTAACAGTTTTATATAAGTTACATCTATTAGGAGAAAAAAAAACTAAAGTCGCTGGAATCCCCATTTTGGCCTTGTCCCACCTCCAATTTTCACTATGTATATATATTATACTGTGCACAGCAAGCCAACTACTTTATGAATTATATTAAATTATCTAAATATTCCTTTTTGCCTTATCTTTTTTTTTGCGTCTTATCCAATTTCGTTCATAAAACTCGTCATACTGCTCTTACGCACACTTCAAGAACTTAAATTTGACAATGGCTTGCCAGAAAGAATCATCCACGCTGCGTCGGCTGAACAGGGCGGACTTAAGGTTTTTTGCGTCACTGCCAAATTATAAGGGTAAGTATATCGTATGATATTTTTGGTACCTCTGAAAGTGATTTCAGTGGTAATTTTTTCTCGCTAGTTTTGGTGATATAAATTAATTCAAATTAATTTGACATATTAAGCAGTGTTATTTATTACTACTTATCTACTTATACAAAAAATCGAGTTTTTTATTGTTAACCGTTTTGATGTAATTCGTTAATAACTAAATTGCTCACGTGAATTCGGTGGCGGTGAATTCGGTGATTTGAATGAATCCAGTAGTAATACAGTTAGTTATGGATTTTTGAAACTGTTAAGTTTATTTCCTGTACATCTTCTTCTAATATATAAAAATCTCGTGTCACGGTGTTTGTTATCGAACTCCTCCGAAACGGCTCGACCGATTTTTATGAAACTTTTTTTCTGTATTCGGTAGGTCTGAGAATAGGTCGTAGGCTATTTTTTATACCTCTATTCTTCGCAGACGGAGTCGCGGGCAACAGCTAGTATTTATGTAAAATAATCTGAATCAGTTGATAATTTTGGTAAATGGGCATTTTCACTTTTACGTGTACCCTCCGTTTTTACGATGTCCCTCGAGTTCAAAAAATGTTTACTAGGTGAAATATTAAGTTATCATGATTTGAACAATGTAGACTCATAGTATATTATATTTAATTAATGTTTTCATCAATAATTGCCCGTAAGATACGCATATTGTAATTATTTTTATTTTTTTAAGCAGCGAGGATATCAATTTTTAACGTGTCCCTCCCTAACTTCAACTTTTTGTATGTTGCAACATGAAAAAATTTACTACCAAACGTGCTGTACTTTTTATAGAGTATTAAAATATTGTAGTTTACACGTCACATGACAAAGTTTTCTGAATTGAATCTTACTGCTTTTGAATTAAAACTAAATTTTAATAAACTGCTTGAAATTGATGCCACCTGACATGTCAACTGACAATCGTAACTACAGTAAAAATTCTACCAACCCGCTAAATGGACACTCGCAACACGAAGGGGAATCACAGGTGCGTTGCCGACTCTTTTAAGAATTTGTAGGCTCGTTTTTTAAAGATCCCTAAGTTGTAACGCTTAATCGGGAATGTTGCCGCAGTAAGCAACTCCTTTTCTTGAAATCGGTTAATGAATTTTCGTCTGCGTGATTTCTGCGTATTCCTATCGTATGACGATTGTCGTAGGCGTCGTACATCTACAATAATCTACATGTATGACGCGTACCACGTAGATTTTCGGTGTTGGTTATTGAATTTTGACCTTTAAACATTGTGGCGACAAATCAGACGACACAATAGTAAGTATATGTATTTCAGGGGGGCTATTACGAAATTCGAAGTTCGTATCGTGCCGTCCCTGTCACTCATCTGTTAAATATTATTAGCGTGTACGGAACGGTACAATACGGGTTCGAAAATCGAATTATAAAGCCTGTTTGCCACAGGAACTAAAAATAGCCATCGAGTGAGAGTGGCCAATTATTTATATGACTGACTGCCGATCACACGCGCTTGTCGGCTGCATGTGTAGCTACTAGGTGCTGTCTTTTCTTTCACTTGTATGTAAGATCAAAGTCCAGTACCCACCTATATCAGGTGGAGTAAAAATAGTTAAGTAGTTACTTTGTGTGAAGTTGCTAAAGAACATTTAGCATTGAGCCCAGTAAAAGAACCATTTTTAGGGATTCGTAGGTACCTCGTCCTACAAGGAATCCTTATTTATACCTTTGATAATGATAAGCCTTATACTTACGCCATGTCTGTCTGTCTCTCCGTACGTCCACGTCTTTAGCTTAGATACCTACTACTAAATGCCAGGAGGCTATAATTTTGCATCTTGAAAAATGTTTTTGCATGCTAAAATATATGTACTTAATTGAGCATAGTGTTGATTTCAATTAGAAACAAAACACAAAACATTATAAGTTTGATAAAATCATTTTTCGATATAGGGATAATATCTGTTTGCAAAATATCAAGCTTTGGTTGGTATTTTCATGAAAACAAAGTGGAACGTACCAAACTCAAAGTAGGGTGTCCTGCCTGCCTTAAAGAACTCACCAATAACGTTAAAAAAGTCTTAGCATCATACCCCGACCCCTTATTAGCAAATATATTAATTAACTATGTGTAGGTACACGATGTAGGTAGATACCTGTTAGAACTTATTAACGCAACAAAATAAATATATACATAGGTACATAAACAAAACATCTATCACGAGGAAGTCAATGACGTTAACCACTTGCCTGATCGGAGGACACTGCTAGACAAAGAAGACACCATATCCACAAGATTCTTTTAGACATTTTCTATATTTTAAAGAACTCTAATTAATACTTATAATAATAAGGTTTTAAAACACATCTGAGATCAAGAAAATGCGATACGTTCTATTCACAAACAAAAACATACTGAACTGAACGGGAAAGAGTGATATTACTGGGTGGCTTCTTATTCACAGCAGAATCGATGTGCTCTACATCCTCTATCTCGTTCACTCGTAACGCCATACTATGAGACACATGCAATTAATCGCGTGGTTTCACTGACTTTTTGATCGAATATGCACTTGGTGGTCCGAAGGTCAGGAGCGTCTCGTGTTTATATTTGTGGACTCGAATGTCAATTTAAGATGAATTGTTTTGTTGTGTATCTAATCTAATACCTTTAAACGAGCAATTCTTGTATATAGTATATATATATATATATATATATATATATATATATATATATATATGTATAATCAGGATCTCGGAAACGGCTCCAACGATTCCGCTCGGGCTGAAACTCGGTACCAAGCGTTTTCCCACAGATAAGACCAAGCTAGATCAATTTTTCGGGTCTATAATGACTCCCCCATTTAAAAAAGTCCTGAAAAAAATACCGTTTCAGAAATAAATCTCTGTATGACTAACGTTGATTATGACTAATGATACATTATGACTTAAAATTTTATGGGAGAAAAGGGGCACCGCAATTTTTCATTCCCGAAAACCCCCACATACCTACCAAATTTCATCGAAATCGTTGGAGCCGTTTCTAAGATTCTGTTTATATATATACATGAATTGCTCGTTTAAAGGTATTAGATTAGATTAGATTAGATCTAGAGAGTTCCGTACTTCAAACACCTACCTATAAGTACCTAGATGTAAATGTATTAAAAAACTAATCAGGTTAAAATTAACTAAGCGTAGGTACCTACCTCTATAGTAGGTCTGCATCTATAACGGGTCTTGTGTTTTGTCTACGAATTTATTTGAATAAAAATAAACTTTATGAAGTTAGGGATTAATTTTCAAGAACAGAAACAAAGGGAAAATGTTTAATTTATTTAAATTTACTAAAAGCCCCTATGCGCTATGATAAATTGAATCGGGACATTAATAATGTTAGCGCCTTACAATTTTGTATTGCAATTATTCTATATTGCGGTAATTTACCTTCTAATAAAAAAAGGCGTGACTTCTTTAAAAACAAGTTTAAAACTTAACATTAGTCGAAAAAAATATTTTTTTTTGTGAGGAAAATAATAAACTACAAACACGAGGTCGTTTGTTGAACAAGTAGGTATACTTATTGTAGCGTAATTTTATAAAAGACGAAGAAACCACTTCAAACCACGTAGTAATTTATGATTTCATGAATCACAGAACCAAGATTATTTTTTCGAGAGATATCTTCTTTTCACCGTCATCCACGTATCGCCCAAATCTCTCCGTCTCAAGCTCTCATTCTTTTTTACCTGTCCCTATTCAAATTCAAGCTAACAGCGAAATCAGCCAGACCAACAACGAGACACAATATCAATGAAAAAGGTTACACTAATAAATTTGTAGCATATCAATTGCTACATTATATATTAATAGTACCTGGGCGACCGAGCTCCACTCGGGCTGAAACTCGGCACCAAGCATTTTCCCAGAGATAAGACCAAGCTAGATCAATTTTTCATCCCTGAAAACCCCCACATACCAAATTTCATCGAAATCGTTGGAGCCGTTTCTGAGATTTTAATTATTTATTTATTTATTTATTTGGAAAAAAAAATACATTTGTAGGCTAACAGTAAGATACCAACTTGCTTAGGTACAATGTTATTTATAAATATACATGCATGATTAAATTACCTATATTACAATTTCGTTATAAAGACGGTTTATTCTGTATAACAATAATTGGCTAAGTAAAGTTTTTTTAAGAGGTGCTAATTATATTTTTTTTCGACAGTCGGCGTTCTGAAGATCGAGAAACTGCAGCTGTTTTATTTTTATCTCCTATTGTTTACTGGAAATATTTTTTTAAGTGTTCGAGTTGACATTTGTGAGATTTAATGGCTGACAAGCGGTTCGTGCTCAGTACTTAGTAGAAACAGAAAAAAAACTAAGTCATCTGTCACTTTTGTCCATGTCAAACCGTTTGCGTTTCGTTTGCTTTGCATTTTGGTGTGATTTTTGGACTATTTTTAACAACCTCCGCACAAAATCCGGATTTACAATTTTACCGCATTTCTCCACGACTTATGCACGATAATTGAATCACGATTGAATATTTTTGATCATTATTTTGGAACTGCTTTTCGGACAATGCAAAGTAAACGAAACGCAAACGGTTAGATTTTATTTGACATTGACAATTGACTTCGTTTTATTTTCTATTTCTGCTAAGTACTGAGCACGAACCGCTTGTCAGCCATTAAATCTCACAAATGTCATCTCGAACACTTAAAAAAATATTTCCAGTAAACAATAGGAGATAAAAATAAAACAGCTGCAGTTTCTCGGTCTAGAAGAAGACTACTGTCGAAAAAAAATATATTTAGCACCTCTTCAAAAAACTTTACTTAGCCAATTATACTTATATATAAGTATATATGTATATATTATATACAAGAATTGTTCGTTTAAAGGTATTTGATTAAAGATAGGTAGATATTAGAGCCATGCTATAAACAGGGGCTAAATTCAGGAACGGGGCCTTCGCGGGTTTGGTAGCGGTAATTCAATCGTTTGGGTTGGGTTTGGTTTGAACTGCTATTCAGGAACGCCAAAAATCACTGGTTTGCGAGTGGTTTGGGCCGAGTTTGGGATGAGCCTTATTTAGTTGTTTATATATTTATTTATTTACAAAGCGAATTAACAGGATAATAAGGCTCATCCCAAGCTCAACCCATTCCTATCCTCTCCCAAACGATTTAGTTACCGCTCGCAAACCTTGTTGGGCTGTTCCTGAATTTAGCCCCAGTACTAGGGTTACATTACACAAATAAATACAGACCTGCAAAGATAGTTGCAGCAGACAGGCCAAAATCAAACAAATCAATCGAAACATCGTCGTGCTACCTAAAGCTTAATATAATTTTAGGTACTAATGTGTCTGTGGACAGGAAAATACTTCAATCTCTACGCAAATGTGCGCTAAAGTGTTTCTTA
Organism: Archips xylosteana; assembly: GCA_947563465.1. NCBI lineage: Eukaryota > Metazoa > Arthropoda > Insecta > Lepidoptera > Tortricidae > Archips > Archips xylosteana. The sequence continues at coordinate 7,438,625 of OX387363.1, forward strand.
TAAGCAGACGTTCCGCTTTATATGTATTAGTTCTGTGATAAGGTTGGTCTCCAATGCTGCACACGATACGATACGACGCGGTTAGGTACGGCTTGGCACTTCACGCCTAAAGATACAGCTACCGTCCACTTTTCACGGAAATAAACAATGAAGAATAATGAAAATTAGACCGATTCTTCATAAAAACTAAATGAATTATAAATGTGTGAATTACTTACTTCTACTTTTCGTAATGAAGATGTATTTATTGTTACATGAGGTATTTTTATTACCTTAGCCCATAAGCTGGCAACGCGTCCGTAATGTTCTGGTGTCGGAAGAGTCCATAGAGGTGATAATTATAATTATGATGCGTTAAATAAAATTAAAAGTTAATAAAAGTTCCACATCCAATTTTATTTATCATTAAAACTGCACGATTCGTTTGGATGTATTCTTAATTTTGTTTCTATTTTATTCATATTCATAATTAATATTTTATTTGTTATTCCAACTTTATTATTTTTATTTCATTTAATTCGATGTTGACAACAGAACTTTTGAAATTAGGTACGAGTCTAAATATAGGCAATAATCTTCTCTAATATATAAAAATCTCGTGTCACGGTGTTTGTTACCGAACTCCTCCGAGACGGCTTGACCAATTTTTATGAAACTTTTTTCTCTGTATTCGGTAGGTAGGTCTGAAAATAGGTCGTAGGCTATTTCTTATACCCGTAATATGGCAAAACAACGTTTGCCGTGTCAGCTAGTATAGCGATAAATAAATCGTATATGGCATTGGAAACAAACATAACTCGCAATGAGGTCATAGCTCTCGGCGGGACATCCCTGCAACTTATAGGGCAACCTATACCCATCATCAGTACAGTAAAATTACATAAAGTTTACCACTGACAGATGGTTTGCCTTCATTTCATATTCAACTTTAACGACCTACAAATAAAGCCAATTTTAGAATACTGTTACCCACGTTTGCAGATTTTGTAATAGCTACTTTATTTGTATGGTGTTAAAGTTGGAAATTAAATTAAGGCAAGCCATCTGTCAGTGTTAAACTAAAAGTAAACGTATTGTACATATCCATTGAAAAATGTTGCATTGGTTGATGATGATGACGCACCTGATGATTAATTTAAAGCAGGTAATCATGACGAAAAGTTAAAGAAATTGCTTCCTCGGCATTATTTATTGAAACATTTTATAAATATTTCCTTATTTTTCTTTCAAAATTCGCCTGGAGACGCGTTTTACGATTCAAGTGAACTGATAACGCATATTATTATCTCTGACCAATGTCGCTCATTTATCGTAATCTACTTACTATCAAATCTATGCAAATTAATGTTTTGACGCTTATGTATAATCCCTTCGTTTGTTCCCCAACATTTCCTTGAATATCATGCTAAATAAGACTTAGAAAACTTTGAAAATTTCATCGATAACATTTTCATAATCCCAGCATCTGATGGGTGCCAATATTGCAACATGAATTTATATTATCGCACAATCAATAACAACTCTTAAATATAGATGTGATAAGACTGATTTTCATTTGTCTCTCTTAATGTTATAACACTAAAAATAAGAACTTATCAGTACTAAGATATCTTGTTATCAATATGATGCGATGTTTACTCTAATCCCCTTGTTCCCGGAGTTTTTCTCTAAAATTTGAAAATCTGTGCTTTTGAGCATTGTTTTATTACGCGCGATAAGTTTTTTGAAAACCAACGCTTCTGACTATATGATTTTCATTTCATTCTGATTAAAATTATTCCCAAAATGACGTCACACAATCTTACTACAATGTCACGTTGTTTAAAACAATCAATCGGTAGATATCGCGTTTATTGGATTTAATAATGAATCAAACGGTTTTATCTGATTATATACTCACACCTAATAGGTAGACTCATTCCGTTTTAAATGCCGCATTTGACGATCTATGACAATATAACTTAACACAAACCTAAGCATAGTTGTGCTTGCAATATCACCATCAAAGATGCTTATCTTTAAATTAAATTAAAAATCCTTTATTTCAGGCCAGATGAAATGAAATGAAATGAAATGAAAAAATTTTATTTCGCACACACAAAAATAAAAAATAAAAAAAAACACAACTATTAAGACAATACAATTTTAAAAATATAAAAAAACAATAAAATAAAAATAAAATAATATATGATAAAGTGTACGAAAAAGGTCCCGCCTCAGCATAAATGCGGACTCCTGGGGTGGAGCCAGCGCTGATCTTCCGGCGAGACCATTTTTATCAGCCACAGAAACCCTGCCGTGCAACACGGCCTAACGCGGTATGCAGAACGCAGCCGTTGCGACTGCAACGAGCAGCGCTGTCTGGCGGCGAACAGAACAAACGACCGATACATAACCTAAAAAAGACCGTGCGCACGACATGGTTCCTGTGATTGAGAGATTAATACAAAACAACTTACGCAAAACAGATATTAAAAAATATAAAACTAGCCTAATTACACAAAAAAAAAGAAAACAAAACAAAATGTGAACATCAAGATGGATTAAATTGTTAATTCCAATCCTCTGTATTGGGGACATAAAAGTGGTAAGAGGTTAAATCTAACATGGATACATGGATAAAGCATGTTAACCAACTTTTTGTGCACATATAATTATAAAGTATGTAATCATCGGAGAGAACAAAAAGGAGATCTTATATTGTTTTCTTAATGGAACAGAAAAAACAGGTATATATCATTATAACACTCACTAGATAAACTAAAGAAATACAGACTACCTAAACTAAAACTAGAAACAGCTTATGTTTAAAGTTAATGCTTCCTGTTGCCGCTGGTGTTCATTTATAAACTTTTTAAGTGCATTTCTAAAACCAGTTTCACTTCGCAGGTTCCTGAAGGGTGGCGGGATATTATTCCAGCATTTAGTCGCCATATATCTGAAACTACCTCTGAAAGCTGCGGACGCGTGTTGAGGTGTCATCAGCTGTATACTGCATTGTCGTGTTCTCTGCGATCTCTGAGTGGACAACCACGACAACTTATCATAGAGATATGCTGGAGCTTTGTGCTTAATAACACCAAAAAGGAGGCACGCCAAATGCAGCCTACGGCGCTGCTCCATCTTGAGGATATTGTGCTTATTTAAAAAAGGTGTGACATGCGCTCTTGGTGGAATGTTAAAGCAAAACCGAGCACAGGCATTCTGCACCCGTTGAATTAGACGTTTTGTTTTTGCCAGGATTCTCGGACCATATACAGAATCCATGTAATTCAACTTTGATAGGATGAGTGACTCAACCAACTGCATGCGCAGGGCTTCACCAATAAAGGGCCGTATGCTGTAGAGTAATTTGAGCCTGTAGAAGCAGTTACTAACAGAGCCCGCTACATGTTTCTCAAATCTAAGTCCACTGTCCAGTATAAGGCCAAGACTACGTGCCTCATGTATACGCTCTACGTGTTCATCTAACAACTTAACATCTATAGTGGGCCTGATGCTATTTATCTGACATTTTGTACCAAAGAGGACATATTTGGTTTTGGTAGGATTAAGCATTAAGCTATTGCTTGCGGCCCAAGATGCTATATTTTCAAGGTCAGTATTTAGTTTTTGTATTGCACTGTCAATATCTGTAGGCTTACACGAAATGTATATCTGTATGTCATCTGCATATATATGAAAACCACAGTGCGTGATGCGGGTCCTGATGTCTGCTGTATATAAAATAAAAAGGATCGGTCCGAGGATTGATCCCTGCGGAACGCCCCTAGAGAGGTCCTTCACTGCTGAAAATTTAGTTGATCCGTCACTTAAGCCAAGCTTAACATACTGGTTTCGCTTATGGAGGTAACTATGGAACCAATACAGAGCACTATTATCAAAACCATAGTAACTTAATTTTGATAGCAACAAATTAACATTTATACAATCAAATGCCCTGGAAAAATCAAGTAGGACAAGCAATGTGCACATGCCCCTATCCTGTGCCCACAAAATATTGTCGGTGACATCAAGCAAGGCAGTAACTGTACTTCGCCCTTTCCGGAAACCCGACTGTACATCTGGTAAGATGCCATTGCACTCGAGGTAATCAGTCAACTGCGCGCATACAGCCTTTTCAAGTATCTTAGACATACAGGGTAGTATACTGATTGGCCTAAGATCTTTTAGTTCAACAGGGTTAGAGTTTTTAGGGAGTGGACGCACAACTGCTGTCCTCCAGGCATCAGGGAAAGTGGACGTTAAAATGGACATATTGATCACATCAGTCAACAAATCCACTGTGTACGGAAAAGTCATAAGTAGCATATTCAAACTAACTAAATCACTCCCCTCAGCATTTGACTTTAAACTAGAGACAATTTTAAGTAGTTTGTCCGAGCTAACAGTTCTAATATGAAACTTGGAGTCATTGAATCTATGGTACTCATAGTAGGTCAATTGAGAAATAGTCACCTGCGAAGAGGCTGGTAGGTTCAGAAAGTGGTTATTTATAATGTCAGGGTCATCGAAAATAGTAGGAAGTTCTATACTATTTTTAGGCAAAACAGTATTTTTTAGATTTTTCCAGAGCTTTTTTGGATTTTTAATATTATTATTTATGTTATGGTTGAAATAAGCAGTTTTTTCATGATAAAGCGCTTTGTTTACTGTGGCTTTAAGGTCTTTATAATATAATTTTTTACTCTCGGCGCCTGTTCTATGATAGTCAGCAACAGCCCGATCACGCAGATTCATCATAAATTTCACAGTGTCAGTGATCCAGGGGTAAGAAGGTCCTCTTACTATGGAAGTCTTTATGGGTGCATGCATATCAAATAAACAGGATATATGCTGACTTAACGCTTCAACCTTTTCATTAACATTTGGTAGTGCAGACATCAGGTCCCACCTCACACTCTGAAGATCCAAGTCAAAGTTAGAACGATCGATATTATTGAGGGGCCTGTGTGTTATAGTATAAGGCTTTGGCTTATTTCGCTTAATATTAAACTCACATACAACCATGCAGTGTCCAAGAAGTGAGCCCACATGCACAGTGCTGCTTTTTCTAGCAGTCATGTCCGTGCAAACAACGTCAATTAGTGTTTGGCTAGTGTTCGTAAAGTGTGTGGGCTCCGTTACCAATTGTGCTAAATTAAAACTAGACAAAAAATTATTAAATTTAGAAATTTTAGGGTCAGAGGTAGAAAATAAATTAATATTGAAGTCACCCAGTAGTATTAGGTTATCATATTGTGACAATGAACTAATTGTATCCGATATGGCGTCTAAAAATAGATCAATGTCCTGCCAGGGAGGGCGGTACGCTGTACCTATTACTATTTTTTTCCCTTGGAGAGTCATATGTAACCACATCTGTTCTATTGATTTGTGCTGGGGATCTACTGGATGCGGTAAATTACGTACTCTAACATTATTTTTAATATAATACCCGACTCCCCCTCCTTTTGAACGTAAGCCCTGTGTTCGTGGATTATGGCGTAGTTTACATCCCGGAAGAACGGGTGCCCGACCTTCATCCCCCCCCTTTAGCCAAGTTTCATTTATAGCTAAGACGTCCAAATCTAGTCGAGTACAAGTCACAATAAAATTGTCATGGTTTGTACCCAGAGATCCTGCATTATACAAACCTACGCGTAGTTGTTTACAAGTCATGGTATATGCAATTATGCCCGGAGATAAGCGACCGCGACAGGGAAACCGGTTTTACTTCAGAAACAGGCAAAGCGATCGCTGGAAGTGTGGCGGTAGTTTTATGGTTATTAGCGTTAGTGCGTGTTGTGGTGTAAAATAGATAATAATGAATAATGAAAATTATGCGTTGATTGGGATTACATGTATAATATATGTAAAATATTGATTTGAGAGTAGGGTAACAAGTTGAATATAAGTGTAATGAGTGTTCCATATGTGGTGTTGTGTCGAAGTGACCGAGCGGCAACAGTAACAATAACAAGATTACGGAGTTAGACAGTGATACAAAACAAACAAATACATCATGCTCAAACATTTCGTGGACCAAAAACACGATTTAAATCTGACTCCATTCGTAGACGGTGCCGAGGCGAATCAGTGCCTGCCCGCTGTCGCGCGTAGATCCTACCATCCCTGGTCCACACATACCGCCAGCCGTGCTGCTGCTTCAACTCCCGAGCCCTGTACAGCAGACGTCGATTGTGGGGGGTCAGCCGCTCGTTCACATAGAACCTGTCTGCACGGCCTGGAATGCCGGTGCCCTCCGTGGTCGCACCGCGGCGCACGCGCGCCGCCTGCAGCAGCCGGTCCCTCACGACGCGGCGCGCCAGGCGCACCACGAGCGGCCGCGGCCGCGGCGCCGGGCCCTGTCCGCCCTCCGGCTGAGGCGCCCGCCCCACGCGCGTCGCGTCGACGATGTCGTACTCGGTGAGTGTGACCCCCAGCTTCTGCCCCAAGGCCGCCACCAAATGCATCGGATTCTCGCCACTAGTTTCTGGCACACTAGATATCTCAATATCATTTAGTAGCAGCTCCTGATCCCGGTCGTTGAGTTCTAGTCTTAGCTGCGATATAGTGTCGACCATAGCAGCCTCAGCGGTGGCGCCGTTAGGCTGGGGCCTGCCTTCCAAGGACTCAACCCGAGCGCAGAGCGCGTCGATGCGCTCATCGCATCCGTCGATTCTAGCCGTGAGGCTCGTCATAGCTGCGCGTAGGGCATGCAGCTCATGGCTCATCGTCCGCATCTCCTCACGAAAGAGCCGGAGCTCTGTGACCAGTAGCTGCATGTCAGTAACGCGCGACGCATCCAGCCCATTGTCGTGCGGGGTTGTATCGTGCGGACGATTTTCATTGAAAGAGACCTCCATGACGGAGCTGTCTTCCTCAGGCTTCTCCGGACTCACAGCCGCACGGAACCGCCCCGCACCACGACCCATATTTACATTCGCGTATCCGCCCCGCACCGGAGTTTCCGTGTTGTCCGTCCTGGGCTCTGCAATTATACACTGCACACACTTCCAGCTACTCCATTCCCTTGTTTCCTTGCTGTGAAAAAACTCCTTGGTCATTTTCGCGCAGAGGAGATCATACTTTCTGTGGCAGTTAAAACAGTTCAAAAATTCGCTATCAACGATCTTATTTAGACACCCAGCACAAATCGCCATTGCAAATTCGATCCACTGTTGTATATAACAAGGTATAAAATCCGTTAACCAGTCTTCGGCACTTGACAGCTCCGCACGCGCAATTACTAACAGCTGATTCGCTAACTGCCTGTCAGATGACCCTCACTGTTTAAATTGTAAAACAAAGTAAAATTGCCTGTATATCACTTCAAACACTGATATTGAGCACAATAGTATGTTTATAATGAAATAAATGTTTTGACGATGAAAAACACAGTTTCTATTATCTAGATTTAACGATCACGGCGTTCACACCAACTGCTTACTAATTTTAAGGTAATTAAATACAGAGCGAGTCCAAAGTGCGTAATTCTCCGAAAACGTCAACGTATCAACGTATCAACAGATGACCCATAAACTTGTTAGTAGATACATAAACTTAAATTTACTAGACTTTGTTAGTTTATACATGGATACATTATTTATTATTATTATGTAGGTACGTATTATTTATTTTAACCGTCCAGTCACGATCCCCACCCAGTGTTTAGTGATAGGGCAGTCGAGACGTTCTGCAAACATCCCCAGAATGCCGTTGCTGCTGCCGCGCACACGTCGCAGCAATGAGGCGACTCTCTTTCGTCTTACTGCATAAAAGTCGTCTATGTGCGCCTCGGCGAACATAGCAGACGCACTACAGTGGCGCGGCATCCTCAACAGCATTCTGAGTATGTTATTGTATTGAACTCTCAATGCACTATATACACGCCTAGTATGACTCACCCATACAGGCTGCTCGAGTAGAATACCTGGCAATAGGCTCTAAACAAAGCTTGCCTCGTACATCGAGCAAACCTGCGAGCAATCATCATGTTCCCCCTGACCGCCAACGCCCTCCTCTCCCTCTCTACGTCTACATCGTCCTTCAGGTTGTATGCTTGTATGTGATGATGTGGCCCAGGTACTTGAACTGGTCCACAACAGCAAGAGCCACCCCACCCAGCACAATCGAAGGCACAACTGAAGGGTTAAATTTATGAGCTTTAAAAATTACCACTTCACTCTTCTTGGAGTTGTACCTTAGACCGTGCTGCGCCGCGTAGCCCTCGCATATGCCGACCATTTCTCTTATACCCTTGATTGAGGGGCTCAAAAGCACCATATCATCCGCATAGCTTAAGTTATTAACACATTTGCCATCAATAAAACATCCGACATGAGTGTTACTGAGCCCCTCAATCAGCTTATTGACGTAGAGATTGAACAGAACCGGAGACGATAGACCGCCCTGTCTCACCCCACATTGGAGTTTGTATTCATCAGACACCACCCCCGCCCATCTCACTTGATTGACCTGGTTGCCGTACCAATACTTCAGTATATTTATACAATCTGCGTAGACTCCCTCCTGCTCTAATTTTTGCCAAAGCAGGTCATAGACAACCAGGTCAAATGCCTTAGACAGGTCCAGAAAACACCCATATACTGGTGTATTCCTGTCGGTGTAGTACTTGATAGTTTGCTTTAATGATAATATGGCACTCTCAGTAGACAGCCCCGCTCGGAAACCAAACTGGGCGTCGTGCACTGTAATTATTTTAATAAGGTGGTCATTAACCAAACCATCAAGCACCTTCGCTATTACGGTAGCAAGTGAGATTGGCCTGTAGTTTGCAATGTTCGAAACATCCCCCGCTCTGCTCTTAACTAGAGGCACTACCATAGTCCTCATTAGGTGGTCAGGAAGATAAGCGTGCCTCAAACATAGCGTGAAGAACATTGCCAACACTCGCGGCAGATGTACACCTGCGTATTTAAGATGCTCGATGCTGAGCTCATCGTGCCCGGGAGACTTGCCTCGCTGCATATCTTTGATTATCGATCTTACATCTTTAGCAGTGATTGTGATGTTAGGCACTCCTTCAATGGTCCCAACATCGTTCATCTCAACTTGGGACGAAGCTATGGGCGATTGTATCTGAAAAAGCTTTTTAAAATTATTGGCAATGTCCCTCTGATCAACCCCCCCAACTGATCCCCCGCCAACGCTCACAGGTACTCCGGGCCCCACATTGAATTTATATGTGTTTTTCCAGAAAGCCCTAAAATCTTTTGCTTGATGGTTGGAAGCTAATATGTCACTTTTAATTTGCTCCTGTCTATCTTGGCACCATCGAAGCTTGGCCTTGAAACGCCTTCTACTTTCACACATTTTGTCATAAATGGTCCCATGAGACGGCCTTCCCGCAAAGATCCAATCCCGAAACCTATCCCTGGCAGTCCTGTGAGCGTCCGCGACGTATTTATTCCACCCTATCACATAACCACCCCTTCTCTTACATTTTGGCTTTGTACTCTGCTTAGCCGCATATGTCAAAATATTTATTATATTACTGTACATTTTATCTAGCACTACATGATGACCGCATTGATTACATAAGTTATCTGCACATTCATTCAATTCAGGGGGATAATTTAAGTCTTTGAGGCTTTCATCACATAAATTATGAATATTATCTTTACCTTCGTGGATACACTTACCACTTAGGTACCTCCTAAAATAAAGGAATCTCTGTTTGTCCTATATGTACGTCAGTCACGGAACAAAAAGCTCCGTCAGTTTATAAATAGGTACCTACTTTAATTTCACACTTTGCAAGCACAAGTTACCTTCCTATGAACAGTTGAACTAAAACATTTATATTAATTTGACCTGCCATTATACTTTGATAAACGAAGTGATAACACCTAATCGTTTACGATGAATAAAACTATTAAATGCAAACAGCTTTAATATCATCATTGCAATTTCATGTGATTCCTTGGCGCCAACAACTTGTCTACCTACAAGCAAAAGTCTAAGTATAACAACGAACATCAGCTAGTCAACTATAACAACGAACTGTTTTAAACTTTCGTGATTATCACTCATCATAATTAATTACTAAACTAATAAAATAAATATTAGGGGACAATCTTACACAAATCGACCTAGTCCCAAACTAAGCAAAGCTTGTACTATGGGTACTAGACGACGATAAACATACTTATATAGATAAATACATACTTAAATACATAGAAAACATCCATAACTCAGGAACAAATATTCGTGCTCATCACACAAATAGATGCCCTTACCGGGATTTAAACCCAGGACCTCCCGCTTCGTAGGCAGGGTCACCACCAACTAGGCTAAAGCGGTCGTTAAAACTAAACGGGACTTAAGTATCACGCAATAAATATTTATTTATTTACCTCGACGTTTCAGCCACATTGCAGCAACCGTGGTCACGAGTTAACTGAAGTGTAGGGTGTCAAGTTTGTTTAGCCGCACGAGTCTTTCGAACTACCCGCATCCCGATTAGAATCAGCACCCGTATCTTGAACTACCCGCACTTAATCAAGATTTTTTAACGGCACCCCATCACACCGACACACAACACTCACAACATCCGACGATCTCTCCGAACACTCCTGCCGACGCCAACATTTGTTTATAACAGAATTCCACGAAGACGAAAGCTTATATCCATCCTCCCGGTTGAAATTTTTGTGTTTTTAAATTTCAACCGCTTCACGGTTCACGGTTGCTGCAATGTGGCCGAAACGTTGAGGTAAATAAATAAATATTTATTGCGTGATAAGTCTTGTTTAGTTTAGTAATTATGTATAACAACGAACCTTTTCATTCCGCGCCTGACTGTACTAAGTAGTTGTAAAGATAAAGATTGAAAGATTTTATTAGCAAGTTTGAAGACAGTCAAGACTCAAGACATTTCCCAAATTAGATAGGTATGTACTCTTTGTAGGTAAATTAATTGGATACAAATAAGATAGATAGGATCTTTGTCGGTTAATAAGATCTTTGTTAATAACCGCTTACTGGATTGCACCTATAATATCAATATTGGCATATCATTAGCATAAACATAAGTAGTTACTTAATTAACGCCTGCTGAACCTTTTGTAGATGTCGATTGACTGATCTTTTAGTATTTCTGTTTTGTAGGACATTATAAAGGAACTTACATCGTCGTTGCATGTCCATTTTAACAACTTGTGAAGAGAAATACCGATAAAAACTGATTTATAATTAATTACGTATCCAAAATCACAACAGCTTAAAATATTAGTCAAAAATCTGATCCAAATTGAATCTGTGCACGATTTTTGCATAAGACGATGAATTCAATTTAAAGCCTACTTAGTCTGGAAGTAAAAACAACGAAAGAATACACATGATGGTAAGTATATTGGTAATTTCACCGAAAAATTGTATGCGATATTATTTTCTCATTGAGAGTTGAGACTCCGTAAACAGCTTTAATGGGACAGACCTGTCAGAACTGTTCCTAAGCACCAGACGGATATTTCAACGCCTGAACTAAATATTTAAAGTAACGTTGCCTAGAGTATGCAGTAGGGTTACCAAATTCTTAGGACCCAAAATTAAGGGTAGTTCTACCAGTATTTCAACCCATATCAGTATCCTGTCGTATATATTGAGGCAATTAGCCGTAGGTACCTAGCCGAAGGTTTCATAAAATGATACAATGTGCTTGCGGTATACTTAATTAAAATATAAAAATTTCATACTATAGTATAAATCTTCCCAGGTGAACTTTTCGCTTCGAGCCCTTATCTTTCAAAACAAACGGTATCGTCATAGTATTAAGGTTCAAATTAAATGTAATGGATCGAAGCGAAAAATTCACCTGGGAAGATTTATACTGTAACTGTAGCTCATTCTCACCGCAATGGTAGCCTATAGCATAAGAATAAATAATAACAGAGTAGAAGGGAAACTCCCGCTCCGGCCGGACTCAAGATCACGATATTAGAGTACTCGCTAAGCGAGAACTCAGTCAGGGTGTCACGGCCGGCGTCGCCGCACGCGCATTTGGCTGTGAACTGTTTGCGCGTTCGTTTTATTGGAAACAAATAACAATGACGTCAAGTTATTGTGGTGTATAAACAATTCAAAAACGATGCCAAATCACCTTAAATGGCTTCATTTGGTATGGCACTTGTAATAACTTCTTACTTAGAAGTACCTACCTATAATATGTAGGTACGTACAGTCAAGGATTTTAATTGCTAGGCCACTTGCCACTGTTCGTAAGGGCCGGCGCCCACTGACGGCATGGCACGGCGTGGCATTTTATTACTATCAAGTTGTTTTGAATCTTAATCAATGAGTTTAGAATTCATGTTACTTTATTGGTTATTCGTTGCGTCATCCCTCGGCACGTCGCGGCATCGTGGTATCGAAATAAAGAAACATGAATTCTAAACTCATTGAAATAAGATTGAAAATACCTTGATAGTATAGGTAACGCCACCAGAGTTGAGGCCACGCACGCAACCACATCTCATGTAATGACAGCGGGATTTTGACGTTGTGTTGTCGTTAAACGTCAACACAACGTCAAAATCCCGCTGTCATTACATGAGATGTGGTTGTGTGCGTGGCCTCAACTCTGGTGGCGTTACCTATAATAAAATGCCACGCCGTGCCATGCCGTCAGTGGGCGCCGGCCCTATTTTAGCCGTGTAATGCAAATCAGCATATACGAGTAGGTATAAGCGGCTTCACCCGATTTGCATTACTCGGCTAAAATGCGAACAGTGGCAAGTGGCCTAACAATTAAAATCCTTGACTATACCTAATGATTTATAAATCTCATATTTTGTAAAACTAGAATAAAATAATGATTTCAAAGTAAATAAAAACTTAATATTTTAGCAATATTATCTTAAGACGTAAGTAATATTGAACAGTTAGCAACCCTAGCAACACGCCTGGACGACAGAGGGGTGTAACGACGTGAGGGGGGAAGTAGGTATATAAATGGCGGCGTTTTGGACGCGGACAAAAGAGATTCCCTTCTACTCTGTTATTATTTATTCTTATGCCTGTAGTGATTAAACTTATGCCTCTCCAGGAGAGGGTCGTGGGTTCGAGACTGCAATTGGCTCGCGCCTCTGAGTTTTTCGAAATTCATGTACGAAATTGCAATTGGTCCCTTTTGTGACAGCATTATAATAATAATAATATGTACATAACTATCTATGTCTTTGTCTATGTTTGTCCTCTTATTTTCGCCTGTGTACGTGTTATTGTTGTTATAAATAAATGTTTTTCTTTCTTTCATTCGAAATTTACCATGAGCTTTACGGTGAAGGAAAACATCGTGAGGAAACCTGTATACACCTACGACGAAATTCGATGGTGTACCAATGAGGTCTCCAATCCGCACTGGGCCCGCGTAGAAGCTACGGCCCGAACCCTCACTTTCTGAGAGGAGGCCTATGCAGAGTCGCAGGCAATGGGATGCATATAGGCCGATAGGATGAAATGATAAAGCAATTCAAGGCAATTTAGATATAATATTTGTGAGAAGTAAGAAGTAAATTAAATGACTATGACTATCTACCTCACATGGTCTGAGGTATCTACCTAGCTCTACCACTGGAAACTCAGATAGGATTGCTGGGAACTAAAAGTAAAACCGGGACCGGGAAAAGATAGAGAAAGGAATTCTACGCAGAGGGAGTCGCTGGCAACTGCTAGTAATTAATAAGTAAGAAGTAAATTAAATCAGTACTTACCTTCCTACCTAGCTAGGTAGTAGTTCAGCTGTACCTGCTACCAAGGATGATATAGACTGGATTGGCAGTCGCCATAGTACGGATCGGCCGCGGTTTTTGTAGTTCGATTATTAAATCTAGATGGCGCTGAAATATAGCCAGAGGCTTTGAAGGCAAAACAATAAGACTACAGATTTTTCATATCACTGCAAATGTATTATGCAATATTTTTGAAAAATAATACATTTGTAGTAATATGAAACAACTGTAGTCTTATTGTTTTGCCTTCAAAGCCTCTGGCTATATTTCAGCGCCATCTAGATTTAATAATCGAACTACAAAAACCGCCGCCGATCCGTACTATGGCGAATGCCAATCCAGTCTATATCATCATTGCTGCTACTAAACTGGGAACTGAGAAAGGATTGTTGGGAATCGGGATGGTGACACCACAAAATCAACTGACGTACTTTTTATGAGCTGTCAAAACCAAAACACAATTCTCTAATAGAGTTTATAATGCAACTTATGTATGACGTTACTTGTTCGTCAACTCAATCAACTAACTAATCTAATTTTGCAGTTAATCGAAAATTAATCTGGTTTTCAGGGCTAAAATAAAGCGTTTTTTACTTGAGTTGTATCTTCGAATTATTTTTTAATGGCGTCACCATCTCTATTAGAAGTAAGACACATGGTAAGGTTCAGCGTTTATTGTTGGGAGGGTTCAGTCGGCGCGCTGCGCAGAGTGGCGTTGTGCGCCTGGTGGCTGCGCAGGCTCTGGCTATTGAGCGGGAAAATAAGGGTTATCCCGGGTAACATCCCTAACTTCTCGCAAAAGCGCTGACTTTATGCGGTGCTGAATAGTACTACTTTGCTATCGCTCTCCAAAGGGTCAGTCATAATGCTGGCGCGCCGTCATGAGCCGTTCCCGAGTACAGCCCTTGTGGCCGTTGTGACGACGCTCTTGGACACTTGAAAACAATTGAACGACGGAAAGTCACTTCCACTTTCTTAACTTCATGCTAATGTTTAAAGGGACATATAAAATCCATATTCCACACTTATATTATAAATGCGAATGTTTGTAGCTGTGTCTCTATCTATCTGTTACCTTTTCAGCTTAAACTGCTGAACCGCCGATTTAGATGAAATTTGAGTCCCGGGAAAAGATAGGGATAAACGAATTCTTCGCAGGGGGAGTCGCTGGCAACAGCTAGTAATCATTAGGTACTTAAATTAAATCAGTACCTACCTAGCTACTGTACTTAGACACTGGCCACCGAGACCGTGTTGCAGTTTCAAATATTTAAATCAAACGGATTCTGGAATTCGAATCCCGAAACAAACAGCGAACAGCGGGCGGTCTTGGGAGCCATTCCTTGATTAGGCCGACCACGCGAGTGTTCTAATATTATAATGTACGATTAATAAACAGTGTAACAGTTAGAAATCCAAGTTTTCTTTTATAAGTCTAGTTCAAGTTAGGATTTTAGCTTAGGCAGTAGGTATTTTCTCTTTCAGAGCGTAGGGTCCAGTGGCGTAGCTAGTTAATCAAAGGCCCTGGGGCAAAAAATAAACTACTTATAAGTGTTTGTTTACATGATAAGACAAGTAAGGATGAATGCACTTTAAATTCACTAGACTCGCGCGCTTGTAAATTCACTACTTAGATTATTTATGCACTAGATAGAGTGTCAGTAGCAAACATTGCGATAGAAAACGTCCACAAATTTCTTTTGACAGCTTCATATTACGATCGCGTTACGTCATTCAAACTGAAGGGAGGCAAATGACATATAAGCCAAGTTGGCTTATATTTTTCGGGACGTTTTCATGCCGCCGATGCTCTATCTAGTGTATAAATAATCTAAGATTCACTAGTAGCGTTTTATAGCCGCGTTTCTCATACCCCCCCTGGGTTTCTCGGGGCCCCCTGAGCTTGGAGGCCCCGGTGCACTGCCCCGCTTGCCCTACGGTAGCTACGCCACTGGTAGGGTCCCCCGCCACAGTACTACTGGGAACTGAGATAGTATTACTGGGAACTAAAAATCAAAACACATGGTAAGGGTCAGCGTTTATTGTCGGGAGGGTTCAGTCGGCGCGCTGCGCGGAGTGGCGCGTGTGCGCCTGGTGGCTGCGCAGACTCTGGCTGTTGAGCTTGTCGCGGCGCACGGCCTGCGAGCGCGCGCGCCGCGACCCCGCCGCCCAGCGCAGCTTGTGCCCGCTGTGCCGACGCTCCTGGACACTTTCTGACAACAAAAAAACAATCAGGCGCCTGTCATGTCACTTCTAATCTCATAACTTCATACTAATATTAATCTAGGAACAAGTTTTTATTTTTTTTTGTGAGAGGGAGGCAAATGAGCAAGCGGGTCATCTGATGGAAAATGATCACCACCGCCTATAAATATCAACAACTCAAAGAGAGTCACTGATCTGTTGCCGGCCTTTAAAAAGGAGAGGGAATAGGGGAGAGGGAGGGGGAGAGGTATTGGACCCCCGGCGCTCTCACTGACTGTACGAAACGCAGCAGGATTACGCTGCTTCACGCCGGCATTCTGTGAGAGGGTGGTACTGCCCCGGACGAGCTAGCCCATTCGTGATGCAGCGGCTAGCTACAACATGGCTCATCCACAACTAAAGTGAAACATTTTCATAATTCATACCTAAGTAGGTAAGTAATTAAATAAATTTTCTCAGAATCGCTCAATGAGCTTTGGAAATAGCTATGGTCGGGGATTGTCTACGGGACACTGCAGTTACGGGAATCAGGAATGAGGAGATTCGTAAAAGAACAAGGATCACTGACATAGCCAAACAGAATAGCTCGTTGAAATGGCAGTGGGCAGGCCCATATAACACGCAGAACAGATGGCCGTTGGGGCGAAAAGTTCTCGAATGTAGACCATGGACTAGCAAGCGCAGCGTGGGACGTCCACCAATGAGACGGACGGATGATTTGGTAAAGGCCGCTGGTACACGGTGGATAAAAGCCGCTTCCAAGCGTAATGATTGGGTATCAGTGAGAGAGGCCTGGGTCATTATTCGAGCGTTTCAACCGCCTCACTTTCGTGGACACTTTTTTGTAGAAATGGCAAAAGATTATGATACAGTACATGTCCTCTAATAAATAACCGAAAATGCCATCAAAATCTACAGCTGATTCGTAGAAAACGTGACCACGAAAGTGAGGCGGTTGAAACGCTCGAATAATGACCCGCCTATGCCCAGCAGTGGACGTCCTAAGGTTGAAATGCTGATGATGATGGTGAAATTAAATGAGTATCTACCTGCTTACAAGGAAAGTTGCTCAACTGTCCGGGTCCTATTTGATTTATTCTGATATAATGTTAGAGATAGAGAGTAGGTAAGTAGTCTAAAAAACAATCAGGCGCCTGTTATTTCACTTCTACTCTCTTAAATGCATACTAATTTTTCTAGGGACAGATAAATATTTTCATACCTAATTCTAATTAAATCCTCAGAGTCGCTTAACGAGCTACTGAAGGGGCTATGCTCGGGGTTTCTCTACGGGATCGAATCAGGAATGAGGAAGAACAAGGGTCACCGACATAGTCAAACAGCTCGTTGAAATGGCAATGGGCAAAAAAACAATCAGGCGCCTGTTATTTCACTTCTACTTATTTAATTTCTTACTAATGTTTCTAGAGTAGAGACATGAAAATATTTATTTGCTTGAGACAGTACAATTAAGTAGGTCCAACTTCACGAAGAGGTTAATCAACAAATCTGACTCGGGCCTGCCTGAGTGATGATGACCTGCTTAAGGTAGCAGGAACGCGTTGGAAGCGGATAGCGCAGCACCGGTCTGTTTGGCAAACCTTGGGTAAGGCCTATGTTCAGCAGCGGATGTCTTTCGGCTGAAGTATTTTTATAATCTAATCTAATACATTACATATTAAACATCCAAGACTCTAGTACAAATATTCGTATTTTTCATATAAATATCTGCCCCGACGCGGGATTCGAACCCGGAACCTCAAGCTTCGTAGTCAGGTTCTCTAACCACTAGGCCATTTGGTCGTAGGCTATTTTTATACCCCTATTCTTTGCGGACGGAGTCGCGGGCAACATCTAGTTCTAAATAAATTCTGGTCTGCCCAGTTTCAGAACATGAGGACCTCAATCTCTATCCGCGAGTGTCGTAAAAGGTGAGTAAAAGACGACCATGTGAGAGATGGCAACTGTTACACTGTTACAGTATTCTCTAATTGCGAATTACTAAGTCCGGTCTCCTACACTGCGATGTGGAAAGCAAGGGGAATCCACTACACTATTTTAACCGACTTCAAAAAAAGGAGATGTTTCTCAATTCGTTGAAATCTTTTTTTTTATTCCTTATGACAGTTGTTATAAAGTTTTCGCTAAGAAATCTAAAAGAAACAACTATGATCAATAAATAACAAAAGATAGTGGTAAGCATCAATATAAGTATTCAAAAAGAAGTTATTCAAAACCAATTAGTTATAAGTAGTCATTGGTAAAATTGCTTAAAATCCCTGATACATTTAGGATCCCTGGGAAAATCGTGAGAACTTCGAAATAAAAAATTATTTTCCTAATCCGCACTGGGCCCGCGTGGGAACTACGGCCCAAGCCCTCTCATTCTGAGAGGAGGCCTGTGGGACGTATATAGGCTGGGATGATGATGATGAAGTAGAACACCTCTGTGATATTCAAGGTTCATGCCTGCCAAATTCCAAGTCAGTAGGTAAGTCAAAATAGGTAGGACGTCTAATAATAAAAATAATAGGTAAAGCCAATAGAAGATCACCTACCATCATTAATCACATCCAAATGCTTCCCAGATCTCAGCCTCCGCACATCGCGTGCTGGGGTCCCTTCAAAAGACTCCCTGCTTGCTCGGATCATCTCCTGGTAAGTTCCGAGGTACTCCTGGTTGAGAGCCGCGTCCAGAAGCGTCTTGCCGAAAGATTCGAGAGACAGTCCGAGGGAACGCGAGAACGGCACGTCATTGTATGAGTGGCGCGCGTTGGTGACCTGAAAAGATCTGAACATCAAATCCCACAAACTCATAGTCCGCCCATAATCTTAAGACAAAAGTAGATATACGTGCAGTAGTTAGACGTTGCATAGACATGAAGCGATAGGCCACCTAATGCTGACCTAATAAATATATTGTTTCCATCTACTTGTTTCTATTCATCTACTTTTCACCTACACTTTTCATCTACATTTCTATCTACTTGTTCTATTGTTTCCACCTACTTGTTTTTCTGTATTGTTTTCTATGTGGTGTACAATAAAGAGCATTGTACGTACCTATATTGTATCGTATTGTAGATTTATCATTTTACTGCAAGACCTAGTGACTTTATTTTAATAAGCTGGTTGTCTAATTTTTAACAAATACTCAGAAGGTAAAACTTTATCTGTTAATTTATTGAATCAGGCGTTACTTTGCGGAGGTCCATATTAATGAACTAAAACAATTACATAGGTACTTTGCTCACCCGCGACCTTAAAAAGGTTTTAAAGGTTTTAAGGTCGGGGGTGAGCAAAGTAATTGTTTCAGTTCATTGCCTTATCTGTTGTTACCAGAGGTTTGGATTGGATGGAATACTATTGCGTATCTGGAGTATTATTAAGTATTGACACTAGCTTCATCCTGCGGCTTCGCTCCCGTTGAAGAATAAAAAAACTCCCTATTATGTGGGAATTTCAGAAAATACCTTCAGAATTTCAGAGCTAAGGCTCACCTCTATCCTCAAAGTCTGACAAATTTTAAATCTCTTATAAACCTACTTAATAACTTACCTACTTAACGATAGTGGATAGTAAATGTTTGAACATATTATACATAATGAAACACCCAAAGATGTATCTATTAAAAAAATCCTTACAAACACGTTGTTTAGGTAACCACATTTTATATATGCTTTATTTTAGATTTTCCACGTTTTTCTGACAGTTAAAAGCTGGTACATAAAGAGAAGTAGGGGTTATGGTGATATTAAAATGGTACTAATAGTGCTGGTACCTCAATAACAGTAACGACGAGAAGACATAGGAACCACACTCGCGCCATTATATTCGGATATGACCATGCAGGTTAATCCTGATTTGCGTCTGGTCTAGGTAGAGAATACGGCTGTGACTGAAGTGTATTGATCACTAGAATGTGATTGTGTGTTCTGCAGAAACAATGATGTTTTGAGACATTCACAAATAGCAATGATGCGTTACATTGTGTGGGAAAAAGATGCGCGTTGTACATATTTTGATACAATTTTGATAAATAATGTAAAGTGAAATTAGCGCAACAAATAGTTAACGTGACAAATTTGCGTGAATCAACAGATCAGAAACTTACAGTCCTGGCGTCGTTGTTTGTTATGAGCTCAAAGCGACTCGTGCGTCCACATCCTCGTGAATATCACGTAGCCAAGGGTTATTTTCCACGGGTAGCCCCTAAGATGCCATGGCCGATGCAACATAGCACAGACAACACCCAAATTCTGAGGTGGATGAGGCGGCCCCACCCTTATAATAGGCTTAAGCGTAGTAAATTTTCTTTTCCAAAACATTACAAACTGTCAGTTTATGTTATTTTTATATCCACTATTGTAATCGTGTAACGGTTTTAGTGGTCCACTGCGGCTTAGAAAATGTAACGATGACTGAAACATTTTGTATTATAATTCAACATACGGTAAACAGCTGATAACGTTGTCGGTAGCCACGCGCACGTACATACATTCGCAAATTATCTCAGGTCAACTGTATAAACAAGAAAAGATCACATCAATATCACGATCCGCATTGAACCGCTTCTGTTGACACTTCGATCAATTGAGTAATTTATTGGAAAGCTATCTTTAAAGTTTTGGGGTATCAATCAAGTCATCAACACCGATATATTTTCACGTGCCTCGAGTCTAGATACTTCGTTAGTCTATACTTCTAAGCCAATATGAAGCCCGTTTTAGCATGGAACTCATGGTCCCTGAGATGCTATGCCCGTAAGGCCGAAGCAAAGGCGGTACCCCAATCCTAGGGTGTGCACTAGACCATGTTGGGGTGGACTTAGCCCACCCGGCCCCCCTCTAGTTATAATATTGTTGTAATATTTGATGGTAAGAGCTAGAAGAGCATTTAATAAAATTATTTGTAAATTGAGAATTAGTAAAAAGATGTTGATTGTCAAGAGTGTTTATTTGAAGTAACTAAGGAGCACATAAAAAAAGAATAATATTATAAGCAAGTCTACACAACAGAGGTTACTATCTACAACAGCCGCCCTTAATCGAAGTTGTGCAAGACAAACACACAAACAATAAAACATAAATATAAAATTAAGTTACCAGACCTAAGCTAATTGTACATCGTTTGTGTACTATAGGCCCTAGTGGCTTTGTTAGCACATCAGCAGGCATATCACTAGTTTTCACATAATCCAACATTATAACATTATCGCATAATTTTTCCCTAATAAAGTGAAAACGGGTATCAATATGCTTCGTCCTGCTGTGGTGTACGGGATTTCGAACGAGATTAATGGCACTCTGACTGTCAGAAGCTAAGTTAACTGATGAAAGTTTACCTGTTATCTCATAGATAAATCGACGCAAGTAACACGCTTCCTTTGTGGCAGACGCTAGTGCCATATACTCTGCTTCCGCCGAGGATAAGGCAACAGTAGGTTGCTTTTTCGACTCCCAAGATACAAGCCCTCCACTCAACTTGAAGGCGTACCCAGTGTATGACCTTCTATCTATCGTGCAGTTCGCCCAGTCAGCGTCACAATAACCTTCTAAGGGTTTTCCGCTTTTCCTGTAAACCAATGAATAGTTTAGAGTACCCTTTAAGTACTGCAGAACCCTTTTAGCAGCATTCCAGTGTTCCTTCGTATAACACGTATTATACTGACTTAAGTAGCTAGTGGCGTAGGCGATATCGGGCCTAGAGTTTACCGAAAGGTACATTAGTCCTCCTATTAAGTTTTGGTAAGGATAAGACTCACCAACTTGTCCTTCAGTTCTCCTTTCCATATTCTTTTTAACTAAAGGAGTGTCCACTGTCTTGCAATCATTCATATTAAACTTATCCAGTAACGATAAGATATAACTTCTCTGGTTTATTCTTACACTATCGGAATCATATTCAATTTGCAAACCTAAATAACATTTCAAGATTCCGAGATCTTTCAGAGAAAAATATTTCGACAAATCCTTTTTGACAATGTCAAATGTCAATTCGGATTTATAGAAGACTATTATGTCATCGACAAATATTCCTAAGATTATGAGTTCTTCACCAAAAAGTTTCGTATATACGCAAGGCTCAGATGGAGTTCCTGTAAAACCTATTTTTATAAGCGTTTCGTTTAACTTTTTATTCCAAGCTCTCGGCGCCTGTTTAAGGCCGTACAAGGATTTATGCAACAAACAAACCTTGTTTTCCTTGCCTTTTTCTATGAACCCAAGGGGTTGCTCCATAAAAACTTCTTCTTCTAAGTTTCCATTAAGGAACGCGGTATCAACGTCTAAGTGTTTCATTCTTAAACTCATCTCTGCAGCTAATGCAAACAAAGTGCGGAGAGAAGAGTGACGAATCACTGGTGCAAACGTCTCGTCATAGTCTACGCCTTTAACTTGATTAAAACCTTTGACGACAAGTCTGGCTTTATATTTTGTGACATTACCATAAGCGTCCTTTTTAAGTTTGTAAACCCATTTACATGGTATGACCTTTTTGTTTGGTCTATCTACTAGATCCCATGTTTGGAGTTTTATTAGAGAGTTGTACTCATCAGCCATTGCATGGTGCCACTTATCAGCATCATCAGCATGAGTAGCTTCATAATATGTCGTAGGTTCATTGGCATCAACCGTCGGCACATTGTAAGTAAGAAAATCTGGTGGATTTCTGTTTCTTGCGGGATACCTCCGCTCCGAAACTGATTGTTCCACTTTCAAACTTGGTGGCCTTTCATCGACACTAGGAAGTCTCAGCTCATAGAATGATTCTGATTCTCTCATATTTGCTGATTCTTCAGCACTTTCTACATTTACTTGTGAAGTTGTCTCAGCTATGGTGTCGATACTGTCAACACAATCGAAGAATTGACCATCTTCATGTTCAGGTTCGTGATCTTCGAATAACAATATGGAATCTGACTGTACCCCAAGTTCAGACTGTCTCTGCTCCTTCAATCCTGTAAAACAATTCTCAAAAAAGGTTGCATCTCTGGACGTAATCACTTTTCGTGGGTTAGCAGGATCCCTAAATATATAAGTATTTGGATTTTCTGAATAACCGACAAAAATCGCTTCCTTTGCCTTTACGTCTAACTTTTTCCTGTGACATGAAGGTATGTGTACAAGTGCTCTGCATCCAAACACTTTCAAATGACTAAGGTCATTTCTACAACCACACCACCTGTCCTCCGGAATTTGACCACCTAAGGCTCTGTGAGGAGACCTATTCTTTAGGTACACGGCAACTTGAAACGCATCTTCCCAGTATGCTTTTGGCAGTAAGCTTTCTGCTAGCAACGTCCTCGCCTTCTCGGTTATTGAGCGTTGAGTTCGTTCAGCAGCCCCCACTTGTTGAGGACTATAAGGCGTCGTCGTTTGATGTTCGATACCTTTAGAGGCAAGATAATCAACGAATTCCCTATTAACGAACTCCTTACCCCCGTCAGTCCTAACCGCTTTAATTTTCTTATCTAATTGGTTCTCAACAAAGGATTGGAAAATACTGAATTTCTCTTTAACCTGTGTCTTGGAAGAAATAAAGTAAGCAAATACCTTTCTTGTAAAGTCGTCAACTATGGTTAACATATACCTGTTACCCTGAAAAGAGTTAGTTGACAAAGGTCCCAATAAATCCATATGGATCAGTTGTAAAGGAGAAGTAGCTCTATTATATGATACCTTCTTAAAAGGTTTTCTTGCCTGTTTTCCTTCCACGCAAGCGATGCAATTGCTTTTATCTACTACTGTAAACTTTACACCTACCTCGTGATTCTTGAGTTGGGTCATGCCTATACGACACAGGTGTCCTAACCTCTTGTGCCAGAGTTTGTAACTAATATTCTGACAGTCAGAGTGCACATCCTGCGTCAAATGATTACTTGCCACATTCTCGGGAACATTAACAGTACCATCTACAACGTACAGTCCACCACAGGGCGAGGCATGAAGTACCGAATCACCTGTAAAATGAAAATTATCAGATTTATAAAAGTTACATCCATTTTTATCAAAAGTACAAACAAAACCCTTATCAACAGCTTTCTGCACAGACAGTAAGTTGGCTTTTAAATCAGGGACAAAAGCAACATCGCTGATCTTGTTGATTACGTTATCGGGTGTGTTTATTGAAATGTCTCCTATGCCGCAGCATTTAATCTGCTCTCCGTTTGCGACAGTAACACTACCTTTGTTTTGTATCGTAATGTTCTGAAACCAATCTTGTCTGAAACTCATGTGTTTAGTACAACCAGAATCTACATAAAATACCTCCTTGCTTGAGTTGCCAAAAGTATTGAGAGCTGTAAATGTGGTGTTCTTAGCATTCTCCGTATTGGCTTTCTCCTTCTTGTTTCGCAATGGACAGTCGGGTCTCTTATGACCAGGTACTTTACACTCGTAGCAGACTATTTCCTTCTTCATAGATTTAGGTTTCTTCTTCGCATGAAAGACGGAATCTATGGATATAGCTGCATCTTTAAATATTTCGTTCAGCAGTTTTCTCTTTACTAAGTCACTAGTCACGTCTATATTGCAATTTTCCAAAGCCATAATGAGAGGTTCATATTTTGGGGTGAGACCTCCCAAAAGTATAGCAGCAACAGACCTGTCCTCTATGACTACATCAATATCCGCAAGATCCTGTGCGGTTGATATCACTGCATTTATGTACAGTTCAATATTTTCAAAATCTGACAGACTCAACCTGTACAGTTTTCGCTCTAAAGCAAGTCTTCTTCCCATTCCCTTATCCTCAAAAGCCTGTTGCAAAAGTTTCCACGCTTCGGCTGCAGTTTTCGCACATCTGACGTGAGTAATAGCTGCACCGTCTATTGTTAAGCATATTTTTGCTAGAGCTTTCTCGTCGTTGCGTACCTTGATCGAAGCAGGGGTCGTGTCATCTTCCGAATAACCACTTATTGTTACCCACAAATCCTCGTGTAAAAGGTAATTTCTCATCTTAAACTTCCAAGTAGGATATCCATCTTTATTCCTCAGACAAAATGATGGAATCGAAGATGAATTCGACGTAGAGGGATTCGACTTATTAACACTCGAAGCATCTCCAGTTTCTTGTGGCATTTCGACTAGTCAAAATTATTAATCACGCAAAAAAAAAAAACTGATTCAACTAATTTACAAATTCAATTTTAAACTCTTCTGCATTTCGTGCTGATAACGTGTTGTAATATTTGATGGTAAGAGCTAGAAGAGCATTTAATAAAATTATTTGTAAATTGAGAATTAGTAAAAAGATGTTGATTGTCAAGAGTGTTTATTTGAAGTAACTAAGGAGCACATAAAAAAAGAATAATATTATAAGCAAGTCTACACAACAGAGGTTACTATCTACAACAAATATAATACGCCTCTGAAGTCAGCAATGTATTTCGAATTGTCACGTTTGCTTTTTTGAAATGAGAAGTAAACACCTTTGACCTCATCTGCACTTTCCAGTTAAATAGGTAGAGAACAATGACTGGCATCGCTGATATAAAAAATGAGGTCCTGGGATCCTGACAAGCTAGGATTTCTCGGAGATAGAGTTAGATGAAAGGGACGAGTGCTTTTCGTCTGCATAAGCGTTAACTACTATCCGTGCTGGGAGTAGGTACGCAAGCTAAAAATAATAAATGAATGGGTCACTGCTGGGTCACTCGACAAAACGCGTATTATCAGTCTCAGTAATACCTACTTGATAGTTGTCGGAAAGAAGGCAAACCAAGAAGAATTTTGTCAGAATAAATACTTTGATGTATTTCAGAGCAAGAAGATATTATTATCATTAGACGCTTAATCCGGAAGATATAGGCGGCCTAAGGAAGTCGAGATTTAGGTGACTATACCTACAGATCATTTTCAACAATTCCAAATTACTTGAAAGCTCGTACATAGTGTAGATTGATACGTCGGAAGCATTTTTGTTTTGTTACATTATAATAATAAAATAACAAATGAAATCACAAGATAGATATCTAATGTCGAGAATAAAAGAATAGGCATTGCACAATATTGCCGGTTGCGATGAGCGGCTCGAATAGCGTATTGTGAACAATCGAGGGATGGGATTGATAAAGCGGTGCTCATGTGTGGCCGACGCCGAATAGAGCTGATGACTGAAGAGAACTGATGGCCTTCGTCATTCGAGTGATAGCGATTTCCTTGGATGCGGCCAACGCAGGGCTGATCGTTGAGGAACTTTATGGGGAAGGCCTTTGTCCAGGGACGTCTTTTGGCTGATATGATAATGATGTCCAGTCAAGTGGATAGCAACGTGAAATCTCGGGTTTAATTCGTTACGATGAGAAATGTATGTACCAATTTACATACTACTTACGACATAAAGATAGCACTAGCAGACTTATTATTAGTCTTATTTAAATAGGTGGACATGGTTATATAACATTGAAATAGACTCGTATTTTGTTCACACAAAGTACGTCGTAAGAGTCGTAACTTAAATATGTAGCATAGTCTGAGGGAACCCCCCATAAATTCCCCCTATAAGTTCCCGCATATGTATGGGGGTGCAGGGCTTTCCCATAAATCGACATTTAGGACTGCTTCTGCAATAGAAAATAATAATGGATAACAATTGAAAATAGATATAACATAAAAAACGAGGCATGGTAAAAAATACAAGACAGCGGAGCCTCAGTAATAGGGCCCGTTTTTACCCTTTGGGTACGGAACCCTAAAAAACGAGGTACTCATCATCATCATCATCATCATCATCATCACCATCACCATCATCATCGTCATCGTCGTCGTCATCATCTCCATCACCACCATCAACATCATCACCATTATCATCATCATCGTCATCACCAACCATCACCATCATCATCACTGCCATCATCATATCAACATCATCATCATCATCATCACCATCACCATCATCATCATCATCGTCGTCGTCGTCGTCGTCGGTTGTCGTCGTCGTCATCATCACCATCGCCACCACCATCATCATCATCACCATCATCATCATCACCATCACCCACCATCACCATCATCATCACCATCATCATTATCATCACCATCACCATCACTATCATCATCACATCATCATCATCATCATCATAACCACCACCACCACCAACATCATCATCATCATCATCATCATCATCATCATTATCACCACCATCATCATCATCACCATCTCCCACCATCACCATCATCACCAACATCATCACCACCACCATCATCATTATCACCATCTTCACCATCAGCATCATCACCATCCCCCACCATCATCATCATCATAAAATCATCTTCATCAACATCATTACATCATCATCATCATCATCACCATCATCATCATCATCATCACCACCATCACCATCACACCATCATCACCACCACCATCACCATCATCATCACCGCCATCATCATCACCATCACCATCATCATCATCATCATCATCATCATCATCATCATCATCATCATCATCATCATCTTACCTTACCTTACATCAAGTGACCCACTAGTTTGTTTGTCTGGCCTCCCTAACATAAAAAAAAAAAATAAGCGTAGTGGCAGAATGTCATAATGAACCAAAACGCATATATTGCTTATACCTAGTTTTTTTTTAATGGCTTAATGCTATGATACCATAGACCTATAAATGTCATGGTATGAAACAATACACGATCACTTTGCTGGCCAAGGCCAGCAATGTTGTATGAAATTCCATTATTGACCTCTCGTCTAGCCGCACCAGCATTGTGACACTTCGTGGCGTATTTTAAGGAACATAACGTCAATATTTCATAGAGCATGTTTGAGAAATAGTACATTACTGCAGCGGCCGCGAAATAGGCGATTGCCGGCCGAGTAGTTATATATATACGAGGCCGGCAATCCCTGTTCGTGGCCAAGGCTTGTATAGAGTTTTTCTTAAACATGCATCATCATCATCATCACCATCATCATCACCATCACCACCATCATCATCATCATCATCGTCAACATCATCATCATCACCATCATCATCACCATCATCATCATCATCACTATCATCATCATCATCATCATCATCATCACCATCATCATCACCATCATCATCATTAACATCATCATCATCATCTCATCATCACGATCATCATCACCATCACCATCATCATCATCATCATCATCATCATCATCATCATCTCATCATCATCATCACCATCATCATCATCACCATCATCACCATCATCATCATCATTACCATCATCATCATCATCTCATCATCATCATCACCATCATCATCATCACCATCATCATCATCATCATCAACACCATCATCATCACACCATCATCATCACCACCACCATCACCATCATCATCACCGCCATCATCAACACCATCACCGCCATCAACATCACCATCATCATCACCATCATCATCATCTTCTTACCTTACCTTAAATAAGAGTAGTGGCAGAATGTCTTAATGAACCAAAACGCAATTATAAGGAACATAACGTCAATATTTCATAGCATGTTTGAGAAAATATATTTTTCTCGTACCTCGTATCTCTAGATGGCCTCATTAACACTCGGCCATCTATAACTACTCGGCCGGCAATCCCCTATTTCGCGGCCGCTGCAGTAATGTACTATTTTTAGGAACGACAGTAACCTAACCAACCTAAGCTACAATGAATTAGTACTCAGGACGCAATGATACCGGTTTCTGCACAATCGAGACATATATATTATATAGATATCATCACATCAATCGACGTAATAATTGCATCACAAATTTACCTATTACTTAATACATCATTTAACCATTTCAAGTAAGTACTTATTAAGTAGGTACTGCAGTTATGTACATTGGTGTCTCGAGTGTGTCAGAGTCCACTTTGAACTGGATATAACCAGTTATGCTATTTTCTTGACCCCGAAAATCCCTTTATCATCATAATTTATTTGTGCGAGAACTAGTTTTAAGCGGATCGATTCGCATTTATAACCACTTGCTATCGGAACTGGCGGCTTGTTAGGGTTCCGTTGACTAACATAATTTGTAGGACTAAGTAAACCAGTTTTTTTTAAAATTTTTTAAATATTTTAACGATACTTAAGGCCAAAATCGAAACCAAGTGTTAGTGATTTCAAAAACTTTATAACTTTATATTCAATATCATTGTGTTCTACATTATTTTACTTTAAATACTGTCAAATGCTTAAGAATCTAATTTTAGAATTAACACATTAAACACAATATGTTAGCTACACTCTTTCAACAAATTAAAAAAATATATACGATGCACAGTACCTAATAAATACACTTGAGTCGACTGAACCGCTAATCGCGAAATTAATTTTGCGCTTTAATTTCTGTAGAGTCGGTATGTTTACAATTAAGTAGTCAAGAGGCGAGATAAAAGTCTTTATATTGACCTCTCACACCATACACGCCGTGACGTTAGCACACTATGGAATAATATCATGGGGCATAAGTATATTATAATTATTGTATGGAATTGAACTAATAAACTTGTCATAAGTATGCTCTTCCCATGTGATCAAATCAAACGTGTGTAAGTTTTTAGAACGATCCAGTTATCAAAAAAGAGACGGTGGCCGTTTTTTCACCAGTCAAGCCCATTTCCATGTTTTTCACCAGATGCTCAAATTCATCAATCATTATCATTTGGACAAGTTGAGTAAATGGAATCTAACGTTTCGACAAATACCTAATACTTAGGTATAGGTAACGCCATCAGAGTTGAGGCGAATGATTACACACACAGCTACCTAAAGTACTGATTGCAAAAAAGATAGTGAATGAATGAAATGACTGAGTGAATGAAAATGTAAGTTACTTATATGATCTTATGATGAAATACTTACGCAATACTATGCATATTATAATTTTAATTTTTTCATATAACCTATTTTTGAAATAAAACAATTTGAAACTGCTAAGAAATATTCGCAAGAAGAAAATCGGTATTTTATAAGTAGCGAAAAATATGCTTCATTTTCTTTGAACTAGATGTATTTTCCTAAATTATTCTTAAATAAACAGGTTGAAGAAATTTTTAGTCAATCTTGTAATTCTATCTCGAGTCTCTTGAACTTGCTATCGGTGTCGCGCATTCCATGCACGAGTAGTCGTAGAACAATCGGTAAGTGTCAACCCTGCTTTAAGTCAATCTATTTTGCGATGAGGTAACCTCAGCTTTATCTATGTTTTGACTAATGTGGGTATTTGTGTGATGACACTTCTGTCGGAGAACAGGATAACGGCGCCCTACATAATGCGAGACGGAAGGTACTTGAGCAGTGGAATGAAAGGTGTGTGGATGAGAGTGCTATCGTATAACCTGACTCCACACGGCCGCCAGAGATGAACCTGGTAAGTGATCATGTATATTATAAGCCTTTATAATCGATATAACTAGCTACGTGAATGTGGAATAATGAGCCAACTGACGGACCTCAATTGATTCCACTCTAACGGAGTCCACCCTGTATCTCGCAGGGACGTTGGACTAGGTAGCCCGGGGCTACTAAGAGTATGTATCGGAAACATACAGCAAGCTATTGTAATACGGTCGATTATGAGTTGGAGCACACGGGTCGGGCCTGAAGGGGTTGGAAGGAGGGCCCCGTGGCGGCAGCGCCGCCATGTCCAGCTGGTGTCAGGTTCAGGGTATTATGGGTTTTACGACCCCCATAATCTCTGTATAATAAGTCTCCCTTAATCACAGGTGGGAACTGAGGATACGTAGGACACCAAGACACACTCACGCAGTGTCTAGACTGGAGGCGTAATCGACTGTACGGAGAGGGTAACTCTGGGTAGACCAGGCCAATGAAGCCACTATCGGTAATACTAAATAGCTTTACACGGTCGAGGGTGACTCCTTCTTTTACATTCACGTAGCTATGTGTATATTATATAATAGTGGTACTTATCGTCCATACGAACCTATACCCAATCGAATTCAGGCAAGCGTATTTCGTACAGTACGCTTAGTATAAGTTTTACTTCACCAAAATACTTCTCGATCGCGTTTACGTAAAAATTTCAATTCTATGGAAACATGGACGCGCGCGCGCGGAGGCGCTGTCCATGTTTCCATAGTAATTGATTTTTTTACGTCAACGCGATCGAGAAGTATTTTGGTGAGGTAAAACTTATAACTAAGCGTACTGTACGCTTAGTATAAGTTTTACTTCACCAAAATACTTCTCGATCGCGTTTACGTAAAAATTTCAATTCTATGGAAACATGGACGCGCGGCCGCGGAGGCGCTGTCCATGTTTCCCTAGTAATTGTTTTTTTTACGTAAACGCGATCGAGAAGTATTTTGGTGAAGTGAAACTTATACTAAGCATACTGTATGCTTAGTATAGGTTTTACTTCACCGAAATACTTCTCGATCGCGTTTACGTAAAAAAAACAATTACTAGGGAAACATGGACAGCGCCTCCGCGGCCGCGCGTCCATGTTTCCATAGAATTGAAATTTTTACGTAAACGCGATCGAGAAGTATTTTGGTGAAGTAAAACTTATACTAAGCGTACTGTACGCTTAGTATAAGTTTTACTTCACCAAATACTTCTCGATCGCGTTTACGTAAAAATTTCAATTCTATGGAAACATGGACGCGCGCGCGCGGAGGCGCTGTCCATGTTTCCATAGTAATTGATTTTTTTACGTAAACGCGATCGAGAAGTATTGAAGTGAAGGAAAACTTATACTAAGCATACTGTATGCTTAGTATAGGTTTTACTTCACCGAAATACTTCTCGATCGCGTTTACGTAAAAAAAACAATTACTAGGGAAACATGGACAGCGCCTCCGCGGCCGCGCGTCCATGTTTCCATAGAATTGAAATTTTTACGTAAACGCGATCGAGAAGTATTTTGGTGAAGTAAAACTTATACTAAACGTACAG
Source organism: Archips xylosteana (assembly GCA_947563465.1). Classification (NCBI taxonomy): domain Eukaryota; kingdom Metazoa; phylum Arthropoda; class Insecta; order Lepidoptera; family Tortricidae; genus Archips; species Archips xylosteana. The sequence goes on from OX387363.1 coordinate 7,470,467, forward strand.
TACGCTTAGTATACGTTTTACCTCACCAAAATACTTCTCGATCGCGTTTACGTAAAAAATTCAATTACTACGGAAACATGGACAGCGTCTCCGCGCGCGCGCTTCCATGTTTCCATAGAATTGAAATTTTTACGTAAACGCGATCGAGAAGTATTTCGTGAAGTAAAAACTTATACTAAGCATACAGAGTGCTTAGTATAAGTTTTACTTCACCAAATACTTCTCGATCGCGTTTACGTAAAAAAATCAATTACTATGGAAACATGGACAGCGCCTCCGCGCGCGCGCGTCCATGTTTCCATAGAATTGAAATTTTTACGTAAACGCGATCGAGAAGTATTTGGTGAAGTAAAACTTATACTAAGCATACTGTACGCTTAGTATAAGTTTTACTTCACCAAAATACTTCTCGATCGCGTTTACGTAAAAATTTCAATTCAATGGAAACATAAAAGCGCGCGCGCGGAGACGCTGTCCATGTTTCCCTAGTAATTGAATTTTTTACGTAAACGTGATCGAGAAGTATTTGGTGAAGTAAAAACTTATACTAAGCATACTGTATGCTTAGTATAAGTTTTCCTTCACTTCAATACTTCTCGATCGCGTTTACGTAAAAATTTCAATTCTATGGAAACATGGAAGCGCGCGCGCGGAGAGGCTGTCCATGTTTCCCTAGTAATTGAATTTTTTACGTAAACGCGATCGAGAAGTATTTTGGTGAGGTAAAACGTATACTAAGCGTACTCATCTACATTCGATATGGGCGCCGATGACCAAATTCACGGTGGCGGCGCAACCTGAAATTTTCCGCGGCGGCAGCGGCGCGCCGGCGCGGCGCCCATAATCTAATCTACATTACTCACGGTTATAGGTACTGCAAGGGTAATAAAAGGGTGTGTGATCATTTTGAGCACCAATACCGTTCAATTCACCTCTGCTGACTATACTTAATTTAGTGTTATTACATTACACGTTCATGTGTCACTCACTGATATATGCAATCTAACAGTTTTGCGATTTTTCAAAGGTTGTTGTAGGAAGTTGGTCAGTTTAACAGAACTATGATCTTAAAAAGAGTAAGTACCTTAAACAAAATATTTAAGTATGTACTGTTTACTTACACTCTCGGCAGGAGGGATGACATTTTTCAATATGACATTACAAAAACGAAAATAAAAATAAAAATTCAGGTGCTCACAATAATTGAAAAAAAAAATTGTACAGTCAGCATCAAAAGTAGCTGGTCACTTTTGTACCATGTCGCTCTAAAGTTAGGTGCAAAACGTCATACTTGATTGACAATTGTATTATTACGACAAAGTACAAAAGTGACCAGCTACTTTTGAACTTTTGATGCTGACCGTACCTACCATTAATGATTTGACCTGTTTATATTTCTCTTATACATAGGTACTAATTTAGAATAAGTATTTATTATTTAATTTTTTCTTATTATTTTCATTTGTTTTTTTTTTTAATTTAAATTTCTTAATGTTAATGTGCCCTAACAGAACAGGGTTATGTTGGAACTGTTTTTAAGTGTATAACATCTTGTAAGACCCATACTGCAATAAATGAATATGAATATGAAATAATAATGATATTCAGTTATGTACGGCAGCACATACATATTTATATCATATCATAAGTTTGTGCTCAAACAGCCCTAAAGAAGTCACAGTCAGCTGTACCTAACTGTCAAATCAGAGTCAGCTGTTGTGATCAACAGTCAAAGTCAATTTTTTGGCGGGATAATCGTAGCGCTTTTTAAGTAAATACATATTTTTGTCTTAATAAAACAAAAAGAATGCGTTGTGCTATCATGTCTTATCGATAAATAATGTCAAAGTTGAAGTGGATCTCCAATGTCTACAACAATAAATAGGAAGGCGGCGAAACGTTCTTACCAGTTCAATTGTGCTCCACCGAGCGAACAGTGGGGCCAAACTAGAATCTCATTGAAGAACACTTGTTTTATTAATCAAAATGCCACCTGTTGCAATACACGAAGAGGTATTTAAATGTTACCTTACCTAATTTTGTCAACTTTATTTATGTCACTTTTTTTTGGCATTTTAACCTTGTTGCTGCCAGTGTTATATTCCAAAAATAAAAAAGTGTTTTTTTTTCTATCAAGATTTGACCTTGCCAGTACTTATTTTATTAAAAAAAGTGTATAGTTAATTTTTACCAATAGTGTTCTAATTTGTTTTTATTCCAGCCGCCAAAAACGAAGCTACGTGTAGCTCTTATAGGACAGAGTACCTTCGCTGCTGAGGTTTTCAAGCTACTCATCAAAGATGGACATGAGGTGGTTGGAGTATTCACAGTTCTGGACAAGGGCAACAGAGAAGATCCACTCGGTAAGATTTGGTGTTGATGATAAATAAAGTAACTCCTAATTATAGGGCTTGAAAAAGAGCTGTTTAGTGTTTAATGTTTTGTATACTCAAGTGTAAAAATGTGGGTGCATAAAACTTGCTCATAAATATGTCCCATAGCTCTTATGTTGTTGAATTAAGGTACATAATTATGTGAGGATTAAATTGATACATATTTTTGCACTTGACCATACAGTGTCATGGCTAAAGTAGATAGATTACAAAGACTAATCATAAAGGCATTCGGAAGAATTGAAAGAAGAGCTTATTTAATATATTATTTAAATGTTACGAGAATAGTAGTTCATCATTTACCAGCCCCGGATCTAAGGGAGGGCAAACCGGGGCACTTGTCCCAGTCGGCAGTTTCATGGGGGCGCCAAATCCTTGAGGCAAGAATTCAAAATATCAAACAAGCGAAGGGACCAGGCCACTATCAAATTTTTGCCCGGTTCGAAAAAATCGTAGATCCGGGGCTGTCATTTACCAATAGTTGTCCATTGGTAGTTAGCTGGAAGAAAATATAATTATGTACTAACATTTTAGTTTAGTGGCTAAAATTATTTTATTATCATCTACTTATCCTTGACATTCTGTATAACTGGCCACTGAATTCCAAATAAGAGGCTGACCTTGACAAAGCATGCATAAGTCAAAACCGTGTTCAAGCAATAGGTACTTAAACTTGAATTAAACTACATTTGTCTATTATTTATTTTACAGCCACTATAGCTGCTCAAAATGGAAAGCCAGTATTTAAATACAAGACCTGGAGAGTCAAAGGACAAGTCATACCAGAGATCCTTGAGCAGTACAAAACAGTAAGTTCACACATTGTTCCAAATTTGTTTAATTCAAAATATCCATTCTCAAGTGGCAGTGGGCAGGGCAGGGCACATTGCTCATAGAATTGACAACCGATGTGGCCAAAAGGTTCTCGAGTGACGTCCACGGACCGGAAGACGCATTGTAGGTAGACCTCCAACAAGAGGGAGCGACGACCTGGTTAAGTTTGCGGGAACGCGTTGGATGCGGATGGCGCAGGACCAATCTGTTTGGCCAGCCTTGGGGAGGCCTATGTTCAGCAGTGGATGTCTTTCGGCTAAAATGATGGTGATAAATATCCATTTGGGGACTTCATACAGGATGTCCCAAAACTCAATCGTAACCGAGGTCAAGTTATACTAGAATTTAGTTTAGAATTGAAAACCACAACATCATGATATTGCGGCTCGTCAACTATTTCTTACCTAGCAAATAGTACAGTACAATAGTCTGGGAGCCGCAAAATAAAATTGTTTTAATGTCATTTTATTTGCGTGTCGTCAATTGTTACTCTAGTACAAATTGTAAAGAGATTACAGTTCACGAGCCGCAATATAATGTTGTTGTGGTTTATAATTCTAAATTAAATGGAGTATAATTCTGGAAACAATAAGAAAAAAACACACTGCTAAAATTATTTCACTTTTGGCTTAGCTGTAGTTAAGTATAAAACAATGACACTCAGTTAAGCAATGATAGAGTCGCATATTATATCACTGTTACTATATTTTAGAAAAAATGTCTATTATCATTATCACTTAAGTGACATGAATTTATTTTCTTATTTTTTCCTGAAATGTTATATCTTGGCCTGTCGTCCGGTACCAGGTATTGTTGAGTTTTGGGACATCCTGTATGGTCAACCACTTTGCTTAACTAAGCAAGCAAATTTTGTTAACATTACTAAAAAAAATATGTTATAAAATAAATTAATTATTGATATGTAATTATTAAACAAATTAGAGATAATTTACTAAAAAAAATCCCTAATTTGAATTTCTGCCCTATAAGAAATAGAAAAACCTGTATTCTAGTTTTGTTTGTCTCAAATAATACCAATATCACCGATAAAAATAAAAAAGATCCTTAAATTTTTGAATGAATCCACACCTCAATGAAAGGTTAAAACTATAAATTATTTATTTAATCCAGTCATGACCTGCATAATAAGATTCTTCCACCAAAAAAAGCCTATGTATTAGATATATTAATTCAGGAAGATAAACATTGCAATTGTGGGTGCCAAAGTTCTATAGACCACAAATCAAATTGTTCCGGCCACCTACTGCTCTCCTGAACTTGCTTATCACTAAGAATACAACTTAATATTGTCTATAACACATGTCAGATGCATGATTATGTGTCCAAACATAACTGAGTGAAATACCAGTCTTAACTCATTGCAGTAAGGTTCATATTCAGACAGAATTTGGAATGACTTTGAAATATTTAAAAACTTGTGATATGTTTGTTTATAAATTAGGCTCTGTTACATAAGCAACTGTCAGTTAGTATGTAATGAATTGTGCAACAGCTGATCAAGCATATATTATTATGTGCTAGGTTTTATTTGGTATACTTTTGTTTTATATGCTGACACTGGCCTAATTTCGTTTTATTTGTAACCTGAAATTGCTTGAAACATAAGCATTTTTAAAATCTGATTTTAACCAATCAAGTCAGTTGAATTTTAATATAATAATTCTACGCATTCAAAATCTGTACCAAACTAGCTTTTTCCCGCGATTTCGTCCGCGCAATCGAGTTATGAATGAACCGAATGTGCCTAATGCATAATTGATTGTTTTAGTAGTCTAAAACCATCTTCGCATTATGGGCCTACGCTAGCTGACGCGGATTACCCGCAGCGGACGCCCGTCGTGCGCGCGTCTAATAAGAAATTGTATGAACAGCGCTAAGTGGCGCGGGCGCGTGCGACGGATTTACGGTAGATTTTAGACCCGCGAGCGGGCGCACGCGGCGGGCGTCCGCGTCAGCTAGCGTAGGCCCTATTGCCTTTCAAATTAAACCGGTTTGGGGCACTTCGGTTAAATGGTTATAATCACGTTATAATGCAAATACCTATTATTTAGAACAATATTTTGTCACCATCAACATCATTTCAGCCGAAAGACGTCCACTGCTGAACATAGGCCTCCGCCAAGGCTTGCCAAACAGATCGGTCCCGCGCCATCCGCATTCAACGCGATCCCGCAACCTTAACGTCGTCGCTCCATCTTGTTGGATGCCTATCTACACTGCGTCTTCCGGTCCGTGGACGCTACTCGAGAACCTTTTTGCCCCATCGGCCATCAGTTCTACGAGCGATGTGCCCTGCCCACTGCCACTTGAGTGGCGATTCTTCGAGCTATGTCGGTGACTTTAGGTCTTGCGCGGATTTCATAATTTCTAATGCGATCCCGCAGAGAAACTCCGAGCATAGCCCTCTCCATCGCTCTGAGTGACTTTGAGCTTTCTTATGAGGCCCATCGTTAGCGGCCACGTCTCAGTGCCATAAGTCATCACTCACAACACAATATTTTGTGTTTCATACATAGACAAAAAGTTTGAAAAAAATACCGCATCGACATCATAAGGTAGTTAGGTTAGGTTTGTTTTGTAACAATTGTGAAAATAAAACTGTTTCAGAAATAAATCACTTTATGACTAACGTTGATTATGAATAATGATACATTATGACTTGTTAAATTATGCGAAACCATAGAGACCCATTGAAAATTACACAACAAAATGTAAATCATCCAATTACACAATATTTACCACACCATAGTCTATAGAATGATAACCCATGTACTATCATGTTTAACCTGCATCTTATCTGTAAAGCCATGGCCTCTACTCCCAAATGATATCTCCATGGTTTATTTATAAGATGATAACTTATTTAGCAAATTGTATGATAGAAACTTGGCACTTAAATTGCTACTGATTTATTATCTTCGAGTATCAGTATATGTCAGAGAAAAATTTAAGACCAAAGTAAGTCAAGAAAAATATGGCAACTGATTTCAATTTTCGAAATTACTTTCGTAAAAATAATTAAAAAAAACTGACATCAAGGAAGTTCCTTAAGGGTAGGGTTGCTGCTTAAAGTAATTAATCAATAGTGGTAATCTCATATAATTAGTTTGAAAATAACTATAAATTAAAAAAATTCTAAACCCCCGACGTAATTTGGTCACACATATTTTGTAAATAAAGTAAATACCCATTCTGCGTCTAAGATCCCTTCCGCAGCTAACAAAAGATCTGATAGCTTAATAACGGCTGAACCAATTTTGATGAAACATGTCTAAGAACACACCAAGAAACCAGCTTTAAAATAAAAACTCATCCGAATCGGTTCTCCCGTTTAAGAGCTATGATGCCACAGACAGACACAAACACACACACAGCGCTCAAACTTATAACACCCCTCTTTTGTGCCGGGGGTCAAAAACAAACGCCTTAACATTGCCGTGGTCGCCGCACTTTGCTTGTACTTGGGCCGCCAAGGTCTCCTATCTCCTTCCCAATAGCAGAATAGTAATCAAATGCTTGTTTCAGGTAAAAGCCGACATCAATGTCCTGCCGTTCTGCACACAGTTCATCCCTATGGAAGTTATCACATACCCTAAGTACCAGAGCATCTGCTACCATCCCAGCATACTGCCGCGGCATCGAGGTGCTTCTTCTATCAACTGGTAAGTACAGTACCAAAACCAACCCTGAAGGATTATCAGAAATGGAGGGTGGGAGGGAATTGATTGAGAAGGTTAATTACCTATTAATTTTTATTTTCATTCTCATATTTACATAATTAGGCATTTGATTCTAAATGAGATCCAAGCAATTACTAATGGCTGGACATCTCTCTTACGCACACCTCTACATATTGATGGCAAGATTTTAGGGGCGGGGGGGTACCGCATCAACAGGGAGTGATTTAGAGGGCATCCAGGGCTGATCAAAAAGCGCGAGGTAAAAAAAATAAAAGATCCGAATTTGGACGGGTCAGCAACTTTTTCGTTTTTTTAACAGCCGCGCGTTTTTCACCTCCCCCCATTCCTTCATTGCATTAATGAATCCAGACCATTAAATCCCGATCTGCACATCAAACATTCCTCACAAAAAATAAATCTAACATAAATCATAAATGTCTACGATACTTTATTTCTAAACAAATAAGTTTACTTTAAAGTAACATCCGTCTTCAAATTTTCACGTTTTTGCATAAGATTTGCATAAATACTTACCATGGACGCGACGCATGACGTACAAATTCGTCAATAGTTTATGTTTCGTGACCTTGTAATTTACTTTACATACATTTATTTAAGACTAACTTTTTCCTGCCATTTCTACTACTCTTTTCGAAAAGTACAAAGTATAGTATTTATGTCTACAGATGCGTGAACTTTTTTTGTATATGCACTCGAAAAATGGAAGTCTATATCTACATACTTGTGAACGTCTACTCTACAGACGCCAACAAAGTGGCGCTTTTAGGTTATCACCAAAGAGCTTTTCACACCAATTTCCAGTTCTCTATGTTTTACTATTTATATTAAGTATACCAACATACGTACAAAATACCAGTAGTTGAACGTTGTGTGTAGTATTATAGGTACGAGTGAATCAGCTATAAAAGTCTATAGTCATGTTTATTAAACTTTGATTATCTTCAAGCAGTTTGACCTACAACAGCAAAGTCATAAACATTTGATTCAAAAGATAAAGTAGGTACTTACCTAACTAAGTTAAACATTATTTTATTTTCTTATATATCAAAACAGTTTGCTTCACTTTATAAAAAAGCATAGGTACATAAGAAAACAATCAGTTACTAATACAGACTGGCTGTTTGTTTTAAACTATTTATGTAGTGTTGTATACCAATTCATTGGGGTCGAGAACGACTTGTGAGCGTAAATTAGCAAAAAAATAAATACCTACTACCCAAAACTGAAAAACATGCAAAAAGCGACTTCTCATGCCGACACGCAAAGTGCTACCGCATTCAGACTCCTAAGGCCTGTCTGTAGATAAACAGAAAAACCTAGTTGAGAAGAAGAAACTTTACAAAAGTCCTGTAATGCTGATGCCTTAGTTGTGTGGCAAACCCTTTATGATAAAAACTATTCCTAAACTATCTATCCCTGTTTGTTCCAGGACCCTGATAGAGGGCGACACTACCTGCGGCCTGTCCATCTTCTGGGCAGACGACGGCTTGGACACCGGCCCGATCCTGCTTCAGAAGAGTTTCCCCGTCACCATCGATGACACCGTCGACTCTGTTTACAACAAATACTTGTATCCGGAAGGTGAGTTCAGATTAATATAAAGGCTACCACAGACCGCAGCGCGGGGCGTGCGTGCGATGACAACGGAGCGGGCCCAGCGCGTTGTAAGTATAACACTGTAACATAATACGGTGACACACACCGGCAACGCGGCGCAACGTATATGATTCAGTGTTATACAACGCGCTCGGCCCGCTCCGTCGGCGTCGTGCGCAAAACCCGCGCTGTGGTCTGTGGAAGTCTTGCTGTCTCTTTTATATTAGACCTGGTGAAGTGAGATGGATGTAGGTCTTGCGATAGATCTGTAAAATATTAGGTGAAATCACGGCACCTTTATTCCCGTCACTGTATATAGATAACAGGTAAATATGTAACTCAATTTGCGGATGACTTTTAATGGGGACCATCCCGTCTACAGCCTGTATACGTCTGCTGGACAAAGACCTATCAGAATGGTGATATTATGGGAAACGAATTGATTCGTACTCTTTTACTGCTTTTACTAGCCGACTGGTAGGTGAATGTAGTGGTTGTTAAACGCGAGTGTCGAATCTGTTACCTATAGCTAAACTGTTTATGAGTCCGCGCCCGCGCGACTGGAGGCTAAGATAACAAAGGGGGCCGGGAGAGGTGCGGGCGGCAGACACACGAGGTGCGCTCGCCGCCCGCACCTCTCCCGGCCCCCTTTGTCGTCATACCCCCAGCCCCTGTACCGCGCGGGCGAAGACTCATATAAACGGTCTAACTATAGTAACTATTATGTAATCTGTGCTTTTACGCTGAATGTGTATTATGAAACATGTATTTTGCTTTAGGTATCAAGGCCTTAGCCGAGTCCGTGAACATGGTTGCAAACGGCACTGCACCGAAGCTCACGCAAACTGAGAAGGGAGCTACTTACGACCCTGCTCTGTTCAAACCCGAGACGCATCAGGTGAGGAGCCAAACTGGAATTACACTACAAAGTCATCATCATCATCCCAGCCTATATACGTCCCACTGCAGGGCACAGGCCTCCTCTCAGATTAAGAGGGCTTGGGCCGTAGTTCCCACGCGGGCACTGTGCGGACTGGGAATTTTACACACACCATTGAATTTCTTCTCAGGTGTGTGCAGTTTCCTCACAATGTTTTTCTTCACCGTAACTCATGGTAAATTACAAATGTAATTTCACACATAAATACCGAAAAACTCAGAGGTGCAAGCCCGGGCTCGAACCCTCGTGACCCTCTGATTGAGAGGCCATAGGTCAAACCACCAGACTACCACCCAGTACTGCGTACCCAGAGAATGCCAACGGGACCCTATTACTGAGACTCCGCTGTCTGACCACTTGTCCGTCTGTCACAGGGCTCTTGAACCGTAATAGCTAGGCTAGGCACTTGAAATACAATAAAATAAATCTATAAATTATAGAGGGCCGTTCTTCGAGTAACGAGTTTTTTTCAGCGTTTTTAAATCAATCTTTATAATTTTTTTACTGAAATATTTTAAAAAATAATACATATTAAATTAGTGTTCATTTTTTTTCTTCTTTTTTCACAGTAATCCCTTAACCCTTCATGTACGAGTCCGAATCGTACTGAACCAGTTTTTTATTTTGAGTTAAGTTCCTTCCAAACACTTTAATTATTTAAAAATATTCGTATCTTTTGCTAAGTTTTTAATTCTACTTGATTTCTAAGTCTACACTCGTAATTTGTACTGTAAAAAATTGCGCTTCGTCGATTTTAGAAGAAAAGCAAAACGGCCAAAAAAAAACACACACAATCTGAATAAATAATGAATTCTCTACCTAATGACAGTGACAGAAAGTCTATTTTATACTAAACATACTGTCAACTATAGTTGACACCCGTTGTTGGTAAAGGGTTAAATAAACTTTTTACCGTTTCATTTAAAAGAAAATAAAGGTTGGTCATATTTATTGCACAATAAAATAACTACTTCAAAACAAGCATAATCATAGAAGCACGAGGCAAAAAGACCCTCTCGATAACCTTATGGTTTTACTATCAGTCAACATACCTAATATAGAGTTGGAAAAAATACCCTAAACCGATCGTAATAAGGCGAAATTTCGTTTGCTTTATTTTCTGATAATGTCAAAGATTAATAAAATAATAGGTTTTAACCATATATGATCTGCTCTACGCTTTTGAAAACAATCTGTAATCTTGAAACATTATATCACGACATGATATTACATTTTATTACGAATAAACGTGTTACTATTCTTTGATTTATTAATAAAGCGAAACTATAAGTCAATATTCAATTGTATAAACTGGTATTGCGTGGATATTTGCCGATCGCTATGCACATGAGTATAACTTGGTGAATATAAATTTATAATGTCGACTATTAGATCATCTACGAGTATACGTATGACAGACGCGTGGCCCCCTAACATCTCATTCCCATCGGTTTGGCTGTTACTTTTGTCATACTTGATAAATGTTTACGATTGTGACGACAAGTATGGCAAAACTTAGACAACCGTTGAATTTATGTTAATTCATAGAAAATTGTATTTTTAGGCATGTCTAAATTTGTTTAAGTTCTTTGTGGTAAGATCATAACAGTTTCACGGAAATATCTTTAATTGACCATAATTTTAAACAAATTTCTAATAAATTTCACCAAAACAAAAAAAAACAATACCATTGATAATCGTTTAGCATAACGTTTGCTAATGAAATCGTAAAATTTCCTGATTCATGCTAGCGATCGATCTATTCGAAGGAGTTGGTCAAAGTCAGCTTATTATAAAAAACACTTATAAGTATGATGATTATTTCCACTTTGACACTCGGGACGTGTCAGTTTTAACTGTAAAGGTTCGTGTTTTCTCATAGAGTACTTGTTTGTATAAAATCCTAGAATTTTTCACATAAAATATCCAAACCTATTTAATGTAATTAATAACAAAACGGCTAAGTATTGCACTTCCGATCTCTTTCGATGTATGTCGAGAATTGCTGAGTGCTGAAAAGAACCCTGTTGAAAAGAATCCAGAATGACACTCAACAAGATATATTTTTCGAGGGCACTTTAGTGTAGGTAATTGGTAATCAAATCACGCTCGGCACAGTGTGCTCATATCCCGTCAAGTCCTTCCGGCAAATTATTTCGCTTTTAAAATGTTCTCATTATAAAATCTCGATGGTTTTTATCCACAGATCGATTGGTCCAAAGACGGTGTCGCCCTCCACAATTTCATCCGTGGTCTGGACTCTTCCCCGGGCGCTACCACCTTCATCCAACCACAGACCAAAGATGGCGTCGAGGAAGGCAGCGACGCGACAGTTGAGATCAAGTTCTTTGGCTCAGGGCTGTGGAAGGGGGGCGAAGTGGAGGGGGATAAGCTAGTCGTACCGGGGCTTAAGAGTGCCGCGTTAGTCCATGAAGGGGGTCTGCTAATTACTGCTAATGATGGAGTCAAAGTAAGTATTTAGATTAAAAGAAAACGTGTACTGTCTAACCAGGCCTAATACTACAAAATTCTATTTGCAAACTTCGTATCGAGCCATTCCGTTCACGCTAATAATGAGTGAAAGGGACGGAACGAAGATGACGACGACGAACTTCCAATTTCAAATTTCGTAGTAGCCCCCAGGGCCCATATCTGAATATCCAATGGGATATTTTTGAAACTGTAAATTTTGGGATTGTTATAGAATTGACCGAACCTAATGATATGATGCCCTTTTAATAAATCCCGATAAGTTTACTGTTTCAGAAAAAAACTTTTCAAGATGAACTTTAAAGCACTCTGAATAAAGTCCAATTAGGAAATATATTTATTTACAGATACGACCTTTTTAAAAATGATGATATCCGGATCGAAGGACCATTTGTAATTCCGTACTAATTTTCAGCTCAACGTCCAACGTCTAAAAGTGAACGGCAAAATGATAAACGCCCAGAACTTCTTCAAGTCCAGCGAAAACAAAGTGGCGTTGGAGTTGACACCGGAAGAGAAACAGTTCGTGGAAAGCGTCAAAGACGTGTGGAAGGCTATACTGAGAATAGATATTGAGAACGACACGGATTTCTTTAATTCTGGAGCAGGTTTGTTATGTTCTTCCAAAAAATTCTTGTACCACCTGGTTCAATGTCAGTTCCATGGTTTAAGACGTTAAAGGCTATTTTCACTTTTAACCTTATGTATCAACAGCCTTATATTTTATGTAAAAACTACCTGTTGCCCGCGACTAGGGGTATAAAAATAGCCTTCGACCAATAGTTTCTAGGTATAATAATCACACCTAGAAACTATAGAGAAAAAAAATCATAAAAATGGGTCAAGTGGTTTAGGAGGAGTTTGATAACAAATACCGTGACACGAGATTTTTCTACATTACAAAATTGTCATAAAAAATGTTAACTTGCAGCACTTACTTGGTCGACAACTCAAAATTTGTTAATTTTGATGACTTCTTCTATCTGATGAGTAAAAAAATTGTCCCTAATTTTCCATTCAATTCTTTTGTGCCAGTTTTGTGACGATCCGTATAAACTGTATGAAAAAAACCGGCCAAGTGCGAGTCGACTCGCGCACCGAGGGTTCCATACAAATTTATATGTATCTATGAACATCCAGTCTTAGCAGACCCCTGCTCCTAAGCAAAATGTGCGCAGTGTGGGATCATTGTAGATTGGTTACTGATATAGACAGACAGACAAAAAAAATTATGCTTTTCGCAATTTTTCCTTTATCTGTGCTCTCAGGCCTTGCTTTGTACCAAATTTCAAGATTCTGAGTTCACGGGAAGTACCCTGTAGGTTTTGATTCCCTTGCGAGTTTCGAAAATATGCGGAAATTTGCGTCATAAACGTATCTTTTGATTGCGTTGGCTTAGATGTTTGATTTTTTGACAGCTCCAAGGGACAGTAGACTTCAGTGTTTGATATAAATTTCAGCTTGATACCTCCACGCGATCCTGAGAAAAAGAGTCTTGACAGACAGACGGACGGACGGACACACGGACGGACGGACGGACAACAAAGTGATCCTATAAGGGTTCCGTTTTTTCCTTTTGAGGTACGGAACCCTAAAAACGGCAAAAAAATCACGTTCGCTGTATGGGAGCCCTCCTTAAATATTTGTTTTATTTAAATTTAATTATTTATTTTTAATGTGAATACATAACTAAATATTCTGTGGATATTTCATGCGTCACCTGTTGCCGTTATCAATATCGAGCAAAAAAAGCACTGTTGTATGGGAGTCTGATGTCACTGTTATTATATTCTATTTTTATTATTTGTTGCTATAGCGGCAACCGAAATACATCATCTGTGAAAATTTCAACTATCTAGCTATCACGGTTCATGAGATACAGCCTGGTGACAGACGGAGAGACGGACGGACAGCGAAGCCTCAGTAATAGGGTCCCGTTTTTACCCTTTAGAATAAGAATAAGTATAAGAGTACTTTATTTGCCAGAATACATAAATAAAGGTACAAGATGTTAAGGTACATAGTGGTGCGAACCAGTATTCAGTCGACCAGGAAACGACTTGCAAATATTAAACAAAAGTTAAAAAAACCGGCCAAGAGCGTGTCGGACACGCCCAAGATAGGGTTCCGTAGCAGGTACGAAAAAATCTTTGCATACTTTATTATATTAATGTGGTTCTTTTGGTCCCAACTCCCACCGCGCACAGAATACCAACGTCGGCGGTACAGCGCCATCTATCGGCGAATTGGGTAACTAATCTAATTGCACTCTACTAGATCTAGTATGTATGTTGATGGTTTTTCAGATATAATTCTTAACCGATTTCAATTTTATTTTTTTTATTTGAAAGAAGATACTGTTAGCGTGATCCTATAGGTACTTAAAGAAAAAAATGCTTGCAATGGCGGTTAAATTACAATCTTAGTTTAGAAATATTTTTTTTACAAAAACTTAAAAACTGCTCAACTGATTAAGTTGAAAATAATTTTCCTAGAAAGTTTTTATTAAGTTTAACTTACGTGATTTTTTTCATATTTATTAGACTTGCTGTTCAAAAGTTATTTTGAACTTTCCGAGTGAATATCTCCGAAAATATTCACTTTTTCAAAAAATGATTTTAGCAAACCCCTATTTATTTTCAAATACCTATCCAATGATACCCCACACTATAGGGTTAGTCAAGAAAAAAAAATCACCCCCACTTTAAGTCTATGGGAGGTAACCTAAAAAAAATTTTTTTAGCTTTTTTTATTTAACCACTTTGTCGGCGTGACTAATATATTCATGCCGAATAACAGCTTTCTAGTACTAACAGTCTCTGAGCTAAGCCGCGGACAGACAGACAGACGGACAGACATGGCGAAACTATAAGGGTTCCTAGTTGACTACGGAACCCTAAAAACGGAACGTTGGGAACGGAACCCTAGAAACGTCACAAAACAGACCCAAAAAATAAGGACACTTTTTTAAAAAAAGCTCAAGCACAATATTATATTCGCTTTTTCACTTCCCCAGGTTCCATGGACGTGGTGAGACTAGTGGAAGAAGTAAAAGACCTGGCGAACCTGGAACTCCAAAACGAAGATATTTACATGAACACAACCTTCGAAGAGTTCTACAATATGGCCGTCGCTAAGAGCAGAGGCGGTTCCGGCGTGAAAGAAGTCGTATACGATGGAGTAGAATTAGACGTTAATAAGATGAAGATAAAATTTGCCACCCAATTGTTTATAAATGGAGAGTTTGTTAATGCTGATAGTGGGAAGACTTTGACACTGATTAACCCTACGGATGAGACTGAGATTTGCAAAGTGCAGAGCGCTAGTGCTAATGATGTTGATAAGGCGGTGAAGGCGGCGAAGGTGGCCTTTGAAGAAGGAGAGTGGTCGAAGATTAGTGCGAGGGAGCGAGGGGCGTTGTTGTTCAAGTAAGTGATTATCAACATCGTCATCATTCCAGCATACATCCCATTGCAGGGTAGAGTCTGCTCAGAATGAGAGTCGTTGGGCGTAGTTCCCACGTGGGCAGTGTGGAGTGGGAACTTCATACACGCCATTGAATTCTTCGTAAGTGTGTGCGGGTTTCCTCACCGTAAAGCTCATGGTAAATTTCAAATGTATTGTTACTTGAAATGTTTTTCAAATTTATGTAGTTGCTTAGTTTACTTTCTATGATTAATTTTATGTTTGTGGTTTGACATTATTGCCTTTCAAACAGAGGGTCATGAGTTCAAACCCGGGCTCGGAACACAGGGGTTTTTCGAAATTTGTGTTCAATATTAAGTTTGAAATTTGCCATGAAATTTGAGGTGAAGGCAAACATCGTAAGAAAAGCCGCACACAGCTGCGAATATCAATGGTGTGTGTGAAGTTCCCAATCCGTACTGGAGCACGTGGGAACCACGGCCCAAGCCCTCTAATTCTGGGAGGAGGCCTGTACCCTGCAGTGTCACATATTTTGGCTGAGATGATGATGATGACCTCGTCTTAAAGCGACGAGTGTTATTCCGACTTGCTCAAGCCCAGTTTAAACCAGCAAGAATAATCTTGCAAGTTGCACTACATTGCGGCACTCCACTGTCCACTTCAAACTTGTGTGCTTTATAGCCGCGCAATGTAATGCAACTTCACGATTTTTCTTGCTTGTCTAAACTCGGCTTTATAACAACATTGTCCTTGCAGACTCGCGGATCTAATGGAGCAGCACAAAGAAGAACTCGCCACGATAGAGTCCATAGACTCCGGCGCCGTTTACACTCTCGCGCTTAAGACTCATATTGGCATGTCCATTGAGACCTGGCGATACTTCGCGGGGTGGTGCGACAAGATACAGGGTGCTACTATACCTATCAACCACGCTAGACCCAACAGGTATGATTATTTGAAGTGTTATGATCATTAGAATATTTGCAGATACTTCAAACACACACAGAATTCTTTACGGCAGTTCATCATCATCAAATACGTCAACTGCTGAACATAGGTCTCCCCAAGGCTTGCCAAACAGATCGGTCCCGTGCCATCCGCATCCAACGCTATCCCGCAACCTTAACCAGGTCGTCGCTCCATCTTTTTGGTGGATTGTTACGGCAGTTACCATTACAAAATTCTATGTATAAGTCCTAATACATACATATCCAACCGTACATTCCAAAAAAGTCAAGACATAACATTAGTAAGCAAAGCAGCAGATGAGCATAGCAGAAGAGGTAGGGGAGAGGGAGGGAGTAGGGGCTAAGTTAACAAATTCTTTCTTGAAAACAAAAAAAAAACTAAATAAAAAACGGACGAGAGAACAAGTTTGAGTATGTTTGGACAAATCTGGACGTATGGTATGGTAATTGTTCACAAGAACTATACACACATACGTAATATTATATATAAACTACATAAACCAGTCAGTATGCATTATAAACGTATATTATTTAATCGAATGTAAAATTTAAACTCAATTTTTTTTATTTTTTTTATCCTTAATGTATATGTAGTCCAAAATGATGATCTCTCTTCTTCTTAGCGGATACTTGTCAGAGTGGTCGTGGTTGAACGGACGAGGTACACGGAGAGATGTTCGGTGGGTCGCAAACTTTTTCGAGGACACTCTTAGCAATTTGCTTCCAAAAAAAATGACGATGAAAAATGATGATTTTTATACGTAATCATTATATGTTCGAAAACGAGCAATGTTATCAAAAAAACACTGATCATCGCACCTAAAACACTTCACCCAGTACTTTGGTGCAAAATAACACTTCACAGAAATACTTTACTTTCTTTTTACAGAAATTTAACGATGACTAAGAAGGAGCCCATCGGAGTGTGCGCACTCATTACGCCGTGGAACTACCCGCTGATGATGCTGTCTTGGAAAATGGCCGCCTGCCTTGCCGCTGGCAACACTGTCGTCATGAAACCCGCTGCAGTGAGTTTTTTTAAATGTCAATTGAATAATTGACAAAGGAACATGTGCCTATACACTTTTAGTTGACATACTTATTAAGTTTTATATGCGGTCAAAACGCGAAAGTGTAATAACAAGTTGTGACGTCACTTATTTGCCAACTCAAATGTTTTTTTTAATTTGTACTTATTTGAGAATTAATCTACTTTCAGGGTCAAATTAAAGTTTTATTTTAATAGAATTGTTTCTTAGAAAATTACTGGATAATAGGATCTACCCAATAATTGTTACTTAAATTAAGATTTTCCGCGCGTTTCTCAAATGAATTAGTTACAACTTGGAATAATAGAAAAAGTTGGCAGAAAAGTCGAATACATTTATTTATAACAATATTGTGTGTATCGCCAGGATCGTTTATCAAATATTAGCGATGCTCCTTTTTACCATCGCTGAATTTATCTTCGACCTCTATTTCGAATTACGAAATTCAGAGTCCTCCACTGTGTTGTAGATGGCAAGGGGATATTTATCTATATTCTTTTTTTTCTTAGGTATGTCCCCTAACAGCCCTGAAGTTCGCCGAGCTGTCAGTGCTGGCCGGAATTCCTCCTGGCGTGATCAACATCCTCCCGGGGAGCGGCACCGTGTGCGGCCAGGCGCTGGCTGACCATCCGCTGGTCAGGAAACTCGGCTTCACTGGCAGCACTGAGATAGGTCAGTGACCCCACCATCAGTGTTATTCTTTTTACAAGCTTTTATTTGACTTGGCGCCGCAAAAGCCTTGCTGGCCTAGTGTTTTGCCTATAGCCTCTTAAGCAGAGTGTCGTGGGTTCGTGCCCGGGCTCGCACATCTGAGTTTTTCGGTATTTATGTGCGAAGTTACATTTGAAAGTAACATGCACAGACCTGAGAAGAAATTTAATGGTGTGTGTGAAGTTCCCTATCCACACTGGGCCTGCGATGGCACTATGGGCCAAGCCCTTTCATTCTGAGAGGAGGCCTATGTCCTGCAGTGGGACGTATATAGACTGGGATGATGATGATACAAGCCTTTTTCAAAGTAGTGATGTTATATAGAGATCAAAATCAAAACCATTTCTTTTGTCTTACCTGTAGCGGGGTGAAAATTACTATCATTATCATGTAGTAATGTAGTATTATTATGAAGCCTGATCAGTATAATATATGATCATTGTCAAGAGGGCGCTACTGTTTTCATTTGTGTGAATATTTCAGTATATTCTGAACAATGTGGATTGGCAACTTGTTATTTTGACTTAGGTACCCACTTTTATTCACTGTAATCAAAATCAGAATCCAAATTCGGTGTTCATAGCGCAAGTGGCTTCAAATTCAGACCCAGAAATTAGTTCCAATAAAGTCCGCAACATGGCGCGTGATCATATATTACTGGTCAGGCTTTAATTCAATGAATATTCCACAGGTCAGACCATAATGAAGTCTTGCGCCGCGTCAAACATGAAGAAGGTATCTCTTGAATTGGGCGGCAAGTCCCCGCTCGTGGTCTTCGAAGATTGCGACATGGACAAAGCCGTTAGGAACGTAAGTGTTCTGCAACTTCCATGTAACTAGTAATGAAAACTTCTACCGAAAGTGATAAAGATACATGATACATCATTTAGACGACCAGATGGCCTAGTGGTTAGCAAACCTGACTATGAAGCTTGAGGTCCCGGGTTCGATTCCCGTGTCGCGGCAGATATTTGTATGAAAAATACGAATGTTTGTTCTCGGGTCTTGGGTGTTTAATATGTATTTAAGTATGTTTCTATCTATATAAGTATGTTTATCCGTTGCTTAGTACCCATAACACAAGCTTTGCCTAGCTTACTTTGGGACTAGGTCAATTGGTGTGAATAAAATTGTCCCGTGATATTTATTTATTTTATTATTTTACATACAGTCGAACATAGAACCTCCTCCTTTTTTGAAGTCGGTTAACCTTTTCAACGCCAACGACACGTATAGGTGTCACAAAGTACAGTGTCAAAGTGATCTTGACACAATGACATAAGATTCAAAGCAAGTTTACGTTTTGTCGAGGCGTGGTGTTGAAAGGGTTAAAAAGGATGGGAACGGAGTTTTAAAAAAAACTGTTTGATTGTATAACTTTTATTGTACAGTCAAGTATACAAATATGGGTGCATGCGACTTGCTCATAAATATGTCCCTAGCTTTTTATGTAGTCGAATCTTAAGGTGTTGGTACATTATTATGAGAGGATGAAATCGATATATATTGCACTTGACCCGACATAAAACAGATGTAAAAAGGCGATCTTATCTCTTAAATCTCTTTCAGTTAACCTTTGAATAGTTTTGCAACAAAATACTTTATGCTGTTACTGAAACAGTGGGATACACTTTTGGCCTCATCTGCACTTTTCATCAAAGAGGTCAATCGCTGCCATCGCTGGTATAAATAATAAAGGCCTGCGATCCTAGCAATTGGGGATGTCTATTTTTTGTAATGTATAGTAAATCGAAAATCATTTCGAGATAAATGCTTTTTAAATTGTTTTCTGTAGTTATTTAATTTTAATATTATGTAATGCATTTATTACATATCAAATAAGCAATGACCTTCATTACATTGAAGTAAATTTCGTAGACGGTCCAAGTTGTACTTTAATCGGTGTGGAAAAGCATTATTTAAAATTCTTCACAATTAACGCGTGGATTTAACTATGGAGTTTGATTTGGACCCGCTGTCTGACATCTAGCACTCTGACAGCGCCAGTAAAGTGACACCACAAAAAACACCACCACCACCACTACACAAAAAATAATTAAAGGGGTTGCCTTATCGGATGAATTTACAAATTTGGCTGTGTAGCCCTCAATTATAATCTGACGTCATCAACCAAAATAGTTTCAATAATTAATTTTGAAAAAAGTATTGAACTAAATGAAAAAATACTGAAATCAGTTTCTTATAATTGACTTTTCTATACAAAAAAAAAAATATAAACATCATGGGTAATTTTTTTTAGGAATCCCCAATTATTGATCAATCACGATACAGTAGGTATTATGTAAAAATAAACTTACAATCCCCAGGGAATGGGCTCAGTGTTCTTCAACAAAGGCGAGAACTGCATCGCCGCCGGCCGCCTGTTCATCGAAGAGACCATCCACGACGAGTTCCTGCGCCGCGTGGTCGAGGAAACCAAGAAGATCAGCATCGGGGACCCGCTCAATCGCGGCACGTCGCACGGCCCGCAGAACCATAAGGCGCATATGGATAAGCTTATCGAGGTATGTTAACATTATTTACAGTCATTACATGCAACTGGAAAATCGTCCACTCGAAATTACGCGTCAAATCAAAAAAACCGGCCAAGTGCGAGTCGGACTCACAAAAATCACGTTTGTTATATGGGAGTCCCCTTAAATATTTATTTTCTTCTGTTTTTTAGTATTTGTTGTTATAGTGGAGCACAAATACTACATTGTCTGTGAAAATTTCAACTGTCTAACTATCACGGTTCATGTGATACAGCCTGGTGACAGACGGACGAACAGTGGAGTCTTAGTAATAGGGTCCCTTTGAGTACGGAATCCTAAAAATGCCAAAGAAAGTTGTTGCCATGTTGTGCGCTGCGATCGTTTTCTGTACCCCCACCACCCGCTTCGCACATAGCCAATACTGACCGATCTAAATCTAACACCTAGTAAATATACGCATAAGATATAAATTGAGCCCGTCTCCCCTAGTTCTGCGAGGCCGGCGTGAAGGAAGGCGCGACGCTGGTGCTGGGCGGGAAGCGCGTCGACCGGCCCGGCTTCTTCTTCCAGCCAACCATCTTCACTGACGTCACCGACGACATGTTCATCGCCAAGGAGGAGTCGTTCGGTCCTATCATGATCATCAGCAAATTTAGCAGCAAGTAAGTCAATTGTAACCTTTCATCATACGGATGTCAATAAACAGTTACCCAACCCAGCCTATATACGTCCCACTGCAGGAGAACTTCACACACGCTCTCAAATTTCTTCGTAGGTGTGTGTAGGTTTCCTCACGATATGTACGAAACAACACGCTACTTTTAAAGTCGTGGGGAACATAACATGTTGTTTAATGCAGGCACGCGACTTTAAAATTCTATATTTTTACGTTTTACTGCGACAAAAACCTCGCGTACTCTTTAAGGATCTCTCCGAAAAACTAAATGTTATAATTTAATTTACATAGACATTTATTTCAGGTTCTAGTCCCATATTGTGTTAGTTATGTACATTATTTTTTTAAAACTATATTGTTTTAGTGTTGCATTAACATTTAAAAAAATATTTAAAAAAAGTACATCTATAAAATTTTAAAAAACCATTCAATAAAATCACTAATATTATAAAGAGGAAAGATTTGATTGTTTGTTTGCATTGAATAGGCTCCGAAACTACTGCACCGATTTCAAAAATTCTTTTGCCGTTAGAAAGCTACATTATCACTGAGTGACATAGGCTACTTTTTACCGCGGGAAAATACCAATTCCTACAGGAAAATTAATTTATCGCGGGCGAAGCTGCGGACGGAAGGCTAGTATTAAATATTTATGTAGTAAAATTCAAAATTCATAAATTAATTAATAGCAGCATAAGTTCGGTATGTAAAGTTCGACAGCTGTTACAGAAATATTTAACTATGCCCTTTGATCAATTATAACTGTAGATCCACAGTCGCGCGCCCGAAAATGTCCGAGCCAAATGAGCGCCACTTTGATAAAAGTGGCCTTCTTTTTCCTCAGTACGTTGCGTGAAATTGTCGAGTTTAGCTGTCAAGTGGCAACCGAAATTCGACTGTAATGAAGTAAAGACTAGGTTGAAATTTCTGTGTAGGTGATGATTTTAATTGTTATGCAAACAAATAAAAAAGTTCGGACATTCTTTGAAGGGGATTTTCTTCGGCAATGTGTATCTTCAGTTATAATTGATCAAAGACCATGCCTCGATATTTTCCTGGCTCGAACGACGTGTATAGTCCGAAAAGCTCGTGCGCGGCTCTCCGCAGAACCCTGTCGCAGTCAGCATTTGCCGCACTTATTAAAAACAATCTCGTTAAGGACAGCAGAGGCTCCCTGCGACAAGGTTCCGCCGAGCGCCGCGCACGACCTTGTCAAGGTATAGTTAAGTGTTTGATTATGTCAAACGTTCCGGGAATATATCTAGGTATAGCAATCATCATCCCAGCCTATACACGTCACTGCAACGCACAGGCCTCCTCTAAATGAGAGGGGTTGGACCGTAGTTCCCACGCAGGCCCAGTGCGGATTGGGAACTTCACACACCAACAACATAACATAACTAAGCAGAATTTAATGTTATGGACTACATTTTTCCAGAAACCTGGACGACGTGATCCGCCGCGCGAACAACACGGAGTACGGGCTCGCGAGCGGCGTGTTCACGCGGGACGTGTCGCGCGCGCTGCAGTTCGCCGAACGGATCGACGCGGGCACCGTGTTCGTTAACACCTACAACAAGACCGACGTCGCCGCGCCCTTCGGCGGGTTCAAGCAATCCGGCTTTGGAAAGGATCTGGGTGAATATTTACTTAGCCCGTCGCACGACCAACGAATTTTCGGGCCATTTTGTGTATGTTAAGAGGGTTTATACCTGCTGAGCTGGCAACGTTGCATTTTTGTTAGTTTTTCTCGATTATTCCATAAAAAATGAATGAAAATTAAAAAAGTTTTGTATACAAATTGTTCTAATATATAAGTTACTGTGTCTACTGCAATAATAATTCGTTATAAGACTTTTATTTTCTTTAAAAACCGTTAGGTAATAATTTGTTCATTTTTAAAGAAAATAAAAGTCTTATCACGAATTATTATTGAAGTAGACACGTTAACTTATATATTAGAACAATTTGTATACAAAAAAAAATTAATTTTCATTCATTTTTTATGGAATAATCGAGAAAAACTAACAAAAATGCAACGTTGCCAGCTCAGCAGGTATAAACCCTCTTAAGGAAGGGCCTACCGAGTTTTTCGCGCTAATCGTTTTTGGGTGGGCGATTTCGGGCGTGGGGGAGGCACGATGGCTCAAGATAGGTTGGTTGGACTGCGCGTTTTTGGGTATTGTCATCTTATTACTAAAATAGTATAAAACAAAGTCGCTTCCCGCTCTCTGTCTGTCCCTATGTATGCTTAGATCTTTAAAACAACGCAACGGATTTTGATGCGGATTTTTTTAATAGATAGAGTGATTCAAGAGGAAGGTTTATATGTATTTTACATACATATTTGCACTCGTGCGAAGCCGGGGCAGGTCGTTAGTCTTATTACTAAAAAAAATACATATTTTCAAAATGTAGCAAAACTACGCCCTAGAAAACATCTTGTTTTGTTAACATGCAAAAAGTCATGACCGGCCGTGCAGTATTTACGTCGTACTACGAGTTTAGTTTATTTTTTAGAGACAACTTAGGATTTTTTTTCTATCGAGCGAACTACAAGTAATCGTGTTTCGATAAATACTTGTCACTAGAGTGAATCCTCAAATATCTTACACATGAATTTCAGGACTATAGCATTGCTAGTAATGATATAGCACGAGTTTAAATGAATTTATTGCATTCAGGCGCCAAAAACATGGTAGGGCCACAAAATAAATAGGTACAGAAATCAATCTACATACAAAGTGCGCTCGAGCAACGCACACATAGACACTGCTCACAGACACGATATCTCGGATCAGTTCGAGCGCGATTGCCATCCGCTTGAGACGCGCGTCTGTGGAATTTTTTGAGAGCAATAATGGAGCAACAAAAAAGATAGTGCGTGGAGTCCCTCCGCGCGGAAGAAGTGAAACTTCATAGTAAAAAATATCAAAATAAAAAATCCAGGCGGTCACCCATCCAAGCACTGACCGCGCCCGACGTTGCTTAACTTCGGTGATCGGACGAGAACCGGTGTTTTTGTCAAATATCTTGAAAACGGTGCATACTACGGCAAAAACAACGAAATTTTCATTCCCCCTTTAAAACCTCGCACCCCCCTCACCCCCGGTGTTTTTGTCAAATATCTTGAAAACGGTGCATCCTACGGCAAAATCAATGAAATTTTCATCCCCCCTTCAATATCCCCTCACCCCTTCCCCCGCACCCCCCCCCCCCCCATCATTTTGGTATTGTAAAAGTACCTAGTAGGTTTGTTTTGTATTTTACTTATTATTATTTTATATTTCCATTCTTCCCGTTTGATTATCAACAATAAATCAAACAACTAGATACGAGTGCCACTACCACGATAGTTTTATGTGCATATGCCATAATTGACAACCCTAGAGAGAGACCGCCGAACGTAGGTATGAAAAGTGAAGTACATACACTTGATTGACTTCTGTACCTATTTATTTTGTGGTAGGGCCACGGAACAGAAAAAACTAGTGGAAGTGCCATGAGTCCCGTTTTGTATCGAAACCAGGTGTGGCAAAACTCACACATACACACTCTTGCAATACATTGAAATCTTAGCAATCATTGGTCGTAGCTTCTATTCAAAAAAGTCATAACTTCTGAATCCGGTAACACAATTTAAACTTTACTACCACGGTATATCGTTGAGAGTACATTACACGGGGACATAAGTAAAATTGCATACAAAGTGCTGCCGTCTGCCATCGAGTAGCTGAATTAAAATGACAGGTGTCAAAAAAAATTTCCGCTACTCGCCGCTACTCGCCGTCAGAGGTCGTTAAAATATTCCATTGAATAATAAACTCTATGAGATAGTGTTTGGGTTCATCACGACTGAAAAATAATATTCGTCAAGGATCGTGAATACTAGTGGTGGGCAGAGTACATTTTACGAGAATATCGATGTAATTCATAGGTCAATAATCTCTATCTAATCTAATCTATACTAATATATAAAGCTGAAGAGATTGTTTGTTTGTTTGTTTGAACGCGCTAATCTCAGGAACTACTGCTCCGATTTGAAAAATTCTTTCAGTGTTAGATAGCCCATTTATCGAGGAAGGCTATAGGCTATCTATCTATCTAATACCTTTAAACGAGCAATTCTTGTATATATGTATATATATATGTATATAGATAATCAGGATCTCGGAAACGGCTCCAACGATTTCGATGAAATTTGGTATGTGGGGGTTTTCGGGGATGAAAAACTGATCTAGCTATGTTTCATTTTCAGAAAATCGCTTTTACTCGTGTTTTCCGGCTATTTTTGTTTGCATTAGAATATAAAGCTAAATTTCGCCCACTTCGAGCAGATCATAATGGCACATTAGAAATCGGGTGGTCGCGGATCCAGCCGACCTCGGTTCGATTCCACGTTTTTTTTCAACATTTTTAGTTTTTTTTAAGTTATTTTTCATGAGAAAACGTCAAGTTTCTTCTTTAGTGAGAAAAAGTTACTTTTTTGTGAGAAAAAGTTACTTTTTTGTTAGAAAAAGTATTATAGGGAACGTGCAGTAACTATAGGCGGCAGCACTAATGCGACAGAAGAGACACTATGTGGACAGTAAAGCAAACTTATCAAGGTAAAACATTCAAATTGATGGCACCCTTATGGCACCAGTTGGCAGCACCGTCTATGTGCACGTTCCCTATTGGGAGCACAGAACAGGAAAAGCCGGTTGTCTGTAAAGTCGGTTTACGGACGATAGTTTAACGTGACTCACCCAACCTCCGGTGTTTTTGTCAAATATCTTGAAAACGGTGCATCCTACGGCAAAATCAATGAAATTTTCATCCCCCCTTTAATATCCCCGCGCTCCCTCCCCGCATCCCCTCCCCCCCTCTCACCCCCCCCCCCACCGGTGTATATAATCAGGATCTCGGAAACGGTTCCAACGATTTCGATGAAATTTGGTATTTGGAGGTTTTCGGGGATGAAAAATTGATCTAGCTTGGTCTTATCTCTGGGAAAACGCTTGGTACCGAGTTTCTGCCCGAGCAGAGCTCGGTCGCCCAGGTACTATTATATCATCACGCTAACTCCAATAGGAGCGGAGCGGAGCGGAAGAATGTTTCAAAATCGGGGGTTTTTAAAGTAAAACTTCTATAGGCGCTAATCTCAGGTACAGATATTTGACAAAATGTTGGCTGTTGCCCGCGACTCCGTCTGCAAATAATTCCGCGGGAACTATGCAGTTTTCTGGGATAAAAACTATCCTATGTCCTTTCCAGGGTCTCAAACTATGCCCATACCAATTTGCATCTAAATCGGTTCAGCGGCTTAAGCGTGAAGAGGTTACAGACAGACAGACACACTTTCGCATTTATAATATTAAGTGTGGATGGGACAGAACCCTTCGCATGAGACTCCAACTCGCATTTGGCCGGTTTTTTTTCTAAGACACAAGAAAACACCGTGTAGATTACTTTTATTTTTTATGCCCGACAACTAGGAAACGGAATGAAAATTCAACTTTAAAGGCCACCACAAACCGGGAATAAAATATACGGTGACACACACTGGCAGCGCGGAACACTGTATTTGATTCACTGTTATTAACCACGCTGTTGCGTCAGCGCCCTGCGCTCCCGGTTTGTTGTGGCCTTAACACTGAATACTCAGAAATAAACATCGATAATTTTATCGACAACACCTCCGCCCTTAGCGAGTAGCGGAATGTTCCGGTCTCACAAAGTTCTGTGACACAGACAAAAATCGACGTTATCGTAATAGAATAAAGTCTATTTTCATATTACGCATTTCTAAAAAATGTCTTACGGAATAGAAAAAATTAAATTAATCTAAATTAAAATGAAATACTACTTATCGATGATACGAAATACCACAATTGGTGGCGTTTTTGGTGCGGCTATCATTTTTACACTCTAAAACTGAACAATAAGGCATATTCCCTCAACTTTTCTCTATAATTATCGTTTTGATTGCACAATCGCCCGACACAAGCCTCTGCGCGCAACTGAGTCGGTTGCGCGCAAGTGATGCGGAACTCCGCACAATTGTGTCACACTCGACATGACTGCATAACACTTCTATAGTTTTTTCTGTTCTGTGGGTAGGGCCTTCAAAGGTGAATGAAACTAGTAACAAAAATTAGCAAATCATGAACAGTTATAGCTAGCCGTTTATCTGAGTCCTCGCCTGCGCGCTACGGGGGCTGGGGGGTATGACGACAAAGGGGCTGAGAGAGGTGCGGGCGGTTGCGCTTCGTGTGCCTGCCGCCCGCACCTCTCCCGGCCCCCTTTGTCGTCGTACCCCCAACTCTTGTACGGCGCGGGCGAGGACTCAGCTAAACGGTTTAGCTATAGTAATTCGCCACAGAGGCGCGTGGGACGTCCCACGGGTTTGTTAATATTACTTGATATTACTATCTAATCTTACTAATATTATAGACTTAAGTTTTTATGGACGTGTGGATATTTTTGTTACTCTTTCACGCTAAAACAGTTTGTCGGGTTCTGATGAAATTCGGCACACAGATTGTTTCTAACTTAGATTAACATATAGAATACTTGTTATACCGGAAATTTGCAAAGTTCCCGCGGGATAGCTATGAACTTATTCTTCGCAGACGGAGTCGCTGGGAACAGCTAGTTATCAAATATCATCAGAATCCTTTGATGTAATTGGCATTGATAAAGCTCGTCTTCAGATGTAACATTATTTCTTCTACTGAAATTAATTAAATTGAAATTCTTAGATTTGTTTAACTCTACGATATTCGAACAAATCTTTAATGTTTATTGCTTTGTTTCAGGTCAAGAGGCATTGAACGAGTACCTCAAAACCAAAACTGTTACCATTGAATACTAATATAAATATATTAGTGTACGTTAAATTAGGTAGCTTTTAGGACGTTTCACATTAAATAACATTTACTAATGTAAAACAATTTGTATATATAATTCAAACTTCGATGCAACCAGTGTTTTGAAGACAATAATGATTGTGCCAAAAATATATAACATTGTTTAAACACTTTCGTTTTATTTTTATGGATTAGATTTTTCCCTAATTCAATAAAACCGAGGATCATATAGACTGGATTAGCAATCGCCATAGCACAGATCGTCCGCAGAAAAGTATTTCGTTTATTAAATCTAGATGGCGCTGAAATATAGCCCGAGGCTTTGAAAGCAAAACAATAAATTTACAGATGTTTCATATTACTACAAATGTATTATTTTTCAAAAATATTGCATAATAATACATTTGCAGTAATATGAAATATCTGTAGTCTTATTGTTTTGCTTTCAAGCCCTCGGGCTATATGTCAGCGCCATCTAGATTTAATAATCGAACTACTTTTTCCGCGGCCGATCTGCACTATAGCGAAATAATACAGTCTATATGATCCTTGATAAAACATATTAAAAACTCAACATGACAAAGTATTCAAGAAATGTAGCATATAAGGTAAATAAGTACCACAGTGTTCGACACTTTGAATTCCAATAGTCGACACCGTGCTTGTCGCCTTTATTGCCACGAATTAAGATTGAATGTGTCATCTATTGGGGCAGCGTCGGGCACTGGGGTATTTACTTTAAGTTAAGAGGTCACGTCACGAATAAGTAAAACAGCGGATTTTTATTAAAAAACACGTAGTTATTCTTATAAAAAATCTATTTTTTGTCACAGAGTAATACTTATTCATATATTTAAGATGCTAATGTACCTCAGAAACAAGTCCTTTGTTTTATACCTACTTAACTCCAAATCCTATTTACACTTTTCTATGCGCTTTATTTACATTTAACAAGTACATTCCATTCTTAAATCGATGCTTCTTTAGTGTCTGTAATGTAAACAGCTGTACAACGATGAGAAAGACGATATAAACCCTTGGATTAGTGCCACCGATCGGTTTAGAAAATCTGATTTTTTTCTTCAACTTTTTTTTAACAAACTAGCAATATAAATATTATAATGGCGACGATGACAATATTATCAAAACCGGTAAAACTGGTCAAACATCCGTTCAAGGGATAAACTCGCATTGTGCAGCTGTTTCTCTTGTTAACTGTTAATTTCATGTTTTTGTGTACAATAAAGAGTTTTACACACACAATGGTAGCAGTGGCGTGACGCTGTAACTACTCAAATCCCACCAGTTGCAATCTTTTACGTGCCATCAGTGATGATAAGTTTGGTAAAGGTGTACACTAACTCCAAGGTTTGCATCCAAAATCAAACTACCTACTAACTATTAGGCCGGTTCAGATTAGGGCTCTACAGCACGGCAGATCTTGAATCTAATATAAAACCAGTCTCACGCTTCTCTTACACTCCGAGTTGTCGAACGAAAATCACTCCACGCCACTGAACGGTGGTCAAAGGATAGTGACGTCACCGTGACCGTCCACGGGTCAGTGCGGGCGTCCTTTCTGCACGAGTCTGACGGTGCGTCGCAGCAGCACGGGGCGCGCAGCCCCCGCCCCCCGCGTCGTCGCCCCCCCGCCCCCGCGACGTTTGGCCACGATCACGCGCGTGTAGTTTAGTGCTCGCCCGCCCTGCCAATCAATTATTATTATTTAAGAGGGTACGATGGCTGAGAGGCTTTTGAGAAATAGGTATTTTAATGAAATGTCGCTGTCTCGCCCGAACCCCTCCGTGTCAGTACAGCGAGAGCGGGACAACTGCAGCTCAGACCGTTAATAGGCGCGTAAAATTGATCAAAACAGCATTTCGTAATCCCCTGTTTTCTTCTCGAAAACTTGACCAATAAAATTATTTTATTAAATATAATTAGAGGATAGATTTAGCTATGCCCCTATGTTTTCCTTTTTTTGTTTATATACGGGATTCTTTACTGATGAGTGTCTGAAAATGACGTTGAAATTGGGCAATTTTTTCAGTTTTTGATAGCTCATATTTCTTATGTTAATTGAAATATGGAAAAAAACGAAACCTAGGGGCATAGCCGTGATAGATACAGATTACACAGTAAAAAAAATTTGGCTCTAAAGCTATTATCCAGGGAGGAAACAGGGGATTACGTTTGTATGGAGAAATGGTGCGCATCGTATCCTCTTAAAATAAAACACTAACAGCTCATTGAGCTGATACGTGCATATCACTACACTTGTGTTTTAAGTCGTTTTATACATATAAATGTCCAGTCTATTTTTAAAACAGTTTACTATAGGCGCACTTATTACAAGTTCGGGGAGTTCATTCCACAAGCTTACAACACGATTGGGTAAAGTGTTTTCTAAGGTTGTTTTTTTTTAAATGAGGAATTTGTGTTTTTTTATTCAAAATCACGAGTACTATTTAAGCATGATACTTACTCTAGGATGTCCGCTTGTCACGGTGACGCTCGGACTTCTGCTTGTTTCTGTAAAACAATGCTTGACGTCAGAAAACTAATCATTTACTCATTTAAATTTTTGTGTTTCATCAGTCCCCCTATATTCAACTAACTGCTTCTAGAGTACAATGCCTTGTAGAGTAGACATTAAAAGGGTTTTTTGGTAAAGTTTTCACATCTAAAGTGCCACGGTCGTAACTCAGCATCTGCTCCGGTACCCATCGCTTGAAACCCAATCGGTGACTCTTACATGAATTGAATTAGTCGACATTTTAACATTTAGGATTTCGTACTACAGGATACCTATGATTATTTGGGTACAAACGGTACAATATGGCTGAATACAATAACTTTTTTTTAGATTATACACCAACTAGTAAAGTTACCACAGGTTACTATTACATATTACTAACCGAGCAATATAACGTTAGGTATTTGAAAATGTGACATCACTTTATACAGACTATGGATACCTGTAGAGGCAGAAAACTAACATGAACACAGTGGCGTAACTATACCGTCTGAGACCCGTGGCAAATTCTTTGGATGGGGCCCTCCCACTAAAAATCGTCATATTGTAATTTAATTTAAATGTTTTTTGTGAGCTCGGGACCCCTTGGGCCGGGGCCCTCTGGGGTCGGGGGCCCGTGGCATTTTGTCAGCCCTGCCGCCCTATAGTTACGCCACTGCATGAACATGAAAATATGTATCGTGAAACATAATTACTAAGTAACAGTTTGGTCCCAACTAGAGCCGTAAACTCTTGGAAACATGTGTTAATAAACATCAACTACAGAAACTTTCGCAAAATCTATAAACAAAAAAAAATCCAAGATATTTAGAACGTATAAAAATAGTTATCTCCTTTTCGGTGTAACGGCATTTCATAGTTTCGATATTTTGATTTTCGATATGTTAGAGCCTGTCTAATTTAAAATGACGCGCCCTAAATACAGCTTCAATAGGTTCAAAATCCTGTGCGTATATGCGGTGGTGGGGCGCGTCATTTTAAATTAGACAAAAAAGCATCGATATTGCAGACGTAGGTGTTATGATTTTTCGGTATTATGATAAATGGCCGTCGCTGCCATACTATGTTTTGGTAGTTACCGGGTCTTTTGACAACAGGCGCGGGGGCCGCGACGGGTGGAGTGAGCTCGTCATCCGCGAACACTATGGGCAGCTGCATGATATCCAGCTCGGGCTCTTCGATGACGGGGGTCGGGGCCGGGGCCGGGGTCGGGGTCGGGGTCGCGGGAGCCGCGCGGCGAGGGGGCAGCAGCGCGAGGGGGGTCGCGCCGCAGCCGCGGGAAATCAAGCGGGTTTGCTCTGCGACAAACATACAAACAATATAATAAGGTCAACCATTAATGTGGTTCTATGGGGCCGTTCAAGTATTAGGCTGTGTTCAGACCAAACCGACTGTCGGCCGCCGAAAGTGAGCGCGCGTTACGGAGTTTATTGTATTTCCACACATATTCGTTCGTTTCGTTCACACCTAACCGACAATACGTCATTACGCTATGCGTAGTCGCCGACATGAAATACCGTACAAAATAACGTTCACACTGGGGCTCACAGTGAGCCTGCTCACATTCGGTGGCCGACAGTCGGTATGGTTTGAACGCAGCCTTACGTAAGCAATTTTTTGACTATTATCAACGCCCCATCCCTCTTGTCAGCAAAAGTAAGCACATTTCTTACAACTCCATGCTCACGTAAGCATTACTACATACATTTTAACTGTGTTTGGCTTTCATTATTGATTTATAAGCAGCAGTTATCAATTCTAGAAATAAGCTTAGGTTAGAGAAATTTCACAAACATAATATTTATTCAAGCAAATTATTGACATGTCACCTAATTGATTGCTATATGTATTCAAATGAAAATTGGCTAATTTAGCGGAAAATCCGAAAAATTAAAAAATAATATTGCTGACTATCTAATCACCATCCAGACCATCTGCCATGTCATCTAAAATAAGCAAAGACTCCCCATTGTCGACCCAGAATGATCGCCATTAATCCACAACCTAATAATTCAAACCCTTATGGCAATAACACGAGGGTTTGGATTATCAGGTCGTACAATATGCATACCGAGTCGACAATTAGAGGTCGTTTTTTCAGCGCAATATTTACCTGTGGGAGGCTCCGCTTCTCGCAGCAAAGCTCGTGCACTGTTGAAAAAAAAAACAAATGTGTCACCAGATACTTTAATTTTAGATTTATTATATGCTTGATATAAATTATGTGCTTTGTGCCAACAAGTACTTCGAATAAAACCAGTCGGCAAATAAACTTGTGTTATAAAAAAAAAACAATTTCTAAGTATATACTTACGCATGCAGCGCGCGCCGTTCCTCTGTTACCTCGCCTGCGCCTGCAAACGAAAAGACATAGTACTTAATACGTTAATATTAATAAAAAAATATTTCTCCGACTTCAAAAAATGAAGCTTATTAGAAAAAAAATCGTAAATTTTTGGCAGTTTTTATTTTTCACCGATATTCACCGATGACTAAGACAAAAGCGGTCCTTTTTAAAAAATCCGGGCTCCTCAGGCTGTCACATATTTTATATTAAAATTGTTTCAGTAATGCACATTTAAAATTAATCGACATTTGAATAAAGCAAAAAAAAACGATGTCATTGTTTCTTTTTCTAACTCATAAAGTCATAACGACTGAAGTACCTTTC
The DNA here is from genome assembly GCA_947563465.1 of Archips xylosteana. Taxonomy (NCBI): domain Eukaryota; kingdom Metazoa; phylum Arthropoda; class Insecta; order Lepidoptera; family Tortricidae; genus Archips; species Archips xylosteana. Next base: position 7,503,825 of record OX387363.1, read on the forward strand.
TTGGGTGTCCGGCGTTGCGGTGGCTCGCCTTCGGCGGCTTGCATCGCCCAGCGGACGCACTCATCCTGCGAACACAAATATTATGCTAGAACGACCTTTCTAAGTAGGTTCGCTAGTCTACTTTGCTTCGTATTCAAATGGGAAAACAAAAGACGGAGATCAACTCTGCTTTGTTTGTTCATAAGAGCACAGCAGATCGACGTCTTTTTCATCCTTATTGCGTAGACATTTTTATTCGTCTTAAGCCGGGGTCCGCAACCAGCGGCTTGCGAGTCGCATGTGAGTTTTACATTCTATACGCAAAATAAAAATATTTTACTATAAAAACCCTTAACAAATCGCACAATCAAACAATGAGTGTGTAATATATTTAACCTTAAACCACTAATTTTACATAAAAAGAAAAACAAATTTATACATGCAAATACATCGGTAAAACATCGCTGCTTAAATACAAAAGGGGCATAAAAAAATACAGTTGTGGCCATATAATTAAGAACGATTATTTATTGAGATGATTTTTTCAAAGTAACAAGTATAACTAATTGCCCGTATTTTTTTTATTTCTCTCGGTATTGCAAAACTTTTCCGTACTACCGGTACATTCATTTATGCAACATTGTTGGCTAAAAAATTAATAGAGAAACTTTATACATTCGATCTGAACCTAGTATTAGTACTTACTGGCTGGTCACGTAATTAAGAACGCTGAATAGTTTATTGTTTTTTCAAATTTAAATAGAGAACACTGTGTGGCTCTGTGGTTGTAGATTATTATTCGTATAATTTTGGCGCCATTTCGTGCTGTTAAAGTCTTAAAAGTGATTACTTCGTATAAAAACAATGGGGAAAAATAAAAGTTGTGATAAATCTACAAGAGAAGTAATAATAAAACTTCGCGAGAAGAATTGGTCGTATAAAATGATAGCCGACCATCTGCAATGTTCAAAAACAATGGTTTTCCATGCCGTAAAGCATTTTTCCACGTATCAAACTACTTCAAACGTTCCGCGTGGACCTAGACAGAGAAAGTCATCTCGTCGAGATGATCGAAATATCGTTCGTTTGGCAAAACAAAATCCTTTTAAAGGGTCTAATGAGTTGAGAAAAGAATATTTTGGTGAAAACAACCCTTCAGCAATCTCTGCACGCACTATTCGAAGGCGTTTGGTAGAAAATAAGTTGAACGGAAGGATAGCAAGGAAGGTGCCTATGTTGAAACGATGTCATAGGCAAGCCCGACTTGCATTTGCAAGAAGGTATGAAAACTGGACAGTCAGACAGTGGAAAAACGTTCTTTTTTCTGACGAGACAAAAATAAATAGGGTACGTTCTGATGGAAAACGATATGTACGACGCCCTCCGAATAAAGCATTCGACCCAAAGTACACAAAAGTGACATTAAAGCATGGCGGGGGAAATGTGAAAATTTGGGGGTGCTTTTCTGGACATGGCGTTGGACCTGTTAGGCTGATAGAAGGAAACATGGATCAATTCCAATACAAAAATATACTGCAAGAAACAATGTTACCATATGCCGAAGACGTGCTTCCGGTTATTTGGACATTCCAGCACAACAATGATCCAAAGCATACTGCACGCACCGTTAAGGAATTCCTCACATCACAATCAGTTTCAGTCTTAGATTGGCCAGCCAACAGCCCAGATCTTAACCCAATAGAGCATCTTTGGTGCGAAGTCAAGAAAAAGGTTTCAAATCGACAGTGTGGCAATTTGAGAGAGCTGTACGACGTTTTCTTAGAAGAATGGAACTCTTATTTCTCTTGCGAAATGTCAAAAATTGATAGATTCAATGCCTCGCCGGTGTAAAGCCGTAATTAAAAGCCGTGGACATGCTACTAACTATTAATTTTAGTTCAAATGTATTAATTTGCTTTTTTTTCTATACCAACTTCACATTAATATGATTTATTTAATCTAAGTTTCATATAAAACAACTCTCGAGCAGTTTAATAAATCGTTCTTAATTATTTGTCCAGCTTCATTACTATTTGAATTTATTAGTATAGAGAACAAATAAAATTTGTAAAAAAAAATGTTAGCAATTATACACTATTATTATTAATTCCGTTTGCTCTATCCATGTGGCTATTTTATAACATAACTTGTTACTTCTAAGAAGGAACACAACTAGACATATGACATGATGTAGATAAAAAAAAATCGGAAACTTCAAATCGTTCTTAATTGTATGACCACCACTGTATATATTGCAAAAATCAAAAAATTGTGCAATATTTTTTTTAATTGTGTCGCTTTTGTATTTGAGCAGCGACATATTTAAACGAAAAATGTATCGGCTCTTTAAAGCAGGGACATTTTGTAAATCGTAACTTTTGGCTCTTTCGTCTCAAAGGTTGCCGATCCCTTTTTTATGGTGCGGAAATTGCGCCTTATTCGTCTCTGTTCGGGGAAACAGAGAGTATGTGGGGCACTCCCGCAACGGGCCTACCCACTCAAAACTGCACGGATTCTCTCGTTGCCATTGTGAACTCCACGGGAGCATGAAGAGACACCGCGACGCACACTGGCCGTCCCAGGATGGGGCTCCTCTGTTTGACACCGTGCAATGCGGGTTCGGTTTTTAAAGGTTGCCGACCCCTGACTCAAGCCGATTATGCGTCGATTAATGAGGCCCTAAGGCTACACAACATATTATGTTGAACAAAGTTCGTCCTGCTGCTTCACCGCCACGGCAGCGTCGAGTGCAGCCTGTGGCACGCACCTCCACCACTCGCCGCGCTGCGCCCGACGCGCTCGCGCTGCCTTCTATTATTATCAGAACACATCCAACTGTGTCCCGCTAATTCACCGCCACCGCAGCGTCGAGCGCAGCATGGCGTCCCACCTTATAGGCGCGACGAACAATGCGCGCTCGCGACGCAATCGTCCGCAAATCGCTAGTGTGATAAGACTCTTGACAGCGGGAAATCCTACTGTCTCACCGCTATGGCAGCGTCGAGCGCCGGCTGCGGCACGGCCAGCCGGCGCCGCAGCCTCGCAGGCAGCCGCAGCGCGTCCCCCGCGCCCCGCACCTCCACCACGCGCCGCGCCGCGCCCGCCGCGCCCGCCAGTAGCGAGAGCGCCGCGCCGCGAGCGCACGCCGCGCCCGCGCTGCCCACTACTGTGGCCACTGTCTCACCGCTATGGCAGCGTCGAGCGCCGGCTGCGGCACGGCCAGCCGGCGCCGCAGCCTCGCAGGCAGCCGCAGCGCGTCCCCCGCGCCCCGCACCTCCACCACGCGCCGCGCCGCGCCCGCCGCGCCCGCCAGTAGCGAGAGCGCCGCGCCGCGAGCGCACGCCGCGCCCGCGCTGCCCACTACTGTGGCCACTGTCTCACCGCTATGGCAGCGTCGAGCGCCGGCTGCGGCACGGCCAGCCGGCGCCGCAGCCTCGCAGGCAGCCGCAGCGCGTCCCCCGCGCCCCGCACCTCCACCACGCGCCGCGCCGCGCCCGCCGCGCCCGCCAGTAGCGAGAGCGCCGCGCCGCTAGCGCACGCCGCGCCCGCGCTGCCCACTACTGTGGCCACTGTCTCACCGCTATGGCAGCGTCGAGCGCCGGCTGCGGCACGGCCAGCCGGCGCCGCAGCCTCGCAGGCAGCCGCAGCGCGTCCCCCGCGCCCCGCACCTCCACCACGCGCCGCGCCGCGCCCGCCGCGCCCGCCAGTAGCGAGAGCGCCGCGCCGCGAGCGCACGCCGCGCCCGCGCTGCCCACTACTGTGGCCACTGTCTCACCGCTATGGCAGCGTCGAGCGCCGGCTGCGGCACGGCCAGCCGGCGCCGCAGCCTCGCAGGCAGCCGCAGCGCGTCCCCCGCGCCCCGCACCTCCACCACGCGCCGCGCCGCGCCCGCCGCGCCCGCCAGTAGCGAGAGCGCCGCGCCGCGAGCGCACGCCGCGCCCGCGCTGCCCACTACTATTAGCAGTGGGATATCCAACTGGAACATGCAGTAAAGGTTATTTTATTTATTTATTTTATTTTATTTTATTCGGAAAACCAACAGCTATTTCATTTTAAAAGTAGATACTATAAGTTAATATCAGAAAAGCCAATTACAGGTCTTCACAGATAATACTATTATATAAACAGAAACAGATACAATAGAGCGGAATAAAGGCTCCAAAGTGTTCGCAAGAGATATGTCTATTGGGCAAAGCCAGATGACAAAGCTGAAGAGGGATGATGGCAGTGTAGCGTCGACGAAAGCGGACGTGTTAAGGGAAATCGAAGAGTTTTACAGACGCCTCTACGATTCGGTCACAAAACCTGATTTTAGTGCGGCTGAAGACCCAAGAGCCAAACTGACCCGACACTATACCGAGGATATCCCGGACATCAGCCTGTATGAAATTAGGATGGCCCTGAAACAGCTTAGGAACAACAAGGCGCCGGGTGAGGATGGAATTACTTCTGAGCTTCTGAAAGCGGGTGGATCACCGGTACTGAAAGTCCTTCAGAGACTCTTTAACTCCGTCCTGCTCGAAGGTACCACGCCAGAAGCATGGAACAAAAGCGTGGTGGTGCTGTTCTTTAAGAAAGGTGATAAAACCTTGTTAAAGAACTACAGACCCATCTCGCTTTTGAGCCATGTTTATAAGCTGTTCTCCAGGGTCATTACAAATCGTCTTGAGCGCAGGTTTGATGACTTCCAGCCTCCCGAACAAGCCGGGTTTCGAAAAGGCTACAGTACCGTAGACCACATACATACGCTGCGGCAAGTTATACAGAAGACCGAAGAGTATAACTTGCCGCTATGTCTAGCGTTTGTGGACTACGAGAAAGCCTTTGATTCGGTCGAAACATGGGCGGTGCTCGAGTCTCTCCAGCGGTGCCATATTGACTACCGGTACATCGAAGTGTTGAAGTGTTTGTATAAAAATGCCACTATGTCGGTTCGAGTGCAGGAACAGAGTTCGAAGGCGATTCCCTTGAAAAGAGGCGTAAGACAGGGAGATGTAATATCTCCGAAACTGTTTACTGCCGCTCTGGAAGACGCCTTCAAGCTCCTGGAATGGAAAGGACTAGGCATCAATGTCAACGGCGAATACATCACTCACCTTCGGTTTGCCGACGATATCGTGGTCATGGCAAAATCGATGGAAGAACTCAGCACGATGCTCGAAGGCCTCAATCGAGTCTCTCGACGGGTAGGACTAAGAATGAACATGGACAAGACGAAAGTTATGTCTAATGTTCATGTTGTCCCTGCCCCCATTGTGGTCGAGAACTCGGTTCTTGAAGTTGTTGACGCATATGTATACCTAGGACAGACCGTCCAGCTAGGTAGGTCCAACTTCGAGAAGGAGGTCAATCGGCGAATCCAACTCGGATGGGCAGCGTTCGGGAAGCTCCGCAACATCTTTTCGTCCAAAATACCTCAGTGCCTCAAAACAAAAGTCTTTAATCAGTGTGTGTTGCCAGTGATGACATATGGATCCGAGACGTAGTGCTTCACTATGGGCCTGATGAATAGGCTCAGAGTCGCTCAGCGAGCTATGGAGAGGGCTATGCTTGGAGTTTCTCTACGGGATCGAATCAGAAACGAGGAAATCCGTAGAAGAACCGGGGTAACCGACATAGCCAAACGGATTAGCTCGTTGAAATGGCAATGGGCAGGCCATATAGCACGTAGAACAGATGGCCGTTGGGGGCCAAAAGTTCTGGAATGGAGACCACGGACTGGCAAGCGCAGCGTGGGACGTCCACCAACGAGATGGACGGACGATTTGGTGAAGGCCGCAGGTTCAGGGTGGATGCAAATCGCTTCCAATCGTAATGATTGGGCATCAATGAGGGAGGCCTATGTCCAGCAGTGGACGTCCTATGGCTGAAATGATGATGATGATGATGAAACAGAAACAGGCACAAGTTAATCAAAACAAAACAGTGACCTGATTGCAAAAAAAGAGAAAAAAAAAAAATTACACAAAAGAAAGAGAAAAACCATTTAGAATCTTAATAAGTTCATAACCTAGTACAATCGGATTGGGGAGCAAAGAAAACGGACGCTATTCGCTTCCTAACTGCAGTGGGTTTCAATAAAAACAAATCTAGGTCCTCATTCTGTTGACAAAATTCATTCGTCGACTTTGCAGCTCGATAGAAATAAGAGTTGAACGTTAACAGTGCCTAAACGATAGTAAACGATAATATTGTATAAGACATACAAAGATCTGTTCTTAAGAACAATGTTATCGATTTTAGTGACAAGAAGAAACGAAGCGGTCAAGAGTTCCGAGTTCCGCGTTCAGAGTTCTGTGTTTTGACCGCTCGAGAGTTCCAGTCGCCTGCTGTGTGCGTTATCGTAAGAGACTCAGTACATTCGAAAAAAGGCAGAACTCGGAACTCCAGACGGCTCTCTGTCTGCGCGCGCTCTAAAGGTGCGAGTCGGCGGGAACAAGCCCAGTCACCTCGCTCCGGTGCAGATGCGTGGTCTCTCCCTCGGCGGTGAGCAGCGGCGGCGCCAGTAGCACCAGCGCGCGCACCGCCCCCGCGCCCACCCCCGCGCTGCCCGCCAGCAGCGCGCTCGCCAGCGCCGCGCCCGCGCCCGCGCCACCCACTATCACCGGCCGCGACCTGACATAAACATTGATTACGTCATCGTCATGTCAGCCCATATAACTTGGATTATGATTATGACAGCGGTGACCCCCTTGCAAATTGCCAAATGGTTTCGTCAAGCTTAGTCAATACTGCCTCACAAGTAATAGGTATATGTGCTTGGCTAATTTAAATAAATAAATAAATATCACGGGACCATTCACACCAATTGACCTAGTCCTAAAGTAAGCTAAGCAAAGCTTGTGTTATGGGTACTAAGCAACGGATAAACTTACTTATATAGATATATACATCTATACAAATAATAAATCTGTAACAAGTCTGTGTCTGTACATTGAAGATATTTGAGAAAAACTGTCACTAGGGCTATTTACTAGCGCAATAGAACCCAAAACAATGTTTTTTAGAATTATTGTCTGTTTGTCTGTTTATCTGTTTGTCTGTGCGTTTGTGCGCGCTAATCTCAGAAACGGCTTAACCTAGAAGGATGCGGTTTTCACTGATATGTTGGTATTTTCTTAGATTAACATTTAGTGTTTGTTTCATTTGAATCGGTTCACAAATAAGAAAGATACGTCTATTTTAAGAATTTATAGAACAGTTTTTAGAAGTAGTGACTTGGGAGTAGGTAGGTAGGTAGTTGGTGAATGTGAACGCGGGTGTGCGGGGGGGGGGGGGGGGTTGCGGGGGGCGGGGTAATTTTTTTTATATCGTTGAACTAAGGAGAGCCATAATTGATGAAAAACCAAATTGGATAAAAAAAATAAGCTACCCAAATTACTAATTCCACGCGGACGGAGTCGCGGGCAAAAGCTAGTACTTAAATACATATCAAACACCCAAGACCCGAGAACAAACATTCGTATTTTTCATACAAATATCTGCCCCGACACGGGAATCGAACCCGGGACCTCAAGCTTCGTAGTCAGGTTCTCTAACCACTAGGCCATCAGTAGGCTTATTGTCTAACGTTTTTGACGCTTGCCTTCGCAATCGCTATCTCTTTCTGTCAAACGGTATAAAACGTTGACAAAAAGAGATAGTGAAAGCGAAGGCAAGCGCCAAAAGCGTTAGACAATACGGCCTCTGATCGTCAAAAAGTTTGATATAGCACTCACCCCGCCTCGGCGATGACGTCGACCAGCGCCTGCCTCGCGGCCGCGGCGCCGGCGGCGCACCAGGCCTCGGGCGGGCCGGGCGCGCCGCCGTCCGCGCGCACCACGTGCGTGTGCAGCAGCGCGCGCAGCCGCCGCGGCCAGCGAGACTCCTCCGCGCCCACCGCCACCCACACGAGCCAGGGGCCCGGCCCGGACCCGCTTACCGCCGGACCTATGCACACAAACAATCATTTACCGGAACCCTCTTACAGCATGCCTGGGCCATTGAGACCCACTTGGAACGTATAAATAAAGAGTGAAGTGAAAACAAAATTACGTATTTTCTTTGATGTTCGGGCATTATCACCTGGCAAAATGGCAAAATCGGAACCCTTATAGTTTTTAGTGTCAGTTTTGTGGTCGAGACATGGAACAAACTAACAAAACATGTAGTCTCAGGCTAGTCTCAGCACTGAATGTTAATCAATTTAAAAACCGATTAGACCAACACATTAGCAGTACAAAGAATGCTTGACCAAGGAACAACTAGATACAGGCACCTATCAGTTGCCCTCAACTGCCTGCCTGATAATATAAATAATAATAATAAAAAGTCACAAAAGCGACTCAAAAAAAAAATAACTCGACTCAACTGAAAGACTCGTACAAGTTAAAGGAAATTTAAAAAAACATGGTGTGTATTATTGCAGGTATGCCAACCTGGAAATAATCACAAATTTTAACACATCAATTTCATGCGTTTTCCCAATAGACAATGTTCCACACCTTTATGAAATAACAGAGTAGACATACCTATACGGTCAAGTGGATCAGGCGGCGGGGCCGGCGGCGCTGGCACCAATCTCGCCGCCAGCCGGGGCACCGCGCCCCTAAGCTCGCACAGCATCTCACGCCACAGCGCCCCCAACGCCTTCCCGACATGTGCGCTCACAGTCGACACGAGCCAGCTAACCGGCCCACCGTGGGGCCCACTGGCCGCCCAAAGAGGGGCGAGTGCGCAGCGTAGAACCCGCGCCGCGTAACGAGCGTCATCGCGACGAACGCTAGCTGTAACATTGGGGCCGCTTGCCAACCGCGCGAGTCGAAAGTCTAACAACGCATCGATAGCTGATCTTGCCAGCCGATAGTACACTGGAGTCGGAGCTAGTGCTAATACACGCGCTTCCCAGTCGGCTTGGGCGTCGTCTTCGTCGCTTTCTGCGATTTCTGGTGGCGGTTCGTCGCCGGGTATATGGATTGGTTCAGGTTCTGGTGTGACCACGTCGAGCTCGGTAGAGCCAGAGGAGGTTGCGCGGGCTAGTAATACGCGGACAGCGCTGGCACCGCTTTTGGCACGGGCATAGGAATGCTCCATCCATACGCCAGCACGCCCCTCCTGGAAATATGTGTGATGTGTTACAGGATTTGATGGGGCGGGATCAGGGCCGGATTTAGGAGACGTCATCCAGAGCCACAGCCTCCACAATAGAGGGGCCCCCACAATAGAGACTTCGAAAAATTGTTTAGTAAAATGTTAACTGAAAAAAAAGCTCTTTTATTTGGAAAGTAATTTGTGGCAAAGGGGCCTCCACTCCTTTAATACCTCGAGGCCTCCAGACCTCTAAATCTGGCCCTGGGCGGGGTAAAGCAAACATAGTCATACCAACTGACTATAACTAATCAATGTCATCGAAATTGATACTCTCGTATTTATTTTCGTTGCTTATTCTTTCATTTTTACATTTTGACAATTTCAATATAAATATAATTCAATCAATTTAAATATGACCAGTGATCATGAATAAAGATAACCTAAACAGATTAAAAATGTATACATTTTTTTTTTTTATTTAAAATAATCAAGAGCACATATAAATAAGGTTGAAATTATTATGCCACTATTGGAAAACCCACTAGAGGTTTATGTAATAGTAGGCGAGTTAAAGTTATATGTACTAATGATTACCCAAGCATGGAAGGGGGTCAAAGATTTGCTTACTTTTGCTGACATGCCGCGGCAGGGGGGGGGGGGTTATAACTGTAAAAAGTTTGCTTCCATAATACTTGAATAAAGCCCCTAAATTGAATAAAGGTATTTTTACTTTGACTTAACTTTGACCTTACTACATTTTGATACAATAAATTAATTCATGGTATGGCCTGCTGCAACACAGCTAGCACACATTTGTAGCCTACACAAAAAAACGTTGGAAGAAAAAATAACTATCATTTTGCACAGGTCAAAGACTTAGAGGCACCCACTTCTAAGTCTTTGATCTGTGCAAAATGATAGTTATCTTTATTTTGTATTTGAAGGAAAGACGGAAGCAGTATATCTTATCCCATACGGAGCTGGTTGGTTGAGAATTCAATATTAATACATACTAAATGGTAGACTCTACTGGACTACAGAACGTCATCATCACCATCACACAAATGTCAGAGGCTACAGTACGTACTGGCTCACCGCTAGCAGCGCGTACGAGCGCCAATAGCCGTGGTTGCAGCGCCCGTGCTTCGTCATCCACCTCTATCTCCTCACCGCTTGCCTCGTCCAACCATTCCTCCTCCATCTGTTGGAGTGCAAACCAGATTTTGTAAATTGATGAAGCGCCTTGCGCAAGTGCACATTTTTTTATTCCATTAATAGTTTGCAGCCTATTGTCTATAGTTAGTCTGCTGTCTGTAAGAACTCATAAAAAATGTTAAAGCACTTCCTAGCTAGACCTTAGTTTACCACTCACTGTTAACCTGGCGATTGTTACCTGAAGAAATGTAACAAGGAGTATGTGGCATTCCCGTTTACAAAATTCACTGTAAAACTTGATTCTATAATCTAATATATAAAAATCTTGTGTCACGGTGTTTGTTACCAAACTCCTCCAAGACGGCTTGACTGATTTTCTGAAACTTTTTTCTCTGTATTCGGTAGGTCTGAGAATAGGTTGTAGGCTATTTCTTATACCCGTAATATGGCTAAACAACGTTTGCCGGGTAAGCTAGTATGACTATATAATTTGAAATCAAATCAAGTCAAAATAAAACAATTCACAATGAATTTTCAATTAAAGTTTTCATACTCCTAAAAAAATTACAAAGTAACAGTTTACTAATGTTTCGCAAATTATTTTTCCCAAACTGATTCATTTGGCAAATGTTTCATTTCCCAAATGTTTATTTTTTCTGAAACTGTAAACTTTTCAGGATTGTTATAAAACAAACCTAACCTACTACAGAATAGCCCTGAAATATATCCTGAATAGTTTACAGTTTCAGAAAAAATAAACATTTGGGAAATGAAACATTTGCCAAATTAATCAGTTTGGGAAAAATAATTTGCCAAACAGAAGTACACCGTTGAGCGTGCCAGACTTGTGCCATATCAGACACCAACAAAATATTATTTCCGCACATACAGGCTTTTTAACCTTTATATAACAACCGCTTTAGCCTAGTTTGTAGTGCCCCTGCCTACGAAGCAAGAGGTCCTGGGTTTGAATCCCGGTAAGGGCATTTATTTGTGTGATGACCACGAATATTTGTTCCTGAGTTATGGATGTTTTCTATGTATTTAAGTATTTATTTATCTATATAAGTATGTTTATCGTCGTCTAGTACCCATAGTACAAGCTTTGCTTAGTTTGGGACTAGGTTGATTTGTGTAAGATTGTCCCCTAATATTTATTTATTTACTTATATTCAACATTGGTAAAATGGCAAAAAACAGCAATGGAATCACAGATACCTGTCACACATAATAGCAGGAACTTAATGAAGAGTGGTAAAATAAACAGATCCTATGTCTATTGTATCACAGCTAAATTATAATTTTCAGACTGTACGCAGTCCAAAGCAGCTTGATGTTGCTCAGCACACTTTTAGTGTATTTGGCCTTAATCCATTCTTTTCACACAAGTGGACAGGAGAGAGATATGTTACTTTTAGGGTAAAAATTAGTAAACTAAGGCCCAACTTTAACTTTTTTGTTTTTGGCAACTGGTAGCTTTAGGTTAGCAACCACTACTGCTAATGACAAACAGCAAAGTATATATTGTTTGACCAGTCTTTTAAATAGTTTCTAAACGATACTTACATTAGCGTGTTTGTTATATACCTAGAATTAACAGTTCCCAATTTCAGCACATACCTGTAAGACAGTAGGTTGCACCATGTCTTAGCCAGCCTTATATGCCTGATTCCCGGCTTGCTTCAAGATTATACTGACTCCAGCCCACGTGCGAATTGGTATGCTTACCGACACTTTTCAATCTATTTAACTTAATAAGAATCGAATAAAGTAATACATTTTGCACATTTTAACCAAACAAACTTTGACAGTTATTGACAAACAAATTTTTTTTTAATCCATTTAGGTTTTCTGAAAAGACAAAAGAAACCACCCGTAAAGCTATATTCATTGTTAAGCCAAAAGTAAATGATACTAACTCTACTCTTTGAGTAAATGCCTCTCGTGTTTCACTTTGTTCAAAGAAAATAGTATTATAATCTATTTACCGTTCAAAATATATAATTTTTCAGTCGTTTCAGTCTTTTTTTTTTTTTCTGGTTCGTCCGTTCGGACAGGCTAAGGTCAGGGGGGTTACTACGAAATTCTAAGTTCGAAGTTCGGATCGTGCGGTCCCTCTCACTCTCGTAATAAATATCGAGGGGTGAAAGGCTAAAGGCGTTAAGCGACACTATGGGTGATATTGAGTATATAACTCAAAATGACTCAAATTGAGTATATAACTCAATATCACCCATAGTGTCGCTTAACGCCATTAGCCTTTCACCCCTCGATATCATTAGCGTGAGCGGAACGGCATGAAACGAAGTTCGAATTTCACGCTTCGTAGTATAGGGCCTGAGATCATATCGCCTCGTCATCAGTTGTTGAGAGTTGTATTCATCGTTATTTTCCAGTCTTTTGTTTGGTCAAATATTAATACATCAGGCGGATTTTTTTTTCTTTAATCCTGGTGGTGTTCAAGAACCATACTAAATTAGTTTCTTGGTGAGGCATATTGAACATCTAAAGCTCCGTTGTAGCGTCTAGGTTGGTCTTTTCCTTCTAATGTGAAGTATAAATTTAAGATTTGTTTATTTATTACTTAGTAACTTTATTTTTAAACTTAGGGCTGAAAATATAATTGAAAATTGATCTAACACACGCACTCCTCGGGCAAAAATTAAACTCTGAACGTTAACAGCTGAAGAAAACGTCATTCTGACGTTTAGTTAGTTAGATGGAACTCTGATCAGGTTATTTGCAATATTTTTCTGATTTTTTGCTCGGATTTCTGGATAAAAGAAAACAAAATGAGCAAGGCCAAAGTAGCCGTGCGTGATATTTCACCGATTCTTCAAGCTTTCAGAAATTTCCTGCTTGGTGTAAGGAATTATCGAGTGTTTTGGTTATTATGTAATCTGAATTGATTTTATTGTAAACTACGATATTTTTTTCATTCATTTTAGCGTAATCACACCTTGGCACTGCGATTTGAGCCGATGCTAGCTGCCAGAACCCAGCCACCTCCAGAAATCCCAGATGGGGTTGCTCACAAGTAAGTGTTTTTGCGTTGTTGTTGTTTAGGTGAAGATGTAGTAGCGCAACTTTTCGAAGCTAATTAACCAAAAACCTAAAGTCTAGTTTCCATTAGCCTTGCGTGCGTGGTGTGTGTTGAAATAGAATAGTCAGTGAGGAAAACCAATCATTGACTTTGCTTTTTCTTTTTGTTTTCACACATCTCAGTATTATTCTTGATTGAATTTTACGCCGTTTGCCACTCTAGGTTCTTGTCCAGATCTGTTGGAATACTAACCTTGATGCAGGCAATATATATCAACTACAAAAAAACAGAAAAGTAGTATGAGAGCTGATTTTTCAATCCCCAGATAAAAGTATCCATCAGTTAAAACTATTGTTTTCTTTTTCTTAAGTCATAGCGAAAAAAAGGACAGCTTACATTTATCTGACAGATAGTTTTATCTGGGAATTGAAAAGTCGGCCCTTAGTAGTTTTTTTTTTTTTTTTACTTTCAGACATGCCCACAACTACTATTACACAAGAGATGCCCGTCGAGATGTGACTCCTCCAACTGACGTTACGAAAGTTCTGCTTGAAGCTAGCAATGACAAAGGGTATGATTGTATTAAGGACATCAATACAATGTAGCAACCTAACCTTTTGGACCTTTTTTTAAGGCTATCTTTTTGTATTTTTAATCTGTAATATTGGTATTATTTGAGACAAACAAGACTAGAAAGCAGTTTTTTAATATACGGCTTTCAAGGGGTTAAGTAGTCTGCGTCACTTGAAAAAAAAACTAAACTTGTATATTTTTTCAGGGCTCCTAAAGCAGCAGCCACTGTAGCTCCAACCCCTGGCAGACTTTATAATTGGGACAAGCATTACAATTAAAATATAGACCAACCACATGGCCTCGGAACATTATTCAGTCATACTGTAATACTTTAACTTAAAAAAGTAGATTCATTATTACATCTGTTATTATTTCAGTAAGCATAAAAAGGTAAAGAAATCAAACATTCTTTTTTTTATTAATATATTTTGACAAACAAAGCCAGTACGAACTGTTAACACAACAAATCAATACTTAAACTAAATGACAGTAAAAAATGGCAAAAGATTATTTCATTCACTGGAGTTAAAAACAATAATTAAATGTCCAAGGTGATGTAACAAAAAAACACACAAAAAAGTGCAATTAAACTTTCAAAAAATAAATGGACACATCAGATTCAAAAAAAGCTTAGCGTCAAAACTGAGGTTGTATTGTCTAACGCGCGAGCGCCTGCGACCGCATTCATTATCTATTTCTACCCTCATCTTATACCGTGTGGGATAAAATGGTGAAAATTATTGTAAATCCAAGTGCATTAGAGATTAAGACCTAAGATCATTAGTGGGTACTACAAACTATTGACAGTTTTGACACAAGTCCACACATTACCATACACTTTTTGTATGTTACAAATCTGCAGCCTTATTGTCTAACGTTTTTGACGCTTGCCTTCGCAATCGCTATTTCTTTCTGTCAAATGGTATAAAAGGATGACAGAAAGAGACGGTGAAAGCGAAGGCAAGCAACAGAAGCGTTAGACAATACTGCCTCTGTTGACATTATTTATACATATTATTATAATTTTCTTTAATACCTAATACACTCACATTGAAAATTTTAGTAGAGAATGTACTATTCATAGTGAAAAAATAGGGATAACTCATGACTATGATCGAATTTAGCTGGACTGTTTCGGGCTAATTCTGAGCCCTTCTTCTTGGAGAAACACGCCAAACGCGCACTACGCGCCATCGCTAACACCGCAAACACATTACCCGAAAGCTCGACCATAGACGTGAGTGAAACATATTTTTTCACTATTAGTGAGTCTCACGGTAGTTTCCTGTTTAAAATTTATTATTCCACTATAAAACTATGTAAATATTTTTATCATTTATTATCTAAAGAGGTACCTATATAGTTTTAGTTACACTAACCACTAATTTCGCCGAACTATAACGTTTATTGGAGAATACCGTATAAAAGGAGTTAGGATTAGAAAATATGTCATTTCACATACATTTTGATGCAAGTATATGGAATCGTCAGTAATAGCATGTAATAGTTCTAGTCTTATTACGGTAACGTACATTCTACATATTTGACAATAGGTTACACACAATGTCATTATTTGTTAATAAAATTACATAATGTGCATCAATTCATAATATGTATACTAACTTGACCTATTTGAAACGCGTATTATATCAAATTTACCATTCTTTTAACTCTCTAAGAGCCTTCACAAATGTAAGACTATGTTTGATGAATATTGTCTTATCTTAACAATGAGAATGGCATATATGCGGATTTTTCGAGTAGACAAGTTAAAATATTACTCTGATTGTTATTCTTATTCTAGCCTTTAATATTACCCCGGTGGCAAAGTAATGATGGGCTATTGAAACACACTTGGAGTGACATTTTAGACGAGATTCGTTGAATCTATGATACATTCCTTATAAATTAATTTTGCGTACATTATATCCTACATAGTACATTACCTATGCTAATTCCTTGGTGTTATAACTGTATATCTCAGACCTAAACTATAACTATGATCAGCCAATGACGACTGAATGGCCTACTGGGTAGCGAAACTGACTACGTAGCCTGAAGTCCCGTGTTCGATTCCCGGTCAGGGCAGATATTTGTATGAAAAATATGAAGGTTTGTTCTCGAGTCTTGGATGTTTAATAGCTATTTAAGTATGTCTATCCATTGCCATAACATGAGCTTTGCTTACTTTGGGACTAGGTCAACTGGTGAGAATTGTCCCATATTTATTTATGTAATCTTTAAAGAAGCTACCATCCTAATCGCTGGAATCAGTAGTATCCTCAGGAGTCCTTATATGCATCATAGAAAAGTTCCCGAAACTGAATGTTCTGTTTCTAGGCGGTCTTCTAGACCTATATCTAAACCTGTGTCATTTGTCGTCCCCGTCGACTTGCTTCCTGAACTGCATAGCGTCACCATAGGCCTTCTTAACTGCTTTCCTATCTGCCGGTTTCCTGGATTCGACCAGCTTAGCTTGGTCCACACTTTTCTCTACGCCGAGTATTTCTAGTTTGTTGGGTGGTAGCCATTGCCAGGTGCGTTTGACGTCGAAGAATAATACCAGGTATAATACAGGCTCGTGTGAATGGTTCTTTTTGAGGTTGAGAACATCTTGCGGTGGTACTGGAAGGGGTACCCCGTTGTAAATGAATCCTTTGGGTATTTTAGGGTCGATTATTAACGCTGGATACCAGGGGTAGCCTCTGTGAAATAAGTGAAAGTATTTTTGATAAGAAGCGAGTGATATTTTATAACAACACAATATTTGTGGTAGAGCTGGCTGTCGAGAAGTGTTCTTATAACGCTTTCGCTTCCTAGAGACTTCTTCAGATGCAAGAAACGCACATGTGCGTTCAAATTACTGCCAAACTATGACAACGGCTCTAGACGAAAGTCACGAAAACGCGTATATGCGTTGCCAGCAGTAAATCCGTTAACTCTGAATGTATATTTTATGCGCGAGTAAAAAAACAGTTGAAGACTATTTTATCATGTGGGATTTTATTACTTTCAATTAGATTTTATATGTTGCCAGGGCCAGGGATCGTTGGTGATGGTAGCCGGATCGCTTAGGGGATTCTTAGCACCCCTTGCCCCGCCGTTACCCAGGCCGCTACCGTAGCCTGGAACAGGGGGGCTGCCGGAGACTAGGGGCCGTTCTCTTTTGGACTCAGCCATAGGGGGGTATTTGAAGAATTCAGTTTTCAATTATGCTTCCATGCTAAACATAACCGAGTTAATTTTCCACCTTGAAGGGTTTTTGATCTGCGACCTTGACTAATTTTAAGGTTTTTTTTAAGCTTGGGTTTATAAGGCTTACCTGCATTTGGCCCAAACTAGCTGCAGTGGTTCGAGTGGAACGTCCAAGAGTAAGGAGCTCTTTACCGGCGTTCTGGAAGTCGACGATCTGGTACCGCGACCCTGCGGATCAAAATAAGTTTCCATAAAATCATACAATATACATACAACCGCAAAACCGAATAAACCGAATCCCCTGGGAATATTGGAATAAAAAGCAGCTTAGTGATATTTTCGAAATTTTATCTAAATCTGTCCTGAAAACTGCAAGAGTAACAAACAGACTCACACGCGTTTATTATATTATACTTCATTTATTTTACCATTAGAAAAAGGGCAAAGCAACTATTACTTATGAAACCAAAATAATGTAAATGACCTTAGAACCATGGTAATTGTCACATTATTCGTTGTGATTGTGACTTAGTTTTTAACCCCCGACGCAAAAGAGGGGTGCCTCTATGTGCGTCTGTCTGTGGCATCATAGCTCTTAAACGGGTAGGTAAACCGATTTGGATACGGTTTTTTTTTATTTGAAAGCAGGTTTCTTGGCGATGGCTTTAGACATGTTTCATCAAAATTGGTTCAGCCGTTTAAAGGTTACCAGGGCTTTTGTTAGCTGTGGAAGGGATTTTAGACGCATAGTGGGCTATACTTTATTTTCAAACATAATATGTGTGCCCTAATTGCGTTGGGGGTTTTTAATTTTTTTAATTCTTTTACGATCGGTTACCGTCTTTCTGATGATAAAACGAAGTGAAGTAGGAGTGTATAGTACAGAAGACGCGTACCTTGACGGGAGTGGTGGGGGTATCTGCGTCAGAGCCGTCAGTTTGCGAGATGTCGCGACGCCCGCGCCGCCGCTCGCCGCCACTGCCCTCTAGCGTCGAGTCCATTGTGTCGTTGTAACTTGAACTACGAACAACGTATAAGCCATAACGCGTTGCCATTTAGAGAAAAGGCAAGGGCGAGCATTGTTGTATCTTTTCTCTGTAAATGTCATCAGGGCCGCTTTAACCTTTTCGACGCCAACGACACGTATATCAGCACCGCAGGTTCTACGCCAACGACTGATATATCAGTCACGGCCTGCAGAGCGATATCTACCTACACGCATTTCTGTAGGGTTCAACTTCGCGTTTGACATTCCGATGTCATGGCGTATGAGTGAGAGCTGTTGTATTTGACAGAGCGTCGAAAAGGTTAACTATTAGGCAGAGTAGGCCTAGGGGCCCCGCGCGCTCACCAAAGAAATAAAAAAGTTTTCGGAGTGAAAATTGAATTGGAAAATTTGTATCCTCGATGAAAATAACTGTTCTTGCTATTAGTTTTCGATGCACGCTACCAGTTGATTTGATTTGACTTCTTATATAGTGCGGTTGATAATTGGCAACAAGGTGGCCCCGAATATTACATTGCCTGGGGGGCCCGACATTGTTAATGCAGCCCTGAATGTCTGTCCATACAACTGCCTAAGAGATGATTGTGAAATTGAGTGTGAAGTGGTCAGTTTCCTTAACTGTAAAATAAGACTTCACGTGCAAAAATCCACATTTGAAATTTACCAAAACTCCTGACCAGTGGTGGTGTAGTGTAGGGGTTTAGCACGCAGCACGGAATGCTGAGGACCTGGGTTCGATTCCCAGCGCTGGTCTCTTTTCCTGTGTTTTTCTGTGCATCCATGTTTCAGTTTGTATTTCGTGTGAAATGAATGGATTTCACGGGATGACCGTAAAAGTAACAAATTTGGAGTTAAAAAAAAATACAAAAAAACTCCAAAAAACCAATCTTGTTTATTTATGAAATCAATATTTAAGAAAAAACCGTGTTGGCCTCGAGGTTTGACCTATGGCCTCTCAAGCAAATGATCGTGGGTTCAACCCCAGGCTCGCCCCTATGAGTTTAACGGAATTTACGTGCGAATTCAAACTTGAAATTTACTATGAGCTTAACGGTGGAGCATAAAGGAAAACATCGAGAGGAAACCTGTATACACCTGCGAAGAAATTCAATGGTGGTTCCTAACCCTCTTATTCTGAGACGAAGCCTATGCCCTGCAGTGTGCACTGCACTTATATAGGCTGGGATGATGATGACGTCATGTGCTGTCTCGTATTGACATTGAAATACTGCGTTAACTCTTAAATCGATATCGGCAGAAATCAAAGCCGATTCAAATAGCAACATTTACGGTCTAAAATCGAAAGTCTTGACAGGTTTCTCAAAGTGTAGAACCGCCCGGCACGACTTCGCGCGTTTAGCGGTGGGGCGAGCGTATTATCAGTTCATTGCGTGTACCGCCAGGCAACCACTGTTCAGCCTGCAATACATGTTGGCCGAGCGTCGCCGAGTGAACGCCAATGCCAATGTATAGACAGTATATTCGCATTGTCTTGTCATCGCTCGGTGTCGCTCGCCTAGTTAGCCGAGTAAAGTCAAGCGCCAACGTGTATAGAACTCATTAGGCGTAGCTTGTCACAACTTGCGCACTTCGGAGCGCGGTCGGATTTTTTGCACAAATCAAAGGCGCTCGCACGCACTCGGCCAATAGTGTCCACAGACCACATGTTTGTCAGCGCGCCATTACGCGGTTGGCCGAACGTGTAAACAGTAGCACTTGCCTTGTATTAATTTGCCTACGCTCGCGTTGGCCTGAGCTCGACCAACAGTATTGCAGGCTTTCGGCGTGCGTCTCGGCCGCGCAATGAACACAGAAAACGCTCGCCGCGCCGCCAAACGCGCGAAGTTCGTGGCCGGGCGGTAAGGGTTAACAAAGCTGCTACTTACCCATCGCTCGAACTGGGCGAGCAGGAGCGATCGGAGGCGTCGTAATGTGTACACGAAGAGCACGACCACACGGAACTGTTCGACGACGACCTGTCGAACGCGCGTTAGTCAACCTTTATTACTCTCGACTAATTTTGTGGCACGATTTTGAATAAATAAATATAAAATATATGTATCACGGGACCATTCACAACAATTGACCTAGCCCCAAAATAAGCAAAGCTGTGTTACGGGTACAAGCAACGGATAAACATACTTAAAGCCTGACCAAAAATATATGACTATTCGCCATGTTGTGGAATTTAATTAGAACTAATTTCTTTCACTGGCAATAATTTTAATGATTGTCAGTGTCGCTGTGGCGGTTTCTTTGAACAATAACAAAAAATGTCCACAACGATTCGTAACAACGGATTATTGTAAATAATGTTTTTAATAAAGTACTGGAAAAAAAACGCTTGGGGAATGAAACTATTTCGCTACAAAACCTTTCCTAATTAACATCAGAGCTAACATGTAAACGTTGTAGACAAGTCAAGAGATGTCATTGTTCCGACTATACTGAACTACTGCCATATAAATAAGAACAATAGCGCCCTCTTGACAATAATCATATATTTTTGGTTTACCTTTACATAGATTTTAAATATCCAAGACTCGAGCATAAAGATTCGTATTTTTCACACAAATATCTGCCCCGACCGGGAATCGAACCCGGGACCTCGAGCTTCGTAGTCAACTTCTCTAACCACTAGGCCATCCGGTGCGTACGGTCTGCGTAGAACATCGGTACACTAGCAAGGAGACTGCGTATTAAACCCTGTCCATGATAATGAGCTAGTATAACGGTCCGTCATTTGCACTTTTGTATGCAGGGTTGGTTGGTCTCAGTTATTCTAGTTACCTGGATCTCGCCAGATCGCTATCGGAACCGGCTTCGCCGGTACCGCCGCGGTACTGCAGGAACGACGCTGGCACCGGCGTCGCCAGCGCCTTGCCATCGCCGGCGATGCCCGACCTGCGCAACAAAAAATCATCATCATAATCATATCGGCTGGAAGGACCCAAGGATTTCCACTATGACAGATTTTTGTTTCTGTGGCATCACGTGATCTTTAATAGATCGTTAGTCCATAACTAGTTAGTACTATGTATTGAATTGAATAAATAAATAAATAAGTATCTAAGGCGTCTATCCAACAAAAGTTATGCGAAGAAGCTAAGCTAATGAAAAATCGTCCAATTAGATTGTCTCATTCTTTTGTCCTTCCAACCCATCAACAAAATTAGTTTTATCTTTTCTTATGATATGACTGATATTTAGAACTTCACTGTGTCAAATTATGGTCTTCTTTACATTAATAGACTCAACCTTGGGATCGAGTTCCAATTCATCATCCCAGCCTATATACGTCCCACTGCAGGGTACAGGCCTCCTCTCAAAATGAGAGGGGTTGGGCTGTAGTTCCCACACGGGCCCAGTGCGGATTGGGAACTTCAAACACACCATTGAATTTCTTCACAGGTGTGTCCAGGTTTCCTCACGATGTTTTCCTTCACCGTAAAGCTCATGTTAAATTTCAAATGTAATTTCGTTCATAAATTCCGAAAAACTCGAGGTGCGAGCCGGGATTTGAACCAACGACCCTCTGCTTGAGAGGCCAAAGGTCAAACCACTCGGCCACCAGGGCTGCCTGAAGAGCTCTAGTGAGGCCAATCTTCATAAAATTATTAAGTTAAGTAGAGCAAGAATATATCATACCAACCTGAACAGGTCAGGGGATGAGGTAGCCTTGTCCTTATCGTTTTTCCGAGGTCGGCCGCGACCCTTCTTCTTGGGCGATGGCTCCAAAGCCGGGCGACCCAGACTAGCAGATAGCGTCGGCAGTGATGCTGGAAGTTAATGAGAAATAGGTTAAATAACACCACTAATCAAAGGTAATTTGAGTAACTCTTTATTTACTTATTAAAAAAATGTACCTTTTACTTTTTAATGAAAAAATTTGGGGTTTTTTAAAATCACGAGTAAGTATTTATTTATTTTCACAAAGAAAAAAAGTGTCCTATGTTTCGAGTCAGTTCTGTGATTTTTTTCATACATTTTATATGGCTCGTAACAAAACTGACATAAAAAAAATTGTATGAAATATAAGCGACATGTTTTTGATCACCGAAATCAATAGCGCTCTCGATTCAGAAAACACCAAAAGTACCTAAATGAAAAAAAAAATAGTTTTTTAGTTAGTAGTAAAATGGTTATTGTTACCCGAAATAGGAAGCGGTAGTTATTTGCTTATATCTGTAATGTAAATCTTTGATATCTACTTCAGATTTCAGCGTTATTTATGCCACTATTACCGTCAGATCCGAAGCTTTTTGGCGGCGTAGCGATAGAGCTCGGAGTCAGCAGAAGAGTGGGTTTCCTCAGCCCTCCGATTAGCCCTAAACCTGGAGACACAACAAAACTACATTTCTCTGAAACAAGTAGAAATTTAGCTGTTTTAATTTTCGAAAAAACTCATAAACTCATATCATGTGTAAACTAATGTGAACCCTAAAGTTAACTGTGTAAAGTTCATTCAGAAAAATTATCGATTTTGAGATACGAGCTTTTCAAAGTTACCCGAGCTGTTTTCAGAATGTTTTGCGGGCGACTTCTCAGGCGTGCTAAGTTTCTGCGTTCGCTCCACCGTTTTGACGGGCGGCGCCGGCGTCTCCGAACCCGAGGTAGGAGTATCTGTGCCAAACGAGGTTATACTTAAATATAATAAAAAAGAAAGACAGAAACAAAAGTTTCCCACTACTTAAAGCAAAAAAAGCGCAAAAAAAAAATAGAAAGCGTGTCAAATGTGTACAATGAGTATTTTTTTTCTCCATAGAAAGCATCTGCTAAATAAATTATCTTACGAATTAGATGATAAAAGTAATAATAATAATATGTGGATTGGGCCAGATTCGTTAATCGGACCCAAACCACATCTGACAGATATCGTTCAGATATGTTTAGGGAGTGAAGTTATCAGCGAATCCTAATGTTCATTGAAAAGTATATACCAGCGTCGCTATCATCTGAGCTCTGGGACCATAAAGCTCCATTTTCGAACCTTTCCCTCGCTCTTAAGAGGTCATCGGATCTCTCACTCGCACTTTGCAATACACGTCACTCAAGCCGCTGGAAATTGCGAGCGAGAGATCCGCTAACCTCCCGAGAGCGAGGCACACGAGGCGCGCTCGCCGCCCGCACCTTTCCCAGTCCCCTTTGTCGTCTTACCCCCCAGCTCGTGTACCGCGCGGACTTAATGAGACCCCATTTATTGGAGCATACTACCACAGAATCAAAAGCAGCTATCGAATACATGCCTGATAAAGGCTATTTTTAAAGCTAGTATAGGTGAAAAACTCGAGAAGGTGACCTGTTGTATGTAGTAGTGCGTAAAATTGATATGGAGCTTAAGTCATTTTTCTAATTTGGAACGTCAATTTGATTATACGGACACGTTACTACTACATACATACAACAGGTCATCTTCTTAAGTTTTCACCTATAGTATTTTCAATAATTACAATGTGTATGTAACTTATTACTATAATAATAAGGTTGAATTTCCAAGTCAATGCATGTGGTCGCTAAATCGCCTGTACCCTATACTTGAAAGGTTTAGGTAATTAACTAAATGTAAACAAAACAAAGTCAACTGATGTCTTAAAAAAAAAAAAATACTGTAATTCTCCCATTAAACTATCTAAACATTTACATTTCTGTATTAAAATATGTTAGTCTAGTTTGTATTACAATGATAGATAAATAAAATGTTTTGAATCCTTGAATGTGCCAAATTTGGATACTAAAGTTTGTTTACATTTAGTTAACTACCTAAACCTTTCAAGTATAGTAAGGGTTAAACGGTTTAGCTATAGTACGAGGTACCGTTGTCCCGAAGTGTGCGTCCGAGGCTGTGATGGGCGCGGCCCCGTCCCCGCCTCCCGCGCCGCCCGCGGCCCCGCCCGCGCCCCCGCCACCAGTTCGCGTTCACTTTAGATTTGGACACCACTACTGGAGAGCTTTCACGCTGTGAATACAAAAAGTTTAAGTTTGTGGGAATCACGATATAGGATTGTGTAAAAAATGCCCAGCCTCTTCGTTTATTTTCTAGATAAAATAAAATAATATACAAGATAAAAGATGTTTTCAAATATAAATATGAAATGATTTAATAAAAAAATTGTTTGTTCCAGAATGGAGTATCAGATATTGATGGATGCATGTTTAATTCAACCATCAGAATTTAAAAAAAAAATGATAGAAATATCTTCAAATACATATAGACAATTTTGGGTTACCGTTATAAATATAATAGAAAAACATAATTAAATTATAACGTACAGTCGGCCAAAAATATGGTCTACCACCCTACGGTTGAAGTTCATTTGCACGTCATGATACAACGAGGTCGATTTTCCTTTGCAATAATATAAACATGATGACAGTGCATAATGACTTCACTCAGAAAAGTCAACCTTAGCGATATTTAGATCTCCCAGAAACTTTTATCAAAACTGGTAGACCACTTTCTTGGCCGACCGTACATAATATGATACAACTCTACTGCTCTATTAACGTATTGCAATGAGGGTTTTCTGACATGTGGAATATCGCTAGATGGCGTTAGTATCGTAAGGTCTATTTGACGTTACACCCATACAACAAAAGTTGTCAAACGGACCTGACGATACTAGCGCCAAATAGCCTCTCATAGAAAACCCTCATTGTTCTGCGATGACCTGTCCGAGCTACATATACGTACAGATCGATTCACAAGAGTTGGCACGAATGGAATGAACGAAAGCAATGTCACCTTGACATTTTTGTAGGAAAATGACTAATGCATGACACATAGATACTTTCATTCACTCATTGGATCCATTCGTGCCAACTCTTGTGAATCGACCTGTATTAGACTTAAATATAATGAGTGATAAATGTATTTTTTTTGCAATTATTTGTTAATTTAATACATGCATACCGTATTATCCTCGTCAGAGTCCCGACGCGGACTGCGACGGAGAGACGCGCGCCGTCGCTCACTTCGCGCCCGCGACACGCCGCGCGAGCTCCGCGTGTCTAAACACACAAATTATTATAAAACTAGCATTATTACGTGATTGGAATTACATTTCGTGAGATTAAATAGCAGACAAGCTTAGTGTATTCATACTAAAAAAGAAAAAATTGACAACTGTCTGTGTCTGTGTTCTGCGAAGTTAAGCAAAGTCGGGAATAAAACGCGACCTGTATTTGTCGATAAATTCTAACCCTTAGGCCTTGGTTTCTCTGGCCCGTCACACGCGACCGGCGGCGTCTGGGTGTGCGTCGCACGCTGTGCCTCACGCCGTCGGTCGCGGATGCGTGACGTTTCAGAGAAACCACCCTCAAACATTCCCAAACAAAACATTCGAACGTCGTCAGTCGCAAACACGCGTCAGTCACCGTTCGCCGGCGGCGGGTGGTCAGAGAAACCAGGGCCTTAATAACATGAGGGTTTGAATTATAAGGTCGTACATTATTGACATTCGTTCCGGGTCGATTAATACGGGGTCGTGTTTTAACTGGACCCGCAAAGTCAACCGCGGTGGGTACTTGAATGGGTGACCGCGTCCAATCTTCATCTTTTTTCTCTGTAGCTTTTCATTTTTGTAAAAGAACGAAATTAAAACGTTATTATTATTGTTTATCCTTTTTTGCCAGCCGCCTTACGAAGATCATCGCTCCACCGAGTCGCTAAGGACGTCATACGCTACGTTTGCTGATCCGTGGTCCGTGGTGGTGGAGCTGGATGAGAGTGGCCGAGGATCGTGCTCAGTGGCGTGCCATGAGAGAGGCCTATGTCCAGCAGTGGACGAGCATAGGCTGATGATGATCCTTTTTTGTGGACTCAGACACTCACCGGCGGTGTTCTCGCTGTCGCTGCTAGTGACGCGGCTGCGGCGGGCTCGCGACTCGCTGCGGCGCGTGGACCGCGCCCTGTCCCGCCGGGCCACGTCCGGCTCGGGACTGGACTCAGACACTCACCGGCGGTGTTCTCGCTGTCGCTGCTAGTGACGCGGCTGCGGCGGGCTCGCGACTCGCTGCGGCGCGTGGACCGCGCCCTGTCCCGCCGGGCCACGTCCGGCTCGGGACTGGACTCAGACACTCACCGGCGGTGTTCTCGCTGTCGCTGCTAGTGACGCGGCTGCGGCGGGCTCGCGACTCGCTGCGGCGCGTGGACCGCGCCCTGTCCCGCCGGGCCACGTCCGGCTCGGGACTGGACTCAGACACTCACCGGCGGTGTTCTCGCTGTCGCTGCTAGTGACGCGGCTGCGGCGGGCTCGCGACTCGCTGCGGCGCGTGGACCGCGCCCTGTCCCGCCGGGCCACGTCCGGCTCGGGACTGGACTCAGACACTCACCGGCGGTGTTCTCGCTGTCGCTGCTAGTGACGCGGCTGCGGCGGGCTCGCGACTCGCTGCGGCGCGTGGACCGCGCCCTGTCCCGCCGGGCCACGTCCGGCTCGGGACTGGACTCAGACACTCACCGGCGGTGTTCTCACTGTCGCTGCTAGTGACGCGGCTGCGGCGGGCTCGCGACTCGCTGCGGCGCGTGGACCGCGCCCTGTCCCGCCGGGCCACGTCCGGCTCGGGACTGGACTCAGACACTCACCGGCGGTGTTCTCGCTGTCGCTGCTAGTGACGCGGCTGCGGCGGGCTCGCGACTCGCTGCGGCGCGTGGACCGCGCCCTGTCCCGCCGGGCCACGTCCGGCTCGGGACTGGACTCAGACACTCACCGGCGGTGTTCTCACTGTCGCTGCTAGTGACGCGGCTGCGGCGGGCTCGCGACTCGCTGCGGCGCGTGGACCGCGCCCTGTCCCGCCGGGCCACGTCCGGCTCGGGACTGGACTCAGACACTCACCGGCGGTGTTCTCGCTGTCGCTGCTAGTGACGCGGCTGCGGCGGGCTCGCGACTCGCTGCGGCGCGTGGACCGCGCCCTGTCCCGCCGGGCCACGTCCGGCTCGGGACTGGACTCAGACACTCACCGGCGGTGTTCTCGCTGTCGCTGCTAGTGACGCGGCTGCGGCGGGCTCGCGACTCGCTGCGGCGCGTGGACCGCGCCCTGTCCCGCCGGGCCACGTCCGGCTCGGGACTGGACTCAGACACTCACCGGCGGTGTTCTCACTGTCGCTGCTAGTGACGCGGCTGCGGCGGGCTCGCGACTCGCTGCGGCGCGTGGACCGCGCCCTGTCCCGCCGGGCCACGTCCGGCTCGGGACTGGACTCAGACACTCACCGGCGGTGTTCTCACTGTCGCTGCTAGTGACGCGGCTGCGGCGGGCTCGCGACTCGCTGCGGCGCGTGGACCGCGCCCTGTCCCGCCGGGCCACGTCCGGCTCGGGACTGGACTCAGACACTCACCGGCGGTGTTCTCGCTGTCGCTGCTAGTGACGCGGCTGCGGCGGGCTCGCGACTCGCTGCGGCGCGTGGACCGCGCCCTGTCCCGCCGGGCCACGTCCGGCTCGGGACTGGACTCAGACACTCACCGGCGGTGTTCTCGCTGTCGCTGCTAGTGACGCGGCTGCGGCGGGCTCGCGACTCGCTGCGGCGCGTGGACCGCGCCCTGTCCCGCCGGGCCACGTCCGGCTCGGGACTGGACTCAGACACTCACCGGCGGTGTTCTCACTGTCGCTGCTAGTGACGCGGCTGCGGCGGGCTCGCGACTCGCTGCGGCGCGTGGACCGCGCCCTGTCCCGCCGGGCCACGTCCGGCTCGGGACTGGACTCAGACACTCACCGGCGGTGTTCTCACTGTCGCTGCTAGTGACGCGGCTGCGGCGGGCTCGCGACTCGCTGCGGCGCGTGGACCGCGCCCTGTCCCGCCGGGCCACGTCCGGCTCGGGACTGGACTCAGACACTCACCGGCGGTGTTCTCGCTGTCGCTGCTAGTGACGCGGCTGCGGCGGGCTCGCGACTCGCTGCGGCGCGTGGACCGCGCCCTGTCCCGCCGGGCCACGTCCGGCTCGGGACTGGACTCAGACACTCACCGGCGGTGTTCTCGCTGTCGCTGCTAGTGACGCGGCTGCGGCGGGCTCGCGACTCGCTGCGGCGCGTGGACCGCGCCCTGTCCCGCCGGGCCACGTCCGGCTCGGGACTGGACTCAGACACTCACCGGCGGTGTTCTCGCTGTCGCTGCTAGTGACGCGGCTGCGGCGGGCTCGCGACTCGCTGCGGCGCGTGGACCGCGCCCTGTCCCGCCGGGCCACGTCCGGCTCGGGACTGGACTCAGACACTCACCGGCGGTGTTCTCGCTGTCGCTGCTAGTGACGCGGCTGCGGCGGGCTCGCGACTCGCTGCGGCGCGTGGACCGCGCCCTGTCCCGCCGGGCCACGTCCGGCTCGGGACTGGACTCAGACACTCACCGGCGGTGTTCTCGCTGTCGCTGCTAGTGACGCGGCTGCGGCGGGCTCGCGACTCGCTGCGGCGCGTGGACCGCGCCCTGTCCCGCCGGGCCACGTCCGGCTCGGGACTGGACTCAGACACTCACCGGCGGTGTTCTCGCTGTCGCTGCTAGTGACGCGGCTGCGGCGGGCTCGCGACTCGCTGCGGCGCGTGGACCGCGCCCTGTCCCGCCGGGCCACGTCCGGCTCGGGACTGGACTCAGACACTCACCGGCGGTGTTCTCGCTGTCGCTGCTAGTGACGCGGCTGCGGCGGGCTCGCGACTCGCTGCGGCGCGTGGACCGCGCCCTGTCCCGCCGGGCCACGTCCGGCTCGGGACTGGACTCAGACACTCACCGGCGGTGTTCTCGCTGTCGCTGCTAGTGATGCGGCTGCGGCGGGCTCGCGACTCGCTGCGGCGCGTGGACCGCGCCCTGTCCCGCCGGGCCACGTCCGGCTCGGGACTGGACTCAGACACTCACCGGCGGTGTTCTCGCTGTCGCTGCTAGTGATGCGGCTGCGGCGGGCTCGCGACTCGCTGCGGCGCGTGGACCGCGCCCTGTCCCGCCGGGCCACGTCCGGCTCGGGACTGGACTCAGACACTCACCGGCGGTGTTCTCGCTGTCGCTGCTAGTGATGCGGCTGCGGCGGGCTCGCGACTCGCTGCGGCGCGTGGACCGCGCCCTGTCCCGCCGGGCCACGTCCGGCTCGGGACTGGACTCGGCGTCGCCGCTGCCCGCCAACTGCGGCATGCCGGCGGCTCGTAGATCCCGACGCGCTTGCCGGAATATCGGGAGGCACTGTTCGCGCATTTTAATGCCCGCTCTGAGGAAACAAAATTAAAACGAATTAATGCATTAGCATTTTCTCAATAAGTGAAATGTAATATTTCATTGAGAAATAAAGTTCTTTAACAAAAAAAATAAATGCATATGACAGGAAATCCCATCAACCCAACCAATAGCTTTAAGTCTAATGTACAGAAACGGGCGAGGGTCGGTCAAGGAAGAAACCAATGGGTAAAAACATAAAAGACCGACCTAAGCCCCCAGTGCCCAACGGGAGAATGCATGCTCCTCTCCCGGCCTTCCAGCAAATGGCTGAGGCAGGACACTGTGGGTAGATTAAGTCCCTCCCTTCCCCTCCCCTCCTTAAAATTAAAAGCACAAGTTTTCTTTTCTTTGATAATCAATAGAGAAGGGGACTTGTGACCGGGTTTTTTAGTCCGTGCAAGTCGGACATTGTCTGGGCCCTCCATTCCCAGTTCGTCCGAAGGGATTTTTCCCGGATTCAAGTCACCCTTCCTACCCTAAAGTAAAAAACAGCAAGGACTTCGCGTCCTTGGCCCCTCTGGCGACTCATTCCAAAAAAAAACCATAATTCCACGAGTCATTCACCTACTTGTTATGCCATCCAACCAAATTTCAATTCGACCACTGAAATACGACTTTTAAAATCTAGGGTAGTAAATATCCAAGCAATAGTTTTCGATAGTCTTATGTTTGGCTTAGCATGGGATAAGCATTAAATGATTGAGACTGAACTAATTTAAGAAGAAGGATTTAAGAACACAAAGAAATCGAGGGGGGAAAAACGCAACTTTCTAATTTGGGCCACATTTTTTGAGAGTGTATTATCAATCATGTATTAAAAAAGTATTACTTACTTATAGAACACAGTATCTTTATTATTATAAGTGAGACAGTTTTCGATCATAAGCGTAAAGTCGGCCTCGATATCGTCTATGGTTTTGTACGCGCCGCGGTCGAGCTTCTTGGACATGGTGCTGAGGTCCATAGGATGCTTTACTACAGAACTGTAGTCTGGTACCTGCGGGAAAATTGTACATTATTGATGGGGAAAAAGTGGCGAATTATTATTCGATTAAGCACAAATGCCACAAGAACCAAGTCAGAGTTTTCGGAAAGGATTCAGTTTGTTCGGAAGAATTTTGTAGTGGTAGAGCCATGTTGTAGCTAGCCGCTGCATCACGAATGGGCCGGCTCGTCCGGGGCAGTACCACCCTCTCACAGAACACCGGCGTGAAGCAGCAGTAATCCTGCTTGCGTTTCGTACGGTCAGTGAGAGTGCCGGGGGCCCAATACCTCACCCCTTCCCTCTCCCTCTTCCCCTATTCCCTTTCCTTTAGGGCCGACAACGCACTGGCGTCGTGTAAAGCGCTGCGGGTGTCTATGGACAGTGGTGTTCATTTAACATCAGGTGACCCACTAGTTCGTTTGTCTGGCCTATCTAACATAAAAAAAAAAAAAAAAAAAAAATTAAGATTTTAAATGGTTGAAGTAAATTTGGAGAAGTGAAAATTATCACATCGTGTCAGCGTTGACACTGAAGACACTTTGGAGTTTATAATCTGTCTGATTGCGTCTCACTCGTTCTCCGCGTGTATCGTGTAGCACGTAACGCTACGGGCGCGCTTTTAAAGCAACACGTCTGACTCATCTCCTTGAAGTCGACGGGCACTGTGAACGTCGCTGTGATCGCGCGCGCGCAGCTTGTGTAACGCGTCTCGCTCGTGCCCTAGCGTGTAACGTGTAGCATGTAACGCTACGGGCGCGCTGTTACCAGGCCCCCTACATGTCATGTACTTACGGGCGTTATTTGCCTACCGAGTGGACTGACGGTGTCAGACCTCCTGCGATCCAAATTCAGTGGGCTGTTCACAGCGGCCCAGATTACGCATTTTGTTAGTTCGTATTCATAGAGAAAAATATGCCTTTTTCGGAATTTAAGTTGCGAAATTACATTTGAAATTTACCAGGAGCTTTACGGTGAAGGAAAACATCGAGAGGAAACCTACATACATCTGCGAAGAAATTCAATGGTGTGTGTGAAGTTCCCAATCCGCACTGGGCCCGCGTGGGAACTACGGTCAAAGGCATCTCATTCTGAGAGGAGGCCTGTGCCCTACAGTGGGACCTATATAGGCTGGGATGATGGTGATGAATTTGTGCTGTTACAGCAACACCCACCTCCTGAAGATCGACGGGCTCCGTGAACACGTCACTGTGGTCGCGTGCGCGCAACAGCCGCAACAGCTTGTGTAACGCGGCGCGCTCGGGCCGCAGCGAGTGCAGCACGCAACGTTCCCACGCGCGAGTGTGCTCGGCCTTTAGCCGCTCGCGCTTACGGACCAGTTCGCAAAGTAATCTGGGGGAGACAACAATTTTTAACGATGAAAAACATACATTCTTAGCTAAATTAGATCTTAGATAGACGGTCTGACTAACGTAACAGATGGCCGGATAACCACTCACATGCTTTGTGCACGGTGCCCCTTTTCTCCCATAAAATTTTAAGTCATAATGTATCATTAGTCATAATCAACGTTAGTCATATAGTGATTTTTTTATGAAACGGTATTTTTTCAGGACTTTTTTAAATGCCATCTTATAGAATGCAGTAGGTTAGGTTAGGTTTGTTTTATAACAATTCCGAAAAATAAATTGTTTCTGAAATAAATCACTGTATGACTAACGTTGATTATGACTAATGATACATTATGACTTAAAATTTTATGGGAGTCATTATAGACCCGCTTTGTGCAACTACGGTTGCAAATTCATTTATTTATTTGAATTTTTTACACAAAATACAATAAAAAAAAAAAATAAAAAAAAAATATATTCAGGCAAAGGATCGTACCAGGTGCAAATGTGCCCAACACACTAGCAGCATTTTTTTTATTTATTTCAATCAAATTTATTCCTTAAGACAATAATGACATTGTTTGAAATTCCTTTCAAAAGAAATTGCAGAAAATGCAAAAAAGCACGTGAGTGGTTAAAAGATTTATAGGAACTAAGTTACCTGGCTCTCTCCAAGTCTTGGCGTATCCTCTGCCAATACTTCAACTGGTTGCAAAGCTCTCTTACGTTCACCGTACCGTCTTGGATACCTCTAGTACCTGTAAAATATAACCTTTATAACTAAAGGCACGTTCACTCTTGTAAGACTTAAATTAGAAATTATGTACTTCTTTAATTTCTAAAACTATTTTTTTTTGTAATAAAGTTATTTCGGCAGCACTTGTTTGGAGAGCTGTTGTGCTTCCTCTTTGTAGAAGTCAAGAGAGTGAGGGAGATGCAACACTTAATAAGAGCGAGGAATTAGACATTTCTCACTTTTTAAACAAAAAAATTACTGTCGTAAACAAACTCTCAAGTCTCCGCAAGCAAATGTACTATAGCTCGGTAGCATCTTTCCACTTGCCCAATACCAATACCAGCACTGTCTTTTTAAAAAAGTAGGAACGGTTCGGTAGTATCTCTCTATGATTCCAATAGAGCGGTGATAATGTAATGTAAGACAACTAAGTATCACGTGAAGATTAGTGAAGCTTTCTTTATAATACTTCCGCGAAACCCTTGTATTTAGTGACCGATTATCAAGGGCTCTACGTTCAATAAAAGGAAATTTGATGGAATTAGATGTGTGAATTGGGGATGTTTATTTTTTGCAATGTATAGTAAATCGAAAACCATTTCGAGATAAATGCTTTTTAACTCGTTTTCTGTAGTTATTTAATTTTAATATTATGTAATGAATTTATTATATAACAAATAAGCAATGACCTTCATTTGACATTGGTGTAAATTGCGTGACCGGTTCAAGTCGTACTTTATTCTGTGTGGTTAGAATTCTTCACAATTTACGCGTGGATTATACTACGGAGTTTGATTTGGACCCGCTGTCTGACATCTAGCACTTTGACAGTGCCAGTAAAGTGACACAGTGTATAGTGTACCACTACGCAAAAAATAATTAAAGAGGTTGCCTTATCGTACGCATTTAGATAGATTTAGAAATTTGGCATTGTGGGAGCCCTCAATTATAATCTGACGTCATCAACTAAAATAGTTTCAATAATTAATTTTGAAAAAAGTAGAGAACTAAATGACAAAATATTGAAATTAGTTTCTTATAATTGACTTTTCTATACAAAAAAAATTTAAAAACCATGGGTATTTTTTTTTAGACATCCCCAATTGTGAGGCATACTACAGCATGCCGGGTATTGCCAACTAATTCCTACGCGAAGCTAACTTTATGGACAGCAGCTGGATTAGAGTAAGTACGTAAACTAATCTCTTCGTATTGGCATGGCGTATGCTATTAGGTTTTAATAAAGATGCGGTTGCGCCACTATGAACTGGTAGATTTTTCTCAGGAAATACCTAATATTAGTTTAGTTTGAACTACGGCCTCTCAAGCAAAGGGTCATGGGTTTGAGCCCGGGCTCGCACCTTTGAGTTTTTTGGAACTTGCGTGCGAAATTAAATTTGAAATTTACCATGAGATTTACGGTGAAGAAAAACATCGTGAGGAAATTGCACACGCTTGCAAAGAAATTCAACTTTTTTTTATTAAGAGAGGGAGGCAAACGAGCAAGCGGGTCATCTGATGGAAAATGATCACCACCGCCCATAAAATTGTGTGTGTATGAACTTCTTAATCTGCACTGGGTCCGCATGGGAACTACGGCCGAAGCCCTCTCATTCTGAGAGGAGGCCTGTTCTCTACATTAGGACGTATATAGCCTGGAATGATGACGATGAACTTACCGTGGTGACTGGTGAGGCTCTGCAACCGTCGCAGCAACGGCACACCATTGCGGCTCCTTCGTTTGAGCGTCCAGTAAGCCAAGAGCCGCGTCATAAGCTGCGCGCGCGACGCGGCCGGCCCGTGCGCCAGTGCTGCCACTGAGGCCACGCGGTCCGCGGGCAAAGTGGGAACTAGCACCACCGGGGCCCAGGTGCGTTTCATTGCTAGAACTCGACGCGCCTGCCAAATTGAAGACTAATTTGTGAAAAAATGGGAACAATATAATAAACAATAAACAATAATTTATTTTTCCAAAACAAGGCAAAGGTTGAGCTTCCCAGTAAGTATATAAGTACCCGTGTTGAGAGGTCTCGCTCTTCCAAAAAAAAAAGTACATGAAATAGACCACTAATCTAAAAATAGTAGTTTATTCAAGTATAATATCCTAACTTAACCTAAATTTAATCCAGCGTTATGGCGCGTCGCGTTGTACTTCATTCTTACACATTAGGCAAAGGTTCAATTACGCTCACTATTAATCAGCAACTCAGCATGACTAAGGTGGTAGCTTGGCATTGCACCTTATTTTAAACTGATTTAACAGTTTTGGTTGTTTGTCACCAAAACTAGTACACCGGGGGATGGTGACACAATAGTACATTACTGCAGAGGCCGGGACTTAAGGGGTTGCCGGCCGAGTATCTAAGTTGACGGCCGAGTGGTACACGAGGCCGGCATGATACGAGGCCGGCAACCCCTGTTCGGGCCGAGGCTTGTATAGTGCTTTTCTCAAACATGCACCATCACCATCATCATCATCATCATCATCATCATCGTCGTCGTCATCATGATGGTGATGATGATGATGATGATGATGATGATGGTGGTGATGGTGATGATGGTGACGATGATGATGGTGAAGATGATGATGATTATGATGGTGGTGATGGTGGTGATGATGATGATGATGGTGATGATGGTGATGAATATGATGATGATGATGATGATGATGATGATGGTGATGATGATGATGATGGTGATGAATGATGATGATGGTGATGATGATGATGGTGATTGATGATGATGGTGATGATGATGATGATGGTGATGAATGATGATGATGAATGATGATGATGGTGATGGATGATGATGATGATGATGGTGATGATGATGATGATGATGATGGCGATGAATGATGATGATGTTCGTGATGATGTTGATGATGAATGATGATGATGGTGATGATGATGACGATGATGATGATGATAATGGTGATGATAGTGATGATGATGTTGATGGTGAAATATTTCTCTAGGCAGATCACCATTACCATCACCATCACCATCTTACCTTACCTTAAATAAGCGTAGTGGCAGAATGTCATAATGAACCAAAACGCAAATATTGCTTATAGTTTTTTTTTAAATGGCTGAATGCTATGATGCCATAGACCTATAAACATCATGGTGCTGTGTGACATGAAACAATAGACGATCGCATTGCCGGCCTAGGCCTGCAACGGTGTATTTTGAAGCCTGTTTTAACGAACACAACGTAAACATTACATAGCATGTTTGAGAAAAATATTAGGTCATTTGTACCAGTATGGCGGTTCATCAGGGGTCTAATTAATTACATAATGACAAAAAGGAAAATGATGGTCATAGCGCTGGTACCGGCGGCCCATTCGCGTGGGCGTTAATCGAATGTGTCGAATAAATAACGAGTGTCGAACGATTTGTGCCACAAAAAATGTTGTATTTTCCGACAGTCGATAAAAAAGCAGAAGGCGGTAGCGTAATGCCATACCGACGCGAACACATTAATTTAAAATCAACAATTCAACCATTTGTACCAAGCTAATTTTTGTACAGCTAATCATCGTCGAGTAGCCATTCGCGAAAATCACCATGCCATACTTTAGAGTAATTTTGGAGCATTTTTTTTTTGTTAGCGTCGCTTTCAACCATCATGGCCTATCTCCCTTTCAACATGTGTGCGCATCGCAATCAGCCACTTTGACGACCCGCACTGTCTAGGTACCTGCTTTATCTTCTCCCGCCCCTTCTGTCGGATGGCCGACAAGTCGGAAGGTTTGGCGTCTCCCTCGGCCTCCATCGCCCTTCTCTCTTGCAGCACGTGTGCGGGCGTGTGCGCGTCACAGTACGCCATCTTGGCGACTTGTACCGGTTGGCTTGGATCACGCCCCGCCCCAGCTGCCTCCATTTTCATGTATAATCTGTGGATGGAAAATAAACATAAGATCATACTCATTCTGAAGATGTATATCTGTAACAGATATCAAAAATTTTAGCTTAGGACACTGAAAATTATTTTGCGCCTTATAAAAAAACATTAAATAAAAATTGAACCAACTGCATAAAAAACACGAAAATCATTTTCATCTACCTAATTTGTTTAAAGTCAGTGCCTCAGCATGAGCTAGCAGGAGTAGACCTAGTCATCTACCTTACCTACATAATTATTTTATTACTAGCTGACCCAGCAAACGTTGTTTTGCCATATTAGGGGTATAAAAAAATAGCCTACGACCTATTCTCAGACCTATCGAATACAGGGAAAAAAATTTGATAAAAATCAGTCAAGCCGTTTTGGAGGAGTTTGATAACAAACACCGTGACACAAGATTTTTATATGTATATTAGATTGGGATCCTGTCATTCCTTTAAAAAAATTCAAATCGGTTTATAAATAACGGACTTCTGAAGTAATAATCCACACTAATATTATAAATATGAAAGTGTCTCTGTCTGCCTGTCTGTTACGTCTTCACGCGTAAACCACAACCGATTTAAATGAGATTTGGTATAGAGATAGTTTAGAGTCCCCGGACATAGAATAGTTTTTATCCCGAAATGTTGCCGCAAGATAGCGCTGAACGAATTCTTCGCAGACGGAGTCGCGGGCAACAGCTAGTCATAAACAAAAAAACATATGACCGAAATGAAAATCCCTTTTTTTGAAGTCGGTTAATAAATATTGTAAGTTATATAAACACTCATAAAATAGGTCTGAGCATAACACACCCGGCTTGCTGCGCGCAAGTGACGTGGAAGGCGCAGTAGCAATTGCTCTTGTGGCACTGGATGCATGCGCCGGCGCCGCGCTGCTTGCACACCATGCACTGCAGCTTCCAGCGCGCCGCTGGGATCATCTCGATCGAATCTGGATCAGTCAAGTATGATGCCTTGATCACACGTACCGAGTAAACGGGCGAGACAGTGCTCTCGGCCGAATACTCGGTGCGTATAAACATAACGAAGCGGCGAGACAGTAGCTCGGCCCCCGTTCCATCTACTAGGCCGAGCACGTGTTACGCACTGTCTCGCTCGCTCACTCGGCAGGTCTGAACGTTCACTGTCTCGCCACTCGGCCACATGAGAACTGAACTGACTGTGCTAATTTCAAAACACGTGTGAACAGCGGTTACCTATCAAAATTTAGAATTATTTTTTTCCGATTATTTAAAATCCCGAATGCTTCATTTATCCGAATGCATTTTTTTCTGAAACTGTAAATATTTCAGGATTTTTATAAAATATACAACAAAAAACATAAAACATTTTTGACATTTCTGACTCTAGTGCGGCTAATATTGCTATAGGTGATATTGAGATTATTCCCGACGAGGTTAAAAGATTATTGAAATCTGTTGACCGGAATAAAGGTGCAGGACCTGACCTTATACCGCCTATTTTTATAATAAATTGTGCGGAGAGTCTTGTTAAACCACTCTGTATCCTTTTTCGTCGATCCCTAAACGAAGGCATAGTTCCTAATATTTGGAAATCCGCATTTATCACCCCTGTACACAAAAGTGGAGATCGTTCAGTTATTGGAAATTACCGACTTATTTCTAAATTATGCATTTTTGCTAAAATATTTGAAAAAATTGTTCACAGTCAAGTTTACTCATCTCTTAAAAATACCTTTATTGTCGAACAACATGGATTCCTAAAGAAAAGGTCCACCGATTCGAACCTCCTGTTATTTAATGAATACACTACTCGTAATATGGAGTCGGGTGGCCAAGTCGATGCTGTGTTTACTGACTTTAGTAAGGCGTTTGATAGAATAGATCATGATTTACTACTGAAAAAACTAATCAATGCCGGCATACATGGGAATCTCTTTAGATGGTTCACCTCTTATGTACAAAATAGGTCTCAAGCGGTTGCTGTAAATGGATTTATGTCAAAATGGGCTGGTATTCCCTCAGGTGTGCCCCAAGGCTCGTTGTTGGGCCCGTTGCTCTTTGTTATTTTTATTAATGATATTCATTCTATCTTCTTAAACACCCATTTTCTTCTGTACGCCGATGACACTAAAATTTACAGGGTTATTAAAAACACCAATGATTGTCTTTTGTTACAAGACGATCTTGACAGATTTTCTGAATATTGTATTAACAATAGATTGGGCCTCAATGTTTCCAAGTGCCTTGCAATGTCCTTTACTCGCAAGCCTAGCCCAATATCATTTAATTATACGCTTAATTCAATAGGAATCCTTAACGTACTTTCAACTAGGGATCTAGGTTTGCATCAAGATTCAAAATTACTGTTTGATAGCCATATTGATAAAATTATAAAGAAGGCTTACAAATCTCTGGGTTTTATCATGAGAAGTTCCGCTAATTTTAATAAACTAAAACCAATCAAGGTGTTATATTGTTCGTTTGTGCGCTCTATCCTTGAGTATGTTTCCGTGGTCTGGAACCCTTGCTATCAAATATACATCAATCGTATTGAGTCTATTCAAAAGAAGTTTTTAAAATTTCTTCAGTTTAAATCGAAAGTTATTGATCGAAGCTACCACGATAGGTGTATACGGTACCATTTTCTGCCCCTCGAATTAAGGAGAGAGATGAATGATGTTGTTTATCTTGCTAAAATCTTATCAGGTTCTGTTGATAGTCCAGAGTTACTTAATAATATTAACTTTCGTGTTCCCAGAGCACCCATTAGAAATAACTATCGGCCGTTGGCGTTGCCACATGCAAAAACTAACTACCGTAAGAATTCATATTTTTATCGTGCTTCGAGGTAAATGAATGAACTGTGTCTGCGTTGTGAGGATCTAGATCTGTACCGTTTAAATCCTGCTGCAGTTAGAAATCATATGTCATCCAATTTCTTTGCTCCTCATTCCGCGGTTTAATTATGTCTTTTTTAGTTTCATGTTTTTTAATTTTTTAATTTGTTCTGAATTTTTCTTTCTTTAACTGTTTCCTGTCTTTGTGCTTATCTGTGCATATCTTCGTGCATATCTGTGGAAACCTTTAATTGGCTCTATTGTTATTTATTTTGTATTAATATGTAATAGTAATTTTAAGCAGTTGGTTTTCCTAAAAAAAAAAAAAAAAACAACCCTAACCTAACCTAATGGTCCTGAAATAAATTCTGAAATATTTACAGTTTCAGACAAAAATGCATTCGGACAAATGACGTTTTCGGGATTCTAAACCTTCGGTAATAAAATTTTCTAAACATCGATAGGTTCCCATATTTTTTATGACAAGCCACATTGATGCGTTGTGTCCTCGCACGCGACGTTTCAACGGATCGACGGACAAGAGACGAAGCGCGGGGAGGGTGATGCCGCTGCGTTGTCTCTAACCGTACATTTTGGTCGTGCGTCGACGCAGCGCAGGTGTGGCATACAATGCGTTGATTCGATGCGATGACGCGACGCGACGCACCAGAGTGGAGCCTTACCCTAAAGGGTGTCGATTTATACATATTATGTTTCGCACGAAAACTTTTTTATTAAAGGAATGAAGAACTTTTCCTTTATTCTGTTAAGTTTATAATAGATTTTTATATCAAATTCCAAGAAATATCTAATGCATGGCTAAAGATAGATTTGATAAAACTTAGCTAAGAACTCATTTCAATAAACTAACTTAAAATTCGGCGTGTCAACTAAAGTGTTAACTTTTATAACACCTCCCTTTTTTTCGTTGGGGGGTTAAACTTAAAATTTAAAAAATGCATGTACAATCAGCCAGTGGCGTGCCTAGGGTATCAAGCTATGGCAAGCCGAGAGATATGTTTTATTATTTTTTTATAATTTAATGTAGGTAAATCCATCTTGTTGCCGCTTTACTCTTCAGTTTGGACAAGCTTACCAAAGCACACTTCATTCTATTTTTTTTTTCAGTTCACTCATTATATTGTGCCGTTTTTTGCCGAAATAAACATTAAACATTCTATTACTAGACAGAATTTTACAGACTCATTCTCACACGCACCGCACTGTACACCGCACTAAAACAAG
Source organism: Archips xylosteana (assembly GCA_947563465.1). Classification (NCBI taxonomy): domain Eukaryota; kingdom Metazoa; phylum Arthropoda; class Insecta; order Lepidoptera; family Tortricidae; genus Archips; species Archips xylosteana. Next base: position 7,544,056 of record OX387363.1, read on the forward strand.
AATACCTATTTATTTTGTAATTGCATCAAATCACGCATTTTACAACGCCTTGCATGGCCCACGATTCGATATAAACAATCGTGAAGTTATTCATCTCGCCCGCGCACTCGCGTTCCAAACAAACCAAACGCAACAAACTTCACACCGTAAGCCAGATTCAAAATTGCAAAGAAAGTGCTATATATGCAGCTATACATAGATATTTGCAAAACTAACGTTTTCCTAAGTATGAAGAGAGCGCTTGGAAGCCCCGTAAAAGCCCACAAGAGCGAGCGAGATGTCATGCTATTTATAACGTCGCTACTATCGCCGTTCAGCGCCGCCGGGCCGCAATTCAATTCTTGGGTTATGCAATTCTTGGTATTTTACGTAAAATAAAGCGCGTTATTATGAAAGTGATTTTATTAGAACTTATTTCGTTTGGACGATGTTTGGTTTTTATTTTTAATCTTGATTTGAGATTTATAAGGCAAGCCCGGCTTTTGGGCTTCTATGTAAGGTTCGCCACTGCAATCAGCTGCAGAGAAAAAGTACTCCGTACTCCTTTAACGGCGGTAACCACACTGCGGGGTACATTGATGTTTCATATCATGTATCTGGGTGCTCATAATCATTTGAACATAACCATACTTTTCATACTAAATACAAACTGAAATATAGATGCACAGAAAAAAACCCCAGAAAAAAGACCAATGCTGGGAATCGAACCCATGTCCTCAGCATTCCGTGCCGTGCGCCATACCCCTACACCACCACTGGTCTAGAGATTAGACACGAATCTTTTCTACACATCGTACATTTCAGTCTGTTAGATAATCACCTTATGCAGTGATAAACGCACATCTATGTTACACCCTCTATCGAGAGACTTTAACACTCCTTTGGAGCTAACCGCCCACCCGGACCAAGAGATGGCCGTATGACGGGATGACCGTAAAAGTAATAAAAAAAAAATGAAGTTGAAAAAATAAATACAAAAAGATACTTCATACCAAACTTTTATAACCGTATTGTTAATCGCAGAAGGTGTTTACACATTTTTGACTACCTTAACTGCTCCGATGTTTATGATGGCGACTGTACGGCCGGCCAAGAAAGTGGTCTACCAGTTTTGACAGAAGTTTCTGTAAGATCTAAATGTCGCTAAAGTTGAAGTTTCTGACTGAGTGAAGTTATTAGTCACTGACATATCATCATATTATTGCAAGGGAAAATCGACCTTGTTGTCCCATGACGTGCAAATTAACTTCAACCGTGGGATTTTTGGCCCATTGTACAGTCAGCAACGAAAGTCGCCGAACAAAATAAGATTTTAAAAGTTACTAGACACATTCATTGTACATAAGTTACTGAACAGAAGTGCAAAAAAAAATACATTTACATCTTAAAATGCCAATAGCAGCTAAACAATATAATTTCAAAAGTTGCTGAACAGTATAATTTCAGAAGTAACTGGACAGTATAAATCAAAAAGTGACTAGACATATTATAATTTAAAAAGTGGCTGAACAGTATATACTTTCAAAAGTAGTTGGACATTATAATTACAAATGTCAAAGGAAATTATAATTCACAAAGTATTTGGTCAGATTTATTATTTTTACATTCAATTCAAACCAAAGAGGTTGCTACACATTTTACCTAAAATAAACAAGAAACATTGGCCGGTGTAAAAAAAGACAACAATGATGTCATATACATACCCATAATTAAAGAAAGAGATGAAATGACGTGACAGGTTGGCACTCTTCTCGACGATTGTCAAAATTCAACTGAAGTTAAGAAGTACGTAATCTAATAAACATGTTCAGCAACTTTTGAAAAAATAGTGTACACCGTTTTCTGTTATTTGCAAGTGTCCAATCGATATTTGTATTACATCATGTTCAGTAACAAATGAAACTTTACAGCGTGCAGGTGTTATGAAAATTTGGATGTGTTCATGGACATTCGTTGCTAATTTATGTAATTATTAGTTACCTATAGGTTCCAGGAACACTGTGTTCGCGAAGCGTACTTCAGGTATCCAGAGCGCACACACAACGTGAGCCCAGGTGCCTTGGTCAGTCTGCTTGAATGCACCTATAAAAAAACATTAGGACATCTAGTGTACCAAGCTACAATCCAATACTCATCAACATCATACTTATCGCTGCCTATATACGTCCCACTGTAAAGCACAGGCCTCCTCTCAGAATAAGAGGGCTCCGGCCGTAGTTCCCAAGCGGCAATATAAAACAAATAATGTTTAGCTGAAGCTCGCGGCTCCTTCTGCGAAGAATTCGTTTATCGCTATCCCGCGGAAACAGTGCAATTTTCTAGGATAAAATCTGTGCTATGTCCTTCCCAGGGTCTCAAACTATCTCCATACCAAATTACATCTAAATTGGTTCAGTAGTTTAAGAGTGAAGAGGTAACTGATAACAGACAGAGTTACTTTACAATAGGTGGTCTATTCGCTTAAAAGCGATAATTGTTGTGTACAAAAACTGTAAGTTACTTAAATTTTTTGCTTTGCCAATGCGTATGCTTATCTATCACATATTTAGAACCTCATCCTTTTAGCTGTCAAAGAAAGATCTTACCTCCAGTATTTGGACATAGGACGCAGTTGACGAGACGTGACGGGGACTGTAGGCATCGTCTACACAACCACTGGCCCTCTGGAATGTACGGTACCTACAACAAAAATTTTAATTTTGAACTTGAGTCTTGTTTTTTCTGAGTTAGCATACCTCTAAAATAGAATCTAGTACTTTAGAATTGTCATCATACCAAATTTAGAGATGTTTGAATGTGGCTCATCAGCTTAATTTTATTGATCTTTTGGGCATCATTCTCAGATGTTACAACACTTCTGCCAATCCTTGTAACCGACTATGGCTAAAGAGTTAAAGCATTGTTGAGTTGAAGCTACAACATCAACTAAATCATCCCAACCGATATACGTCCCAATGCAGGGCACAGGCCTCCTCTCAGAATGTGAGAGTTCGGGCCGTAGTTCTCTAGTATTGGGAACTTCACACACACCATTGAATTTCTCCACAGATGTGTGGAGGTTTTCTCACGATGTTTTCCTTCGTTTTTTTTTTTTTTTTTTTCTTTTTTTTTTTTTTCGAGGCTTAAGTGCACCTGTGTGACTATGCCAGCCTCATTGGGAGACTCAATGGCCAAATTCATCAAACACTTCTCCCGCTATGTCCAGATTCTCTGGCTGCAAAGGAATGTTTGATGAACCTGTATACCCGTACTGCATCCTCCGACACAGGACAACTCAAAACAATATTTACTGCCCCATTAACAAGGTCCAAATCAGTCAAATATATCTCACGGTTATCCTTGGTGTGTATACATTCCACCAAAAAATGTATCAAGTCCTCAATCCTATTACAATCCATGCACATTGGGGATTGGACAACTTTCATCATATTTAAAAATTTGTTTAATGGTACATGACCTGACCACACTCGAAACGCCCACACAAGTAAATCCCTGGAGAGGCTGGCATTATCAAACCAGGGCACCCGGAAAATTTTGTTCTGAATTGTGTTGTACCAGATACCTTTTGTTTTTGATACAAAATTGAATGTCTCTTGCCACATATCCAAGCACTTATTCTTTGCAAATATCATTAACTCCTTTTCCTTCGTTGTAAAGCTCATGGTAAATTTGAAAATGTAATTGCTACAACATCAACTAAATCCATACTAATATTATAAATGTGAAAGTGTGTTTGTTTGTATGTTTATCCTTCTTTCACATCGAAACTGAACGACGGATTGTCGTGATTTTTTGTATGGACATAGTTGAAGGGCTGGAGAGTGACATTGAGTACTTTTTCCGCGGGAAAATATCTCATTCCCACGGGAAAACACGTTTTAATCTACTTCAGTGGGGCCCGCGGGGGCATCAGCTAGTAATTTATAAATTACTTACACCATAGCAATCCTGGTGCACGGCCAAGTTGCACATATCACAGAACAAGATTACATTGGTGTTCTGGCATTCCCCGTCCATGCAGATGCAGCAGACTGCATCCTCATCAACCGTTGCAGCTGTTTGCTGACCAGTTTGCGATGCCTGGAAACAGTGTTACACATATTTAACAAAGCTCAAAGTAAAAAATTACATAAAAAAATACAATTAATAATTAAATATGATAATTATTGTATTTATTTAACAGCTGTTAATAGTTGAGTATATTTCTTTTAACAATGCAAGAAGGCAGATCTCATGAATATGAAATGGATGCAATAGACTAATAAATTACACCATAAAAAGATATTTCGATACATGACTCTACTAAAAAAAAAACGGTTTATTTTATCCCAGATATCCAGATTAATTTTAAATTATCTACAAAATTAAATTTTACATACATATCCCAGAAATTTTAAAACCTCAATAAGTTATCAATAGTAATAACACTCAATAAAAAAAAACATACATTTTTAATAAATATTTCGAGACGTGACTCTACTAAAAAGAAAACAGTTTCTTTTAGCCCAGATATCCAGATTAATTTTCAATTATCTACAAAATTAAATTTTATATACATACATATACCAGATATTTTAAAACCTCAATAAATTATCAACAATAATAAAACTCGATAAAAAAACATACATTTTTAATCTAATATATAAAAATCTTGTGTCACGGTGTTTGTTATCGAACTCCTCCGAGACGGCTTGACCGATTTTTATGAAACCTTTTTGTCTATACTCTTTAGGTCTGAGCATAGGTTGTAGGCTATTTTTTATACCCCTAGGTGATATAAGGCAATACAACGTTTGCCGGGTCAGCTAGTAGGTATATAAATTGCGCACAAAATTGAAATATAATCTGATCCATGTAATATTTTTGTTGATAAATTGCTAACAGTTGCTAATCACTAACCATAACCTAGTGAAACAACTCACTTGGAAATAGGACTCCTTTTCCAATCTATCCATGAGTAGCTCCAGCGTATCAACAGACACAGGTGGCAAGCTCTGTTTAGCTCTTGTCTTGTTGATAATGCTGAGCCAAGCCGTATCTTCTTCATCAACATCATATTCTACTTCTCCATCTAGCTCTTCTGCTGATTTTTCAATGAAACGGATGTAGGCGTTTGGGCGGGGTGGCGCATCTGTGACGCGTTCATTATAATCCTCAATGAGCTGTAAAATATTACTAGTTAGTACATAGTTATCATTATCATCATCATCTCACCCGGAGCATATCTGATTTCTGGGTTTACAGAACTACATTGCTGCATTGACAACACAGGATTCCAGGTTAAAATACAGGACAGGCCATTTTTTTATTACCCTTAAAAAGTTAGAGGCGACTTACCAACCACATGCATTGCTTTGGAAATACAACCTTATTGGTTTTATAATATGTCACAATATTGGTATGTATGAGGTAAAACACAGTGAACGTAATGAAACACAGTCGCTAGTCCGAGAGCTTGTTTATTACTGCCCGCCGCACACGAATACACACATGTATGTCTACCTACATATACAGCATCTCCTCCACCATTAGTTTTCATTTCCAATTCTGTTGACAACATCAAAATTATTTATTAGCTAAGTAACAATAGATATCTAAACTAAATCTTATAATTAATATTTTTATTTCTGGGTCTCAAAAGTATACCATGGGAAGTGAGCCGCTCCGCGTCATCGCGCGTTTCTGTCCCTTCCGACACCACCGTGTCCGACCCCGCGTGCTCAGTTCCCACGTCCTGAATGTCTGACTCCACCCTCATTCTCTCCTCCGAGGCCTCTTGCCACTCATCTTCTTCCTGATCTCGTGGATGGTCTCCAAACAAGGAATCTACTTGAGCCGCTTGATCGGAAGGGGATGAGGGTGCACTATCTAAAATAACATTCTCGGTTTGCGTAATTGTGTCATCATCAGGATTAAATTGACTGGAAGTTTCAGGCTCGTAACGGGCCACGTTTTTCGTGTATCGCAACAATTGGTCAATGTGTCGTTTACAAAACGTATTACATTTTTCTAACCTTACAGTATACAATCGATAACCATTTTTCCTTATTATTATGCCCTTAGTCCAAAATGGTCTCCGGTTTTGAAAACATTTTACCCATACAATTTCCCCCTCAGAAAATGTCCTAACGTTCTTAACATTTTTCGACCACTCGGGTGCAGCGGATGGTCCTAATCGCCCGCGTTTCCTCAGAGGGAGGATTAAGTCCAACCTACTCCGCAATTCGCGACCAAACATCATTTTTGCCGGTGACATTCCTGTCAAGCTGTGTGCGGTGTTGCGATACTCGAATAAATATTCCTGTAATTTTTCGTTCTTCGTATGAACATTGGTTTCACATTGCGTGATACGTTTAATCATGTTTTTACAAATTTTTACAAAACATTCTCCTTGGCCATTACTGCTAGGATGATATATAGGGGACGTCATGTGCTGAATGCCGTTACTTTCACAGAATTCTCTAAATTCTCTTGAAGCAATCTTTGGGTCATTATCCGATACAATTAGTCTAGGCAACCCAAACCTCGCATTTAAAGCTTTAATAGTTGTAATTAAATTACTAGTTGAAGTGCCAGTGCCCATATCCACGCATTCTATCCACTTTGTTAGTGCGTCCACAACCACTAAATACGTCCTATGTCCTATTGACATATAATCGATATGGAGACGGCTCCAGGGCTCGTCTGGTTGTGGCCAGCTCGCGGGCGGGGCGCGGGGCGGGGTGGGCCGCAGCGCGCTGCAAACGTCACACGCGCCGATCAGCTGTTCGATGTCGCGGTCAATGCCCGGCCACCACATACGAGCGCGCGCCCTGCTTTTTGTTTTGACTATCCCTTGATGAGTGTTATGTAATTCGAGTAGTAACCGATGTCTATAAACCGACGGAATAACGACTCGATGTCCTCGCAGTAAACAATTGTCTTCTATTTCTAAGTCGTTCCTACAACGAAAATAAGGCAAAACGTTTGAACATTTAATTTTCTTAGGCCACCCGTTTTGTAGGTACTTAGTCACCATACTTATTGTTAGGTCTTTCATCGACGCCTCCCGCAAGTCTCGATACGTCACGGGCAGGCCACGAAGTTGCAATGAATTAATGCCTATATAAGAACAACAATTTTCTAAGTTCTCCGGCCGGGTTCTGTTTACAGGCGCGCGTGAAAGGTAATCTGCGACTTGGTTTTGCTTGCCTGACATATATTGAATAATAAAATTATAACCCGATAAGAAAATCGCATATCGGACTAACCGCGACGCCGTTGTGACTGAAATGCCATTTTTGTTCCCAAAAATCGCTAATAGTGGCCTGTGGTCTGTTTTTAAAATAAAAGGCTGCTGCCGACCATATAAATATTGGTGGAACTTTTTGACCCCAAATATAATGGCTGCGGCCTCCTTGTGTAACTGACTATAGTTACGTTCAGACGCCGACAGAGTCCTAGAACCAAAAGCTAGTGGACGTTCCACCCCGTCAACCGATATTTGTGACAGAACTGCACCCAGGCCCTCTGGACCCGCGTCCACAGTCAATAACAACTGCGCTGTAGGGTCAAAATGCGCTAGCACGCGCTCCGATGCCAGCTCACTTTTTATGAATTCGAACGCCGCCTGTTGCCGCTCCGTCCATTCCCACCGCGCGCCCGTGCGCAATAACTCGTGAAAAGGACTCAAGATCGCGGACGCATTAGGTACAAAATTGCGGTAATAATTGATCATACCTAGGAACCGTTTTAATTCGTTTATGTTACAAGGCCGAGGCGCTTTTTCGATGGCTTCTACTTTGTTAGTACATTTACGTAACCCATTTTTATCTATAATGTGACCAAGATATGTGACACTATCCTGGAATAGTGCACACTTTTTGCTTTCGAGCCTAAGGCCAGCCTCTTGGAATCGCTGAAAAACCTGTTTCAGCCGTTTTAAATGAACCGTTTTATTAGGGCCGGTCACGCATACATCATCCAAAAAAACCGACACACCTTCAATTCCTATCAGTAAATTTTCTATTGTTCTTTGGAATATAGCGGGTGCACTGGCCAATCCGAACACTAATCGTGTGTACATGAATAATCCTTTATGCGTATTTATAGTCGTAAGTTTCTGCGACGACTTCGATAACATCAATTGGTTGTAAGCCTGACTGCAATCTAATTTTGAAAATTGTTCGCCCCCGCTTAATTTCGCAAATACTTCTTCAATACGCGGTAAGGGATATTTGTCTACATGTATGTGCTTATTTAATGTTACCGAATAATCGGCGCAAATTCTAACACTACCATTGGATTTGCGCACCGGCACTATGGGGGTTGCGTAATCGGAATGGGTCACTGGTACTAAAATACCTACTTCAATGAGTCTATTCAACTCTGTTTCAACTTGATTTTTAATTGCGAATGGAATGGGGCGTGCTTTGCAGAACTTAGGCTGAACGCCTTCCTTTAAGTGTAACCTAACCTCTAACCCTTTATAACATCCTAGCTCATTTTTGAATACATCGCTGTAACAGCCGAGTAATTGTAAAACATCGACATCATTTGAGCTCATTACTTCTAAATTATTATTTATAATATTACGAGTATTTCCCGTCGTGAAAGACACGTCAAACATGGTCATAAAATTACGCCCTAAGAGGGGTGGCCCTCCGTTTTTGATAACGTAAAAAGTGATCGTTCGTTTTATTTTATTAAACGTGATAGGCAGTGAACAATAGCCTTCGGGCGTGATTTTGTGGCCATTATAAAAACACATTTTTATATTGCACATTTGTAAAGGAAATTCAGAAAAATATTGTTCGTATAATTTCTTTGCCATGACACACGTACCCGACCCCGAGTCAAGCTCCATTTTGAATTCACGACCATTAATTATCACTGACACTAAAATGGGTTTATTGTTTACGCACCTCATACTGAACAGCTTGCACTCCTCGCAGTCGTTGTCACACTCCTGCTGCTCGGGATATGTCTCCAAGCTGTTCACGTTGACACTGCAGACCTTGCGGAGATGGCCCTTATTTTTACACTTATTACAACGATAGCTTTTATATTTACACGTAGCCGCCGAATGACTCTTAAGGCCACAAACTGAGCACGGATCTGACTCGCGATGCTGTCCCTGTGTCACGGCGCGAAGTGCGCGGCCGCCGCCACCCGCGCCCGCGCGCCTCACACTCGCCTTGAACAGCGGTTCCTCCTTCACCATGACCCTCGGGGGTTCGCTAGCTTTCGCCTCCCTAGCGCAGGCTGCCTTCTGTGCTGTCTCCAATGCGTCTGCAAACGTTAGCGTGGACAGCTCCTTCTCGAACAGCCGATCCCGTTCTGGGCCTGATCTGAACCCAAGCACGAACCGATCGCGCAATAACACTGTAAGTTCCGTCCCAAAGCCACAATGCACGGCTAATCCCCGTAACCTTGCCGCCCATTCTTCGGCACTTTCGCCCTCAAGTTTTACCGCCTCGTAAAACTTGCAGCGATCGGCGAAGGTCGACCTCTTGGGCGTGAAGTGCTTGTTCAGCTCCTCCACCAGCTCCTCGTACTTGGCCGCTTCGACTTTCTTTGGATGCAATAGATTGCTAACCAGACGATAGGTATCGTCAGACAAGCTCGTTAGCAAAATGGCGCTTTTTTTTTCTGCCGCGATGTCATTTAAGGTTATAAACATCGACAATCTTCCCAAAAAAATCGCCCATTCCTGGTTTTTGTAGTCGAAGGTTCCCAGTGTTCCAATGTAACCGCTCATTCTGTCGTGTGGGTAACTCGAATCCGTTGTCGTCGCCAATTGGTATGTATGAGGTAAAACACAGTGAACGTAATGAAACACAGTCGCTAGTCCGAGAGCTTGTTTATTACTGCCCGCCGCACACGAATACACACATGTATGTCTACCTACATATACAGCAAATATCCATTGTAATTATTGAAAATACACTATTTAAGACAGATGATACTAAAATGCAGGTTTTTTTTTACTTTCGGCATTTTCGGCAATGCCAACTAGGATCTGATTCTTTTCAATTGTTGATCATATTGAATATGCGGAAGTCGCCTTATTTAATGTTAAAGATGGCACTTGCTTAATAATATTATATGTTTTTTTTCTTCATTCTAGTATTGACTTTAAATTATAGGACATAAGACACATTATTAATTGACCATTGAATCAGAGCCTGAAACAGAGTAACAATCGGATTGGTTAGTGAAACATCGATGGCATTTGTTTGTTTATGATTGTTTGGTTGCCCGCCTCGTTCCACGCCATATAGTGTGTGTCCACTGTGCGGCTTGTGATCCGAACCGGCCCGAAATTTGTTAGATCTCTTACACCAATAGGACATGCAGACCGACTTTCCTTGACATTGCAGATCGCACATACTTTGTTCCAGTGACAAACATGATTCCGGGAACTATTACGGTTCAGAACAACACACCTCTACTGTTAAATTTATAATACACCTAACATACACTGACTAAACTTGTAATGAATTTAGTTATAAATCTTATTATTTTACTATTTATAGTTATGTATTTATACATCAATACTTATTTCTTATTATTTATTTCTTACTTGCCATGTTGACATTTTGAAAGTTTGTCAGAAATTCTACAGACTGTCATGCGGAAAAAAGTTCCACATAATGTAGGTATATCAGCCTAACAATAATTTAGCAGGCAAGGTAAAAACATGTGCAAGGCCATAGCAAAAAATTAAAGACTATATTTAGTTGAGGTAAACAGTTAATTTACCTTAAAGCTAGCCTCTGGCAACTTGACGTGCGGCTCCGGCGGCGGCTCAACAAACGGCAGCGGTTTCTCCAACTCAGAGTTCTTTTTTTCCCAATCTTCAAGAGACATCATTTGCAATGGCTGGTCTATTGGAATCCTGCTGATTTTCCCATCTATCTCAAACTGGACCACTTTCTGCGCTTCTGCGAAAGTGAGGGCTTCTTTCGGCGGACTTTGTAAGGCAATATCGCCCGTCGGCACAGGTGCACGAGTGGATCTCCCTTTCTTACGGCTGCTCGCAACGGCGGGAGTTGCAGGCGTAGGATTATCATGGTCGTAGTTCACCAGATGATATTGTAGTCCACATAAACTCTTGTATACCTTATCACACTTTTCCAGCGGACATTGGTAAGGCGGAGGCCGGTTTTGTCGTAATTTTTTGCAAAACTCCAGTACGTCGAAATCCAAACCCATTTTGACACAATCCTGGTATTTTTTACTAAATCAAATCATTATAGTGATGAATACGTGTAAACGCACAGAAGCTAGAGCAACGCTAACACTTTTTATAAACGAAAACAAATTGTGAAACTTGATTTAGTAAAGTGAAAGGCGCAAAGCGGATCGAGCTAATAAATACAAGCCAAACGAAATGAATGCAAATGCATGTATGCATGCAATGCAAGCAAATGCCAAAACTTTGACAGCTTGTAACCAGTGCTGCTGTAAGTAAAAAAGTTGATTTATTATTAAAGTCTTATCGAAATTCATCCAGGAGCATTTTTTATTTAATAAATTTTCAAGCATTTTTAAAGTGCAAAACTCAAAATCAATAAAGTTTTTTTGTATAAAAAAATCTTGATTTTTAATCACTTTTTTTATACCTAATTGATCAGAATGTTCAAGAAAATTCTACAACAATAATACCATTTATGGTAGAATATGTTTATGGTTTACGAACTGTCAAATATTTGTTGTGAATATTTCGTGAAGGTAAACTCGTTGGGTGTTCTCAAAAGCTGTTGTGTTTCTTATTGGTGTTTGAAATAAAAATCGTAATTTGGGATCGATACAAAATGGATTATATTTCGTTTAACAACTTCACTTACGGTGATAACGATGATTATGCGCGAGAGGCACATATTATGCCTACGCCCTCGGGGGCTCCATGGAATGTGCAGGGCTTGTCCTGGGGGTCCCACTCGCCCCCACAACTGGTGCAGTTCAACGCTGATGTGTCAGTGCAGCCCCGATTTTCCTCTATAATGCACTCCAAAAGGAAGAGTTTGGAACCAGAACCTCGAATGTAAGTTGCCCACTTTTACTGAGTAATTTCGCATACCTACTACTTAAAGTTTTTAATAATTTTTATATTGGAACCTTTTATAATGCAACGACTTTGTAATACATTAAAGTCAGCGACTTTATCTGGAAGTAATTTCTTAATCACTAACCCTTGGTGAACCTTTTATGGGATAATCTTATCATATATCCTTTTCAGGATCTTAAGCCACTGCAATATCAAACTTGATCTAAATTGGGTCAGCATTTTAAGCATAAAACAATAACTGATTTCAGATGTTTATTGATATTTATGGGTGGTGGTGATCATTTTCTATCAAATTACCCGCTCGCTTTCTTATAAGACCCATTGTTAGCGGCCACGTCTCAGTGCCATAAGTCATCACTGGCAACACACACTGGTCGAAGACTTTTGACTTGAGACACTGCGGTATAAGGTTCTCGAGTGGCGTCCGCAGACCGGAAGACGCAGTGTAGGTAGGCCTCCAACAAGATGGAGCGACGACCTGGTGAAGGTAGTGGGAACGCATTGGATGCAGATGGGGCAGGGTCAATCTGTTTGGCGAGCCTTGGCGGAGGCCTATGTTCAGCAGTGGACGTCTTTAGGCTAAAATGATCATGATGATGATGAGCCGCTTGCATCCCTCACATAATAAAAAAAAACAGACATGGTTAATTTAACATTTGGGCCAATCAACTTTTTTTTGTTTTCTTCTATTTACTCCTTTACAAGTAACTCTGTAAGCTCTGGTTAGTGAAACCATGATTTTGTAGTAACTAGATAAACTGTTTATCATAGTGCGTATGTGAAAACCAAAAAAAATAAGTATTTTTATGAAAAAAAACCGGTGACCCAGGGGACATACCACTATTTCCATACAAATTTCGGGGACGTCATTGTCCCCTGGGTCACCAACGAAATAGAAGCTAAACAAAATAAAATAAATATGGCAATTATACCATTATTGACTACAAAAATCTAGCGTTTTGAAAAGTATACTTTAAATAAGGAAAAATAATTAGTTTTTTAATTATTTCGGTTTTCATAGAAAGTTGCAGAAAATCGTTGACAAAAAAAAGTTGATTGACCCATTTATAATTTTAGTATAAATAAATAATATATCCTATCTATTTTTTATTTTGTCTTTCAGTCCAGCAAAAATACATATAACAGAGGATAAAATGGCAGCTCATCTCAACGGGCTGCACCTTTCCTCAGAATACACAACACATTCGCTAGCAATAGATGAATACATGGATACCAACATGGACCCTCCTGCAATGACAACTAACAATGTTAGAGAAAAATTAAAAGGGCACACTATTGTGCTTTCTGAAGAAATCAAAAAGCTTAAGGAGGAACCATTGATACCTCCAGTACTTATAGAAAGGTAAAGTTTTTATAAATTGTATATTTACTTTACAAAATACAATGTTAAAGTGATCTTCATGCAATGACATAAGGTTCAAATTAGCTTTACGTTTTGGCTTGGCTTGGCATTAAAAAGGTTAAATTCTTCTTTATTTTGTGATTTGGCTTTTTATTTCTTTTATAATAATAGTTCATTATACTTTGTATTTTACAGATTAGAAAAACCTTGCATGTCATTAGTTGTATGGCAGCCAAAAGAAAATGCAGTGGAGAACATTGTAGATAACAAAGAAGTGAACACAGAAGAGGAAGAACCAAAGAAACGTAATGGTGTGCTTGTTCCAGATATGGGAATGGGGATGGACGTTGAGATGTAAGTGTGGAATGCATAAGCGTAAAAATACATCCTGGAACTTTAATAGGTTAGTTAAACAATGGACACAACAATGAACTGACTCAATTTTCTCAGTTATTTGACATATTTACTACGGGATGTACACTGCAATAACTTTAAATGAGCTCCCGATATTCTTGAAATATTGCTGTCTACACCCCATATAATAAAATAAAGTTGGACTCATAAGAGCTAGCACAAATGGATTGAACAAATGTAATATCATTTTGACACTTTTGTAGGAAAATGACTAGACATCGGTGGCTCGTAGCATTTTGGTAGCATTTGACGTTTCTGACAGACTAGTGATGTAACAGAGTTTTTACGCGTACGTACGAGACAACACAAGTTGTGCAAAGGACACCAATTAGAAAAAATATTTTTAACGTATGACGTTTGTTATATACAATTATTATTTGTTCTAAATTGTTTGTAGTTATTCTACGTCTTCTTTCTATGAAAATCCACTTGATGTACGAAAATGATCTTTCAACTTCGACTGATGTGAAGGATAAAAAAAGCATTCTTCTGTAATGTTGCAGCGTTTATTTGTTGGTTTATTTGTCTTTGATTTCAACTTCTTTGTTTTGTAATAAGTTATTAATATTTTTTTATTGTTATAAAATTATTATTATTTTTTTATAAAATAAATATTTAATGGTCATTTTACCAAAAAGGCACTGAAGAAACATGTCTTGTCATTAGTGCTACCTTAATGCTACGAGCGGCCAATGTCTAAAAATGACTGATTCATGTCATATACATATTTGTGTGAAGTGTATTATTAACACATAGATACTTTCATTCACTCATTCGTTCAATTTGTGCCAGCTCTTGTGAATCAACCTGTATGTCTAATCTAGTTAAAAAGCCCTAAAACTATGAATTCAGGTTTTTAGATATCTGGCTGGATGTCCAGTCAACATTATAAATATTAGGAAATTTTTAGAAGTATGTAGTGTCTCAGGCATAAGCTCATCTTTGTATATGCGCAAGTGATGTGCAAAGGAACTGTTTGCTAGGTAAAATCGCCACTGCTTTGAAAAAAGCTTGTATCTCAAAATCGATAATCTGGCCAATTGAACTTTACTGAGTGTGCAATAAAGTTCAGTTTGGTTTACATATTGATTTGAGATACGAGATTTTTTTCAAAGTAGTGACAATATGCTAAATTAAGTGCACATAGATGGTGGTATACTTCACACAAATGCAATGATAGGCTTCAGTCTGGATCACTGCACTGAATTGTAAAAAATATTAACTGATTTTATATGAAAAGAATTTTAGAAATTGCCATTGAAATAAAATATTATGTATTGTTCATAACTGCCCCAAGGCCTATCGCCTCTTAGGATAATAATTATAAGTATTCTGTTCTTAGCACCACAATATTTCTTAATCTACCAGGGAGCTACTACGAAGTTCGAAGTTCGTATCATATTATCCCTTTCACTCCTCTGTTAAATACTATTAGCATGAATGGAATGGCACAATATGAAGTTGGAAAATCGAATTTCATCATTTAAGGTCAGTGCATACGGCGCCAATTAGGATGGTGTCCGACTAAGTTACACGTAAACTGCGTGCTAGTGTGCAACTGAAACATGTATAATATGAGCGGTTGGCAGTTGCGGATACATTACGTGCATTTGGAATACAGTCTGTCTGTAACTGCTGCTGTTAGTTTTGCTGACCAGGCGTTAAATTTATTAAATTTATTAAAGTGATATAACAATACAGGCTGTAGGCTAAAAACTAGCCTCAACCTCAATAATTACACGTCTTAAAAATGTCTAGAAATTTTTAAATGCAAATTCTCATTAAAATTTCTTCCCTAGACATTTTTAAATTACACATCAAAAGTTTCCAGAGATCAAACTTGTTTGATCCACAAGGCCACAACAAACTGGGAGCGCGGGGTGCCGACGGAGTGTGCCCAGCGCGGTCAATAACACTGAATCAAATACGGTGTGCCGCGCTGCCGGTGTGTGTCACCGTATATTTGATGCTGTGTTATAGAGCGCGCTGGGCACACTCCGTCGGCACCCCGCGCTCCCGGTTTGTATTGGGTTTTAGAAACTTAATGTGTAATTCCATGTGTTTTTTATCATCTTGCATGGATCTTTGTGTAGTATAGACACGGCAACTGTAAAATAAATGTGTATAAATAATCATAATTAAGAATTACTGTAATGGGTGAATGTAAGGAGTGCTATTAAACTCGAAAAACTTGATATTCTGTAGATTTTCTGAAATGGAGAGATTGGGAATTAAATTGTTTTTAACCCTTTAATGCATAGCGTGTCCAAAAAAAACGCTGCCTTTAAAGTGCATTTCTTAATTTAAATATTGACAAAACTTCAAACCTTACTGCACAAGTTATAAGTTTTTTGAATTTACTTAAAATATGTTTGGAAATGAACTTTAGACCCATCTTTGCCTTTTGGACACGCTATGCATTTAAGGGTTAAAGCGCCAATGTAGTGGCTGAAACATTCTCGAACTTATTACGTAGATATAAGGTCACAGTTTGAAAAAAAAGAGTAATAAAACAATAAAGGTGCTAGTTTTTTGTACCTGTCTCGTTTTCTGTATTAAACATTTTTAGTTGCATCAAACTCTTGTTTATCATGCTGTAAATACACATTAAATGTGTCTAGGGATCATTTTCATATGAATTATCATATCGTTTGATTCCTAAGAACTTTCAAACACTGTTTATAGTTTAAGCAAAATTTAAACTTGTCAGTTTGTTTACAGTTAGGATGTATGAATTATTAAAATGTAATTTGTCGTTTAGTGACTCGTTTGAGGTTAACTGTCCCTCTTACGTTTACTGTTTCTTTACATGATGATGATTACAATGATGTGTTCAAAACTTGTAGCAACCACACTATTCCTTGGTTTTTTTTTAGCAATTACATCATTGGTAAAGTTTGAAATACTATGGTAGTGTAGTGACACAATAAACCACACTTAATTTTGACAACAATCTTTTCTGTAACTTTACGATGTCTGTAAACTTTTCACAAATTGCACACCAAGATGAAATATATTTCAACTTAAATTTCAACATTGTAATTTTAACTTTAAAATGTAATTAAGTTAAGTTCAAATTTGCTTTTTTGGGGTTGATATAGGTTTGCTAAAGCTATGACTGGGGCAGTAATATTTTGTTTCGTACCAGTACTATTATTTGCTAAGTTTTTATTACTTGTTAAGGTTTTTGTAATAAGTCATAAATGCAATCAGTGTTAATTATAAATTTTAGCGGATGTATGGATGCTGATGGGGATATAGTTCTGTTTTTCCCAAATAAGATAAATGTTCCAATATTAGTCTTATTTGAGTACAAGAAGAATGGCCCCTGAGATGTTATGGCCGATGTGACAAACGAAGCAAAGTCGAGATCAAAATTCTGGGATGGGCATAAGACCATTTTAGGGGCCGGGGGGTCCCGCTATATGTAGTACTCTTATGTCGCCATTCCAGAACACTCCAGTAAGGAACAGGTGGCCGTCACTTCTGTCAATGATAACTTACGAACGGCGTCTCTGCGCTTCCATAAAGTTCTAAGGTCTGGGTCACGTACCTTATAGTTTGTCTATTATAAAATATATTGATGTGATTAACTTTGTAAGTCATTAACTTAGTAATAGATTCTGAGAGCGGGTGCGTGTGGTGTGTAATGATAATGTTATCGTGAGGCTGATTTTATTTTGTACCGTTGAAATAAACGTGCATTTTGAATAATATAGTGTTGACGGGTCCTTTGAAAGATTTTGCTTTTGGTGATGCGTTTAAACATTTTTCTTATGTATGATAATAATGCTGCCTGAACCTTGCCTGCCTGTTTTGATTTTGTTTCGTCGTACGAATACGATAATTTCATCTTTTTGGAGTTGGCAACACTGGCACGAATGTTCGGCAAATAAATATGGCCGTTTGAACGCTAAGGATGCGCTAGGTAGCATAGAAACAGTGCGGGGACATGAAGCATCGAACAAAATTGAAAATGTGAAACGTCACATTACAAGAGTACCGGGCTAAGACGCAGATTTCTACTGAAGTGATTAGTCTGATCAGAAGTAGACTAGCAGTATTGGTCTCCCTAGACCTTACAGCATGAGCCGCCCATTTCTCAACTAATTTTGTTCACTGTGGTGTCTAATTTTGCTATGATTAGCCAACCTGGACCTAATCGGCCTTAGTTAAATCTGCCACTGGGTCAGATTCTTCACATTTCCGCTGCGCTTTTATTGAACCGCACCCTAATGTAGTAGAGAAAATTGAACTCCTGACAAGATCAAGATTTTTCATTGGACCTGGTGTTTTATTTAGTTTGCTTTTGACCGCAACTTCATCTGCGTACCACGGGAATTTTACACATTCCTGGGGTAAAATGTAGTCTCTGCTGATCGGGAATAATGTAGCATTCTATTAATGAAAAGAGTTATTACAGACTAGCTGTTGCCCGCAACTCCGCCTGCGAATCATTTGTTTATCGCTATCCTGCGGGAAAATGTAATTTTCTGGGACATAAATTGTTCAGTGGTTTAAGCGTGAAGAGGTAACAGACTGACAGATAGACACACTTTCGCATTTATAATATGTATGGATTACCCAGCATCTATAAACAAACACGCGAACAAAGAAAGTTTACTTGTCTCTTTATTATCTAGGTATAGGTATCAATCTCAGGTATCAATGTAGATGTGATTTGGTCAGTTGCAGAGAAAAACAAGAAATTTAATTAACATATTTTTATTGTTCACAATATCAATATTTTTGAGTGGTTTCTCTTACAATATAAATTATCTTAAATCTTATCAAACACTGCGGAATACTGATTGACAGATCAACAATTAAAACTTAATTATAACTATGTCAAAATAAAAATAAAATTGGCGTAATTCGAATGTGATAGCAACTTTGCATATTTTGTCTCATTCTAACATTTGAGAGTGAAT
The DNA here is from genome assembly GCA_947563465.1 of Archips xylosteana. NCBI lineage: Eukaryota > Metazoa > Arthropoda > Insecta > Lepidoptera > Tortricidae > Archips > Archips xylosteana. The sequence goes on from OX387363.1 coordinate 7,562,816, forward strand.
GAGATAAATACACTTAGTAGAGAATCGCCGCTCTTTGAGCTTGCCTACTTATAAATTAAAAATAACATTTTTTTATTTAAGTATATATTAGCTGTTACAGTCTTTGCCGTTTGTACGGTTCGAAGTAAGTATAATAACTAATTAAACTAGTGGAAACTATTATTTTACAATGATATAGTCAAAGTGAAAACTTTCTATATTGAGCCACCATTGCAATTGGACAGATTCGAATGTATTTATAATTTTGACTGTTTTTAGGACACAAAATGTTACTGTATGAGTGTTGAGCTTTGTGACTCGCCCCATTCATTTGCTAATTTCAACATGCACTTTGGTCTAAATGTGATACTGGTAATAATACGTAGGTAAAACTTCAACTAGTTCAACTTTCTTGCGTACCTTAGCAGCAATTAAAAAATAAATTCCTGCAAAACATTTTTTTTCAATATGGACATTTGAGCATTCAGTTTATTTCTCGATGCCATCGTTATTTTATCGTATTATTAAAAAAGTCATTAATATACTTATTCAAGAATTAGGTAGGTACTCGAAAAAGTTCAGAACATTTTGAGCTAGCATTCCTGGCATCAGTAGCCCAATTGAGATTATAGATTGAGAAATTCATGATTTTCCGTGGTTCTTATTTCGATGTCGTTAATGTCGGTCGTGAACTACAACTATAGTCCACAAGCAGGAGCGGGAGCGTTTTTTGTAATGTTCACATTTCTATGAACCAGTGTGCACGCAACAAGACAAGAGATTTTTGTCTTGTAATGTGCATGATCTCATAATAACCAAATGCGACTGAATTTCTCATAAGACATTTTTGGTAAGACATTAGATTTTTTTTCATATGACAATGCAAAATGCTTAGTGGGCAAAAGCTATCGCTGCCGCATTCTGGCCTTATACTACGAAATTTGATTTTCGAACTTCGTATCGTGCCGTTCTGATAGTATGAAATAGAAGAGTACGATACGAACTTCGAATTTCATAGTAGCCCCCATTATGTTCACTCAAAACATGTTAACTTTAACAGTAGCGGTGTCGAGCTCTCGCTTCATGGTCTCCAGCTGTTCGATGTCCTGAACCGAAGACTCGCATTTCTGCACCACCAGGGAGTGGTAGAAGTGGATCGCGAACGCCACGAATACTATTAACACTGGAACATAGAAATTTTGAAGTAAGTAAGTACTTTAGAATTTATATTTATTATTGGGCAGTGGGATGTCTGGACAAGAATAACACCCTCATATTGTTTGGGTGTCGTAGCTGGCTACTAAGAGATATCCAAAAGACTGTCAGTAGCGGCTATACGGCGGTCCTCAAGCCGTTATACTTAGTTAGTACCCACACAATGATGCACTTATCATCACGGAAGTCGAGTACCTACAACATTTAGACAATCCGATGTTAGGGTGAGGCCACACGAGCGTAATTTTGTGAGTTGTGCGGCAGAACTTCGGTCCGCGCCATCACGTGACACAATGTATGGCGCAACCGAAATTCTGCCGCTCACAACTCACAAAATTACGCTCGTGTGGCCTCACCCTAAATATTACGGGACCATGCTTCGTTCATTCAAACTAGTTTTTACTACTACTACTTCATTTTGTATATTTCTTTCTAATCGCTACTGACGATTTAATGTTACTCACTAACCCTACAGTTAGTAGCAGTGCACTAATTGCATTATGTATAATGACCCATTTATCACTTGGTCCATGACACTCCACACTATTGGGTTTCATTATGGAGGGTAGACAACCGGGGCAATTAAGTACGACAGTGAATTCAGTGATCCGAGTGTCTTTGGACAGTGGTAGTGGAACAGCTTCGATTTTTCTATAACCCACGGCATAGATAGCCTCTTTTTTTATTGTTTCACGGGAAAAACGGCAGGCATAAGCTAGTGTTACTAGAGGTAAATAGGTACATAACGTACCTGGTATAACTATCACCGTAGCAGCTGTTGCAGCAGCGAAGGAGTAGTCCCAGAATTTGACCCAGCACAATATCGCAATTTCCACGAGGAATAAAAATAGACCTGGAACAATGTAGAATTATAAGATTAAAAACTTAAATCTGACTGCAGAAAAAATTTTCAGTGACACTCGTGAAGCTGAATCATTTGTAAAAAACATTCGATGCGTTTACTCTGTAGCAAAGAAGATCATAGAAAACATACTTAAGTACCTAGATACATAAATGACGATGAAAAGCAATAAGGAAAACGAATTCAAAGATACAGATTTAAACTAAGTAACAACATATGAACATAATGCCACAAAAAAGCCGTCTGAAATTATGAACGTAGTCAAATGGATAATGGTTTGCTTAGTTTAGATAATGAGCCAATACGCAACGTATATTTGCGCTATGGATGCGGATGGTATGCTAAAGGGACACGAAAGCAAAATTCAAAACATCACGTCTAACCATTAAAGAAATATTATCACAGCGACAATGTTTTTGCAGTCATTAGGTACAAGAATACAAGACTTCCGGTATTTATTCTCAAAGTATTTAAAGTGGGCTCTCATTTGTTTTTGTTTCGTAACATTTTTATACATATTTTTTCTAAGTGAAATCCGGCGTACCCTGGCCATTTTGGAAGAAATGTTTGTTTGGTTCGGGTAGGTATAAAAGTAAGTAGATTATTTATTAAATTAAGTAGGTATAGATTAATTTCATAATATCAAGATATTGCTGAAGCAGCAGACAGTTTTGCAGCTGATGATACAATAAAAGTTGAACAGGGTCCAAAAACCAAGAAAATATTTTTCTTCCGATCTGTTTGAAGTCGGTGCCTCAGCACGAAGCAGCACGAGTGATAATAAGCTCAATAGAGTATGCAGCTAAAGTGGTTGACTAGGTCCACTCCTGCTGGCTTGAGGTGGAAAGCCGATTTCCAACAGATCCGAAGAAAAATATTTTCTTGGTTTTTTGGAGTCGATTGAATCTTTATTTTTTTTTCGAGTCATTTCAAAAATCGGTAGGTGCCCTGGCGTTGACAGGGAAATTGCTTTTCTTTGCAGCTGGCTGGTTCAGTGGGTAGGCGTTACCTTGGGTTATTATACGGTTACAACATTAAAGTTTCAACACACTCATAATTAAGCCATATGAGCGCCAGAACAGCTTAAATTTAGAGCACCTAATTTTTTAGCCACCACCAACAAAACCAAAACTCACCTAATACTGTACTAAACGCCCATGCGAGCTCAATGAACCCTCGCATCCTTTCATGCGGCGATTCCCTCAGCGCCCGATCAGGGCTCCCCGGCGTTTCCATCTTGCTCACAGCATCAATATGTGGCAGCAGATATGTGGATATCATGAGGGCGAATATGTGTACGGCCACTAGAACAGTCGTGCATACTGCGAACATGACGAACAGCCATTCTGGGACGTTCGTTGGCTCGTTGATTTGAAGTTCTACCATCGCTACCATTGCGAAACCTGAGGATTAGAAATGGTTTAAAGTTAGTGTGAATTAAAGATTCCTACTTTCTGCTAATATTATAAATGCGAAAACTTAGATGTTTGGATGTCTGGATGTTTAACGGATTTGAATGAAATTAGGCACACGTATAGGTAGTTCATCATCATCATCATCATCATTTCAGCCGAAATACGTCCACTGCTGAATGTAGGCCTCCCCCAAGGCTCGCCAAACAGATTGGTCCTGGTCAGGTAGTTTATACCTAACCTGGTTTAATACATAGGATGCTTTTTATCTTGTAAAATTGCATACCTATAGTTCTCCAGAGATAGAGAGAAAGGAATTCTTTGCAAGACTATATCCATACTTCCGCATACTAATATTATAAATGTGAAAGTGTGTTTGTTTGTTTGTCCTTCCTTCACGTCGAAACTGAGCGACGAATTGCCGTGTTTTTTTTGTACGGAAATAGTTGAAGGGCTGGAGAGTGACATAGGCTACTTTTTACCACGGGAAAATATTTTATGGCCACGGGAAAACACGTTTTAATACACTTCAGCGAGGTACCTATATGTATAATATGTCGTTAGTAAAAAGCATGTTTAGCTTCAATCGATTTTGTGATTGATTCATTTTACACTGCGACCAATAGGATAGTGTGGGACGTCTGGGCAACTTTTGGCCCATTTAAATAAATCTTAAGTTTGCTGACTCGGAGGCGCTAATTTTATTACCACAGAAGAGACAACTTTTTTTGACGCTGTGTACGACCCTTAACCTAGGGCTCTTCAAGGCTAACAGTGAATGGGTTGTTACTGAACTAGTGAGATACACCTTTGGCCTCATCTGTAATTTTTGTCAGGCGATATTCACGGTGAGCTTTAAGTAAATAAAATATTATATCAATACCTACCGTGTCGATACCTCTATGCCCACCCCAGAATGTTCTAGTATCCACTCCAGGATTTGGGTGTCGACTACGGCATCTCTGGGGACTTGGGTTTCTTAGAAAATAACCCTAGAAACGTATCGACTTATCATACTATCGGATTTATCTTTGTCATCATCATGATTCACATGAACAAGAGTGTCAAACTTAAAGATGTCATTAAATATTTTAAGTAGATACTTAGGTAGGTCTATGTCTTAATTTCCGTGTAGTTAGGCTATTGTACTAGTTCACTAATATGGCCTCGTATAAAAATTTAAGTCACGTTTGCCCAACGTACTCAATTACTGGCTTGATGATGGTGATTTATCGTTTATTGTATAAATTACTTACTCGCTTTCCATCAGCAAAGAATTTCTTTATCGTTACCAAGCGGGAGCTATGCATTTTCCGGAATAAAAAAATTCTTTACGTTAACCCAATATCACACGAACCAACCAACCTGTGCCACATTCAAATCTTCAGCCAAACATACATGCACAAAATTAGTAGATAAAATGCGTGGGAATCTGCCATTGATGTGCATGTGTGGGACGTCCACCAACAAGATGGACGAACGATTTTGTAAAGGCCGCAGGTTCAAGGTGGATGCAAGCCGCGGCCTATGTCCAGTAGTGGACGTCCAAGCGCTGAAATGATGATGATGAATCTGCCAAATCAGTATTTTCTAGTTACCTACATTACACCTCTTTAAGCACTATTTAAGAAGTCCAGTCAGGTACGGGAAATCGCTAAATACCTATCCCTTGTACTCTTAAAATTCCCCTGGGCATAAAAACTCTATTTTTTCCTCCTTGTGGGTTTCGCTGTGGATTTCAAGAAGATGAATATAATCAGGGAAGGTCGTATCTCATCAATTAGTATGCAGTGCAAGCGTAGGTATCTGCCTATTTGGGTCAGGAAAATTTGCGACTGTCCAAAAGTACCTAATGTGTAGCGGAATAATAGTTTCGCATAGGGTCTCATTCTAAATCCCTAACATCGTTTGTTCTAATGTAATGTTTGTCCTAATGATCGTTTGTCCTAACACTTTTTTCCCGGAAACCGTGGATTTTTCAGGAACTTTTTTGTGATTATCCTCTAGAACTTTAGGTTAGGTTAGGTTTGTTTTATAAAAATCCAGAACAATTAATAGATTTTAAATAAAAAGAGTTAGGACAAACGATCATTAGGACAAACATTACATTAGGACAAATAATCATTAGGGATTTAGATATAGAGCCGTCCAACCATTGCATTAGAATTAGGAGAAACAGATGTGGCTCCCACACTCGTAGACTTGCCTAAAAAATATTAGCAATCCAGAATAGACCCTTTACTTTTGGCATGTCATGTTTTGTGCCTAAATTCAAGTCTAGGGTGAATGAGCACTTACTAGGCAAGCGTGCTCCATCGTAGGCCTCATCTTCGTTTTCTATCAGGCGTGATTGTGGTCAAACGCAAAAAAAAGTGTGTACCCTACCCTTATACTCGTAACAATCAATATTTACCCGACAGCAGTTCAGAGGTGGTGGCCGTCGCTTTGAGCTTGGCCCGAGACATGTGAAGCCTCCGCCACGAGAGGCCGCCGGGCCAGCCGTTCACCGGCTCCTCCCCGTTCCAGCCGGGGGAGTTCGGCATCGCCAGGGCTACTTCACTTACGCTCTGAAAGTAAGATATGACACCACCAATCAATTGACGTGTAAGTACGTACACGTACAGACAGACAGACTTTATGGTTTGAGACTTTCGCATTTATAATATTGTATCAGGGCTAAAATAAATTTAGTAGTGTTTTTGATTGAAAATGTTCTGGTCTGGTGGTGGTGGTTTCTGACCAGTGGTGGTGTAGGGGAATGGTACGCGGCACGGAATGCTGAGGACCTGGGTTCGATTCCCAGCGCTGGTCTTTTTTCTGGGGTTTTTCTATGCATCCATATTTCAGTTTGTGTTTAGTATGAAAGAACTAGACTGTATATCTCGTAAAAAATAAATCTATTGTAACAGTGAATCTTTAAAAACTAGTAATTATAGTACCCTACTATGTCCATCTTTGAGACAAAATCTAGAATTATTTTGAACCCGATTCAAAGCATCACTACAACATCAGTCGAATTACCAGATGTGTGGATTATCAAACAAAAAGTTAATATTCATACGAGTAATCAGGAAACGATGTTATCAATTAGATAACGGCACATGATTCAGTTGTATAATTAGGAAGTGTCCCATCAATTGTCCATTTCCTCGAGGCCAACGGTATTAGGAATTAAATTCACCGCGAGCACATTCGTGTAACATTTCATATTCCATGAAAATTTATGCAAATTGCATTACATTACGGGAAAATTGCATAGTTACTGCGGGATAGCGATAAACGCATTCTTTGCAGACGGAGTTGCGGGCAGCAGCTTGTTTATTATATTTTTGATCATGACTATCATATCGGCAATCTTCTTGTTTTGGCTACCAAATAAGGTTTACTTACGTTTTAAAAACCTTATAAGCAGACATAATGTAAGCAAGGTTAAAATTACACATAAAAAAGACAGACAGACTGACTCGTCAATCCCCAGCCTCTAAATGATGCAGACAAGCAAGGAAGACGGATTTTACTGAAATCCCACGGGATGTCAAAGCTAGGGGTACAAGCTAGTGGTGGTAATAATATACTAATTATGCCCCATCCACACTCTCCACGAGGCTACACGAGGGGACGCGAGTACGAGAGTGAGGACGGTGCGCTCGTGTCGTCTCGTCTTCCCTCGCCTCGCCTCGCTGTCGCTCCGCTTTGTGTCGGTTTTGGAAGCGAGTCAAGGGACGCGAGGGGGTGAGGCGATGGAATGAACCACTCTCGCGCTCGCTCACTTGGTTGTTTATGAGGCGCCTCGCGAGAGTGTGGAGCCGGCATTAGATGTTGCCAGCAACTTCGTCCGCGTGCCGCAGTATTTTTGCACGTTCGTGGTACAAAAAATAGCCTATGTTACACTGGAATATTGTAGCTTTCTACTAATGAAAGAATTTTTAAATTCGGTTCAGCCGTTCCAGAGATTAACCCTACCTACATGCAAACAAAGTTTACCTCTGTTACTATGCATTAAAGAATAGCGACACTCACACCAATAAGTTATCGTTACGTAAATTTTAGTACCTACTGCTGAATTTTGGAACAAAGTATTTACGATATCAATTTTAGATGTCGTTTCGTAGATATTAAAGTATTTAGGTGAATACTTTACAAAAGTAACATAGGTATTTATTGTCAATACGAAAAAAATCATTATTTCTCAATTTGCACAATTCCATATATTATTATAATATATAATACAAGTTCATGCGTCACAAATAGTCACAATGTAATCTAAAAGTAATTTCCTCGCTTAAATAGCCAAACAAACGGTCATGCAAAACGCTTGGTAAAAATATAAAAGAATTGTATATTGCCTTGTTTCACGGCACATTTAAGAAATATTGTTTTTTATTCTTTAAATGCAACAGTTATTCGCTGCCGAAGTGCTGATACTTATTACAATTCAATTTTTAACTCATCATTGAGTAATATAAAGCTTATTCCTAATCGAAGATATTGCTGGGCCGGGAACAGGTTCCACCCCTGAAAGCTGTCACACGAACAAAAATACGTCATAACGAAGAGCGGTAGTTTTATTTTGTGGCGGTAGGGCTGGCGCTCACTGACGGCATGGCACGGCATGGCGTTTTATTACTATCAAGTTATTTTGAATCTTATTTCAATGAGTTTAGAATTCATGTTACTTTATTTCGATACCACGATGCCGCGACGTGCGCAACGCATAACCAATAAAGTAACAGTACCTGGGCGACCGAGCTCTGCTCGGGCAGAAACTCGGTACCAAGCGTTTTCCCAGAGATAAGACCAAGCTAGATCAATTTTCCATCCCCGAAAACCCCCAAATACCAAATTTCATCGAAATCGTTGGAGCCGTTTCCGAGATCAAAACACCGGAGGGATGGGGGGGGGGGTGAGAGGGGAGAGGGGGGGAGGGGTTGCGGGGGAGGGAGCGCGGGGGTATTAAAGGGGGATGAAAATTTCATTGATTTTGCCGCAGGATGCACCGTTTTCAAGATATTTGACAAAAACACCGGAGGGGGTGGGGGGGGGGGGTGAGTCACGTTAAACTATCGTCCGTAAACCGACTTTACAGACAACCGGCTTTTCCTGTTCTGTGCTCCCAATAGGGAACGTGCACATAGACGGTGCTGCCAACTGGTGCCATAAGGCTGCCATCAATTTGAATGTTTTACCTTGATAAGTTTGTTTTACTGTCCGCATAGTGTCTCTTCTGTCGCATTAGTGCTGCCGCCTATAGTTACTGCACGTTCCCTATAATACTTTTTCTAACAAAAAAGTAACTTTTTCTCACAAAAAAGTAACTTTTTCTCACAAAAGAAGAAACTTGACGTTTTCTCATGAAAAATAAACTTAAAAAAAAAACTAAAAATCTTGAAAAAAAACGCGGAATCGAACCGAGGTCGACTGGATCCGCGACCACCCGATTTCTAATGCGCCATTATGATCTGCTCGAAGTCGGCGAAATTTAGCTTTATATTCTAATGCAAACAAAAATAGCCGGAAAACACGAGTAAAAGCGATTTTCTGAAAATGAAACATAGCTAGATCAGTTTTTCATCCCCGAAAACCCCCACATACCAAATTTCATCGAAATCGTTGGAGCCGTTTCCGAGATCCTGATTATATACATACATATATATATATATATACAAGAATTGCTCGTTTAAAGGTATTGGATGAATTCTAAACTCATTGAAATAAGATTAAAAATAATTTGATAGTAATAAAATGCCATGCCGTGCCATGCCGTCAGTTAGCGCCGGCCCGTACTGACCAGCAATTGGGGATGTCTATTTTTTTGCAATGTATGGTAAATCGAAAACCATTTCGAGATAAATGCTTTTTAACTCATTTTCTGTAGTTATTTAATTTTAATATTATGTAATGAATTTATTATATAACAAATGAGCAATGACCCTCATTTGTCATTGGTGTAAATTGCGTGACCGGTTCAAGTCGTACTTAATCTATGTGGTTAGAATTCTTCACAATTTACGCGTGGATTATACTACGGAGTTTGATTTGGACCCGCTGTCTGACATCTAGCACTTTGACAGTGCCAGTAAAGTGACACAGTGTATAGTGTACCACTACGCAAAAAATAATCAAAGGGGTTGCCTTATCGTACGCATTTAGATAGATTTAGAAATTTGGCATTGTGGGAGCCCTCAATTATAATCTGATGTCATCAACTAAAATAGTTTCAATAATTAATTTTGAAAAAAGTAGAGAACTAAATGACAAAATATTGAAATTAGTTCCTTATAATTGACTTTTCTGTACAAAAAAAATATAAAAACCACTGGTAATTTTTTTTAGACATTCCCAATTTGACCACTGATCAAGAGTAAAAAAAGTCTGTGACTTCCAATTTGACTGGACTGTGCTATACTAGCTACAGGATGTGAGCTAAACTATGGATATAATATGTAACAAAACCTTAATCCACCAATAAAGGATGGACATTTAGCTGTAACGCATGTTTGGTTTGGTGAATTGGTGAATAAGTAACGTTGCGACTCGCAATTGCGAGCTATACTTTAGGAAGAAAGTAATTTGACAGTAATATAATATAATAATGTAAAGATAACGGCTTATCATTAAGGCTCGAGTAGGGCTAACAATTTCAGCTCATTTAGACTCCAAGCGCCTGCCAAGTACCAGCAGATGTTCCTGCTCTCGGACTTCTGGCCAGACGGAGGGTGTGGTATTCCGTCGTTATGTAGGGAAACGACGAAGACGACTTTCAAATATCCCTAATATAATTTTAATATTTTTTCTTTTGTTTCTTTTTGTATGTATTATTAAATTTTACAGCGCATTGGTTTTTCATTGTAATATTGTAATTTTTTATTGATTAACAAGGAAATAAATTATTGCGTGGACAAAGCTTTTTTTAATCGGTTTGAAACGATTCTGCGTCGATAGATGCGGGGAAACCCTTACACTCAATTTAAACTTAATGATTCATTGACATACTGACCTTCATGGACTGATTGCACTGGCAAGGCGCAAGGTATCCCGGGTTGAGAAGTACCGTCGTAGCTGGGGACCGATTGGGAACCATTCCATTGGGTGTCGCGCTCCCGTTCGGACTTGTCCCGCCCTTCGGACACACGTAGTCCAAACTGTGCGGCGGCGTTATCGATATCGTTGGGCTATCCGTTACAGTCACCTTGAATCTGAAGTGAAAAACGACGTTTAAGAAGACACTTAGACGGTAAAGACGTGCTATAAGTAAGGAGGGACTAGTATTGGAATCTACCAAGTTTATGATGAGGAACAACTTAATAATATGCCTTAGAGAGGGTCCACATCAGTGGCGTAACAATCTGAGGCCCGTGCGTGGTAAATTCATTGGACGAGGTTGCGGTCCTACGTTTGGTTTACGCTTTAAGCTGGCACATTATAATACTTAAAATACAACTAAGTAGATGTCATACGTCTGTTACATTTCACACAAGTAGGTAGACTTTGAGATTATTTATTTGCATAAATGCGTACACGGTAGGAACTACGAGATGTGTGGGTGGGTTGGGTACATACACAATGTACACATTCGTAATAGGTCCACATTATCCAAATAAGTAATTATTTCTAATAGAAATCGAAACAAACCTATCAGAATTGCCTGCAGATCCAAACAATCGCGATGAGTTGCTAGACGGGGGTACGATAATACGATAATACTTAGACGGCCGCGTTTCGGAAACTTCTGTTATACTTAATGCACGACCTGATAATTCATTTAGTCATGTAATTTGCCATAAGGGCACGAATTATCAGATCATTCATTATTGTAGTACCTACATTCCAGGTCGACAAATACTCGGTCGTACGTTAACCGCACTCGCTAGACTGGGTTTTCTGCCAGAAAATGCTAACGTATGTTCTTTGAAACAGTATGTTAAGGGGTGCGGTTACTGTACGATCAATAACTTTAATTTTTGAGAAACTTGTCACTGTTCGTATTTTCTTTCTTTTCTTTCTTTCTTTATAATTTTATGATTAGTGCAAGCTACTTTAGGAACTCTCAATATGAAATACTATCGTCCACTATGCCTTTCCGTTACAAGAAGCATCAGCAAGCACGCCATTTCGCACTCTTCCACGCAATTATAATATTCTCTGGGCCTTGTTAATGACAATGATTGATAGCAATTGCAAATAACTGTACCTACTTGCTTTAAGTGTCGCTGCCAGAGCGCACACCGTCTATGTACCTATACTAAAGCAATAGCAATAGCAAACCTACCTACAACTGCAATGATAAGACTAATAAATAAATTAATTGACCCAGTCCCAAAATAAGCAAAGCTTGTGTTATGGTATGGGTACTACCAAAGACCTAGATCTATCTATCTATCTATGGTCTTTGCTACTACGAAATTCGATTTTCGAGCTTCGTATCATGCCATCCCTTTCACTCTTCTGTGCGATAGTATTAGCGTGAATGAAACGGCACGACAGGAAGTTCGAAAATCGAATTTCGTAGTATAAGTCCAGTCTTACTTTGAATTGTATCCGCTATCATAGCTCGGCGGTTTCCCTATGAAGGGATAAGAGTCGCTGAACCCTAGGCTCTTTGGTCGGTACTCGTGCTTGTAGCGGGTTCGATGTGGAGTTCTCTCGTAGATGTGGTCAGAGGTGTGGTACCTTTGGAGCGTGCGGGGCCGGGCTTTGCCGCAAGGCGGCGTTTGTGTGTATTGGTCGGCGCGGCACGGCGCTTCTTCTAAGCTTGTCACGAAGCTGGCCTCTGATATCTGGAAAGATTATCATCAATCTATCAATCTCACTCATCATTGCTACATTTTTGGCCTGTACGGCAGCGAATCCTGGACCATAAAGGAAGTCTAGAAGCGCTATCGCCGCATGCTTCGTATAAGCTGGGCTGGACCCAGAAAGTCAGTAACGAGATGGTGCTTCAGCCAGTATAGCCCGGAAATTAATGCACACGTTAGGAAGCGCAACATCGAGTATCTGGGGCACGTGCTGCGTCATGACAGATATCAGTTCAGCTAATACTGATGGGCAAAGTACAGGGAATTAAAACGGTGCCCTAGAAGGCGAAAGAAATTATGGCTGTGAAACATCAGGGAGTGGACCGGCAACAGCAGTGCAGAGCAACTTCCGGATGGCTCAAGACAGGGGAATATTTTAAGAGCTAACGGCCAATCTCCAGTAACGGAGTGGCACTTTAAGAAGAAGAAGAAGAATCAATCATCCCAGCCTATATACCGATGGATAAAAGGCGGGAGATTCAAGCGCCATCCTGGACAATATTGAAGTTATATCTACCTAATTGGAATCAGCGTAATGTATATAATTCGATATCACCGGGATGGCGCTTGAATCAAGTCGCCTTTTAACCGTCGAACTTTGCGCTGCATGGCACAGGGGCTTTTAGAATGAGATGGTTTGGGCTGTAGTTCCCTCCCACGCGGGCCCGAATTGAGAACTTCAGACACACCATTGAATTTATTCGCAGATGAAGCTCATGGTAAACAAAGGTGATTTCGCACATAAATTCCAAAAAACTCAGAGGTCTGAGTGAGCCCCGTTTTGAGCCACCAGGGCTTCTGGAAAGATTAGCTTGAGATTTAATTACTTATATATTTCTAGAGTTCCGTACCCAAAGGGTAAAAACGGGACCCTATTACTGAGACTTCGCTGTCCGTCCGTCTGTCCGTCCGTCCGTCTGTCACCAGGCTATATCTCACGAACCGTGATAGCTAGAAAGTTGGAATTTTCACAGATGACGTATTTCGGTTGCCGCTATAACATAAAATACTAAAAAAACAGAATAAAATAAACGTGTTTTTTGCCGTTTTTATTATAGACTAGCTGTTGCCCGCAACTCCGTCTGCAAAGAATTCGTTTATCGCTTTCCCACGGGAACTATGCAATTTTCTGGGATAAAAACTATCCTATGTCCTTTCCAGGGTCTCAAACTATCTCTATACCAAATTTCATCTAAATCTGTTCAGCGGTTTAAGCGTAAAGGGTAACAGACAGACAGACAGACAGACACACTTTCGCATTTATAATATTATAGTTTAGTATAAGTAGTATAGTATTATAGCATAATAGTATATAGTATATAGTACATAGTATATATAGTATAAGTATATAGTATAGTATAGTATAGTATAGTATAGTATAGTATAGTATAGTATAGTATAGTATAGTATAGTATAGTATAGTATAGTATAGTATAGTATAGTATAGTATAGTATAAGTATAGTATAGTATAGTATAGTATAAGTATATATAGTCTTAGAAGATTTCCCCGCGCACCCCCGTCCGTCGTATTCCGGCAACGCGGCCGGTGACGTAACGTAGAGGGGAGCGTGGAGGAGGGAGAACCGGTGCTGGCACGAGAAGGCTCGCCCAGACTTCACTTTTTCGCTGCTGCTTCAACTGATCGGTCGTGTCATCTAGTGCATTCAAATTATTGTAATTTTCGAATAGAAAGTAATGGTTGATTTTCAATTGTAGTTTCTTTTATCAAATCAATTATTTCTGTAGTAATTAACATCAGAAGTGGGATTCTGTAGCCCTTTCTTGATCGCTAGCCTTAATTTTTCTTATGAGAATTTAGTTTTCTGTAAATATCTTTTTCGTTTAATTATTAATAGTGAGTGTTGAATTTTGTATGTGAGTTGAGTTGATTATTGCGCATTACATATACGTACTACTTTAAATCGTTTGTACCTAAATAATATCACGATGTCTGGCCGAGAATCAAGGTCTAGGCAAAGTAGATCTTCCCTCAGACTGCGGAATAGGAACACTTCTCCCCAGCCACGTGGTACAGATAGTGCTTCTCGTTCTAATCGCACAGATACGAGTAGATCTAGATCTCGCCAGAAATCTAGTGATTCGTCTATTAGTAGTCGTAATAGGTTATCTAGGCGTCACAATAGGTCGTCAATTCGAGACAGGTCGCGGAGGCGTCGCGACAGCTCCTATGGGCGTCGCGACAGTCCTCGGCGAGACCCTCTCAACCAGATTATGGATAGGTTGAATGCTCTAGAAGAACGACTGCCTATGATGACTGCGTGTTCCCTGCCGCGTCCCGGTTGCTCGCCGGGACTCGCGGGAACCGCTGTCAAGCCATCGGATACCGCCATGACGCCCGCGCTGGCCGCAGGGCCCCCCACCGGGCCTTCGAGCGAGAACGACACTGCGGACAGGATTGTTGGTGCACTTTCATCTTTGTTACAAGTAAGATCGAAGCATTACTACATTTCTAATTTCGATCCCAGCGTGCATGATTTTGATGTTTGGTGCGCGGAAGTAGATAGTGCGAGAGAGTTGAATCACTGGGGCGATCAGGAGTGCCTAGGACGCATTGGTGGTTGTCTACGCGGTGACGCTAAATCATGGCTAAGCGACTGGGTAACAAATGACCGTTCTTGGACAAATTTCAAAGCCGAGTTTCGATCTTTGTGTCCCCGTGAAGTCGATATGGCCACCGTTTTATATGAGGTGATGAGTAGCAACTCTAGTAAATATACTACATACGCTGAATATGCACGAAAGTCTCTCTTACGTTTAAATATCGTCAAGGGGCTTTCGGACGAACTAAAAACCGCCATCGTAATCCGGGGCATTGCTGATCCTCAAGTGAAAGCCGTGGCAACTAATGCTAAGCTACAGTCAAGGGATCTCGTCGAATTTTTGTCCGTTTATGTTAAACCAAAAAATGTAGCCAACAACAATCCTGTTCGTACGTCAAGCTCGAGCGTGTTACACTCGCGCAAACGTGAATTACGCCCTCTTCCATTTAAATATGACCGGTTGGCCTGTTATACGTGCGGAGGTATAGGTCATAAGCAAGTAGACTGCACTAAGAAACGTAAAATAGAATCCAATACGAGTACATCGCAACATACCTTATGTTTACCAACTGCAACTAATACCGCAGGTAGCACTAAACCAAATAACAAAGCAGTCAAAATGTGTACATTTTGTAAAAAGATAGGGCACCTTGTAGACGACTGTTATTTAAAGCAGAAGGTAGATTCGAAATCAAATAATAAAAATACTTCTAATGTAAATTTTTGCTCGAATTCGATTCAAAACGAAACGACGTAATGACGGCTATTATTCAACAAAAACCAGTTGACATTTTAGTTGATTCGGGTTCTGACGTATCGTTGATTTCGGAGTCAGTTTTAAAATATTTCAATTTGAATAAACTACCCACCTACCGTCGTTTGAGAGGCATAGGTAGTCAAGATATCGTGTCAACATGCTATGTAAAAACTGTCATCGAATTCGACGAATTGTCTTTGGAGGTAGATTTGTTTGTAGTACCGTCGGACTGCATACGAGGTTCGATTTTGATAGGTACCGATGTTTTGAATCATAGCGGCGTGACGTATATTCGAACAAATGATTCACAGCGTCTGATTAGGGTTGATAACGTACATCACGTGTCGATTATAGATGTCGCCACAGTAAAAACCCAGCTTGTGGGCCAAGAGAAAACATGCCTTTTGAACTTGATTCAAGAATATTCCGACACGTTCACTATTGGCACAGCGACATCTACAGTCAACACAGGAAGTATGGAGATCAAACTTAGCAGTGACATACCAGTGCATTACCGTCCTTACAAGTTGTCTGCCGATGAGAAGGCACGAGTTCGCGGTATAATTAAGGACTTGTTAGATAAGGGAATTATACGTGAGTCGCAGTCGGATTATGCAAGTCCTATTCTCCTTGTTAAGAAGAAGAACGGGGAGGATAGGATGTGCGTAGATTACCGCGCTCTAAATGCTGTCACTGTTAAGGAAAGATTTCCACTACCCTTGATTGATGATCACATCGATAAGTTGGGTAACTTTAGATACTTTACCAGCCTCGATATGGCGACCGGTTTTCATCAGCTTCCAATGAAAGATCATGACTCAATTAGCAAGACTGCATTCGTAACGCCCGAAGGGCACTACGAGTATTTGAAAATGCCGTATGGGCTCGCTAATGCACCGATTGTTTACCAAAGGGTAATCACTAAAACATTGAAGCACCTGATCGATACTGGTAAAGTTCTGACATATATTGATGACGTCCTAATCATGTCCAACTCTGTCGATGAGGGTTTGCAAATACTTCGTGAGGTCTTGAAGACGCTTACGGATGCAGGGTTTTCGGTAAACCTAAAAAAATGTACTTTTCTGAATACTGAGCTGGAATATTTAGGCAGATTGGTTGGACATGGTCAGGTACGGCCGAGCCCTAGTAAAACTGAGGCTTTAGTGAAATCCCCTAAACCTACAAACGTGAGGGAGGTTCGACAGTTCCTCGGATTGGCAGGCTATTTTCGCCGATATATTGCTGGCTATGCGTCGAAAACGGCATGTATCGCAAGGTTGCTCCGAAAAGGTGAACCTTTTGTGTGGGGTTTGGAACAAGACGCGTCACGCGATTATATAATCAAATGTTTGACTGAGGAACCTGTCTTAGCGATTTTCAACCCTGCACTACCCACTGAGCTTCACACTGATGCCAGTGCGATCGGTTACGGAGCCATTTTGATGCAGGAACATGAAGGTAAGCGTAAGCGTGTTGTCGGCTATTACAGTAAATCCACACAGGGCGCCGAGTCGCGGTATCATAGCTATGAACTTGAAACTTTAGCGATCGTTCGCGCCTTACAACATTTTCGACACTATCTAATTGGAATAAAATTTAAAATTATAACCGATTGCAATTCACTAAAGTTAACCGAGAAGAAAAAGGACTTGTTACCGCGGGTGGCGCGCTGGTGGGTTTACATGCAAGACTTCCAGTTCACCTTGGAATATAGAAAAGGTTGCTTTATGCAACACGCTGACTTCTTAAGCCGACAGCCCGCTGACGTTTTTCACATTCACAATCCGCGCAATTGGGCGAAAATCGCTCAGACAGCAGACTCTGAGACACAAGATATGATGCAGAAGTTACGAGAAGGTCAGTTGGACTCCACTAGATTTTCAATTAAAAACAATTTACTATACTATAAGTTTGTACCAACCGGTGAAGACCCTCGTTTCCTCTGCTTCATTCCGAAGGGACATAGACTCAGTTTGTTAAGAGTATTTCATGATGATCATGATCACATAGGTATCGATAAGACTATAGACTTGATATTACGCCATTTTTGGTTCCCCGGATTAAGACCTTTTGTTAAAAAATACATCGGGCACTGCATTGTCTGTCTCTCACATAAAAAGGTGCCTCGAGGTTCAAGTCAGCCGATAGAATCATGGACTAAACCCGATATTCCTTTTTACGTAGTACATACCGATGTTCTTGGTCCACTGTCAGAGTCGAACGGCTTTAAGTACATCCTAATTGTAATAGACTCATTTTCCAAGTACTGTTTACTATACGCAATGTATAGACAAGACTCTGATGAATTGAAACGTGTCATCTCTAATACAATCTCTTTGTTCGGTACGCCGTCTACAATAGTTTGCGACCGTGGTAGAATGTTCGAAAGCGCGGCGTTTAAAAACTGGGTGACCGATTTAGGCTGTTCCGTGCATTTTATTACCCCAGGAATGCACCGCGAAAATGGCCAAGTCGAGCGTTATTGCCGCACCGTCCTCAACATGCTGCGTATTGAGGTCAACAATAAGGGTGCTTCGTGGTCTGATGTACTTTGGAAAGTGCAGCTAACCTTGAATATAACCAAACATGCAACCACGCGTACTTCAGCTTTGCAGCTTCTAACAGGTGTCGAGGGTACGACCCCGGTGCTAAGATCCCTGGTGCGTGATGTGGCGCTGGACGTGTCGCATCCGAACCGTGAGGCTCTGCGGGTGCTCAGACGGCAGCGCACTTCCGAACTGCTCGCCGCCAACCAGCAGCAACAGGACGCATACGTCAACGCGGGACGACAGCAGCCCCGCACGTTCTGTGTCGGCAGCTTCGTCTTTGTGAGCAAGCCTTTGCAGAGAACCGGGAAAATGGACTCCGGCATGCGCGGCCCCTACAAGGTCGTGCGTGCTCTGCCTCATCACCGATATGAACTGGAGCTGTTGGCCGGGTCATATGGGAAGAAAACGCAAACTGCCGCTGAACATATGGTCCAGTGGCGCGGTGAATGGACTCCGGACGCGTGTGAGGCGTTTTTCGAGAGTGGTGAGTGCGGACATTGGAATGGTGATGCGACCCCCACATTGTGCGTTTGCTGCAGAGATAGTACTGCTGTTTGCCGCAGCTAACGTTCTGTGGATGGAGTTGTAACCCGTTGTAATGACTGTGGGTGGCCTCGACATTATGGCCGTTCCTAGCCAACGTTGTGGCTGTCCCTTGGCCTCGACATCATGGCCGTTCCTAGCCAACGTTGTGGCTATCCCTTGGCCTCGACATTATGGCCGTTCCTAGCCAACGTTGTGGCTATCCCTTGGCCTCGACATCATGGCCGTTCCTAGCCAACGTTGTGGCTATCCCTTGGCCTCGACATCATGGCCGTTCCTAGCCAACGTTGTGGCTATTCCCTATTCCTTCTCTCATTGATTATCGACATTGCCTTTAGAAACAATTATGGTTTTCTGGTAACAACGTTAGTGGATGTTTCTGCCGACTGTTCACTGATTCTGACATGTATTCGTATCACGTATGGTAGAGGTCCGGAACTCTCTCATTAGTGATAGCTTATTTGAGTTGCTTAGCTATCTGTTTTAATGGGATCACTTGAGTGCACGCCTGTGGTTTTGTTACGATGGATAGCAACAGCAACGCTTCTGAGTATTTGACTAAAATGTTTATTGTTTGGTGTGTTATAGAACGCGAAGACCAACAGAACAATGATGAGAGCCGTGGGAATCGAGATGAAGAGGAAGCTGACGAGGCCGTTCAGCAGTCAGGAACGGCCGTCTTAGAAGATTTCCCCGCGCACCCCCGTCCGTCGTATTCCGGCAACGCGGCCGGTGACGTAACGTAGAGGGGAGCGTGGAGGAGGGAGAACCGGTGCTGGCACGAGAAGGCTCGCCCAGACTTCACTTTTTCGCTGCTGCTTCAACTGATCGGTCGTGTCATCTAGTGCATTCAAATTATTGTAATTTTCGAATAGAAAGTAATGGTTGATTTTCAATTGTAGTTTCTTTTATCAAATCAATTATTTCTGTAGTAATTAACAATAGTATATAGTATAGTAGGGATAACGGTACGGATTCCGGAACCCTTCGTGTGCGAGTCCGACTCGCACTTGTTTCAATAACATTTTGCTACTGTATGAAACACCTTCCAGACTGTAGCAAAAAGTGGTACTTGTCCAACGAGTCAATCAGATCTAGTCACAGAAATAATTAAGTGATAATAGGAGGAAGAGAAATATCACGCGAGATAGACTGCAGGCTATCTATGTTTATCCATCTAACCTATAATAATCTTAATACCTATACTCCATTTAATTTAGAATTATAATCCACAACAACATTATATTGCGGCTCGTGAACTGTAATCTCTTTACAATTTGTACTAGAGTAACAATTGACGACACGCAAATAAAGTATTGACTATTGTACTGTACTATTTGCTAGGTAAGAAATAGTTGACGAGCCGCAATATAATGATGTTGTGGTTTTTAATTCTAAATTAAATGAAGTATAGATACCTATAAGAAGCCGTGGTAGCCTAGATAGATACTGGTTTGACCTATACAGCTATGGCCTCTCAAACTGAGAGCCGTGGGATCGAGTCCGGGCTCGCCCCTCTGAGTATGTCGGAATTCTTGTGCGAAATTACATTTGAGATTTACCATGAGTTTTACACTGAAGAAAAAATATCGTGAGGAAACCTGCACACACCTATGCAGAAATTTAATAGTGTGTGTGAAGTTCACAATTCGGATTAGGGACTGTGCGCATGAACCGGATTTATTTAAAGATTTGTCAAGATCAATGAGACGTAATAATTTGTTAAAAATACCGATTATTATAGGTTGTACCAGACGTACCTATCGTAATGTGGGTGGATAAGTGTTTTACACGTAGGTGTTATTCTTGTAAAAACGTAGTCGGTAAGTGCTTAAAGATGAGTTCATGTTAAATAAATCATCAACTTGCTTTCCCAAGTTCGTACCTCCCTAGCAGAGAGCTGTCAAACTTGCATTCACTGATAAAAAGTTTAATTTTCAACAGATGTGCATTTAGCCATTTACTATAATCGGTTTGTTTGTTTGTGCGTGCTTGCGTGCATTTGGCGCATAATGCGCGCATTTAACAAGGAGCCCAAATTGGTATGATACTTGCTAGATTATTTCATAAATTATGGGCAATATTTCGTTTCGTAATGAAACCGAGTTTAGAACGAATTTTTCTTGCTTACTTGTAAATGATTAAATATACTTCATTTCATATAGAATTAGAAACCACAACAACATTATATTGCGGCTCGTGAACTGTAATCTCTTTACAATTTGTATGTACTAGAGTAACAATTGACGACAAGCAAATAAAGTGACATTAAAACAATTTTATTTTGCGGCTCCCAGACTATTGTACTGTACTATTTGCTAGGAAAAAAATAGTTGACCAGACGCAATATAACGTTATTGTGGTTGCTAATTCTAAATTAAATGAAGTATAGTGTACCCAAGACTTTCCCTAAGGGCCGGCGCTCACTGACGGCATGGCACGGCATGGCATTTTATTAGTATCAAGTTATTTTGAATCTTATTTCAATGAGTTTAGAATTCATGTTACTTTATTGGTTATGCGTTGCGCACGTCGCGGCATCGTGGTATCGAAATAAAGTAACATGAATTCTAAACTCATTGAAATAAGATTCAAAATAACTTGATACTAATAAAATTCCATGCCGTGCCATGCCGTCAGTGAGCGCCGGCCCTAAGGCCGTTTTTCTATTGACCTGTGAAAGCTGGCCAGCTATCATCTGATTTCGGCTTGATGTCGACTTCTGGGACACCCTGTATGTATAGTAGGGATGTCATACTCGTAGGAAGTGTTAGTTCGTAGATATTAGATTTTTTTTTAATAAAACTTATTTAATACGCAGATAACTTATTTTTATGCGTTAAGATTGACGAATCGGATCTAATAACGATGTCGCGTGAATCATAAAAAGCCATTAAAAAGCAAATGTAGCATGTCTAACGAGGCATGACATGCTACTGTGGGAAAACGTCTATGAACTGTCATTTGAGTGATTGTAGGCTTTAGCGGCGATTAGCGCTGACATTGACTTTGGCCGGTGATTGGCGCGCGGCACGCGGCCAGCGGCGTGCGCGTGGCGATATTATGTATGACGACTTAGAGAATCTGCTACGAAGTTTGAGGTAATAGCTCCTCTACACGATGAGCCAATAAATGGTCGGTGCGATGGCCCAGCGATGGCTGCAACGTATCTACACGATGGCGAGGTACGTTCTTTTGATTCTTATGATGTATTGTGTGACCAAAAACCGACACCGACGCTATCCCACGACCATCGTACGCGCATCGTACCTGACACTCCACACGTCCACTCCACTCGTACGCCCTCCACACGCTGGCCCATCATAGTGGTCTAGTGGACCATCGCGATGGCCCATATTGTAGTGTCAGCATGTCAGGGGGGATACTACGAAATTACTTAAGTAAAAAACTTGCTAAACCTTAGGAATTACTTTGTTTTTCATAGAAATACAATCCCACTAAATATTTACCCTCCCGCTGCATAATATATACCTAATATAATATATGTTATATTATAAACGTGAAAGTTTGTATGGACGTTTGAGTGGATAGATGGATTTCTGGATGTTTAATGTTATTCTTTCATGACAGAACGGTTTGACGAATTCTGATGAAATTTGGCACACAGATAGATTATAGCCTGGATTGACTATCGAATAAGTACTCTTTATCCCGGAAAATTGCATAGTTCCCGCGGGATAGCGATAAACGAATTCTTCGCAGACGGAGTTAATGGCAAGAGCTAGTGAAGTAATAATTTTTGTTTTGCTGGCTTTATGATTGTACAGAATCATCAGTGAGCGAGTCCGACTCGCACTTGGCTGGTTTTTATACATAAGCTACGCACGGCACCTAGTTACTAGTAATTTGCGGCGCAGCTAAGACTGTGTAACATTAAAATGATGATGTGATTTTAATAGTTTTGTGGTCAATTGTTACGTTAAAATAGGGATCTATTGTTTTGGCACGTCCGTTATTTAATATCCCATCAAAAACATAAAAATGAAAAATGTTAGCCAAGTTCAATACCAAAAATACGCTTGATTGTGGACTTTGTCGACAAAAGGATTGAGATATAAATGGGTGGCAAGTTCTATAGATAATCCTGAAATCTATTTAGTAGAATAAATAACATCGTAAATAAATATAAAACTGTATTTCTTTGTTTTCACTGCTGCAACAGTGCTTGATATCTAAAAATATACCTAAATATAAATTTTTAAATTGAACTGTCGAATAATTTACATAACATAGAGATAGCTAAGTGTCTATAAAGTGTGTATATAAAAATCTCGTGTCACGGTATCTGCTATCGAACTCCTCCGAAACGGCTCGACCGATTGTTATGGTATGATTGTTATGATAGAGGGTGTAACATATGTGCGTTTATCACTGTATAAGGTGATTAGTACCTGGGCGACCGAGCTCTGCTCGGGCAGAAACTCGGTACCAAGCGTTTTCCCAGAGATAAGACCAAGCTAGATCAATTTTTCATCCCCGAAAACCCCCAAATACCAAATTTCATCGAAATCGTTGGAGCCGTTTCCGAGATCCTGATTATATATGTGCGGGGGAGGGGGGCGGGGGAGGGGGTTCAGTGGGTTTCAAAGGGGGGATGAAAATTTCATTGATTTTGCCGTAGGATGCACCGTTTTCAAGATATTTGACAAAAACACCGGAGGGGTGAGGGGGGGGGGGGTGAGTCACGTTAAACTATCGTCCGTAAACCGACTTTACAGACAACCGGCTTTTCCTGTTCTGTGCTCCCAATAGGGAACGTGCACATAGACGGTGCTGCCAACTGGTGCCATAAGGGTGCCATCAATTTGAATGTTTTACCTTGATAAGTTTGTTTTACTGTCCGCATAGTGTCTCTTCTGTCGCATTAGTGCTGCCGCCTATAGTTACTGCACGTTCCCTATAATACTTTTTCTCACAAAAAAGTAACTTTTTCTCACAAAAGAAGAAACTTGACGTTTTCTCATGAAAAATAAACTTAAAAAAAAAAACTAAAAATCTTGAAAAAAAACGTGGAATCGAACCGAGGTCGGCTGGATCCGCGACCACCCGATTTCTAATGTGTCATTATGATCTGCTCGAAGTCGGCGAAATTTAGCTTTGTATTCTAATGCAAACAAAAATAGCCGGAAAACACGAGTAAAAGCGATTTTCTGAAAATGAAACATAGCTACATCAGTTTTTCATCCCCGAAAACCCCCACATACCAAATTTCATCGAAATCATTGGAGCCGTTTCCGAGATCCGGATTATATATATATATATATATATATACAAGAATTGCTCGTTTAAAGGTATTAGATAGATAGATAGATTTAGCAGACTGGAATGTACGATGTGTAGAAAAGATTCGTGTCTAATCTCTAGACCAGTGGTGGTATAGGGGTTTAGCACGCAGCACGGAACGCTAAGGACCTGGGTTCGATTCCCAGCATTGGTCTTTTTTCTGGGGTTTTTTTCTGTACATCTATATTTCAGTTTGTATTTAGTATGAAAAATATGGTTTCACGGGATGACCGTAAAAGTAATAAAAAAATGAAGTTGAAAAAATAAATACAAAAAAAAAGATACTTCATACCAAAACTTGTAGCGATTGTTATGATTTTTTTTATCTATATTTGACAGGTCTGAGAATAGGTCGTAGGCAATTTTTTGTATTTCTATTCTTGAACTGAAACAATTACTTTGCTCACCCGCGACCTTACGATAGTTACGTTTATGCAAGAAATGTGTGTTCATGCAGTTCCTCCACCTCCACACTGTACGAACACACACAAATCACACAAACCCAACCATCACCACCACCAAACTACACTGACGCGTTTCGAACTCAACCAGAGCTCATCTTCAGAGCCAGCACCACAACCGTATGCTATGCTACCAAATGTTAAACTAACAAACCAAAACAAATGTTTTAACTTGTCACTGTAACTTCTCAAGTACCCATTTTATTTTTCTTTTTCTCAAACTACCCCACAAAAATTAACTTTTATTGACATATAAAATTACCTACCTTACCTACCTTACCATAATGGTTTGAATAACAAGCACGTAAAGATAAAGTTCAAAAAAGAATTGGAGGAAAATTGTTCGTTGAACTTTTTGGATTTAACGATTTCAAAATTAAATGGCAAACATCAATTTAAAATATACCGTAAGCCCACGTACACAGATGCTGTTATACCAGCATCTTCTAATCATCCGTGGCAGCATAAACTGGCAGCTTTCCATTGTTATGTTAATAGATTGCTGACTGTGCCTCTTTCTAAGGAACATTTTGATTTAGAGTTGAGTACTATTTATCAGATAGCGATCTCAAATGGTTATACAAAATCAATGGTAGATAGTTTAGTTCAAAAGAAGCAGGCACGGTTAGTAAATAGCATGCTTTACGCTGCGTTACCTTCTCAGTCTACTAACAAATATAGATCTAGCATCTCTTACGTTGGGGGTTTGTCTGATAAGATTTATGGCATTTTAAAATCAAACAATATTAATGTTGCCTTTAAGACTAACAACTCTTTGTACTCTAGGCTAAGTAACCACAAAGAACAGGTAGATAAGGGAACTAGATCGGGGGTATACAAGCTTACTTGTAATGACTGCAATGGGATATACGTAGGACAGACAGGCCGAAGTTTTAATACTAGATTTAAAGAGCATGTTTCGGCATATAGGAATGAGCATCCAGATAGATCGAATTTTGCAAAACATTTGTTGGAATCAAATCATTCATTGTTAGATTCAGATTCTTATGAAGTGTTACATTATTGCGGCAAGGGGTTGCGTCTGGATGCTCTGGAATGCATGGAAATAATTAGGTACAACACTATGGGGTCTATTATTAATGAACAGGTAAATTTAGTATCTTCTCCTTTACTGCGGCTTGGGTCTAATTTGAACAGTTAGTATTAATAAAATATGCCTTATAAATAAATAAACAAAAATTCAAGGTAGTTTTATAATATGTCAATAAAAGTTAATTTTTGTGGGGTAGTTTGAGAATAAGAAAAATAAAGTGGGTACTTGTGAAGTTACAGTGACAAGTTAAAACATTTGTTTTGGTTTGTTAGTTTAACATTTGGTAGCATAGCATACGGTTGTGGTAACTCCGAGGATGAGCTCTGGTTGAGTTCGAAACGCGTCAGTGTAGCTTGGTGGTGGTGATAGTTGTGTTTATGTGATTTGTGTGTGTTTGTACAGTGTGGAGGTGGAGGAACTGCATGAACACACATTTCTTGCATAAACGTAACTATTGTAAGGTCGCGGGTGAGCAAAGTAATTGTTTTAGTTCATTAATATGGACCTCCGCAAAGTAACGTCTGATTCAATAAATTAAGATAAGGCATATTTTATTAATACTAACTGTTCAAATTAGACCCAAGCCGCAGTAAAGAAGATATTAAATTTACCTGTTCATTAATGGGGCCATTCTACTTTTAAGTAACCATTAATCTTTTGTGAAATATAAGGCATACCTGGTGATTTTTTTCAAGTGTAAATAACTTATATACAAACTGAAACGCCTAAATTTAATGTTTTAAAGCAATAAAACTTTAAATTCAAAGAAATTTTGTGGAAAAAATTGGTAACGCAGCGGAAAATACATCAATTTCCATACAAATGGCGGGGACATGCATGTCCACTGCGTTACCTACTTTATAGATAATAATAATTACTTTTTATACGTAGTGATAATTTTAAATGTAAGCTTAATTATGTGCCTATTTAAATCTTAAATGATTTAAACCGAGCACTTTACCGTTTTTGTAAAAAAAATATTTGAAGAGCACAGTACAAAAAAATACTGGTCAACGAAAAGTAGAATGGCGCAATAATGGACCCCATAGTGTTGTACCTAATTATTTCCATGCATTCCAGAGCATCCAGACGCAACTCCTTGCCGCAATAATGTAACACTTCATAAGAATCTGAATCTAACAATGAATGATTTGATTCCAACAAATGTTTTGCAAAACTCGATCTATCTGGATGCTCATTCCTATATGCCGAAACATGCTCTTTAAATCTAGTATTAAAACTTCGCACTGTCTGTATCTGTTCAGTTCATTAATATGGACCTCCGCAAAGTAACGCCTGATTCAATAAATTATTTCTGTTCTTCGCAGACGCTATTTAGGCCTATGCCAATGTAATTCACACCCAGTAGGTACTGACCGACTGACTCGAAAAATGAGAACACTTTTTGTTTATGAAAATAAATAGTACTTACTTGTGATTTGGAATAAGAAAAGCTCAAAATAGCCTCACTTAAAAAAGTAATCGTACATTTTTTATTGAAAATGCCTTTAGTCGGCTATATATACCTACCTAAACAAAGAAAGTAGTTGTTGTAAACCATTATCGCATATGATCCTTCATAATTGCAGACGGGTAGTTACATGTTGCATGCTCAATGCCAGCGTTATGGCGGCTTATAAATTTGCGACACGCGATAATACATCTTTTTAATTGTATGCATCACAGCGTAAGAGATAAAAGTTGTCTCTCCGGTGGACATAAAATTAGCGACTCCATTCCGTGGACTCCGAGTCAGCAAACTTAAGAGGATACGATGGCTGAGAGGCTTTTGAGAAATAGGTATTTTAATGAAATGTCGCTGTCTCGCCTGAACCCCTCCGTGTCAGTACAGCGAGAGCGGGACAACTGTAGCTCAGACCGTCAATAGGCGCGTAAAATTGATCAAAACAGCATTTCGTGGTCCCCTGTTTTTTTCTCGAAAACTGGACCAATAAAATTATTTTTTTCAAAAATAATTAGAGGATTTAGCTATGCCCCTATGTTTTCTTTTTTTGTTTATATGAGGGATTCTTTTCTGATGAGTGTCTGAAAATGACTTTGAAATTGGGCAATTTTTTCAGTTTTTGAAAGCTCATATTTCTTATGTTAATTGAAATATGGAAAAAAACGAAACATAGGGGCATAGCTGTGGTAGATACAGATTACACAGTAAAAAAAATTTGGCTCTAAAGCCATTATCCAGGGAGGAAACAGGGGACCGGGCATTTCTAGTTTTCGTTGTACCCAATTAAGAAATTGTTAACACGGAGTTAAAATTAGTCCGTTTGGTTACGCACTTTTTCAAGCCTTTACAATAAAAAAAAACATAACAAACCGGACCATTCTTCACTTCTTGTTAAACATTGTTTAAATTGTCCGATTTGTTACGTTTATTTTATTGTAAAGCCTTGAAAAAGTGCGTAACCAAACGGACTAATTTTAACTTTACTCCGTGTTAACAATTTCTCAATTGGGTACAACGAAAAATAGAAATGCCCGACTACGTTTGTATGGAGAAATGGTGCGCATCGTACCCTCTTAAGATTTATAACGACCGCTTTAGCCTAGTTGGTAGTGACCCTGCCTACGAAGCAAGAGGTCCTGGGTTCAAATCCCGGTAAGGGCAAATTGAGAACCGCTGCACTAGATAGAGCTTAGGCGGCATGAAAACGTCCTAGTCCTAGTCCTAGTCCGGGTCCGGGTCCGGTCCCGGGCATCCCGGTAAGGGCATTTATTTGTGTGATGAGCACGAATATTTGTTCCTGAGTTATGGATGTTTTCTATGTATTTAAGTATTTATTTATCTATATAAGTATGTTTATCGTCGTCTAGTACCCATAGTACAAGCTTTGCTTAGTTTGGGACTACGTCGATTTGTGTAAGATTGTCCCCTAATATATAATATATATATATAATATATATATATTTAAATGGGCCGAAAGTTGGGCAGGCGTCCCACACGCCGGTGTAGACTTGACTAAAAAATATTGGCTGTAGACCCTTAATTTTTGCCATGCCCACAGGAACGCGAACAGAAAATGAGTAGGATGACCCGAATTTGGCCCTTAGTCTACTAACTTTGCGAGAAGCTAACAATTGCAGACAGACTGTATTTTTTCAACCTAACCTATTTTTTTTTAAATCTCTATCATGGAGGGCCAAGGCTGTAGCCCTCCTACCCTACATCCAGCCCTGAGAATCCCCACGGCGCTTACTAAAGTGACAATAGTAGCGGTAGAAGGTTCTGGTGAATCCGGGCCTGGTAAGAGCTTGAAAAACTAGTGTACAAAGAATTTTTGAAGCTTTGGGAAGAAAAACTGTGGAAAAACGGAGCTGTAATGTAGGAACGGACGCTAGGACGCAGAGGGATGTCTATCGATGTTTTTTTAAGCTTTTATTTAACTTGCTATTATTTTTTAGAGACTTGTCATCGCGTTTGGTTCTGGTCATCGTGTTTGGTTCTGGCCTCAAACGACCCCGGGCTGACACTTACCTGCCTCTATCAAAGATTAGGAATAAGTAGCAGTTTGGAGAGGTTATGTTGTCACAGACGTTTTCTTTGTAATTTTAGATTAGCTTACATTAACTTTCAGTAAGTATTTAAGTCCAGTGGTGCCCACTTCTAGTGATGGGGTTGACTTGTATTATATGTAATGTAAATTAACAAAAAACCTTGGATAAAAAATTGAATTTTCAACATGAAGTTGTTTCATACAAAAGCTCTCGAAGTTTTCCGTCGTGGATTGTGACTTTCAAGATTTTTTTTTATTTAAAGAGTTATTATTTCACCCATATGCTTACTACTCTTATAAATTTATTTATGATAACTTACCTTAAAAATTTAAAAAAAGTCTTTAATCGTTTAAATTATTTAATCAGTACCTAACAAAGCAAGGTAAGTAAGTACTTTTATTCGAATTCAACACACTTTAATGGATCAATTAAAATGCCAAACAATACCCGGTAAACTCACCATGAAATATATATTTTTTTTCCACAAAATACAATCAAGTCATAATCGAGCGAACACTTTGTAATTCCAACCACGTCTCGACTTTGTTAGTTTTGCTGGACCGTAATAAATGGGAGATAATCAAATAACTTAAGTCAAGTGTTCTGACACCTAATAATGCTACAAATCCATACTTAATATGATAAATGCGAAAGTCTGTTTGTCTTAATACTAAACTACGTAAACTACGAGTATATCGATGTCGTAGCTCGGTAGCGATACCGATTCGGTAGGTATCCGCCGAGGAGAGAGGCCACCAATGCCGGGCAACTACATTTATTTATTTAATACATATTTATTTTAATATTTACATTATTTTATTTGTTTTATTCATCAATACATTTTGTGATTGTGTTATTTTCGTTTTATTACATTTTATTGGTAGGTATATGTTGCAAATTATGCGAAAACTGATTAGGTATGTTATGACAAAACAATTTCGGACAATACATGTTATGCCAGAATAGAGGAAACACCAAAATTTTATGTGGGCTTTACGAGGTTAATGGTTTACGCGAGCGAAGCCGTGGGTAAAGGCTAGTGGGATATAATCAAATAACTTAAGTCAAGTGTTCTGACACCTAATAATCCAATAAATTAAGTGGACAGAATGACTAGTAGCTACGTGATTATTTGATTGTAAAATCGTGAAGTTACTTTTAAGTAACGCAAAAACTAAAGTGCTCACCTTCTAATGTAATGAGTCGGGCGTGAAAACCCAACTACTTAAATAGTTTTTGCTACAGCTGTATATAGCGCATAAGAAAAAGTGCGAGTCGGAATCCCGCACCGAAGGTTTCGTAAAGTACGTCTCTAAACTCAAACTTACGACTAATTACAACATTTTAAATTTTTCCCTACGACTGACTCACGCTTGACCGGTTTTCATCATGTGTTTATCTCTATTTATCTCTATTATTATTCTGAGTTTAAGGTTCATATGTAGGTATATCTAAACGCTATAGATAGGAAACAACGAAAACAAAAATAATATGTTTTTGTACAGGGACCCCTTAACTTTTAACTTAATTTGGGTTCCGGAGCCAAAATGTCAAAACGGAACCCTTATAGTTTCGCCATGTCTGTCTGTCCGTCTGTATGTCCGTCCGTCCTCGCCGGCTTAGCGCAGAGACTATTATTGCTAGAAAGCTGTAATTTTGCATGGATGTATGTAGCTACCCCGCCAAAGTGATAAAATAAAATGTAGAAAAAAATTTTTTTAGTGTTCTTCCCATAGATGTAAAGTAGGGTTGATTTTTTTTCTGGTTTAACCTTATAGTGTGGGGCATCGTTGGATAGGTCTTATCATTTCAAGGGTGTGAAGACGATTTTTCGATACCTAATAGTGATTCGTTTGCGAAATATTCAACTCTAAATTGCATTTTTAGACGACCAGATGGCCTAGTGGTTAGAGACCCTGACTATGAAGCTTGAGGTCCCGGGTTCGATTCCCGTGTCGGGGCAGATATTTGTATGAAAAATACGAATGTTTGTTCTCGGGTCTTGGGTGTTTAATATGTATTTAAGTATGTGTCTATCTATATAAGTATGTTTATCCGTTGCCTAGTACCCATAACACAAGCTTTGCTAAGCTTACTTTGGGACTAGGTCAATTGGTGTGAATTGTCCCGTGATATTTATTTATTTATTTATTTTTTTCTTAAAATCGAGCGTCCCCCCCCCCCCCCCCCGTCTAAACTGTTGGTATAAAAATTTGGATAAACATCAGGATGGAAGGAAATATGCCAGTTAATAAGGAAAGCTATAGCTATATAGCTACGGCTAAGTTTGCTTGAGAATTATTAGTATTTTAAAAGTAAATAGCAGCCTGACCTATAAAATACTGCTTGTTTAATACGGACAGTATAATTAATATTAGTAAAATTAATGACATAATTATATGCAAGGATTTTTTGTAACGGCTGCAAAACCCTATCCTAGGCTTGAGCTTGTCGGCTCTTGGCCGTTTTTTTATTCATCTAATCGTGTAACTTGTATCTGACTGACCACAGTGGCCGCACACTTCAAAAATGTTTAATTAGAAATTTCATACATCAGATGCCCTATTCCGAGAGTTGAGCCCTTGAAAAATAAACAAAATAAGTACAAAAATACTTTTATTTGTTTCTTTATATTTCTTTAAATATGTATATTAAGTAATATTTATTCAAAACTTTACAAATAAATCCCTAATAAATAACAAATGAAAATACGCACCAAATTCATTTCGCGCCAATTTTCCGACCAATATTTTTAACGCCAATCCTGTGACAAGGTCACTTTTAAAACTTAGATCACTTTCACGCACTGTTAAGTTCCTCACAAAGCCACCTTGTCATAATTGTCATAAATAGCCATTCAAATTGTCCCGCGAAAAAAACGCGGGAAAACTGTCATTTTGCCCGACGAGCTCCCGCGGCAAAAGGAAAATGGCGACTGACGCTTAACATCGCGACAGAGCCTATAAACAATATTCATTATAATGTTATAATGCCACTGTGGATACTGCTTAGGTCCACTGTTTTGGTAGATGTCTACGTCATCTTAGAAAATCCCTATGGTGAGGTAAAATTCTAAAATCCATGCGACAGTTTTTTACGTCTAAATCATCGGTCAAAGTTAATCAACCATCAAAGAACCGCTAAAAAATACAGAATGAGTCTAAAGTTCAGTTACGAGTTTAAATTCTAAAGTTCGATCCAAACAAATACAAATCCATATTAATCCATCCATACTTCCATATCAATACTTAATATTATAAATGTGATAGTGTCTGTCTGTTACCTCTTCACGCTTAAACCACTAAGTAAACGGATTTAGATGAAATTTGGTATAGAGATAGTTTGAGTCCCGGGAAGGGAGTATGTATTATAGTACAGTTCGGAAAACATATAATTGCTTATTTGTTACAGGCAGTCGTTGGTTTAACTCTCTCTGAGTAGTGCCTAGGTACTACTCCTGGAGACGTGTCAATGAAACGCTTAGTTTGGTGATTGCAGGCGCTATAGTAGACATGCAGTCAATGTACGACCGAATATTTGTCGACCTGGAATGTAAGACACTGATGCCTGATACATATTTTATAGTTGATCGCTGACTGTTCTGTTCACACTGCCGGCGAGGACTCTCTCTTCACTAGCTGATCGCAGCGATAAAAGCTATTGATCAACGATATAACTCGCTCAGCGATGCTCGCTTGTCGGCCAGTACGCTTAGTATAAGTTTTACTTCAGCAAAATACTCCCCCATTCTCTACTTTTGCCCCTTCTCGATTATGGTGATATTGTGTTTCTTGACTTGAGGGAGGAGCCGCTTGACAAGCTTGAACGGCTGCAAAATGTGTGCGTTCGATATGTGTTTGGCCTGCGAAAGTACGACCACGTCTCCCATTTTCGCGAGCAGCTTCACTGGCTGCCTATTAGGCGGCGGAGAGACATTCACATTCTGTGTCTTCTTTTTAATGTATTATTTAATCCTTCCTCTCCCTCGTATCTATCTGAAAGGTTTAGCTACTTGGCCACCGGAAGCGGGCACCGTTTGCGGTCCAGCTCCAAACTCACACTTGCCTTCCCGCCGAACACGGCGCGTTCTTACGCTAAATCTTTCAGTATCCATTCCGTGAAGCTGTGGAACGAGTTACCTTTGCTCGTTAGGGAGTCCCCGTCTGTGGCCTCGTTCAGGGAGAGGTTGAAGAAACTGTGGAAGTAGGGTACTTAATCGTATACTTTTTATTTACATGTACTGTTTTTTCATGTGTGTATTTTGTTCTGTGTAAAGTTAGATATTTGTTAGCATACAGTATGCTTAGTATAAGTTTTACTTCACCAAATACTTCTCGATCGCGTTTACGTAAAAATTTCAATTCTATGGAAACATGGACGCGCGCGCGCGGAGGCGCTGTCCATGTTTCCATAGTAATTGATTTTTTTACGTAAACGCGATCGAGAAGGATTTTGGTGAAGTAAAACTTATACTAAGCGTACTGTACGCTTAGTATAAGTTTTACTTCACCAAAATACTTCTCGATCGCGTTTACGTAAAAATTTCAATTCTATGGAAACATGGACGCGCGCTGCGGAGGCGCTGTCCATGTTTCCCTAGTAATTGATTTTTTTACGTAAACGCGATCGACAAGTATTTCGGTGAAGTAAAACCTATACTAAGCATACTGAACTCACGCTGAGAGACCAAACAACGATCATATTACTGAGTGCTTAGTATAAGTTTTTACTTCACCAAATACTTCTCGATCGCGTTTACGTAAAAAAATCAATTCTATGGAAACTTGTGACAGCGCCTCCGCGCTCGCGCGTCCATGTTTCCATAGAATTGAAATTTTTACGTAAACGCGATCGAAAAGTATTTTGGTGAAGTAAAACTTATACTAAGCACTCAGTACCGAGCGAGTGGTGTGAGTAATCGCCCGTCGAACTTGAATACTCGCTAATAGCCGAGCGGCAAAACTGCCCGAACTATACACTCGCTTCTCGCTGCTCGTCAACCCGTTTCTAGATTCTAGCTCTAATCGCTTCTCGCTCATCGTCGACGGTGGGACCAGTGGCATACCTGCACAGGTAGACCTCTCCGGCAGACCATACCGGCAGGCCAGCATTAGTGTGGTAAAAGAATTTCTTGGTCAACTATAAGTAGATACAACTTCTACATGTGTACTCGTAACAAAGCTTCGTTTACGGACAATACAACTTTTTTGTTACAATATTTTTCAAATGAGTAAGTAGTTTTATTGTGATTGCTTCATGCCATGACAGTGAGTCATAAATAAAATAAGGATGTCCGCGGAAAACGCAGTGATAATAATAGACTAAGATCAACAGAGCTATATAGAAATAGAAATGTTATGTCGCTACGTATTCACCGTCTCTTTCTACCCTCATATAACGTGCGATAGAAAGAACTGGTAAAACCATTGCAATTCCGAGTTCGTTAAACAGTAAGACCTCAGATCCCTATCTGTGATAAGGCAGAAGAAAAAAGATGGCTGTAGTAACATCTTTGGAATAAGAACAACTGAACTAACGAGCAGACGGGTCACTTGCTAAATAAATAATCACCACCGCCCATAAATATCCATAAGGTAAATAGCAAGTGCGTTGTCGGCTCTTTGAGCAAAGAATAGACTCATTATTTTTTAGATTCCAAAATTGTACCGATCTGGAAATATTGGCGCTGCATGCTAATTCCAAAGTTTCACAATGCGTGGCAAAAAGTTCGGCGGGAACCGAACTGTGGTGGACCGCTAATAGGAAAGGTGCTGAGGTAGAAGGAAGTCGGTTGCGAACGCAACATTAGTTTTGAATTAAACATTAAAGTTCGAAACTGCACGCGGCTATATTTAGGTAAAATAATACGAGCTAGCATCATCCTAAAAGCTGTTATTCAATAAACCGTCGATAAAGTAATAATTCTGCGTATAGTACTTAACGCCTACGTTATTAAAAATCTCCACTAGCAATTAGAATCGAACAGCTAAATGCAATGCAAAGTCGAGAAACGTCAAATTAACCGAAATAACGTAAGAATATAATATTATTCTAGAGTTAAAGTTTAGCATGCCATAGCAGTGCTAATTTGAGACGCTAGTTATGCGAAGAAGGGTTTTTGTGTTAGGAGAATCACCAGTTAACAACAAAAAAGATACATTCCAGATATATCTTTCTAATATATAAAAATCTCGTGTCACGGTGTTTGTTATCGAACTCCTCCGAAACGGCTCGACCGATTTTTATAAAACTCTTCTATACTCGGTAGGTCTGAGAATAGGTCGTAGGCTTGATTCTTCGAAGACGGAGTCGCGGGCAACAGCTAGTCTAATATATAAAAATCTCGTGTCGCAGTGTTTGTTATCGAACTCCTCCGAAACGGCGCAATCGATTTTTATGAAACTTTTTTTCCGTACTCGGTAGGTCTGAGAATAGGTCATAGGCTATTTTTACACCCCTATTCTTTGCGGACGGAGTCGCGGGCAACAGCTAGTCTAATATATAAAAATCTCGTGTCACGGTGTTTGTTATCGAACTCCTCCGAAACGGCTTGACCGATTTTTATGAAACTTTTTTCTCTATATTCGGTAGGTCTGAGAATAGGTCGTAGGCTGTTTTTATCTTCGCAGACGGAGTCGCGGGCAACAGCTAGTATACCGTATAAGTATTAGCATTAACCCGTGGCTTTGCCCGCGTTTAAGAAACCTTCACGAAACATTTACAATTACAAAGTTTGACCTGGAAAAAAGTTATGGTAACATTTTCAAAGCACAACGTCGTCTATTGATTGCAGACGAAATTAACTTGTCTACTCGAAAGCCATAGGTTATAACTGTTATAAGGTACCTGCATATTTTTTTATTTCTCGGTTTTTAGTGTAACTAATCGTTACTAAGTTACAATAACTGCTGTGGTCTTCCTCATCAGTTCCACTGCACAAAAATGATGATTTTCAAAAGCAAATGTACGATGTCAGTATAATCATTTCGGACAACTTTATGAAATATTTTGAATTTATTTATTGAAATAACACTGTAATACGATTTTTGCGGGCATAAGTAAATATTCCTTACTTACAGTTGAAGAAACTGAATCACGTACCAGGGTGAACCCTTTTCATTGCAAAAGTCATGTTGACATTTCATACATTTGCTAAAGAAAATAATACCGTCGTAGGCCTCATCTCCGCTTTCCATCAGGCGTGATGGTGGTCAAACGCAAGCCTTTATTGTATGTATAAAAAAAATCTTTCTCAAATCGCCGAAGCGAAAAGAAAAATGTCGGCTATAATTTAATTTTTCAATTTTTTAATTTAAAAAAAAATAAGAATTAGCAAAATTGGTCCAGCCGTTTTTGAGTGATAGCGAGATTAACGAACAGCATTTGATTTTTACGTATACCTATAGATTTATTTATCTGTAGATACTTGGTACAAAAGATGGAACTGAAATATAATATAGCAAAAAAGTTTCTAAGAAAAGCTCGAAGAAGGTACCTACTTATAACTTTTTGTGGCATGGTAAATCGATACCAATTCGTGAACAACTCAAGTTTATGGTTTTCCTTGATGACGAGATTCGTTACACTACGTAAGTAAAGGTGTTAAATAATGGCAAATCAAAGAATGTTCAACGGTTACTTTTCATAATGTCAAAAATGTCCTCAACTCAATTGTTTTGGTAAACTTCAGTCAATATTTTCGCGCAGAAAGGGAAATGTGTTGTGTGTATTACATTTTCTTGTGTTTGTGTCTTGTGAAAATGAATTAATATATTTCTTTCTTTAAATTCCCGTAAAATGTCTGCGTCCGAATGACCTCGTCTTTATGTAGCTTGGTAGTTAACAAAGATACTTAGTGTAATGTACCTCTGTTTACTTCCAACAACTACGAAAAACGGGGAAGGCATGAAGACAAGACGATTAGGACAGACCAAGACGACTTTGTGTGTGACATGAATTTTGCAAATTGGTATTACCAGTGTTTGTAAAAAATCACACACAATAATCTCACTATTATGACATCGTAAACATCGTTCCATACACACAAGTTCAGTCAACGATTAAGTGGTCTGCATATATCAATACTATTAATGGAACTCTTCATCACTTTAACGAGCGGACACAGAACAGCTGATATGGTGCACTGAGTTACTTTGATGCTTCCCAAACTAATAAATAGGTAACTTACGTGATTGTCTTTCCTAAAAATCTGCTCCGAGCACACTAGCAACCAAAAAATCTAAGAAACCACGTAAAAATCTCCGTACAAACACCTTTATCACTGTTCAAACCAAAGCAATGAAACTGAAGGAGTGGGCATAAAATTTAATAACTTCTACGTAGGTATATGTTTAGTTGTTTACCGTGTCGTCGTTCCATAATAAACTGAGGTTCGAGATCAATGAGAAGGTAGATAGAAAAGTAACGCGATACGAATGAAATTAGTTTTCATTAGTCGGTTCGTGCACACAAAATGTCGTTCAAAATGAATACCTATAGTATAGTCGTTAATATTTTTATTTTTGGATTTATTTTCCTCGTAATGTGATGAAAATTATTGTGTGTATTACGGGCAGTAAGGGGATTACAAACTCGAGTCATTAAAAGCCTTCTAATAGATTCTCGTTAGTAATCCCCTACTTACGGCCCTTGATGCACAATGTACTATTTTGCCGTACTTCGGTATGATTAATAGTGATCTGATCGGCGATTGGTAGCAATTTTTCGACGCAATATGATTATAAATGTATTTAAATTTCGTGCACAATTTATACACCAATTAAAAGTGTATGTTTTTTATCGATTTTTTACCGTCGCTAATTTATCCAGTTTTAATATTTTTACTTATTTTGATTCTGAAGTATATACCTATAAGGCCACTTATAATTAACATATTACGAACAAATGTGTTTTAAAAAAGAGGGGTGTTATAAGTTTGACCGCTATGTGTGTGTTGGTGTGTGTGTGTGTGTGTGTGTGTGTGTGTGTGTGTGTGTGTGTGTGTGTGTGTGTGTGTGTGTGTGTGTGTGTGTGTGTGTGTGTGTGTGTGTGTGTGTGTGTGTGTGTGTGTGTGTGTGTGTGTGTGTGTGTGTGTGTGTGTGTGTGTGTGTGTGTGTGTGTGTGTGTGTGTGTGTGTGTGTGTGTGTGTGTCTGTGCCTGTCTGTCTGTCTGTATGTCTGTCTGTGGCATCATAGCTCTTAAACGGGTGGACCGATTTGGATGCGGTTTTTTTTAATAGAAATCAGGTTTCTTGGCGATGGTTCTTAGATCTAACATATCTATATGTTTCATCAAAATCGGTTCAGCCGTTTCAAAGTTATCAGCTCTTTTGTTAGCTGCGGAAAGGATCTTGGACGCATAACGTTGGACGCATAACGGGCACTGACTTAATGTTCAAACATACGAGTGACATAATTGCGTTGGGGGTCTTTTAAATTTTTAATTTATAGTTATTAACAACGCAGACTTATCTATACTTATTTTATTAGTTATTACGTTGGGTGTCAAAGTGATATAAAATAATATCAAATAAAATAAAAAATCATGTAAAATAATTATTATTATTATTAATAATAATTACAATATCATATCCAATGCTACCGGTCGCCGATCACTATTAACCATAGGATATAATTTTATCGTCATTTATTATTGAAAAATCGGTCAGTGCGAGTCGGACTTGCGCACGAAGGGTCCGTACCACCAGGCCTCATGCATGCCATGTACTTACGCGCGATATTTACCTACCGCGGGGACGATCGCCTGCGATCGAAATTCCAGTAGGTTGTCACAAGCGCGCGCCGACACACGTTCATTCGTGTTCCACGGAAAAAATATGCCGCCTGAACTTTTATAAGTGAATGGTGAAACAGGGGGCAAATTTTAATATGACTATGCTAGAATTAATAGCTAATATAACAATTTGGAAGTTCGTATCGTGCTGTCCCTCTTACTCTTCTATAAAAAGCTATAAGCGTGAGCGGGATGGCACGATGCGAAGTTCGAAAGTTAACCTTCGTATTTAGTATAACGCTAGGGTACTATGAGCATGGCAATGTGTTCTACGCATTACAATAAATATCCTTTTTTGCTAGGATTCCAGAGCTAAAATGGCAAAAACGGAACCCTTATAGTTTCGCCATGACCGTCTGTCTCTTTGTCAGTCCGTGGCTTAGCTTAAAGAATATTAGTGCTAGAAAGTTTGCATGGATATAATATACAGGGTGTTTGGTAGCTACGTGCAAAGCTTTAAGGGGGTGATAGCCCAGGTATTTTTGAACATTTTTAGCCATATATGTCTTAGCCGAAATTTGTTTTTTTTTTTTAAATTGAAGACTTGGAAATTTTAGAAAAATACCCAGAATTTGATAGTCACGAGTCAATATTGCCCCAATGAGCGTTAATTTGGAAATTTTAAATATGGCACAGAAAAATGACGCAGACTTGTCATTTTCACATGCTATTTACTAGTTAAATTTCAAGACTAGTGCATTCTTAGCGAGTGCTCCCTGAGTTTGGTTTTCACTTTTTATCTCAAATTCAGCAAGCAATGTCAATGAGTGATACCTTAAAAGAAAGAACAATAAACAGGCATGTTTCTAAAAATATTTGAACATTTCAAGGATTTTTTTTTAATTTTTTTTTATGGTACAGAAAAATGACTCTGTTCCAACCTAAGACATTTTTAGTAATTTCGAATGCCTCCATTTTGTTTTTGTGGCAAGAAAGACACTTAAAAATTATTTCATTTGGTCCAATACACATTAAACTATCCGAAATAAAAGATTTGGTTTCCAAATTAACGCTCATTGGGGCAATATTGACTCGTGACTATCAAATTCTGGGTATTTTCCTAAAATTCCTAAGTCTTCAATTTAAAAAAAAAATATCAAATTTCGGCTAAGACATATATGGCTAAAAATGTTCAAAAATACCTCGGCTATCACCCCCTTAAAGCTTTGTACGTAGCTACCAAACACCCTGTATAGCAATTATCCCGACAAAATGGTAAAACAACATGTAGAAAAAAAATTTTAATCCAAACTGCCAGCCCTTGTCACTGTCGGCACGCACACATTCTTAAGGAGACGGAGTAGTATAATCTGTGGCTACAATCGCGGTAAGTACCAAGATTTTGTACGGGATGCAGTATCTGTTACGAAGTAACTATTAAGTAATCTGTGGTACCACTATCTATAAAAACGGCAAAAAAATCACGTTGGTGTATGGAAGCCCCCCCTTAAAGATATGTTTTATTTTAATTTAATTATTTATTTTTAATGTGAATATATACATATGTAACTTTAGACGACCGGATGGCCTAGCTAGAGGTTAGAGAACCTGACTATGAAGCCTGAGGTCCCGGGTTCGATTACCGGTCGGGGCAAATATTTGTGTGACAAATACGGATGTTTGTGCTCGAGTCTTGGATGTTTAATATGTATTTAAGTATGTATTTATTTAAGGATGTTTAATATGTATTTAAGTATGTATTTATCTATTGGACGCATGTGAGGCTGTAATCACAACTGACACGATATGGATTTTTGTTTTCTAAATTAATGACTATTATTATTATTAAATAATTATGTAACCTATATAAAATACAAAGTCAACGATCAGTTACGTACTTTGTTACATCCAGTCTGCACTAACCTTGTTCGTCAAGTGCCATTTACCGATCTTCTTCTTGCAATTCGACATTGCGGCATATTATTAAAATTCATAAAACCACGGCACAACACAAGTATTCTAGATGAAAGCTACCCCGCAAAAACACTTGCTACTTATCTTACTATCTTGTTTTGTTCATAACATGTTGACATCACGTAGTTTATTTTACGTTAGTTAAACATCATGTTATTTGACTAGTTGATTATTTAAACTAGTTGCAAACAGTCTAGACTTGGCTGATATCCAGATGATGATTCAGTGCCATTTGCAGTCGCATATTTGGACAAGGCCTATTGTCTACTGAAATTTGTTCCGTTTGTAATAAATTCATACTTACAATCACGATGTTTAGGTACGTACGATTGAAGTAAAACAAAGTGATGTTATTAGAAATTTCAATCTTTTAAGTACAAATGTCTCTGACGAGACATAAGCACTTAATTTTCCCATACACTAAACGACAACTAACTATAGATAAATAAATAATAAATAAATAAATATGCTTATTAAATTCAATCACATTAACATTATCATTTAAATCTGCATGAAATTTTTGACTTAACCAGATCCAAAAGAAAGCGAGAAGCATGCTTTTAACTCTAAGTAGGCACTTACAGTGTCAGTTACGTCCAGCATCTTAATTTTGCCGCTGGCACGTTACCGAAGATTCATCTCAGAAGCGAGTCGTAGAAATTTTAATCTGAAAAGAGAAAAACAGTATATTAGCTAAATATATGGATTGTTCGCACAAAGTGATTATTATCCTACGAGTCTTTATTATTCTGCCATCTAGCAGCTTCCAATTTCATCCATCATCATACATGCCCACAGCGTTAGTTTTTGATGTTGGTTCTATAGTCTAGTTCCCTTTGCCTTTCGCGTAGTGGACTCTCCTAGCCTAAGATCCCACTGTAAAAATTAGCGCCTATCTGTGTTGTGGTCGAAAGTGATTTAAAATAAAAGGTACTCATAAATGCGGTTATATAACGCCGTCAGATAGCCTGGAAAAACTTCGCAGCAAATTCTTTTTCGTGATTATTTTTGTAACTTTTTTTTAATGCATTCATTTATAATAAAAAAGAAAATTATTATTTACACCATAGAGCATACAGTTTATACAGTAGCTATGCTATATTAATGTAAGGATCTTATGAAATAGGTACAGAAACTTTGCGGTAGAGACTGGTGTCCGAACTAGGGATAACCTGTACGTCAGGTCACCAGGAAACATTTGGTCAAAACGCGTTTAGAAATCTTCGAATCCTGGCAGTTCGAGAGGTAGCACCTACAGTTATTTAGATCCGTTTTTTTCTGCGGCTCTGCATTTACTTTTCAAACATATTAATGCAATTGTTAAAAAACCAAAGCATCACAAATAATTATTAACTTATTGCCCTCACGTAGGTAATATGAGCTGAACTTGGGCTTGTCTTAATGTGTTTTTTTTTTAATGAACCCATTGTTATTAAATTGCCGCATCCTTCAATAATTCTAAGTGAGAATTAATTTAGGGTGCATACTATAGGTACATTCTTATTTATATGCTTTGTTTCATGTTAATTGTGTATGTATCTGTTTTTTTCTTCAATAAATAAAAATAAAATAAAATAAAACTTGGGCTTGTTGCCTGCCCTTAGCCAATTTAGCCATACTTACTTCAAGTTAGGTGCCCTCGTGTATTCGTCACATTTCGTTCAGGTGCAAAATTTTACGGTGGGATCTTGCCCTATTGTGTCACTGTCAGTCATGTCATGTCAGTTCAGTGACACGCCATACCTACCACAGACAGCAGATCGGCCATAAAAACAATGCTTTTGTACACAAACAGAACCGATGTTTTCATTTCTCGATTTGCATATTTAAGTATTGTTGTTATTTAACTACAAATACGAAAAAGTGTTAACTTGTGTAAACAACAAAAATAACTTTTTTGTGTATTGTTGAGGAACGTAACATAAAAACAGAACTACATAATAGTGGTAAGTTGATGTCTTGATATTTATATTGTCTGAATATTTAATTGGAATATTAAGTCCGATGTAAATGTTTTCCAGCTGTAATATTATAACTAAATTAGGTATGTGGTTGTAGTGTGCTACAATATAACAACGCAGCACAGCAAAAGATTGTCTAGGTCTTTCTTTTTATGTTGTAGCAACTGTCTTCATCCACAGCATGCTAGCTAACTCGGGAGAACTCGGTCGAAAAAGGTTTCATAAGCTTTTATATAATTTTTCTTTCATTATTACTAGCACACCCAGGACTTATTCTATTCACACCTTTTATTAACTAACTTCCAAAAGGAGCAGGTTCTCAATTTGGTTGTGTTTGTTATTGCAAAAATTATGTCAATGTTTTTGTCATATTACAGCGGCTATGGCTGCTTTAAGAGACATTTAACCCTCTCGTATGCCGGAACGCGCATCCCCATCAGATTTAAGGCAAATTTTATATATATTTTTTTAAATCTGTAACATTGGTAGTATTTGAAACAAACAAAACAAGAATGGAGGTTTTTTTACTTTCGGCATACAAGAGGTTAATAAAAGGTGTGATTAAGTCTCAGGTGTAAGAGTAAATCCAGGCATTTTACTCTGAAACTATAAGAGAAACATTTATTAAATTTTGAAGATGAGTGTCCTCTATGAACCAAATAACATATTTCTGTTGGAATTTGTAAAATAAAATAAAACTGTTTTGGCGCACTTCATCCATAGAACTAAGGGAGATATTTTTACTCTTTGATTAGGGAATCCTCCTTTATGCAAAAGCCAACACACACTCAAATGGTTTTTAACTTTTTATATGATAAAAATGCACCTACTCAATAAGAATAGCAGTTACCTAGCTTGGATTTCTTATTCATTCATAAATCTGATAACAAGATGTATTGGTTTCCTAGGCTTAAGGAAAATCCTACTTAGTTCCTAGTTAGATAGTTAGTTAGAGTAGTTAGTTAGTTAGTTAGAGATCATGACTATGAACTGTGAGGTTTCAGGATCCGTCCTAGTCAGGACAGATATTTGTATAAAAATTATGAATGCTTGTGCTCTTTCTTGTCATAGACTTTAATATGTCCTTATAAAAGTATCTTTATCCATTGTCTCATACCCATCATAGTACAAGCTTTGCTTAGTTTACGACTAAGTCAATTGGTGTTAATCAACCTATGATTTATTATTTATTTATTTATAAATTGATTGACAAACAAAAGAGCTCCTATTATAGTTTCAAACAGACTGAGACATGTAACTAAAATTTGGAGCATTAAAATTGAAGCTTTTAATATTTTTGTTAGAAATACCCTTGCATTCTACCACCTTTGTTTCTTCCACCGTCACTCAGCGAACTACTGGATCAGCCAAACTTTTTAATTGCCAAAGTCCAATTTTGGGCCAAAAAAAAATATACTATGCGTCGATCGGCCAGTGGCACCGTTATGCTTGACTTGCCAGTGTTAGCAGGGGTGCTGTTAAAACACAACCTGTTCTGGTCGACCAGAGGCCGTATTGTCTAACGTACGGGCACTTGCCATGCATCACTTTTACCATCTTTTTCTGTCACCATCTTGTACCGTTTGACAGAAAAAATAAGCGAATGCGAGCGTCGGCGCGTTAGACAATACCGCCTCCGGAATGAAGGTCAATAATGGACGTTGTTTTTGTTTCCATTTATTTGTTTTATTTGAATGATCAATAATGGACGACCAGGGACGACCTGATGATTAAAAAAACCCTTATGCATAAAGGTTTGAATTGTGAGGTCGCACATTAATATAGTCGACAAATAGACGGTCGTGTTTTAACCGCACCCTCAGCAGTGTATAGTACTGTC
Source organism: Archips xylosteana (assembly GCA_947563465.1). Classification (NCBI taxonomy): domain Eukaryota; kingdom Metazoa; phylum Arthropoda; class Insecta; order Lepidoptera; family Tortricidae; genus Archips; species Archips xylosteana. The sequence goes on from OX387363.1 coordinate 7,607,332, forward strand.
CTAACCAAATAGCTTTGCCATTTACAGTCAGAATGCTGCTAATACGAAAACCTTAGGCGCATTTACATTCGTGAAACATGAGAAGTCATGTTATGATTATGATGAATTATGATAAGATTATAATTATAATTGACGCATTACGTAATAGCTTCTGTTTTGGTTGTTTCGTGTGGATTTCCGATCAAAAAATTGTTTAAGCGTCTGCCGCATTGTGGCACCAGTTGTCAATGTGCGTGTGGAATGAAAGGCGACCAAGGGCCCTGGGAAACAAAAACTGGCCTCTAAACTCTTTAGGTTTTATCAATATGTATTCGAATGGAAACCACAGACTGGCAAGCACAGCGTAGAACGTCCACTTACGAGATGGACGGATGATTTGGTAAAAGCAAGGATGATATAGACTGGATTAACAATCGCCATAGTACAGACCGTCCGCAGAAAAATAGTTCGATTATTAAATCTAGATGGCGCTGTAATATAGCCCGAGGCTTTGAAAGCAAAACAATAAGACTTCAGACGTTTCATATTACTACAAATGTATTATTTTTCAAAAATATTGCATAATAATACATTTGCAGTAATATGAAATAGGTATCTGTAGTCTTATTGTTTTGCTTTCAAACCCTCGGGCTATATGACAGCGCCATCTAGATTTAATAATCGAACTATTTTTCCGCGGCCGATCTGTACTATAGCGACTGCTAATCCAGTCTATATCATCCTTGATAAAGGTCACAGGTTCATGGTGGAAGCAAGCTGATTCCAATGTGTGGCCTATATCCAGCTGTGGAAGTACGGCTGAAATGATGATGATGATGATGAATAAAATACGTTTTTTTAAATGCAAGGCTACTATATCAATATATCATAAATAATCATAATTAGGAATCATCAGACCTTACCGAAGTTCTATTTCCGAACTTCGTAGCGTGCTGTCCCGTTCACGCTAGCAATATTAAACAGAAGAGTGACAGTGACCGAATTTCTTAGTAGTCCCCCATCTCTTTACCAGCAGGCTTATTGTCTAACGTTTCTGACGCTTGGTTTCGCAATCACTATTTCTTTCTGTCAAACGGTATAAGCTGATGACAGAAAGAGATGGTGAAAGTGAAAGAAGCGTCAGAAGCGTTAGACAATACGGCCCCAGGTTTTGGAGGCTCCCCGGGCACTGCCCCGCCCAGCCATTCGGTAGCTACGCCAGTACTAGTGTCATTTTAATATAGGATCCTAACCTATTTTGAGAATTCACCCCTGAAAGTAGAAAGTTTTTGTCCCCCCCCCTCCTACAAGTTGCAGTTGTCTTTGTGTTTGGCACGTACTATATCTGATGGGATGGAACCTTGCCCGTTGCCCCTTCTTAGTATAGTTTTAGTGCTCTGACTGTAATTACCTTCAGGATATGAACCAATGCTTTAATTTAACATAATTACTTGCACTTTGCGGACAATGTGGCAGACACTTAACAGGCTAGTCAATGGTATGCACCTTTATTATCTCGGAAGTCAGAAATAACTCCGAATTTAATGTTTTTTTTTATTGGCTTATTATTAGTTACCTATGTTTATTACATGCGTTTATTGCCCTGACATTACAAATCGAAGGTGATGAGCCACTTGTTTCTTAAGTATGCTTGTAAGACCACATTTAGGGGCTGTATGTATGTATGTAAAACTCTTTATTGTACGTAAAACATGAAAAATAACAGTTAACAAGAAAAACAGATGTACAAAGGCGAACTTATCCCATAAAGGGATCTCTTCCAGTTAACCTTTGAACGATTGACAGGACATCAGAGACAAGAGTAGGCATACAATGCTGAGTAATAAAAAAGAGTCGAAATCAAAAGTAAACCCAAACCAATATACTTAACATAAACAATACACATACATACAAAGAATACACGCAACTACACACTAATACTGCTGTTTCACCACCCATTGATTAATTTTAACTGACGGATAAATGTGATGCCGTCTCCGTCTATTCGAACAAAACAAACAGAGACGGCATCACATTTATCCGTCAAATAAATTTGATCGATGGATGGTGAAACAGGGGGTTTAACTCACTGTTAAATATGATTGATGTAAAGGCAAGGAGAGCCTAATTGTTAGTATACAATTATACATCATTATCTTCATCCATATGTGCCCCACTGGAGGGCACAGGCCTCCTTACGCAATCCCATGCGGATTTGGAATACTTATCAGACACACCATTGAATTTCATCTCAAGTGTGTTTTCCTTCACCGTAAAGCTCATGCTAAATTTCAAATGTAAATTCCGTAAGACTAAAGTATGGACTCGAACCCAGGACCCTCTGCTTCAGAGACCATAGGTCAAACCTAGTGGTTTAGCCTAGTGGCTACCACGACATATACATACCTACTTAATATTTAAAGTGCGAAAGCCATTCAAAAAAGCTGCGTCTGAGCGTCGCATTGATTTAATACAGTAAAATTACATTAAGTTTACCACTGACAGATGGTTTGCCTTCATTTCATATTCAACTTTAACGACCTACAAATAAAGCCAATTTTAGAATACTGTTACCCACGTTTGCAGATTTTGTAATAGCTACTTTATTTGTATGGTGTTAAAGTTGGAAATGAAATGAAGGCAAGCCATCTGTCAGTGGTAAACTAAAAGTAAACGTATTGTACCTTAATACCATAGCTCAATGCCCTTTAGATATGTCACCGGAAGAGAATTTTATAAACACTCAAAGGCTCGTTGGAACGAACCACTTTCTACTCGTATTTCCACATTTTTCACTACGTTGCTATACTCAAGAGTTACAGACAAGCATGTGAAAGAGTAGACTAACTCATAAAGTCATAAAATACCGCAAAATGCTCTTTATATATACCTACCTAATCGTCCACAGAATGTACAAGATTAAATTTTAACGTAAGAATATAATTACTACGGTGTGCAATTTAATTATTGCATGTAAGGTGACAGCGTATCATTTTAAATTAGTGCGTTGTTTTAGAAGAGCAGACGTTTTTTTTTCAAAATTATAGCATAGGATGGGAGAATATGAAGAAATCTTTACATAAAATACTTTTACTACTTTTAGGAACCATAGAAACTAGTTACTCATTGTTATATAATTAAGAATCTTACAAAAAAAATATAACTTGTAAATTTTGACCTGTATTTTTTCAAAAATGCGTACCTTTGGCTAATAATAGAAATGAACGTAAACAAATACTTATTACGCCATGACTTCAGTAAGAATTCTTAATCTTTTAGCGACTGGTTGTTAATTAAAAACGGTTTCCTTGTGTCGCAATAGTCTGTTATCGGTATGTGAAGACTCCATTATTAGTAAGCGTTGCTCGCTTTTTACCGTGACATCACGGGCGTAGCCAGATTTCAATATCGGGGGGGGGGGGGGGGGGTTGGGGTTAAAAAAAAAACAACAATAATGTTAATGAAATGACAGGTATAATTATGATTTTTTTTAAATTAACATACGGATTAAAGAAATTTTTGAATTTGAACCCCCAAAACACCCCCCCCTGACTACGCCCGAGCGTGACATTGCAATAATGAATAATTTACTACTACATATTATGATTACAAACACTATTTCACAAAACTTCTTTGTTTTTTACTGTCTCGGTTATTTCATTTTTCGTTTTAGTCCGCGCAGGGTTGTATACTTGGCAAGTGAGATATACTAATTATGTTCAAGAAATTTTGTTATTATTATTTGCTTTTACAATTTACAAATTATTTATTTACGCATGTAGTCTTATGTATGTAGCTATTAGTGTGCAGTTTATTTATTTATCTATCTAAACAGCGATCCGGGTGTCACCAACGGTACTGGCTGAAAATCAGCGCTGGGGTGTTTTAAACGCCTCAGCATTATGCTGAGCCAGTGTCCGATTTGCAACCGCAATGACACATTCTATCTTTAGCTTTAGTGTTGCCTTATGTTTTGTAAAACATTGATGATGTGTCTTGTGATGTTGTAAATAAATGTATTTTCTTTCTTTCTTTCAAAAGAATTATACTAAGCCGAACTGGAAGACGCAGTGTCGGTAGGCCTCCAACAAGATGGAGGGACGATCTGGTTAAGGTTGCGGGATCGCGTTGGATGCGGATGGCACGGGACTGATCTATTTGGCGAGCCTTGGGGGAGGCCTACGTTCAGCAGTGGACGTCTTTCGGCTGAAATGATGATACTAAGCCGTGGGGGCTTAGTGGTTTAACCTTGGCCTCTCAAGTAGAGGGTTGTGGGTTCGAACCCGAGCTTGCACCTCTGTGTTTTTCGGATTTTATTTGCGAAATGCGAAAATACGGCGACTCACAATTCAAAACATTAAGTTTGTTTGGCCTCTCTCTTATGATCAGGTAGGGCACAATACAATACAATACAATACAAATATTCTTTATTGATCACCAAAAACAGTACAGTAACATTACAAAAATAAAAAATTCAGGTAGACAATAGGCGGTCTTATCGCTAAAAAGCGATCTCTTCCAGACAACCAATTACTCAGAAATTAATAAATATCAACAGACTAATGTAGGTGGCAGAAATAACAGACAAGAGAAACTTAGTATTAATAGACAATAAACAATAAAATCAATACAAATATAATATTAATTTTATAAATAAACACATATATTCAATATAATACATATACACTACATATACTTAATACAAAATATCAATGGAAAAATGTCAAAAGGCACCTACATATTTCTTTAAGTAATTCAAATGGTTGGTAATATAAGTAATTATACTGCTGGATAACATGCATACCTTCTGCATAAAAGCATATTATTATCTGTATATACCAGCTACGTTTCCGCCCGCATAGGACTATAGCTTCAGTGTACCATTTTCATCACTATACTATACTATGTATACTATTCGAAAGCGTTAATCGAGCCGTTGATAGCCTAGTAGTGGTTTGATTTGACCCATAGTCTAAGTAGAGGATCTAGGGTTCAAATCTCGGGATCGCACCTCTGTGTATTTCATTTCATTATTCATATGCGAAATTACATTTGAAATTTACCACAAACATCAAAGACACCTGCACACTAGCGAAGAAATTCAATGATGTGTGTGAAGTTCTCCGTCCGCACTGGGCCCTCGTGGGAACTGCAGGCCATGCCCTCTCATTCTGAGAGCTGTGCCCAGCAGTAGGCTGAGATAATGTCGCATCGAGCTTACGCTTTACGATACGTTTATCTTCACCGTGACAATTAAATCCGCGAAATACTTTTCATCTTGTAGCTTGAGTAAATAGAATGGAATGCAAGACACGCAAGTCTAGCGATCCGTCAATCAGATATAAAATACCTATGGGAACGTTTGGCTCGCACGTGTTTAAGACAAACGTAGAATAGTTGTCACGGTCATGGTTGTTAGTAAGAAACATCCATTGAATCTGAATTTGGTTGTCGCTTGAAAAGATTCTATACGGCAGATAACCGACGTATTACAAGGTTGTCATCAGATAAACTAATATGAATATGAACGTTTACAATAACGCGGTTTAGATCGTTGCACTGGTGATAATTAGCGTTGAGTCTTCATATTGAAGGGAACACCCAGACATATGAATGTTAAGTTAGCAGCGGCTTAAAACCGTTTATGGATAAGGGGTTATACGTATTTCTACTGTTTCATACGTCTCAGCTACTTTTATAAGGGAATTTCCCAAAAACTGTTTCTTTTCAACATTCCTGGCGACTTCTATAAAAATTGTAATCTGTTTAAAAAATATACTATTAGCGGCAAGTTTCTTGCGGCACATTTTTCTTGGAAATCATGGGCTTTCCGAAAGCGCTGGTAGACTAAAAAAAACCGGTCAAGTGCGAGTCGGACTCGCGCACCGAGGGTTCCGTACAAATTAATATTTATCTATGAACATCCAGTCTTAGCAGACCCCTGCTCCTAAGCAAAATGTGCGCAGTGTGGGATCATTGTAGATTGGTTACTGATATAGACAGATAGAGAAAAAAAATAAGCTTTTCGCAATTTTTCCTTTATCTGTGCTATAAGACCTTGCTACGTACCAAATTTCAAGATTCTGAGTTCACGGGAAGTACCTTGTAGGTTTTGATTCCCTTGCGAGTAGTTGCGAGTTTGAAAATATGCGGCTTAAATTGCTGTTTCTTTTGATTGCGTTGACATAGAAGTTTGATTTTGTTACAGCTTAAAGGTATTATAGACCTGAGTATTTGATATGATTTTCAATTTAATACCTCTACGCGTTCATGTGTAAAGGGGTAGTAACTTTAAAATTATTAAAAACATTTTTATTATATGATGTAACTAAAAATTTACGGTTTTCGCAATTTTTCCTTTATCTGTGCTATGAGACGTTGCTTCGTACTAGTGTCCGACCGAAACACGATTTTTAGCCGAAACCGAAACCGAAACCGAATATTCGGTTTTTTTATGATTTCGGCCGAAACCGAAACCGAAACCGAAATTTTTGAAGACGTATCATATCAAACAAAATATTCCAAATTACTGTACAAATCGTAAGGAAAAGGTTATTGCAAGGATTTCTTATATGAGAACAGTTACTTTTTTTGTTAAACAAAATAAAAAACGTTTATTTTTAATGAATAATGGCTTGGCATAGGTATTATATTATTCAAAACAAACAACCTATTCTTATCACGTCTAAACTAAATTCACAATCCTAATATCAAACGTATTGTTCATTAATCACAGCATAAAATGCAGTAACAGATTCTAATAAAAAGTAAATAATGATTTAATAAATAAACAACATTCACCATATTTTGTCGCGCGCCATGTGGTTCACAAACAAACGTCACAAGCTGCATGCATACTACTATCGCTGGTCCCAGCTGGGCCGGCCGCCGATGCATTACCTATACCTAAAGGTAACGCCACCAGAGTTGAGGCCACGCACACAACCACATCTCATGTAATGACAGCGGGATTTTGGCGTTGTGTTGACGTTTAACGACAACACAACGTCAAAATCCCGCTGTCATTACATGAGATGTGGTTGTGTGCGTGGCCTCAACTCTGGTGGCGTTACCTTTACCCGGCCGAACGTGGCCGGATTAAGCCGAGCGCTCCCAATGCGAGAGCCGCGAGAGGCCGCGAAGTAATTTCGGCCCGGCCGAAGGTTTCGGCCGGATTCTGGCCGAAACCGAAACTTCGGCCGAAATCACTTTTTTGTCCGAAATTGGCCGAAACCGAAACCGAAACCGAAACTTCGGTCGGACACTACTTCGTACCAAATTTCAAGATTTTAAGTTCACGGGAAGTACCCTGTAGGTTTTGATTCCCTTGTGAGTGTCGGAAATTTGCGGCATAAATAGATTGGTTACTTATATAGACAGACAGAAAAAAAATTACGGTTTTCGCAATTTTTCCTTTATCTGTGCTATAAGACCTTGCTTCGTACCATATTTCAAGATTCCGAGTTCACGGGAAGTACCCTGTAGGTTTTGATTCCCTTGCAAGTGTCGGAAATTGCGGCATAAATAGATTGGTTACTGATATAGACAGACAGACAAAAATTTGTACTTTTCGCAATTTTTCCTTTATCTGTGCTAGAAGTCCTTGCTTCGTACCAAATTTCAAGATTCTGAGTTCACGGGAAGTACCCTGTAGGTTTTGATTCCCATGCGAGTGTCGAAAATTTGCGGCTTAAATAGATTGGTTACTGATATAGACAGACAGACAAAAAAATTTATGCTTTTCGCAATTTTTCCTTTATCTGTGCTACAAGACCTTGCTTCGTACCAAATTTCAAGATTCTGAGTTCACGGGATGTACCCTGTAGGTTTTGATTCCCTTGCGAGTTTCGAAAATATGCGGAAATTTGCATCATAAACGGCTGTATCTTTTGATTGCGTTGGCTTAGAAGTTTGATTTTGCCACAGCTCCAAGGGACAGTAGACCTGAGTATTTGATATAAATTTCAGCTTGATACCTTCACGCGTTCCTGAGAAAAAGGGTCTTGACAGACAGACGGACGGACGGACGGACGCACAACAAAGTGATCCTATAAGGGTTCCGTTTTTTCCTTTTGAGGTACGGAACCCTAAAAATAAGACATGTAAAGAGTCCTTAACGCCCTACTTACTTACAGAAATATTTATTTTGATTTTTATAAAAGTAAGTTGGTATTGGTAGCACTGCGCGGAATATCTCGAGTCTCGACTAATCAATAGTCATTTACGCGCTGGTAAAATTCGTACTCTTAACTAAGTTGTCACTCAATAGAGTTATAGACTGCTAATACTGAGTATTATGTTATGATATTATCATACAAACAAAACAGGCACGACCAGATGATTATTTTCTTTTGTAAGTTTTGTTAATAATATTCCGGTCAGCTATTGTCGGTTGCCGGGCCGCGAACCGGTCGAAAGCCCATTATTTATACGCTTTTGGTCAGAAGATAACGCTTGCGAAGTTGCTGGGTCCATGATGTATCTCTTTTGTGAGGTCTGCGAGTCCTTTCTGGATTGGCTTGTCACTTAATAATGATATTATTCTTTCATCTTAGGTCTAAAGCACACGGCATATTTTTAACGCGCCGTCGACGCGCGTTTGTATCGATACAAACGCGATATGCACGCGGGTTGGCTGTTCTATGCATATGTTCTATGTCCATGTAATATGGTTGTTCTATGGAATGAAAAACACGCTGTAGACGCGCGTTCCTAAAACGCGCGTCGACGGCTCGTTGATAAAACGCCGTGTGCTTAGACCCTTAAACCTCGTAAATTCTACGTCAAATTTTGACTCTCATAATTTGAAACATATTGCCAATAAGAAAAGTTTACATTGGCTTTGACGTATGTTCTAAGTTGTGCGGTGCCCACACGAGGTTATAACATGTGTCAAGTTATTAACGAAAATCAAACACAAAACCAGTCTCATTTCACCTTTAATATAAGAAACATACTTTCAATGAGACCTTATTTAAATATCCCCAAAATGTCATGATGGAATCGATAAGACAATTCTAATGCACTACCTATTACATTACGCATTATTGCGTCTTTTTTCTTCTAATTTATATGTTTAATATGATATGAAATGAAATGCTTGAGAAACGACGACTATTAACTACTTTATTTACAAGGACGAAGGACCTAATGACGAAAGAACGAACGCAAAACAAAACAAACCTTGCAATGAAATGAACTGACTGTAAATTGCTTCATTACAAAAGTAATGTACAGGCTTTGAATAGAAACTTACATGTATAAATCACGGTATTACTACAAATGAGATGGCAGACTCCATAAATTGAAATGAGATTTCAAAGACACCAGGCTCCTATATCACCACGCTGACAGGTGCGACAATTCTCATATTATAGTCATTTTGAAAATACGCGTATGTTGAACACGAAACACTACAATTGTAACGCAAGTCTGACACAGCTTTAAATCTCATGTCAAGATTTACCGATAAATCTAGAAATACATATGTCAATTTTGAAAACAATGTTTTACACGACATAATTGCCATTAAATTCAGATACAAACTAGTACATAGTAGAATAGTAGGAGTAGTAGTAGTAGTATAGTGGTAGTAGGTTTTGTTTTTTTTTTTTAAATTGGTCTATTTTTTTGTATAAATTTCTTGATTATAAACATCAAAAAATTACCTTTATTTATCCACTTTTCACGGCAAACTAAAGAGGCCTTATAAGAACTCTACAACTTTTTCTTTATAGTGAAATTGGGAATAAAATACATCTGAAAGATAATAAACACCAATGATTTACATATATCGAACCCGAAAGAACCAATAACAGTACGTTTTCTTCAAAGTTCCTCATAACTTATCCCAAGTACCCTCAGTAAGGTCAAAAATATTGATGTATGTCCAGGTCAATCACCTGTATACAAAATCTCCTACAAATATCCACTCTATGCACATGTATTAAGGTTAATAATACTTTCTTGTGTTATACTTCATTTTTATGCTCCTCTAAACCTGGTGCAAAAAAACTTGATACAGGGTTGCCAATCTTTAAAACATAACTATAAATTAAAAAATTTTAAAACCCCCAACGCAATTATGTCACTCGTAGGTATGTTTGAACATTAGTCAATGCCCGTTATGCGTCTAAGATCCCTTCCGCAGCTAACAAAAGAGCTGATAACTTTGAAACGGCAAAACTGATTTTGATGAAACATATTTAAGAACCATCGCCAAGAAACCTGCTTTATATTAAAAAAAACCGCATCCAAATCGGTCCACCCGTTTAAGAGCTATGATGCCACGAGACAGACACACAGACAGACAGACAGACACACACACATAGCGGTCAAACTTATAACACCCCTCTTTTTGTGTCGGGGGTTAAAAATACGCCTAAAGGTCAATCGAAATTTCGCTAAAACCTCGTAAATTAATAATTTTGTTTCAATTATCAACAGTAAAATAAAGTATAGAGATTAAAATTGACAGATATAATACCGACGAATAATTTGCATTGTGATCGTGACTAGCCATAGAACGTTCGCATAGTTAAGCAGTGCCATAATGGTTTTCCTTGTTAGGCATTGCGGTATCAGATTCAATTAAAGAACTGTTTCTTATTATACATAAAAAGATAAACTTTTGTGTATGTTTTTTTTGTTTGCGTCCGATAGGTATGTATGTAGAGGATAATAACTATTAACTAGAATCATTAAAAAAATATTTAATTTATAGAAAGCTATACACCGTGTAAAATTAACAAACGCTGATTTTTATCCCGCGAAAGTACATACAAAGGTTCTGCAGGACGCAGAAGAAGTCGCGGGCAATTGCTAGTAAATTATAAATGTGCGCAAGCTATAAAGGGCGCCAAATTGAAGCAAATGTGATGAACGAAAAAAATTGCACCCGATATATTATAGCTTTCATAATTTGCCTCTAAACCTAATTCCTAAGAGCCATATTACACTGGCGATTAGCGAACGTATTAGAAGCTGAGCGTACGCGCAGCGTATTCGCCGCGAACGTGTAACGCAGCCATACTCTTAAGTGTGTTCCGCGGAACCCTAGGGTTCCGCGATACCCCTGTAAGGGTTCCGTATGAATTGAAAAAAAAAAAACAAAAACCTCTCTCTGGTCGACCGTTCAGACGCGCGGCGTATCACGTGAATCGAGCGCAGCCGAACTTAGTTGCAAGGTTCCGTCAAGTATTTCGCTTTCCAAAAGGGTTCCGTCACCAAAATAGATTGAGAACCGCTGGTGTAACGTATTCGCCGCAAATACGTAACGTTGCGTCTATATAGGGCTGGGACTGGGACGCCATGGTGTCCAAAAACTGAAGTCAGTGTACATTTTGGCGTGCCAGCCCTATAGACGCGACGAACTCGTTGCGGGTTAGGCTCAAAAAACTCACTTTCCCGAAATGTGCACTTTCTCTAAAAGTGCACTTTCCGCAAAATGTACACTCCCAAAATGTACACTTGCCCATTAAAGGCACTTTCTCCGTATGTGCATTTTCCCAAAAAGTACATTTTCTCAAAACGCACACTTTCCCATAATGTACATTCAAAACGCACACTTTCCCAAAATGTACACTGGTCAAAAATGTCATCCTCACCACAAAGTTTTCCTTAGATGAAGATCCTAAGCTATGATGGCGATGTTAGACAGAGAGCGGTCTGGCGTTCCGCGTTCCGCGTTCAGTGTTCTGCGTTCTTTCGAATGTACTGAGTCCCTTACGATAACGCACACAGCAGGCGGTCGGAACTCTCGAGCGGTCAATACACAGAACTCTTACCTCTACCAAGAGTTACACTAGTTTACAGTGACCGTACTCGCTAGCGACGGCGTAAATGATTTGTGTGGAGAATTGTGTACAGCGCCTCTAGCGGTCACTTACGGAAGTACAATTCTCCATACAAATCATTTACGCCGTCGCTTGCGAGTACGGTCACTGTAAACTAGTGTAACTCATGGTAGAGGCACTGAACGCGGAACTCGGAACTCCAGACCGCTCTCTGTCTGCGCGCGCTCTTAACATTTTTACCTATGTACCTAGATAAATCCTTCGTGCTCGTGCATTTTTACTGTTTATCGAATAGTCGTATATAGGCATATAGTACGTACTTTTCCAAATCTAGTGCTCTTTTTGAGAAAGTGCACTTTTTGGGAAAGTGCATTTTCTGAGAATGTGCTCTATCTGAGACAGTGTACCAATTGGAAAGTGCACTTTTTGAGACAGTGCACCTTCCGAGAAAGTGATCCATCTAAACAAGTGTACCTTTAGAGAAAGTGACTTTTTTGAGCCTAACCCCTCGTTGCGTGTTCGCGGCGAACACACTGCACTGCGCGTTCACTCCGCTTCTAATACGTTCGCAAATCACCGGTGTGATATGGCTTTAAGGCAACCTTGTCTTGATGTATGGCTTGTACATAATGGTACCTACGCCAAATTAAAGGTGCAAAAAAGAGTGGGCGATCAACAAGGCCTATGACATACGATGAGCTCTTCATTCTTATTTAATTCGTAGGTATATTATCGCAGCAAACTGATGTACCTACATACTAAAATGCCATGGCCGAATGTTATTATTTATGACATGAACAATCAGTGGAGTCGCATGAGGTTTTCTGTAGCTAAACCGGGGCAAAAAGGGATACGGAAGGTACCGTCCCCAACAGCAACTAATCTGACTTGTCCGTACAGGACAGGAGCCATGGTTTCGTTATGTTCGTCTTTCCCCCATGGTCGTCCTTATGGCGCGCGCGGGCGTATGCGTAATGCATTTTCCATCGTCAAAATAAGGTGTGCCTCTATTTGACACTTATAGAAAAATAAGAAATAAAATATAACAGTACCCTTAAAAAAGTGAGTTATTTTATATCTAAAGTGCTGAAAAACCAAACAAGGCCGCACTCAGCATGATGCTGCGGCACCCCTGCGCTGGTTTTCAGTGTGACGATTTTTCTTAAAACTACACCTAAGCATATGTATACTTACTAATTCTGCCGTGACGACACAAACGTTAGAGGACGATATCAATTTTAAAAATTAATAAATGAAATTACAAAAATCACATAGTTGTGACATTAATTATGTGATTTACGTATTTTGCAACGCATGACAAGTAGGTATAATATTCCTAACATTACGGCATTGTTTCGATAGTGATCTTTCGTCATGGCTTCCTAAACGTCCTATAGTAGGTATAGCCGATAGTGGCGCATTTTTATTACTATTTCGGTGAGTGTTACGTATAACCAAACTATCAAAAATTAACAAACTAAACTGAATTTTACGCATAATTCAAAAGTCGTAATGAAAATAAACGGATCACTCACGTCTTAAAACGAGTTTAACTCGACATGTTTCGGGCTAATTCGTAGCCCTTCTTCCCGGAGTCACAATGACAACGACAATAAAAGTGATGAGATGATGAATTCGTACGGGGCGTTAGTTGTGTGTAGGGTTTTCGAATACCCGGCCATTTTCGATACCCGGGTATCGGGTATTTTTTTGTTTAATACCCGGGTACCCGAGTGTACCCGGGTACCGAATATTTGTAAGAAAGAGAATGAATTAAAATAATTGTCTTTTATTAATCGTCGTTCTTTTCATATAGGAACTATCATAAAAATTAATCATTCACTTCTTTTCATCGTTTTAAATTCTTTGAAATAAAACAAAAACACTTGAAAAAAAACGAAATATAAACTCAATAACAACATTGCAATTTCAAAACAAAAATCTCTCTCCATGAATTAATATAAAAATAGATTTTCATCATTTTTGCACGATGAGAGTAGATCTCAAATTGAGATTCTCAATCTCATCATGAGATCTTTAAGGTCCTTTCTCATCTTGCAAAAAACAGGCCTTTAGATACACTATGGCATTAATAGAACGATCCGAAGGCCTGTTTCGAGTTTTTGTTACAAAATTATTGAAGACGTTAATTTTCGTACTAGCAAAAGTAGTATTTTAAGTAGTTGCCGGGTACCCGGGTACTAGCTCAGATTATACCCGGGTACACAAGTCCTTATTTACCCGGGTATAACCGGCCCCGGGTACCCGGGTAGAAAACCCTAGTTGTGTGTCGCTGACAGTTGCGTCGACAGCGCGCAGTGCGCGTTTGGCAGCTGCCGTGACGTGTGACTTCGGGAAGAAGGGCTACGAATTAGCCCGAAACATGTCGAGTTAAACTCGTTTTAAGACGTGAGTGATCCTTTTATTTTCGTTATGAGTGAGTCTCACGGTAGTTTCATGTTTAAACCATAAAGTAATTCAAAAGTCACAAGGTTTCATTCCGATTTTTTTGTAGATATTATCCCCATGGATATGCGTTGGTGTTGGACCCATCGATTTCATTAAGAGCTTAATAAATTAATAATGTTTACTTGCTTTGAACTCTATTACTCATACCTATTTGAGTTATTGGTCCTTGTCTAATATTAGTCCATATTAATCGTCCGCCCGATTTATTCGTTAATCCTGCCACTATACAACAGTGTTTGGAATTTGTCAAAATAAGTAATCTGTTACTTTTGCGGGTTACTCTTTTGCTCTATTTTAGTCAGAGCTCATGCTCACCTGAGACTTGGCTTTAGCCCTTATCGTTATGTTAAGACTTAAGTCTCATCAAGCACTGTTAATGTCATATTGGAGTACTTTCATCTTCATCATCAACATATATCAGTCTGGAGAGGTATTGCTGCACATAGGTCTTCCCCATGGATCTCCAGGACTGAATCGAGACTTGTCAATTGTGCTAGTCACAGTGGCCACAACCAATGTCTTCCCGCAATCCGTACCAGATACTAAGTTTAAAAAGTCCTTTAGCAAAGCTCTACCTTGGGTTACCAGATAGGAAGAACAAAGTAACTGGAAAAAGTGATGAACTGTCGATATTTTGATTTTTTTCCGGAAGTTGACCCTGACAACCCTAATAATACACGGTAAGTATTATAAAGCTAAAATTTATCGACATAGCCCACCGCATTAGCACGCCGAAGTGGCAATGGGCAGGCCAAATAACCCGAAGAACCGATAACCGTTGGGGTAGACGAGTTCTTGAGTGCTGGAGACCACGGATCGGCAAACGTAGCGTGGGACGTCCTCAGACTCGGTGGAGCGATGATCTTCGCAAGGCGGCTGGCAAGATTTGGATGGGAGTGGCCGAGGATCGTGCTCAGTGGCGTGCCATGGGAGAGGCCTATGTCCAGCAGTGGACGTACATAGGCTGATGATGATGATGATGATTATAAAGCGTCTTGTTAACAGATTTTATGTTTTATCTGGCCATCATGTAGAAGTCGGGAAGATCCAAGCGAGTACTTACCATCTAGAAACCTATGTACTATCGCCCCAAGCGCCAGAAGCGGCTAGACATCTGTCCATAACAATCCATAGCAATAAACATCAACGGCTGCAAGCAAATTTATTTTGAAAATGGGTATCTGACGTCTGGGGCGATGGTACCGGTATAGTCAAGTAAAAAACTAACTGGAAAAAAATATTCAATTCATTAACACAGCGTGGCCTCTCATCGTATTTAAGTGCTGCTAGTTTTTGCGTGACTTAGTAACGAATGAGGATGTACACACAGTCACACACCCACAATTGTATGGCAACACAGTTAACACAGATGACATTTATCGCTACATCGATAGAGACGTGAGCCTGAACCTGAAATTACTCGAGAAAATTGAACTTAATTCGCTACAATGTGGATAATTGTACTAAATAACACTGATTCCCGACGATAACAACGTAATTCAGTGGATTTTGAACGTAACTTCGTACAGTCAAGGGCAAAAATATGTATACACTTTAGTACCTTGTCTATTTTCGTCATACCTGAACTGCCATATATGAACTGTCACAGTGGTTAAAGTGACAGGGTACTAAAGTGTATACATATTTTTGCCCTTGACTGTACTCTATTATTATATTTGTTTTTATTAAATTTTTAAAATAGAATTCGGATGGCGGCTGAAATATACCTACAGAACGTGCGAAATGTTTGAGAACAATGGAGTTAATAATAAGTTAATAACACCCGATTGAAGCTTTATTCGGGACGTCAAGGTAATGCTACTTTTGTTCTTTGCTTGGGGACAAAATTTATCGTTATTCGTATTATTTATTTGCATAATATTTAAGCAGGCTTGCGCGGACCAAAGCTAACAGCTAACTCAGGGTTAGTGTCAAAATGTATGGAACTGTTAATCCCAGGTTTCACGATTTAATTTTTGAACCCTGGACCGTGCTATTTAGTGGTCCTGAGCTAACGACTTCAGTTACGGCTATTTACAGGTTATAATTTGACATACCTTAAAATTTGTAGGGTACCCTCGTACCGTAAGTCCGACAAGTTGGGGTGTTAAGGTGCCGTTCACCACGTAGTTGCAATAGCCCCTGTCTCAAACCAAACTATTTTCAATTCGGAGCCCATCTATTAATTTTCGTGTCAGACAATTTTATTATGCCATTAATATTCCAGTTTGTATGTTCGTACGTGCGCCGCTACTCTTCACGCTGTGTGTTTGGCATGTGACTTCCTTTGTCCGTAACGGATGCACCGGTTTAATTCTAATAGCCATTATGAATCACCTAGACTGATACGATCCGAAAACTGGTGACGTTTATACTTTACTGAATCCTAGGTAGCTTACAGGTAGGTAGGTGATTGAAAGCCGTGGTAGCCTAGTTTTGACCTGTATATTTCTCAATGCATGGCACAGGCCTTCTCTCAGAATCAGAGAGCCTGGGCCGCAGTTCCCACGCAGGCTCAGTGCCAATTGGTAACTGTTCACGTAGCAATAAATAAATTAAATAATTATCTAGGATTAATATAAATAGCCTGAAAATACTAACATAAGCACAACCTCGTTTTAAACATTATAAATAACTAGGTTTAATATTTGTGAACAATTAGTTACCGAACTACCCCATAGATGGCGCTGCACGTCATTTACTTACATCGCGCTAGCGTTGTGCTACCTTTTGATTTACACTCAACACTACGGGGTCGCCTTTTGGATAGTATGGGCGTGTACTGTACAGTACAGTAACTTAATTTCTTCGCATCGCAGGTGTGTGCAGGTTTCCTCACGATGTTCTCCTTCGCCGTAAAGCTCATGATAAATTTCAAATAAATTTCGAAACACTCAGAGGTACGAGCCCGGGATCGAACTCACGGACGACCCTCTGCTGGAAAGGTCAAACTTCTAGGACCACGGCTTCAAACTATATATGAGCAGCAAAATATTTGCTCTGTTGTTGATGAGTCAATCAGAACTTTCCTTTTGTGTATTAATTAAGGTCAAGACTAATTTGACGAAGTCCTGAATTGGTACTAATTTTAATGTTTTTTGCGAATATCACGACTGTCGAAAATTGGCTTATAAAAATTAGTTTGTACTTTGTTATCTCCTTTGAGATTATTGTTATGAAAATGTGGACTTGGCCTTGATAACCAATACTCTCTTAATACTTCAGATTCGTGGCATAAACTCTTAAATGCTATAAATTTTCTAACTATTTAAACTGATTTCCCTTTCTTTCACTCTATTAGTTGATAATTGAAGATAAAAAGCGTCATAAAATAACGCAGGAGTTCCCAAACTGCGTCGCGCTCGCGACGCTCTCCCAGAGGCTTCACAAGACGGTAGTACGCATACATACAATACATCCTCTAAAAGGAGTGGCAGTTCTGAACAGATTGGGAACTCCTGAAATCACAAATGATATACCGAGTCATGTCCTTCGTGTCCTAATCAATTCTTCGGTCCATTGTATTTTGATTAAGCTATCAAACAGAATAAATTACGTACAAATTTATCGGCAAACCAAGAACACCATGCGTGGCCAGCAGGCTTATTGTCTAACGTTTCTGACGCTTGCCTTCGCAAACACTATTTCTTTCTGTCAAACGGTACCTATAAAATGATGACAGAAAGAGATGGCGAAAGCGAAAGCAAGCTTTAGAAACGTTAGACAATACGGCCTCGGTCCTTAATGGTCAATCAAATTATTAAACTATTTTTAATTTATTAAATCAGGCGTTACTTTGCGGAGGTCCATATTAATGAACTGAAAAAAATAGGTACTTTTTTTTTGGTCGCGAGTGAGCAAAGTAATTGTTTCAGTTCATTAAACTATTTTTATTCGAATTAATCTACATATTTAGTTCTCTTACAATAAACAGATGTAACTCGAACCTTCATTAAATCAAGTTCACGCTTAACATAAATAAGGCGTGGTAGATTGAATTGCATTAAGTAACAAGTTAAAAGCGACTTCGCTGTGAAGATTTTAGGTCTATTTTCAAGATGGAGTTTAGGTCTTCCGTGTGTTAGGAAAATCGCTTAGTTACGGAAGTGTGAAAGCAATAAAGTGAGAGACATTGAATTAAACGCATACTAGGTTGCTATACTAAGAGCCGTTGTCTTGCTTACTACAGATACTACAGTTTAATTAAATAAAACTTAAGGTCATAATCACAGAAGTACTTAATAAGATAATTAGTTATTATAGTAGGTATTAATTCTATTGTAACACACATTGTCCTTGTTAGGAACATTATCTGTCTCTTTACCATTTTTATATCACTTCCGTGCTGCAATAGCGAGCGATGAAAACTGGAAAGTTTTGCAAGATTTCTATAGAACTAAGCTCGATTCTTTACATATTTTCAGGATCAATATTAACCACGATAACACTGAGAGTTGGCATGGCGTCCTATGGCTCAGTTATCATATGTACCCCCATGAAAATGTCGCTCGAAAGCGTTAAATATCTGTGTATTGCTACAAAAAGACCGCAGCAGTTGACCGAATTAAATAGAGCTGTAATTTTATACTACTTTATCATGTAAATTGGGCATTTTATTTTACCATTTTTTTTTTTAATTTCATTAAGTTTCAAAATCTACGCTTTCCACCATTATCGAATGGTGTTTACACACATTTGGTTTCAAAAAGGGCCCCCTGGATTAGTTCAAAAACGATACCTACGTCTACCTACTATCGAAAATTTTTAGCCACATTAATGGAGTAATTGATGTATATGAAAAGTACGTTAAGTATCAAACGTATTTCAGTCCCAAACGTCACGAGATAAAATTAGTACACAGGGTTATTTTTAATTCACTGACATCCTCTTAACCCTGAATTCCTATCACTCAAACAAATGTTTTTTGTTTTACGACTTTTTAAAATGAAGCACTTTTTTTCCCATACAAATACACAGAGTATCGTAAAAATAAGAGGCAGAATCAAATTTTCAAAACGTTATTACACCAAAAATATTAAGTTATGACAAAAGCCGTAAAACAAAAGAACATTTGTTTAAGTGGTAGGAGTTTAGGGTTAAAAGGATGCTAGTGAATTACAAATAACCCTGTACTTATCGACTTTTAAACTGCGTGCTAATTTTACGTGGGTTCTTGCTTCAACGAGCTCTAGCAAAGAGTGTAAACCTACAATCCCGGCTTAGCTATGTCAGGGGCAACTAATCCCGTTAATACTTAAGCGGTCCGGGGTTTTCTCTGTCTGGCGGGACCGTTTTCTCTCTCTGACGACGCATTTACAACTCAATGCTTTTATCTATCTTGTTTTGTAATCAACAGACAAGACAGGCAATGCTAAATTGGTTGCTATGTTGATGATTGTACTGTGTGATGACTTTGGGAAAAATTGTGCCTTGATGACTTAAATTCGCCGATTGCTGTCAGTTTTGGTAGAGAAAAGTTGTAGCTGATGATAAAATATAGTTTTAGCAGTTGCTGGCTTTAAGAAAATCCTACGAAATAAATCGGCGGTCAACACTTTTGAACCTCCGACAATAAAAGAGGGGTGTTATAAGTTTGACCGCTATGTGTGTCTGTCTGTGGAATCATAACTTTAAACGGGTGAACCGATGTGGATGCATGCGGTTTTTTTTTATTTGAAAGCAGGTGTCTTGGCGATGATTCTTAGACAAGTTTCATCAAAATTGTATAATGGACGTTTACTTTATTTTCAAACATTATGTTTTAAAAAAAAATATAGTTAATCTATATTATTTTATAATAAATGTACGAAAATGATAATCCACCATTAAGTATTTTTGGTTGGCTGACAGCTTGGTACCCAATCACTCATTAAGTTCTTGAGCAGCACATGCGAAGGAAATTTTGTTTAAGAATTCTTATCCACTATTACACTGCTCAAGTTTCATAAACTATGTAACCCGTTTCATAACATTTCCCATAGAATCAAAATATTTTCATAATCTTTCATCAACTAGCAATTTCCCCGCCTAAGTTAGTTCTCACAACAAAACGACAAATATTTCCCATTTCTCGTTTATTTCTTAACGTGCTTATTTTATTTCAAAGAAGATAACGATAGATAAACAAAAACAAAAAAAAAACGTAATTTTCATTTGTTGCATAAAACTGTGCCATTTTGTGGTACATCAGACTTTCGCTTTGAGCTTTCGCAGTTCCCTGGAAGGAATGGCATCTACGCAAATTATATGTTCACTTTATTTGCGCCTCACTTGCGCTTTCCTTACCATTCTGAAAGGCTAGCTTGATCACCAACTCTTATTAAGACAAAAACAGCCTCTGTCTCTTGCTGCTGTTCAACGAATTTCCACAATTAAGTCGTGTTATAGCCGTTTTGAGGGCCCTAACACGCCAAAGTTTAAATACAAATTTAAATATTTTTATTTCGGACCATAAAATAATCCACAGTGTTAAGGCCGGCGCCCACTGACGGCATGGCACGGCGTGGCATTTTATTACTACAAAGTTATTTTGAATCTTATTTCAATGAGTGTAGAATTCATGTTTCTTTATTTCGATATCACGATGCCGCGACGTGCCGAGGGATGACGCAACGCATAACCAATAAAGTAACATGAATTCTAAACTCATTGAAATAAGATTCAAAATAACTTGATAGTAATAAAATGCCACGCCGTGCCATGCCGTCAGTGGGCGCCGGCCCTAAGTTACAAATTACTTCAATCTAGGTTTAGTGACATAGAAATAAAATTAACATAAAAATAATAATATTAAAGCAGTCGAAGATTCGTTCCTTTCGCAAATGATAACAAGCTCATCATTTTCCCACTTGTCACTCGTGCCCGAAGAACCGATAACCGTTGGGGTAGACGAGTTCTTGAGTGGAGAACACGGATCGGCAAACGTAGCGTGGGACGTCCTCAGACTCGGTGGAGCGATGATCTTCGCAAGGCGGCTGGCAAGAGCTGGATGAGAGTGGCCGAGGATCGTGCTCAGTGGCGTGCCATGGGAGAGGCCTATGTCCAGCAGTGGACGAACATAGGCTGATGATGATGATGATGACTCGTGCTCATCCGGCGTTCGTAAGAATAAACAAGGGGCTAAATTCAGGAACGGCCCAACACGGTTTGCGAGCGGTAATTCAATCATTTGCGATGCGAGAGGATAGGGATGAACTGCTATTCAGGAACGCCAAAAATCACTGGTTTGCAAGAGGCTTAGATTATTAATACACTAGATAGAGCTTAGGCGGCATGAAAACGTCCTAGTCCTAGTCCTAGTCCGGGTCCGGGTCCGGTCCCGGGTATCCCGGTAAGGGCATTTATTTGTGTGATGAGCACGAATATTTGTTCCTGAGTTATGGATGCTTTCTATGTATTTAAGTATTTATTTATCTATATAAGTATGTTTATCGTCGTCTAGTACCCATAGTACAAGCTTTGCTTAGTTTGGGACTAGGTCGATTTGTGTAAGATTGTCCCCTAATATATATTTTTTTTTTTTTTTTTTAGTGTATAAATAATCTAAGGCAAGGGGTTTGGGATTGGGATGAGCCTTATTTATTTATTTACAAAGCTAATTAACAGGAAAATAAGGTTCATCCCAAGCTCACCCCATTCCTATCCTCTATCAAGCGATTGAATTACCGCTCGCAAACCGAGTTAGGCCGTTCCTGAATGTCAAATACTGTTAGTCAAATCGACTTACGATCACTTGCGCTGACTGTAGACTCCTAGTAGAAAAGCTAGCGTAATAGAGTCTGATATCTACATAAGTACAAGTAAAAAGCGAAGCATGGCAATAAAATCGCGGCCTCCTTGCCAACCATGATGGTTAGCTTCCACGTGACACTACCACGTGACCCAAGAAATACCGAAGAGTATATACCTATACCCATTACAGTGACAGTTCAAATTATAAATCTGCTAACCGATTAAGATTAGCAGACGAACCGACCGGTTAAGTTCATCGCAATCTGAACAACCAAATGAAATAAATTAATACTAATGTAGTTGGGTAACTAAAAAATTTGGCGGAACGGCTTTTTATCAGCTTTATTTTATACGCAACGATGATGACGTAATACTTGTAGAGTCGGCAGAAAAAATGAAGAAGGTTTTTATGAATTCGTAATTAGCTGACGGTACTCGAGACAGATGGTTCATTTGAATTGAAATATTGTACTATTTTTTGTGATGTGTCTTTGGTTGTATGACGGTATAAGATAGTGTTGTTAGTGAGTCTTGATGAATGTTCCGTAATTGTAGGACAAGTTTGCGAGGAAGTCACGGAATCGTTAAGGTTTGTTTGTAAATACTCTATAAATAAACATAATGGTATAAGCGATACGTAAATATGTAGAGTTGGGTAGATAGATTTCATAATAGTACATTACTGCAGCGGCCGCGAAATAGGGGATTGCCGGCCGAGTAGTTATAGATGGCCGAGTGTTAACGAGGCCATCTAGAGATACGAGGCCGGCAATCCCTGTTCGTGGCCAAGGCTTGTATAGAGTTTTTCTCAAACATGCATCACCATCACCACCATCATCATCATCACCATCATGATCATCATCAACATCATCATCAACATCATCGGCATCACCATCACCATCATAATCATCATCACTATCATCATCATCATCATCATCATCATTATCTCATCATCACCATCATCATCACCATCATCATCATCACCATTATCATCATCATCATCACCATCATCATCACACCATCATCATCATCACCACCATCACCATCACCATCATCAACACCATCACCACCATCAACATCACCATCATCATCTTACCTTACCTTAAATAAGCGTAGTGGCAGAATGTCTAATGAACCAAAACGCAAATATTGCTTATAGTTTTTTTTAATGGCTAAATGCTATGATGCCATAGACCTATAAAAGTCATGGTATGAAACAATAGACGATCACTTTGCTGGCCTTGGCCAGCAATGTTGTATGAAATTCCATTATTGACCTCTCGTCTAGGCGGTCCCCCACCACCGGCTGCACCTGCACCTGCAACGTGACCCTTCGTGGCGAATTATAAGGAACATAACGTCAATATTTCATAGCATGTTTGAGAAATAACTAATTATATGTTTGAAATAGGCATAATACTGGGGCTAAATTCAGGAACGGCCCATCATTGTTTGCGAGCGGTAATTCAATCGTTTGGGAGAGGATAGGAATGGGTTGAGCTTGGGATGAGCCTTATTTTCCTGTTAATTCGCTTTGTAAATAAATAAATAAGGCTCATCCCAAACCTCTCGCAAACCAATGATTTTTGACGTTCCTGAATAGCACAAACCAAACCCAACCCAAACGATTGAATTACCGCTATAGGTAACGCCACCAGAGTTGAGGCCATGCACACAACCACATCTCATGTAATGACAGCGGGATTTTGACGTTGTGTTGACGTTTAACGACAACACAACGTCAAAATCCCGCTGTCATTACATGAGATGTGGTTGTGTGCATGGCCTCAACTCTGGTGGCGTTACCTCTACCAAACCCGTGAAGGCCCGTTCCTGAATTTAGCCCCAGTTTATTTATTTATTGTGTATGTACATAACATTTAAGTGTTGTCAATTTTCTCATCGTGATTAGGTTATTTTGTACTTACTAATAGATACCAGGTAGGTACTATTATCTGGAAAAGAAAATGCTTTCTACATAAACCTGAGAGGCCGTATTGTTGTCTATAGTCCGACAAGCTCGTGCGCGACCCTCCGCGGAACCCTGTCGCAGTCAGCGTTTGCCGCACTTATTAAAAACAATCTAATACCTTTAAACGAGCAATTCTTGTATATATGTATATATATATATATTATTAGGAATAAATAAGACTTGCAACACCACTGCGTTGATTTTAAAGATCGTCAATTGACTTCTGCCATCGTTATGTCAGTGGTGAGCGCTGGAGCTCAGTCTCGTGAGCCATTCTTACCGGGCGCTTGGCATAGGACGGTCGTATTGCTCTGAGCTTATCCTTTCGCGCCTAATTTTAAGATTAGAAAGTGTTTTCTCCATATTTTCGTTCTTTTTGCAATTATTTGTAACTTTACCTATTGTGATTAAATAAAATTAGTAGTTGTAATTTTTCGTTTATTTTGATCATCCCTAATATCAGAAGTGGGATCAAACTACGTGCTTTGCTTTTCCATCCGGTGTTATTTAGTTTGAAGTGCTTTAACGTAATAAAATATGGAGAACACTTATCGTCGTAGTCGTAGTCGAAGCCGTAAGCGGCGTAGTCACGAGCATAAGGCGCGGTGTCGTAGCGGTTCG
This sequence comes from Archips xylosteana, assembly GCA_947563465.1. Classification (NCBI taxonomy): domain Eukaryota; kingdom Metazoa; phylum Arthropoda; class Insecta; order Lepidoptera; family Tortricidae; genus Archips; species Archips xylosteana. The sequence continues at coordinate 7,631,899 of OX387363.1, forward strand.
TCGAAATCAAATAGTGTCCGCGAGTCCTTACAAATAATAGTGTCGCGTTTGAATGCGTTAGAAAACTGAGAATCATCTGCGGTGCGTTCTGAAACTCCACCCGTACCTACCCCTCTAGTTTCTACGGTTGAGAATTCTACGGAGAAAATAGTCTAGGCCATAAATTCTTTAAAATCAGTGCATACGCAGCGGTATTATGTGTCTAGTTTCGATCCAAATGTGCATGACGTTGACGCGTGGTTCCAAGAGGTAGACATAGCTCAAGCGTGCAATAAATGGGACGATAGAGAGTGTTTGTCACGTGTTGGGACTTTTCTTAAAGATGATGCGAGCACCTCGTTAAGCGATTGGGTCACTACCGACCGGACGTGGTCCAATTTTAAACGAGATTTTAAATTTTTATGCGTTAAGAAAATTGATATTGCGGGTATTCTTTATGATGTTATGTCCACTGATTCTGACGAATAGACGACTTGTGCGGATTACGCTAGGCGTTCATTGTTGCGTTTAAAAGTCGTGAAAGGTCTGAGCGATGATTTAGTATCGGCAATTGTGGTCAGGGGAATAAAAAACCCTCACGTGAAGGCGTGCGCGGCGAATGCTAATTTGTCTTCTAACGAACTTATCTATTTTTTATCGACGTTTGTTAAGCCAGTTCGTAGTTCACGATCAATTTCTCTTACGAATAATAGCCACCGACATTCTAACCTCTAGAGTAGTAGCACTAGAAGTTTCACCAATATCATCTGCGATTGTTAATCTCTTTTCGTGTGCTAGAAAACCCATATTTTGTGAGTAAAAGGGGTTAAGTACGTCAATAACGAAGGTTTCGTCAAATGTGACACTACCCGTCGAGTTTAGCAAAATCACATTAGAGATAGATTTGCTCATAGTTCCTAGCGAAAGTACGAACGCTCCAATTATTATTTGAACTGACGTTTTGAACCGTGATGGCGTTACATTTGTTCGAACGAAAAATCAGTAGTTACCTACACGTGATAAATCGGTTTTCAATGTGGCAACAGTTGGGTTAGAAAAGCTACCTTTGCCTGTAAAAACTTCTTTGGTTTTTCTGCGTCCATGATAGCTGGTACTGCCACGTCAACTGTTACCACAGGCAGTATGCATAAAAGTCAATAGTGACTCGCTAGTTTGTTATCGCCCTTATAAAATGTCGTTATGGCAGTTTCTTGAGCTAGCGGGATATTTTAGGCGGTAAATCCCTAATTTTGCTAGGAAAACCGCATGGATAGCTCGCTTAACACGAAAAGACTCTAGAGTTTATTTGGGGTCCTGGGCAAGAGTCCGCTAGTACTGAAATTATTAAATGTCTTACTAATGAGCCTATCCTAGCCATTTTTGATACTGAATTACCAACTGAGGTACATACAGATGCCAGTAGCGCTGGCTACGGGGCGCCGCTTTTGCAAAAAAAGGGGTAGTCGCATATTATTATTTTAGTAAGTTTACTTACCATTCATATGAGCTTGAAACGTTAGCTCTGCTGTGGTTAAAGATATACAGCATTGTAGATATTACCTGTTAGGACTAAAGATTAAAATAGTCACTGCTTGTAACGCGTTAAAGGCTACGCAGTTTAAAAAAGATCTTTTACGACTAGAAGGCTTTTTTGATTTGCTCAGTGAGGGTAAATTAGATTCTAATCGATATGCAAAGCGAAACTATATTCTTTATTACAACTATACACCGGTGCGATAGGTGAAGAGTCGCACTTATTATGTTTTGTACCCAAGGGGCATCGTTTCAGCCTACTTAGTCTTCCACGACGAACATAGCCATATTTATGCTGATAAATCCATTGACCTCATTTTGAAACATTTGATTTCCTGGCCTAAGACAGTTTGTCATCAAATATATTTCCCATTGCATTGTTTGCTTATCGTGCTCTTATACGTGATATAGCCGTAGAAGTACCGCGTAAAAGTCGAGAATCATTTAGGACTATGATGAGACAGGACGGCTGAGCGGTTACGATGAAACCAAGAAGCACAAGACGAATACGTCAATAAAGAGAGGCGACCGCCTAGGGTATTTAAAGTGAATTGTTTTTGTAATAAAATATTCAGTCTCTAGGCAACCAGATCCAGGCATGCGCGGGCCGTGTCGTGTCGACGGGGTGTTGAAGAATGACCGTTGCGAGCTGAAGCTACTGGCCGGGTCTTGTGGTAAGACCACTTGTGCTGCAGCTCGGTTTGTGGTGCCCTGGAGTGGAGAGTGGACGCCAGAGTCCTGCCCTGCCTTCTTTGAGAGTGAGTGTTGAAGTCTGAGCGGTATGCTAACTTGGAGCCTATGCCGGCAGCCACTGGGAGGTATGCGAACTTTGTGCCTATGCCTACAGTGTTGGCCACTGTGTGGTATGCTAACTTTGTGCCTATGCCAGCAGTGTGATTGTTTTTCTGTGTGGTATGCTAACTTTGTGCCTATGCCAGCAGTGTGATGTTGTTCTTCTGTGTGGTATGCTAACTGTGTGCCTATGCCAACAGAATTATTTTGATGAAACTTTGTTTTTCTGCGCGGTATGCTAACATTGTGCCTATGCCAGCAGTACAAGTAATGACATCTTTTGTCGACTGTGTGATATGCTAACACTGTGCCTATATCAAAAGTTCAGTTATAATTTTTACATACCTGCTATAAGCGTGGTAAGCTAACAAGGTGCCTATGCCAGCTTGTTAATAGGGACTAAAACTTCTGACATTTATTTTGTAACTTTTCTTTAAATACATGTTTCCACTTATTTTTCATTCCCGATAAAAATTTCGAAACTAAAGTAATACTTATGCTCCATTACAGTAATGTGGTGACTTAATTGTTTAACAATCTGCTTATCTGTCGATAGCTCATTAGCAGTATCCGCTTTAATTTTGCTATTGCATTTTTTTAAATTGGTGACCTTTATAGTGAAACCTTTATTTTCTGCCTACATCTCCGATACGTTATTATGTTACTTAGGTATGTTTGCATGTTAATTAACACTTTGTTCGTATGTTTAAGCATTGATGAATGTGACGCGCCTAGTACAAGAGTCTGCAACCATTGAAGCATCAGCTGGACCTGGTCACGATGCTACGTCGACTGAACCAGCTGACGACACGGAGGCTAGCCGCGACTAAGGAAGGACCTGCCGAGGACTGCAGGATATCAGGATTGGCCGTATTAGGAATAAATAAGACTTGCAACACCACTGCGTTGATTTTAAAGATCGTCAATTGACTTCTGCCATCGTTATGTCAGTGGTGAGCGCTGGAGCTCAGTCTCGTGAGCCATTCTTACCGGGCGCTTGGCATAGGACGGTCGTATTGCTCTGAGCTTATCCTTTCGCGCCTAATTTTAAGATTAGAAAGTGTTTTCTCCATATTTTCGTTCTTTTTGCAATTATTTGTAACTTTACCTATTGTGATTAAATAAAATTAGTAGTTGTAATTTTTCGTTTATTTTGATCATCCCTAATAATATATATATATATATGACGGAGAAGGAGGTCTCTCTTGCTGGATATCACTCATATTGTTAAACACAGTAATCTTAAATAACAGTTTTAATTGTCTTTCACTGTGGGCTTCTTATTAATTACACTATAAGCTACTGTAAATGTCTTAATTATCAATAACTACTGTAAACTAATTATTCTAATGGACACTACGAAACGTAAGACAGTTCCTCGGTATGCGTCTGTCGCATGCTCGCTCCAATGCTTCACTGTACCAAGACTCTGCCGAAGCAACACTTATGGCTGTCATATTGTGTTACTTGCGCTTGTAGTTCCATGGTCTATGGCTATACTCCGACCGCCATGGTCTATAGCTATACTCCGACACGGCCATCCTGCGAGACACACGTCCTCGTGTGTTTACTCTGCAAAAGAAACAATTTCTCCAAAGTATTATCCGCTCGGCCAACTCTGACCCATTGAGGTAAACAATAGTTTCCTCATATAATCGTTTTAGATCACAACTTGACATTTTATTTCTCTTTCAGACTGAGTCTGACTTTTCAAAGACGCATTGACAAACATTTTCACATTGAAACACATTGTATTTCACATCATGTACTAAAACACATTACTATAATGTAAACGTTTTGCATTCTCAACTCTATGGCTTCTCTTTTTTTTTCACTAGCAGTTCTCAAACTGCCATCTCTCGCAATCTCCTCGAGATCACCACACTTTCGCAATCTCCTCGAGATCACCACACTCTCGCAATCTCCTCGAGATCACCACACTTTCACAATCTCCCTCGAGACTGTACCACCTTACGATTTCCTCGTAATCACTCTCCACCATGGTAACCGCGCACCGCGTACTCACGGACTACAGATGTAGATACCGATTTCTCTTAAGCTACGGCTACGGAATACCACTGGTGTAAACACACATCGCAAAGAATGCAAAGCTATTCTATCATCTCGGAACCTGATTGTTCCCTTTCAACAAAACTCTGTTCAATATTAAGTTCGTCAATGTCTCTTTGATCACTAGGCATCATTTTCAGTCTATCGTGTGCATATTTGTAAGTGCGCTTAGAATTAAAAAGCCTGTAAAGTATATCGGTCACCATCTAAAATTTCTATCACCTTGAAAGGTCCACGATTCCACGATATTTAGGATCCAACTTTGTTTGATTCCTTTCCTCGTTTTCTATTAATACGAAATCACATATAGAGAATTTATTAAGTCTTGTTTTATTTTTGTCAAATCTACGCGTTTCTTATCTAGATTGTATTCTATCTGAGTCTGTTGCAGTTCAGGAATATTTCGTGACAAGAAATCTACGTAAGCCATATCTTTGCCAGAATTGTAAACAATATCAAAGTCAAATGACTGTAAGAATTCCCACCAACGGTGAACACGTGGTGTTAAGTCGATCTTTTTTTTTTGTACGGGAACACTTCAATGAGTTACAGTCCGTTACGACTGTGAATTTACGGCCACTTAAGTTGTGTCGGAATTGTTTGATTGCTTTGATAACGGCGAGTGTGTCGAGTTCATTCATAAGAATGGTACTTTGACTCCACCGCCGAATTTCGTTTACTGTAATAAGAGACTACGTGGCGTTTGCCGCCTTTGACTTGAAAGAGTATTGCGCCATACCCTTCAGCACTGGCGTCAGTATGTAATTCAATAGAAAGCTGGGGGTCTAATATCATGAGAATCGGCTCTTTGATAAGAATCGAGATAACATTCTAACGTATTTGTTCATGACACAATGAACACTGAAAAGGAACTTTTTCTGAAGTCAAGTTTTAGAGTGGTTCCATAATTTGGGAGAATTTAGGAATGAAATTGGCTTTCAGTACTAACTCATTAATTTTCTTTCGCATTGATTCACGTTCGTCCGGAGTCAGTCTGTATGGTCGTCTCTGTACTGTTTTGTTACTATCAATTAATCGAATTTGAAGCTCACCCGTATTTACTCGTGTTTTGGGCATTTCTGTAGTGAAATAAGCTGAAAAATTTTCTAGTACTAACTGCAGTTCATTTCTATACTGTGACGGTACGTCCGTATCGATATCATAACAATTTAACTCTTTAGAAGTTAAACTATTCACGTGTATGCTTTTCTTTGTTATCGTAACCTGAGATTCCGATAAACCAACTACAAAGCTCTTTGTAAAAATTTCATCCTCAACATTATGTTGCTACGCATATAGACATCCGGCAAGACAATAAAATCTCTATAAAATATTCGTTTACAGTAAAATTACATCACCTTTTATATCAAGTTTTCGGTAGGGGACTGCACCATGCACATGTCCACGCGCCGCTCGGCGTGTCCAGCTGCGCCGCTCCGTGCTCAGCTAACGGTGTTACCGCTGGCGCCGCCGCCGCGCCCGCCGCTGTTGCCGTTGCTACCGCTGCTGTCGGTTTGGCATCGTGACGCAATGTGACCTGCCACACCGCATTTGAAACATCTTATGGAGTCGGTTGCTGTTGTGTGATGAATTCCTCCTCGCTTGAAGTCGATGATGTTGATGAGATTATCGTCTTATCCGTTGCCTTCAGTCGGCATTCTGTCAGTTTGTGTCCAATTTTTCCACAATTGTAACATTTTGTCATATTGGGCTGAGTTAATCACATCTGTTTAGTGTCTGGTCCGTTTTTGTCGTGCGTATCTTCAGCCTTTTGTTTTCTGTATGAAAACGCTTGTAGCTCTTTCTGCAAGCTTTGGCGCGTAGTAATTTCAGTTGTGCACGCCATACGTTGTAGTCGAGTGTCCATTCGAGCCAAATGTGATAAAACTGTAGAAATTATGATTTGCTCAGAACTCACATTCTTCCATTGAGAAGTTAAAGATGATATCAGCCGGTTCGCGTAAGCAGCATAGCTTTCGTTTTCGTTTGGCTTATCGTTATTTAAGTTGATGAGAGTAGCGGTAAGTGTTTCGGAAGCTACAAACCTCTCAAGAAATATGTCCTTGAATTGTTCCCACGTTATGCCGGGATAAGTTACGCGAGCAAACCAAGTAGATGCCGCTCCTTTCAAGGCCTTACTTATGGCTATTATAAGTTGGCTTCCTTTAAGTGGGCAGTCACTGAAGCATAAATCAGCCGTAATGCACCATGATTTAGCGTCTGCGTCTCGATTATCGGGATCAAACTCTGGCAGCGTGATGTGGGTACTCACATGTGGTGTCCTCAGCGTATGGATAAGTGTACGCATCTGCTCACTCTGTACTTTAAACATTAATCGCCACCGAGAGTCATTCTGATTATCTCCCAATGAAGGTTATTCTGGAACAGATCCCACTTCTGATGACGGAGAAGGAGGTCTCTCTTGCTGGATATCACTCATATTGTTAAACACAGTAATCTTAAATAACAGTTTTAATTGTCTTTCACTGTGGGCTTCTTATTAATTACACTATAAGCTACTGTAAATGTCTTAATTATCAATAACTACTGTAAACTAATTATTCTAATGGACACTACGAAACGTAAGACAGTTCCTCGGTATGCGTCTGTCGCATGCTCGCTCCAATGCTTCACTGTACCAAGACTCTGCCGAAGCAACACTTATGGCTGTCATATTGTGTTACTTGCGCTTGTAGTTCCATGGTCTATGGCTATACTCCGACCGCCATGGTCTATAGCTATACTCCGACATATATATAATCAGGATCTCGGAAACGGCTCCAACGATTTCGATGAAATTTGGTATTTGGGGGTTTTCGGGGATGAAAAATTGATCTAGCTTGGTCTTATCTCTGGGAAAACGCTTGGTACCGAGTTTCTGCCCGAGCAGAGCTCGGTCGCCCAGGTACTCTTGTTAAGGACAGCAGAGGCTCCCTGCGATAGGGTTCCGCCTAGCGCCGCGCACGAGCTTGTCAAGGTATAACGCATGGGCGCTCGCAATCGAATTCGCCATCTCTTTCTAACCTCATCCTATAATACCGTGTGACAGAAACAAGTGGTGGAAACGATCGTGATGCAGAGTACGTTAGACTATAAAGTCACTGGTATGAATATTTTTCAACCCGCATTATTGTATCGATTAACATGTTTTTCTTTATTTCTATTTGGAGTTTAAACAGTTGAGCCATGTTTAACCGGTTGTTAACCATGCATAACGGCTGTCTGCAATTATCTAATTTTTTATTACTTAATTAACTTCGTCACAAACTGAACTTGCACAATAAATATGTGGCATTTCAACTATGCAGGTCCGCCGCGTTTCAAGCTCGAGTCACATTTCTATTCTTTTTATTGTTAGGTTTGTGGTTAAGACACAAATATCTCGCCCCAACGAAGAGTAGCGAACAAATGTGCTAAGATAAACTAAAGCCAACCATAATTGCTTTGTGTTTACAACCAGACGATGCCTTTCCATCCTGCACCGCATGCGTGCTGTACTCGTATAATCGTCATCATGAATGACGCCATTTTAAGGTCAACTTGTAGCCAGCTGACGTAGAATACCTACCAGAATATTTAATGGTAGCCAGCTGATCAGTGTATTATTTGCCCCAACTCGGAATTAAATTACGTCTCATTGACAGCCAACTACACGGACGACAGAAAAATACGGGAAAATACTCTATCCAAAGTGACCTTTTGTTTTTGCTTTTTATTTGGAATGGGACAGGTTCTTCGTTCGACTCATCATCATCATCATCATTTCAGCCGAAAGACGTCCACTGCTGAACATAGGCCTCCCCCAAGGCTCGCCAAACAGATCGGCCCTGCGCCATCCGCATCCAATGCGTTCCCGCTACCTTCACCAGGTCGTCGCTCCATCTTGTTGGAGGCCTACCTACACTGCGTCTTCCGGTCCGCGGACGCCACTCGAGAACCTTTCGGCCCCATCGGCCGTCAGTTCTACGGGCGATGTGCCCTGCCCACTGCCACTTAAGTCTAGCGATTCTTCGAGCTATGTCCGTGACTTTAGTTCTTGCGCGGATTTCATCATTTCTAATGCGATCCCGCAGAGAAACTCCAAGCATAGCCCTCTCCATCGCCCTCTGAGTGACCTTGAGCTTCCTTATAAGACCCATCGTTAGCGGCCACGTCTCAGTGCCATAAGTCATCACTGGCAACACACACTGGTCAAAGACTTTTGACTTGAGACACTGCGTTATATCGGATGACAAGATATTGCGGAGCTTCCCGAACGCTGCCCAGCCAATTCGTTCGACTAGTCTTTCTTATTTTTATCTGCTTGGAAAAGCCTTCAGGCACTTAAAAAACTGAATACTGTATTCTATAGAACCACTTAGTCTGCACACTTGATGAGCAGACATGAGCGGAAGCGAAATAAATCACGAATAGTTCCGCTTTGCACTCAAAACTTTTTGTATTGTAGAATCGTTCCCGAGTACTCATTTTTACGCCTTTCAAATCGCTCGCTTGTGAGAGTCTGTGACATCCACTGCAAGTTTTAGATATGGTTCCGAATCGACTGAACTTGTAAAAATTCATCCAGAGAAAATGATTCTGCGGAACCTATCAGAAGGCTCTGGCTCAAACGGAGACATCCACATCACATTACCACATTACTAGGGTAGCGAGGCGAAACGTGGATTTCAACTAATATTTTAGGTTTCGCTGGAGCGCACCCTTGCCTCAAGCTTTTACCAAAATACAGCGATACTTGTGGTCAATATTTCCATTCAAATGGTTTTAGTAATAAAACTTTGCTAAGCAAATGCTCTTCTATACTATAATATTATAAAGAGGAAAGATTTGATTGTTTGTTTGTTTGTTTGCATTGAATAGGCTCCGAAACTACTGGACCGATTTCAAAAATTCTTTTGCCGTTAGTAAGCTGCATTATCACTGAGTGACATAGGCTACTTTTTACCGCGGGAAAATACCTTTTCCTACGGGAAAATTAATTAATCGCGGGCGAAGCTGCGGACGGAAGGCTAGTTTTAGCTAAAAACATTAAAAATATATATTCGTGTGAACGACAAGATTTTATCCTGTTCATTTATTTATTTTGAAGTTGTGCCGAATTTGCATTCAATGACGAACAAAATCTTTAATAACACATATTAGTAGCTTATTATATAAAAAAAAGAAGTATTAGCGTTCGTCTGACTGCGCTGACCCTTGGCATTGACCTCTTGTGGCCTGACCTGAGTGCTGATGATCGATTACGATATCGCCAGTCTTAATAAATCGGCGGGCCTTGTCGGTTTTTTAAATAGGACGGACGATCTGTTCTCATAGGTGCCATCAAAGGCGATTAAGACAGGTTTCGCACTACGTCCGATCGGAATTCAATCCGCATCCGTGAAAATACGGTCCGGAGAAGCAGTAGAACTATTCGTCATACAATGTTGTGCGTAAACCACCATATAAATAGTTCTACGACTACTCCGGGACGTTGCGAAACTGCTCTAAGGGCCTTAAGGATTTGCCACACTGGATGCGTTCTGCGGTCGCCGTCAGGTCAAATTGAATGCAGCCCGCATTATGTATGTACAACATTGTCGGTCTATATATATATTTTGTATAGATATGCGGTCTGACCGTGCACTCCGCACGATCAGACCGCACGCACGCGCGATGTATAGAGACCGACAATGTTGTTCATACATAATGCGGGCTGTGTTCAATTTGACCTGACTTCGACCGCAGAACGCATCCAGTGTGGCAAATCCTTTAATGTGTAAGAGAAAGGGAGGGGAGAGAGATTTACACATAAGCTATATACAGGAAAAAATAGAATTAGCAGGAAAATATACAAATCCATCCATCCATGTTTCAGTCTGTATTTAGTATGAAATATAAATAAAAAACATCGAATAATATAAAATGGGGCCTCACTTAGCATAATTTTGCGATTTTTGCATCAAGTTGTAACAAGAGCGACCCTTGGCCGACGACCGCGACCAACTTGGAAGTTTTATACAGGTTCTTTCCATTAATAATACTTATTCCAAACATTACAACTCGTAGACATCATCCATCATACAGTAAGAACGGTAAAGTTCAAAGTTACCAGTGAAAAGTCTGAAAGCAAATTATGTTGTGCTCCTTAAGCCACCGCGGTCCACTTAAGGTTAAGGCCACATCTTCAGTTTAAAAATGTCTCTCCTCTCGGGTAAGGGTCATAACGATTACGTATAGGTAATACACCATAAAACAATATTTTCAAAACGCGACTCATAAAGAATAGTTTAATAGTTCTCTAGTTTAATTTTTTAAGATGTTATTATCGTAGAATGAGTCAGAAAGGAGATATCGTCAAAAAACTGCTATTAAGTAGACGCCATTTTTCCAATATGGCGGCGCGAGCGGCAGAGATACACATACGAGGAGGCAAAGTTGACATTCGAAAAGAGCACATCAAAATCTATCAAAATGCCCGTTTTCAAAACTCCCGGAAAACTTTCCAGGTAACCACCCGCTTTTTTAACCAAATGACTGGATAAAGATAGCATAATATAAAAAAAGTTAAATATTTCGAAATACAGGCAACATTTTCAAAAGCGAGTATATCCACAACTTATCTGACGCTTCCCTGTATGGGAACGCACCATTCGGACCTGTCTGATTCTCAGTGCGTTTTAACTGGCAGGCTTTTTAATCATCTAATTAGCTAGAAAACCAGACGTTGAATTACTGGTTTCTTCAGGAGTCAATATTAGTCGTACCGGACGTGGCATTCATTGTCTGTTCCTGTAAGGCCGGTGCTATTTACCTCTACGAGTACAGCTTTAATCAGGAAGACAATATATCTATGAATAAAATGTTAGTAACTGTCTTCAGCTAATAAAAACAATAAATACAGTTTGTCCCAAAACTCAGTGATAACTTGGTAGAGCCAGAGGTCAAGTTATACCAGTTCTGGAAAAATATAAGAGAAAAAATCCATGTCACTTAGTTACTTAGTTAAAAAAATGTCTATTATCGATTTTGAACTGATTCAATTCCGTTCTTGAAATATAGCTGCATCGATACAACATAAGTATTTCGAGGTTGAAGACTATCAGGTTTTTACTCGTATTTGTTTTGTTATTTATACGAGTATTTAAACTATAGAGTACGATCATTTTTGGATTGGATGGCTATCATCCCCATCTAATAGCATGGTTTGTAGGGCTTTGTCTCACAGGATGCGTACACTCATAAGAAAATCTAGAGCTCTTTTGAGCTTAACAGACCGAAGGATGCAGAACACATCCAGACAAATCTTTCGAAGTAGGTCACAAATTGGATAAAAATGTCAGCTTTCAAAACGAAATAATTTCAATCCTTATTGGCGATTGCTGAAAAAAAGGTTGTGTTAAATACTTTAAAAGATGTATGTATATAATTAAAAAACATCGAAGATCTGTTTGATAACAAATCTACCTTGTTGAGTTTCTTGCTGGATTCTTCTGAAATGGGTAATTGAATATTCTGACTTTGACTTTAACTTTGAAGATTTACTGTAGGCGAACTGTTAAAGAATCGAATTCGCTCCCATCGCCTGTATTTCCAGATAGATACAATCTAGGGCTCTTCAAGGCTAGAGTGAATAGGCTGTTACTGAACCAGTGAGATACACCTCTGGCCTCATCTGCATTTTTCATCGAGTCGGATAGGAGTCAACCACGGGTCAGTTTTATGTAAAAAAAAGGTTTGTGAGGCAAACCAAAAGCGTTACTTTACACGTTACGGTTTAAAATTGTAGGCAGTCGAGTGCTATGCTAAGGTCATCTCTGCAATGGGTGAACGTTTTTGTTCAGTTAATATATCAAGGGCAAGGTTTAGCTTGAAACCTATAATTATAGCACAGAACTAATGATTAGAGAAATAAAAATAAAAGGGAAAGGAACAATAGGTAGAAAAAACGCGACAGCGCATGTGGCTAAAAGAAAAGGTTGCCCACCTTAGTCTGTAACGAGGTTGGCTGTTCAGAAATAGCCTATTGCAGAGATAGTGGTTTAAAAAGGATTTTATTTCATTGATGACGATGAGTGATGTAATTTACTAAATCTAAAGGCAGGTTTAGACAGGGTCAGTAACTAACTTCGAATTCGAGACAAGTCAGCGCTGACCCGAGAAATACCCAATGTAAATTGAAAGTCAGCGCTGACCTCCCACCGCTGTACTGACTTCAAATCAATTTACATTGGGTATTTCTCGGGTCAGCGCTGACTTGTCTCGAATTCGAAGTCAGTTATTGACCCTGTCTAAACCTGCCTTTATATATTATATACACGAAAAAAAAACGTATGCTCATTGACAGCGCGAGAGTTGAAAAAGTAGTCACGTCAATTGTGGAAGAAAATTGTGTGTATTTCTATTCCTCTTACCAGTTCTGTGAATTATAGCGATGAAAAATCTCCGGCAACGGTTTAGCAAATGCATTTGGCAGTCTTAGTATTTAAGCATTTATAGTTAGCTAAAATCACAACTGTTGCCAAATCACGTAAATACAGGATGCCCCTAAACTCAACATGACCTACCACCGGGTGAGAGGTCAAGAGTTATAACAGTTCCGGAAAAAAAATCTATGTCATTGAGTTAACTAACATAATATTATATATTTTTTTTATTATAAATGAGTGGGAGGATAACAAGCAAGCGGGACATCTGATGGAAAATGATCTCCACCGCCCGTAAATATCAATAACTCAAAGAGTCACTGATCTGTTGCCGGCCTTTAAAAAGAAGAGGGATCAAGTATTCTACTTAAATAATGTTAACGCACTCCTCGGGCCCCGAGATACAGGCCCCTGCCTAGTTCGGGGTCCGCCGGATATCTTTCTACAATTGTAATTCTCAATAATAATTTTATAAATAAATTTATGCTTATTCTTAATTTTATTAAAACTATCGCTCTTTTCTCAAGGCATAGGAAAAAAAGACAGAGCTCACATTTATCTGACAGATACTTTTATTAAGGAATTGAAAAATTGGCCCTATAAGTGATATGTTATGTGGCTCTATTATCGAATAACTAAGTGACTTGGTTTATTTTTTATTTTTCCCAGAACTGGTATAATTTGACCGCTCGCCTGGTACCAGGTTATTGTTGACTTTTGGGATATCCTAAACATTGTTAATCTTTTTATAAGCACAAAGCGTTTTCGCTCTTCCTTCATCAACCGCACAGCTAAGGAGTGGAATTCCCTGCCTGCGACTGTGTTCCCTGAACACTACAATTTGGCCGCTTTCAAGTCTAGGGTGAATGAGCATTTACTAGGCAAGCATGCTCCATCGTAGGCCTCATCTTCGCTTTCCATCAGGCATGATTGTGGTCAAACGCAACCCTATATTGTATAAAAAAATAAATGCATTATTTTTTCCAATATCTATATTTGATGGTCTTATGTTGTAATTTACGTTATAACCTCTGGTAGAGCATGAGGATGATGATGCTGAAGTCATCTATGCCAATTTTGGGTACGGTGGCCTCTGCGTCCTAATACTCCTAATTAGTGAAGCTCTGATGACATGCTCTGATGTGCCTAGTGTGGCCAATTTTGGCTGTGATAATAAGGGCACATCGCACACACGTTAAAACTTAAAAGTATTCCACATAGTTGTATGTACCTAGTGTCACTTTTCAAAAGTGTCTAATACTGAAAGTGATACTTTATGTGACTCTACGAGTATTATCGCTTAACTAAGTCACATAGAGATTTTTTTCTTATTTTTACCAGAATCTGTGTAACTTATTGGCCTTTTGCCTCGCCTGGTATCAGGTTGACTTTGAGTTTTAGGACACCCTGTATATTAGCGGCTGCTCTGTTTTTGATTAGCTTTGTAACCAGTTCTTTCCTTCTATCACCTTAATTGTGTATACATTGCGCTATAGTAGAGTATGGATGTGTTATTTTAAGAGACAGGACGCAATAATAAAGTACAGTCAGGAGCAGCTCAAAATGATCCACACAACCACACATGACTTTATTACCAAGGCAATAAGTACCTAGTTACCTACGTAATTTTGACAACGACCCATCCACTTCCGCTGGTGGCTGATAGTACCTACCCAAGTGTAGCGCCGATTTTTTATATTAAGAAATTTAAAAAAAGAGAGTTAGGTATCTTCTATTATATAAAAATCTCGAGTCACGGTATTTGTTATCGAATGAACTCCTCCGAAATGGCTTGATTGATTTTTATATATTTTTTTGTCTATATTTGGTTGGTCTGAGAATAGGTCGTAGGCTATTTTTTATACCTACCCCTATAAAAAGTCGCGGGCAATAGCTAGTTTAAATACATATACATATACACAACTTTTCTTTTCTTTTACACGACCGCAGCAGTTATGTAAATAAATCTTTATTCAAAATACTTTCTTACAATACAATACAATTTATCTAGGAGACTTATAGGAAATAGAAACACATTATGCCTGAACTAGGATGATCCTGTGTTTCAGACGAGAAAAATAAAAATTACATTAATATCCTTAAAAATTAACACTTTCATATAATACAACAAAACATGACCTTAATACCTAAGGTGAATTATAAAATAATATAATTTTACCTTAATACAAAAAAAAGAAATACTTAATCTATACATATAAAATCCTTTGTCCTGACTGACGGATCAACGCACAGCCTAAACCGCTGATCGTAGAGACCTGAAACTTGGAGGGTGTGTTCTTTGTATGACGTAGGCATCCGATAAGAAAGGATTTTTCGTAGTTCTACTCCGAAGGGGGTAAAAAGGGGGGGCAAAGTTTGTATGGGACAACGTGATTCCTTGGTCCAATCTACTTCAAATTTTGCATAAACATTCTTTAACAGAATTGATGGAAGACGTGTTTCGTATTTTATTGAAATTCATCACTTGACGGGGTTAAAAAGGAGTAGAAAGTTATTTTGGGGGTGATTTGCTTCGAAGTTGATATCAATACTCCTTAGTGCTTTTGATTTAAATTACATTTTATTTTGACACATGTTTGAATACTCGATCCGAAGACACGGCTTCATAGGAACGTAGAGTTCGAAATTTGAAATGGTAAGGACTAGACATCTTGGTTAAGCCGCGTTTTCACTTAGTGTTCTGAACAAACATTTGTTTAGAGCAAATATGATTGCGGTTTTGCCGATGTTCGCTCAAAATAGCATCAATGTAGCGTATCTACTGTGTTAAAAAATAATAATTTTATTAAATACTTAAGATGTATGTAATTTAATAACAATGTAGATCTGATTGAAAAAAATATACCTTGTTGAGTTTCTTGCCGGTTTCTTCTCAACAGGGTTTTTTCCGAACCGGTGGTAGATTCTTCGACGTTCATAGGAGCATCAATCGATGCCTAAATTGAATAAAAAATTTTGACTTTGACTTTGAATAGAAAATGTCCGTTTTCATTCAACGAGGAAAGAGAACAGTTGTTTATAACAAAATCGTAAACAAAGATTGGAGACCCACCGAACACGTACAATGTCGAGCGAATGCACAGAGCAACAGCTCGCTCGCCACAGACGTCGTTTTCACTGGATGAATGAGTGAGCGACCCGCGTCCAGAGTGCTTAGTATAAGTTTTTACTTCACCAAATACTTCTCGATCGCGTTTACGTAAAAAATTCAATTCTATGGAAACATGGACGCGCGAGCGCGGAGGCGCTGTCACATGTTTCCATAGAATTGATTTATTTACGTAAACGCGATCGAGAAGTATTTTGGTGAAGTAAAACTTATACTAAGCGTACTGTATGCTTAGTATAAGTTTTTACTTCACGAAATACTTCTCGATCGCGTTTTCGTAAAAAAATCAATTACTAGGGAAACATGGACAGCGCCTCCGCGCGCACGCGTCCATGTTTCCATAGAATTGAAATTTTTACGTAAACGCGATCGAGAAGTATTTTGGTGAAGTAAAACTTATACTAAGCGTACAGCCGATTATCACTGAATAAACACGTTCGCTCGCTCAGAACTGTTCAGGACACTGGGCTGATTTTTCAATCATCGAATAAATATTATCTGACGGATAACGTGTAAAGCGGCTAAATTGTAGCGTCATGCATACAGTGCAACTGACGCAGTGCTGTCAGTCAACTTATTTAGTCAACTTATTCTATAATTTAACCAGTTGATGATATTTATGCGTTGATTGAAAAATCGGCCCTCAGTGAAAACGCAGCTTTATAAAACATACAAATCATTCCATATTCAAAAAAAAACAATATTTAAATCGGTTTAGAATTCGAAATTTCAATTTTATTTGTTCTTGGATATTTGAATGAAAAACTTACCTTATACCTAGATTTTCTTTAGAAAATTCCTTGGAAATCTCTTAGATTACCTACTTAGCGAATATTTGCGAATATATACACGAATTACCGACATTGTAAACGAAACGAAACTTCAAATTTTGCAAACCATTTTGTCTACGTTTGTCAACCACTTCCTGATCTGATCTCTGATAATAACTAACAAGCGCAGCGTGGGACGTCCACCAACAAGATGGACGGACGTTTTGGTGAAGGCCGCAAGTTCAGGGTGGATGCAAGTCGCTTCCAACCGTAATGATTGGGCGTAAATGAGGGAGGCCTATGTCCAAAAATTCAAAAATGAAAAATTCCCAAGGGATAGAAAAAAAATCAACTTCGGAGCTCATTTTAAAATGTCTTTCACCAATAGAAAAGATACACTGTCCTTGATTAACATAGGATGCTATTTTCCGGATAAATGCAAACTCCCGCGGTATAGAAAATAGTAAATTTAACTTCGGGGCTGAGTTTAAAAAAAATTACCAATAGAAAGCTACACTATCCTTCATTGGTATAGGCTAGGCTACCTACTATTTATTCGGTAAAATGCGAAATTCCCGTGGGATAGAAAGAAGTCAATAAGTATCACTTGAGGGCTGATTTGAAAATTTCTTTCACCAATAGGAAGCTACACCAACCATTATTTACATAGACTACTTTTCTCCGTGAAAAAGCAAAATTCCCACGGGAAAAAAATAAGTGAATTCAACTACGGGGCTGATTTTAAAACTTCTTTTACCGGTACAAAGCTACACCTTTAAGGACATAGGCTACTTTTTCTCGGGGAAAATGCATAATTCCCGCGGGACAAAAATAAGCGAAAATTTGCATAGAATAAGGACAAATTTGTTGAAATTCCCACGGGATAGAGAATAAACGGGATTTATAATATTCACTAACTGATACTGATGATGATGAAATGATAATAATGATGGATCTTGCCGTTGCCGGATTTTTGTTTTATACAATGAAAGAGATGAAGAAGCTTTACCACAAATTGGAATTCTACGCGGACGAAGTCGCGGGCAAAAGCTAGTCTATATATATAAAATTCTAAACTGACTGACTGACTGACTGTTGATATATCAACGCACAGCCCAAACCACTGGACCTAGAGACTTGTAATTTTGCACATAGATACCTTATACAATGTAGGCATCCACTAAGGAAGGATTTTTGGGAAATCCCACGGGAACGGGAGAAAACGGGATTTATATATTCGATTCCGAGTGACCGTATCTCAGTAACTATAATAAGTAGACTCTTCAAATTTGATACACAAGTAGGTATTACATTAGTTAAAACATTCATTTCAGGATTTTTCAAAACTCCCACGGGATAAGGAAAAAAACGGGATTTATATGTTCATTTCAACGGAATCCTATGAACTATAATTACTAGACTCTTCAAATTTGGCATAGAAGTAGGTAATTATAATAGTAAAAAAAGGTTTTAAGGGTTTTTGGAAATTCCCATGGGATAAGGAAAAAACGGGATTTTTCGTTTTACTAGTCGTAGAAAGCTGAAATTCGACATGTAGGTTGCTTGGGGAGTGTAGAGGAGCATTAAGAGAGGACTTTCCAAAATTCCCACGGGAACGGGGAAAAACGGGATTTTTCGTTTTACTGCTCGTAGAAAGCTGAAATTCGGTATGTAGGTTGCTTGAGGAGTGTAGCGAAGCATTGAGAGAGGACTTTCCAAAGTTCCCACGGGAACGGGAAAAAACGGGATTTTTCGTTTTACTGGTCGTAGAAAGCTGAAATTCGGCATTTAGGTTGCTTGGGGAGTGTAGAGGAGCATGAGAGGGACTTTCCAAAATTCCCATGGGAACGGGAAAAAACGGGATTTTTCGTTTTACTGGTCGTAGAAAGCTGAAATTCGGCTTGTAGGTTGCTTGGGGGGTGCAGAGAAGCATTAATATGAGAGGAGTTTCCAAAATTCTTACGGGAACGGGAAAAAACGGGATTTTTCGTTTAACTGGTCGTAGAAAGCTGAAAGGGTATAAGCCACCGGTAAGCATAGTAAAACTGCCCTTAGCGAAAAAATGATTTTCCTTTTACCAGATTATCAACCTTCATATATGTAGTGCTTTCACCAAAAATTAAGCCTCAAATGCTTCTGGTTTAAAAAAAATGCATAAAAAGAAAAAACATTTTTATTTTTTTTTAGCCAAACTACTAACCCGATTTATTTGTAATTTGGATATATTGTAGATATAATTAAGGTCGCTTTTTGAAAAAAGTATGATTGATTTATCTTTTGAAAAAATAGTTTATATTTGAGTTGAAAGTTTAAAAAAAAAAAACTGGCGAGTTAGCGACATTTACCAAATTTATATATTTCATGTAAAATTTAATAATGTTTAACATATATTTTTTTCAAAAAAATAAAATGGGATTAGCAGTGTGAAAATATCGAATTTGTAACAGCCCATACATTCTCTCCATACAAAGCGAAGCTAAGTAGACAATAAATTATTAAGTACCTACCTATATATTTCGAACGCAATCTTTACGAATTTGAATTAAGAATGTGAAGTATTGCAATTTAAATTACTTTTGTGGCTATATACGGCTTGGACGTACGCATTTTGTAATATATCTCATAATAGGTACATATTCGTATTATTACGTAGTTGTACATACCAGCGATTTACATTGTAGCCATGACACAGCCGGCGTAATTTTAGTTCATTTATCAAAATATCCATACCTCTCGCGTTTTCAGATAAAATTGTGTCCTGTATGCTTAGTATAAGTTTTACTTCACCAAAATACTTCTCGATCGCGTTTACGTAAAAAAATCAATTACTATGGAAACATGGACAGCGCCTCCGCGCGCGCGCGTCAGTGTTTCCATAGAATTGAAATTTTTACGTAAACGCGATCGAGAAGTATTTTGGTGAAGTAAAACTTATACTAAGCGTACTGAAATATAAGGGCAGAGCACTTTAAAGACACTATAACTTCTAGTAGGTATCATCATTATCATCATCATTTCAGCCGAAACATAACATAGGCTCACACTGAACATAGGCCTCCCCCAAGGCTCGCAAAACTGATCGGCCCTGCGCCATCCGCATCCAATGTGGTCCCGCTGCCTTCATCAGGTCGTCGCTCCATCTTGTTAGAGGCCTACCTACACTGTGACTTCCGGTCCGCGGACGCCACTTGAGAACCTTTCGGCCCTATCGGCCATCAGTTCTATGGGCGATGTGTCCTGCCCACTGCCACTTAAGTCTAGCGATTCTTCGAGCTATGTGTTATGGCTACAATATAAATCGCTGGTACAACTACGTAATAATACGAATATATGTATTATGAGATATATTACAAAATGTGTACGTCCTAGCCGTATAGCCACAGAAGTAATTTAAAGTGCAATACGTCACGTTCTTAATTCAAATTCGTAAAGATTGCGTTCGAAATATATAGGTAGGTACTTAATAATTTATTGTCTACTTAGCTTCGCTTTGTATGGAGAGAATGTATGGGCTGTTACAAATTCGATATTTTCACAGTGTTAATCCCATTTTTTTTTTAAAAAGTATATGTTAAACATTATTAAATTTTACGTGAAATATATAAATTTGGTAATTTTTCGCTAAGGGCAGTTTTACTATGCTTACCCGGCTATACCCTTTGGCATGTAGGTTGCTTGGAGAATGTAGAGGAGCATTGAGAGAGGACTTTCCAAAATTCCCACGGGAACGGGAAAAAACGGGATTTTTCGTTTTACTGGTTGTAGAAAGCTAACATTTCAAAATTCATAAGTTTATACTGTAAATAGGCCGCAAAGGGCTCTTTAACCGACTTCAAAAAAAGAAGGAGGTTATGCATTCCACTTTATGTATTTTTTTATGTAGGTATGTTCACCGATTTCTCGGTCAATTGTGGACTGATTTTAAAAATACTTTCTTTATTCGAAAGAATATACCCCTGAGATGGTCCCATTGTCACCAAAATCAGGATCTGATGACGGGATCTCAGGGAAATCGAGGGCAACCCTCAAATTTTGTAGGCACGCATTTCGTTTTTCATATATTTTCTCAAGCTATTTAAGTGTTTGAGTCTGGTAGACATCATCTCATGTTGATGAGCTGATGATGGAAGGTAAAACTCCTTAATGGTTAGGAGTTGAGGATATTTTTTCAAATGTTATAGGTACGTATATACCGATAGTTGTATTCTTTCAGGATATCCAGGTGAGCTGATGATGGAAGGTTAAACTCCTTAACGGTTAGGAGTTATAGGAAGTGTCTTTTAATATCATATGCACGTATAGACCTTTAGTTGTATTCTTTCTGGTTATTCAGATGAGCTGATGATGGAAGGTATTTAATAACTCCTTAACGGTTAGGTCACACGACACCTTAACAAGATACTATGTATAATAGGTATAATATCAATGCTAAGTAGGTACACAGCGCTTCCAGTTACTCTAGTTTCAGTAGAAGGTAAGAAAACATTGAATTATACCTAATGCAGGACAGGGGAAAGTAATAATAGGTTTTATATTATTAACAAGCCTGGTTATTTTAGTGCCCGCTTCCGAATTAGTGAAAAATATTGTATATAAAGAAATACTGTAAAGGACCGTATCTACCTGAAGTTTAGTCGGGCTTGCTTGCACGCTTGCTTGCACGCTTACTTGCACGCTTTCTTGCACGCTTGCTTGCGTGCATGCATGCTTGCTTGCATCTTGCTTGAATGCTTGCTTGCTTGCCTGTATGCTTGCTTGCTTGATATCTTGGTTCTTTGGAATACTCGTGGTACACGCGAGCGAAGCCGCGGGCAAAAGCTAGTATTACATAAAAAAAAGTGTAAAACATTATGGTCTATGTCATTATAAGTACCTATCTATCTTCGAAAGAAAATAAAAATGTTCATTTAAAAACAGTCACAATTTCTCTGTATCTTCGTAGGAAAACTTTTGGAGTTCTTCTTGGAAGCAATGTTGGCATTTATAGCTGTTTAAATGTCGACTCATAGAGATTGATATTCACAAGGCCAATAACTGCACTGCACACAGTCTGCCCCCTAGTGAAATGCAGCGGAAGTCCGATCCCTTGCGACACTATATGTAACACTCAACGCTAATATATATAATAACAAATTTAGAACATTTACGCTTTAAAATATATGAAAAGACGGTGTTTTACAAACAAGACCCATAATAGCCCATTGTGTTATTCTCGAAACTATGTAAAATGGACTTCGGAATTCAGACGGTAAACCATATAAAAACATTCGCTTACATCGCTTAATCATTCGTACACTAAATTTATTCGGATCGAGCTAGCTATGACACTACGTCAGCAAGATTTTTGAATGAATTAATCTATTTATAATAGTACTGTTCATTAAACCATTAAGAGCAAACGCTTACTGATAACAACACTAACAACATAAGTCATAAAGTATTTAAAATAATGAAATCGAACGAACCTTTCTCGAAATTTTCCGACTGCTAACGGACGCATTCATGACTCGATAAATGCATCCATAATCGATTGGGCGTGTAGCAAAACTAGCAAATAGGAACACTTGACCTTCCAGGATGGCGGTACAAGTTCAAATTATATGTATGTTCACCTCCGTGGCAACACTAAATCACATCACTTAGTTATGTGTACAATGTAGTTGTCAAGTGATAAAAATGGCCTCTAAATCACTGTAATTTCTCACTCGGAACTCTCTACCGCACAGTACCCAACTAACATTCGACAGTTGCACTCGCGACTCGATCAAACAGAAGAAAGCGTTTGTATTTTTTAAACCTGCGTCGCGTCGGCGAATTGAATTTGTTATAGATCCGTGCGATCGACACCGTTTTACGGTTTGTTTTCTTTTATCGATAAAACGTTTCGTGTTTCGATTAACGAGCGGAGCGTGCGTCGCGCGTGTTGCCGCGTCGGTGCAACCATTCGCAATAAACCAAGTTTCTGTTGCCGTCGAAGAAAATGCCGCTGAGTTCCGGAGAGCTATGCCGGGCTAGCTAAAGCCTTACATTGCGGGCCGCGCGGCTTAACGAATTAGAAGTGATCGATCAAACGCCGCAATGTATCTAATGCTATTTGGTTTTTAGGGTTACCTCAGAAGGAAAGAAAATAAATACTTATGGGACCCGTGTGTTTATCTGTCACAGCAGGTCACAGCCAATTTGTTCTGCAGATTTAAGTTGAAATTTGGTACATTTTGATTACCGTGACCCAAACACGAATGTGTACCTAACGTAATGAACTGCTTGAATATAGAGCAATATAAAAAATGTGTGGTACCTACATACATCAAAATATGAATGGGCGGTTTGTAAAATCTCAGGCATATATTTTGTAACAGTGTTTATGGAAATAATTATAAAGTTATTTAAGAAAAAATATGAAAATCTTTGGTCCTGTTAATTGTGAAATAAATATTTCTTGTTCTTATTTTAAATTTTGCGACTAAAGTTAAAAAAAAGTTCTTTATTAGATTACTTACAGAAAAACTATGGTCTTAAAATGCCATGGCAGGATCTATCGTTACTGATAAAAGTGATACCTAACGCAACTCGGTGCGCGAGGCTGATTTGCACCTGGCCAATTTTTTCACATGGTGAATACGTAAACAGGATTAAAGAGCGCTCGCTACCTATTCAATCGAACTTATTCTCTTAGCAATGATTATTTATCCGCGATAGCCAACAACAATGGGACAATGGGAGACGATTAATCGCTTGTTCTTTTCTACTTATTATAGACCGATGTTAGCGCGACCAATGTACTCGTCCTTTTGTATCTATTGCTGATCAACACCAAATGAAGTTGTTATTCTATTTGTATTTAGAATACACAAAACAAGAATGTAAAAAAAAACAAATGAATTTGTTATCCTGTAAAATGTAGATATACAAGCCATGACGCATAGCGCTTACAAACTACTTGATGCATGAAAATTATACTGTCAGAGAGGTTTACCCAGTTGTTGTTTAACATATTTTACTGTAGTTTCAATTTTATATGTATCCAAGTAATTATCTTCGCCTAAGGACATATTATCGTATTCGTAAATTACAAGGCAGATAGTAGCGTTAGATTAGCCATTGTTAACCTTTTTTTAAACCCCGACGTAAAAAGTAGGGTGTTCAAAGTCTAAGTCATAATAGTCCAAATATCTTTATTCAATTAAGGCTTTAACAAGCACTTATGTATGTCGAAGAATCTACCACCGGTACCGGTTCGGAAAAACCCTATTGAGTAGAATCCGGCAAGAAACTCAACAAGGTATAATTTTTTTTCAAACATGTACAGTCAAGTGTAAAAATATGGGTGCACACAACTTGCTCATAAATATGTAACATAGCTCTTATGTCATCGAATTAAGTTATAGGTATATAACGATGGGAGGATTAAATCGATACTTATTTTTGCACTTGACCGTACAGTCGCGGAGTTAAGGTCGAAAAGTGACGAACCTCTTCATTCCGCTACTATACCTACTACAATGTTAATTAATTACATACATCTCAAGTATTTAACACAGCTAATTCTTTTAACACAGTAGATACGCTATTTGAAACTAGGGATCGCCAATGCGGATCGGAATTATTTGCGTTAATAAAGATAAAGGTATAAGATAAAGGTGTTATTTTTAAATGGCCAAAAATGCGTTGTTACTTTGGTGCAGCAGGCCGGAGCATTATTTAGGTTGTCTATAAGTCAAAATACATAGTTGAAAATTTATATACTTATATATTATACAAATGTATAATTTATGTATAATTCATTACTATAAGTAATTATTACTTCACTTAGGCTGGTCAACTATAGAAGTTTGACGGGCCGCAAGTGCGCTTAGATGAAATGAAATCTACCACTTTTTTCAGTTCATTGCCTGGCCGAGACGCTTGCAGCACAATGGTTACCACTTACCAGGCATCACACGTAATGGAAAGAAAATAAGCTCGCGGCGTCGCTGGTCGCACTTAATCGTGTCCTGGCTATAATGGAGATTTTTTTACTGTATGGTTAACCTTCTCGCAGCCACGTCAAAAAAACAACAGCGTGCCACCCAGGCCAAGCAACAATTTGCGCGTAAACAACCCGTCAAACATAAGGAATCCAAAAGTCCATGTCGATAAATATATCATGGTCAAAAAAAGATTAATGATAAGTATTAATCTAAATTGGTTTTGCGTTCTAAGCATGAGGAGGTAACAGACGGACAGACAGACAGAGACCATGCTTTGTCATTTATAATATTAGTGTAGATTTTAAAGTAAAACCCTTAATTTTTTTTTTTTTTTCTTTTTTTTCTTTCTGATTTTTGTCGAGGCTTTGAACACTCCAGGTGATCATGTCAGCCTCATGGGTGCTTACACAATTCCTTATTCAAGGGACATATCAATAAAATGGTAAATGCCGATTGCTTTGTCTGACAACGGCTCAGATAGCCAACAATTCACCTGGCCATTGTGCATGGAACCCAAATCCCCAAGAACTTTTCTCCTCAAGTCTGAATTCCGGACACACTCCAACAACACATGGATCAAGTCATCACACTTCTGACAATCATCACATAGTGGTGATGATTTAATTTTCATCATATATAGAAACTTATTTGTAGGGATGTGTCCGGAACGAACATATAGTTGCATTACATTTCGGCGTCCGACTGACGAATTTAAACTCGTTCGCTTTACAAGCCCGCAATGTAATAAGACTTGCACAATTTTTCTTGCTAGTCTAAACTTGGCTTAAGGAATATATAAATAAAAAACTATGCTCCTTTAACAACAACAAATAATGTAATTCACAATCATGCCTATCTTTACTTTTCGTCATCCGATGATTGCATTGCTTACATTTATAGTTTACAAATTTCTAGTCAGAAACAATTACTATAGAATTTCTAATGCGTCGATTACATTGAACAATTGAAAGCGACTAACATTACATTGTGGGCTACCGAAATCTCCAATCCGCAGGCTTATTGTCTAACGTTTCTGACGCTTGCCTTCGCAATCACTATCTCTTTCTCTCCAACGGTATAAAAGGATGACAGAAAGAGACGGTGAAAGCGAAGGCAAGCGACAGAAGCGTTAGACAATACGGCCTCAGGGCCGGATTATCAATGTAGAGGCCCCCAGGCAATGCAATTTTCAGGGCCCCCTTTTAGCCAATTATCAACCGCACTTTTCAAGAAGTTAAATCATATCAACTAGTACCATGCATCGAAAAATAGCAAGAACACTTATTGTCATGAAGGATACAAATATAGATATAGTTTGAGTCCAGGGAAAGGACCAGGATAGTTTTTATCCCGGAAAATTATATAAGTAGTTCCCGCGGGATAGCGTTAAACGAATTCTTCGCAGACGGAGTCGCGGGCAACACCTAGTGCTAATAATTTAGATCTATGCAATTTAAAAAGATTGTAGATCTGGTTAAAAAGATCATGTAGGTACTACCTTGGTGAGTTTCTTGCCGGATTTTTCTCAACAGGGTTTTTCACCGGTACATTCTGTGGGTGTGGGTGTGTCGGTGGTAGATTCTTCGACTTCCAAACGTGCTTGTTATAGTTTAAATTTTATAAAAATATTTTAACTTAGACTTGGCAATGTTTTTACCACCTGATGATAAGTAATTATGATGATAAGTGATCATGATCACCACCACTTGTGGACACCCGCAATCAGAGGGTTGCCGATATATTGCCTGCCTAGAAAACCAAATCCTTTGCCAGTGATTTCACTGCTGGTTTTACTCTTTACGCCAAAACACAGCAGCGCTAGCACTGCTGCTTAGCGGCAGGTTTAACGATTAAAGGTGGTAGTAATTTGGACGGACCTTGCACTAGACTCACCCATAGTAATCGAAATAGCCTGGAAATTATCTCATCTACTAATTTTAGCGCACATGTTTAAAAGGACATTTGTAACTTTTCACTAAAAATATACTAAACGGGGTTTGAGAACCCCAATTTCTTAAGGATAGTTGTCGTGATAAATATTCAGAACAAGTATGATTGTAAATTATTTTTAAAACAAAAACTCGCATTGAGTGGTAGATATAAGTATATTATAAAAAAATATAAAATGAACGAATGGGGACGATGACACCACCAATTAACTGACGTACTTTTTATGAGCTGACGAAACAGGATTCTCCCATAGATTTTGTATGGCAATCGCTAGTTATGTTTATGACGTTATGACGTCACTTTTGTGCTAACTCAATAGACTAAGTATTTTTCACCTCACTAGCTCGGAAAGCCCTTTTTGTTTGTTTGACATCTATTGAGAAAATCGCTTTTTATCCACATGTGAAGAAAGAGTTTTGACATTTGAAGGCAGCTTAAGTGATATTTGACGGCTAACAAAACGTAAAACGTTAAAAGTGCTGAATTTTTAACATCACAATTAATGAATTGCATCGAGTTAAAAACAATAAATACAGTCTTACAACTTCATTTTAATTCATAAATATCAGCATTCAACATTAACCTTCATTCTTGTTGTAAAAACGGATTAAATGTTATGACAGTCCAAGTAAGTCGATGTGCGAACAAAACGCATCCGAAATAATAAAAAAAAACTTAAGTCAAAACTTTTCAAGTCAACGTTAAATATTCGCATGTTTTTCTAGTTATTTTGTTATTAAAAATGAGTGATTCGAGTGACCAAGACGTATTAACACCTGTGGAATTACGGGAAACCGTGCAAAATTTGGAAATTCCAATATAATTTATTATGCTAATCCATTTGTTACTATAATGTTATGATTGTATATGTTGGTATTGGAGTAGTTCCATAAAGACTGGATATTCTTAGGCTATTTTGCATTGTTTTTGATTTTACCAATATTTCTATAGTACAAACCCTTTTTCTTATTTTCCTCGCTGTAGTGAGGTGAAAAGTTTTGTGTTATACACGGGTGAAAAGTTATTTTACGTCTCGTGTGTTGAAACACTCTCTATCGAAAGGATTCTATTTTTGAACCACTCGCTTCGCTCGTGGTCAATCATAGAATCCTTTCGATGGCTCGTGTTTCAAATGAACACTCGCAGGTAAAATAAAACTTTCCCCCCTTGTATAACAAATAACTATAGTTGTTTTAAAGCAGCTAAAAATCTAATTTTGCAGTTAATTGAATAGTTTGGTTTTTAGCGCAAAAATAAAGTGTTATTTTACTAGAGTGCGCGTCTTAGAATTATTGTTTTACGAAGTCATCATTCATCAACCATATAATTAAGGAGTCATTTTCTTTAGTGTTCATTTCCATAAGTATATAAAATTTAGTCGGTAATTTATTTGCGTATTTTTTCTTTACTAATTCAAGTTGAATCAAAATATATTTAGTCAATTTAGGGTTTAAAAAGCACTAATGAACGTCGAAAAATCTACCACCGGTTTAGAAAAACCATGTCTAGAAAAATCCGGCAAGAAACCCAACATGGTGTATATTTTGAAACAAATCTAAAATATTATTATATTAACATATTTAACTTATTTTTTTAACACATGGTAATTTCCGTGCCTGACGTGAATATGTTGATAAGTTCAAAACAGAAATTTATATAGATATCAACGTCTTCACGCCAGGCACGGATTTAACAGTCGGTCTTTTCGTGTCGGAGTCCGACTCGCACTTGACCGATTTTTTATTACCTACCTACAAGTTACCATATCTTCGGAAATATTATGTTTTATGTGCTTAGCATTTTTAAATAAAATAACGGCCTATAAGTATAAAAAATAATGTCAAGGTTCGATAACCTTTGGGTTGGTAACAACTTTTGTAATGTTAAAACTTGGCATTCAAGAATTTGCAAAGGTAAAGGACCGTTAGGTAGAAGATTAAAACTATGTAGGTATAGACGTGAAATTTTATTAAGAATTTAGTTCCGAGTTTATCGATGGTTTATGGATGGACCCAATAATATAAAGCAATAGGTACTTGCTTGCAGTACTTAAAGTAGGGTATTTTAATAATAGGATTGTCTAGTGCAAGTCGGACTCTCGCACTGAGGGTTCCGTACAAATTTTTAGGTAAACAGCTGTACCTCTAATAATCCAGTGTTAGCAGAGCCCTGTTTCTCAGTAAAATGTACGCTATGTGGGATCATTTTATATTGGTTTGTCGGGACCCCCTTAATATTTAATTTAGTTACATTTTTATTATTTGTTGTTGTAGTGGATACAGTAATAAACGATCGATGAAGATTTCAAGTATCTAGTTAATACCATTATAGAAATCGAAATCGTGTTAAAACGCTAAAAAAAATAAGTTTCTTGTGAGATGACCCTCCCTTAGTTTTTAACTTTATTTTATTTTTAGTATTTGTTATTATAGCGGCAACAGAAATACATCATCTGTGAAAATTTCAACTGTCTAGCTATCACGGTTCATGAGATACAGTTTGGTGACAGACAGACGGACAGTGGATAGTCTTAGTAATAGGGTCCCGTTTTTACCCTTTGGGGACGGAACTCTAAAAAGTACCTACTCTGGTAAAACCCACGCCGTCTGGAGACTGGTATTTTGGCCGGTGATATAACCTCTTTGCACCTTTGCACCTTAGTCAATTATCTCTTCATCCGGGTACGAAATTCAATGAACTGGCTTTTTGGAAGGTTATAGTCTTATGGTACCCATTCATGGCAGGTGTTTATTTTAGTGAGTTTAAGACTGTTTGAAAAAACAAGTTATGTAGGTAACGTCTTAATAGTAAAAGGCGTTTAGTTTGTCTGTACACCACTGTAAATCTTCTAATATATAAAAATTTCGTGACACGGGCCCAATTGCATAAGAAAGTACAACTTATATTACAAGCGGAACTCCCTTTCTAGTTAATATAACTGAAGCGAGAGTTCCGCTTGTAATATTAGTTGTACTTTGTTATGCAATTGGGCCACGGTGATTGTTATCAGTGATTTTTATGAAACTTTTTTATCTGTATTCGGTAGATCTGAGGCTATTTTTATACCCCTATTATTCTTCGCAGACGGAGTCGCGGGCAACAGCTATTCTAATATATAAAATCTCGTGTCACGGTATTTGTTATCGAACTCCTCCGAAACGGCTCGACCGATTTTGATGAAGCTTTTTTCTCCATATTCGGTAGGTCTGAGAATAGGTCGTAGGCTATTTTTTGTATGCCTACCTCTATTCTTCGCGGACGGAGTCGCGGGCAACAGCTAGTATTTCTTTCTATACATTTTTTATTCAAAATTTCAAAATGAAGTCGTGAGTCTCTGATGCGGTGTACTTTGAACATCGATCAAAATGTATGGAATCATTTTGCCAACCATAAAAAAATATATCAACATCATCCCGGCCTATATTCGTCCCACTGCAGGGCACATAGGTCTCCTCTCAGAATGAAAGGCCTTGGGCCGTAGTTCTTATTCATTTGGAACTTGACACACCATTGAATTGTAAAGGTTTCCTGGCGATGTTTTCCTTCACCGTATAGCTTTATGGTAAATTTAAAATATACATATTTATTATTTTATATTAGAAATAAAATAAATTCTAAAAGAAATTCAGGTGTGTTCGTTCAGTCAAACTAACCCATATCCGCCCGTCGAAATAGGTATTCCGGATTAAGTAATTTTAGAACATCATTAATTTTACCACCTAGGCTGCTACAAAGCAAAATGACAAGAACTGTACTATATTCATCAGCTTACATTTGCAAATATATGAGTGTCAACTGTCTTAGAAATTAAACTGCTCCACATAACTTAGAATTTCATAACCCTGCTAGTTTTCTTGATCTTACACCAAAACCCAAAGCGGTCTAAAATAATCTTCTTGTTACCTACCTTATCACGAGTCTGATATGTCGTTTATTACTTACAGGTACATTGGCATGGCGGAATCAGAAGAATGCATCAGCAGATTTTTCCAAGATGGCTCATACATTGCTATCGCCAAAAGTCCCAACATTATATTGTCGTCATCAAAAAGCCTGGACTCCTCCCAAGACTCCAGCCAGAATTCAATCGATGACGGAGACTTACTTAGCTTATCCTCACTCACCATTGAAGAGCAAGAACCAATCGAAATCGATCCATTCTACAATATAACTCCAAGAGAAATGCCTTTGTCACCTCACTACATATTTGAAGAAGAATTTTCAACTAACCCCTGGGCAATATTAATAGCAACCATCTTCTTAACAAAGACATCAGGCAAAACAGCCAGACCCTACATAAAGGCATTTTTTGAAGAATACCCCACGGCTTACCACGTTTTGAACGATTGTCCTGCATCCCTAGAGAGGTTTTTTAACAACTTGGGGCTAAGGAAACGAGGCCATACAATTTGGAAATTGAGTTATCAGTTCGTTTCGTCTAAATGGCGGCGAGCGAGCGATTTGTTCGGCATAGGAAAGTACGGGGAAGATGCGTACAGGATATTCTGTCTGGGTCACACGGATCTCGATCCCGGGGATAGGTATCTAAAGTTGTACCTGGATTGGCTGCATAAGACGGACTTTTTGAAGGACTGCGGTGTTGCGGACAGTGAATGTGTTATAGAAGATCCGGTGTTGAAATATTATAGAATTACTTTAAGGGATGTTTAATTATATGTACGAGTACATATATACATAACTCGTTCCAAACACATAATCGGTATGTTGTGTACGACGACTTTATAAAAGTCGATGGTTCTGTACTTTGTCTTGGTTATGAAATTAACTTACCTATCTATACATATAAAATCCTTTGTCCTGACTGACGGATCAACGCACAGCCTAAACCGCTGATCGTAGAGACCTGAAACTTGGAGGGTGTGTTCTTTGTATGACGTAGGCATCCGATAAGAAAGGATTTTCCGTAGTTCTACTTCTAAAGGGGTAAAAAAGGGGGGCAAAGTTTGTATGAGACATCGTGATTCCTTGGTCCAATCTACTTCAAATTTTGCATAAACATTCTTTAACAAAATTGATGGAAGACGTGTTTCGTATTTTATTGAAATTCATCCCTTGACGGGGTCAAAAAGTAGTAGAAAGTTATTTTGGGGGTGATTTGCTTCGAAGTTGATATCAATACTCCTTAGTGCTTTTGATTTAAATTACATTTTATTTTGACACATTGTAAACGAAACGAAACTTCAAATATTTCAAACCATTTTTGTCTACGTTTGTCAACCACGTCTTGATCTGATCTCTGATAATAGCTAATTATATGTATTAAGTATTTGCATTTCACCAAGCTTTTGCTTTTACAAGCGCAGCGTGGGACGTCCACCAACGAGATGGACGGACGTTTTGGTGAAGGCCGCAGGTTCAGGGTGGATGCAAGTCGCTTCCAACCGTAATGATTGGACGTCAATGAGGGTGGCCTATGTCCAGCAGTGGACGTCCTACGGCTGAAATGATGATGATGATGAAGCTTTTATGCGAGTTCAACCTTTTTCGAATAAAATCGTATTGAGTATTCAAATATCATTGTTGAACTCGCATAAAAGCTTGGTGCAATGCAAATACATATAAAATGCTTTGTCCTGAAGTCCTAAATGACTGACTGCCGGATTAACGCACAGCCTAAACCGCTGTATGTAGAGACCTAAAACGTGGAGGGTGTGTTCTTTGTATGACGTAGGCATCCGATAAGAAAGGATTTTCCGGAATTTCCACGGGATAAGGAATAATCGGGATTTATATATTTCATCAAGAGTGACCCTATGCCCATAACGAAGATTACTAAACTGTACAAATTGGGCATGCAATTAGACTATTAGAATATAAAGCGAATATAAAGAATTTTGAAAATTTCCACGGGATAAAGTTAAATCAGGATTTATATATGTAGGTACTCAAATCAACTGGACCATATCTCCGTAACTACAATTACTAATCTTTTCAAATACAGTATTAACGAAAATGACCATAACAACAAAAAAACTTATTGCAGGATTTTTGGAAAATCCTGTGGGATAGATAATCTCTGAAACTTCCGAGCCGATTAAAAAAAAAACTTTTACCAGTAAAAAGTTACACTATCCTTTATTGACATAGGCTACTTTTTTCCGGGGAAATGCAAAATTCCCAAGGGATAGAAAAAAGAAAATTCAACTTCGGAGCTCATTTTAAAATGTCTTACACCAATAGAAAAGATGCACTGTCCTTGGTTAACATAGGATGCTTTTTTCCGGATAAATGCAAAATTCCCGCGGTATAGAAAATAGTAAAATTAACTTCGGGGCTGAGTTTAAAAAAAAATCACCAATAGAAAGCTTCACTATCCTTTATTGGTATAGGCTACCTACTATTTATTCGGTAAAATGTAAAATTCCCCTGGGATATTAAGAAGTGAATTTCACTTCAGGGCTGATTTGAAAATTGCTTTCACCTATTAGTGAGTAGCTACACTAACCCTTACTTACATAGACTATATTCTCCGTGAAAAATCAAAATTCCCACGGGAAAAAAATAAGTGAACTCAACTACGCGGCTAATTTTAAAAGTTCTTTTATCGGTAGAAAGCTTTAAGGACATAGGCTACTTTTCTCGGGGAAAATGCAAAATACCCGCGGGATAAAAATAAGTGTAATTTTGCAAAGAATAAGGACAAATTTGTTGAAATTCCCGCGGGATAGGGAATAAACGGGATTTATAATATTCACTAACTGATACTCATGATGAAATGATAATAATGATGGATGTTGCCGGTGCCGGATTTTTGTTTTATACAATGAAAGAGATGAAGAAGCTTTACCACAAATTGGAATTCTACGCGGACGAAGTCGCGGGCAAAAGCTAGTATCTTTATAAATACGTGTATTGATTGTCGACTTTAAGTATCTACTAATCTATAGTGAAGTAATTTTAGGGTGATCCTTATGACAATATTTAAACAGATGGTACAGTTTTCCAGAAGGAGCACTTTTTTAAAAGCGGCGTATTTGTGCATGAAGGGTCCACGATAAAAAATGTCTCGTCGCCTTTTTTGAAAATTGATATTTTAATCTCAAAATGTAGAGCTCGCAAAGAACTATGACTTGCCATTGAATTAAATATGGATATCTGAAAACAATGCATATTTTTATCACTTAAATAAATGGTTACCATCTTTTACATCGTTATTGTTCGTGATGACTAAGTTTCAAACCGCCATACCTAACTCAAAAGTTACTTAGGTGACTGACTAGACATGTTCTTTCCGTGGATTCTTCGTATAATTATATATACGGTCGTGTCAAAAACGTGCACATTTCGGGAAAATGGGTGTTTTGGAAAAGTGTACGTATTTTTTTTTTGGCAAGTGAACATTGTACTTTTTTCGGAAAGTGCAATTTTAGGGAAAGTGGGTTTTACGCGTCGAAGCCAAAAACACTATCGGGTTTTTGATACTACTCTTAGACCTATCATAAGTGTTACAGGGATTACCTTAAAATATCAATACCATACAACGCAAACTTTGCTTTATTTCGAACTGGATTCAATAAGTAGATATAAGATAATAAGTAAGAAAAAGAATAGAGAGGTATTATTTATTTTATTAGCAGTACGGCTGCTCACCGAATCTAAGATTAAGTAAGTGCCACCCACCCACCGGCGCACCCGAAAAACTTTTTCGCTTTTAAATAATCTTAGAATAGAGAGGTATCTGTATCTGTGATATTATTGACAGCATTTGATAGGTACATTATAGCATTTTATTTTAGAGTGTGTTTGCGAAGCTTTAACTACAGGCGCTTACATTTTAATTCTAAATTAAATGGAGTATAGGTAACAACCATTAAAACCCGGAAATTTAATCAGATGACCCTCTTGCTCGTTTTTCTCCCTCTGATTAATAATAAATTAAAAAAAATGAAAAATAATAAATAGTAGCCCAGCAATATTAAGTATTATTATTTATTTATTCAAATCACATGCTTCAAGTGTTTTACAATTTTACAAGTTTTGAAATAAAATAACATGTGTATTTCAGTTTTTAGTACCTAACTTTTGAATAAAAAATAAAATATAAAAACATTGATTTGTTTGATTGCAACCAAATAAAATCCAAAATAATGTCCATTCAAATATAAGAAATATGAAGGTACTTAAGTTAAAAAGAGAAACAGTACAAAATAAATAAAATAATAGTACATTAAAAACGTACAGCAAGATGGAGCGATGACCTGGTTAACACAGGCACAAAACCGATCTATTTGGCGAGCCTTGGGGGAGGCCTATGTTCAGCAGTTGACGTCTTGTGGCTGAAATGAGGATGATGATGATGGATGACATTAAAAACGTAATTTTACCTATGTATACCTACCTACCTTGGTGGAACCCTGTCGCAGGGAGCCTCTGCTGTCCTTAACAAGATTGTTTTTAATAAGTGCGGCCTTTGATGCGGCAAACGCTGACTGCGACAGGGTTCCGCGGAGAGCCGCGCACGAGCTTGTCAAGGTTTATTATAATTATTTTAAACTTAAAGGTAGGCACGGGATTGATAGATTAGACAATGAACACTTTTAGAATTTAATTCTTAATTAGGTAATGTAATGCAATGTTAAGAGGGTTTATACCTGCTGAGCTGGCAACGTTGCATTTATGTTAGTTTTTCTCGATTATTCCATAAAAATTGAATAAAAATTAAAAATGTTTTGTATACAAATTGTTCTAATATATAAGTTAATGTGTCTACTGCAATAATAATTCGTGATAGACTTTTATTTTCTTTAAAAACGAACAAATTATTACCTAACGGTTTTTAAAGAAAATAAAAGTCTTATCACGAATTATTATTGCAGTAGACAAATTAACTTATATATTAGAACAATTTGTATACAAAACATTTTTAATTTTCATTCAATTTTTATGGAATAATCGAGAAAAACTATCAAAAATGCAACGTTGCCAGCTCAGCAGGTATAAACCCTCTTAAGTAAAACAATGCGCGGTTAATTTTCATTTTGTCAAAACCACATCAAGACTTGGTTCTTGTAAATACACCAAGACAAATTCAAACTGTATTTAGTCACGTTTAGCACGACGTGCTTGCAATAAATAAGGCACGAAATCACTTAATCTTTTATCTATCTTCTATCTATACTTTTTATAAATAAAAATAAATCACCGAAATATATGTACGCGCATAACTTCCGATCGACTGCACCAAATTGGATAACTCTTTTTTTGTTGCATTTGTTATTGAAAGGAAAAGGTTCTTGTGAAATAAATTTTAGAAAAAATTTAACGGGCCGAAGCCGCGGGCATCAGCTAGTTACTTATATTATATAAATAAAATGACTTTTAGTATGTGTTAAACTATTACAATTATTACTTCCACTTCTACGTGGGACAATGGGACGATCGCAACCTCCTTCGATTGCTAAGGGGCCACTCAAGCGGCAATAGGTTGAATGTCCAGCAATATGGCTGCCTTTAACCAGAATTGGGATTGTCTAAAAAAAACCAATGGCTTATGAAACTAATTTCAATATTTTTTTCAAATAACTCACTGCTTTTTAACCCCCGACACAAAAAGAGGGGTGTTATAAGTTTGACCGCTATGTGTGTCTGTCTGTGGCATCATAGCTCTTAAACGGGTGAACCGATTTGGATGCGGGTTTTTTTAATAGAAAGCAGGTTTCTTGGCGATGGTTCTTAGATAAGTTTCATCAAAATCGGTTCAGCCGTTTTAAAGTTATCACCTCTTTTGTTAGCTGCGGAAGGGATCTTAGACGCATAATGGGCCCTGACTTAATGTTCAAACATACGAGTGACATAATTGCGTTGGGGGTTTTTAAAATTTTGAATTTATAGTTATTTCAAAATTAATTATTGAAACTATGTACTTATTTTGGTTGATGACGTCAAAGTTTAATTTAGTGCCCCCCACACAGCTGCTTATTTGATAAATCTGTGTGCCAAATTTCACCAGAATCCGTCAAACCGTTTTAGCGTGAAAGTGTACAAACATCCACACATCCATCCATCCATCCATCCATCCATACAAACTTTCACGTTTATATTAATATAGGGTGAAATTTAAGTTGTGAAAGTACAAAATTAGTGTTTTTAACTCAGTTAATGCTGGACAACATAATGCACAAACTCAATTATTTTCACTAGTCTTATTTGGTTTAAGGTACATATAGGTAGGTATAGTATAAATCTTCCCAGGTGAATTTTTCACTTCGAGCCATTACATTAAATTTGAACCTTAATACTATGATGATACCGTTTGTTTTGAAAGATAAGGGTTCGAAGCGAAAAATTCACCTGGGAAGATTTATACTGAGTATACCTACATACATTAATCATTTATTGTAACTAAAAATAAAACAATTAAGAAATAATAACAATGAATAAAACTTAACTATAAACTAAATTAAAAACTAAACTAGATCTAAACAAACAAAAACAATACTATTACAAACTAAATTAAAAACTAAACTAGATCTAAAAAAGGCCCTTGCGGTATTGTGCCGAAGATGCTGGCGGCATTTCCTCGTTGAATCGCTAGGCTAATTCTTTGAGCGAGGTAGCTGCCAGCTCTTCGGTCACCGGTAGCATCTATAAGCCTCTTCGAAATCTCTTTGAAGAGGCTTAGTGCTCCTGGGCCCCACGGACCAAGGGTCTCGACACCGAAAGGGATGAAATTATATTCGGCGCCGAGACCCTATATTTACCAATTTTAGCGGTTTCGGCCGCCTCTGCTGCGGCTGCTGCCCTTGTGGATGTCCGGTGGATATGCGAAGGGGCTAGTGTGTCTACACAGGTTGCATCCCACAACAGAACCCTTCCCATACTCCACGGGATCAACGACATACCGTCTGGTCTCTTACCGTCGTCTCTTGAAATACCTGACGGCTCCAGGAGAGCCGGCACGTTAGCCGACGCAAGAGACCGACGAATAATGTCGTTAAGGGCAGCATGTCATGTCGGCAAGAGAGTCCGTTTGGTGTCCAAGCCGGTGTACCATCGCCCCAGACGTCAGATACCCATTTTCAAAACAAATTTGCTTGCAGCCGTTGATGTTTATTGCTATGGATTGTTATGGACAGATGTCTAGCCACTGCACGCAAACTGGGCCTTTAAGGTGGTTATCTGGCGCTTGGGGCGATAGTACATCGCTTCCGCAGGGGCAACGATGTGGAGCGCAGACCGGGACCCCAAGACGTAAACAAACTGCGAAACGGAGAGTATTGGGGTCAAGAAAAGTGCCAGCGGTTGCAGATGGGTGTGCGTGGAGCCAAAAACCAGCCTCTTTTGTTCTTACTGCTAGAAGTCTGGCTCGTTCTGCAGTACAACACTGGTCAAGAAGGGAGTCAGCGGTTAATTTGCATATTATGTCGTCCCAGCACCTTTGAAAATTTGGATTATCGTAGTCCGTTTTTTAAGGGGAATTCTTATAAGGAGAGGTATATATTTCTGAGTTCAGCAATGCCACTTGGTCCAAATGTTATACACGTCCACCTTAACCCAAAACACCCGAGAGCCAGATTGAACTCCGCGACATGTGGGGGGGAGGGGGGGTCAAAATACAGAGCTCCCGGCGTTCAAGAAAAAAAATCTGGCGGATTTGTTTGGACCTTTGAATCAAGTTTGGTGTCATTATCAGGTAACTAGATGATGCCCAGTTCATTTCCCATACCAGTTTTATTAGAGTTCCGTAGCAAAATATGACGCAATACTTAAAATAATAAAATTTTAGTAGTGACACAATGCAAACAATCCCTTATATTTTCAGATTTTTGTATGAAACTTGGTTTATAAAAAATACTCTCTGAAAGCCCATTTAATGCAGATTATAAAAACATTAACAATAAACACACATTTAACTATTTTCAATGTAAAATAAAATAATTATTGCAAATACCTAATAGAGCCGCATACAACGGTTTATTTTCGAACTACTATGGAACTTTTCATATGTACTTCCTGGCTATCACGACTGTTATAGTTGGATTCCTTGTAACGCATAAAGCACGAAACTCTTGATCGTATAGTGCTAAAGTGTTGGAGGGGGGAGGGGGAGCCAATCAAAGACGGCGGAATAACAGTTTGGTTTTCACGCCATCATTCGATAAGTACTGGACCGATTTACAAAATTTAAATGATTTCTTAAAGGTATGCTCCGTGTTTCGTCCACATATATTTTAGATGTATTTATTACAGTTAATGAGTTATGTAAAATGAAATATTGAAGTTTACAGAATTTTATTTACAATTTCCTCCACAATTACATAATTCAGTGCATTTAAGCTGGCGTTTGGAGCACTGCAATTACATTTGGTACTGCAAGTTTCAAGCACCTACATCTAATCAATTCTAAGCATGCTTGAGCAGCCATAGGACTTTGGGTCCACAGTGGTACCCAAACTACTCCTTTTTTCTGCCAACCCCATTCGGATGGGCAAGGAATATTCTGATTTTTTATTAGGCACTGCCCCCAAACATAAACGGCCTGTAAAACTGCCCTTAAGATATGTTGTTTGAGGGCAGCTTCTGTAGGAGGCAAATTTTCGATTTGCCTATCCTTTTTGGTAAATAAATACTTGCGACACTAATTTATTGTCTCCGAGGGGCATGATCTGAAAAACAAATACTCTTAGATAAAGGATACACGCAACGCACGCAAGTTCTGGATAAAAGTATATATTATTAAATAATATCGTTTTCTTACCTGTCATACATTGTTATAACAAATTTTTGAATTTCAGGGTCCGCCCTGTCATATTCCCCTATATAAAGTGCTTCAAACCTTCGTGTGACATTCGGATATGCCTTCCATGCCTCAAACGCGGTTTTTTTCCCTTCCGTTAAAGGATGAGGTTGTGTCACATCCGGTAAAAGAATGGAATAAGGGCAAAACGTGTGGTCTTTCAGGGCCTGAAACAAGAAAGAAGACCATTACTTTAGTATTCAATTTGATTGATCTTGTCATGAAATTGATTGGGGTACTAATAAGTCCGTTACCTAAACATGAAGATATAGTGTGACACGCCAGGTATTGATGATTTCGTCCTGTTCCGATGTGCACCCATAGTTCTTCTAGGCCTTCTAAGCTTTGGAAGATGACAGATGTCGTTGTACTAGCCATATCCGAATGTCACACGAGGGTTTGAAGCACTTTGTATAGGGGAATATGACAGGGCGGACCCTGAAATTCAAAAATTTGTTATTATAATGTATGACAGGTAAGAAAACGATATTATTTAATACTATATACTTTTATCCAGAACTTGCGTGCGTTGCGTGTATCCTTTATCTAAGAGTATTTGTTTTTCAGATCATGCCCCTCGGAGACAATAAATGAGTGTCGCAAGAATTTATTTACCAAAAAGGACAGGCAAATCGAAGATTTGCCTCCTACAGAAGCTGCCCTCAAACAACATACCTTAAGGGCAGTTTTACAGGCTGTTTATGTTTGGGGGCAGTGCCTAATAAAAAAACAGAATATTCCTTGCCCATCCGAATGGGGTTGGCAGAAAGAAGGAGTAGTTTGGGTACCACTGTGGACCCAAAGTCCTATGGCTGCTCAAGCATGCTTAGAATTGATTAGATGTAGGTGCTTGAAATCTTGCAGTACCAAATGTAATTGCAGTGCTCCAAACGCCAGCTTAAATGCACTGAATTATGTAATTGTGGAGGAAATTGTAAATAAAATTCTGTAAACTTCAATATTTCATTTTACATAACTCATTAACTGTAATAAATACATCTAAAATATATGTGGACGAAACACGGAGCATACCTTTAAGAAATCATTTAAATTTTGTAAATCGGTCCAGTACTTATCGAATGATGGCGTGAAAACCAAACTGTTATTCCGCCGTCTTTGATTGGCTCCCCCTCCCCCCTCCAACACTTTAGCACTATACGATCAAGAGTTTCGTGCTTTATGCGTTACAAGGAATCCAACTATAACAGTCGTGATAGCCAGGAAGTACATATGAAAAGTTCCATAGTAGTTCGAAAATAAACCGTTGTATGCGGCTCTATTAGGTATTTGCAATAATTATTTTATTTTACATTGAAAATAGTTAAATGTGTGTTTATTGTTAATGTTTTTATAATCTGCATTAAATGGGCTTTCGAAGAGTATTTTTTATAAACCAAGTTTCATACAAAAATCTGAAAATATAAGGG
Organism: Archips xylosteana; assembly: GCA_947563465.1. Lineage (NCBI taxonomy): Eukaryota > Metazoa > Arthropoda > Insecta > Lepidoptera > Tortricidae > Archips > Archips xylosteana. Next base: position 7,672,682 of record OX387363.1, read on the forward strand.
ATTGTTTGCATTGTGCTACTACTAAAATTTTATTATTTTAAGTATTGCGTTATATTTTGCTACGGAACCCTAATAAAACTGGTATGGGGAATGAACTGGGCATCATCTAGTTACCTGATTACGACACCAAACTTGACTCAAAGGCCCAAACAAATCCACCAGAATTTTTTTCTTGAACGCCGGGAGCTCTTTACTTTGACCCCCCCTCCCCCCCACCTGACGCGGAGTTCAATCTGGCTCCCGGGCATTTTGGGCTTGGTTGCACGTGTATAACATTCGTACCAAGTGGCATTGCTGAACTAAAAATTGGCGTACTTTTTCCCCTTAAAAAACGGACTATCGGGAAAATTTTGGTCAGGGTATGCAATTCGCCAGGCACTTTTTGCGTCCACCAAGCCCGAAGTCTCATTGTATGTAGGTAGGATCTTACTTATGAGACTAGACGAGCTATGGGCTGACGACAAAAAAGCCGGTAAAGCAACACTAGACCATAAACTAGAAAATAATTACTACCGTCATTAGTCACTGGTTTGAATATAAGCGTGACTTCAGTAGAGAGAACATAAAAAAATTCTATGATTGCATTAGCGCATTGTCATTTGCTGAAGTGTATGAGTTCCATGACCTTGTTTTATTGTTCTTTAACCTATGTTTCCCCAATATCAGGGTTAAAATTGTCAATAAACCAATTAAAACTAGATGGATTACAAAAGGGTTAAAAAGAATTTGTAAAATTAAGAGACAGCTTTATTATCGATGTTCTAAAATAGGCACTAATAAAAAAGAGAACTGCAAAAAATATAAACTTTATAGCCGAGCGTTAAAAAAATGTATGATTACTGCTCAACGGATAATAGTATTTTATGCAACGGTTGTATAAGTGAGGTCTTAAAAGGCGAGTGACGTGAGTTGCGATACGAGCGAATGCGAGTATCGCAATGGAAGACGGCACGAGCCGTTAAGACCAAATTATACACCGTTGCATACAATATTTTTTCTACGACTCGACTCTGCTGTTCTGGACTGTACCCTACTGTAGGGTACAGACGGGTACAGTAGGGTAAAATAGGGTACAGTAGGTTACAGTCGGGTACAGTAGGGTACAGTCGGGTACAGTAGGGTAAAATAGGGTACAGTAGAGTACAGTCGGGTACAGTAGGGTAAAATAGGGTACAGTAGAGTACAGTCGGGTACAGTAGGGTAAAATAGGGTACAGTAGGGTATAGTCGGGTACAGTAGGGTAAAATAGTGTACAGTTGGGTACAGTAGGGTAAAATAGGGTACAGTCGGGTACAGTAGGGTAAAATAGGGTACAGTAGGGTACAGTAGGGTAAAATAGGGTACAGTTGGGTTCAATCGGGTACAGTAGGGTAAAATAGGGTACAGTAGGGTACAGTCGGGTACAGTAGGGTAAAATAGGGTACAGTAGGGTACAGTCGGGTACAGTAGGGTAAAATAGGGTACAGTAGGGTACAGTCGGGTAAAGTAGGGTGAAATAGGGTACATTCGGGTACAGTCGGGTACAGTCGGGTAAAATACCCTATTTTACCCTACTGTACCCTATTTTACCCTACTGTACCCGACTGTACCCTACTGTACCCTATTTTACCCGACTGTACCCTACTGTACCCGACTGTACCCTACTGTACCCTATTTTACCCTACTGTACCCGACTGTACCCGACTGTACCCTATTTTACCCTACTGTACCCGACTGTACCCAACTGTACCCTATTTTACCCTACTGTACCCGACTGTACCCTATTTTACCCTACTGTACCCGACTGCACCCTACTGTACCCTATTTTACCCTACTGTACCCGACTGTACCCCACTGTACCCGACAGTACCCAACTGTACCTTACTGTACCCGACTGTACCCAACTGTACCCTATTTTACCCTACTGTACCCGACTGTACCCTATTGTACCCTATTTTACCCTACTGTACCCGACTGTACTCTACTGTACCCTATTATACCCTACTGTACCCGACTGTACCCTATTTTACCCTACTGTACCCGACTGTACCCGACTGTACCCTACTGTACCCGACTGTACTCTATTTTACCCTACTGTACCCGACTGTACCCAACTGTACCCTATTTTACCCTACTGTACCCGACTGTACTCTATTTTACCCTACTGTACCCGACTGTACCCTACTGTACCCGACTGTATCCTACTGTATCCTATTTTACCCTACTGTACCCGACTGTACCCTATTTTACCCTACTGTACCCAACTGTACCCTATTTACCCTACTGTACCCAACTGTACCCTACTGTACCCTATTTTACCCTACTGTACCCGACTGTACCCTACTGTACCCTATTTTGCCCTACTGTACCCGACTGTACCCAACTGTACCCTATTTTACCCTACTGTACCCGACTGTACCCTATTTTACCCAACTGTACCCGACTGTACCCTATTTTACCCTACTGTACCCGACTGTACCCTACTGTACCCGACTGTACCCTACTGTACCCGACTGTACCCTACTGTATCCTATTTTACCCTACTGTACCCGATTGTACCCAACAGTACCCTACTGTACCCTATTTTACCCTACTGTACCCAACTGTACCCTATTTTACCTTACTGTACCCGACTGTACCCTACTGTACCCTATTTTACCCTACTGTACCCGACTGTACCCTACTCTACTCATACTCAACTCAGCAGGTCTAAACTGGGCTTTAGTGTTGAGTGTACCCTACATTTAATATTATGTAGCAGCTAGGTGTATCGTAATAACGACATTACGACACAAGTGCTGTTATGGCGAATAGATTAAGTATAGACTTTCTGAAGTCATATTATCTATGTTCTTATATATTTGTTCGCGACCATGTAAAAAACAGATAAAAGTACAGGAGTAGGAAAATAATAATAACTACATATACCAGGCAAAAAATAAATGTAGGGCTACTTGGGAGATAATAAAGTGCAATTTAAGATCGAATAAAAGACACAATAATCTGAAACAAATTATAAAGGATAATGTAGTGTACGATAAGCCAGCTGACATTTGTAATGAATTTAATGAGTTCTTCATAAACACATCAAGCACTGAGACTTCTATTCCACAGAACATTTACACCAAATTCAACAGCAGTAGTTTAATGAACAGCATATATCTTGCCCCTATCTCAGAAGACATGACACTGAAGATTATACGGAGCTTAAAGAACACTAACTCGACGGGATATGACGAAATTGGTACTAATCTCATTAAAATGTGTGTAAACTTTATAGTTTCCCCTTTGGCATATATTATAAATCTGTCCATGGAAAAAGGCCAATTCCCTGACAGATTAAAGCTTTCAATAGTTAAGCCACTATTTAAAAAAGGTTGCGAATTTTCCATGGATAACTACAGACCTTTTACGTTTAATCCAGTGATGGTTAAAGTGTTTGAAAAGGTTATGTATAACAAAATCAATGAATATTTTTCAACATATTATCAAAAAATCAATATGGTTTCCGGAAGAATAGCTCCACGTCGTTAGCTTGTTTTTCTCTTATAAAAATAATCACTGAAAGTATTAATAATAAGATTCCAATTGCAGTATTATTTCTGGATATGAGCAAGGCTTTTGATTTTGTTTGCCACAAGAGGCTATTGCAGGTACTAGATCACTACACTACGGTATAAGGGGTAATGCCAAGGCGTGGATTAAAAGTTACCTTGAAAATCGACAGCAATGCACTGAAATAACAACTATAGCTAAAAATGAAAAAGTGGTGTCTAGATCACATCTCAAAGGTAAAGTCGTCGGTGTCCCCCAAGGATGCGTATTAGGACATCTGCTATTCTTAGTCTATATAAATGAGCTGCCTTCCTCCATTACCCATCCATGCATCCTTTTTGCAGATGACACAACTATTGCTATTCAGGGTCGCAGTAAAAAATCATTTGAGTCTGACATTACTGGCGCTCTGGAACAAGTAATACAATGGCTGGAAAGTAATAATTTAAAGATCAACGTGAATAAAACGAATCTTATGCAGTTCCAAACACATAGAACTAAGCCAACTTGGCTATTAAATATAAAAATGAAGTTATCACCGAGACAGTTGTAACAAAATTTCTTGGTTTCACTGTAGATAAGTTTTGTAACTGGAAGCATCACATAGAAAATGTATGTACAAAAATTGACAAATTCTTATTTCCATTAGCTAGGGTAAAAAACATAGCGTCACTGGAAGCAGCACTTTGTTCGTATCATGCCTACGTGGCCTCGGTACTGAGATACGGCATTCTGTTATGGGGTAACTCGACAGACGTCGATCGCGCATTTAAAGCACAAAAAAAATGCATTCGTGTACTATGCGAAGCGGGATATCGAGATTCATGTAAGCCACTGTTTAAAAAGCTACGTATCATACCGTTGCCCTGCTTGTATATTAGAGAAGCCTGTATATTTGTAAAAAGACATCCTGAGTTCTTCCAAACCAGAGCCCAGGCTTACAACTCCAGATGTCGGGGAAGGGATGAACTGGCGCTACCAAAACCTAACATTGGTATATTTAAGAAAAATGCGTACTATATGTCTATGAGGCTTTTCAATTCATTGCCAGATCATGTCAGATTGAAAGAGGACAAATGTTTTGTATTAAATATTGACAAATATCTCATGCAACATTGCTTTAACTTCGTTAATTAATTTTTTAAGTCTGATGATAAATGATAATTGTATTCATACTGACATTAATATTTTTTTTTTTTGGATTCCTTAGACATTATATATTTTTTTTCCCTTCTATATTAAAACCAGTTTGACAATAAATGTAACCTTAGACTATAAGATAAATTTTGAATATTTGTATGTTGCATGTGCAACAGAATATGTCTGGACATCAAATTTTATTAACATCCATATTATGTAACTATGGTTCTATGCATAGTGAAAATAAACGGATCACTCACGTCTCAAAACGAGTTTAACTCGACATGTTTCGGGCTAATCCGTAGCCGTTTATTTTCACTATGAGTGAGTCTCACGGTAGTTTCATGTCATATTCTATGCAAATAAATATTATATTATATTATTATATATTATATTATTAGAAATTTTGCGAATCCCTAGGCCACCGTATCGACTGGGAAGGGATCCTTGGGTCCAGGACTGCTTGTTTAGCTGTATATTAAGAATGCTTTCTAAATTAATTTTGATTAAAATGTATATTTGTGTTAAAAGATTTTGATGTTTCCAAAGGGGGCAGCAACGAAGCACATAAGTCAATTTTGGGACAAAAAGGCAAAAATTTATTACAGAAAGAGCATAATGCGGACCAATTTCCAAAAGGCGATGACAATGATTTTTGAATTTTGATAGGTACATTGAGATCGTAATTGCATTTGAACAAAGTACCTACTATTAGTTCAGTCGCCCGTAGAACATTCATATTACCAAAAAAGTAACCGTTCGCCTGTTTGAAATCCTTAAAGATTTCATCATTTTATGTACTAAAACCAAAGTCTTACAGATCCTAACCTGCCGTGACTATATAAAGTGTAAAGTCAAAAATCGCCACTTTTACCAAAATGTACATTTCGAGGTAACTGTACCGTTTCACTACTGTCGTGTTATACAGCTTTGTGTGATTACGAAACGTCATCGTAAGACCGTCTAACATTGCCGAACACAATTTTAAGACCAGATGAAAACCTGCCATTTTGATAAAAAATTACATTTCTGAGTAACTGTTCCAAATTAATACATGTGATAATAGGCCCTCTGAATAAACCCTATACTTATTAAGACCGTTTCTTTTGCCGGTTTAGATTTTAAGACTGATTTAGTCCGTGATGAAAAAATGCGATAAGTACAATTTCAGGACTGAATTCGAATTGGATTAAATTGAAAACTTGTACCTAGTTGATTAAATTATGGAAAACATCGATCTAAGAAAAAAAATAACACCAAAAGTATTAAAAAAATTGAAAAAAAAATATTGACTCGAAAAAAACCACGAAAATAACTTGTGAATGTTCTCTTAGAAAAAGTTGGCCACCGAAACTATTCCACAACAACAATTACACGGGTTGCGATTCGATTATTTTGAAGTTTTTAAACTACAACAGTTTTTTATATTTATAAATATAAATTCTTAAATTTAACTATAGAATAAGTAATTGACACAAAGTAGATAACTTTTATGTTAAATTGAACCTTAACATTTGGCATGGCTACTTTTCACATACAAGTCATCTTATTTTATTTTATTTTATTTTTTATTTTATTGAGAAGAGAAACAAACGGTCATATACAAGAATGTGTACAGAAATACTTATGATTAACATAAGACCTACAGTTTCCTTAAATTGTAAAAGTGCTAAATACAATATAAAAAGGATTATAATTAAAATTATTTTAAAGTTAAAATTATTTTTATTTTATGATAATTTTATGATGTTGGATTCTTTAGTAAAGATGTTATTGAATTTTGAACATTTAATTTTGGATATAAAGGTAACTTACTGCATATATTATTTCATATATATCATATCATTTCTGCATATCTTATATTTGGCTAATCAACTTATCTTCTACATTTGCTGGTAAAAACTAGCCAAGTCAAATATTAAGCTTCAATGTAACATAAGTTACCTACCTTATGTAAATTTTTCTATAGTTGATTATATTTATAAATATAAAGCAGTAGAAAAACCAAAGAAATAGAGTGTTATACTTGTTTAGGATGTTATTTTTTCTTACAAATAGATTTCAGTATTACCTGCAGAACTTGGCACCCATTTAAATCTCAATCCTTTTGTCGGTGAAGTCCACAATCAAGCACATTTTTAGTATCGAACTTGGCTAACATTTTTCACATTTACGTTTTTGGTGGGATACAATTTAAAGCGTAGCCTTTAAGCAGAGTTTAAACCTGCAAGAAAAAAAACATGCAAGTTGCATTACATCGCGAGGCAATGAAGCGAACACGATTCAAGTGGTCAATCCAGACGATTTTTCTTGCTAGTCTAAATTGGGCTTAAAGATCGTGACCCACTGTAACCATTAACTCTTCATAATATGGTAGTTATTTACACTTCTAGGTTACCGCATTGTTTTGCTACTGTCATGTGTCTTGTAAGTCATGTTATACGCGTTTTTGTTTGATTTTGTCACATAAGAGTAAGACTATGGAAAGAAGCCGTACGCAAATTTAAAACCACATTTATTTAGTCCGGCCATTATGTATTTACATTTTTAGGATACGATTTCAAATTACATTTTAAGACCGCTTTTGTGGCTGGTTTAGATTTTAGGACTCATTGAATGGTCCTTGCGATGAGTGAGATTTCAGGATTTAATTAGATTTTGATTAAATTTTAAACTTTTACCAAATTGATTTCAGTTAGAGAAAACATTGCTTTCAATAAAAAATAGGTTCATCAAGTTGCATATCATCATCATCATCCCAGCCTATGTACGTCCCACTGTAGGGCACAAACCGCCTCTAAGAATGAAAGGGCTTGGGCCGTAGTTCCCACGCGCGCCCAGTGCGGATTGGGAACGTAACACACACCATTGATTTTCTTCGCTGGTGTATGCAGGCTTCCTCGCGATGTTTTCCTTCACCGTAAAGCTCATGGTGAATTTCAAATATAAGTTATAAGTACATGCAAAAAAAAAATCAACCCTAAAAATCATTAAGTACTTACTTAATCTGTTCGAATTTGGTGCCTCAGCGCGAGCCAGCAGGAATGATAGAACCCAAAAATATAATAGATGTATGTAAGTGCAGTACAGACATAGGTAGTTAGGTTGATGATTGGGCCCATTATCTTTTACAAAATATTGCTTTTCCCGCTCAGAGACGTTGATTGTTAAGGAATACTTCTGACTTTTGATGCTTCACCATCAGTTCCACTTAGCCATATTTTACGCATTTCGACGAGCTCATATTGATTAACAACTAGCTTATCTAGTTTAAAATGACGCGCAGCACCACCGCACTCACGCACAGGATTCGAAACTCAATTCAAGCTACAATAGACTCTATTATAGCTCGAATTGAGCTCCAAGTCCCGTGCGCAAACTCGGTGGTAGGGCGCGTCATTTCAAACTAGACAAGCTCTACCTACTTTAAAAAGTAAACCCCTACTTTAAAATAGTCGAATCGCAACCCGTGTAATTGTTGTTGTGGAATAGTTTCGGTAGCCAACTTTTTCTCACCAGTAGCAATTCATGAAATGGTGATTTCTAAGAGAACATTCACAAATTATTTTCGTTGTTTTTTCAAGTCAATATTTTTTTTTTCAATTTTTTTAATACTTTTGGTGTTATTTTTTTTCTTAGATCGATGTTTTCCATAATTTAATCAACTAGGTACAAGTTTTCAATTTAATCCAATTCGAATTCAGTCCTGAAATTGTACTTATCGCATTTTTTCATCACGGACTAAATCAGTCTTAAAATCTAAACCGGCAAAAGAAACGGTCTTAAAATAAGTATAGGGTTTATTCAGAGGGCCTATTATCACATGTATTAATTTGGAACGGTTACTCAGAAATGTAATTTTTTATCAAAATGGCAGGTTTTCATCTGGTCTTAAAATTGTGTTCGGCAATATTAGACGGTCTTACGATGACGTTTCGTAATCACACAAAGCTGTATAACACGACAGTAGTGAAACGGTACAGTTACCTCGAAATGTATGGTATAAGTGCCGATTTTTGACTTTACACTTTATATAGTCACGGCAGGTTAGGATCTGTAAGACTTTGGTTTTAGTACATACGACCGCTTTAGCCTAGTTGGTAGTGACCCTGCCTACGAAGCAAGAGGTCCTGGGTTCAAATCCCGGTAAGGGCATTTATTTGTGTGATGAGCACGAATATTTGTTCCCGAGTTATGGATGTTTTCTATGTATTTAAGTATTTATTTATCTATATAAGTATGTTTATCGTCGTCTAGTACCCATAGTACAAGCTTTGCTTAGTTTGGGACTAGGTCGATATGTGTTAGATTGTCCCCTAATATTTATTTATTTATTTATTTATTTACATAAAATGATGAAATCTATAAGAATTTCAAACAGACGAACGGTTACTTTTTTGGTAATTTGAATGTTCTACGGGCGACTGAACTATATGAACATCACTCGTATGTTTGAACATTAAGTCAATGCCCGTTATGCGTCTAAGATCCCTTCCGCAGCTAACAAAAGAGCTGATAACTTTGAAACGGCTAAACCGATTTTCAAAACTCCAATCCCTTTCTAAATTCGCCATGATAATACCTGTGTGACAAAACCCTAAAGCCCTCCACAAACCAAAGCGCGGGGCGCCGACAGAGCGCGCCCAGCGCGCTCTATAGCTCTGAATCATATACGCTGTGCCGCGGCGCCGGGGTGTGTCACAGTATATATGATTCAGTGTTACAAAGCGCGCGCTGAGCACGCTCCGCGGCGCCCCGTGCTTTGGTTTGTGGTGGTCTAAAGTGCAATACTTACATGTAGTCAGTGTTGGTCCAGGAAATTAAACTGACTTAATTTTATCAATGGCAACACGCTTTGCAAAACTACCAACTACCACGTGCTTCTTTGTAATTATGTTCTTCTAAAACGTGTAAAATAAACAAAATTTGGTATATTAAATGAAAAGAAATTTTCATGCAAAACAGCATTTCAATAAAGCAAATTTCAAAAATAAGTATGTGCTTATACTTATGTTGGCTCAACAGGCGTAATTACATATTTAATTACCTTGTTTTGAACAAAACAAAACATACTTTGGCTTTTCCTATTATTGAGGTGAAATTTTAATAACCGGTCTAAATCTGTTTGTCGATTAAAAATATATAATTATTTGTTAACATCACGATGCCCATAACTATTACACTTCTATTTCAGTCTGTCATATCATAATACGACGCTCGGTAGTGTTCATGTAGTGTTTCATTTGCTTATGAAATCAAGACGAGAAGGAATCACTTTTATTCGCAAATTATTATAAAAATAATGTTTTTGTTGAGAGTAATAGTAGTTTCGTGAAAAACAAGCAACTATATTAGTGAAGTAAAGTAATGTGAAAACGAAAATAAGATCGTACGTTCACGATGTTTCAAACATTCCCGCCATATTCTTATCCATAAATAAACCAATAGAACGCTATTCGTGATACCAACCTCTAGAAAAATGCCGGAGTGATTACTCGCCGCGTTGTTGGCAGTAGTGTCGACTGTGGCAAATGGTGGATTGCGTTGCTTTTTCTCGTGCTCTGTGTAAAATATTTACGTAAAATAGTGTTAATTTAGCGGTGCAGTGTTTCTGACTAATAAAAACATGTCGGAAACACTGCCGAACACCAAAAAACAAGTTCCGAGGCAGCTGGTGAGTGTTTATTGTTAAATTTTTACGTATTTAGTCCCGGGTGACGCCATGGTGGCTTTATCTGGGATCACGTAAACACGAAATGGTGCATCGCTGCATCGTGTATCGATTAATGAAACTTATGGGAATGTGTTAGAAATATTATCAGGGTATATGCTTTCAATGATGATCATAGTCAGCGAGGGTCATCGGACTCAGTTTTTTTGCGATCACGCCGCGACCGAGTTTAAAACGCGGCGGCCGTATGCATTCGCGCATGCGAGAAGGAGTCAAAATCTATAATAGTTCCGTAGGCCGCAGCACTGCGAAGTAGCGGCGTTTGTGTGGACAAGGTGCGTGCAGCAGCTTTGACGGTTTCTGAGCATCTGGTAGGGACATGAAGGCGTTTCCTGCGGGTTAGAGGAGAGGGCAGGCGGCCAGGGGCGTGCGCTGTGGCTGCGATCGGCCGACTAGCCGAGTACTCGACAGCAACACGGTTACTCTTCGCTTGTCGACACTACTGCGAGTAGTGCGAGTTCGCTCTACTCGCAATTATACTACACTGCAATACAACATTATTCGTTGAACGCATACCTATTGCCCACCATTTAAAACAAATAACTAATGATTAGCGTTTGATTTATATTTAGACCTATTCGATACATTCTCGTGTCGCTACGCTCTTTGTTTCGGTCCGCGAAGGTAAACAGCCCTCGCATCAAAGTTTTATTGTTATGCTAGCATAATTACGTGCCTGCTTAGCCACAGTTCTCTCTCAGGCCGTAAGATTTCATTGACCTTGGAGTACAATAAATAATGGTAACTAACCCACTACTTCCTACCTGACACCACCTTTATTAAGTAAAAACTAACGGAGATAATCATTATTATATTATACTTCTGCTGTATAAAAATAAAAGCCCAAAAATACACCAATAGACATTTTTTCATTCATTTCAAGTGTTAAAAGTGAAAGTCTGTCTGGCCAGAAAGTGACAGTATTGTCTAGGTGTACCTACCTGTCACTAACTAGGTATCACATCAATGAAGATTTTCAGTAGAACTGTCCTAATTGCAATTTTCTGTTAGTAAGCAATCAATTTTATACTCAACTCATAGATAAGATAACACTAAATTCATGTTTGAGTTAGATTGTAAGTTTAAGCCACATACATATTTATGTTATATCTGAAACACATAAACAGCATGAAATCAAATAAATATCTAATTATTTGCAAGTTAACATAGTAAAATTTTTGTATCTGTTCATTATACATTTTTCCCTACAGCGTGAGCGGAAGCAACGCAAGCTCTACTCAGATGAGTGGGCCCTCGGAGATGATGATGTGGAAGGTGGACGAGGGTTCTCCCTCGCTGACAAGCTGGAGAGCCAGAGATTCGACCACCCTGGCTCTATACATGAAATGTTTGGGACGGAGCTCACAGTGTCCTACCTTCAGAAGAATGGATTTACCACTCCATTGCTGTTCAAGGAGAAAACTGGATTGGGATTGAGGTATTTATAAATCTAAAATTCATAAATGTGTATCAGTCAATGTAATAAAATTACACTAGAGCAGTGAATATCCTTTAAAATACAAATCAAAACTTGGTCTTATTTATCAGACTGCGGCGGTTAAAAGTTTAAATACACCTCAACTCAAAAGAAATTGCTTTAGGAAGGAAAAAGAAAAAGTACAAACTGCACCTTCAGAACGACTGACACAATTCTAATTATTCTCATTTCAAAATTAAACTTTATTTTAAAAAAAAAACAGGTTTAGTTTTAGTTATGAAATGAGGATAATTCCAAATGGGTCAGTCTCATTCTGAAGGTGCAAAACTTTAACTCATTTTCCAATACTTTAGTTATGCTGTTGGAATTCTTTGTTCTTAGGTTACAACTGAGGTTGAAAGTTGTACTTGATAACAAACTAATATTTTATTTTCAGTATACCTACTTACACCTGCTTAGCAGGTTTAGTGTTTATGACCACATTTACTGACGCGTCGTTGATAGAGTCAGATACACTTGACCTGCATCCACATACTGTTCAGTTAGTAGTTTTGACTCTATGCTTGACATGTCATTTATTGGAGCATACTACCACAGAATCAAGAGCATCTATCGAATGCATACCTGATAAAGTATATTTTTAAAGCTAGTTGTATTTTCAATAATTTCAATTATTTTGTGACGTAGGTATTATAAAAGCAATATGGTTGAATTTCCAAAGCAATGTAAATCGCCTCTATCTTTTTAAGGGTTAAGGGATTTTGGGTGTCTTACGTATCAGTCACATTATTGTCGCATACGCCGTATCCCTAAACATTGTGAGCTGGCCTACGAAATTCGATTTTCGAACTTCGTATCATCGTGCCTTTCCATTCACACTAATCGTATTAAACAGAATAGAGAAAGAGACGGCACGATACGAACTTTGAAATTTGTAGTAGGCCCTCCTGTTTACCATACCAACTTGACGCACCACACTTCTAATTAAATGTCACGTCAAGTTTTTTTTCACGAAAAGTTAAAATGTTACACTACTGCTACACTTAAACTAGCTTACGGCATTTTTCTTTAAATATATAAATAGTTTAATTATTAAATCGGAAGTCTGACGTGATGACACACTTTTAATAGATATTCATAGATTCAAAGCATAATGTAATCGTCACGTGACGAATCTTGAGAGTTTTGAACGCTGTCATCATCCAACAAAATATTGAACGTCGATTATCGGGAAGTAAAGCAATTTCTTTATTAAGAGTAAAAATATTTTTATTCAATTTAGCACTTATGAAAGTCGAAGGCTCTACTACCGGTCAGGAAAAACGCTGTTGAGAAGAATCCGGCAAGAATCGCAACAAGATATATATTTTTCAAACAGATATAGGTACAATGTTCTGAAATTTCATACATCTAAAGTATTTAACACAACTAAGGGCCGATTTTTCATTCCCGGTATAAAAGTATCCGTCAGTTAAAACTATCGCTTTCATATTCTCAAGTCATAGGAAAGAAAAGGACAGAGCTGACATTTATATGACAGACTAGCTTTTGCCCGCGGCTTCGCTCGCGTGTACTATAAGTATTCCAAAGAACCAAGATATCAAGCAAGCAAGCACACAGCCTAGGCAAGCAAGAAAGCATGCAAGCATGCAAGCAAGCATGCAAGCAAGATGCAAGCAAGCATGCATGATGTCTCTACCAGACACAAACACTTAAAAAGCTTGAGAAAATATATGAAAAACGTAATGCGTGCCTACAAAATTTGAAGGTTGCCCTCGATTTCCCTGAGATCCCGTCATCAGATCCCGATTTGGTGACAATGGGACCATCTCAGGAGTATATTCTATTCTTTCGAATAAAAAAATATTTTTTAAAATCGGTCTTACACAATTGACCGAAAAATCGGTGAACACCTTACATAAAAAAAAAAACATACAGTAGACTGCATAACCTTCTCCTTTTTTGAAGTCAGTTAAAGAGCCCTTTATGGCCTACTTACAGTATAAACTTTTGAATTTTTAAATTTTACCTTTCTACAACCAGTAAAACGCAAAACCCCGTTTTTTCTCGTTCCCGTAAGAATTTCGGGAAATGCTTTATTAATGCTCCCCTACACTTCCCAAGGAACCCACTTGCCAAATTTCAGCTTTCTACGACCAGTAAAACGAAAAACCCCGTTTTTTCAAGTTCCCGTGGGAATTTCAGAAAGTCCTCTCTCAATGCTCCTTTACACTCCCCATGCAACCTACATGCCAAATTTCAGCTTTCTAAGACCAGAAAAACGAAAAATCACGTTTTTTTTCCTTATCCCGTGGGAATTTCCAAAAATCCGTAAAACCGTTTTTTACTATTATAATTGCCTACTTCTATGCCAAATTTGAAGAATCTAGTAATTATAGTTCATATGATTCCGTTGAACTGAATATAATAAATCCTGTTTTTTCCTTATCCCGTGGGAATTTTGAAAAGTCCTGAAATTAATGTTTTAACTAATGTAATACCTACTTTGTGTATCAAATTTGAAGAGTCTAGTTATTATAGTTACTGAGATAGGGTCACTCGGAATCGAATATATAAATCCCGTTTTTTCCCGTTCGAATTCCCAAAAATCCTTCCTTAGGGGATTCCTACATAGTATTACGTATCTTTGTGCAAAATTTCAAGTCTCTAGGTCCAGTGGTTTGGGCAAAACCTTAAAAATGACACCCATATTGATATTTAGACATTTCAACCCCATCGCACCCCATCCATGGTATGCCACATCTGATTTTAAAACCGTTGTTGTTTTCATAACCAGCGACCCGATAAACCATAGAAACAACACCCATGTTGATTTCAGACTTTATTACCCCTTTTCCCCCTTTTAGGGGTCGAATACTCAAAAAACCTGAAACACGTGTTTACTCATTTATCATTAGGAGTACTTCTGTGAAGTTTCGAATAAAATAGTCAAACGAATCTTGTTTCCCCATACAAACTTTGGACCCCCGTTTCACCCCCTTAGGGAGTGAATTTTGAAAAATCCTTTCTTAGTGCACCCCTAGACCTTATAAGGAACCTACATGCCAAATTTGGAATCTTTAGGCCCAGTGGTTTGGGCTGTGCGTTGATATGTCAGTCAGTCAGTCAGTCAGTCAGTTTCTTCTTTTATATATATAGATAGATTGTTACTTGAATATTGAAAAACCAGTTCTAAAGCGAAAGTGCAACAACAACAAAGAAACAACTAAACCTATTTTTAGACTAGGGATCGGTATTGTATTGGGAATCGGAATTATTTTCAAACAAATTACCATTTAGTACACGCCAATGGATTCGAAAGAGATCTAAAAAAACTAAAGATTGACGTAAACATTAAAAAGCTCTCATCAAAATGTACGGCCTTAATAGATGATAAATGCTAGAGAAATGTTGTCACGTGACAATGAATTGCACCCCACGTGGTCGAGTCTGAAGATGAAAGTTCCTGCTTAGTGTCACTTGAGTACGCAGAGTTTGCGGGGGGCAAAACATGTACGGCAATAAAAACATGTCAACTCGTAGCCTAATCAACTGATAACCATCATGAATGAGAACATTGCTGCTATGATGTTGATGTATCTACCTACTCGGTACTTAAATAAAGCATGGGAGAGGTATTCTCGCTTCTCGCCTTCTGGGTCAATTGGAGAAGGACGTTTGAGTATACTTGGCCATAAGATAACATTACAAAAAAACTGCACGCGAGCCCGTTGCTATTCTATTCGCTTCTTACGTTTGTTTGGGATAAACATTTTTATTATTATTTCTAATCATCAATTAAAATAGCAATTCATGTTTACTTAATTGCTCAAGGCGTATTAGGACACTTGGGTATATGTCGCATAAGATTGTGCACTAAGTAAAAACCCACTTAATAAATTGTAATGCATTTTAAAGTCGTACTGGTTTCAAAACTTGCGTGGAAGATCGTCGCTTGTAACGTCGCCATCATAAACGTTGGAGTATTCAAGATCAAAAATATCTGAACACGATCGAATCGAACGGTCAGCATCGAAAGTAGCTGGCCACTTTTGTACTTTGTCGTAATAACACAATTGTATGACGTTTTGCACTCACTGTAGAGCGACAAGGTACAAGCTACTTTTGATACTGACTGTACGTGCGTGTTCAGATATTTTTGAACACCTTGATTGCTCCAATGTTTATGATGGCGACTGTACTTATTTAATTATTTGGATGAACTTCCCAAAGTCAAGTTCATCATAGAGATCATATTTATTTCAGTGTTATTAAGAAATACAGATAAATCAAACTCTTAACCAGCAATATCAGTTGATTTTGTTATAGAGACAACATTATTTCTATTATTGCTTTACACTAAGACAATATATACACACAATACAATGATGACATTATTACACACCTTTACTCCAACATCAGTATTTTCCTATATTTGGGAACTTCTTTAGCTGAATCGCATTAACTTCAAAATGCCTACGCTGATTGTAATAATTTATGATTAATGTTTTAAATTTTCACAATTGTCACTCGTAACTAATATTAAAATTAATTCTAATTGCCGCTGCAATGTGGTCGAAACGTCGAGGTAATTTTTAGCAATAAATAGTTTGTGATTAAGTCCCGAGAAATATTAGTTACGAATTTATGATTAATCAATACTTAAAACATACAAACAAATCAAATTAAGTGGTGGTACCTACGTATGGGGTAGACCAAAGGTGATCGTTCGCGCTATGAAAATGTAGAAAAAAAAACATTGCTATAAATGATTGCTAAACTTTTAATTATGTACTTAATTATTAGTCCCGTTCTCAATATATCGTTACCTTATCGATTTAGTCACCAACAGTAAACAATAAAATAATTATAGCGTAAAACTAATTCCGTTTAGCAGCGAACGTAACTTTAAATCACTACGAAATTACATTTTAATTAGTGACATTAACCTGTCTAATTTTATTAAAATGCTTCGTCGAAAAAGGTCAAATAAAATAATGGGTATCTGTAACAATAATCATGACACAATTTTACGTAAAGCCCAGTTTACACATGTGGGAAAATTGTTCCATTGACGACACGACCCACAATGCAAGCCACGGAGCTAACGTGTTATACATTATATAGAACAAGTTAATAAATAATAACTTTAATTTCAATACTAGATGAAAAAAACCGCCTGTATAATTCCCGTTCCCATGGGAATTCCGGGAAAATATATATCCTATGTCACTCGCGGAACTGAGACGAATCTAATGACACCCTCACACTTCAAAATCCATTGAGCCGTTTAGGCTGCAGCTATGCAGGGCGTGCCAAAGAATGATACATACATACATACACATATACATTTAAATACATACGCTCGAAAAACATAACCCTCCTTCGACAGTCAGTATATTGTAGTAAGTGATCTGTCAAACACCGCAATACAATGTAATTCTGCTTGCATGGTATTTCCTGCATGTGTAATCTTCCCGTGAATTACTAATACTAAGTGTTATAAGTATATAAGAGTAAGTACTAGTAAAAAAACAGTCGATGGTTCATATACATATGGGTCAGGTGCGTGTGAGCTTCATTCAGGTCAATCAAAAGTTTGATAATTGCTAGTAAAATTTGCATTTGTGCCTATACATATAAAATAAACCCAAATCAGACAACCATATAACTGCTATAGTTAGGTAAGCGCCGTAAGCGAGTCCTAGTACAATCAATGTTAAGTAAACCGCGTTTTGGCAACCCTAAAGATCAGTCCGGCATGCAGCAATGTAAATCGAAATTTAATTGTAAGAAATGTAAGGTCGCTTACTCACATTCGCTTGAACACGTAAACTAACACGACAACAAGACATTGTAGAACTAGTATCTCCTTTATATTACTTACCAGTTTGTGCAGCGATTAACTTTACAGGTTGTTTACGAGTCGGTGGTTTCGATCCCCACGTTTGTTTGCATGCGAACATTTGTACAATGTACGAATATTTGCGCGCATGTGCGTGACCCCTGTTGCGCATTTGTGACAGATGTATATTTTTTAATTGACCGTATTGTTCCAGGACTAGCTTGCCAGAATACAGGGTTATTTGTAATTCACTAGCATCCTTTTAACCCTAAACTCCTACCACTTAAACAAATCTTTTTTGTTTTACGACTTTTGTCATAACTTTATATTTTTGGTGTAATAACGTTTTGAAAATTTGAGATTACCTGTATTTTTACGATAGTCTGTGCCGTGTATGGAAAAAAAATGTGCTCCATTTCAAAAAGTCGTATAACAAAAAACATTTGTTTAAGTGGTAGGAGTTTAGGGTTAAAAGAATGCTAGTGAATTACAAATAACCCTGTATAGGAAAAGAAAAACTAGGACATTACTCATATTTATTATACTAAACAGGACTTATCACGCAAACAATATTTACCTCGACGTTTCGGCCACATTGCAGCAGCCGTGGTCACGAGCCACCACCACCACGGCTGCTGCAATGCAATGCAATGCAATGTGGCCAAAACGTCGAGGTAAATATTGTTGGCTTAATAAGTGATGAGTATAAAATAATTATGAGTGAAAATCACGAAAGTTTAAAATAGGACATTACTATTTTCATGTATTAAATAATTACTTTCTGTGTTAACTGTTTACTTACTATTCATTACCTATTCGGCAGAAACGAAAATTACCTAGATTTTACTAACCAGTTAGGCCAATTCTATCCCATTACATGGTCGGACTTCACTTTGATGTTACCAATAGAGTTAGGCGAAATAAGGGCTTTTTTTTTTATTAGCTTCGCTTCATGTGTTTATTTGCTTCATGTTGTCGGATTTACTTCATATTATCTTATGATATACGATGGTACAGATATACGGGTACCATCATAAAGTTCTGATGTAGATATATAATAAAGAACTATCCGCAAACAAAAATTAAGCAACAGCCTGCAAACGTAAACGTGTAGAGCTGACATTAGGTTGTACAGTTGAAGGCATAAATATATGTACGTTACCAAGGCGGCAAAAATATCTATATAACTCTATTCCATTAACCATAAGATTGATGTTTACATATATCTGACGTGATGGCTGTATAGATATTAATACCTTCGACTGTACCTTCTCTAGTTTGTTGTGTAGTGGCTACCTAAATTCATTTTATTTCTGAAGTCTGAAAATCTTTCAACTAGACAGAATTTCTATTATTCACATGCGTGAGCTTCAGGACGCGGGTGGCTTTCACACCTCTCTATCTTATACTTATTTTAGTTAAGTACATATTGTTCCATTTGTTTTAAATTAATACCAAGTTCGTAAAAATCCAAAATTAAAAAATCTATTTCTGTAAATAATGTTTGATTTGCTAAAAAAAATATACAGCAGTTTAGTAGTTGAGGGAATTGTCTTTGAAATGATCGAGATCTGTCGCGTTATTGTATGAAATTACCAAGGTAGCTTTATGGAATCTCGCGATCGAGATATTCGAGATTCAATGGCACCTATAATAATTTGTCTTCAGATTTCTATCTTCTACTTCCCAACAATGACCTTGTCAACCAAACTGGGTCAATACGTAACTGTTATTAAAACATTCGAGGTAGATTATGGGTGACATTAGGCTTGTTGTTTTGTGTCTACGAGTATTTTTTATAAGACAAATAGGGATATAAATTAATTTAAAAATAATTCTTAACATTAGCTTTATTGTTGACGGTTCAGTTAGTGTTATTGTTCTAGCTGTTGCTCCTGTGTAGAATTAGTTTATCGCTATCCCGCGGGAACTATTGAATTTTTAGGGATGAAAAGTATCGTTTATGCTAATCCAGGTTATGAATTAAATTATATAAGTATGTGCCAAATTTCATCCGAATCCGTCAAACCGTTTTAACGCGAAAGAGTAACAAACATCACACATCTATCCGTACAAACTTTTACGTTTACTTTTTAATATTATTGGGATTAGTAGGAGAGTGGGATGGGATACTTTCAAATATACATACCTATATATTTTTTAATATGCTGTCCAGATCACTGGCAGCGCGTTAAAAATTGACTACTTAGCGAGATTTTATGATTATGAGTAAAATGACAAATAAATAAAAACAATTTAACATCACACCGAACACCGGCGTGAAGCAGCAGTACTCGTGCTGCGTTCCGTACGGTCAGTGAGAGCGCCGGGGGCTCAATACATCTCCCCATCCCCTTCCCTTATTCGCTCTCCTTTTTTAAAGGCCGTCAACCAGATCAGTGACTCTTTGAGTTGTTGTGTTGATATTTATGAACGGTGGTGGTCATTTTCCATCAGATGACCCGCTTGCCTCCCTCTCATAATAAAAAAAAACATGGTAGGTTACAGTTAAAAAAAGATTGTATGAAGAGTAAGTAAATCGTCTCACTCTTCTTTCGAAGTTTATCTTTATTTAAACAAGTTAAGTACGACGGCTGAACGTGTTGTTAAACAAGACAAAAGGTTTTTATTGGTCGCTTACACAAACCGGCATTGGGAGTTGAAAAGTTTATTTTGAGCAAAGGAGGCTGATGAAACTCTGTAGCTTGTAGCTATGGAAGCAGCTAAGGAAAATCGTTGCCGTAACCCTGTAACAAGAAATAGGTACTCGTTTTTCACAATCTGTTTTTACATGAACGTTATTTTGCTAAATATTCTACCGTCATAATAATAAAAAGTAGACTTTGATAATTTTTTACGTTTCTGGATTTGTGGTATAACGTAAGTATAGTATAAATCTTCCCAGGTGAATTTTTCGCTTCGAGCCATTACATTAAATTTGAACCTTAATACTATGAAGATACCGTTTGTTTTGAAAGATAAGGGCTCTAAGCGAAAAGTTCACCGGGGAAGATTTATACTATATACAGGGTGTCCAGTAAATAATGGGCAAGCTTCTATCCACAGAAAGATAGGGCACCTTAGGCCGGTCCCTAAAATTGACTTATTGGTTTAGTAAAAGTTTCGTGTGGTCGGCCTCACTGAACACTTATTATTATTTATTTAAAATATGGCTTCTGTCCTATTTTAGGGCCTACGCTAGCTGACGCGGATTACCCGGAACGGACGCCCGTCGTGCGCGCGTCTAATAAGAAATTGTATGAACAGCGCTAAGTGGCGCGGGCGCGTGCGACGGATTTTAGGTAGATTTTTTACGGAGCGAGACCCGCGAGCGTGCGCACGCGGCGTGCGACCGCGTCAGCTAGCGTAGGCCCTTAGAACAATTTCGCCAGTGTCAAAGTAAGCTCTCTTTGGGAGCGAGCGACGTTGTACGGTGATGGTAGTTTTTGCAACTTGATAGTAAAATTCCAGAAACCACATGGAGACAACTTGCGCATTAAAAAATGTCAGACACGAGAGCAATATAGAATTTTGTGATCACTGTTAATTAAGGTTAATCGCCGCATAAAACACTATCAAAATTATACTTCAACTAGCCAAAGAAACAGAAATACCAAAATTATATACAGTCTACATCCGCCATGTTCGAATGCTACAAATCGAATGTCCACTTTAGTACTTTGTCACTTCCACTAACGTGACATTATGTCAAACATCGCAGTATAAATAAATAATAAAATAAATAAATATCACGGGACAATTCACACCAATTGACCTAGTCCCAAAGTAAGCTTAGCAAAGCTTGTGTTATGGGTACTAGGCAACGGATAAACATACTTATATAGATAGATACATACTTAAATACATATTAAACACCCAAGACCCGAGAACAAACATTCGTATTTTTCATACAAATATCTGCCCCGACACGGGAATCGAACCCGGGACCTCAAGCTTCATAGTCAGGGTCTCTAACCACTAGGCCATCTGGTCGTCTAACTCTAAGTATAACTGGTTATTGCGACAAAGTACCTACTGAAGCGTTCAGTGACTTGGGACCGACTGTACATATAATCATGTCCTTTCGTAACGGTTGGTTGTCCTTGGGAAGATGAAAAATTAGTTGAATTATCCGTCGTCTCTGTTAAGTTTAAAAACCACTGAGTTCAAGTAATATTAATTACCTATTATCGAAAAAACGGAACCCCGGTCATATTTTTGTATCCATTAGACTAATTTAGGATTTTATAATTCTAATTAAATTAGAATTATTATCCGATAATGCATTGTCCTGTAGATAGATATCCGGGACAAATGCCCTGTTAAATGGATGTCATGAGCAGTATCTCGTTAACAACGTTTTATAGAAGATATAGTTAAATTAACAAGACTAGGCGGTAATTGAATAAAAGCTGACAGCGTGAGCAAAAGGTTATTACGATGAATTCGTCTTTCTTTGTCTTCAGTAGTAAACCCAATTAACCTAAAATGCAATATTTTTTTGATCAACTCGATGTCTTTTTTAAAACAGGTTATTATGCTGAAAGTAAAAAAAAGTGTGCAAGTTAAATTCGATGTTAGACCTAGCAGTCCTAGCACGTTAACATCGCGGTAATAAAATATGTTTCCCAGTTCATTCGCGAAGGACGGTTGTTTTATGTCCGCGATAAACGCGCGCGTGCTAAGGGGACGGTTGGGCCTATTATAAACGAGATACTGGGTGTCTTAATCAATTAACTTATTCAATAGTCTTCGAATTATGTCTACTGGAACGCAATTACTTACAAATTATACGATTAAAAACTTGTTTTGTAACAATTGGGATGTCCCAATGTTCGACAACGTATAATAAATCGAAAACCGTGGAGAAATAGGCTTTGTGAAGCGTTTTCAGAAATCAGATTCCAAAAATATGGTAAACTGAATTAAATAAAGAAATTTTAAGTAATGACCTTCATTTGACCCCTGCAGTGAATCATCGCAGAGGCAGATATAAAGAAGGTCTACACTCTAAAGCGAATTGACAGTTTGAAATGTTGCTGTCCTGTTTATAATAGCAAAGAGTGACAAAGACAGAACTTTAATCACATGATGCGCACCTGGCTTTAAACAGTTGTCATTTATCGTAAAGTCCGAAATGTATACAAGTATTTCCAATGTATTTTTACAAATTTAATTATTAAATTACTACGTTGCAAGTAAATATAAAAGAATTTAAATATCAGATTTTAATAAAAAATACCTATTTACTATCACACCATAAAACAAACACGAATAATCGAAGCTAAAAGAAGAGAAATAAATAAAACTATTTGTCATACGGTTCATTTAGGACCCTAAGCCGTGCTTGTATTATTGACAGTGACAAGACAAATCAGGGGGGCTACTCCGAAATTCGAAAATCGATGTTCGTATCGCATCGTCTTGCTCGCTCTTATATTAAATACTATTAGCGTGAGAGAAATGGCACGATACGAAGTTCGAATTTTGCACTTCGTAGTATAAGGCCAGTAGTACAGATTATATTATGCACGTCTTGAATTTTTCTAGGCAATGGAACGTGGCTCTCTCACTGACGTCATCCAACGTATTTCTTAAAAAAATTATAAAAATTAAATACTCAACCAAATTCAAAATCGATGAAAATGGTATCTTAAAATATCCTATTCTTTCCAAAAAAAAATATAAAAACTATGTTATTTTTTTGGTGCAAGAGAATTAAACCGCAATCTTATTTTTTAAACATCTTCCTTCATTGGTTTAAGTTTTCTTCGATATGACCTTATTCCTTTATCTGTCCCTTGCCGTGGTATTGTGTATCTTGACTTGAAAATCTATTGTCCTGTACAAAAACATTGACCCATTTTCATTAGACCCGTTTCAGGCCTCTTGCCCCCTGATATTAACTATTATTTCCCTTATATTTCTTTACTTATTATTTTATTTCTATCGGTAATATGAGTCTGCATCTAGTAGTAACAAATTATTAGTTGGTTCGTTATAATGAAGTCCGACTCTAGGTCTATCTATTTTTACGCGTAATAGGTACTTTTTACATCAAGCTACATTCACCACCTGCGGGTCGCATTGTGGAATTTCCGATGAGTTGTCGACACCAACTGTTTATTTACTTTTTCATTATAATGTACTTTTCTAAATACATGTCCTACGAGCGTAGAGTATCAGCGTAATGACTAGTTATATTCACTGACCTTTATATGTGATAGGTAAAGCACACGAAAATATCTAACGGCTTCGATTCGTATAGCCGTTAGAGCGTATTATGATGTTTTTGAGTGCTTTTTCCTGTCCAATATTATTGCCTGGCACTGTATTCCCTATCTTAAGGGAATTTTACAGTAACAGTTCGTGTGGACCTACGCCATGAAGGGAAATAACGAAGCAAAATTTCAGCTCTAAGTGAAAAGAATTGGTCTGGGCTTGGATGAGTCAGTCAAGGGATTTTATTAAATATTTGGAGTAGCATGCGCCCGTGCCCTCGTGTCCGTTGAAGAACTTCCTATCCCGTGAGAATTTCACAAAATTCGTTGTTTTCCTTGTGTAAATTATAAAGGGAATTTCTATGTAAAATTACAGCTGTCTAGGTGTAAGGGTTTGGGGCCGGGCTTTGATTAGTAGGGGTTTTTCTTTTTCAAGATTCGGGATATTAGCACTTTTATACAAACAATCAACCAAATCAATGTCAAATTTGCTTGGTCAATCAAGCCCTCTCAGTCTAAGAGGAGACATGTTTGGGATGATGATGATAATGATGATGATGTAAATCAGACATGCTAAAGGGAACTGGCTCTGAAAATTTACACAAATTTTACTTCAACATCGAAAGGTCAAACGGTATTATTCTGGCAACAAAAACGGGACTCTATTAGTATTACAGTGATTACGTAAGTAAACATACGCTATAGATCCCAACTTCACAAGGGAAGAGTGAACGATTAAGTTAAAGTTCTATCCTACTTTGACCTATTGAATCGGCGTGCTTGTTTTTGTTTTGCGGGCATTTTCAAATATAAAGTGTAGGTACAGTCAAGTGCAAAAATAAGTATCTATTCGAACCACTCAAAAATATGTTACACTTACAACGTCCTTATTGCGTCGGAATAAGAGTCTGTGGTAATTATTTTTGAAACTTTGAATAAGTTCATATTTTTACACTTGACTGTACATATCGAGGGGTGAAAGGCTAATGGCGTTAAGCGACACTATGGGTGATATTGAGTTATATACTCAATTTGAGTCAATTTGAGTTATATACTCAATATCACCCATAGTGTCGCTTAACGCCATTAGCCTTTCACCCCTCGATATGTACCCTTTCCTTTTTTTACAAATAAGGAAATTTTGCGATTTGATAATTAAAATAGGTAATGTACCAAATTTTCCTAAAAAAAAAGTTTTTAGGGTTCCGTACCTCAAAAGGAAAAAACAGAACCCTTATAGGATCACTTTGTTGTCCGTCCGTCTGTCTGTCAAGACCCTTTTTCTCAGGAACGCGTGGAGGTATCAAGCTGAAATTTATATCAAATACTCAAGTCTACTGTCCCTTGGAGCTGTGAAAAAATCAAACATCTAAGCCAACGCAATCAAAAGATACAGCCGTTTATGACGCAAATTTCCGCATATTTTCGAAACTCGCAAGGGAATCAAAACCTACAGGGTACTTCCCGTGAACTCAGAATCTTGAAATTTGGTACGAAGCTAGGTCTTATAGCACAGATAAAGGAAAAATTGCGAAAAGCATAAATTTTTTTGTCTATCTGTCTATATCAGTAACCAACGCACATTTTCGACACTCGCAAGAGAATCAAAACCTACAGGGTACTTCCCGTGAACTCAGAATCTTGAAATTTGGTACAAAGCAAGGCCTTATAGCACAGATAAAGGAAAAATTGCGAAAAGCATAAATTTTTTTGTCTATCTGTCTATATCAGTAACCAACGCACATTTTCGACACTCGCAAGAGAATCAAAACCTACAGGGTACTTCCCGTGAACTCAGAATCTTGAAATTTGGTACAAAGCAAGGCCTTATAGCACAGATAAAGTAAAAATTGCGAAAAGCATTAATTTTTTTGTCTGTCTGTCTATATCAGTAACCAATCTACAATGATTCCACACTGCGCACATTTTGCTTAGGAGCAGGGGTCTGCTAAGACTGGATGTTCATAGATACATATAAATTTGTATGGAACCCTCGGTGCGCGAGTCCGACTCGCACTTGGCCGGTTTTTTTCTTTGAAAATGAATAGTACTCGTAATTTTGTTGTTGAAAGTGTACCTACTTTTCATTGAAAATGCCCAGAACCCAACTTAACAGGGGAAGAGTAAACGATTAAGTTAAACTTCTATCTTACTTTGGCCGATTGAATCGGCGTGTTTGTTTTGTTTTACAATGAACTCGTTTATTCCAGGGTGCCGACCAGCAATTTCACAGTGAACGACGTGCGCATGTGCGTCGGCTCGCGACGCCTTCTAGATGTTATGGACGTAAACACGCAAAAAAACATCGAGATGACAATGAAGGTATTCTAATTTTTTTTCATGTACCTGGATTGCTTATATTGAATTAAACATAAGTAACTGCGAAAAGGGTGACGTGGTATTTGTTGCTGTCAAGAGCTGTGTTTGCGCTTAACGAGGCGTTTATTGACGATCTTCTAATTCTAAGATACTGCGTTGATAGATAAGATTCTTTTATAGGTGAAATATCATTTGAAATTCACAAGTTTTAGCAAATTTTATTTAAATTTGTGCGATTGCGTATTTCATTGTGATACAAAGTTACAATAGAATACGCCGATAAGTAGTTATTTTCTGCAGTCGTCTGTTCGTAATACACTTATTATCCGACCGTAATTAGAATAGGAATGGAAGGCACCAATAGCATAGCACAGCTGTAAATACTATGTACATGTATACACTTAGAAAATAGTTTCCCAATTATTAAAAATAATAAATAAATAAAATAAATATTAGGGGACAATCTTACACAAATCGACCTAGTCCCAAACTAAGCAAAGCTTGTACTATGGGTACTAGACGACGATAAACATACTTATGTGTATATAGATAAATAAATACTTAAATACATAGAAAACATCCATAACTCAGGAACAAATATTCGTGCTCATCACACAAATAAATGCCCTTACCGGGATTCGAACCCAGGACCTCTTGCTTCATAGGCAGGGTCACTACCAACTAGGCTAAAGCGGTCGTTAAAATTATTGTAGTAGTTATTTATTGTAGTTTACTATCTGTCACATTAATAGCCGTTAGTCGAAGTTTAGTATAAAAACTTGTCCGTATTTGTCGTTTATGTGTATTTTTATAAGCTGAGTCTGCAGCAGCAGCAGAAGTGGATGAACAGTTAAGGTGCTCACAATGATCTACACACTACTCTACTGGTAGTTAATGAAGGTGTGTGTAGATAATTTTGAATACCACAACTACTCATCCACTTCGCTGCAAGTGTACAAACGACAGCAAAGACATGCATCAAACTTATTCACCATATTGCATTGTAATTACTTTATAGTCTACTCTAAAGAACAATACGAAAAAAAAACTTTCGTGTTTTCGTATCGGTCTTCACTAAGGAAGCAAGTAATTTTTACCTGAGAACCGGTAAGCTCGTCTGTCTTTGCTTAGAGATTCACGAATCGTGGCTTTGTAGCAAGAATTATACTCTATGCTAATCAGGCTTCTAGACTAACCCATCCATAATGCAGACTTATTTTACGAATGTGAAAGTGTGTCCGTATTTTCTCGGTTCGGAACTACCAGATCGCTTTTCATATGAATTTATGGATGCACCTACTTATTTGTTATTAGTATAGGCACGATTATTCGCATGAGGATAGTTCAGAATCGTAAATAAACATTTCTGGGAATAAGGAAATTTAGCAATTGCCAATTTCGCACTGCTAAAAAAATGTGTTTTTTATGTCTAACCTACCTACTGATAATATTTTTTACTGATTATTTCTGCCACAAACGGCAGTTCCCTGTACATACTTATTAGAAATAGTGTAATTACACAGCTGTTAACGGATTTCTAAAATTGCTTGTTCATAATTCTCAGACGTTTTGAAGTATTGAATTACAATCAATAATAGTGACGTCATCCATTCAATGTAATATGAAGAAGACTCACGATAGTGTCTGGACAACATTAAAAAAACTAGGCGAGACTGCATTGGATATATTTACATACATTTTTACTAGCTTTTCCCCTTCTGCGTCGCTGCCATGGTCGTCTAACAGAAATATTTTCGCACAAATATGTTGACGTCATACTTGTACCACACACCATATCATATCCATGAGCCACGAACGTAGCCAGATTTCAGAAAGAGGGGGGTGGGGGGGGGGGGGGTCAGAAAATAATACAACAAAAATGTGAATGAAATGACAGGTAATATTATGATTTTTTTTAATTAACAGAACAGTTGTAAAGAAATATTTTTAATCCCCAAACGCGGTTAAACGCCAAAACCCCCCTAACTACGCCCGTAATGCGAGCTGTGGAAGCACGATATCATAGTATGTGCAGAAATCAATTCCTACTGAGATAAATAAAGTCGTGGCAGCCTGGTGTTTTGACCTATGGCATCTCAAGCAAAGAGTCGTGGGTTTAATCCCGGTTCTGCACCTCAAAGTGCAGGTGCCTCAAAGGGGGTGTACTGAAAATCAGCGCTGTGCCAGTCGGGGCCTCCTGTGGGCACCTGACTCACAGCATATGCTGAGTGCATCCCCTTTGCCACAACTAATGGCACAGTGTTAGTTTTAGTTTAGTTTTTTTTTAATATTAATTAATTATGTACCTACCTAATAAGTTTTCTATATTGTACTTTATGTTGTGGCAATAAATTAAATTCTATTCTATTCTATTCTATTCTAAAGTTTTTCGAAATTTGTGTGCAAAATTACATTTGAAATTTACCGTAAGCCTTACGATGAAGGTAAACAAGGAAACCTGCGAAGAAATTTCCTTTAGCCCCGTTTCGTAACCAAAATTTCGTTATTGCGTAGAGCTACAGCCGGCGTACTGCACCTCTACCATGAGTTACACTAGTTTGCAGTGACCGTACTCGCTAGCGACGGCGTAAATGATTTGTATGGAGAATTGTAGTTCCGTAAGTGACCGCTAGAGGCGCTGTACATAATTCTCTATACAAATCATTTACGCCGTCGCTAGCGAGTACGGTCACTGTAAACTAGTGTAACTCATGGTAGAGGTACTGGGGTGGTTACGAAATTTTGTTACCAAACTATAGTGTGCGTGAAATTCCCAATCCGCACTGGGCCCGCGTGAGAATTACGGCCGGCTCATCCTAAGAGGAGACATGTGCAATGCAGTGGGACGTATGTAAATGTTGATGATTATAGAGACTTATCCTCAGAAAATTAAAGTACCTACAAAAAATTAAATTTTGTTGAAATCTTTCATTGTAAAGACGTAACGCGGACTCTTTTCATTTATAATTTGTGTAAGGTTATGTTATGAATGGAATACAGTCAATGAACTCGTTGGTGGCGAGGTCGCTAGTTGATATTTAAATCTGTCTACATATGAAAAAGTGATACATATAAGATTATTAGGTTTTTACAATATTTCCGTCACTAATTGCCAGAATTATAAATCGGCAAATGTGTTCCAACCCCAGATTTATTTAACACAAGCAGTTGCCAACGACTCCGTTTGTGAAGTCGTCGTTTATTGCTATCCCGCAGCGCAGGAACTATGCAATTTTCCGGGATCAACACTATCCTATGTCCTATCCCGGGACTCGAGCTATATCTACATATGCCAAATTAAATAAATAAATAAAATAAATATCACGGGACAATTCACACCAATTGACCTAGTCACAAAGTAAGCTAAGTAAAGCTTGTGTTATGGGTACTAGGCAACGGATAAACATACTTATATAGATAGATACATACTTAAATACATATTAAACACCCAAGACCCGAGAACAAACATTCGTATTTTTCATACAAATATCTGCCCCGACACGGGAATCGAACCCGGGACCTCAAGCTTCGTAGTCAGGTTCTCTAGCCACTAGGCCATCTGGTCGTCTAATTGCATCTAAATCGGTTCAGCGGTTTTATCATGGAGAGGTAACAGATAGTCAGACGAAAGTTAATCCGCATTTATAATTAGAGACTAAGAAATATAACTTACAAATACAATCTTTTCAGACTTTTCGTCACATTTTAAGCTCACAGAGCGCGATAGGACTGATTCTATCAATCATCCCAGCTTATATACGTCCCACTGCAGGGCACAGGCTTTCTCTCAGAATGACAGGGCTTGGGCCGTAGTTCCCACGTGAGCCTAGTGCGAATTGGGAACTTAAGACGCACCATCAAATTCCTATGCATATGTGTGCAGTTTTCCTCACTATGTTTTCCTTCACCGTAAAGCTCATGGTAAATTTCAAATGTAATTTCGCACGTAAAGTCCGAAAAACTCACGAGTTGCGAGCGCGGGCTCGAACCCACGACCCAGTGCTTGAGAGGCCATAGGTCAAATCACTAGCTTGTCCAAGCCTGATTATCGTGTTGGATTTTTTCGATATTATGTTTGTGGTGCTACTTATATGATTTGATCACAATACTACTGCAGCTTAATACAGAGTCAAATCCCTTTGCGGCATCATTAACTAAAAGTATATTTTTAGATTATTTATTTGTATCAAGTATAGTCGGGGTAAAAAAAGGTTCGTCACTTTTCGACCTTAACTCTTTGGCATAGAGTCGAAAAGTGACGAACCTTTTCTTACCCCGACTATACTTAGTCAGTGTACTTTTTTTTGATGTCGAATAAAGTTATGTCAATAACATCGTTATGATCAATTCACTTTTCATTCAGGACTGGCAGCGTTACTACGACGATCCAAACAAGGAGCGACTTCTCAACGTGATATCGCTCGAGTTCTCGCACACCCGCCTCGAGAACTATGTGCAGGCGCCGCGGATTGTGCGGCTCATCGATTGGGTGGAAGTCGTGTGGCCGAGGCATCTTAAGGATCAACAGGTGAGATACACCCTACTATTATTATATTAAAAGTATGCAGTTTATTTATTTATCTATCTAAACATCGATCCGGGTGTCACCAACGGTACTGGCTGAAAATCAGCGCTGGCGCTATAAACGCCTCAGCATTATGCTATGTCCGATTTGCAACCGCAATGATACAAACTGAAATATAGATGCACAAAAAAAACCCCAGATAAAAGACCAATGCTGGGAATCGAACCCAGGTCCTTAGCATTCCGTGCTGCGTGCTTACCCCTACACCATCACTGGTCTAAACCAGATAATACAAACAAAATACAAACTGAAATATAGATGCACAGAAAAATGGGAATCGAACCCAGGTCCTCAGCATTCCGTGCTGAGTGCTTACCCCTACACCATCACTGGTCTAAACCAGACCCTACCAGTGATGGTGTAGGGGTAAGCACGCAGCACGGAATGCTGAAAGACCTGGGTTCGATTCCCAGCATTGGTCTTTTTTCTGAGGTTTTTTCTGTGCATCTATATTTCAGTTTGTATTTAGTTTGAAATATATGGTTTCACGGGATGACCGTAAAAGTAATAAAAAACCGGCCAAGAGCGTGTCGGACACGCCCAAGATAGGGTTCCGTAGCCATTACGAAAAAATCAAGTAATATTTTTCTAAGGATTTCGTATGTGTACGGAATCTTCCAAGTTTAGGTATGTTTTATACCTTAGGCTACTAGTTACTCTTAAACTACAAATAATTCCCAAGCAATCTTAGCCGCTATAATTTTCCTTGTAAATTTAATATATTTACTACTATTCTGAATTTTTTCAAATTTTTCCACCCAACAATTTAGATTTTAGAGGGGGGGGGGGGGACGGCCGATTTTAATGAAAATTTTCACTTTAAAGTTGAATATTTCGCAAACAGATCACAGAATAGAAAAATCATGTTGGCAACCCCCTAATAGTTTTAAAAGACCTATCCAACGATACCCCGCACTATAGGGTTAGACGAGAAAAAAAAAATCACCCCCACTTTACGTCTATGGGAGGTACCCTAAAAAAATATATTTTTTATTTTTTTATTTTATCACTTTGTTCGCGTATCTGATATGTATATTCATGCCAAATTACAGCTTTTTAGTACTAACAGTCTCTGAGCTTAGCCGCGGACAGACAGACAGACAGACAGACAGACGGACAGACATGGCGAAACTATAAGGGTTCCTAGTTGACTACGGAACCCTAAAAATGAAGTTGAAAAATAAATACAAAAAAGATACTTCATACCAAACTTGTTAAACGTATTTTCTTCTTTTTTATGTGCGCGTGCGTGCGAGCTTGTGTGAGTTTTTATTTTAACTCTTGTATAGTCTACCAAGTGCTTCACCATTTTATATGAAAGTTCCTACATCAGAATAAAAACAATAAGTCTGATCAAGCTAAGGCTAAGGCTATTAGGCTAAAGGTTGATTGTTCTGGAGCTGGAGGAAGGATCTGAGCAGTTGTGCAGCGCCCGCGTACCGGTTACATATACAGTGCCCCGTATTTGTTGTACGGTTTCCACTGCTTGGGGGCGCGCGGACCACCGCTCTCAACTGCCTTCTTTCTGCTTATTCCCCTAAATTCAAGTCTAGGATGAATGAGCATTTACTAGGCAAGCGTGCTCCATCGTAGGCCTCATCTTCGCTTCCCATCAGTCGTGATTGTGGTCAAACGCATAAAAAAAAGTGAAAATAGCCTTTGATGTTTTAAGCCGTACGTACTACTGACATTGATCCTAAGAGTGGTAAAGGATATTCTTGGTCGATTAAACATTATATATAACGGTTGGACGGACTAGGATGAAATTTGGTACGTAGATGACGGTAAAATTTAAGTGAGATCGCGGAATTTCTTCAACTGGCAGACTTAATGGTATACGCGAGGGTACCCGCGTGTAAAAGCTATTAATACATATAAACGTTTGCCAATGCTTAAAGTCTAAACAATATCCACTCAGGTAGTTGCATTGATCAACTATGAGGTGAGGTGAAGGCGAGAGGCGCGGGGTAATTTTTTGTAAAACATTAAGCATATAGCTAACATAACACGCTACTGGAACAATGTATGGAAGTAAGCGGAAGTTGGCATGCGTGTAGCCGCCTACCTAGATGCATAAGCCTCATCAGCGTTGTGCTGTGACTAAACATGTCTTGAATGAAAATAAATTGTGTTTATTTAATATTTTGTCACTATTAGTCACGTGGCATCTCAAAAAAAGCTCATCTCAAATTAATCTGTAAACCAAACTGAACCTTGAGGCACACTTAGGGTGAAGCCAGACGAGCGTAATTTTGTGAGTCGTGAGCGGCAGAATTTCGGTTGCGCCATACATTGTGTCACGTGATGACCTGCATATTGTATGGCGCGACCGAAATTCTGCCGCTCAAGACTCACAAAATTACGCTCGTCTGGCTTCTCCCTTATAAAAGTTCACTTGGCCAGATTATCGATTTTGCGGTCCAAGCTTTTTTCAAAGTAGTGAAGATTAGCCGTTGCCGGACATAGACAAAACGTAAATAATTTAGTATATCAGCTTAGTAACTTTGAAGGGGGTAATTTTTTTTCGACAATGCTGACCGCGCCCTTAATGTTTTCCTTTGTGGTATATTCTAATTATTGATATACTATTTAATTTCATGATGTGAATGTATGAAAAAGCTCTTGTAAAGATACGC
The DNA here is from genome assembly GCA_947563465.1 of Archips xylosteana. Taxonomy (NCBI): domain Eukaryota; kingdom Metazoa; phylum Arthropoda; class Insecta; order Lepidoptera; family Tortricidae; genus Archips; species Archips xylosteana. The sequence continues at coordinate 7,706,131 of OX387363.1, forward strand.
ACATGGAGGTTAAAAACTCGCGTGACATAATTAATCATCGCCAGACAATAATATTACAACTAGGCTTTGTTGTTATCTTGCGGTGACGTCCGAAATAAGTTGCGATAAAAATGATGATTGGCTTTAACGTGCGCTTCCAGTTTGAAAAGTGACAAGACGAGAGAAAACTTAATTGTCGTTACAGTTATTGACAATAAAACTAGATAAACTAAAATAGAAACTACACTTAGAAAAGAAAGGAAAAATTACAAATGAAAAATATCTTTAAGAATGCACCCGACGCCATAGTTCCCAGAAGGCAGGCAGCGTTTCCTCGTTGAATAGCTAGACTCAATCGTTGATGAAAATGGCTGCCAGCCTTATGGTCGCTAGTCGTTTTTACCAGGCGCGAAGAAATTTCTTTTCAAAGTTTCTTCGCGTCTGGACCCCATGGGCCTAAAGTTTCTACCCCAAACGGTACAAATAAGTGAGCCTGCCCTATACAAGCATATTTGCGCCGTTTGAAGTGTTCAGCCGCAGTGGCTGTCGCACCTGCACGAATGGAAGTGGTGGCAATATGCGAAGGTGCCACCGTATCCACGCAGGTCGTATCCCAAACGAGACTCCTGCTTTGCCTCCAAGGGATAAGCGACATTCCGTCGGGCCTCTTGCCGTCGTCACGTGCGATACCGTTCGGCTCTAGAATAGCCGGCACGTTGACTGTGGCAAGGGCTCTCCGGAGTAAGTCATTCAGAGAGGCGTGTCGGGGAATGCGGCCTGCGCTTCTCGAGCAGGAGAGACCGTGATGGCCTAAGGCGTTATTGACAATTAGACGCCAAATATAGTAACTAATTATGCTGCCTGTTTTGTTGTATAAATAAATAAATATCAGGGGACAATTCACACCAATTGACCTAGTCCCAAAGTAAGCTAAACAAAGCTTGTGTTATGGGTACTAAGCAACGGATAAACATACTTATATAGATAGATACATACTTAAATACATATTAAACACCCAAGACTCGAGAACAAACATTTGTACTTTTCATACAAATATCTGCCCCGACACGGGAATCGAACCCGGGACCTCAAGCTTCGTAGTCAGGTTCTCTAACCACTAGGCCATCTGGTCGTCAAATATACTGTATATACTCGTTACCTAAGTAAAAAAATAATGACAAGCTTTTGTTGAATTTGCTGTTTGCTACTGTGCGGGTATTGTCAGTCGAATTTTGCCCACGTCCAGCTGCCGGAAAGATTTTAAATTTAGTAGATATACAATATTGAGAATTTGTGACAGTGTCAGGACAGTCAGCAAAAAGCTTGCATTTTTTTAACAAAAACTTTTTGTCCTCGCTCCAGACTGAATCCACTAACGCCCTGGACGATATGATGTACCCAAAGGTCCAGAAATACTGCCTCATGTCAGTCAAGGGCTGCTACACAGACTTTCACATTGATTTCGGTGGGACATCTGTGTGGTATCACATCTTGAGAGGTAAGAGATTTGACCATAATTTTTCAAGGTACATACTTAATGCCCACTGTACAGAGCCGACTTAAGAGACGTGATTATACGTAGTGAGCACCGTGTATGTCTATCTCACTGTACCTAACGTAAATATAACGACTTCGTTTTGGTTAGTCGACGTTTAAGCCCAACATGTAGAGTCATTAGGTAAAATACTTTTAGCATACATAAATAACCATCGGAGATATCTTCCAGTCGTGGTGTGGTTGCCTAATATCTTCCTACCATTTCTATTTGCGTGAGTTAAGAATTTGCCATACTGGATGCGTTCTGCGGTCGCGGTCAGGTCAAATTGAACGCAGCCGGCATTATGTATGAACAACATTGTCTGTCTCTATATATTTTGTATAGATATGCAATCTGACCAGAGCGATCGACAATATGGCGACCGACAGATAGACGATATAAAACAGAAATAAAGATACTTTTATTAAAATATAAAAATGTACAGTACTAACAGTACCCGGGGATAAAGATTGCACATCGGCCTTTAGCAAGAGTTTACGATGATTTCCGAACACTGGCGACCGTCAATCAATCACCGTATTTATTAAGTGACGTTTGATATCAAATAAATACTGCACTCCATGGACTTAATTACTTTACGTCAAATTAATGACATGTAAACTTTTGATATCTATAGAGGGTTGTGCAACTACTAGAAAAAGGATAGTCAAAAACGAGATTATAGTATACTAGCTGACCCGGCAAACGTTGTTTTGCCATTATAAATTATAGCCTACGACTTATTATCAGACCTACCGAATGTAGAGAAAAAAGTTTCATAAAAATCGGACAAGCCGTTTCGGAGGAGTTCGGTTACAAACACCGTGACACGAGATTTTTATATATTAGATTAAAAGACACCTATTTTTTCATAAATTTAAATTTTCAAAAAATTTCAGTATCTTCCATTTCACTTATCTGTGCTCTCAATTTGGTCAATATCACTGTCACTATCAGCCGTATTTATTATTAGTCTATCAGTGTAATCCATCATACAATTTAAAGTTGGGGGGTTTCAATAACTCTATATTATATATTTTCACCGGAACACGTCCATACCATACTGCACCTGAACAACGACTGACAAACATCACATAAGTAGTGTGTGACAACGCTATACGAAGCCGACATTTGCCGAGTCTTTTTGCAACGACCGATGTGCAATCTTTATGGCCGGGTACTGTAAGTGACTAGTGTCCTGGTAATTAAAGAAACCTGTGGCCATACTAAAATTGCGCTTTCTGCATAGTGTTCTCGGACTTCTTAGTTATCACAGTGAATCGAGTTTGAAACAAATATCTCTTGCATTAACATATAATTGTATCATATTTTAGGTGCGAAAGTATTCTGGTTGATACCTCCTACAGAGAAGAATCTACAACTGTATGAGAAGTGGGTGCTGTCCGGGAAACAGTCTGATGTGTTCTTTGGCGATACTGTGGAAAAATGCATTCGAGTTCACGTAAGTTTTATGTCATCTATACTATATCTATAAAACAATGTGGTCACTGTTAGAATGAAAAGCCTAAACCACTGAAGCTAGATACTTCGAACACTATCTTGATACACTAAGAGATTTTTTGAAATTGTCATGAGATAAAGGTTCTCGAGTGGCATCCACGGACTGTAAGACGAAGTGTAGGTAGGCCTCCAACAAGATAGAGCGACGACCTGGTTAAGGTTGCGGGAACGCGTTGGATGCGGATGGCGCAGGACCGGTCTGTTTGGAGCCTTGAGGGAGGGTTCAGCAGTGGTTGTCTTTCAGTTGAAATAATGATGATGTTTAAAGGATGTGGTTATTTTTAATCTTCTACGGGAGCGAAGCTACGCGATAAAGCTTGTTTTGAATGTGTGCAGTGGACTGAGTATGAGTCTCCTCATCATAGTTTCCACGTTTCTAGTTCCCACGCGGTTCCGCACACACACCATTGAATTGCTTCGCAAGCGTGTTTCAAAAACCTATTCTCTGCTTTAGAAGCCAAAGGTCAAACCGCCGACCACGGCTTTTTACGGCGTTTCTATAAATGATGTGTATTTCAGCTGCAAGCGGGCCACACATTCTTCATCCCCACTGGATGGATACACGCTGTGTATACGCCGAGCGACTCGCTTGTCTTCGGCGGTAACTTCCTGCACCAGTTCGGCATTGAGAAACAATTGAAAATCGCACAAGTCGAGGACGTCACTAAGGTAAAAATACCTATCTACGATATGAATAATTTGTCATTGAAGGTTTTGGTGTACGGTGTTATCTTCCAAGAGCTAGGTACCTCTGGGTAGAGCCGATGTTTTATTTTTATAATAGACATAAAATTATCTACGATATGAATAATTTGTCATTGAAGGTTTTGGTGTACGGTGTTATCTTCCAAGAGCTAGGTACCTCTGGGTAGAGCCGATGTTTTATTTTTATAATAGACATAAAATTATGGAAATACCTAATAAAAAAAAGCTTAAGAATTTTAAGCCAGAATGCGAACGTTCCCCCCGCCTCGTTGTATGGATTTTTGCAATTTTTGACTAGTTTCATTCACTTCATACATATCTCTATTTATTTGTTTGCTTCAAATATTGAAACGAATATTCACCCACTTCCGGAATTCGTATTGCCTACACATATACGTAGATAGATCCCGATTGTCTCCGTGGACAATGCAATGCGACGCGACGCGGTACATTTCATAGGGAATGCATCAGCGAGTGCTCTATTTTTAAGAGAAATAACTTCTTGGTTCAAAAATTTACACATTAGTTCCTAAGTAATAGTTTTACTCCTTGACCGACATACTCGAGACAGCACACGCCAACGTCATCAATACATGACGAACATTCAACTCTCCTTCTACCGGAAAGCACTCATAGATCGATGGAGCGAGCTTTGCTCAGTTTCTCTACGTGATCGTAACAGAAATGACGAGATACGCAGGAGAACTAAAGTCTCTGATATAGCTCGGAGAGTCGTCAGACTTAAGTGGCATTAAACAGGGCACATTGTTTATAGAACCGACAGCCGATGGGTATTAGAGTAGCGACCCCGAACCAGATGACGTAGCGTCAGAAGGACCCCAGTAAGATGGTCTGATGATCTGGTAAAGATCGCAGGAACTGCTTGGATGAGGGCAGCGCAGGAGCGATCGTTGTAGGACTTTGGGGGTGGCCTTTTGTCCAGAAATGGACGTCTTTTGACTGATATGATGATCAAGGATCGGAATAACGCCCCTCATTATAAAAAAAACTATCCGTTTTTGTTTTAGTAGAGATTTCTTATGCTGGGGCCACACTAACGAGAAATGCCATTAATTATCGCGATAGTGGACGTTAACCGTAGGTGTAGCCACGACTTAACGCTAAAATTTGACAACGGCATTAACATTGCCGATTGGCGTTAGGCGATAGCTCAAGTGGCGGTACATCAAAGAGATTAACACGCGAATTAATGCCATGAAGCGGCCACACTACGTATTGTCAGTGTGTGCCGTGAGCGGGACGGGATCGCACATTCACGTTGACCGTTGACTGTTCAAGTGCAGCCACCCACTTTAGCGCGTTAAAAATTATCGCAATAATTATCGCGCTAATGAGCATTGACGTTAGCCGCTAGTGTGGCCCCAGCATTAATGATGTTTCACTATGCTTTAATGACATACTTAGACTGGAAACGAACCATTTCGACTTCTAAATAAGTCCTAAATATGTCAGTATTTTGTTGTCGTTATGTATCACTAGTGAAATGACGGGCGTTTTTCCATCCATTGATGATAATATGATGGACAATGAAAGTAAATCCCTGTCCAGCTACTAACGAGACAGTTTGTTCTGTGGCGTATAGAGGACGTCACTTCATTCGTAGTGCGTCACTCAAAAGTTAATTTCCATCGGTTTCTCAATTGCAGGTGCCTCAGAAATTCCGCTACCCATTCTTCACGGAGATGCTGTGGTATGTGCTAGAGCGTTACGTGAGCGCCTTGATAGGCCGCTCTCACCTCTCGCCGGAGGGTCAGCCCCCGCCGCCGCCAGCGTCGCGCGAACACGTTCATCTCACGCAGAACGAGCTGCATGGACTTAAGGTTGGACGTTGGTGCATTGCACTTAAAACTAATAATAAGATTAATGGAATCTAGGAGAGAGCTAGCAGCTGCTCGGCACAGCTTCGCATGGGTATACTACAGCTAAACCGTTTAAATGTGTCATCGCCCGCGGGGTACAGGGGCTGGGGGTAGGAAGACAAAGTGGACGAGAGAGTTGCGGGCGGCGAGCGCGCCCCGTGTACCTGCCGCTCTCACCTCTCCCGCCCCCTTTGTCGTCATACCCCCAGCCCCTGTACCACGCGGGCGAGGACTCATTTAAACGGTTTAACTATAATGAAAATAATTTGCTGTCTCTCTAACTCGCTTTATTATGTAGATGTAGATTTTTTAGATTGATTATAAACACAAAAAAAGAATTCGAATTATTGTATTGCAATTAGCAAAATTCGTAAGGAAACCTGAACACACCTGAGAAGAAATTCAATGGTGTGTGTGAAGTTCCCAATCCGCACTGGGCCCGCATGGGAACTACGGCCCAAGCCCTCTCATTCTGAGAGGACTGTGCCCTGCAATCACACGTATATAGGCTGGGATGATGGTGAATTAGCAAAATTGGTGCAGCCGTTCTGAATTCACTTACATATGTTTAAGCAATTTATATTTATTTATGTAGACAGATGTGACGCGAGCTAGAACAATGTGGCCCCTATTTGGCTAAAAAGCCATCTATTCATTTTCTTAGCTCCATCTATAACGAGTTACCACTCGAGTTGATTGCTCAAAAATGGTCAATATATCCTACCGCTGACTGCCAGATGTCACCTTAGCCAGTGGTCTGCCCACTAACCTACAACCCGATCTTCGCCACCCCACAGTTCCACCTATCTTATCTTACCCTATCTTATTCCAGGCAATCGTGATGTACTTACACCAGTTGCCAGCAGCTCGCAAGTCTGTGCCAGAGCTACTGTCGGACCCTATAGCGCTCGTCAAGGACGTGCGAACATTGGTGGAGCAGCACAGGCATGATAAACAACATCTGGCCATCACAGGAGTGCCTGTGTTGAAAGGTGAGAATAGAAAATGTTGCTATGGAGTTTAATAAGTTGCCGTCTAGTGAATTTTGTCTTCGTTCGATTACATTTCGCGTTTTCCCAGAATGAGATAGCTTGGGCAGTAGTTTCCATGTGAGTCTAGTACGCATTGAAAACTTAACCCACACCACAATGCTTCGCACGATATTTTCCTTCACCGAAAAGTACAGTCAAGGAAACTGAATAGAGTACCAGGGTGGAACCTTTCACAACCAATTTCACGAGAATTTCTCTGGCAGATGTATGGAATGTCAACATGACATTTGCAATGAAAAGGGTACGTGATTCAGTTTTTTAGACTTTACGTGTGAAAATTACGCATTTAAAATTAGAGATTCGAGCCAGAGACGTTTTGAACTTTCGCGTTTCTCACTCTTAGCTAAAATTACTTGTACTCGCACTTGATTCTCTTGTTTGTAATTATTTCGACACACAACACTCGATATCCCGCGATTTATCCGAAGGTAGATCTCGACGCTCGCGTTTACCTTGTCACTGGATTCCATGCAGAAGAGAGCTTATATCCATCATCCCGGTTAAAATTCTTATACTTCCTTATTTCAACCGGAATACCTAGATTTTTTCCAGTTATAAAACTAAACGCCATCACGATTGACTTGCTTTCTAGTTTGCATTCATACCTAATACCGAGTATTACCCCAGGTCCGGATGAAGTGGTGTCGGGCGAACGGCGCCAGTCCAGCGGGCGCGGGGGGCGCGGCGGCCGCGGTGGCGGGCCCGCGCGGCCTCGCCCCGAACACGCCAACAGCGCGCCACGCCGACGCCGCACCAGGTATGCACATAAAGGGTCATTTGTGGAGTGCATACTTCGTATTATTGCTTCTACATGAACGCGATGACGTTTAAGAGGGTTTATACTTGCTTAAACCGTTAGGTAATAATTTGTTCCTTTTTAAAGAAAATAAAAGTATCACGAGTTATTATTGCAGTAGACACATTAACTTATATATTAGGACAATTTGTATACAAAACATTTTTGATTTTCATTAAATTTTTATGGAATAATCGAGAAAAACTAACAAAAATGCAACGTTGCCAGCTCAACAGGTATAAACGCTCTTAAGCTCCAAATGCACAGACAGCGGAGGCATGACGGTGACGGATGTAATATTCTAATTTGTATGAACGGTTGTGCGGTACCGTACCGCGAACTAGTTCATACAAGGTAGAATAACACAACCGTCACCGCCACGCCTTCAATGTCTGCGTTTGGAGCTTTACTAGCCGTGCGAGTCCGACTGGCCGCTCTCATCAGTGTTGCTAACACAGGGTCCTATGTCGCAGTTTTTACAAGATTTTATTTAACTTTCAATGTTTGTTTGTTCGAACCAAATCTTGCAAGTCGAATTTTACTTATAAAAATCGTATTGGATTAAAAATTTCGTTTGGATATGTACGGTTTATAATGCTAATACAGTCAATAAAAAGTAGTCTGTAAAAAAGCTTAACTTAAAAATCAAATTTGTACAAAACTTATTTATAGCTAGTAGCGTAATGAAGCTGAATGTCCGCTTCAGTTTCGGTAGTCTAAAGTAGCCCAAACGCCAATATTCGGCTGAACTATTAAAAGTGAATACTTAAAATATTTTTCTCAAAAATATCCGTAAAAGTTGTCATTATTCTTTACATATCAGAACGTGAAGTGCATAGTTTATGGTCAGTAAAAAAATTAAAACGTTAACAACATTGCAGGCTCGATAAACTCGACAACAATGTCGCATACAAATTCCATTATTGTCGAGTCTCAAACTTTTTAAAAAGTTAAAACGGCCATGGTAATAAGTTGGCACTATTCGTATACAGCCATCTCAAATGACCGGTATCAGTTGTTTTGTTGGAACTCCAGACTTTTTTATTGTGTTTGAAACAGCTTGTAGTGTTTTCGGTAGAAAAATACACCTGCAGTTTTTTTTTTTTTAATGAAAAAAGGCGGGAAAGGGTTTAATGACATTTAATTTTAAGTGATTTGCAATTATTTGTACCTATTTAAGGTAATAAAACTTTATTCTATTTTTTTTCCTTCACCATTTTTGAGAAAAGCTTTATATTAGTCTCGGCCGGAATAGCAATTGCTGGCTTCGTATTAGTTAAACGGACTCGCAAGCTCGTCCGTTTAATAGGTACTCATACTCAGCCAGCAATTGCCTACTTCCAGGCCACGACAATAATGTATTATTGCATCCTAAATTTTCCTGAACCAAAGTAGTCTATAAGGCGACCTGTCGCTCAGTTCCTGTCCTTAAGTACCTTATATTATGTTTCAGATGCAAGAAGTGTGAAGCTTGTCAGCGCACAGATTGTGGCGAGTGCGTGTTTTGTCACGACATGGTCAAGTTTGGTGGTTTGGGGCGCGCCAAGCAGACTTGTATTATGAGGCAGTGCTTGCAGGTAAGTTGACATTTGTATATAAAGCTTTAGTCTTTGGTCTATAAACAATTCACTTGTGTATTTAAGGCCCTACCGTGTTTTTGGCGCATTTATTGCATTCATTTAAACTCGTGCTGTATCATTACTAGCAATGCTATAGTCCTGAAATTCATATGTAAGATATTTGAGGATTCATTCTAGTGACAAGTATTTATCGAAACACGATTGCTTGTAGTTCGCTCGATAGGAAAAAAATCCAAAGTAATATCTAAAAAATAAAATAAACTCGTAGTACGACGCTAAATACTGCACGGAAGGTCATGACTTTTTGAATGTTAATAAAACAAGATGTTTTTAGGGCGTAGTTTTGCTACATTTTTAAAATATGTATTTGTTTTAGTAATAAGATGAAAATACCCAAAAACACGCGCAGTCCAACCAACCTATCTTGAGCCATCGTGCCTCCCCCAAGCGGCCCCACGCCCGAAATCGCACACCCAAAATCGATTAGCGCGAAAAACTCGGTAGGCCCTTAACTACAAAGTGGTTAAGTTATGACAGAAGATAAGAGGTTTTCTCTGTGCTTAAAAATATGCCACCAGTTGATCGCGCGCTGTCTTTGACGGCTGACGATGGGCGCGGTTCCCCGCACGACCCGCCCCAGGCCTCCGTGGTGTGATGTTTATACACAGCCACATAAACAGGCTCGCCGCACTCACGACCCGATCCGTTCCCGACCCGCTGCCGTGCGATGTGTGGGTTAATGCGTCAGTGATATTGTTAGGAGTAACTATTAATATTGTTTTTATTTTATTTTATAGCCAATGCTGCCAGTTACAGCATCTTGCGCTGTTTGTCACCTCGATGGTTGGCTACAGACACCAGTCGCACCTCAAGCCAAGGGTAACTCGGGTAAGACTGCTGTGTTTATTCTTTTTCAAAACTTATGGGGTCCTGTTCACAGAAGTTGTCTGAGAAGGTTTTATAGCGGCGGTAATTCTGTAATTTATACTTACACCTCTGAAAATCCAAAGTTTATTTCGGTAAGTAGGCCTCTTTTACATGTCTTTTTTTTTAGTTTGCCAGCGTTTTCGGAAATATCATGATTGCCAAGAAGAACGCGCCGCAAGAAACTTGGCACCAAGTATTTTTTTTTTAAAACTTTCTTTTTTTAGAGACTATCGGACTGGCCTTTTGGAGAGGCTCTAGAGTTATGGAGAGAGCTATCTTCGGGAATTGACAACATTTCATATTTCTAAGACTATAATTTGATTCGTTCTGTGTATTCTGTTTGGAAAGAGAAAGACGCTGATAGTTTTGAATTTTCACTAGGATTATTAATTAATTTGTTACAATTTTTTAAAGATGTGCTTATTCTAAAAGAGCGCAACGATAGAATAGATCCATTACTTTTGTCTAGTCTCTATTAAAAAAAAGTGATGACGTAAATTTGACGTTAAGGTTGTTATCTAACAAGAATATTAAAAAAAATGGATTCTGCATGACGTTCATTCCTTTGAAGCCAGAAAAAATGACCTTGAATTACGTCACGCCGATCTTGCATCTCTTTCTTTAGGGTGTCCATAATTAAGCATACATTAGGAATATCCCGCGGAATTTGACATACTTTTATACAACAGATTGATTTTGTAATTTATTAAATTCAACCAATTTCAATTCAATTCACTTTTTAGGGTTCCGTACCTCAAAAAGAAAAAACGGAACCCTTATAGGATCACTTTGTTGTCCGTTCGTCCGTCTGTCAAGACCCTTTTTCTCAGGAACGCGTGGAGGTGTCAAGCTGAAATTTAAATCAAATACTCAAGTCTACTGTACTGTCCCTTGGAGCTGTGAAAAATCAAACTTCTAACCTAACGCAATCAAAAGATATCTACAGCCATTTGCCGCAAATTTTCGACACTCGCACGCAAGGGATATTTCCCGTGAACTTAGGATCTTGACATTTGGTACGAAGCAAGGTCTTATAGCACAGATAAAGGAAAAATTGCAAGCATAAATTGCAAGCAGAAAGCATAATTTTTTTTTTGTCTGTCTGTCTATATCAGTAACCAATCTACAATGATCCCACACTGCGCACATTTTGCTTAGGAACAGGGGTCTGCTAAGACTGGATGTTCATAGATACATATTTATTTGTACGGAACCCTCGGTGCGCAAGTCCGACTCGCACTTGGCCGGTTTTGTTATTAAATTTTTATCCAACCGTTTTATCATGAAAGTGAACATCCATCCTCACAAACTCAAGTAAAAGTTACCTACCAATTTTTTTGTCAGTCGTCAATATAAGGTCCATTTCTGGTTGCATTTCTATGCCACTCTGCAGTTACTCGGCCTTACTGATATCCGGCAAAAGGTTACCTTTTACCTGAGAACGCTACAAATACTTACTGCAAAACATAAGGGAAGTATTTGTCAATGGAAAAAAATAATTAAATACTAGGACATTATAACAGTTTCTTTATTTTCTACACATGTGAGAATAATATTGTTTTGTACTGAGTAGGCGTCCCGGCCTTTCTGGGTCATAGTCATTATCTTCAGGCTTAAAATGCAAGCTGCAAATTGTCAAACGGTCTACACCTTTCCCTTTATCGGTACAATCGACAGCCAATTTTGCCTCCTTCTTTCATCTTTTGGAAAACTGCAATGTAAAATATTATTCATGTAAATTGTAAAGACACAAACAATAAACATGTTATTATATACTGTGATATGAATTATGAAGATTGAAACCGTACCAAGTTGATAGATTTAGCTCCATTCAATACGAATAAATACCATGCATGAAAAAGGATTGGTCACCCTAGTAATAAAACCACACATTCTTAAATTTTTCATTTAAGGTCATGTTTAAATCCAAATAAACAAAATATACTTCTAACTTAACATTATAAACCTAATCGTGGGGTTTTTGAATAAAAACTAACAAAGCTTAGAAGCAAAATATAGGAAAATTGATTGCCACTAAGATTTATGAACATTTTCGTAAAATAAGTACTCACCTGTGAAGTTTTATGTCGGATTTCGGCCTCCAATTACTCCTACAATGCTTTTCTATGCAATACATAGCGCATAACCCAAGTAAATCGACGAAAAACGTTTATTTAACGTAAAAATCCTCTGAAATGAGTGAATGACTTCTGACAATTCTGACGTGATTCTGACATATCGGCCATTTAGTGTTGCCATAGTACGCAGGAGGTGCATACCGGTGAAATGAGGATTTTGACTGGGTTCTTTTTTTTGTATAATACAAAGAAAACTAAGTAAATTTTATTGCAGAAAGTTTTATAACAAAAATATAAATTTCTGAACTAAAACAATTACTTTGCTCACCCGCGACCTTACAATAGTTACGTTTATGCAAGAAATGTGTGCTCATGCAGTTCCTCCACCTCCACACTGTACGAACACACACAAATCACATAAACCCAACCATCACCACCACCAAGCTACACTGACGCGTTTCGAACTCAACCAGAGCTCATCTTCGGAGTTAAAATAACCGTATGCTATGCTACCAAATGTTAAACTAACAAACCAAAACAAATGTTTTAACTTGTTACTGTAACTTCACAAGTACCCACTTTATTTTTCTTACTCTCAAACTACCCCATAAAAATTAACTTTTATTGACATATTATAAAACTACCTTGAAGTTTTGTTTATTTATATAAGACATTTTTTTATTAATACTAACTGTTCAAAATAGACCCAAGCCGCAGTAAAAGAGAAGAAACTAAATTTACCTGTTCATTAATAGTAGACCCCATAGTGTTGTACCTAATTATTTCCATGCATTCCAGAGCATCCAGACGCAACCCCTTGCCGCAATAATGTAACACTTCATAAGAATCTGAATCTGACAATGAATGATTTGATTCCAACAAATGTTTTGCAAAATTCGATCTATCTGGATGCTCATTCCTATATGCCGAAACATGCTTCGGCTAATAATAATAAGTAAATAAGTAATAGCATACGGTTGTTTTAACTCCGAAGATGAGCTCTGGTTGAGTTCGAAACGCGTCAGTGTAGCTTGGTGGTGGTGATGGTTGGGTTTATGTGATTTGTGTGTGTTCGTACAGTGTGGAGGTGGAGGAACTGCATGAGCACACATTTCTTGCATAAACGTAACTAATGTAAGGTCGCGGGTGAGCAAAGTAATTGTTTTAGTTCATTAATATGGACCTCCGCAAAGTAACGCCTGATTCAATAAATTATATAAATTTCTGTTGAAATTAGCTTAAAGTAAATTAATTAGGTGATGCCAGATAATTCGTATTTCTAAAAAAAATAAGGTTTTTTTATAAATAACCTGGCAATATATCACAGTGTTGAAAAGAGATAGAACATAGGAGCAAAGGTGAATGAACCTGGCTTCAACTCATAGTTCGGCTGGCAACATCCAGTTTTTTTTTAATATCCTTGTTATCTAATTTAAAATTATGACAGCTCTTTTTTCTAGTGAAAAGGGTAAAGGAAACATATCTATTCTGTGGATGTATTTGTAAGTACATATATGTTTTAAAATTTGTTGTATTTTTTTAAATATGGAGAAATAAATTATAATAAATATTTTTCCGTGTTCAGGAGGCGAAACTCTTTCGAAACCTGCAATAATTTTCAGGTGTTAAAAAAATGAAAGGTTGTCAATTCTTTGCGCAATACGGAAATTTGCCAAAGACCTTAAGTCACCTTAGCTCAGAATGTCAGTTCTAGAGCCAATGAGGTCACATCGCTAGAAAAATATAAACTTAGCTTTGAATGTAATTACCATAAAATATTATAAACAATGCATTAGGATGTTTTTCCTCTAGAGATTTGCTATGCAGCTATGTTGCGAGGTATGGAAAGGTACGTTACGAAACTATGTGACCGTTTCCACTAATGCAACTTACTTAGTAGTAATAGTAATGTAGTCGTTCGAGGAAGGTCCAGAGCACGCATCTTTTCATAATTATTAAATACATAGTTTAGCTAAACCCTTTTCCATCAGCAGTGCTATGCTATGTGGATATCTATTATGATATCTAGGGTATCTATTATCTAAGTTTGTTTATCCATTCCACGAACGTTTTATTTGACTGTCGGACAGGCCGCGGAACCACTGTGATCCTTCCACAGACCCCCAGGGTTCCGCGGACCATCTTTTAAGATCCGCTGCCTTAACATGTTCCCTCAACGTCACCAGGTCGCAACGGCCCTTCTTCCCTCCGCGAGTGCTCGGTATGCTACAGCATCGTCCACCCGTCGTGCGTGCCGCCCGGCGGGCAGATCAACGAGGACTTGCCCAACTCGTGGGAATGCCCCACGTGCACCACTATGGGGCTCAACCACGATTACAAGGTACGCTACACCGTCCATACATCGTGCCGTACAATCATAAACCTCGGAGCATTCGAAGTGGTCAAAAATATCTGATACACAACCTTATTGTCAATCGCGTACTTGCGTGTTCAGATATTTTTTGAGCACTTTGACTGCTCCGATTTTTATGATAGCGATTGTACATACCACTATACCTTTCGTTTTTTGGGTCAATTTCAGAGCGTTTTGTCAGCATTTTTTAAATTTCATTAGTGTCACTCGATTATTGCTGTAAAATAATGATAAATCGCGACAACTTTGGATAAAATTAGACTAAGCCTCGGTACCGCCACACATTTATATAAAAAGTTAACTCTGATCATCATCCCCCTCTGCAATATTCACGTCGACACTAATGAAAAAAAACGCGGCGATCAAAACGCTCTGAAATCGAACCTTTTTTTTAATTGGAAAGAAGGATCTTGGCATGTCTTACTATATTATAGAAAAAAAAAAGTTTTATCAAACAAGTGACAAGTAAGTCGGTTAGTAAGAGATTCGACGATATACAAATGGGTATGCCGCTTGTAAGAACCCCTGTTTCACTCACCGATCTAAGTGACGGAAGGAAATATAGCAAAAACACGTTAAATCACTGTATGGCGATTATTTTTTACAGCCTCGTCATTTCCGCGCGCGTCAAAAGTCTTCGGATCTCAGGAGGATGAGCGTAGGATCGGACGTCAGCCAATTAAGCCGGGAACACGGTAATTTACAGGTAAATTTAATAACTTTTATCCATTATATTATTGGTAGGCAGGCATGTACGTAATTCCATATTAATAAAATCATTGTTCTGAATATTATTTATTTTTTATTAGCAGTACGGCTGCTCACCGAATCTAAGATTATTTAAAAGCGATAAAGTTTCTCGGGTGCGCCGGTGGGATTCGAACCCGAGAGACGTCTCCACGTAAGTTCTCGTCATTGTTCTGATTAGATAATAATCTTGAATTTTTTTTTTTTTCAGAAAAAAGTACCTCCACCAGTGCCAGTCAAATCAGAACCCAGCTCGGACAATGAAGGCAAAAATGACGTACCACATATCAAGTCTGAAAGTGGTAAGTTTGGTCCATCTAATCTTCTAATATATAAAAATCCCGTGACACGGTGTTTGTAATCGAGCTCCTCCAAAACAGCTTGACCGATTTTTATGAAACTTTTTTCTGCGTACTCGGTAGGTCTGAGAATAGGTTGTAGGCAGACGGAGTCGCGGGCAACAGCTAGTATTTATCTAGAATTGTGATTAATAAGTGGCAAACACAGCGTTCTATCATGTTGTAGTCCGGCTCTTATAGGTGAAGTTATCTCTCAGTAAAGATAGCTCTATCTCGCAAACAACTTACGTGGGAGATGGTTAATATCTCGTATATATTTTTTTATATGTATAGGCTTTTCTCAGCTGTTGCAGTCATTTTTTTTTGACATTACACAAGTCTGTGTTACTAAACATTGAACTGCCTAGGTGCTCTTAATTATTATCTAGGCAGAGGCAATTTCCCGATTTGGGTTTACTGTTCTAATGAACCTTATGTGTTTAGTAACATGATGCAAATTACACTGTGTGAGATATTTAGACCACCTAGATTGCTCCGATGCTAGTGATGGTGACTGTATACTTCTAGAAACACCCATGCATTTAATTCTTTATGTTGTAAGAAAAATGGGAAAATCTTTATTAAAACAATTGTTTCACTACTTACTCTACATGGTTATAAAATTTAAGTATTTACGTTTGTCCCTGCCCGTTAAAATATATTTAAAAAAATCGTTTTTGAGTAAGCGTCTTCTGCTCCCCTTACCTTATGTTGCTTTGGCACCATAATACGCATTGATGCTGTGTTTCAGAAATAAAACGCGAAGACGACGGTTCTGGCGAAGGCGGTGCGGGCGAGCCAGGCGAAGGAGACTGGGAACCGTCTGCCAAGAAACGGCGCCCGAGTGACGAACAGGAGGCGCCAAAGAAGCAGGCGCTGCGGGCGCATCTAGCTTTGCAGCTCACTCATCACACGGCTAAGGTAGTGATTATATTTTAGTAACCTAGTAGCCTAAAGAATCCAAGATGGTGAACCAGGGTCCGGACAACCCTTTCTTCGACAAAAGCCTTTCACTAGGCATCCCTTTAACACGGCTAACCCAGTGAAGACTGCAGTTCGAACTGCTAGCCCATTTATTTGACTATTCCTTAAAAAAAAAGCTAACCAATTAGCTAAGCCATTGCTTACTACTATCCCCCTAAATCCCTATATCCTTTGTAATCCCTACGATGAGTTTAGACGACCAGATGGCCTAGTGGTTAGAGAACCTGACTACGAAGCTTGAGGTCCCGGGTTCGATTCCCGCGTCGGGGCAGATATTTGTATGAAAAATACGAATGTTTGTTCTCGGGTCTTGGGTGTTTAATATGTATTTAAGTATGTATCTATCTATATAAGTATGTTTATCCGTTGCCTAGTACCCATAACACAAGCTTTCCTTAGCTTACTTTGGGACTAGGTCAATTGGTGTGAATTGTCCCGTGATATTTATTTATTTATTTAATCCCTTATAAGGTCACCCTAACAATTTAGCGCGTTTTATAAAGCCTCACGTGAACGAGACAGGGTTAGTATATATCTACTCTTGTGTGTGACAAGGAAAAAAATTCGCTCGCTATCGGATCGGATGCGAAGTAATGTGTGCTTCGTGAGCAAGGTAGACGATTTAAATTAGCACGCTAATATTAGCTATATGCTAAAAGGCTAACTCTTTATAAGGCTAAGCATTATAAGCAATATGCAAGGTATTGGTGACCAGATAAGTGTTTAATAAGGGTATTGAGATGCCGATTGATCTAATGGGTTTAGATAAGGACTTTAAAATCAAAGTGAAAGAGTTTTGTCGGTGTAACAGCCTTATGCAAAACCCATACAAAACCCTTTTTCATCACTTAAGCTCTGAAAGTAGGCATTTAACTTGAAATCCTTGTTGTAAATTCGATTTACATCTTTAGGGATGTAAGTGAATTTAAAATTCGAATGGTGGGTGCTCCATTGTATTGACGAACTGGTAAACAAGGAGATTGTAATGCGTAATACTTACCTCCAAACCTCCATGCTGGCATAATGTTGCTAGCCAGTGCTGGCTGAATGTGCCAAAGCCAAAGAGCGCCTTTAAGAAAAAAACAAAAGATGGTTTGGCGCGATTAATTTTCTTCCGCTCTGTTACAAATTGAGTATACATTTTTAACACAACGGTTTTTCTTTATTTCCTCACATTTTTGATGAAAAGTAAGTGTCCAACTCGAGTGTAAATGATCAATTACACCCGCGAACTTATAGTTCAAATATCATGTGCGCCTTAATATCATGGGTGTTCTTGATCACTTACACGACCGTTGTTTATCAATTTACTATGAAAGCCCCTGAGGAGAGCTATGAATATTGAATTGACACGTACGTTTGGTTTTGCAGCAACTAAAGAAGCCGCTGTACCCGGTGCGGCCGGCGCCGCTGGCGGGCGCGGGCGCGGTCGGGGGCGCGGGCTCGCCCTGGCTGGACCGCGAGGCCATGCTGTGCGTGTTCGCGCGCCTCACGCCGCACGAGCTCGCCACGTGCGCGCTCGTCTGCAAGTGCTGGGCCGAGTACTCGGTGAGTGCACTGCCATGAAGCTGGGAATACACATGCCCGTAAATCGGGAAAGTAGCTGACATGAAAGGGCATGTACGAGTAACTGGCACACTGCGGATACATTTGCAAGTAATACTGGCATGCAAGTTGTGCCCTTGCTTGTTTACTGGCATGCCCGTAGCTGTCGCGTCTGTTCACACGTGACAGTTCGGCAACTCCCCGCGTCCCCTCCCTCAACGGGCATGCAAGTAAATTAAATGTTGTGCTAGCTACTTGCATGCCACGGCGTGCCAGTTACAGGCGTACCAGTTAGCGTATACACATGACAGTAGCTGGCACGTGCAAGGTGCTGGTATGCTAGTGTGCAAGCTACGGGCATATGTATTCCCAGCTTGATAGACTGGTTAAACTTTGACTCGAATAATAACCTCCTGCCGCCGAGTCTCCTATATATAAAGGACTTTTGTACTGGACATCGAACTCACTCAATAAGTAACAAAGTTTAAAGTTTTCTGTGCATCCATATTTCAGTTTGTATTTAGTATGAAATATATGGTTTTCACGGGATGACCGTAAAAGTAATAAAAAATGAAGTTGAAAAATAAAAATACAAAAAGGTACTTCATATCAAACTTGTTAAAGTTTGGACAGGTAGCGACATCTCTTGTCCGGGTGAGTGGGTAGTTCCGAAGAAGTGTTGAAATGTCTCGATGAGGGTATAACATAGATGACGCTGTATCACGCAAGTGGTGATCTAACAAAGTGGGATATGAATGTATAGAAAAATTCGTGTCTAGACTCCTGACCAGTGGTGGTGTTGGGGAATGGCACACGGCACGGAATGCTGAGGACCTGGGTTCGATTCCCAACGCTGGTCTTTTCTGGGTTTTTTCTGTGCATCCATATTTCAGTTTGTATTTAGTATGAAATATAAAGTTTAAAGTTCATTGAAACATATTTTGATGTGGGCGGCTGGAGGATGTTTCCGATAGTAGCCGAAAGGCCGTGGAAGGATAAGGGACCATCTTGTGCTTTAATCGCTTTTTAGCTTCGTTTTTTTCTAATGATTTATCACGTCATTAGTAAGGGCTACATTAAATTTTAGCAATTCGCCTCTTCTTATTTTTGAACAAATAATAAAAAATAATCGTGAATATTTCCGTTCCTATGGAACGAATTCCTTCGTTCTTCGCACGTATGCTACACTTAGTTCAGACCCGCAATATGTCATTATAAACAGGTTAAAATAACATGAATATTTTTTTGTCAAGTCTACATTGGCGTGTAAGACGCCTGGCGAACTTTTGGCCCATTTCAATAAATCTGAAGTTTGCTGAGTCACTAATTTTATGTTCACGGGAGAGACAGCTTTTGTTTTTTTACGCTGTGTACGACCCATACCTGCCACACTGTACCAATTGGTCAATATTCTGTTGCAGATGGACCCGTCCCTGTGGCGAAGCATGTCGTTCGTACAGGTGCGAGTGTCCGCGGCGCAACTCGCCGGGATTGCGCGCCGGCAGCCCCTCTCTCTCGGCCTCGAGTGGTGCCATCTCGCGAGACGACAACTAGCCTGGTACAGTATATTATAAAATCAAAATAACAACGGGATTCGAGAGTACCGTTAGCACAACAGTACTTATAAATGATTAAATATAATCATAAGTCAATCTTTGATATCTTCATAAGTGCAGACACTTATTGATAAATAATTAATAGATTTACAGAGTATCCTTTGCATATTTGGACTCTTATATTCTCGGTAAATGTTGTCATTTGTTTTATAAAAAATATTAATATCATATCTGACAAATCTGTCACTAATTCACAACATTTTCGCGTTATCAAATTGCCTTAGCTGTTACAAAATACGTATGTATAAAATATGAATCGTGGTATAAAGTATTAAACGGTGTCGGTGCCGAGAAATTATCTGCAATGTACCCACTAACATATTTCAATAAAGAAAAAGATAACGAAGGTTCTTTTGAAAACTTTGATGGCCATTTTAAGCAATTATTTACAACATAAGTATTTTATTTAAGTACTTAATATAATTTGATGTTTTTTTCCTTGCTTTAGAACTTCATTGTACTAAAATAACAATTTCATTTGTCTGCACACTTTACCACTGACAATGTCATATCAATATCACGCATTAGTTCAAAAATGACATATGAGTCCAATCCCTTTCTAAACGCGCTTTGATAATAACATGCTTCATAAACACGTACATTTATTGAAAGGCTACATTTTTATCCTACACAATTTGATTACGTTCCCTCGTAATTTATTTCTGTTTCCTTTCTAGGCTGCTCGCTCGACTGCCAGCGCTCCGCTCGCTCTCCCTCGCGGGCTCCCCCGCCGAAGCGGCCCTCGCCCTTCGCTCCTCCACGTGCCCCCCGCTCACTTCGCTCGACCTGTCGTTCGCGCGCTGCCTCGACGACGCGAAGTTGCGCGGTATTCTCGCGCCGCCGGAGAACTCGCGGCCCGGCGGCGGCAACCGCACCGGGGCTGAACCGTCCCGCCTCGCCGCGCTCAGCGTACTGCGACTGCCCGGCACAGATATCACTGACGTCGCCATGAGATACGTCGTACAAGTATGTCGTCTCTGTTGATTTTTTTTTTCTATGTACAATATAGGCTTGCGCTTGACCACAATCACACCTGATGGAAAGCGAAGATGAGGCGTACGATGGAGCACGCTTGCCTAAAGCTTGCAGTTGAGAGCGGTGTTGCGCGCGCCCCCAAGCTGCAAACCGTACGACAAATACGGGGCACTGTAACCGGTACGCGCGCGCTGCACAACTGCTCAGACCTTTCCTCCAGAATGGCTTCTATAGGCAACAGACCTATAATCTTATCTTAATATTAGGGGTCCTTTCATTGATATGTCTTGTATTCTTGTAAATAAGCCGCGTACTGACTGGCGAGCAGCCTCGGGCGTTTGCCTCGCCCCGTTTGCCGCGGCGAGGCAGCCTCGGGTAGTAAAAAGAAGTATAACATTTGCCGCGCGAGGAAAGGCCGAGCCAGTTTTGCTCATGATCGCACGTTCGGAAAGATATCGCCATCACTGCATTTCTAATAATTATTGTAAAAAAAAAAGAAAATAGAAACCTAAACGTTTTTGAATAAAACTGTTATAGTGCTATATTAATTTAACGCTGACACGCGACGAACAAGCGAGGCAAAACTCAACCGTCTTGAGTGAGCGAGGCAAACGTACCGAGGCGCCTTTGAGCATGGATAAAAACCGACAACGCACGGTTCGGGCCGAGGCACGCTCGCCCGAGGCCGAGCATGCGTTTGCCTCGGGCGAGGCACGTCCTGACTGCCCGAACATTTTTGCATTTGCTCGCTCAGTCATTACGCGGCTATAGATGTCATTTATTTATTTTATCTACTCTGATATCGTAAAATTCGAATTATAAAATTCAAAACGAGTTTATATTGACATACTTTATAAACACAATACCAAAATATTTAAAAAAAAATACAATTTTTTTTACCATTACGATACAGGGCAAATCCAGAAAGTTTATATCACCAAGTTTTGATTCCAATTTTCACTTGTCCGTGGCAGAAGCGGGCTTTAGCGCATGCGCGCACATGCGCGGTGACGTACTGGGTTTTAGCGCCATTCCATTCCTAAACTGTCAGTCAATTGAAATTGCAAACAATGTAAACATACCTTGTATTTAAAATGTCTTTAATTTCGATTTTCCCTCATCATGTACTGCTAAATCCGTGTGTTATTTAATCAGTACTTACCACAACACTATCCTAAACCATTAAAACAATAAACAAGTGTTAGAATATGGATATTTCATTAAATGGTTTATTTACATTGTTCGCAATTTCAATTGACAGCTATTTTTACGTGTCGTTTTGTTGTACGAATTTTCGTGGGAAAATTTTATTGTGTTTGTGGTTTAAAAAATGTCTGATTTCGGTGAATGCGAAGAAAATTTGACTCCGCCCGATATTTTAGATGCGGCGGAGGAAATGACTCATAATTGATTACCAGCAAAGTCCAGAAAACTATACGAAAAATGCTATCAAGATTTTATGGCATGGAAAATGCAAAAAAAGGTGTGAGAGAAGGTAAAATATTCTATGCAACTGTACGTAATTAGGCCTTAAAACACTCATGTGACCATTTATGAAACTCGGCTACGCCTCGTTTCATGAAACCACATTCGTGTTTTAAGGACCCCTATTACGATACAATTGCATAAATAGCTTTTAAATGTCTGCTTACGTTTCCAGGCTTTGCCTAAGTTGGTGGAACTGGACGCGTCCTCGTGCGCCCGGCTCACGGACGCGGGCGCGGCGCAGCTCGCGCACCACGGGCTGCAGCGGCTGTCGCTGGGCGGCTGCCGGCTGCTCACCGAGGCCGCGCTCGACCACCTGGCGCGCTGCCCCAACCTCGTGAGGTCAGTGCCCCCGCCAGCCTGCCTCATCGTCAACATCATCATTTCAGCCGAAACACGTTCACTGCAGAAGATAGGCCTCTTCCAACGTTCGCCAAACAGACCGGTGCTACGCCATTCGCATCCAACCTACCTGATCCTGATCCTCAGATGCACCAAATGCTCGATCGTAATTGCAGCATCCAACGTGTTCGCGCAACCTTAACCAGACGCCATATTGTCTAACGCTCGGCAGCTTGCTTTTTGCCACCATCTGATACCATTTGCAAGCGCCCGCGCGGACAATAAGCGTACAAGTCGTCGTTCCTATCCTGTTGGAGACCTACCTATCCGTCCCTGTATACCACTCTAGAATCTTTTGGCCCCATCGGCCGGTTCTACGAGCGATGTCCCCTGCCCACTGCCACGCCACTTGCATCACACATTTTTTGGGTCAAAATAATTACTATTGTCATAGAAAAAGTGTGACGCGGGCAAAGGTTCTAAATTTCTCAAAATTGGCGTGACGTAATTTATGGAAGGTTTCTTTAACGCTGGGAGACTACTCGTCGTCGTCATTCAACCGAAAGACGTCCACTGCTGTGCGTAGTCCTCCCCCAAAGAACGCCACAACGACCGATCCTACGTCGCGCGCATTCATCGGACTTTATGTAATTTTAGATATCTCATAAGCTTGCGATTTTTTCTGTGACCAGAAAAAGTTTATTGGATTATAATAGCGCTAACAATCCTTTAATGTCTCCCGTTTTCTCACAGGTTGGACCTCCGACATGTCCCGCTTGTATCCACACAGGCGGTCATCAAATTCGCCGCCAAATCCAAACACAACCTTCACGTGCAAGACGTGAAGCTAGTCGAGCTGCGGAAAACCTGATCCGAGGAGGCCCGGCTCGAGACGGCGCCGGACCCCGAACCGGAGCCGGCCGCGGCGCCGGCGTCCGACGTGCCGGAAACCGAGGTGCCCGTGTGACTCAGTGATATAGTGACACCGCTGCGGTGATATTGTGGGGCGTTGTTTCTGCTTATTAGGTACATACTTTCATTTTTGGTATTATTAGTGTACATAACCTCTTCATTTCTTAGTGTATGCACTGTCATTCTCATCAAATTCAACACAGCAAACTTTTAGAACCGTCTAAAATATTTAAGAAATAAATATTTAGCGGAGAAAAAATATGAAAGAATTTATTTTCAAACTCGTGCAACTATGGAATTTTCGAACATCAACAGTGGCTCATAGTAGTTGATAAGATAGATGTTTTGCGGTTCAAACTACCTTTAAAATCGCGACAATGAGACACAATTTATAGTTACGGGCAATAAATCAGATAGGACAGAGAACTTAAAAATATCTGATTCGCTCCAACAGCTATACGAATAGAGTTTGCGTTAAATTAGATATTTTTGAGTGTTTTGTCATACGAGATATTATTGCCGTTGACTCTGCCATGGTTACCGTACCACGGCGCATATGCGTACTACCATTTTTGACGTTAGAAATTCTTTCACGTTTTTGCACTCACTGGCTGTAAGCTATACTTAGCACGACTACGGGACATAGCATATTCAAAATTTCAAAATTATAACGTTAAAAAAACTTATTAAGTTTAAAAAGGCATACGCACAACATATCAGAGACGCCTTGCGGTATCGACGCAGCGCGCAACAGTAAGTTAGATGTAATTCAAACAAAGACTTGTTTAAGCCTATTTGGTAAATTTGAAGTGATACGATTTCTAAATACATTATAGAAATATTGTTTTAGAGGTTGTCGTTTTAGGGATAGTTTTCAATCGCAATGTGGTTTTTCTGGCATTGATTTGAGTCATGGGCAGATTTGATCATGTGACTATTTGAATTCAAACGCATGGGAAACTTGGTTTAAGTTATAAAATGTAATGTAAGATAACATCACATAAAATGATATGGTTTGTTCTCAATTATTTTTTTACATAATTAAAGGCTTTGATTTAAACAAAACTTAATTGAACCCTCTGTGTAACGAAAGCTACCCATATAGTTTGCATGACTAACTTTCGTTACACAAAGGAAGCGATCGTGATCTTGTTTTCAATAAGCCTCACGACTCGTAAATCACTGCTAGACAAATACACATTGATAGTGTGTTTTATTGGGGTGACTTATAATAATAAATATAGACCGGGGAAGTTTTTAATCAAAATTTTGTTTCGATTGTTTTATTTAATATTTTGCAATATCAGTGCCAACATATAGGTAGTTGCTATATGAATCAGCACATATTTCATTGCACAATCAAATAACTATATTTAAAGTTAAATAATATTAATTTTATTGCATACTGTTGCATTGGTATCTATTATATTTTATTGTTGGTTTTATGTTTGATAAAGTGGCCTTTGCGCTGTCGAAGGTTTTCGATAAATTATAGAGATCTTGCCTTGCTACAAAGTTAAAGGTAACAAATAACCATTAATAGTTTGTTCGGATTTCACTACGTAAACCAACAATCAATTATGAATGTACGTTTAAATTTCAATATTTATATTTATGATTTGAATCCTACTCGACATTAGAAATAATAAAATTACGCGCAATAATTATAACTACGTGAAAATTTTGAAAATGTATGTTATATAATCAGTGATCGGAACTCTGGGTGCAAAACTTTAACAAAACTTGCCAAGCGGGCATGAAACAGTGCTTACAGACGTGAAAATATTAATAAACTACTGAAAATCTGAGATTTCGATACAGAGTTAAATTGAACACTTAATCTGCCAATAATATTCTTATTTTTCTTGGTTGTAAATTCTCCTTAATGTCAGCTTTACAAGTTTTGTTAAAGTTTTGCACCCAGAGTTCCGATCACTGTTTATAATACAACAACCGTTCAGCATACAAGAATCCAATGCAAACGGCACAGCCGATATCATGTAATGTTTCATCTTCTCGCTTACGTTTACTTATGTTTCTTTGTAAATTTTTGGTTATTAGAAATGAGATACGATAGTCAACGAGTATCGGAATTTATTGCCATGTGATAATTATCAAATTTATATTGAAATTTGAACTGGTTATCTAACGAAGGCCACGCGCAGCACTATATATTGTATTCAAATAATGGATCTCGGTAATGCTTACAACGTTAAGATTTCTCGAACAAGTCGTTCGTACAGTCAAGGTCATAAATATATGTACAACTCTATGCCTCTAACCATAAGGTTGGTGTTTGCATATATTTGACGTGATGGCTGTATATATATTTTTACCTTTGACTGTACACTTCTCTTATATTGTTTCAGCAATGCTTAATTTTTGTAAATATTAAATTGACTATTTATTTCGCACTTGTTCTTAGGGAGAATTATTTTAAGTTCATGACAATTCTAAGAGCTTAGGTTGTATTTTTCTTAGTTCTAGTCGCTTTTTAGGTTTAAGATATTATTGTAGATATGTATTATTATTGCCTGACTGTGACCAATTTAATGCTTTTTTGTCATCACTTCTATGTAATTAAAATGAGAGGCTACTTAAAATGTTTAAAATTTTCGCAATTGAGTATTATGTTTGATTGGATACTACAAAACACACAATAATGTTGGTGCAAATTTACACGATTTTGACACTTGCAATTATGGTCTTAATGTAACAAACAAATATTACCTTTTCCTGCTGCGAGTATTGCATTCACGACAATTTTTGTAGAGAACTCGACGGTTTTCTCTTGGACGGCTTCGGTTTTTACAAACGGCAAATTGTAGAACAGCTCACACACATTTAAAAAGTCGAGGATTATCATCTATCAGTTGAAAAGGTCATTAAGTTTTAGAGAACAATAATCAGAATATCAGTCAGTATGTTATTAGTTTGTAATGAATATCCGACTGGTCACAGCACGCGGGGTCGGAGGGCCGCCTATAGAATTAGAATAGGAAAAAACAACTATTTAAATGATAATAAACACTTGTCAATTATACTAAAGAATGTAACCTGCCGCTAAAGAATGTCTCTCTTCTTTTTTCTTGTTTCTTTTTTTTCTTCTCATTGATCACTCGGTGATTTACTGCATAAGGTAATAGATTCAAATACAACAACATTTAAACGTGACTGCATTTGGAGTACATACGACATAATATAGCAGAAAATAGATGACTAGGAACTAAACATTTTTCAATACAAATTTAAAGTGGCTTAACCCTTCGGATGCCTTGTACCGGATCCGTACCCAATTTAAGGCTTTCTTTTGTATTTTTTTTTTAAATCTGTATCATTGGATTTATATGAAACTGTTGAAGCTAGAATGCACGACTTTTTTTTTTTACTTCCGGCATACAAAAGGTTAATTTAAATTTTTACTGTTCCATGTCGGACTACATAAGTGACTTTTTTAAAAAGTCCTGATATTAAGTATTAGTCAGAGGAGGTCTAAGATAACCTAACATGTTTTTGGCATTAATATTTGACAAGTGTTTCTGATCATTTGGCTGACTGTACATAGTTAGCATAAGTCGTTATCGAGTAACATTTGTACTTGAAACCATAGGCTCTTAATGGATATTGAGCTAGTTTCTAAGCATTGTGTGCCTCTGTGTATAGAGAAATAAAATTTAGTAATAGACAAGAATCGTTAATAAAATTATATAAAAGAAAAATACAATTATTATTCACATCCGTCGTCAGAATAATTGGTAAATAGTGAATTTTGTGAATAATGATTTTATTGTGAAAAAACAAATCTAGTTTTCTAAGATGCCTTTATGCGAGTGTTTTTAAATCAATTTGAAAGATTTTTATATTGGATCAGCTCGCATCTTGGCAATCGTTGGTCGCCGCGGTGATATTAAAGCCAATGGCTAGGTTAGAATAGCGATACTGGCAGTGGAAGCGCTACGAGCCGAAACATGTATCATTGGTTACCATAAGCATTCATAGTATTTGAAATAAATATTTACAATGAATTTGCAGTTTTATTTTGTATGAAATACAAAGTGCTAAAAAAAATGTCTTAACCCTTAATAAGGCCCTATTTATTGTAGCATACTACCACAGAATCAAAAGCAGCTATCGAATACACACATGACAATAGCAGATTGTACAACAACAGCATAAAACGAGCCATTTTGCCCGAGACGTTCATATAGCCACCCGAGCCGGTACGGCAAGGGTGGATAGACACGTCGAGGGAAAAATGGGTTTAATGCTCGAGTTTTAGGCCGGGGCCGCACTGGTAAGGCGACCGGCGACGCGACGCGACGGCGACTAAATCAAACATAGTTGATTTAGTCACCGACGCCGCTGCGGCCGCTCACATAACTCGAACTATGTTTGATTTAGTCGCCGTCGCGTCGTGTCGCCGGTCGCCATACCAGTGCGGCCCCGGCCTTACACTCTGCTTTTCACTTCGATTGCAAGGAATTGAAACAGCAACATTTGAAATTAAAATTTACAAGCTCTTATTTTTCATGCACTGCCATTTCTATAATAATGTACTAGATTTGTCTAGTTTTATTAATTTCGTAATATAAAAAAAACACCAGTTTTATAAAAAAAAACATTTAATTTAATATGAAAAAAAATTCTGCGGCTGATTGCCTTGCCTTGGTCTTAGACGAAGAATTTACTTTATGCACAAGAGCATCAAAAGCTATTTTATGCAGCATTATCTTGCTATAAATAACAACTAGAGACTATTAGAGAGAGATTTGTTTGGCAGTCGAGTGTAGAGGTTTTAAGGGGTGATAGTTAGGGGTCATTCTTTATGTTTTTTTATATACTAGACTACTTTTTACTTGAATATATATTTTTTTTAATCTATATTTTTTTATAATTGAATTTGACTATTATTTTTGATATATTTTTATTATTATTAATTTTGAAAGGATTTTAATTGACATGTATGTATTTTAAATTTGTTTTTGATTTACCTATTTTACTAAATTTTAAGGATGAATAATGAGTTTCTACTAACATAGGTATTAAGACTTGTGATCACTAACAAAATTATGAATTTTAAAGGACTTATTATTATTGAATTATTTTTTAAAAAACACTATTGCATTGGGTTATCCTGTAATGATAGTTGTTATGGCAAATAAATAAATAAATAAATAAATAAAACTTTACGAGCATGAGAAGTGAAAAGTATATTTTTAAAGCTAGTCGTATTTTCAATAATTAAGTACAATGGATATTGTGACTTATTATAAAATTAATAAGGTTGACTTTCCAAAGCAATGCATGTGGTCGGTAAATAGCCTTTACCTTTTAAGGGTTAAAATTCTTCAAATTAGAACGCCGCACTAAAGTTACCTATTCCTATTTATCCGTAATGGGCCACCTCTAAGCGCCATCTGTTGGGTTCTACAGGAACGCAGTAAGATAAGTGAAAAGCACCCTGCGCTTCACGTGAAAGCGATTCATGGCTCGTTTCAAAGAGGGCGTTGATAGTCCAGGCAAGAGCCCACATTGACGGAATTTAGGTAATGTTCATAAGCTTGATAAAAGGTAGGTACAGTCGAGGAAACTGAATCGCGTACCAGGGGGGCTACTCCGAAATTCGAAAATCGAAGTTCGTATCGCATCGTCTTGCTCGCTCTTGTATTAAATACTATTAGCGTGAGAGGAATGGCACGATACGAAGTTCGAATTTTGCACTTCGTAGTATAAGGCCAGGGTGGAACCTTTTCACGAACGATTACTATGGCAGATGTATGTAATGTCAACATGACATTTGCAATGAAAAGTGTTCACCCTAGTGATTCAGTTTCTTCGACTGCACCCACCTTTTTAATCAAACTTATGAGCATTACCTAAATTCCGTCAATGTGGGCTCTTGCCGGTCAAAAGGTTGCTGACCCCTGATGTACCTAGTGGAAAAACTAAAATGATAACAGCATTTAGATTATGCCGGTTACATACATACATCACGCCGGTATCTCAAAGGGAGAGCATACGAAACGCTACATTTACGTTTCGGGGCTACTTTTAGCAATTTGAAGTTTAATGTTAGATAAGAGTAGGTAGTACAATAGTGCTAGTTGCTAGCCTATCGCCTACACTATACCTTATAACCTATTTCCTTAGGTGCTTCTCGACACCACCACCACTACCACATCGGACTATACCGGCTAAATAACTTTAAATTAAAGTTTTCATAACACAAGCGTACCTACTTAAGTACTCATTCATTTCAGTATTTTGCATTAATTGTAAGATCGCTGATGTCGGAAAACTGAATCGCTGTACCCTAAGACAGGTCGTTACCTAGTTTGGGGGGTTGGAATTTAATTTAATTTGGTTTTTAATTTTAATCTAATATGTAAAAATCTCGTGTCACGGTGTTTGTTACGAGTATCGAACTCCTCCGAAACAGCTTGACCGATTCTTATCAATTTTTTTTCTCTATGCTCGGTAGGTCTGAAAATAGGTCGTAGGCTATTTTTTATCTTCGCAGACGGAGTCCCGCGACGCCGTCCGCGAAGAGTAGGGGTATAACAAATAGCCTACGACCTATTCTCAGACCTACGGAATATAAAGAAAAAAGTTTCATAAACATCGGTCGAGGCCCACGACTCCGTCCGCGTGGAATTAGTAATTTGGGCAGCTTATTTTTTTAATCCAATTTGCTTTTTCATCAATTATGGCTCTCCTTAGTTCCTCGATATAAAAGAAATCAGTGTACAGATTATAGATGTGCGTGATAAGTCCCGTTTAGTATACTAATTAATAATAATAATAATTTTTATTTCGACTTTCAGGGATCATAGTTTAAATTAAACATTACATTATATTACAGATTAATTAATTATGTTTAAAAAAAAAAAAAAACAATTTGAGTTAATATAAGGTAAGCATTTTAAACTAACCCTAGTGTTAGTAAGCAAAATAATTGTTTCAGTTCATGGTGTGTGGCGTTCAAAAAGACATCTTCTTTACTCGCTACCTCATGAAAGATTTTTTTTTTCTAGTACTAAACTACATAGAGATTTTTGCTTTCTTATTTTATTTTAACTAAGTACCTACCTACGTACTTCGGTATCTATAAGTAGTCTTATTGGACCTCCTTCCAACGTTTCTTCTGTTATTTAATGAGTGCGTCCGTAAACAAATGAGAGTAAAACGCTAAAACAGGTATTTTTTTGCCTATAAACCTTATAATATAAATGAGACTGAGACCAACACAAATTAGAATATTAAGATAGCTATGCACAAGCCGTAGTTATACAGCGGGCCTATAAAGGTGTCCTCCCATTTCTTTTCCAACACGCACTCTCCCCTATCACCGCCGGGAGGCGTCGAGATTAGTCTAGAATCCAATTACATTTTCCAAATTTCCCATTTTTCCCAGCCGGGGTTCAAAGCTCACGGAAAATTATTTTCTTCCCCTAAGAAATGAAAAATAAACGTGTGCGGGAGGAGCGACAACAAGAAATAACCAAGGCGTGGAGCGAGGGAGAACGACAAACCGACTTTTGTTTAAGTGTGAGCAGGAAAGTTGTGAGACGATGGCGCTCCCTAGAGCGGGGACGTCGGGGATTTGTTTTTTTTTCTAGAGGAGGCTGTGACTTCAATTGCAAATGAAGCGAGCGGTCTGAAGTGCTAACTTCGCTTGCGGGCACGGAGCGGGATCTTAGGTGACAAGAAAATAGGTAAAGGAAATGGAAGCTTTAAATTGAACTGGGTCGCTGTGCGTGCTCTTGTTGTTTACTTTGAATTTATGCCATTCCTTCTGGAAAATGGTTTCAGCGGAACGTGTCTATACTTGTAGATAGTTACCTAAAGGATCTGGAATGAAAGGTCTGGCCCGGTGGGTGTCCTCCACCCTTCATTGCTCTTAAAATATATTCAGGCGATGCGATTTGATGATATCGTATCAAAGTGTCTGTCTGTTCCACTCAACTTTGTTTTCAAGACGTTATTTCTAAGAGGTTTAGAAAAGAGTAGGTAGTGTCAAACCCTGCTGAAGGACAACTTTGCAAGTAGGTGTGTCGTCATTGTACTTTTTTACATTTATTAATTTCAAATGTGATTTTTTCAAGTGTAACTTAAATAAAAACTGATATAACTAAATTTAATCTTTTAAAACAAAAAAAAACTTTAAAGAAATTTTGTGGAAAAAATTGGTAACTCAGCGGAAAATACACTAATTAATTTCCATACAAATGGCGGGGACATGCATGTCCACTGCATTACCTACTTTATAGATAATAATGATTACTTTTTATACGTAGTGATAATTTTAAATGTAAGCTTAATTATGTACCTATTTAAATGATTAATGATAAAACCGAGTACTTTACAGTTTTTGTAAAAAAAAATATTTGAAGAGCACATTACAAAAAATTACTGGTCAACGAAAAGTAGAATGACCCAATTAATAGATCTTGTACTTTCAACAATTCTTTCCCAAAATTTTGCCGGATAACATAAATATTTTATATTCATTTTGGAGGGCTATACGAGTGTGTAATGTACATATCTACTTAAATTCGTTTTCGTAACAAATTAAACATTAGAAATAGTTTTAAAAACCCTTCGCTATCTAATCTAATTTATAATAATTAGTTAAGTATTCCTACCTTAGTAGAGTCGGGCCAAAAATGAATGTGATGCTCGGGTCGAAACGATTTACACACCACCTAAACCTTGACAGTAGAGTAGTTAGGTTGAAATAATTTTCAGGAACACAGCCGCTCATCCATTTTGGCCGCTGACTGTGAGTAGTTTCTAAAATAATACATACTTTACCCGCCAACTTTTCCTGGCAGATGGCGAGCAAGTGCCCAGTTTATGGCAATGCCATTAAGGCCGCTATTACGCGTAATATAATGTAAATATGATAAAAACATCCCCACATGCTTTGTGTAGCGGTCGAGGGTGATTTACGCGATTGACTTTATATCAAAACTTAGTCCGAATCGTGCGTCTATGCCAATAAAAAGTGGACACAGCGTTATTTTGAATGGCAAATTAGTGGTCAATTTAATCCCACCAAAAACATTTTTCTTGTAAAATGTTGCCAAGATGAGACCATATTCCTTGCACTGTCAAAAAGTTATCAGATCTCATAATATAGAGCCAAGTTTCCGAACTCTACACGCCCTAATTTCACAAACTTTACACCTTACATAGTTAAAATATCTGGCATGGCCGTTTGGCTATCGTAACACGTAATGTGAAAATTTTATTCTTATTTATTTATTACTGTCCATTACTTTTCTATCATACAATAGTTGTAGTAGCCAAACGGCCAAGCCACATATTTTGACTAAGGTGTAAAGTTTGTGAAGTTAAGGAGTGTAAAGACCATGCAATCGGTGGATGGAGGAAGTTTTAACAATAACGTTTTTTTTAAACGAAACAAAGACTTTGCTTTTAGACCTCATCATCATCATTATTATCCCAGTCTATATACGCCCCACTGCAGGGCACAGGCCTCCTCTCAGAATGAAAGGGCTTGGGCCGTAGTTCCCACGCGGGCCTAGTGCGGATTGGGAACTTCACACACCATCGAATATCTTCGCAGGTGTATGCAGGTTTCCTCACGATGTTATCCTTCATCGTAAAACTCATGGTAAATTTCAAATATAATTTCGCACATAAATTCCGAAAAACTCAGAGGTGCGAGCCCGGATTCGAACACACGACCCTCTGCTTGAGAGGCAATAGGTCAAACCACTAGGCCACCACGGCTACCTGATCTATTAAATTCCATCTTGGGTAGGATCAATGTTTTTCACCAATTTAAAATCATCTGAAGTAACGTGTAGTAGCTAGTTCCTATAGGCGGTGGCCCGCGTCGCCTACGCCTGGCACTAATCTAGTAGGTAGCTCTGGCACTAATAGACTCAAATATGACAGTGCGTGAAAAAAGACTGAAATATCGTGTAAATATCGTGTAAGTTGAAGACAGACTAACGAAGTTTACAGGCAAATCTCGATAGTAATTTGTTTGCGCCGTGCGTGCGGGCGACCGCGTCGCGTGCCCGCCACTCAGCGCTCACTCAGCTGCTGGGTACTGTTGGACACAGAAGTATAAAGTGCCAGATAGACTTACTAGTATCTAGATCGAGCCATTCATGATGACGCGTGCCGTGGTTCTTATTGAAATGCTATTAACGTCTAATTTTGACAAATTCACGCGCCTTCGTGAATGGCTCTAGCTTTATTAGCCGGTACGTAATTGGAACCCAGAACCATATTTACCTCTTGCTCACATTTGTGTAGAACGAGCGAAAGGTCAATACGATCTACACAACTAGGTACTAAGTTATCGTGGTTCTACTTACGTGCCGGCCAATATAATTTCGCGTAGTTGTGGCTCGGTAAACTTTTGTGCTCGTGTGTTCTTCGGTCATGTTAGAAAAACTCTGCTGAGTCTGAAGTAGACAGGTGAACTACAATAAAAATTATCGTATTTTTTTTACTGCTCTAAATTATGAACTAAATCAGTATGAAAGAAATATTTTTACTGTTGTCAGTGCCTTAACAATCATTATAAAACGTGCGTTTCAAGAGTCTTCAGGTTCCGAATAGGTATCACACCGTTCTAGTTCCTCTAACACAGAGCTCCCCAAATTGTATGTCTAGTCTCTACTAGCCATATTTTTTGGTCTAAGATGGACTCCCCTACTTGCCTACTTACTTTTGATTTTTCGGCGAACTTAGACCTCTCGCAAGACTTCATTGACCCCTGGGGGTCCATATAGACCACTATGGGTATCACTGCTCTAACACGTTGTTGAACTTGGTATGTAGATTCATTCGCAAAGACATCTCTACAAAAACAGCTCCTTCCTTATACACGTTTCGAAGGCTCGAACTAATTACATATCGGCTTTCTACCCACTATATTAAAATATTAAAAATATAGTAATTTGAACGTTAAACTACGAGTACGAGTAAACAATTTCGCAGCTAATTGTACCGGCAGTAGTTGGCAGACGTCACTGTCAGCGTGCAGTCGCGTGCGCCGCGGCCGATCGATGCTCGCAGGAATCGCAGGTTTCTAGCTAAATAATATATTATTATAAATTTCTGTAAGAATCCTGGAAACACTATTTTCCTCAGCAATATCGCAAATGCCAACTAGTTTGGTACATTTATCCTTAATATTGAAAAATAATTTAGTTTCACTTAGGTACAGATTTTTTTACAAGCGCAACTTGCGTTTGCACGGTGAAACTCAGATCTTGCAAGTCGAATGCCATCCACTTCTAGTGAACGGATTGAGTTGAAATTTGGTATGGATATATGTATGAAAATTAGTTTGGATGAAAATCGTACGGTCAGCAAAAGGTAAAGGCAATGAAAAATTTTGTTAAAAAAGAAGTTTTCATATAATCTGATTTTTAAAACCAATTGAGAGGAGATACACCTACTTCTAAAAGTACTTCGAAAACATTTAGACAATATTTGAAGTTGAACTTTAGGCTGCGTTTCCACCAGAGATTGCGAGGTAGCTAAGCGGTGCAAGGCTGTGTAACGAACGAGGATGTGTAATGGTTTAGGTAAATGTTTCCACCAAAGATGTGCGAGGTAGCTGAGCGGTGCGAGGATGCGTAGCGAGGATGTGTAAAGGGCTGTATGTGTAGTATTTTCTCTAAAAACTTAGCTAAGCTATGACTTCTTTCTTCGACCAACAGGCTCCAGCTTCTTTGCCCATAAATGAAGCAAGTTGGACTTCTCATGCCGAAAAGAAAAACATGCCCAAGTTAGAGGATCTTTCTTTTTTGACAGTTTGCGTGAACTTATCGTTTTAAACTTTCGCAACTTATCCACCACGTTAACATAGTCGCTGCAACGTGGTCGAAACGTCGAGGTAATTCTAGCAATAGTTGTTACGATAAGCACCGGGTGTAATAATAACTATGTTTGAGCTTAGCTTTTATAAGATAAGTTATCTATGAATAAACAAAGTCCAGTTCTAGTTCAGAAAATCAGAATCTAGATTTCACAATATTTTGACCTGCCTTAATAATTTATAATGTACAAAGATTAACCTTGTAAACAAGTAACCCTTGGTCGAGAAATAAATCATGAACCACTAGAATGGAAATGAAATATGAGAAAAGTGTATCAAATAGGAGGTGTGCAGAGTAATCGGCACATGTGTCCCGAGTAAGCAGCAGATTATAGATATGGCAACATTATAAGGTACTGTGCATTCGCTATAACAGGGTGATATTGAATCAGTCCGCTATCGCGAACGAGTTGCCGTTTGATACTGGATTGATGTTATTCGTAAGTTTTGTGTGTGTAAATAGAGAAAGAGATCGAAATAACTACTGTTTTTTAAGCTTAAACATTAAAACGACCAGAATTTTCTCAATATTGCTCGAACCACCACATTTTCAGAAATTTATCAACTACAAAAATAGAGCGAATTGCAGTGGTGTGGAAAGGACGTTTTGGTTAGGCAATTTGGCGAGCGAGAGTGGTGTGAGTTCGTGTATAATCTTCAGATGCAACACCATGCAGTTAGTGCACACTGTACACAACAGTAGTCAAACTTAATTGTCATCACTGACGTCACGTAATAAATCTTGGCAATCCGATGGGTTTCTAATTGTATCTAAGGCCGAATTAGCATTAGAAAACTAATTTCATGAAAATAGCGTTACTTTGCGGTACTTAATTGACCCCGCAATTTAAATATAAAAATAATTATTTATATTTAATTTGCCACCCTACAATTTCCTTTGTTTCGTTTTTTTTTATACAACATAGGCTTTCGTTTGACAACAATCACGCCTGATGGAAAGCGAAGATGAAGCTCATGATGGAACAGGCGTGCCTAGCAAGTAAATGCACATTCACTCTAGACTTGAATTTTGGGGAAATAAGCAAAAAGAAGGCAGTTGAGCGCGGTTTTGCGCAGGACCCTAAGCAGTGCAAACCATATAACATTTTTTTTTTTTTAATATTTTTTTTTGACTTGTTTATGTTATATTTGTAAATGTCTTGTTGGGCGCGTTGGCTCACGCTCTAAGTCCAATACGAAAAATGAAATTATTATTTGTAGTGTAAATTCGGCTCTACGTCGCCACGGGGCATTCGAAAGAGTGACATTCGAAATTCGTGTCATGCCGTCCCTTTCACTCTTCTTTTTAATACTATTATCGTGAACCGAACGGCACGATATGAAGTTCGAAAATCAAATTTTGTAGAATAAGGCCTGGAGAGTTGTCCAAACGCGCACCCTCTTTCGCCGCACGCGCAACAGCCGGGTGTCGGCGGCGCTGCGCCGCGTATTCCCTCAAGTTATTATGGCCTACTGAACCGGGTAACGAAACCGTCTCCCCCGGGCCGCTGTAAATAATGCCCCGCTTTATCATAACTACCCGCCAACATCAATCTTGAATAACTGAACGAAATTAAGAGTTCGAGTTAATTAAACATGTGACTATTCTCAAAAATCCACGTTTTCTTTAGTGCGACTCTACCTCTGACATGAAAGGGTCAGTCAGAGATGTCTTTAATAATACTGCTATACTACTACTTACTACTTTTTTACTATAAAGTTTTGCCCCATTCGGCCATTAGTTCTACGAGCTATGTGCCCTGCCCACTGCCACTTGAGCCTGGCGGTTCTTCGAGCTATGTCGGTGACTTTAGTTCTTGCTTGTTATATCTTGTCATCCAATATACCGCAATGTGTCCAGTCAAAAGTCTTTGACCAGTGTGTGTGTTGCCAGTGATGACTTATGGCACTGCGACGTGGCCGCTAACTACGATGGGCCTCATAAGAAATTTCAAAGTTACTCAGAGGGCGATGGAGAAGGCTATGCTCGGAGTTTCTTTCTGTGCGGGATTGCATTAGAAATGATGAAATCCGTGCAGTAATTATTTTGTAATAAATCTGTGTAGCTAATCAAACGCAAATAATAGACAGTTAGCACATGACCATGTTTTTCTTAAAGTGGCCAATCACTGACGCATGGGCAAAAACTGGGTAGTTTACCCTAACCTAGTTCGTATAAAGAAGACGCGAACCGCATCCAAAGTATTTTAGCAACCTACAACCTAGTTTTATTCTGTATCTACTTAGTTACCTCGATGTCCCCAAGACCTTTAATATTCAAGGTCCCACCAGTGCCCACAGCCCCTAAACTGGTTACGATTAACAGCGCAGGCGTCGGTATTCCCCGGACGCCTTCCAGGACGATGGTCACTATTAATTTTGGACTTCACTTAGTTATAGCTCGCCAAAAAGATTGATATGCTATGTTTGGCGCTGCCAAGTTCATTAGAACTTTTTTATATGGTGAACCAAATTCATTACAACTTTTTTAATAATTTCTGGCCACATATATTTAAAAGTTACGAATTACCAACTCGTATTAGTGTGGAGTTCAAAAACTTGGACACCTTAATGCCGGCAATTAAATTAGTATCAAAGTTTTCCATTGCGACACAGACATTACCATCTTCTTCTTCTTAGTCGGACACTCTTGTCAGAGTGGTCGTGGTTGCGCAGACGACATTACCATTACCATATTTGCTAGTAATCTCCCTTTCAGTCGCTCCTGCTCCTCCTGCTCTCAAATTACTCATTCAACTGTACCGTGTAAGTATGTGTATCTCTCATAAAAACTTTAGCACTATTGTCACCACATTGCCAGTAATTTGAGGACATGTGCGTAGGAGCAAGTGTCCTTTATATTAATCGTATGTACATAATGAAATGAGTTCAATATGCGTTTCTGGTCCCGAGAGATAGAGCAGGGAGCGAGGAACAGACGGGATGCGGCATATAAAATATTGCTCCAGTGATTCTACGTTTCATTATATCGTAGATAAGCACTATCGAACTAAAGAAAAAGTCACAGGGTAACGGCAGGTGCTTAGACATGTTAAGCACAGTAGTTACACAGTAATGAACAGCAAAGATTCAATGCCTTATAGCCCACCATTCATGGACTTACCAGTTATAACCATCAGTTATCTGAGCATAGTGTTGATAGTTTAAAAGTGTAGTGTGGCGTTGCTTAAAGTTTAGGTTTACGGAAAAAATGTCCATAATATTGGTTTTTGTCCATTACTGGTGCTAACACCCTAGTGGGTCAGGAATGAAATGGTTCAACAGTACTTACATAGTATAGGTATCTATGTATTTATGAAAATATCTATATTCGTACATAATGTTGAGCAACAGTGTTTAGCTTTAGTTAAAGACTAATTTGATAAATCAGGGATCATAATAACTTCAGGGCCCGTTCTGCCAGTGTTTGTGGTAATTACATCTGGCTGGCTGACTGACTAAGCAATACAATTTGTGAGAATGTTTTAAACTTTCATAATTTTCACTTATAACAGAACTGTGTGTGGTAAGTGCGGGTTGTTCGAAAAAGTCGCGATTCTAAGTAAACGTGATAGCCGACACTTCAGTAAACTCGTGACCACGATTACTGCAATGTGGTCGAAACATCGAGGTAATTATTACTAAGTAGGCTCGTTTAGCATGATAAATCGGTAATGCTTAAAACCTCTTGCGATTATCTAGATATTTCAAAGGTATGGGCACAAAAATTAAAAAAAAATTAAACATCAACCAAGTTTACCTCATCACCCTTTTCGTCATTCCTCACCCAGGTCCCGCGGGAGCCAGCTCTGATTCACCCTCCCCTGTCGCCTGTCCTTGTTTACTGATCATTTATTTTTTAACCTGTTTGCTTAGATGGGCCGCAGCGCTAGTGATTAATTGCTACGTGATTTCAGTTGGTTATGTGGGCTATCCTGATTTTTATAAAGATTCTGTACAGTTTATTTTAAATTTTTACTTAGTGTTATTATGGTACTTGTTTGAGCTTATATCTTATTAATGTTATAGTAATTTTAAGCTAAATATTTTAACGCATTTTTTAACATCGTGTGTGATAAAATAACAAACTGCCAGATTAACCTATTTGACCTGCGACACGATGCATCACAAAAGCGTCACTTTAAATTTCAACTTAAAAAGTGCGTGCCCGTGGGATATGCAAATACGACTGCTAGTATTCCGCATTATAATTTAAATTCAACCTAACTTAGCGAATTTCCTCCCCCAAGCCGCACACAATTGACGTTTCGCCCGCGAACCCCGCGCTTTGTGCGCACGATGTGAATGCACGGTCTAATCTCGATCACGTGTCCGACACACGCCCGTCTCCTGCACACGACAACCCGTGTGCAACTAGCTTTACAAACGGTTTTTAGAACACTTTCCAACAATCTGAACGCGACTCTGGCTGCTCTGTGGAAATGTCAAATTAGAACTGTCACATTTTGGCGGCAAAGTCTTTTCCAAAATGTCGACGGGTAAAAAAGCGTGTCCTTTATCTTAACTGATTGGATAATCTGTGTTCAAACGTTATAGTATATGGTATCGGAAACAGAAATGTAAGCCCCAACGTCCTGATTAAGTCTTCGGGTGCGAGGCGTGTCTCGGGGGGAAATTATAGTGATTTTTTGACATCAGTATCAAGTTTCTATTGTCCGTATTTTTGGTAGATTTGGCCAAAAATTGCTCCGATCTAATTATAAGCTTTGTCAAAAGGGGCCGTATTCACAATGAGTGAGATTACGTGCAACTGATTTATAAGCTATTTTTAGATTAGAACTTATTACCGGAATAAAAGTGATTAGGTACTTGCTTACCCAGATACCGTTGGGCAGATGTGGTAGAAGCAGATCTGCTCGAGCTTGAGGCTGGTGACTGGCGAGAGCCGGCACAGGACCGGGATCTTTGGCGTGCACTCGTATTATTGGAGGATTTGGAGGCCAAGACACACAACCCGAGAAATAGACCGTCATATTCAAGTTTATTTTTAAAGTTTTCACTGTCTATAAAGTCGTGATTGAATGGTATGAATGGTACCTATCTATGTCTATACTGCAATCCTTGAAAAAAAAACGCTCCAGGAACATTTTATTTGCAAAACAGCCTTACCAGAAATGATATTACGGTAATCTAAGTATGATTGGAGAGAGCCCCTCTACTGCAGGGGTGCATTTCCCGCTGCGCCATTGAGGCACTTTTAGACGCTTTTGTTTTTTGTTTGATACTGTTATGCCGTTTGAGCAAAAAGTTTAACGTTTCAAGGCCGTCACAGACGGATATATACTATAGAAAAGTCGGTGATACTTAAATAGATTGTATTATACATAGTAAGTACAAACATAGGCCGTCTGTGACAACCCTAACGTCTGACGTTGTAACGTTAGTAGTTAGTTAGTTACCTTTGATCGAAGGTAGTTACTAAACTTCATTCTGAGAGGAGGCCTGTGCCCTGCAGTGGGAGTATATAGGCTATGATGATGATGGTGAATATTAAAATAAATGAAAAAAATTGTGTTTGTGTGTATGTTTGTTAAGTCTGTGGTTAAGTATTCTTTTACATTTTGAGGAAATAATACTCCGGAATAGAAAAAACTGTTAACGGTTTAATGTTTCAAAGTAGAACGAATACAATGATTTGCAAAAGTAGAATAATAAATGACAGATAGTACAGTGGCGACACAAGTGAGCAAACAGCGAACTATGTTTGACATTTGAGATTAGTTCAGAAACTATTACATTATGTTTATATTCTTCCAACATCCTCCCTTAAACATAATCCCATTTTTGACGAACAGAAGGCCATTTTTGAATGTGATGTTGCTTTGGTAAGAGCATCTGCGACCATCTTGTCCGTCTGCACGTAGCGCACTTCGATAGCTCCTTCCAGCACCTTATTGCGAATGAAATGATGCCTCACATCTATATGCTTGGTCCTGGGATGGTACCCATCGGAACCTGAAAGTTTTATAGAGCTTTGATTATCACTATAGATTACCAAGGCTTCATTCTTCAGCTCCGGCCATAGACTTTCTTGAAATTGCTTTAGCCACATAGCTTCTTGTACACACGCCGACAAGGACATGTACTCAGCCTCTGTCGTAGAAAGTGCTACAGTAGGTTGACGCCTGGAGTTCCAGCTAATTGTTCCTCCCTGGAACAAGAATGTGTAACCTGTGCAGGAGCGCCGGTCATCTTCAGAGCTTGCCCAGTCTGCGTCACAGTATCCATGACTCATTGTCTCTTGCATGTTTTGCTTGTAACTTAATCTATAATCCAGAGTGCCTTTTAAGTAACGCATGACACGCTTAAGAGCAATCCAATGTCTCATGTCAGGTTTGTTATTATATTTGCTTAACATATTTATAACAAAACATATATCTGGTCTAGTAATATGTGAGACATATAACAAACACCCAATAATCTCCTGATAAGGTACATCATTTAAGATTTTATCCTCTTCAGATTTACTTTGTACCTTCGAATTCAAAACTATTGGAGTTTGAACAGTTTTACAGTCTGACATTCCATATTTATTCAACACTTCTTGAATATATTTTCTTTGATCCAAATATATAGTCCCTTTAGACCGGTCTCTCTCGACATGTATTCCAATGCAGTATTTTATATCACCTAAATCCTTAATCTTGAACTGTTTATGAAGCTCTTCTTGAATATGTTGTTTTGATTCTTGATTGTTTGTAAACAATACTAGGTCATCAACATAAATTGCGAGAAAAACCATGTTCTTATTGTTCACAATATTGTGGTAAATACAGGGATCCAATTTAGATTGTAATAAACCCATCTGCTTCAGCGTAAAGTCAAGCTTCTTGTTCCATTGCCTGCTAGCCTGTTTTAATCCATACAGTGATTTTCTTAATCGACATACTAGGTCACCTTTTTCAAACATAGGCGGTTGCATCATGTAAATTTCTTCTTCAATATCACCTTGAAGAAAAGCCGACACTGCATCCATCTGACAGATGTCTAAATCATATTTCACAGCCAGGGCAAATAGGTATCTTAAAGAAGCATGTCTTACGACCGGTGAAAACACTTCGGTGTAGTCTATTCCAGGTTTTTGTGAACAACCTTTTACTACAAGGCGTGCCTTATATTTCACAATTTCTCCATTTTCATTTGTCTTTCTCTTGAAAACCCATTTACAAGGTATAGGGCGCTTGTTAGCTGGCAGAGAAGTCATTTCCCACGTATTATTTTCCAATAAGGACTGATACTTCTCATCCATTGCTTGTTTCCAATAATGAGCATCAGGGCCCGACAAAGCTTCCTTGACAGTCAGTGGATCTGAAATCTGAACACACATGAAATTATTTTCTCGTTCATTATACTTCTGATGTGATCTTAATGTGATATTCCTCGTGAAAGTATTATCACTGTCACTCGTGCTGGGATAATAAGTTTCATCATCATTTCTATTCCCACAGCTGTCAAAGGAAGTATCAGTACTTAATTGTGATAATGTGACATCTTCCGTCTCAGTATCAGAGCAGTCATCAATCGTTTCAGGTGTTTCGCTGCTATTCTGCGTGCAATGAAGATCTGAACTTAGAGGTAATGTAATAAGCTGAGGGTCTAGGGTAGGTTTCTGTGTGATACAGTTTTCAATAAATATCACATCCCTACTAATCACTGCCTTCTTATTTTTAGGATTAATTAATCTGTACCCCTTTGTGTTGTCACAGTAGCCTACGAAAATCAATTCCTGTGTTTTGCGATCCCATTTCAAACGGTTTTGCTTTGGAACATGTACCATGGCTTTAGAACCAAATATCTTTAAATGTGAAATGTTTGGTTTCTTACCCGTCCACTTTTCATAAGGTGTTACCTCAGCCAGAACTCGTGATGGTGATCTATTGATGATATAAGCCGCAGTAGCGACTGCCTCGGCCCAATATGTTTTCTGCAGTTTTGCCTCAAACAACATGCATTTGGCACGCTCTACCAGGCTGCGATTCATTCTCTCAGCAATCCCATTTTGCTCAGGCGTATAGGGTACGCTGGTCTGGTGCTTGATGCCGGAAGCTGCTAGAAAACCAGAGACATCATTATTGCAATATTCTTTGCCGTTGTCACTTCTCAATATTTTT
The DNA here is from genome assembly GCA_947563465.1 of Archips xylosteana. Taxonomy (NCBI): domain Eukaryota; kingdom Metazoa; phylum Arthropoda; class Insecta; order Lepidoptera; family Tortricidae; genus Archips; species Archips xylosteana. The sequence continues at coordinate 7,749,505 of OX387363.1, forward strand.
ATTTTCTTTTCCAACTCATTTTCCACCTCACACTTAAATCTCTCAAACACAGATTTAATATCCATTTTGTTCTTAAGAAAATATACATATACTTTTCGAGAGTAATCATCTATAAAGGTTATGAAGTACTTCGCACCACCAACAGAAGGTGTCTCCATCGGACCACATAGATCAGTATGTATTATTTCTAGCAAGGTACTTGCTCTTGAACCAGAATGGGGAAACGGTAGTCTGGTTTGTTTTCCTTCACAGCAAGATTTACAAACTGCATCAACATCTTTATTTGTGATAGATATACCATTAGCACATACCTCTAACCTCTTCACATCAGCTATATTTAAATGAGCCATTCTTTTATGCCATGTAACAATATCTGTTTTACTCTCACAAGAAACAGCATAAGCATTGCCCATAACAGTATTGAGTCTGTACATGCTATTGGTAAGTCTGGCAGTTGCTATGAGATCCTTATTGGAATTGTATATGTTACAGCCGGAATCAGTGAATTCCACTTTACAGCCATTCTTTGTCAGTTGACTGACCGATAACAGGTTTGCACTCAGCTCAGGAATAAATAAAACATTTCTCACCTGGATTGGGCAGTTTTCCTGACATAAATCTGTTTGAATGTTTACATTACCCATACTTTGCACGGAGATGGAGTCACTATTTGCCACCATTATTTTTTGAATCGGAGGTGGTTGTAAATCATACATCCAATCAGAGCATCTTGTCATATGCATGGTTGCCCCAGAATCGATAAACCAATCATTCTGATTAATGCTGCTATAAGCTGAAAAAACTGCTGAAAAACCATTATGGGTATTAGTTTTCTTCATTGTACACTGACTTTTAAAATGTCCATATTTGTTGCAGTTGAAACAGCGCGGGCCTTTTCCTTTTGGCTTTGAATTATTATTGTTAGAAGTATTTCTGTGCTTCGTAAAGAACGCAGTAGACTCGGAAACTTTCACCTCCTGTAAAAGCTTTGTCTTGATGAAATCTGATGAGATTCTGATGCCGGAACTTTCCAGACCCATGATCATAGGCTTATAATTATCCGGTAAACCTGCCAACATGAGTGTTCCAAGCCATTCATCTCCAACGTCGAAACCAATATTTCGTAATTTGTATGCGGTACTCATAATTTTATTCACGTAATCTTCGATACTGGAACAGTTGTCTAGTGAAGTATTTATCAAGTCTTTCAATAGACCGACTTTCCTTGAGAGCCCCGAGTCTTCGAAAGCATTTTGAAGGTTTAACCATACTTCTCTTGAGGTTTTTGCATTTTCGATGTGAAAGTAGTTAATGGGTTCCACCAACAAAATTATTTTTGACTTGGCTTTTATATCTTTCTTCGTATCCAGTTCGGTGCCTGGTTCAACACATTGCCACAATTCTTCGTGTTCTAAATAGGATTTAACGGCAAACTTCCATGTAGAATAGTTTTCCCGGCCGGCTAATTTCTCGATTTGAAGGTTAGACGTAGCCATAGTTCTGGATCGTATGAGTTTTATCGCCGCAATTACTATAAATATTACTTTTTACTGCACTAAATTTAACTTCAGTTCTATTTGAGTATGTATGGGACGGCCCATAACCTGAGGAAATAATACTCCGGAATAGAAAAAACTGTTAACGGTTTAATGTTTCATAGTAGAACGAATACAATGATTTGCAAAAGTAGAATAATAAATGACAGATAGTACAGTGGCGACACAAGTGAGCAAACAGCGAACTATGTTTGACATTTGAGATTAGTTCAGAAACTATTACATTATGTTTATATTCTTCCAACACATTTGAAACATAGATACTTTATAAGTTGCATTAATACAAGATTTCTTTTATCCCGAAACACTGCATGTCTCCCGCAGGACAGTGATAAACGAAACTAAATTGTGAAGGGTGTTATAAAATTATGGAGCATACGGGGTCGAGTGTACTTGGCACTGTTTGGACCCGGGGCAGCCGGAGCCAGCTTTGGGGTACTTGTACAGTCGCCATAATTAAATAGCGGAGCTGTCTAGGTCGTCAAGAATATCTGACCACGCACTTACGGATCTAGTATGATGATTAAGTACACCTCCCCTGAGGCTGTATTGACTAAACGCGCGGGCGCTTACTATCGCTTTTCCATCTCTTTCTGTTACCATCTTATACCGTTTGAAAGAAAGAAATAGTGAATGCAATAGCATGCGTACGCGCGTTAGACAATATGGCTTGATGGCCTCTGATTATGATATCGACTGCACTTGTTATGTGATGATGTTTCAAGGATTAAAAAAAAACGTATGTACAGGCGATATTCGGAGCGTGAAATTATTCGTAATTATTATTTATTCGTAAGCTCTTTAGCTTAGGTATTATGATGGTTATCTCATTGTTAGTCGCAATGCATGCAAGGACAGACTAGACAAACTATTGACAGCAACATAATGTAATGCTGTTCTTTGGCCCTGTTTTTATGTAGTAGTAACTCGTAAGTTTTTCACCTAAATATATACAAGAAAAATTGAAAGAGGGCACCCCTTTCTTTTGTATCTGTGAAATTTTTGATGTAAAATGCTAACAAAACGTAACGAGTATGATATTTATGTTTTCAACCCCCCGACTGCCATATCAAACGTGCTCACAAACTTTCACCAGAAACGGTGGAGAAATGCGACCTGTACAGGAAAACACAGCCGGACATGCAACAGCATTTTTGATGAAGCTGAAACGGTGAACGCAGACGCACTGTAGGTAGGCCTACAACAAGATGGAGCGACGACCTGATAAGTTTGCGGGATCGTGTTGGATGCGGATGGCGTTGGACCGATCTGTTTGGCGAGCCTTGGGAGAGGCCTATGTTCAGCAGTGGACGTCTTTCGGCTGGAATGATGAAAAGGTGAAGTTTCGGTCGAAAATTTCGTGCGTAAACTCATATGTGTATTTTCACCCACATCCAACCATTTTCTTTTGCTAATCAATCTTAATTTAGCTAGAGAATTGCGTGCTAGCTTTCATTACATATTGGAGTGACTTTTTATTGCTGCCGTTAATGCACCTACTGCTTCACAAATATAATCCTTTTAAAAGTGCTAGGTAGAGTTCCAGAGAATAGAAGATTTGTACTATAACTCACCAATGGCACTTTGTTTATATGTGTTTTTATCAAACTTCGTTTACTCAACGAAATTTATGGTTATTTTAAAAACGACAAATTTATTTAGTACTTTGGTTTGGAAAAGAAAACAAAAACCAGTAAGTTGTATCTACATATATTAGACTAGTCTTCCGTCCGCAGCTTCGCCCGCGATAAATTAATTTTCTCGTAGGAAAAGGTATTTTCCCGCGGTAAAAAGTAGCCTATGTCACTCAGTGATAATGTAGCTTTCTAACGGCAAAAGAATTTTTGAAATCGGTCCAGTAGTTTCGGAGCCTATTTAATGCAAACAAACAATCAATCAAACAAACAAGCAATCAAATCTTTCCTCTTTATAATATTAGTATAGAAGAGAATACAGGCAGAATATAACTCGTTGATATTTTTTTTACTCACAAAGAGAAGGAATATGTTATCATTTTACCTTAAAAGTACTGAACCATCAGTTTTTGGCTTTTTTCCCTCGTGGACTGTAATTTTTCACTTTACTTAAGTATATCGTTATGCAAAGTTGTTAGCAAAAATTATCACTACTTTTACATGTAACTTCTAAAAACATTTAAAACTGCAAGTCACTTAGTGTTTGCATCGTTTTTATAAGCGTAAGTAAGTCCTTTCGACTGGGTCACAAATATGGATAACAATACGATAAAATATTTTTTACAATACTAGGGTGAATTGGTCCTGTCGCATTATTTTGTGATTTTTTCCTAAGTTTATTACAAAAAAAGCCGCCCAGCGCGACGACATATTGGTGCCAGCATGAGGCTTTCAACACAGAATAAAAAAAGTTACTCAATTTGGGTGCTCAAAGATGAGCACAGCTGCCGAAATGCTCAATGCTCAAGTGCGCAAGAGCACGGAACGTAATCATATTTAGTCGAGTGGTGTTAGCAAAATGTTCTGTTGTAATTTCAAAAGTAGGGTTAAATAAGTTGACAAAAGAAGGTGTAGAATTGTTTAGTAATTGTTTTCAGGATAACGTATACCTTTGCGATCTAATGTAAAATTTCTACTTATGAATTTATATAGTTAATTTATACATTTCTACTTGTATGTATTATGAAGTATTGGAGACCCGAAATTATTATCTTGAAACTGCATAAATTACTTATGAATTAAAAGTTAACATTTTACAATCGTATTTTTTTGGCATTGTACTTTTTTTCTACCACAAAACTGGACGGCAAGTGAGAATCACACTCGCAAACTGAGGGGTCAAAACTAATTTAACCTTTTCAACGCTCTGTCAAATACAACAGCTCTCACTCATACGCCATGACATCGGAATGTCAAACGCGAAGTTGAACCCTAGAGAAATGCATGTAGGTAGATATCGCTCTGCACGCCATGACTGATATATAAGTTGTTGGCGTAGAACCTGCGGTGCTGATATATGTGTCGCTGGCGTCGAAAAGGTTAAAAGTCAGCAGAAAAATAAGTTTGTGCCTAAGCACTAATGATTATTATAAGAAATACAAAGTGACTTCTTGCGGCTCAGTGTTTTTCCGACATTTTCAACACACAAAATGTACCGTTTGAATGCGTGAATTCAGAAAATTTATGTTTTTACTGTGGAAAGAGTGAAAGCCCTAAGTGTTGTTATATGAATTTTAACTTTGTATTTTACGTTTTCCTAAGAAAAAGGATCTTGAGAGGCCGTATACGGACTACGAAGTGATCCTATAAGGATATATTTCCTTTGACGTACAAAATGCTTAAAAAATGATGTTAGTACCGTTATTTTGTGAATTTAATATTTCACCAGCTCACGAGGCATTTTTACTACAAATTAACCTCCCATTTTAATAATGACACACACAGCGTGACCGAGGCGTAGCTAATCTAACCGAGTAGTCATTAAAATCGCCCACTATTACGGATTATCGTTTGTCATATCATTATGTTGGCAACAGTGGAGTGGCCTAATTATTGTACAAAACATGGCCCTTGAGCAGCGCCCTCGCCCGGTGCGCATTCTACGCCTAGTTAGAAACAGGAGGGGCAAAGAAGAGAGGAATAGACTGGACAAACTGTAATTTGTTGACTCAGTTAATGAAATAACCGTAACAATTTATACATATTTTTTCTATAAAATGTTAGTCTCGGATATATTTTATATTACGACTAGTTTGCCCGCAACTTTGCGCGAAATTTGTTAAGCGGGATAGCCGCGGAAAAGATGCCATTATAACGGATAGAAAGTAGCGTTTATTACTACAATATGCTCAAATTTTCTTATACTCTAAATGCCATTTGTTAGGTAAACATTTATTATGATGACAAAGGAAGATGTAGTGACCACAAACATCATCATTATCAAGACTCAATCGACAGTCAAAAAGGGTAGAGTCTATGGAGTCTGTAACAAATTGCAATAAATACCTAGCTTGAGTAAAACTATGTCTTCGGTTTGATCACATTTTTTACCTTTGTAACCATCTATAACCACTATTCTAATCCATAAATGAATCGTGTACAAAACAAATCGGCAACAAGGGGAGGCGTGGCGGCGTCCTGCTGCGCGCGTCTGTCGACGTGTTGCCAACAGAAAAAATATAATTCCGCACTATTGTGCTGGCAACCCTGATGACAGGTCGCAACAGGACACATGTTTGAGGCATTTTAGGGCAATTCCTTTGCCTAATGGGCGGTGCTTTAATGTTCTCTATGAATTTATGGTTTGGGGTCGCGTACCACCCTGTTTTGTTTTATACGCATAACGGAGGAATTGGGGTAATAAGATAATACATTTTTAGTTTTATGTTTGTTCTCAAAAATTAATGTGTAGGTAGGCTGTCTGTCTATGGCTATATCATAGAAATGATCCAAAAAAAGACATTGTAGGTTTGTTTTGAAAAAGAAAAATACCTCGTTGAGCGACTTCCCAGATTTCCTCAACAGAGGTTTTTTATAGTGAAATAATACGGATTAGGAACTCACGTCTCAAAACGAGTTTATGTCGACATATTTCGGGCTAATCCGTATCCCTTCCTCTCGGAGCAACACGCTAGGGCTGCTGCCAAATGTGCAAAAATGTCGAGTTAAACTTATTTTGAGACGTGAGTAATAATCCGTATTGTTTCACTATTAGTGAGTCTCGCGGTAGTTTAATGTTTAAAGAGGTTTTTTTTGCTCCAGCCGGGTGGTAGATTTTTCGATACGAGTGCTTAATAAAGCCTAAATTGATACAAGATATTTGTGACTTTGACTTAAAATCTATTTAATAGGTATTTTATTATTTCCACTAGCTTATTCTTCTACAGCTTTTAAAGATTTACGGTTCATTACTTGACAAATACTTACCTAATTGCAACGGGATGTTGACTGTGATTGTCCAGGAACATGAAGTAAGTAGACGAAGCGTATAATAATATTTTATTAATGTATGTTTTATGATATGCAAATAAATGAAATGAAAATGAATGAAAATATTTGGAGCGCATTAAAAGTAGGCAATAACGGTTTTCATCCCCTAGCAAATAAGTATGTCTAGCTCTACTATAATTTTCTACTTAAATTGAGAAGTCTATGAATTTTATGAGATCCAAATGCATTTTTTTCCTATTATCAGAACCCTATAAAGAGCACGGTAACTACACAAACTGCATCTCACGCTAACATATAACTTATCCCAGTTATTTCAAGTCTTAATAAAACAACATTACTTTTTGGCTTCAAAGTCGACTTCACAAAATCGGACGGGCAAAACGTCCGTCATCAGAACTCTGCAACAATATTTCCGCACCACCTAACGGTCGGATCAACTTTTAATTCCCAGACCCATCGCCCTTTCTCGTTGGGGTCAGAGAAAAAAAACCAGTCGAACAACTCATGAATGAAGGATCATCTAGCACCATCCATCAATCTTTGATTATTTCTAGTCTACGTGATTGACATGAAGACAGAGGCATTCAAATGAGCTGGAAAGATTATAATATATTACCTACTAACAAACCGGCGTGCTACCTTTTTTACCCAGGTTGGTAAAGCGTGACGATAATTATAGGTGCTTGACAGGCTATTTTTAAATCTATGTTCGGATTTTGAAACGTAGGCTTTGTAATTAGTATGTCACTGGCTGGTTACTAAAAGAATTCATGGCGATTCTCATCGTTGTGGGCATATTCGGTATGACGTCGACTCGTGAGTGAGTCTGTATTTTGCTAAGTATCTAACCATGATATTGGTATTTAGTGTTATTGGCATTGACATTTACTTAAGAAACATATCATCTAGCCGAATTTAAACTCCAAGTAGATACTTAAATAAAAAAAATGTAGGATAAATTCGAATGAATCAACGAATAGGAGAAGCTTCTTAAACTCTTCTGTATCAAGGCGCTAAGGTAGGTTGGCGTAGCCAGTTTTTTAATTAATATTTGTAGTCTAGTTATGTAAAGTTAGCTCAACTGTTTACAACATATTTTTTTAAATCGTTATAGGTAGCTTAATCACAAATAAAATATTGTGAGTTCATGATGTCAATACTTTTGTAAAAATGGGGATATAAAAAAAATAAACACCTTAACACCAGTAGTTAATATATGCCCATAAATTTATATACATAACTAGCTTTTTCCCGCGACTAAGTCCGCGCAATCGACTCATGAATGGATCGAACGTGCCTAATGCATTATTTTAGTAGTCTAAAACCATCTTCGCATTATTGCCTGGGAACATCGGTTGGATGATATCAAAGTCTATAACGGACATAGCTAGAAACAACAAACTACCAGTGAACATGTCAAACTTTGTGAATTCCACCCAAAAACACTTTATCGTGTGTCTTAAAAAACGCTTCTGCCCTATCCTTAATTGATTCCCTCGTATCCCCAACACTTTATCTCCCTTAACTTACGCACTTTTCTCAATTTACGTCCCTCGAGTTAATACCGTTATAAAACTACCCTCGCATTACGCCTTATCTATGCATGTTGCGGACGTCCTCACCCCTCGGACGTTATCGCAATACTGCCAGAAATGTTACAATACCCCCCACCCGTTATCTTGGCATCCAATCGCGAGGGTGCGTTTCGAGTCAGTTGTCGAGGTGCGAAATTTAAATTGAGAAGCCGAATTTTAACGCTGAAGGGTTTGGGATGACGGTGAGATGTACATCTATTTTGTGAACGTTTTGTTATACGTTTTTGGCAAACAGTTATTGTTCTGTATATCTTACTGTAATATTGGAGTCTTAAGTATAAGTATGAGTATTTTAAAATGAATATGGAATATATTTAGGTAAATATATTTAAGAGGTCTTGTGTAATTCTGTTAGCGGTTATTCGAGCGTTTCAACTTCCTTAAATATTTATGTGGTCATATTTTATAAGAAAAGTCTGTAGATTTTGATGGGGCTTTCGGTTATAATATAATATTAACTAGAGGTCCTGTACGTCTACCATATAACTGGAAACTGTATCAGAATCTTCTGCCATTTCTTAAAAAATGTGGCCAGATAAATGGAGCGGTTGAAACACTCGAATAAATCTCCTTCAATTGCTATCTTGTCGCATATACATTATTGTATTAAAAGAATGAGCCACACCAAGGAGAAAGTTGTATCAAACGATACAGTGTAGTTGCGGTATACTTTCAATTTATTAGAATTTCATGTAGCTCATTTTTTCAATGTGACAGGATACTGAGAACAGTCGAAATGCTTGTATAACTACCCAGTTGCCAAATGTCTCCATACATTGATCTGATCAGTGTTCAAAATTAAATTTTAAACAAAAATGGGTAGAGCTCAAAAAGATGGATAAATTAACAAATTTAAATTATATTTAACGCCGGTAGTTTTTCGTTGCGATGCGAAAGTTGTCCATGCAATTTTGTATCGGATTTTTCTCCGGCCAGTCGGTTTGTATGGGTAACTTAACTACCATTTAAGTATAGCAATATTTTGATCCCCATCCAAATTAGGATGAAAATCTTTACAGTAGAACTAACTCAACCATTTGCAGAAATATATTGAATCAAATGCACAGCAGTTTAATGCTTAGGAGCTAATTTAGGAGTTATTATCGACTCCAAGGAATTTAACGCTATACTCGTTACTTAAATAATACAAGTTTATAGAGGTTGTTACCTGTAAACGAACAATAAATTAAAATATGTACTTTGGCTCGTAAACGTGTCCAAGTTTTAATTCCATTCATTTTAATTTTATTTATGTCTATTTCCAAAAAATAATCGCACAAAACCAGAACAAAACTTCTTACGACTGACAGGTGACCGCGTCGCGATGTAACACCCATTGACTCTGGAATTTAAGTTGAATGGCTATTTTCTTCAAATAAGACTTTAGAACGTCAAGTTATATTAATTATGTCTGCCTGTAGTCTAAGGAGTCTTCGCTTTAATTTAGTGTTTCTGTTACAAGCAACATTACACCAAGTATGTCATCGTACTCATCATCGTGTGAAAACATCAGATAAAATACTTAATACCTACTCTCGTTTCTTATTTTTGACCTAGGAGATTGTGCCTTTATAATATAATTTAAGGAAATCGTAAAAAATCAAGTAAAAATTAAAAATTGTTTTTGTTACTAATTCTACCTCTAATTTATAAGCCGTAGTGGCCTACTGATTTGACCTAAATATGGGCTCCTAAGCAAATTAAGGGTCGTGGATTAGCACCTCTAAGTTTCTCAGAATTTTTGTGCGACATCACGTTTGAAATTTACCGTGAGCTTTATGGCGAAAGAAAACATCTTGAAGAGACCTGTACGCACACATCTTAGAATAAATTCAAAGATGAGTGTGTGAACTTCCCAATCCGCTCAGGACTTGCGTGGGAACTACATCCCAAGTCCTCTCATTCTGAGACGAAGCCTGTGCCCTGTAGTAGGACGTATATAGGCTGGGATGATGATGATGTATGTTCTTTCCAACAGTGCAAAGCAATTGTTTTCCACTACCCTACTAGTCCTCTCCCCAGCGATAAACCGTCTCATCTAACTAAAATTCCATTATTTTCCTATCATCTACGAAACCGTTTCCGCCGATACTATTTACAATCCAATTCTGTATCAAACATAATAAAATATTTGCAGTAGGGTGCCATACGGCGTCTTCCGTCTGAGTACACCCCCGAGGGCGGTTAGTTGTTAACATTGAGAACAACTGTTCGGTTACTGATATGTTTTATATCGTGGATTAGTTGATGCAACTGGTGGTATCGTTTGGTCGAAGAATGAGTAATTTATCTGCAGGGGATTGGTCTCGAGTTAAATCTGTTTGGAGCATGTGTGCTATTTTGCATTGTCCGAATGTACATACTTAATTGAGGGGATATTGGTATAAAACGGCTTGAAATTAATAGCACTCGTCTCGGTCTATAACTCTATAACGTTCCACTATAGGGCACAGGTTTAATCTCAAAATAGGAGGGCTCGGGCCATAGTTCCCACGCGGGCCCAGTGCGGATTTGGAAATTCACATACACCATTAGATATATACCTACTTGTTTTCGCATGTGTGTCCGGAGGCCGTATTGTCTAACTCGCGGACGGTTGCCATCGCTTTCACCGTCTCTTTCTGTCACCGTCTCATACCGTTTGACAGAAAGAAATAGTGAATGCAATAGCAAATGTCAGTGCGTTAGACGATAAGGGTGCCTTTCCACCAGAGATGTGCTTAGCAGCTATGCTACGAAGATGTGAATGCTACGCTACGAAACTGGGTGACCGTTTCCACCAATGCTAACTTTGATCAATTATAACTGTAGATCCACAGTCGCGCGCCCGAAAATGTCCGAGCCAAATGAGGGCCACTTTGATAAAAGTGGCCTTCTTTTTTCTCAGTACGTTGCGTGAAATTGTCAAGTTTAGCTGTCAAGTGTCAACCGAAATTCGACTGTAATGAAGTAAAGACTAGGTTCAAATTTCTGTGTAGGTGATGATTTTAATTGTTATGCAAACAAATAAAAAAGTTCGGACATTTTTTGAAGGGGATTTTGTTCGGCAATGTGTATCTTCAGTTATAATTGATCAAATAATGCTAAGCTATGTAGCTGTGAGAGGAAGTTGCGCTATGTAGATAAGCAGCCGCGAGGCAGCTGTGCGAAGAAGATGCGCAAGTCGAGCTATGCGATGTATTGACAGGGGCGCGCGGAGCGGCAGCGCGGTGAGGGGGGCCATTGCTACACGACTCGCGACTATCCATAGCACGCATCCATAGCACGCATTTTACCAGTGCTATGCTATGTGAACCAATGAACATGATTGGTGGATATCAGACACATCCATAGCAACGTAGCCATCACATCACACACAGCACATCATCATCATCACAGCACATATCTGGTAGAAAGACACCCTAAGCGTACAGTTTTTCGCGCGATGTTTTACTTCATCGGCGTAGAGCTCATGGTTCAGATGTCATTACGAAATACTGAGAGATGCAAGCCCGGGTTCAAACCCACGACTCTCTGCTTAAAAGGCCATAGGGGTCATATACAGCGTGTGAAACAAAAGTTGACGTAAAATTTGCGACTCTGAGTCAACAAACTTAATATTTATTTAAATTGCCCGAAAGTTGGCCAGGCATCCCACACGTCGATGTAGACTTTACTACAAAATATTGCCTATAGACCCTTAACTTTTGCCATGTTCACAGAAAAGATGCGAACAAAAAATGTTTATGACCCATAGATCATAAATCACGGCGGCTGAGTCTGCTGCGCTGCTTAAGCACTCGAAGTATTCCGAGTTGGAGCCGACTTATGACTTCGTTCCCGTCGCGGTTGAGACGGCTGGGCCGTGGGGCTTCGAAGCGCTGGAGCTTTGTGGTGACTTGGGTCGCCGTTTAAGAGATCGTGGTTGTGATGCTCGTTCAGGATCGTGGCTTGTTCAGCAGATCTCCATAGCCATCCAGAGAGGCAAAGCTGCGAGCGTAATGGGGACATTTGTTTCCAGTTCGTCGCGGGGAGGGATTTTTGAGCCAACAAGCTTAATTTAATTATTAATAATTTTAGGATAATTTTAGTGTATATTGTATGTTTGGTGCTGTACCAACTTAGTTTTTAAGAGTTTTGATTTTTTTACTAACCAATTTTGTTGACATTTTGATTAATTATGTAATAAGTATGATTAAATGATTTGACCTAATCACTATGTCATCACGACAAGATACAATGAAAAAAAAACTTAAAAAAAAAACAGTGCCGAAAATCACAAATAGGGCACTCCTCACACTCACTGGGGGTTGTCCAAAGAAAATGTTCACTCCACACCACCGCAATACATGGACTTTTTTAGGCTTGCGTTTGACCACAACCACGCCTGATGGAAAGCGAAGATGGGGCATACGGTAGAGCACGCTTGCCTAGTAAATGCTCATTCACCCTAAACTTGAAAGCGGCCAAATTGCAGTGTTCAGGGAACACCTGAAAATAAAATCCCACATAATACAATGTGCCAATGTAAAAGCTCCAATATTGGCTTCCAAATGACGCTAGCTTTGGTCCTAAGAAGCCACACATTGTCACGAAGGGAGTCGTTTTAACACCAACAATTTAAAAGGGCGAGTCCTTTATTCAGACGAAGGGTTAGTGCCCTCATTGTGTTTTTTATTTGTCAATTCAACATTGAGAGTTTGAATGCTCGGATTTATTGTAGGAATTATGGTGTAGGTTGACACAATGATGGGTGCGTGATGCCGAGTGTCGTCACGTGTCGTTTTGTTAAGTAGATCCAGTTACTTAAAAAAATCATTTAATTAAATTGAGATAGGTAAAATAGAGAACCGGGGCTATAAATTTAGCCTTGTTCTTTCAAGTTAATGTTAAAGAATGTAGCACTTATGAATATGTAAAGATTGAAGTCCCGGGATCAATCCGGGGCGGGGTAGATATTATGTATCTATAAAAAATACGGATGTTTGCTCCTGAGATTTGGTTGTTTAATATGTATTTAGAACTAGGTCAGCCAATTGATTTGATCATTATGTGTGAAATTACATTTGAAATTTACCTTAAGCTTTGAAAAATATCGTGGGCAACCTGCAGACACCCACGTAAAAACTTAATGGTGTGTGTGAGTGAAGTTCTCAATCCTCATTGGGCCCGAGTGGGAACTGTGGCCCAAGCCCTTTCATTACGAGAGGAGGCCTGTGCCGCAGTAGGACGTATATAGGCCCAGATTATGATGATGATTCATGATAAGTATGTACGTCTGGGCCTAACTTTTAATTTTGTACTAGATTTATTTGATGGTCTATGCTATTTACAACTAAAAAGCCGATCTCGAGAACTATAACAACTCTACTAACTTCCAAAACTACACTTACCAAATAATTTTACGAACATGTCGAAAAAAGAATAAATCTTTAATTTAACCCCCCTAATGAGGGCTGTTGGGTCCCTGAAGCCCCAAATGTCGTGTTAGTCAACACTGGTGACTCTACCGCGTAGACACTGCTTCGCAGATGCGCACGGCACAATCCCAACATATTAATACCGGTGGCAAAAACTTGAAGTACCCTTCAAATACTGTTTGGGGCAAATTAGAGCTACAGTGGCGCCAGTAGTAACGGTTAATGTAAGTTTGTGGTGTTATATGATTAGATCCGCCGAGATTAGGGTTGCTAGCGATTGATAAATAAAATGTATGATGACATGTGATTTATTGTCCATTGTTTTGATTTGGGACAAGTGGGGTCATGACGGATGAAAGTGTGGATTATGGTTATAAATTTGTCTTGTCTGTTTGTTTTATTTTATATACCTAGTGCCTACCATTGAACATTAAATGTGCCTGTACCTACTTCATTTCGTTACATTTTCGTATTAAAAATGTAACGGTCAAACTCCCACTTGTTTTTCACTAATTCAATATTGGAAATTAAAAATACTAGTTAACTAATCCATTAAGTCAAAAATGTACACTAATATAACCGTTACATGATTGATCTTTAATGAAATGAAGCAAGTAGTGTCTTCATAAATAGCGTAATTGGTAGTTTTTGTAAAATTTTGATCTGATGGCAATAGACGCTAACTTTTGAATTCGAATTTCGATTTATAGAAATTTATATTAGGCGGATTCCAAGTCTACTTTTATTAAACTCATTTTGTCTCCTTTGTTGTTTAATTGATGTATATATAAATATAGACCAAAAACTACCGAATCAAAAATGCGAAACGGTCAATCTTTTTTTTGGAAATATGCCTACCAAAACTGTTCTTATAATTCTTTGTTATTGTGAGGCTTCGGGGTTCAAAATGAACAGTTCTATTTCTATTGTCAGAGGTCACTTAAGTACTATCCATATATCATCGATAACTTTTGCAACCTCTCAAATTACTTTGAATATGCAAGTAGAAATAATAACCCTGTTATATGGCGACAAAGGTCAGGTACGAACAAAATATAAAATTATCATACGATCTTTAGAAAGTTACATGTTAATTGCTTGTTTTTACTGACAAATGGTCAGTTCTAGATTTTATAATTTAAACCCTTATTAAGGGGGAATAAAGATTAATTTGTCGCCAGTAAATTGAAAATTCAGTTGACTGAGTCTTTAGAATGGAACCTATAATCGAAAGCTTCGCTGTGTTGGATTAAATGGGGATGGTGAAACCATAAAACAAGAACACTAAAACGCGCCTCCAGTAAAAAACACTTTATTTTAGCTTTGGAAATCAGATCAATGTTCAATTAATTGCAAAAAGAGATTTTTAGCTGGTTTAAAATAAATAAATAATCGATTGAGTTGGCATAGAAGTGATATCATAATTATAACACGTTCGCTGCAGTAACTTGTCATTAACCATACATGCTCAAAATTACAAGTAGATAGCTAAGAAGATTATAAGTATATTCGAAGAAACTTACTTGTGAGCCAGGGTGAAACCTTTTCACTGCAATTTGCATACCTATTGTCATTGAAAAATTACTGTGAAAATGATCGAGAAAAGTTTCCAAATTTTTATGCGATTCTGTTTCCTCTACTGTCCTGTTCATCGGAAAAGTTCGTATTTATCATGCTCTTTCAATTAGCCTTTTGACATATGAATAAAATAAATAAATAAATAAATATCACGAGACAATTCACACCAATTGACCTAGCCCCAAAGTAAGCTAAGCAAAACTTGTGTTATGGGTGCTAGGCAACGGATAAACATACTTATATAGATAGATACATACTTAAATACATATTAAACATCCAAGACCCGAGACCAAACATTCGTATTTTTGATCTGCCCCGACACGGGAATCGAACCCGGGACCTCCAAGCTTCGTAGTCAGGTTTTCTAACCACTACCATAGGCCATCTGGTCGACATACGACACAAAATAATAAAGTTTCATGTTAATGGATAGAAAATGTCACTCATTTAATACAATAATTGATTGACATTTCGGGTGCCGTCGTATTCCGATTGAGATCCGACTTTTCCCGATGGAATACAATATATGCACTTTAGCTGTAGGTACCTTAAATACATTTTAATACTGAGCTAACCGTACTAAACGTATTTAAAATGCATGCTCGTGTTATTCGGCTTCATAAATAGTATTACAAACTTTAGACATGAAACATTTTCACTAAAACTGTAATTTTAAATAAATAAATAAATTTTATTACACTTTGAAGCATCGTTAGATGTGGAATGGAAACCCTACTTTCGTTTAGTACTGTACCTTCCTTCCTAGATCTGCCTAGTGTTATTATGATAAGTATCGTGTTAGATGAAGTTTAGTCAACTATAATATTATGTTGTGACTATTCATAACATAATCAACTATAATATTATGTTATGAATAGTCATAACATAATATTATAATTGACTAAACTTCATCTAACACGATACTTATCATAATAACACTAGGCAGATCTAGGAAGCCCTAGAGTCAACATGGAAAGGAAGATTATAGCAAATTGTGCATTGGATTATGTATATTACGGCTGCGACATAAAACAAAACATTAAAATCTAGATGTCTAAATACAAGTCGACCAAAAAGGCACCGCTTAAGCCTCATACCGTCTTAAACGAACACAGAACATTGTCTTCGCACCCACAAGGATAAGTTCCTAACCCAAAAGGATTTACTTAATTCGACGTGACGCGTTAGACGTGTAAAAAACAAAATGGAAAAAAATACGAAGTTGACACGGCCGCGCCTTACGAGATCGTTAAATCCGTCCGCCTGATAAAGATCTGTGACACCTACAGTTTAAAAGTAAAAAAATACTGGCAGCCAACACCTGGGCTACTGTATTCAAATTTATTTTTTTAAGAAACCCTGCGGTTTTTGGAATAGGACGCTAGAGCGTGCGAGATCTATTTTAATGTTTTATATTTCGATTTCGCATTAATTTTGATTAAGGTTAGCATTTTTTTTAATAAAATGAATATGAGACTAAGGGTATAAAGGGTGCTCCTGGTTTAAAATGGTATTTTGATCACAATTGACAGATCGATTATAATGTTTCCCTATTTCCTTTCTCGTCACCAAATGTTCGCATCCACTACCCGATGACACTGGCTGATAGCTGCTGTTGGCTGTCCAAACGGTTTTGATACATGATAGAGATAATAAAGACTTACTTGATCGAGAATAAAGGGATGAAATGTAAACTTGATTCGGGCTGCCATCGTCCTTCTCCTATTACTTAGGTATCATGTTTTGTTTTCTAATTTTTTTTTACCGAATAACGGAAAAATACATTACACTGGCAAAAAGTCCTGTGATGGACAGAGCCATATTTTTTTTTAAACTAACTGAATGTAAACTTTTTGCAAGTAAGTAATAATTAAATGAGATATTGTTAGAAGTTTTTCATAGTTTTCTGAGCTTCTTCACCCAGCTTACGTCCTGGGGCCTGTTGCATAACAAAGTACAACTTATATTACAAAGGAACTCCCTTTCTAGTTAATATAACTGAAGCGAGAGTTCCGCTTGTAATATTAGTTGTATTTTGTTATGCAACAGGCCCCTGGTAGTGAAACTGCCAAGTAGGTATGTATGGTTATTGGTTTAAGTACACGGTTGAACCCAATAATTATGGATTTAAAATACAAAATTGTCCATCGCAACATGGGCTGTCTCGCCCATCCCATTATTGTATGGGATCGATCTCAGTAGCCACATTGTATTCAAATTGTTGAAATTTAAATACAAAAACGCGATTATGTGACGACGCCGCGTAAGCTGATGCGTCCGTACAGAGATTGGCATCTTTGGCGTACGCACTGGAGCTTAAAACTCAGCGTGCATAGACGTGTAAGAAACGCGTATCAGTGTATAACATAATTTTAGTTTATAAGTTATCGTTATCGAAGTGTGAAAGTTGTAAGCCACCCGTTACAAATTATTTAGATATAAGTTACCTGTACAATGGAGAGTTTTCTTTTTAGAATACAGCTACTTCATATTTTCTGGATATACTGGATATACACACACGTCACACGCCTTTAGCACCGTAGTTAAAAATTTACAGATAAAAGAGGAGTTATATGTATGTGTTAAAGCTAGTACTTCCAAAGTCTTGTCATAACATAACCATATTTAGTTACATTTAGTTTTTGCGCGCGCTCCCTGCTAACCAAATTTCAAGACGTTTCACGTCAAAAAATATTGCCACAAACATATAGAGGAACAGCTATTTATTTGTTTATTTTGTCTCTATCACGGATGATTAAATCAACATAATAATAATAATAATAATACTTTATTTCGACCAACATAGGATCATAGTGTTAGTAATACAATAATACATAAAAGCTTAGATTGAATCAGGCGTTACTTTGCGGAGGTCCATATTAATGAACTAAAACAATTACTTTGCCATAAACCAAACCATCACCACCACCATGCTACACTGACGCGTTTCGAACTCAACCAGAGCTCATCTTCAGAGTTACCACAACCTTATGCTATGCTACCAAATGTTAAACTGACAGGAGTTTAACATTTGGTAGCATAGCATACGGTTGTGGTAACTCTGAAGATGAGCTCTGGTTGAGTTCGAAACGCGTCAGTGTAGCTTGGTGGTGGTGATGGTTGGGTTTATGTGATTTGTGTGTGTTCGTACAGTGTGGAGGTGGAGGAACTGCATGAACACACATTTCTTGCATAAACGTAACATTGTAAGGTCGCGGGTGAGCAAAGTAATTGTTTTAGTTCGTTTAGATTCTAATTGTTAGTGACGCTACACTTTAGTCAGTACATGAACCATACTGCAATTATTCATGTACTGACTGTCGAACCTCTGCGCGAATGCAATTAGGATGCTGTTGGAGCTGGCCCGCACCCTGCGCACCAGGGATGTGCAGCGCTTTCTCATATAATGTCGCGTTCTATATAGTATTGCTATAAATAGGTCTCGGTGCCATTCATTTTTTAAGTCATTTAGACCTCTGCTTAACGCAACAGTGCCATCTCTATTTAGAGTCTTTATTGAGTATATATATGGCGCTGTTGCGTTCAGCAGTATACATACTACGAAATTCGGTTTTCGAACTTCGTATCATGCCATTCCGGTCACACTCACTAATAATATTAAACAAAGTAATGAAAGAGATGGTTCGGTTTTCGGATTTTGTCGTAGCCCCCCAGAGGGCAAAATGTCTTAAGAAATTACAAATTTGATACAGAGACCGGACACCTCTCTGTACCAGTAGTAAAACTAGCTACACCAAGGTTATGTAAAGGATCGCGACGTTGTATAGACAGACATTGACAGTTCTTTTGATTTAATCGACCTTGGTCTCTATAAAGCATTTATTACCTACATGAATTTTTGGTATTCATGGACAGTCATGATCATTTCCCATCAGATGAACCGTTTGCTAGCTTTCCTCCCTCTCGTAATAAAAAAAATCCCATAATGCAAGAATGATTCATCGATTGACGCCTGTGCTCACTTTCTAGGACTTCAGAGATTATCGAGCATCAATCGGAATCGCCCGAAATAAACGCAGCGTTTCCAACAATGTCCCGAATACCTCAACTCCTGCGCCACTGATCGCTGCACTAATTTCGTGTGATGCGCCATTGTCCAACTTCCGGTTTACCGAGGAGTCCATTCAAAACTGATGATCGGGCCCGTGGAAGTAACAATTTACATATTCTGACTGAATACTTATAGTCTAATGAAGTTTTGTGTTGGAAATTGTAGGAGTATTTAATGGATACCCATCCAGTATCATATCAAAGTGAGCAGTAAAGTACGGAGGGTAAGGCAGAGTAAGGGTAAAGTCAAGGTCAAAGTTATCGTTACATTTTAATACTATGCCCTGTATGCCTTCTGACATCTGATAAAACAAATACATAACTTGCCGACAAGAGAGTAGAGTGTAATAGTACATTACTGCAGCGGCCGCGAAATAGGGGATTGTCGGCCGAGTAGTTATAGATGGCCGAGTGTTAACGAGGCCATCTAGAGATACGAGGCCGGCAATCCCTGTTCGTGGCCAAGGCTTGTATAGAGTTTTTCTCAAACATGCATCACCATCACCACCACCATCATCATCACCATCATCATCAACATCATCATCATCATCAACATCATCGTCATCACCATCATCATCATAATCATCATCACCATCATCATCATCATCAACATCATCATCACCATCTCATCATCACCATCATCATCATCATCTCATCATCACCATCATCATCACCATCATCGTCACCATCATCATCACCATCATCATCACCATCATCATCATCATCATCACCATCATCATCACCATCATCATCACACCATCATCATCATCATCATCATCATCATCATCATCTTACCTTACCTTAAATAAGCGTAGAGGCAGAATGTCTTAATGAACCAAAACGCAAATATTGCTTATAGTTTTTTTTAATGGCTAAATGCTATGATGCCATAGACCTATAAACGTCATGGTATGAAACAATAGACGATCACTTTGCTGGCCTTGGCCAGCAATGTTGTATGAAATTCCATTATTGACCTCTCGTCTAGGCGCACCTGCACCGGCTGCACCTGCACCTGCAACGTGACCCTTCGTGGCGTATTATAAGGAACATAACGTCAACATTTCATAGCATGTTTGAGAAAATAAATATATCTTTGATCTAGACTGTACAAGTCATTAAAAACATGTACCTATTATGATCCATTATAAGTACATAATAACTGTAAATTTTATGTGTCAAATCAAAAGTGTACAAGAGCATGATCTTCTAGTCCACTACTTTTTACCCGCGGCTTCGTCCGCGTGAACCAATACTTTTGTCGGTTCAATTGAAATTTCGAGGTTTTAGTAAATTTCCATGAGAATCTTTGAAAACTAACTTGGGTATTCCTATACGATTCATATAGAATAATCCGTACAAAATTTCAAGTCTCTACATAGAATTAGAGAAGCAAGAGAACCAAAGCCACTGATATAGCTCGGAGAGTCGCTAGACTTAAGTGGCAGTGGACGGGCACATTGCTCGACAGTAAAATAAGGTGGTGAACGCGAACTGGAAGATGTGACGTAGGAGGGTCCCCAACAAGATGTACCAACGATCTGGTAAAGGTCGCAGGAATCGCTTGGATGCGGTCAGCGCAGGACCAATCGTTATGGAGGCCTTCGCCCAGCAGTAGACGTCTTTTGGCTGATACGATGATGACGATTACGTATAGTTAGCGGTTAAGATTTTGGGATCTTACATGCATAAATCCTTGTCCCGTGAAATCACTGGTATAGAAAGTAGCTATGTACACAACAAACTATGCAGCCGTTTTAGGGCG
The DNA here is from genome assembly GCA_947563465.1 of Archips xylosteana. NCBI lineage: Eukaryota > Metazoa > Arthropoda > Insecta > Lepidoptera > Tortricidae > Archips > Archips xylosteana. The sequence goes on from OX387363.1 coordinate 7,770,394, forward strand.
AAGGAAAAACAAACTTCTGAATATAATAATAATGTAGGATTTTACTTTCTAGGTCCATATTTCTAATTACAGACACGTTACGTGTACAGGTCAAATAAAAACAAGTCTTGACTTTTAAGAGCACAAGGAAAGTAATGAAGAATACGTTGATTGACAGTTTACAGTTAAGACTCGTCAATGCAAAAGACAGGCTAAGGATTAAATAAGTTTTTGTTAAAATATTACCTATATTTTGTTATAAGAGTTGCTTTGCAGACAGTATTTTACTTTTTTACAGCCTATTAAGTGTCCCACTGGTGGTCAAAGGCATCCTCTTCTTTCCACCACTCGTTTAATGTCAAGAGCCATCTCCTTTTCAGTCAGCCTTTGCTTCGATCGATGGCCATCCCACGGAACCCAATATGTAGAGATTTGGTGTGGGACTCGATTATTTAACTGTAAGTATATATTGATATCATAAAGCAATCCTATTAATGACAGTTGGTGAAATTCAATTAGCGAAATTGAAAACGTGAGAAAAACTTCTGAAAAATATTTGTACATGTACATGAGATACGAGTACATGAGTTGTGGCCAATGACGTCTCACGGCTTTAAAATCTAGGTAAAAACAGCTAAATATTCTAAAAATAGAACTGAATACCTACTGCCATTGGAAAGGACCAATAAAAATGATTGAGATTATGATCATGGAAAATGCTTATAGCTGTTTTACATTTCTATGGCAGTTTTGTTTTGATATGAGATTTTAAGAACGTAATAAAAAAAAATAAAAAAATATTAGGGGACAATCTTACACAAATCGACCTAGTCCCAAACTAAGCAAAGCTTGTACTATGGGTACTAGACGACGATAAACATACTTATATAGATAAATAAATACTTAAATACATAGAAAACATCCATAACTCAGGAACAAATATTCGTGCTCATCACACAAATAAATGCCCTTACCGGGATTTGAACCCAGGACCTCTTGCTTCGTAGGCAGGGTCACTACCAACTAGGCTAAAGCGGTCGTTAATAGATTTTAACAAGAGTGTATTTTGCGATCCTTCATGCCTGAGGCATAAACAAACGTCCCTCAGAAGTATTCTCGAATAGCTTCGCCAAGGGGCATTCAAGACGTCCATCTCTTTTTAAAAAATCGTCAACGCGTATAGTATAAATTTTCCCAGGTGAATTTTTCGCTTCGAGCCCTTGTCTTTCAAAACAAACGGTATCGTCATAGTATTAAGGTTCAAATTTAATGTAATGGCTCGAAGCGAAAAATTCACCTGGGAAGATTTATATACTTTACACCAGAGATCGCCACGCAGTCGCAAATGTCCATCGGCGCCATGCTTACCATCAAATGACCGTATGTTATAAAAAAACTAGTGTCTACCTATTGCAGACAGTGATATGGAAAAAAGAATAAAATAAAACTGATGCGACAGTTGACAGTGCTATCGTTATCACCGTGGGAGCCGCCAAGAACAATCCCGCGCATTGTGCGACATTACTCACATAGGGATTAGTATAATAAATTCACTCAGATCAATACGTCCCAATAAATATTCTAAATACATGTAACTTGAGATTAACATAGAACAAAGGTAGAGACTGGAGAAAATCCGAGTGAAATTATGCCTATTTGCATCAGTGAGGCTGAAGAGTTTTGATCAGTTCTATCTTTTTAGGTAAGAGAAAGGGGTTGAATATTTAAGTAGCTTACTTTGATTATTATTGTTGTTACTACGAGTGATGTCTTCACTTTTTTAATTATAGCTTCTTACAAGTATCTTGGCAATTTTCAGACATCTTTGGGTTGGTGCATTACTAGCTCAACGTAGGTATTAGCATCATAATCCAGCGCGGAAATGATGCCAGCCTTATCATTCTACCACAGGGGCAGGACTAAGGCGCATTGTATTTAAGTTACCTTTAGGATAGTTTTTTCTTCAATTATACGCTCGTTATTTTATTGATGTTTAAAATAGTGTCTAACCTTGAGTTATGTTTCAAAAACTACAAATAGCTATTTTCTTGATATTTGTCTCAGCTCCGTGCAAATATGTGTAGCGTGTTTGTTGTATTATTTTGTCACGTCAACTCCTTAGCCAAAATGGCAACCGTAAACTAAGAGATTGTTTTCAAAAGTGTTTCAGATATGTAAGTCCAGTCTGTTTATGATAGGAGTAATTTTAGATATTCTTTGCCCGTCTCATATGTCAGTCGGATTACGCGCGCGCGCAGGTAGCCTGAATGAATTGTCACTGTCGCGTCGTGTCGCTCGCGCTGACAGCGACAGTAGGGGTGGCACCAGATGGACACGTGAAGGAGGCGAATGTCAATAAAAGTTAAATACTAAAAAAATAATGTTTAGGTGTATTAATTTTATGTTATTATATTTGTTAGTGGTACTTTTATTGGAATCGTAAATAATTTGTTTTTCTTTATTTACTTAAATATGTTTTGTAAGACGATTGTGTCACGGATTTTCATACGACGATAGCGGTTTCTACGCCCTAAACCTAACCGATTTTGAGTAACTTTTAATATATTATCAGTTAAACATAATCAGGTTAGTACTTTTTTCAATTTTAATCAAAACCAAAACGTTAATTCTGTAAGCAGGCCGCAAAGGGCTCTTTCTAACAGCGCTTTCGAAAAAACAATCATTGTCAAGAAGAAAAGAAACTACCGCTAAGAAATACCGCTGTCTTTTCTTTTCTTTTATATTTTTTTGTAAAGTGACGCTGCTTGAATTGATGAATGAAATTGAATGAAATTGAATGCTTGCATAATTAGCCAACAGATTCTAACTTAAAGACTATGTTAAAACTAATTGGACTATGCATGTAAGAATGATAATTGTTCATTCATTAGAATCGGCAAATAAATTAACCTAATTGATCACACACAAAATATATTGTTAACTGAAACACTTACCCGTGAATAAAGAAACGACTTTTTAAGTTTATTTTCTATATGCCAATTCTTTGTTAAATTATATCTAATTATACTTTCTATTTACTATTAAATGCAACTGACATCGCATTATTTTGAAGTCACGCCATATTAACATTCAAACGTAACTGCTCTATCTACCGTACACTCCAGCACTGCTTTGCCGACAGTGCGGATTGCTATTTTATCGACAGAGCAGGGAACTGCTTTGCCGACAGCGTTTTTAAAAAAAAAAAAAACAAATTAAAAACACCTAAGCTAAAGGAAATCTTTCTTTACGTGCAAAATAAAATGAATTCATCTTTAATATTTTATAATTAAATAGATTAATATTCGTAATTATTCAATGTGTTTCACGAAACTATTATTTTTTAAATATTTTTTATACAGTTGTCATTTTGAGGTTATTTCCACGCCCTAAAGGCTTCCACAGACCGAAGCGCAGGGCGCTACAGTGCGTCCGCAGCGCGCTTCGGTCTGTGGAAAGCTTTAAAATTGTCTATACCCAGTTACTGAAAATGGCGATAATCCTCCATTCACAAACACCGTGATTGGCAGTTTAGGGGTTTCCATAGTCAATTAAAAAAAATTTACTTTAATCCCTTGAGATCAAAAAAGAGCTTTAGTCCCGATATGCAGAGACTAAAGTAACATTTTAAGAGCATGAGAAGTGAAAAATATATTTTAGTTATATTATTATCATCTTTCTAAAATATAAAAATCTCGTGTCACAGTGTTTGTTATCGAACTCCTCGGAAACAACTTGACCGATTTTTATGTTTTTTTGTCTATATTTAGTAGGTCTGAGAATAGGTCATAGGCTATTTTTAGGGTTCCGTACCGCAAAAGGTAAAAACGGAACCCTTATAGGATCACTTTGTTGTCCGTCCGTCCGTCCGTCTGTCTGTCAAGACCCTTTTTCTCAGGAACGCGTGGAGGTATCAAGCTGAAATTTATATCAAATACTCAACTTTACTGTCCCTTGGAGCTGTGAAAAAATCAAACATCTAAGGCAACGCAATCAAAAGATACAGCCGTTTATGACGCAAATTTCCGCATATTTTCGAAACTCGCAAGGGAATCAAAACCTACAAAACTCAACTACCTGCGGAACTCAGAATCCTGAAATTTGGTACAAAGCAAGGCCTTATAGCACAGATAAAGGAAAAATTGCGAAAAGCATAAATTTTTTGTCTGTCTGTCTATATCAGTAACCAATCTACAATGATCCCACACTGCGCACATTTTGCTTAGGAGCAGGGGTCTGCTAAGACTGGATGTTCATAGATACATATAAATTTGTATGGAACCCTCGGTGCGCGAGTCCAACTCGCATTTGGCCGGTTTTTTATACCTACCCCTGTTCTTCGCAGATGGAGTCGCGGGCAACAGCTAGTTATCATTATATTATTATTAACAAAGTGTTTGTTTCTTCGTTGTTTGTATTAGAGCTCAAAAATTAGTGAAAAGATTTAGAAAAAAAAACAGCTATGTTATCGCCATATAACGAGCAGCTACATTTTTATCCCTGTAATGTTGCCACGGGTTGAAGACAGTTGCGAGAGGAGCGAGTTACTAAAGAGGTTAAGTCCTTATATCAATTTAGTTACAAATAGAAGCTAGTGGTGACCCTGGACCGTAATCCGTGGCATTAGTGGCAAGACGGGTAGCGCGTGAGAACGGATCCGTGACGAACGCGACACGACGCGGCGATGGTTAAGTGCTCAAACTCATGCGCATTCCTAGACCACATACACGTATACTCCATTTAATTTAGAATTATAAACCATAACAACATTATATTGCGGCTCGTGAGCTGTAATCTCTTTACAATTTGTACTAGAGTAACAATTGACGACACGCAAATAAAGTGACATTAAAACAATTTTATTTGGCGGCTCCCAGACTATTGTACTGTACTATTTGCTAGGTAAAAAATAGTTGACTAGCCGCAATATAATGATGTTGTGGTTTTCAATTCTAAATTAAATGAAGTATAGCGATAAAATAATAAAAGAAAATAAAATAAACTTAAAACAATCACAGACCTAAAAAGCGGGACAGAAATGCCATGCTACTTAAAAACGCGAGACTTTACTCGACAGCTATTACATAAACCCCTTAGGGGTTTTCAATAGTGGCTCGTAATTTTTTCCACTCATTTGTACCTCTTTGATTATATTAAATAAATTAAAAAAAAAAAAACTTCTTCTTCTTCTTCTTTCAGTGCCACTCCAACTCGAGACTCAATCATCATAAACAAGTTGAAGATCTCCACTGTTGAACAAAGCCCTCCTTCTCAAAATGTCACTTTAAACAACCACTCTCTCCTTGCACCCACCGGTTGCCCGGAACTTTGGCGATGTCGTCAGGCTGGTCTGGCTGGCGCGTGTGAGTGAGAAAACTGCGAAAAAAAAACAACAGTTTTTATAAATAGATCACTAACGCAACGATACAAGTATAAGAAAAGTAGTCTATGCACAACAGAGTGGTCTCTTGATGGCAAGCGAGCACCACCACTTATGAACAAACGAAATACCAGCGGATTGCAGATACGTGACCCGGGACCATCCCAGAGCTAAGATAAACCTACCTATAGAAGTATGTGAAAACGCGCTTACGCGATTGAAAATAGAGGTACAGTAGTGTTCAGATATTTATAAGCACCTGAGTCGGTATTGGCGCTCGCATTATTCACTATCTCTTTCTACCCTCATCATTTACCGTGTGACAGAGAGAAATGATGAAAACACTTATGATTCCAAGTACATAAGACAATAAGGCCTCTGGACTGCACCGGTGCTTATGACGGCGACCGTACCTACTTTTTTTCATCTCAAGACCCAAAGGCACCTCAACTCAAAATCTCAAAACGTCAAATTTGACCGGATGTTCCTCATGACTTCACACTAACATATCATTCCACGCAATTCTCACCAAAAAAAAAACTGCAAAACAAACAATTCCACACAACAATTACATTACGCGAAACCGCGCGTTAAAAATGCCAAAGTTTTTGTCTGCTTAACATCACAGTTTGGTTACTGCGTCGAAATGAACTGTGACTACTAACGTTTGGTTTCAATTTCAAATGGCCGCCTGATTCGTGCTGGTGTGTAGTGCAGTGAGCCGTGAACGCTTGCAGGACGAGAGGGCCGGTTTATTTTTTCGTTAATCCTGGTTTGGATTAGGCAAAGCCGCTTTGACTGGCAGCCGACGTCAGATGCACGTCTGAGGTGCGGGTTTTGCTCTTTACTGGGAATTAAGAGGGCATAGTGCTAGGGGATAGCGAAACTTAGTCACGAATAATCACGATTACGAGTAAGGGTGTGCTACAACTACAGACATAAAATATCCGATAGGGCACGGTTCCGAACATCGAAAATTAATATATCGAATGGATTATAATTTAAATTAATAAGATACTTGCTCATGTGCATAACTTAAAATCATGCTTCTCTTAAATAGCTTTATAGTTTGCAAACTACCCAGCACAAGCTACCTATCAAAGAATACCGGCATCTTTTACTGCCCTAAGAAAACAATACAGCTTAAACAGAACAACAATTCCAAACCCAGTCCCATTGAATGTACAATAATGTAGAAGCTTATCTGCCTCTTCTTCAAAAATGTCAACTGTCAGTCACGAAACGACCACCAAATCGCAGTATTATCCGTATCAATGGCATAGTAAGACTTACCTTCCCTTTCTGTGAAATACCTTTATTCAATGTGCAGATAAACCAACACTGAGGCGTTGAAATCCATGCCTTTGCAACACCAAAAAAAAAATACAATCCTGCCGAAGTTGCCCGACTGTAAAATAGAAAGGACGCATCCAAAAACAGATTATGACAAGCCCTTGTTTTGTTTGTAAACATAGGTACGGCGTTCACAATGGTGTGGCGTAATGTGACACCTTTACTTGATTGGATCCCATATAAGTAGTTATTGATATCTGATTTTTGCTTTGTGGCAACACCGGGCCGGAATTGGCGGCTAAATAGTCAAATTGTTGACGTTTAGGGCATTCAATGCTGTTCCATGTGCGAATAAAAACGTTCTTTGTTATTGAGTTATATAATTTGATTTTGTTAAACTTGGGCGGGGCTTAGGATGTATGGATGAATTGACCGGTTTCGCTTAGATTATTATCTCGTTAGTTATGTTCCATTCAAATTTGATAGCAGCCATTCCGTTCCGTTTACTGCACGTAGCTATTAAACAACTAAATGTTATGAAATACTACAGAAGCGAGACAAAAGAGGACTGCCTAACAGACATGTCATGTTAGACATAGTACTTGCTTAGTGGTACCTAGAGGCTTAGAGGGGTTACAGAGTTCAATTTATTTTAACATTTATTTTGAAACTTAATGGTAAAATTTGCACACGTTTTTAAATGAAACAACGAAACTATTTAAAACGAGCTGCTGCCCGCGACTCCGTCTGCGAAGAATTCGTTTATCGCTATCCCGCGGGAACTATGCAATTTTCCGGGATAAAAAGTATTCTATATGTTAATCCGGATTATAAACTATCTGTGTGCCAAATTTCATCAGAATCCGTCAAACCGTTTTAGCGTGAAAGAGTAACAAACATCCATCCATCCATCCGTCCATCCATCCATACTTACAAACAATCGCGTTTATAATATTAGTAGGAAGTAGGATTGTGTTAACTTCTATAATGAAAACATAATAAGTACCGCTAATAAATGTACATGTAGGTATTTTTAGTCCATTTGTGTTCGAAATACCGAGAAACGCGTGTTAAAATTTGACTGTTAATTCAAACCTTAAATTAAACGAAGTCACCATTTCGTATCGCCATTTTCATTTTTATATTCTACTGTGTGCTGAAAAATCATCATCATTATTTCAGACGAATGTCCACCGCTGAACATTGGCTTCCCTTAATGTTCGCTAAAGAGACCGGTCCTGCGTCATCTACATTTAACGTGTTTCCGCAACCTTAACCAGGTCGTTCCATCTTGTTGGAGGCCTACCTACACTGCATCTGAAAAATGTTCCGTCAAATTTCTTAGTAACAAATACACCATTTCAAAAGCTTACGCCCGTTTTGTTATCAACTTGACTTTCACTGGGCCACACACAGCGTCCACAATAACTTACTGTACATACAATAATAGAAAAAGTCCATTATTGGGCATCGGAGCGTGAACAGTTGAAAGACCCTTGTGTGCCAATGCCAACGAAGTGGCCATTGCAAAATGATACAAAATGTTCCTGAGGTCGTAACGAACGGTAATGGATGATAATAGTCTACTTTACTCCGTAGAAGTACATATTCCCTGTCCAAAGAAAAAAAATGTTTTTGGCCGGATTCTTCTGATCAGGCTTTTCCGATTTTTTTCTTTTTTTTTTTAGATATTCTTCGACGTTCAGAAGAGGTTCCGTTGAAGCATATTTTAACTTTGGCTTTGATATGCTTTATGTCTGTTTCTTTCTAGTAGCCTTTGGATTATCGTAATTTGAGGAAAATCACATATATTTTTCTTACTCACATAATTATTTTAAATGTATAAAACGACGGCAGGGTTAGAATACCTATTTCATTACAAAAAGCTCTTAAAGATTCGCGTGTTCTTAAGTTATAAATCGCTCTAATAGCCCTCTTTTGTAAGATAAAGATTGATTCCATGTCTGCAGCAGATCCCCATAAAATAGGGCTATATGAAATGATGCTATTAAAGTAAGAAAAATATATCAACCGTGCCGTCGCTACATTAGATAGCTGCCGTATTTTTCTGACTACAAAAGCAGCAGAGCTCTTCTTACGTGTGTATGGTGTGCGATCCCCACTGCAATTTAGAGTCCAGTGTTATAACTAAAAATACTGTAGATTTTTTTTTTTTTTTTTTTTTTATTTATTTTGAAACAGGCTTCGTACAACTTGTCACATTAGCCTATAGGGCAAAAACAACTATACAAAAAACCGAGGCTCGCAATACTATTTATAATTACAACTTTATCACATCAGCCAACCTGAAAAGCGTCAACGCCATGTCTGAAGCCGGCTGGGCTAAAATCCCCACAAACATTCCCGTGTCATATTTGCTCAGGTTGGCTGCTGCAACCAACGCCTCCCTCGCATCGCGATTCCGAACACATTCCACCAACAAATGTTGGACATCTTCTACTGTACCACATAGTTCACAATTTGGTGAATCAATTTTCTTCATCAGATGTCCAAACTTGTTAAGTGGAACATGTCCGGTTCGCAGTCTATGTGCTATAACAATATTTATCCTACTTAAACCAATATCCTGAAACCAAGGTACGCGGGGAGGCTCACTTTGGATACATTTGTACCAAATACCTTTTTCTCGCGATCTTTCATTAAAATATTCCTTCCAAATTTCATAGCATTTAATTTTGAATTTACTTGTTACCTCCAAATAATGCGGTTTGATACAAATTTCACTACCTTCCATGATACCTCGTTTAGCCAAATTATCTGCCTCCTCGTTACCTTGCAAACCAATGTGCGCAGGAACCCATTGCAATCGCAAATTAAATTCATATAAACGTAAGTGAATAATCTTCGATAAAATTTCATAAGCTAAAGGCACCCCCCTGTGTCCAGAGACACAACGAGCTATATGTTGTAGCGCGCTTTTGCTATCTGTGTATATTACGGCTTTCCTAATTAATTTTTCTTGAATATACGATATTGCACGAGAGATTGCAATAAGCTCAACTGTCATAATACTAACATTGCCTACAATTTTAAACATATTATTATTACAATTCTGATTATTTAGAGAGCCTATTGGATCATAGAAAGCAGCTCCCTTTCCGGATGAACATTTAGAACCATCAGTGTATAGCACATGCCAACCTGTATACTTTTCTTTCAACTCCGAAATTACATAAGCTTTAAGGCTATTAATTTCATATGTTCTTTTAGATGCCTTAATACAATCTAAATCAAACGCTACTAAGTTATCTATGTCAATATTCGACATCCATGTAACTAAGGAAAACATCTGAAGAGGATTGGATGCAAAAACACATTCTTCTGCAGTATCGTTGCTAGCAACAACCAGAAGAGGTATTTTTTTATTACTCCAATACCTGTGTTGGGATAGCGAAGTTAAGTTATCCAAAAGAAGTCCGATTTCATTATCAGCTACAGAACGAATCTTTAAACAATACTTATTAGCAAGATATCGTCTTCTTATAAATAAGGGTGGAACACAAGTTTCACTTTCCATAGCATGTACAGGTGTACTTCTTATGAAACCACCAATAATCCTCAACCCCTGGTTTTGTACTTTGTCTAATTTACAAATATTACTTTTAGCACTATTATCAAACAGAAAACTGGCATAATCCATTCTACTTCTAATTAAAGCGATGTAAATTCTGCGCAAGTGTTTTGGGTGAAGGCCCCATGATCTACCAGCCAATAATTTAAACATATTCAACCTCTTTTGTACATTAACCACCAGTTCATTAATATGCTTCCCCCAACGTAATGACTTATCAAGCCAAAGACCCAGATATTTGTAAGAATCTACAGGCATTAATACTACATTATTTATTTTTAAATTCACTACTTGTTGTTTATGCCCTCTACTAAATATACAATATTTCGACTTAGCTTCAGATACTTGTAAACCTAAAGAGCTCAGAGTAGTTACAAAAATATCTAAAGCACTTTGTATATCTTCTACACTTTGGAGGAGACCGGAATTACTTTTATAAAGGATGAAGTCGTCTGCGTATTGGCATATGAGCACGTGTTCAATGTCATGACAGAGTTTCCTAGTGGCAATATTAAAAAAAAGCGGTGAAATAGGATCACCTTGAGCTAAACCTTTACCAGTATGCCTAACCAGGGAACCTTCATTACCAATACAGCCTCTAACTATGAGAATTCTATCACTAAGAAAGTTCCAAAAATAATCGCAAATTCTTTTGCCCACTCCTAATTCATCTAAAATATAAATTAACTTATCGACTAAAACATTGTTGTAAGCACCTTCAATATCTAAGAAGCAAGCTAGCGTACACTTATTTGAGACAAATCCTGTTTGAATATGTGAAACAACACGAGTCAAACAGTCTAAAGAAGATTGACCTCTCCTAAAGCCTGAAGTACACGGGGCTAATATACTATTCTTCTCTACATACCATTCAAGTCTTTTCAGAAACATAAAATGTAAGGTCTTACACAAACAGGATATTAGCGAAATGGGTCTTATTTTGGAGGAAGAATTATTATTACTGCCTGGTTTAGGAACAGACACTACTTTTATTTCTCTCCACTGGGAAGGTACGCACCCAGTTTTAAGAATAAGATTATAAATGTTTAAAAGGAACTCCAATCCGCGTTCAGGTAAATTAAACAACATAGAGTATGTGACTCCATCATCCCCTGGAGCAGTATCCTTTTTCTTAAGACAATTTTTTTATTCGTGCATTGAAAACATTGATTCTAAAAGAGGATTGCTAGACTTACAACTAGGTGCTTGTGGTAGTACAAAATCAGGAGCGAGGCTATCAAGCATTATTGATTTATCTAACACTGAAAAATTGTGACTTTTCTTTTTAAAACCTTTAAGCCAACGCATTTTTTGCCACATGTCTGAGGCCGACATAGACTCATCTACACTACTACAATAACTATGCCAGCAATCTGTTTTAGCGCGTAATATGGCCTTTTTGGCAGCAGCAATCTTCTGGTCTAATATGTTTAAATTTTGAGGGGTTGGGTTTTTTCTAAAATTACTTAAAGCAAGCCTTCTAGCAGCTACTAATTGTGATAACGAACTGTTCCAATACGGTTTCGGTTTGAATTTCATGTTTGGATACGGGCACACTCTAACAAAAGGAATACTTTTGTCCGCTGCTACATAAAGCTGATCCACAAAATAATTATACAGATGTTGTACTTCAGAATTATCGTCTGGATAACTTATTATCTGTTCAATACTTTCCCGATACAAATTCCAATTAGCTAACTTAAAATTTCGTTTGTTAATTTCCATGATTGACTCTTCATAGTTAACCTTCATTTTAATAACCAAATGATCACTACCTAAATTTTCGTTTGTGACATTCCAAGTAAAGTTTATTGCAACGTCTGCAGAGACAAAAGAAATATCTGGTGACGTTTGACGAAGTATACCGTTCACAGACTTGACTCTAGTTCCTTGCCCATTATTAAGCGATATATACCCCGATTCAAGAGCTACATCAAAAATCTGGGAGCCCCTTGCATCAGTTTTGTAGGACCAATTAGAATGATGAGCATTAAAATCTCCTGCTATTAATGTTTTACACGAAAATTTGGAAAATATAAAATCCCAGTCTGTTTGAGAGGTCTTGACAGTCTGCGGACAATACACTAAAACAATATTTTGCAATATGCTACAGTTTAAAAGGGAAACACTTATGCATTCAATGCCAGTATTTGGAACGATCCATAACTGTGTTTGTATATTGATTGACTTGTGAATTATCAAGCAAACGCCACCATACGAATCATCCCTGTCCCTTCTAAAAATATTATAGTTACTTATATTTAAATCTGAATTTGGTTCCAACCAAGTCTCAGACACCAAAGCTATGTGTACTTTTTCTTGAGTCAGTAGCGTATCAAATTCCACTAACTTGGGCCTAAGACTTTGCGAGTTCCATTGTAAAATACTAAGCATATGTATCCTTTGAGGATTTACTGCCATAGTAAACCAGATAGCAGGTTACTTAATACATTACCATCTCTCAACAACTTAAAGATAAAAACACTTAACTCCTCAACTAACATTTTACATAAAATTTTGACCTTATCTTCCAAAGTGCTTTCCAATTTAAAAACATCCTTAATCTTTTTGAAAAATAATCTGAAAGAAGACTTTTCTTCATGTGTTGTTTCCTGCTCATTTCCCGTATTAAATTCCAAATCTACATCTGCTGCCTTCTCTGAAGGCTTAAAGTTTGACTGCCTTCTCTTCGCTTGCTTTTTGCGTCTTTTCCTAATGTAACTTTGTTTAGTGACTGATACTGACGAATCAGATGCAACCTCTTTAAAGTGGTCTTCGGTTTCATCTATGATATGATGACTTACTTGTCCTAAAGGGATAGAGGTATCAGTTACTAAGGATTTTTGACTTCTCAAAACATCGCTGTATGAAGGTGTCCCAATTGTCGTCCTGCTGAAACGCGCCGGTTTGCTGTAAGCATGGTCAATGTTATTGGCATTCTTTGTGTGGTTTCGCTCATTCTTGTTTCCATTGTACAAAGATACCGCTTTCTTATAGGTAGAGTTGTTTTTCGACATTATTTGTCTTATTTCTTTCTCCTTGATGAATGTAGGACAAGATCTATCAAGAGCCATATGGGGTCCTTTACAATTAATACATTTAAATGAAATTTTCTCACAGTTCACATGGCCCGAGCCACATTTGGGGTAAACAATTTTTTTTGTGGGGCAGAATTTTACTAAATGTCCAAATTTCCAACAACCCGAGCACTGTGAAACCGGGAACGTGTAGGGCTCAATTTTGAATCTGCAGCCGTAACCATAGACATGAGAGGGCAGAAATGAGCTCTTAAAACAGAGACGGACTGTCTCGCAGTCCACCCATTTTCCTTCCGCGGACAACCTTCGTAAGCGCATTGCCGACACAATGTCAGCATCTGCCGCAGTAAATAAAGATGGAATGTCTTTAACGTCAACATCCAAATCTATGTGTTTAAGAATGCCGTAGCATTTCTCTACTTCGATAAATTCGCATCTATATCCCAGTTCAGTCAATTTTTTAGAATTAAACAGCTTTTGTGCATTTTCCGTACAATCAAAGACTAATAGGACTTTATGGTCACCTTTATACTTAATCTTCAAAATGCCACTAATTGCCTCTGCTCTCAAAATTTTCGCTAGAGCTATCTGTTTGGGTAGCACTTCTTGACCAGTTAAGTATACCTCAATACCATCGTCTTCTACTACATCTACCATCGTTATTTTATTGTTTGGCGTTCGAGGTCTCTTACGTGTGACTGTTGTGAATCCCACATTATCATCATTGTCTAGATCCGCTTGTTCACCAGAGAACCGAGGCCGCTTCTCAAAGCCCCCAGAGCCATGATCCTGAGACTCATCATCACAATCGCGTAGAGATGCCTCCACCTCTACTACACTGCTTACGCTCATGCATGGCGACAGCGAAGTTAAACTTCGCTCGCTTATTCCGTAAGTCACATAAATTTGCAATAAAATTTATATTTTTTCGTAATCTAAAATAATTTTATGACTGACAACGTTGACGTACTTGACAGGAATGTAGATTTTATTTAATTTTAAATATTTTATATTTTTTCGAATTTGAATGAGGCGAATTTAACAATGAAAATTAAATACATTTTGTTTTCTTTGGGTTTATTTAGTAACTCACAAATTATTGGCACTCCCATTTCGACGACAGAACCCTCCGATACCGTTCCATTAACCTCTACCTTTTGGTTTCTCCGTGTGAGGTAAGATGTAATGAGTTCTAAAGCGAGATCACGAATACCTACCATAAAAATTCAATTTACGAATTAAAGTAACATGATCGATACAATCAATGGCTTTAAAAAGATTGCAGAATACACCTATACCCAAGCGTCATGTGACATTTATCCAATCTAAACACATAATTTCGGTACGAACACATTGTCAAAACATTGTCCATTGATTTGAAAACATAATTGGCTGTCACACTGCTTAAGAGTAGAACAAAGTAACACAAAAGTAACCATTTTCGTTTTAAACTCTACATACGCAAGTCTAGGTTCAAATTCAAACGTGTTTCTATTTCGAAGTACATTTTGATTAAGCGGCATATTTTAGTGATTTCAGCTTCAAAGTTCGGTTTAGCCACAGCATAGTGACGACGCGTAGCCACTATTAATAATAGGTATAAAAATGACACGCGAGCGCGAGGTGCCAATATGGCTAAAAAGCTATGTAAGTATACAGGGTGTCCTAAAATTCAACAGTAACGATCGTTTACCAACCTCCATCAGGCAATCAACCTCCGTGCTGTCGTTCAGGGAAGGTTTAAAGAAGAAGTGGCTGTTGTATGTAATATGGATATATATTTTGTTTATAGTAAGTAGTATATTTCATAATAGGTTTTCTCTTCGAGTATTGTACTTATTAAAAAATTGTATTGTAGCTTTCACTATTTCTGACTCTTAAACTTACTCTTTGTCGGTCCTTTGCAAAAGCTTGCTCCTGTCTTCTACTCAAAGGTTGACTGGTACATTATTATCTCAGTGGTTGTCAATATTGTTTTGTTCCTATTTTTTGTACAATAAATGGTATACAAACTGCATACATATATAAGCTGGTATCTGGCGAGAATTCAAATTATACTAGTTCTGAAAAAAAAAACATATTTTCGAAAATATATTTCAATAAAGCTAAACTTGAGCTGAACTATGTAAGTGACATGGATTTTACCTCCCACTTTTTCCAGAACTGTTATCTTGGCTTCTCGCTCGGTTGGTTATTGTGGCACTTTGGGATACCCTGTATATTTATTTTTCCACCTCAGTCTCTTACGAAGCGTCAAAAAGTGAAATAAAAGGAGTTATTGCATTTGTTGAGGTTCAAAAATGATTATTACCTGGTAAGTACTTATCCGTTTTTCTATCAAAACATCGACAAACGGTCATGCAGGTCACCTTATGTTATGTGATTACTACCGCCCATGGAATCTTGCAAGGACCTTTGGGACTGCTGGTGCGTGCGGCCTTGGAAAACCAGGTGCACTCGCCTTTTAAAGGTCTCCATATTGGAGGAAGTTGGGAAAGCCTCAGGCTCTGTCCATGCCAAATTTTGCACGTACTTGGCACTTAATCATCCCGTCCCACTAATATTATAAAACTTGAAAGTTTGTATGGATGAATGGATTTATGTTTGTTAGGTAGTCTTTCACGCTTAAGCTGTTTGACGGATTTTGATGACATTTGGCACACAGGTAGATTATAATACTTTTTATGCCGGAAAATTGCATAGTTCCCGAGGAGTGAGAGGAGTGGTCGAATCGAATGTCCTGTGTGACAATCGTTGTGTGTAGTCATTATATGGGAGTACCTCAGTTGGTTGGCACATTGAAAGTTGGCGCACTGTATTTATTGTCTGTGGAATAGCACTTTCATATTGGCTACAACACCACGTCTATCATACACCGCTATGTAATTGGACATGCAGCGTTGAGGCTTCCCATGCAGCCCGTCGATAATTAACGAATATCTCGATAATTAATAATTAAAATTCAGATCGGAACTGGGCTTAACGAACCGACAGTCGTATATTCGTTATAGTTTATGGCTGGACGAGGTATTTCCCAAGCCTCGTCTCACGGGTAAATATTTTATGATTCTCAGGAGTCTATTTAATAAAGAGTGTTATAGCTCTATGATTCGACGGTGTATCAAGTTTAAAAAGGTATTAGCTAAGCTGTTGGTTTTCGCATCAGATTATTTGGTTTTGAACCGATTCCATATTAAATAAATAATAATAAATAAATAAATAAATATCACGGGACAATTCACACCAATTGACCTAGTCCCAAAGTAAGCTTAGCAAAGCTTGTGTTATGGGTACTAGGCAACGGATAAACATACTTATATAGATAGATACATACTTAAATACATATTAAACACCCAAGACCCGAGAACAAACATTCGTATTTTTCATACAAATATCTGCCCCGACACGGGAATCGAACCCGGGACCTCAAGCTTCATAGTCAGGGTCTCTAACCACTAAGCCATCTGGTCGTCAAAAATAACTATTAATTAGATTGAAAGAAAATTACGTTAGGGCAATTACAGACGGACTGCATTCCGACCGCAACGTAACTGCCAACTGCCGATTGACTATAGGGCCGGTACAGACGGACAGCATTTGAACTGCATCCCAACTGAAAAATGGCGGTTTGAGTGCATCAAAACTGCAAACCGACTGCGCAGTTGCAAAGCAGTTCTATTGCAGTTGCTCTGACTGCAATAGGACAGCATTACAACGTCTTTGTCCAGTCGACATGACTGCACTCGAACTGCCATTTTGCAGCTGGGATGCAGATGCTGTCCGTCAGTACCGGCCCATATGTACTTTCGATCACCGCCAGCGTGCAATTTGCGGCCAGTTTTGCTGACTGCACTGGAACTGCAATCGAAAATGTATGGGTAGTCAGCAGTTGGCAGTTATGTTGAGGTTGGAATGCAGTTCGTTTGTAATGGCCCTTAGTTGTGCATAGAGCTCACGTATAACCATCACTTTAACTTACTGCTTTTTTATAAGCTTTTATTTAAGTTGTAGTTTTTGCGTTATACTTAAAGCTGATTTAGAGTATGACATAAAACAGTAGAGAAAGAATGAAAAAGGATCTAAATTTTTTTATTCCAAATTTGTACTGTTTTGTGTTATTTATTACTCAATCTTCACGTGGATCAATTTGTGCATAAGCGAATTTCTCATAGCCAGGAAGTTCAAATTAAAAGTAAATGATGTTGTTACGTGTTCTATCACATTGAGAATTTCGCGTCGTATAGCAAATGTTAGAAGACACATTGTATTCTAGGAATATAATAGTAGATTGTTCAACAAGGGACTAAAACAAGCCATAATGACACGAGATATTTAGCCACCCGAGCGATAGCGAGGGAGGCTATAATTCGAGTTGTCATTTTGGTAGTTTAGTCCCGCGTTAAACACTCTACTTTTCACTTTGAATGCGAGGAAAAAAACGACGTACAAATTTACTTTTTTACAACGTATGCTCAATACGAGCAATGGACATCTGTTCAAAATTCAAATAGCAAAAAAAATACCGCTGTCTTTTCTTTTCTTTTATATTTTTTTGTAAAGTGACGCTTTAAATGCTTGCATAATTAGCCAACAGATTCTAACTTAAAGACTATGTTAAAACTAATTGGACTATGCATGTAAGAATGATAATTGTTCATTCATTAGAATCGGTAAATAAATTAACCTAATTGATCTAAGTTCACACACAAAATATATTGTTAACTGAAACACTTACCCGCGAATAAAGAAACGACTTTTTAAGTTTATTTTCTATATGCCAATTCTTTGTTAAATTATATCTAATTATACTTTCTATTTACTATTAAATGCAACTGACATCGCATTATTTTGAAGTCACGCCATATTAACATTCAAACGTAACTGCTCTATCTACCGTACACTCCAGCACTGCTTTGCTGACAGTGCGGATTGATATTTTATCGACAGAGCAAGGAACTGCTTTGCCGACAGCGTTTTTAAAAAAAACAAATTAAAAACACCTAAGCTAAAGGAAATCTTTCTTTACGTGCAAAATAAAATGAATTCATCTGTAATATTTTATAATTAAATAGATTAATATTCGTAATTATTCAATGTGTTTCACGAAATTATTATTTTTTAAATATTTTTTATACAGTTGTCATTTTGAGGTTATTTCCACGCCCTAAAGGCTTCCACAGACCGAAGCGCAGGGCGCTACAGTGCGTCCGCAGCGCGCTTCGGTCTGTGGAAAGCTTTAAAATTGTCTATACCCAGTTACTGAAAATGGCGATAATCCTCCATTCACAAACACCGTGATTGGCAGTTTAGGGGTTTCCATAGTCAATTAAAAAAATTTTACTTTAATCCCTTGAGTTCAAAAAAGAGCTTTAGTCCCGATATGCACAGACTAAAGTAACATTTTAAGAGCATGAGAAGTGAAAAAAAACTTATTTATTTATTTATTGCAACCATGGTGCTTGTAGGTACAGGTCTTAAAAAGCTAACCGCTCTTCAGTCAGAGAACATAACACTCTTCAAAAACGAGGGTTATGTTTTCCTATCAGGGCTAGAACAATTCAGTTAGCTCCGAAATCACCGACCACTGATTAGAAAAACAACATTCCACCAAATTGGATTAGCCTAATTTGCGCGCGCTGCGGAATTCTCTCATAACATCGGATTTTTTGCTCCAAAAATTCAGCATATTCGCAAACTCATTAGGTAAGTTACTTAGCCGGCGATTGTCGGTGGCATGCAGAATTTTGTCTGCCCACTCCAGTACTAATGGTCGGCGTGCAGATATAGCTGCCGCCCCTGCGCATCGTTGGGGTTATAGGGCTGTCAAAAGAAAGTGAGCCTTTTTAGATTTGTTTTTACTATTTCAATTTATCAAGTTTTCAGAGTCCTAAAGCGTTTGATAAATAAAATAATTATTTACACTAAAACTTACTAATTACATACATACAATCACGCCTCCTTCCCAGCAAAGGAATAGGCAGAGACTATTTGTTTTTCCATCTGTTGCAATCCTGACATACATCTTTCGCTTTCACAACACTCATTAGAGTATGCGCGCACGAGCAACTTTGTCTCCGCGACTATTTTATCAAGTCTATGGGTTAGTATGGAAGTGCGCACACGTAGCGCCGCGACTCCCAGGGTACAAATACACAGACTTCATAAAATAGTCGCGGAGGCAAAGTCGCTCGTGCGCGCATACCCTTAGTCTTTTCATACATGCTCGCTGGTTTCGGGTACTCTTGACGTGACCTTTCTTCAAGACATCCCCAATCTGATCATGGAATGTCCTTCTTGGTCTCCCTCTTCCAACATACACACACTCTTTCACTCAATAAATACTCATACTCTCTTCACTAAATATGTACAATAATAATCTTTATAATAATGGAAAAATTCATGGCCGTCGAGGCCGTAAGGTTCTAGATCGGTCATCGGGTAACTACCGAAAAGTACTGTAGGCCCATCGCAAGGTGCACGGACGATCCCAGGTACAGATCGCGAGGAGCCTTTGGCTATCGAAGCCGATCGTATAAAAGCGAACGTTGTAGAGACTTGGTGATGGCCTATATCAATGCAAAGTTGGAAGGATAGAAAAGCTCTTGTGAAATTCACTTTAGCTGCGCAAACAGTAGTTAAGTACTTTGTTTCTGGGTCTTCGTTTCGTTCTTCAACATTGGACAATTTATTTTTCGATGTATAGCTAACGTGAAATTGTAAGAAAAATAATCCATAATTGTACCCGAAAACTACAACTAATAAGTTTATTACAACTGTTTAAGTATGTTTCAAAATTACTTCATAATTCAATTTAATACGAAATGGTGTGAAATATTCGAAAAGATGCGAAACGCTTAGCTGCGAAAAAAGTTTCTAAATCGAAAGTAAATAAGTAAGAGTTTTTAATAGAGATACGGACAATCCTAAAAATTGTTTTTTTTTTTTAAAAAAAAAAACAATATTTTAATTTCATAGCATATAAAATCTTTATTTCGCAATAATACCCTATAGAAATAAATATAGCACACCGCAACAATATACAAATTAACATCTAATTTGCCTAACCTAATTAACTCAGAAACAGCAAAGTATTGAGAGAAAATTTGCAGTAAACTACATTTTCGATTCCCAACCCTGCGGCCAGTCTAGCTCTGTAATGAAGCAATCTAAATGCATGAGGCAGGGCGCAAGAGACTGCTGGTGGGGAGATAAAACCGCACTACAAAACGTCACAAATACATTTTTCAAACAACCGAATTAAAACTCTGAAGTTTCCGAACATGAGGTTGACATTTCTGTGGGTTCACCTCACAGTTATTGGGTGTAAGGTAAGGTAAAACCTGTAGGTATAGGTAATAGAGGCTGCACGGGGTAAGTACGGTATATCTCTGCAGGTAGAGGATTATAGGGGACGGAACTACGCCAGCGAAAATGTTTTCCCAACTTATTTGGAATAGTGAAAGGAAAAGTCGTGAAAGTGATATCTTTCTAACGCGTTGCTTATTTACTTGGATTTCGGGGAATAAGTTTCGCTATCAGGTATTTCGGTGGTATTCCCGCAGAAATACTTGTTTAGGTTTCAAAGTAAAAGTATTGATGCGGGCCGTTGAAGTTGAAAACTTTGTGAATAAGATTGTGAGAAAATAGGAATTTAAACCGAGACACCGACCGAGACCGAGAAGCACGTAGTAAGTAGGGAAATTGTTGGCGCATAAAGATCCTAATTCTTGATTTTAGCCGTCTTGATTGCATTGCCATAAGGATATTTTTCCACTAGGGGACCTGGATGCTGAGATATGTTGGCCGATACTATGAAGCAGAGTCGACACCTAAACCCTGAGGTGGGTGCAAGAACATTCTGAGGTGGACACGTCCCCTCCTAATTACGCTTATGCTAGGTTCTCCTTCTGGCATTTCAGGTGGCTATATGGACAGTGATGACCACTCACTGGACATCAGGTGGTTTAGTTACTCTCAAGATAGTTTAGTTAGTTTAGTTTAGTTTATTTATTCACTCAGGACATAATAATTACATTATATAATACATTAAAGTCAGTATATTAGAATTTATGCTGAGATCGTCAAAAATTTATAAAAAAAAAAAAAAAAAAAACAAAACATAACAATATAATAATAAAAATAACCAAAGATGAAAAAACAATCAATAAAATGCAAATGTCAAAATAAATTCGTCCCCAAGTGGGAGTTGTCAAAAACAAATAATTAATTATGTCAATGAAAGTACAAAAATAACTATAAATGAATGGTATTTCCAATAGGGATCGTCATAACAAAATAAATTTAATTAAAACATAATTACCAACATTAAAAATTATGTCAAGAAAAAATTATGTCCAAAAACTCACTTAAAGAATACAGAGGGTTATCCATCAAAAGGCTTTTCACCCGGCGACCGAATGCCTCTTCGCTCAGGTCTTTTATTTCGGCGGGCAGACGTTCATAATAGGTAGGCCCCACAACTCGTGGATTTTTTTCTGAGAGTGCCATGCGACGTGGGACTGTCCTAAGGCGTCCTGTGGTACGCAAAGTTTTGCCTTGGACATTTACGCATTCAAACGTGGATAAGTGTTTCCTCACAAACATCAGTAACTCATAAACATAAATTGAGTAGTGCGTCATTATGCGATACTTCCGAAACAGGTCTCTACAGGAATGCCTTGGTGGTACACCGATTAGAGTCCGTACGGCACGTTTTTGCATTAGCATTACTCTATTGGCATCCGTGGAGTTTCCCCAAATGAGTGTACCGTACGACATCAGCGAGTGGAAATGTGCGAAATAAACCTGTCTCAAAGCATCCCCGGAAATCAGTAGTTTAAGTTTCTTCAACGCAAAGACTGCACCACTCAATCTAAGATAAGATAAGATAAGGCACATTGTCAAATAAAAAAAAACGAGCAGGTGCCACCTTCATTCAAATACATTTTCCTGAAAAATATAATATTTCATCTAGATCCACCATATTAAAACAAAACTAATACTAGGTATTATTTGTTCTTTGTCAGCATAGATTTTATAAAAACGGATAAAAATATCGGGTGGGTTGGTCGGGGTGACACTTCGCAGTTGGTAGCACATTAGGCACGTATAGCTAAAGGTGCAGGTTTTTAGAAAATCCTAGAACTAGTACTAATAGCATGGCCCATTGTTTTACCCTGTCAGTTGAAGGACTACCGATCGCTTACTTTTCACGAGTCATTAATTCTGGATCCTCCAATTTATATCAATTCTCGGAAGCCCTCGATGACGTCACGGACCAAATGCTTCGAACCGGTTTAGGGTTGCCAGCAAAAAAATCATCACCATTTGACTAATTAATTACTCAATCTGTGTAACTACTACGCTTTATTGGCAGTTTTTATTTTACTTTAATTTCAAACAAAAAATATTAATTATTTCGAACTTATACTGTGGATTGAAGAGTGGCAACATTGCCCATCACTAACGTGTGTTGCACTGCAGATTTAACTACAAAAAATACCTGACTCTACTACATTTTTGGCTTGAAACCTGAGGAATCTTTTAAGTAGGTTATTCGTTGGCCCCCGTAACACACATACTTACATAGACGGTAGGTACTTGTTTCTGTTTATTTGGTTATTATTTTATGTTCTACGTTTTCTTTCCATCGGCATTCTATCTTATCTATTGTATACAGGGTGGTACCTACATTTAGACCGGTCTGTATGGGCAAGTATGTAACTATAAGACATACAAAAACCTGTTCTTAGGAACCATGTCATTGATTTTAGTGACAAGAAAAAGTCCATTCATAAATAAAAAAAAACGAAAACAAATTTTTTGAAAAGAAAAGAAATTTTTAACCGACTTCAAAAAAAGGAGGAGGTTCTATGTTCGACTGTATTTTTATAGATATGTACATCCTATCTACATATGTATGCCATATTTAAAGTCAATCCGACCTCGAGACCTGGTACAGACGGGTACAGGGACTGGAATCTAAATATTTTTTTTCAATATGATCGGGTTCGATTCCTGAACCAAGTAAGATTTTTTTTAAAATCTATGAATGCAGTTTACTTGTCATTAAAATCGATGACATGGTTCCTTAGAACTGATCTTTGCATGTGCTTGTAGTTACGGACTTGCCCATACTGACCGATCTAAATGTATCACCCCGTATATCACTATCACTACATAGTATAAAACAAAAGTCGCTTCCCGCTGTCTGTCCGTCCCTATGTATGCTTAGATCTTTACAACTACGCAGCGGATTTTGATGCGGTTTGTTTTTAATAGATACCTAGAGTGATTCAAGAGGAAGGTTTATTTTATATGTATAATACATGCATAATATATTAGTAGAGAAACACTGATAATCAGCATTGCACCCGTGCGAAGCCGGGACGGGTCGCTAGTACTATATATGTTCCATATAGGTAGGTAAACTAGTAAACCAACAACACCAAGTAGGTGGAAACATTAACTACTTATTTAATCAGACAAATTAATGCAACATGTCTATCTGTCCAAACTTTATAACGCGGAAGTGAAATCCCGCTTTAATTTAAAGCTTTCAGCCCTTGATTTAAACAAACAATTACACATGTTACAAGAGTTTTACAATCAGGTTTGAATTATAAGTTTGGCGCAGCCCTGGCGAGCGTTTGCGTGGCTCTGCGAGTGACAGCCCTGTTACGCTGAGGGTAAGCCCCATTGTGTTCTACGGAGAATACTCACAAAAGCTATTGTTTATAAAATTCCAGATTTCAAGGATTTTTTCATTTCATACTTCTGAAAAAAATCCTAAATGTTCATGTGTCAAATCTTGGAAGTCGAATTTGATTTGACCCACTTCCAGTGGACGGATTCACTTAAAATTTTTATAATTTATGTAGGTTGGATGACAATGTACGCACAGTCAACAAAAAGTAAAGTCACCTAAAAAGCTTGCCCATAAAATAATTTTTTTAATAAAAACTTATCATATTGTTAAAATTACCTTAACGTTTCAGCAATAAGTATTGCAATGGCATGGGTGGAGTAAGGTTATAAGCATTTTTTATTTTTGTCTCTCCTGTGGGCATAGCAAAAGTTTAGGGTCTATAACCAATACTTTTTAGTCAATTCTACTTCGGCTACGCCTGGTCAACTTTCGGCCCATTAGATTAGATTAGATTTATTTATTTCATGATAAAAATTACTTAAATCATCTTATCATCCCAGCCTATATATATACGTTCCACAGCAGGGCACAGGCTGCTTCTCAGAATGAGAGGGCTTGGGCCGTAGTTCCCAAGCGGGCCCATTGCGGATTGGGAACTTCACAGGTGTATGCAGGTTTCCTCACGATGTTTTCCTTCACTGTAAAGCTCATGGTAAATTTCAAATGTTATTTCGCAAATTCTGAGAAACTCAGAGGTGCGAGCTGGGATTTGAACCCACGATCCTCTGCTTGAGAGGCCATAGGTCAAACCGCTAAGCCACCATAGCTACGATTTATTAAATTAAATTTATAACAGAAGACGTTTGATGCGAGATAATACACTATAGTCCGACAGCTATGCGCGACCCTCCGCGGAACCCTGTCGCAGTCAGCGTTTGCTGCACTCATTAAAAACAATCTTGTTAAGGACAGCCGAGGCTCCCTGCGACAGGGTTCCGCCGAGCGCCGCGCACGAACTTGTCGAGGTATAAGGGTCTGTATAACCATTCCCTGACAAGTGCCTGATATTTTATGTGACGGATTTTTGTACCGTATTTCTTTATTTTTTCGAATGAAAAGAGACAGCACCATAGATATCTGTAGATACGGTAAAACTGGCCTTAAGAGAATTGAAAGTTTCAGTCGTAACCTCGAACTCGTTTACATCAAAGTACTAAGTAAGTTTACTTATTATCAAACCGCAACCTGAATGGGACTGTCAGAACTGTCATTTCATACATATTTTGACGTAAGCATATAGAATTACTGTTAACTCCAATCCCTTTCTAAACTCGCCCTGATTATATCAAATATCATGAAAACAGTGTGTTGCCAAAAAGTGTCGTTATATAGACGCTGCCAATGTGTCCATAGTAAATAATAAGTTAATAGGAATTTTCATGGTTAAAAACTTACACTAGGAGCACTATATAGGACATAATATAATATTGAAATTGAGATCCACTTAAGTCACGGACATAGCTCGAAGAATCGCTAGACTTAAGTGGCAGTGGGCAGGGCACATCGTCCGTAGAGCTGACGGCCGATGGGGCCGAAAGGTTCTCGAGTGGCGTCCGCGGACCGGAAGACGCAGTGTAGGTAGGCCTCCAACAAGATGGAGCGACGACCTGGTGAAGGTAGTGGGAACGCATTGGATGCGGATGGCGCAGGGCCGATCTGTTTGGCGAGCCTTGGAGGAGGCCAATGTTCAGCAGTGGACGTCTTTCGGCTGAAATGATGATGATGATAATGCTAATTTCTAAAACGTTAGATCAACTGATATATAGATACGGTGTCGATAAGAAATAAATAATTTAAAAGCTAGCTAGAAATTGCCTCGCCAACCGGCGCAATTTAATTAGGAACATAAATCAGATGGTTCCGCCTCTACACTTGAATTGTTCTATGATATAATTTATATGCCGTTGCTTGTGGTTTCCCAGTGCATATAGTAAATTGTTGTTGTAATGTTTTATTTTGTGGGTGGAGGTAAATTGCGGTATGTGGTGGTTTTATGAAGATTTTGTTATGTAAGTTCTACATAATACCTCATGGATAATTCAACCTTATAGTTTTGACTGAAATTATTTCATCATAATCAGCCTATATGCGTCCCACTGTAGAGTACAGGCTCCCTCTCAGAATGAGAGGAAAATAGGTCGTAGTGCCCAGTCGTGCTTAGTGCGGATTGGCGACACTCCATTGAATTTTTTTTTTATTTTTTTTTTTTTATGTAAGAAAGGTCAGACAAACGAACTAGTGGGTCACCTGATGTTAATTGATTACCACTGTCCATAGACACCTGCAGCGCTTTACGCGATGCCAGTGCGTTGTCGGCCCTTAAGGAGAGGGAATAGGGGAAGGGGGAGAGGGAGGGGGAGAGGGAAGGGGTGAGGTATTGGGCCCCCGGCACTCTCACTGACCGTACGAAACGCAAGCAGGATTACTGCTGCTTCACGCCGGTTTTCTGTGAGAGGGTGGTACTGCCCCGGACAAGCCGGCCCATTCGTGATGCAGCGGCTAGCTACAACATGGCTCTACCACTACTATACTATTTCTTCGCAGGTGTGTCCAGGTTTCCTCACGATGTTTTCCTTTACCGAAAATCTCATTGTAAATTTCAAATATAATTTCGTACATAAATTGTCTATTGATGAAAGACGCAGAGATGCGAGCCCGGGGCTGAACCCACGATGCTCTGATCAACCCTTACTTGATCAACCGTTCTCAAACAGAATTTGTAAGTTTCTTATACTTGTTAGTTTTATTGTGTGTGTTGTCCCGCTTTACGCACAGAACACGTAGTAACAGGTAAAAGTTCGTGCATTATAAAAATAAATTATTTATAAATTATGCTCTTTTTTCTCAGTTAAAAAGGTGGCAAAACGTGATACGGGTTCGCCACCTTTACGAACTTACGTTGAAAAACCATCAATTGCAAAATAGCGTTCCTTATACTTAATTAGCACCTTTTATCACAAAAATATATCAATGTCAATTAATATACAGCAAGCTATACATAAAAATTAACTCAGTGTTGCTGTACGAATACCTATGTCCACTTCATGCGTTCGTTTCACATGTTGTTCGCTAATTATACTTTGCTACCGTCATACTAATTAATCGGAGGGTTGTCTAGTGTCTTTATATAAATAAATTACTAGGTCATTAATGGTAGATTCTTCGACGTTCATAGGGGCATCAATTGATGCCTAAATTGAATAAAGAATTTTGACTTTGACTTATTATAAAAGTAATTTATGAAGAACTAGCGAGCGAAATTCTGTCCCACTCAAACACGTTAAGGTCTTCGCGTAACCTTTTCAAAACCAACAACGGCTATATGCATCACAAGGTACAACGTTAAAGTTATCTTCACGCAATGACATAAGGTTCAATGTTTCTTCACTTTTCGGCTAGACTTGGCGTTGAAAAGGTTTAGAGAGATAGAGTTTTACGGCGTATAGCACGATTATATAGTAGGCGTGCGGTTCTTCGCAATTTTTATATGTATAGGTGTAATAAAAGTGTTAGAGATTAGGTTAACTACATGAAAAACAGTAAAACGGATAATTTTTACGGTTGCTATTTTGCAATAATAAATTAAAATAAATTTGACATCATTTATTTTTAAATTGTATTTAACGGAGTGCTAAATACAATGCTGTCAAGGCGATTTATTAACTCGATCAATTATTGCAACTATAATAAACTAATTGGTTTAACACGTAGCGATTAGAAATGTCATGGTAGTGTAGTAGTTTGCCCCCACAATAGAGGCTTCGAAAAAATATCATTCAAATTCCGACGAGTAATTATTTGGATATTATGTGGAAAATAATTGGCGGACAAAGGGCCTCCATACTTTTTATGCCCCGAAGCCTCCAGACTTCTAAATTCGGCCGGAAGCGGAGGGTCGCAGGTTCGAGTCTCTGAGTTTTTTCGGAACTAACGTGCGAAATTACATATGAAATTTACCGTGAGATTTATGGTGAAGGAAAACATCGTGAGAAAAAATGGAAACAGGCGTTTCCATTTTTCCTCACGCAGCGCAGGCGCAGGCGCGAAGAAATTCATTAGTGTGTGTGAAGGCCGCAATCTACACTGGGCCCGCGATTGAACTACGGCCCGAGCCCTCTCGTTCTCGTTCTGAGAGGATGCCTGTGCCCTGACGTTGGACTGTTGGCTGGGATGATGATTACGATAAAGAAACAGAACATATGTCTAATTCATTGGATAACTTCTGTCGACTGCCTATTTGTATAGAAATAATGATATTAATGATATGGAAAGAGCTTAGTTAGGTAGTCTAGTGTTATAGCTAATAGTTTCATAAGATATAGGCAACAAATATTTTGGTCATACACACCGTAAGAAACAAAATCTATCCTGTCTCGGAGTCATTCAGTCAGTGTGCAGCTGCCAGGATGTACCGGGAACAACTTACACGAAGAGGAGAGCAAAACCGTTCTTACCCTGACTATCGCGTTTTCATACGCGTCCATGCTCGAGCATTGCCCTGAGCTGCACCGTAGCAATAATGAATTTCTGCATATTCTCATGGAGCATGACTCATTATCCTTTTAAATGTTATCCTTGTAAACCTACAATTAATTAAATTTGTTATTTAAAGAGACAAGATGCATCACTATTATTAATTACGCAATGAATGACAAAGAAAAATATTTCAAAAACTGTTCTAAATAATTATTTTTTTGTTAACCCGATACTAATGGCCAGTAATATTTGAAAAAGAAGAAGAAAACAAAACTTTTTTAAATCAAATTTTACTCACAAATTTAGATTCCAGCATTCTTAACTCGCAGATATTTAGATCATTTTAATTGTTGTAATTTAATTTTGATCAACATTGAAATGAATTTTTCATAAAAAATGATGTAATTTAATGCACGCCCTGAACGACATAATCCGCAGGGCTCTTGTTCCAGCGAACGTCCCTTGTATGTTGGATAGAGCCATCCAGGTCTTAGCCGGGCAGATGGTAAAAGGCCTGACGGTTTGACCTTGGTGCCCTGGCAAAAGGGAAAGTGCTTGATTTGGGACGCCACGTGCGTCAGTACTTTTGCCTCTTCGCACCTTGGTCGCACCTTGAGGATGGGGGGAGCGGCTGCTGAAAAGGCAGCTATTAAAAAGCGCGAAAAGTACTCGGCGCTCATCAATTATTTGTTTGTCCCACTCGCGGTGGAGACGACTGGTTGTTGGGGTTCCGAGGCAAAACTTTTTTTTAAAGAAGTGGGGCGCCGTCTTCATGAGATAGGTCTTGACCTTCGCTCTGGGTCGTTTCTGGTGCAAAGGTTGTCTATCGCGGTACAACGGGGAAATGCGACAAGTACATTTGGCACCTTTGCGCCTGGTACGATCCGGGGTGGGTTATTTGACGACTGCTTTTTTTTTTAAATTGTATTTTTTAAGGTTTTTAGTTTTAAGATAATTGTTATTGTAGGTCCTTATTGTTAATCATTTCTATACTTTTAAATTAATTTTAGTTATTATTATTATGTTTTTAAGTTAGATATTTAGTTTATTGTTAAGTTTTATTCATTGTTATTGTTTTTAAGTTAGATATTTAGTATACTTAAGTAATTTATTTATAAATATATAACTGTAACGTTTGTTGATTATTTTAAATAAATTCTGTTTATTTTATTTAATGCACTAGTCTAATTTAAAGTTACTTTTCGGTAGCGATTTAAAAAGTGTTTTTTACTACTAGTGCCCTTTGCATATTATTTTTAAAGTGATTCTTTGGGACTATCTGAAAAAAAAATACTGGTTAAATTCTTCATAAACTAAGGTAGTTTTTGAAGTACTTTGCAGAAAAAAAAACCTATGTAAAAAAAATAAAGAAATTACCTTTGAAAATTTATGAATAATTTTAATGTACTCAAATTATTGAGAGTTTTATTTTTTGCTGTAAAAATTATGATGATACGAGTAAAAATGGCATTTTTATTTGTTAGACCCGCTATCTCACTACTTCCAAAAAAAAATCACGGTCGTAGGTCAAATAGTTTAGCTACCACTAAGAAATTATACCTGAAATCCGACATTTCTGAAATTTTCAATAAATGCTCATAACTCTGAAACAAATGAAAATCGCTGAACATACATGAGGGTCGATTCGGTAGCTCCTGAGGTCCCTTGCCATTGGTCTTCGTTTGATCCACCCCCCCGTATACACCCTGTATATAGACTTGACTAAAAAATATTAGCTATAGAGTCTTAACTTTTGCCATGTCCAGTCCACAGGAGGGGTCTCTATGGTTTCGTATAATTTAACAAGTCATAATGTATCATTCTTCATAATCAACGTTAGTTATAAAGTTTAAAGTTATTTATTTCTGAAACAGTTTTTTTTTCAGAATTGTTATAAAACAAACCTAATCTAACCTACTGCATTCTATAAGATGGCATTTAAAGAAGTCCTGAAAAAAATACTGTTTCAGAAATAAATCACTGTATGACTACGTTGATTATGAAGAATGATGCATTATGACTTATTAAATTATGCGAAACTAAGAAATCCCCCACAGGAGAGACGCGAAAAAAAATGTGTATGACCCATTCAATGGTTTTTTAGACGTAAAACGAAACGCTGAGGAAATGATCGACCGTACAGTCATTGGTCTTTTTGGGCGTATTTTTTTCCAACTGTGTTGGGAGTGATCTGATACAGTACATATTTTGATACATTTATCGTGCGTTTATCTACAGTATACATAAGAAAATAAGAACGTCAAGGAAAAAATATACCGGTAAATGTCCTACAACCATTTCTTTGTTTGTACTTCCAGTGGTCGGATTTACTTGAAATTTGGTATACTTATGTAAGTTGGATGACAATGCAAGTAAAGTCAACAAATAGTACACCAGCGAAAAAGCTTGAACTGAAACTGAAATTTTTAACAAAAACTTATTTATTTCTCCGAGAACTAGGTACTTAGTTGCCAATCGAAAATAAAGTAACAACCATACTTTTGTTCTGCAACTACATACATGCTCACCTACGAAAGCATATAACCATTAAAAGCACCATCAACAAAAAAATCCAGGCTCCCGTGCAGCCAGCATTTCATTCAAATTTTTTATCGGGCCTATTTTAATTGCGGGGCGGCGGGTCGTTAGTCTTACACTGTCACTGCGCCGTAATAATATTCCGCCTACCAATTCCACCTATTCGAAGATACGCATCGGTGGCCGACACGCCCACCGGTGCCGCCAAGCCGGTGCACGCGACCTGAAACCGGCTTTTCACTTGTTTTTCATCTTTGGGTGGACTGATGATCCTATGTTTTAAATAAAATCGTATGAAGAACGCATTCGTGTTTTTCTGTCAGCCGCGATACGGAAGGTCGTAGAACTTCTTTAGGATAATCGCACCTGATTCATAGTATTCTCATTGTACAGTACATCATCATTAATTCAGCCGTAAGACGTCCACTGCTGGACATAGGCCTAATCAAAGATACCTAATCATTACGGTTGGAAGCGGCTTGCATCCACCAAACCATACCAAATCATCCGTCCATCTCATTAGTGGAGTCCCACACTGCGCTTGCCAGTCTTTGGTCTCCATTCCAGAACTTTTTGGCCTCAAACGGCCATTTGTTCTGCGTACTATAGGTAGGGCTTGCTCATGGCCATTTTAACGAGATAATCCGTTAGGCTGTGTCGGTGACCCTTGTTCTTCTTGTTTGTTGCACAGTGCTCTTATTGAATACCACATAGTAAGGCGATAAGTCATATTTAAAGAACAGGTACATAAAGATTACAACAGGTGCTGAAATTTACAGCATAAAAGATCGTAACAAAAATACATACTTAATAATTACCATTACGTACAATACACCCTTACAATGTAGATTGTACACACACACACAGCAACAAATAGGTATGCTGAGGTTGCGGAAACGCGTTTAGTGGGGATAGCGCAGGACCGGCCTATTTGGCAAACCCTAGGGGAACCCTATGTTCAGCAGTGGACGTCTTTCGGTTTAAATGATAATGATAATCCATTTAAACAGTTTTAGGCTTCGTTCAAACCAAACCGACTGTCGGCCGCCGAATGTGAGCAGGCTCACTGTGAGCCCCAGTGTGAACGTTATTTTGTACGGTATTTTATGTCGGCGACTACGCATAGCGTAATGGCGTATTGTCGGTTAGATGTGAACGAAACAGTGAATATGTATGGAAATACAATAAACTGCGTAACGCGCGCTCACATTCGGCGGCCAACAGTCGGTTTGGTCTGAACACAGCCTTAACTTGTAGCAAACTAATAAAAAAACCTTGATTCGTATTGAAGCTTCACCGGAATCGTATCGTCCAAACAAACGTCAGTAAATTACGCGACATTTGTTATAGAGAGCAACGAAATACTTCTTAGGCTGTGTTCAGACCAAACCGACTGTCGGCCGCAGAATGTGAGCGCGCGTTACGCAGTTTATTGTATTTCCATACATATTCATGTTTTCGTTCACACCTAACCAAACAAAACGCTATTACGCTATGCGTAGTCGCCGACATAAAATACCGTACAAAATAACGTTCACACTGGGGCTCACAGTGAGCCTGCTCACATTCGGCGGCCGACAGTCGGTTTGGTCTGAACACAGCCTTAGATTTAAACATTCCGAGAATTAAAATGGTAGGCGCTATGGCAATACGATATCGGCTGCTAAAGATGTACCAGCGTGTGAAAAATCGAAACAAAAGACTTAAACATCCGTTGTTCCGTGGTGTCGCTCGCAAATATAAAGAAGGGTTTGTCTTCCTTGTCGCCAGTCACAATGGCATTAGGGATACAGTTAGCTGCTTTAATAATCTGTGCGTGTGCAGTGTCCTCACAAGATGTTCAGAAAATAGAAGAGAGTTTGTCACATTTTGAACAAATGTGCGATTTGTTTGCAAAAGATACGATTTTTTCAATCGAACACGTAGCCGGTAAAAAGTGGCGGATATACTACACATGGAACATAGAAATGTGGGATAAGTGCCTGGATATGACGTTTGAAAATGCTACGGCTGCGGTATGTGAGACCAAAGAGTCATTTAGATGCTGGAAGAAATATCGTGGAATTTGCGGTACTTTGACGTCGAGGTACCTTTTATAAAGAATGATGGGCAGATATATATGGAACCCAGCCTCATCACCAATAGGATTATAATGTATGTAGAATTATGGATTCTACCATTTGCTATAATTGTTATTAAGACGACTAGACTGTGTAGGCTGGGAGAATTTACAAGGTAAATATAGGACGAACGCAAAAAACAAATATTCTTAATTAATGACTTGTAAACTCACGTATTCGATGGCTGATAACTCGCTTCTCCGGGGTTTTTGAAGTTCGTTTCCATTTTAGAAAATTAAGCTTAACTAACTAGCTTTCACTTGGTGTGCATGCGGTTCGTATTGGACGGACACGCAGGCCAATTTGCCCATCATTCTTTATAACAATGTAACGAAATTCGGAACGATATTTCTCGGATCGTCTAAACGAAGCTTAAGGGTGAGGCCACACGAGCGTAATTTTGTGAGTCGTGAGCGGCAGAATTTCGGTTCGCGCCATACAATATGCGGGCCATCACGTGACACAATGTATGGCGCAACCGAAATTCTGCCGCTCACTACTCACAAAATTACGCTCGTGTGGCCTCATCCTAACTGTCAAGTACCATCATGATGTCCACTGCTGCGTACTTACAACTAAACTTTTGTTAAGCCTTTACATAGATAAAAAAGTAAAATAAATAAAATCCTATATTAAAAATACGAAAGTTTGGAATTATTTCTGTTTTTTTTTATTATGGAGGTAGAATACAGAAAACAGTTTACTAATGTTTTGCAACTATATTTTTCCCAAATGTTTCATTTGGAAACTGTTTATTTTTTCTAAAACTGTAAACTTTTCAAGATTGTTATAAAACCTTTGAGTATTCAGGCTAAATACTCAATAGTAGATTGTGTATTAAGGGCGGTAAGTAAGAAATTACGACCGAGGCTCTAGTAGAAGCCCGAAGTCGAAGACCCAGAGGTTCCCATACCGCCCGTGAAACATACAATGTTTTTCATCACATTTGCGAGTAAATAAATAAAATTACACGAACTTGTTTTCTTTTCGTTTCTCCATTTTACAAATTGGTCGTATGCAGCTATACCACTCCTTAAGACAACTCCGTTAAAAAAGATTTTCATTAATTGTTTTTGCTGCATGGATAAAATACACACGACGACGACATTTTTATAACTTTTACTCGTCTTCAAATACAAAATGTAAATAATTATGAATACGTGAACTTTTTTTTAAGCGGATGGCGGGCTTTTTACCCGCACCTCAGATTATAGAAATGTTTTTTACTCATTTTCATGTCACTTTTAAAACTACCAGCGCTTTCGTAAGGACCATCATTGCCAAGAAGCCGCCGCAAGAAACTTGGCAGTCATCTTTTCAAACACAATAAAAATAAATAATTACAAACAAAATAAACATATACAGTACAATACAAAATTATAGAGAAATTACATATAAAAAAACCGGCCAAGTGCGAGTCAGACTTGCGCACGAAAAGTTCCTTACCATTATTTATAAAAACGGCAAAAATCACGTTTGTTGTATGGGAGCCCCCCTTTGTTTTATTTTAATTTAGTTATTTATTTATAAAGTGAACTATACAGAATATTCTGCGAATATTTCAAGCGTCTACCTGTTGCCGTTATCAATATCAATTATAATATGTAGATGTAGTTCAATACAAATGCAGAATACTTTCATCGTCACAAAAAAAAGGAAAATATATATATAAATATATTGGCGATAGTCTCCCAATGTCAAAATTACTAAAATGATTCTGAAATATTAACGATTATGACGTCGGGGCTTTCAGGGAAAGGGATTATAATTCCTATAAAGGCCGACAACAGATCAGTGGCTCTTCTTGAGTTGTTGATATACATAGGCGGTGGTGATCATTTCCCATCAGATGACCCGCTTGCTCGTTTGACTCCCTTATAACAAAAAACTTTTTTCGTTTTGAGACTGTGTTTTTGATGTAATTTGGCACACAGGTAGTTTATAACTTGGATTGACACACAAGATACATTTGGGGAAAACAGCAAAATGCTTTTGCAAAGCACAGATAAAAAAACCCCGCATAATTTCTTATATCTAATTAATATTTTCTTGAGAATTTACAAACAACTTTTTAAGAATATTTTAAAACAAAATTAAGTCAATTAAAAACCATTTCTGATTTATAAATACTTCCATTTGAAGAAAATTAGGAGTAATTTTGTATTTTTACTTTTATTATTTGTATTTGTTTGCAGAGCGTTAACCGTTTTTGGTCCGACATGCACGAGTACCTGGAGACACAGCCAGCATGGGAAGCTGCCTCTCTCTACATGACCATGGGGAACTCTAATCACCAGATGATGTTGTTCGCTGACCAGGGCCCGGCGGGCAGGATGGTCGGAGTGCCCAATATAAGGAGAGACTCCAGTAAGTATCTGTTCATATCTGTTCTCTATTATACGTCATAATGTTGGACAAAAGCTACTCGTTTCTGATTCGATATGCATGTCATGCTAGCATGCATGGTGGTGAATCGGCAACATCGTCTAAAGCGCAATTGCAAGCGGCGTGGGACCATTCATGCAACGTTGTCCTGTATCCAAGGTGCAGTACCGTTGCTGGACATCTGCCAGTCTCGGTTGGACAAGTAGACGACGACGGAGAAGGTTTTGGAGCACGTCCGTGAGGCGGCACGGGGTTGGAGACAGGGATCCCAGCTGTTCACCTACCCGCTCGAGTCTCATAGGATCATAAAAATCCATAAAATGCAGTACCTAGTTACGATCCATTTCCCGTGTCGGGTGTAAACAAAATTAACACGTAAGGTAAACGTACCAATGCTCGACACCTCATCACCTCAACGCCCAGTAGATGACACCCATCTGTCATCTCTCTTAGATAAGATTGAAGGTGCCATGTATTGGTATTGGGTCAGTGTCGAGCACAGGGACTTTTACCTTAATGGTTAGTTTCCATGGCATTCTGATATTTGATGACCCTTTCGATCTGCATCATAAAATATGGCATGCTATTTTTGTCGCATTTGACCGGGTTTCAATCCCGACTAAGTAAGTGATTTTTTATAAATCCATTAATGCATTTAATAATTAAACTCATTATATGACGAGATTGGGCTGAGTTTATCGCGTTGGTCGGAGTCCTTACTCGGTATGGGTACTGGCAGAATATCAGCTCTGCGGCTTGCTGCAGCATTATGCTGAGCCAGCGCCTATTCTTCAGTGCATCACATGGCTTCTCATCTAATATGTGTCTGATCTATTTAATTGTTATTTTATGTTTCTCTTTGCTATTGTTAATTTTATTATTGTTTAGTTACTAAGCCATGTCTTTGTTTTGGAGAATAAAGTTTATATCTATCTATCTATCTATCTATCTAATGCAGTTTTTTATTTTTTTTAAAAATAAAGGAAAGTTTTCTTCACACAAACTGTGTTATTTCCAATATTTAAAGTACCTACTTGTCCTCCATGTGGCGTTCGTTTTTTCCATCCTGTATAGCTGGAATATTTAAATACCTTATATATATATCTAATACAAGTCATAAAACATGATTCCAGATGTCTTGATACCGAAAAACAGCGTGCCGCTTCTCAAGTTCCAACTGAAGTTCATCAACATCAATTTCCACATGTTCCTGGTGATAATGGACTGTAACATTGGAGCGACTACCCTCTCCTTCCCGGCTGACGAGAACCCGCCATTCAAAGTATTCAATTTGGCGGCGTCATTAACTGTGCCTTACGCCGATGGGCAACAGGCTTGCATCCAGGGCGAGAATATATACGAGGATCAGTTTAGAAGAGATTACGGGCTGGTGTAATTAAACAGTTTGTATATATGTATTACTAGGCTTTACCTGCGGCTTCGGTCGCGTAAACCATTAGACCTGGCAGCTGAATCGAAATTTCGTAATTTTACTTAATTCCCGAGGGAATTCCTAAAAAATATATCGTCGTTGATACTGCAATGCCGCGTAACCAACAGTGGCTGATGCCGCGTATCTGACTAGATCAATATTTAACAGGAGAGCATCATCGTCATCATTTCAGGCATAGGACGTCCACTGCTGGACATATGCATCCCTCATTGATACCCAATCATTACGGTTGGAAGCAGCTTGCATCCACCACGAACCTGTGGCTCTTACCAAATCGTCCATCCATTTCTTTGGTGGACGTCCCACGTTACGCTTGCCAGTCCGTGGTCGTGGTCGTGATGATTCTAGAACTTTTCGGCTCCAACAGCCATCTATTCTGCGTGCTATATGGCCTGCTAATTGCCATTTCAACGAGCTAATCCGTTTGGCTATTTCGTGAACCCTAGTTCTTTTACGGATCTCCTCATTACTGATTCGATCCCGTAGAGAAACTCCGAGCAGAGTCCTGTCTAGGGCGTGCAAAACCGGAAAGTTGTCAAAACCGGTTTTGAATTGCGGTTTTGAGGGCCCAAAACCGGAAACCGGTTTTTTCCCCGGTTTTGGCAATGTTCTTAAATATTTTTTTATTATGGTAGTAATGGTAGAATTTGAACAGTTTAATCATATTCTTAGATAGTTTATATACCCACAAAATCTACAAATAAAACAAATTGCATGAAATACTTGTTTTTAGTTATCCATTAATGCCTAGCCTACCAAGTAGACCTTAGATTAGATAGATCACGACGAGAGATTTGGACGACCGGATAGCCTAGTTGTTAGAGAACCTGACTACGAAGATTGAGGTACCGGGTTCGATTCCCGGTCAGGGCAGACATTTGTGTGAATAATACGAATGTTTGTTCTCAAGTCCTGGGTGTTTAATATGTATTTTTAAGTATGATTATCCGTTGTCTAGTAGGTACTCATAGTACAAGCTTTGCTTAGTTTGGGACTAGGTCAATTGGTGTGAATCGTCCCGTGATATTTATTTATCACATTCATAAACACTCTTAGTTTGGCTGACAAACAATTTTAAAATGAACTTAAAATAATATTTATCCTAAAGATTAATTAACAGAGATCAAAATCAAATCACAACACTAGTAAATATGTGGCACCTTTAGTTATTTAAATAAACAATAATCAATATGTTCGTATTTGTAGTTATAGTCGATGGCAGTCGAAATAAAAAACAGATCATTTACTGTACCACATTAATAAACTAAACTCTCTTAGTTTGGTTAAAAACAATTTTAAAATGAACTTAAAATAATATTTATTCTAAAGATTATTTAACTGAGATCAAAATCAAATCACGGAGCGGGAGAGCGGGAGCGCGACGCGGGCGGAGGGAGGAGTGTAAGTAGTATAGATAGGTTGCGTTCGGATTTCGGATATTTTTCGATGACTCAAAATTAAATATTTCTTAGAGCGTTAGAAAAAAGTTGATTTAAATCAAAATGTACCTACGTCAATCAAAATGGAAAAACCGGAGGTAAAACCGGTTTTGTTGTTCAAAACCGGTTTTGAAAAATCGGTAAATTTTGTCCGGTTTCCGGTTTTCAGCAAAACCGGAAAACCGGTTTTGCACGCCCTAGTCCTGTCCATAGCTTGTTGAGCAACTCTAGCACAGGAGAATTTTTTAAATTACAATTTTGTGTTTGTACGGATCCCAAGATACAGGCTCAGCCAAGTTTGGGGCCCACTGGATACTGATTATGTAAAGGCTTTTTCTGTAAATAAATATTTTCATGTTTTTTTAATTTTTTTTTGTATGTGCCTACAACCGCGAAAACTCAATTTGCTATTTTTGTAGGTTAAGCGGCATTAGCCATTGTTGCTTACGCGGCATTGCAGTATCATCGACGATGTCATGGTTTTCTTTACGTTGCATAACGAATATCCGTGCAGAACTTCACGTGTCTGAGCTTAGCGGTTCAGATTGTGGGATTCTACAAGGATCCCGTGGGAATATCGGTAAAAGTAACCTATATGAAGAGTACACGGAAATAATATGTCTAGTCACCTTTTGGAAAATGAGATTGTAATCTTAAAATGTAGAGCTCGTAAAGTACCGTACTTACCGTTGGATTAAATATGGATATCTGAAAATAATGTATTTTTTTCGCTTTTAAAGAAATGATCACCATAGTAATTGACCGTGATGTTTAACTTTCAAACCGCTATAACTCAAAAAGTTCCTTAGATGACTAAACATGTTCTTTCTGTGGACCCTTCACATGTAGCCATTTTCGCATGAAGGAGTAACAAGCACATGCACGCCCGCACAATATTCTTAAACTTTTGCATTTATAATAAACATCGGTACGATTATCGTATCTCTTACTAAAATGTTTTTTTTTTGTGAAATGATAGTCGGTAAAATTGTGTTTGAAAGTTGGGCCTTTTTTGAATGATGTAAGAGCACAACTAGATAGGGTTAAAATCCTATAACGGGCGAGGCAAATTGATCTAATGTTATCTGATATAATGATAAGAATAAAGTAAGCAAAAGAGTACTAACATAAAATATAACTCTAAAATAATTATTGTATTTTAACTAACTACATTTGTAACTATACAATAATATACCTATATTAATGTTGACCCGTGAATAAGTGATTTTAAATGTCTAATTAATTAATGTATACATGCTAATACCTACATAAGCTCCTACATTTCTCATTCATTTAAATATACTAAAGAATCCATTATCTATCATATCAACACCATTGTACTACTTTCACCATACATAGTGACCACCACCATTGTTACTATAGTGTAAATATTTCTTAAGAACCAATGTTGACATTTTGCCGCTGTGTTTGCTAATAAATGTTTTACGATATCCGTGTTTAATTTATCTCAAGTCTCAATATTATAAACAGTGTGATAAATTTGTAAATATTCATTTGTTACTAATTCCTGTAGTATAAAGGCATCCACTCTGTACCAGTGTAACTAGTCAGTTTATACAAAGAACATCGGTAAAATTTTAGATTAATATTGTAACTAATAAAATTATAGTGCGTGTTAAGTCGAATCAAACTTAAAATGTTTCTAACTGTCCCAGAATACATCGTTAAAAAAATATATTAAAAATTTAACTGATTCCAAAAAAACTACAAAAATTTAATAAAGATTAATAAAAAAAATTATGGGCTACAAAAAGAAATACTTAAGTAAAAATATCTACTGGCTCCATGTGTGATTCCTACTGATCAGCTTCACCATACTTATATGCTTAAGTTGCTTAGCAACCGTATTAAAGTGATCTAATCGCAACCAGTGAAATACTTGTTATTGTATAGTACGGGTGGTCATCTGTGGTCTTCATCATCAGTTCCATTTCACCAAATAGTGATTTTAAAGGCCATATGAAGGGTCCAGGGAAAGAACATGTTTAGTCACAAGCTATTTTTTGAGTTATACCGGTTTGAAAGCTACGTCAAGAACAAATACTATGGTAAAAATTTCTTTAAAAAATGAAAAAAATATATTTTCATATATCCATATCTAATCCAATGGTAAGTCATAGTAGGTACTTAGCAAGCTCTTATTTTGAGATTAAAATCTCAATTTCCAAAAAAGGTGACTAGACATGTTCTTTCCGTGGACCCTTCAAATGCACTAGTTACTCTAAAAAATATCCGAATCGTCATAGGTATGCACAGTATTTGAAGAGATCCGTCCATGTTCCCATCATGAGATCTCGACTTTATGGCAATGGAACCATCTCAGTTTTTCGCTTAAAAGGATTTATAAACATCATCGACAATTGACAGAGAAATCCAAAAACAGTTACCCACTATGGTCCATATGAAAATCACATTTAAAGGTTGTCCCAAAAGTCAACGACTACCTGGTACCCACATAGCTACAAACTGGTCAAATATATGTACCTAAACTTATGGTTAATGGCATAGAGTTGTATATATATTTTTGACGCCTTAGTACCGTGCATATATTTATGAACTTGATTGTAATGATGATGATGATGATTAGACCTGAATAAATTAGGATGCATGTGGAGAATAGTTTTTGATTGTTGCGATTACGTGCTTTTTTAATTAAGTTATATGCCTTCTGATATGTATATAGCACGCAGAACAGATGGCAGTTGGGGCCGATAAGTTCTCGAATGGGGACCACAGACTGGCAAGCGCAGCGTGGGACGTCCACTAAAGAGATGGACTGATGATTTGGTAAAGGCCGCAGGTTCACGGTGGATGGAAGCCGCTTCCAAACGCAATAATGGGATTGATACCCAATTGATATAAAGGAGGCCTATGTCCAGCAGTGGACGTCCTTCGGCTGAAATAATGATGATGCCTTTTGATACGGATCTTTTTACCCAGAGAGGCGCCTCGCGCTATTAGCTCGTCACATTTCTATTCTTAGATAGATAGATCAATACATAGTTCTTTAATTGTTCCAGAGAGTTGCTCACATGTTCTGGATTTTGTTAGTATTTATAACCTCAGTGACAGCAGAGTTCGATCCTCGTAATGTGAGCATGGAGAACTGGACTAGCTGCGAAGAGTTCCTCAGGAACTACACTCACGACATTGATAAGATCGTAGATGTCGATTGGAAGATATTTTACTTTTGGGAACCTTCTACCGTCAACAGCTACAATGTTAGGTTCAGCAAACCTTCTGTCGGGGTAAGTACGAGTATTTGTTACTTTAAACATGAAAAACTACGAGTAATTGTTACTTGTGTTGCGTTTAAACCATAGATTTCATTTCAGCAAATTAATTTACGACCTAACGACATATGAAATTTAGCTTAATTCAACTCCTGAGAATTAAGATAAATCGCTTGTTTGTGCACTTCTAAAACCGAGTTTAGATTAGCAAAAAAAATTGTTCAAGTTGCTTTACATAGGGGCACTCTATGCACCACTTCAAACTTGTTTGCTTTACGGTCTACCAATGTAATGTGACTTTTAGAATTTTTCAAAAAATCATCAAGGTTTACGTTTGCCAAATTTCGATTCTTAAGCTATAGTTGTAGCTATATGCGTTGTCTATCAGTCAGTCACTAACGTTACTCTAAGACACGAGTGCCCTAACTCTTATTGTTAAAATGATAATTCAGAATTAATAGTAGATTGTACACCAAGGGGATAAAGCACTGCATTATGTCACGGGCGCGATATTGAATCCTGAGCGTATCGAGGGACTCCAGATTTAACTAGCGTAGCGAGGGGTTTTTTAGTTGATTCCCGAGCGAAGCGAGGGAATTAAGATGGAGTCCTGAGAGCAGTGAAGGATTTAAGTGCGCCCAAGGCAAAATCAGTTTTATCCCCGAGGAGTATACTTACTCTACTTTTCTCACCTTTTGCGAGACATTAAAAACCAAGGCTACTAGAAAAATACTCGAAATAGACCCAGAAGCACTGATTCTGACACTGACTTTGCGCCTTTCGCAGTTTTCCATTTGTCGAAATCTTTGTAAGCTTTTAAGTATTTTTCCTTCGACTTCTCTGGGAGTATTTTATTAACAATTTCTAAGGCTGGCTTGCGCAGACCTGGGTTAGCTACTTAACTCCGAGCGAGGTAACTGCTAACCCTGGGTTAACAAGTGTCAAAATGTATGGAACTGTCATTCTTAACCCAGGGTTACCGATTTAATTTTTTTACCCTGAACTGTGCAAGTGGTCCTAAGGCGTCTAATTTATAGAAGTTAACGGATTTCGAAGAAAACACGGATCAATGATCATCGATCGATAGATAGCCTGATAAAAAATTACCAACCAATGTGATCTATAATCCATATTCTTATAGCTCGTTGACCGCTACCGAGTCGAGCTTGCCAAGGAACTGAAAGACGTGAACTGGACTGAGGCGGAGCTCTTCATGGAGACTGCCATCGACTTCAGCGCTCTGTATCTTCGGACCAACGTGACTGGCTTGTACAGGATTATACCAAGCCTTGCTTTTGATAGTTAGTTTATGGTATTTTCAAATTAATCCTTATTTCCTTACTAATATTGTATTTAAATCCGAAAGTAATTCAGTATGTCTGTCTGTTACCACTTCATACTATATATAATCGTTGAACCGATTTAAATGAAATTTTGTATGGAGATAGTTTGAGACCCCAGGAAGGACGTAGGGTAGTTATTATTTCGGTATATTGCATAATACCCACGGGATAGCGATAAACAAATTTTCGGCAGACGGAGTCGTGGGCAACAGCTACCTAAGTATTTATATTCTTATCCCTGTTTAATATTTAAGTTCTCTACTTAAGTTCTTTTTTCACGGCATGACCTTTGTGGTTGCTGACATCTGGGTTTCGGAGGCCTGGTGACCTGAAATACAGGTTTTCCCTAGTTCAGGCACCAGTCTCCACCGCACAAGTCTTGTAGCTTATTGTAAATTGTATAGTGAAAATTTATCGTTTGTATTTACTGGAACTGTGGTGGAGTTAATAAATGCTTTTTATTATTATTATTATTAATATTTTGCAGGATTGTTTAGCTGTGGTCGACAAATATTTCAATAATTAACTGAAGGTTCCCCCCAGCGGCATGTAGGTAACCAATGATGCTGGCAGCATTTCCTCACTGTATAGCAATGCTGATACGTTGTGCGAGGAATCTGCCAGCTCTTCGGTTCAATAGTGGCTTTGTGAACTGTAGACCTTGCAAGTCCCAGCTTTCTCAGGCATCTTTGGTGAAAATTTGGGTTTATTTTGTTTTGTTTTCAATTCTGTCTCTAGTGCCCCATTGCCCGTACTTGGCGTTCGCTCTGAAGGTGGTTGAGCCGGGGTACCTCGGCATCATGAACTGCAAACAACGGTACGCCTTCGCCTTAGCACCGGCGGATAAAATGCCTCATAATGACCACGTGAGTCCTGAAAATAGACTACGAGTATAAGATATTTTTCCTAAAAAATGTTAGTGAAAACACACAAGCAGCTGGCCGTTTGCTGTGGCTAATACGTATTGTCGATTGCTGCCAGCTTGGCGAACATTTGCCAATGTGTAACGAGCTTAAGTGGCGACACACAAGCGGTTGATCGCTGGTTGTGTGTGACCAATACAAACAGTCAATAGCTACTAACCCCGCGACAGCACCAGCCATATCATCAACATTGTCAGCCGAAAGACGTTTACTACTGAGCATAACGAGCCCGCATCTATTGGACTATTTATTACGACCTCTGTCAATCCAACTTTTCCTCTCTAATTTGCTCTACTAGTTAATGAAATAAATAGAAAATTAAACTATGAAATAAATAGAAACGGCACTAGCTTTCCAACTAGTACCTAGGGCAAATCAAACTGTTCCAATTTGTTCTATTGTTAGAACTAGTATAGCAAATTGGAGAAAACAGTTCAACTTGCTCTGTCGCTAAAACTCGTAGAGCAAATTGGAGGAAAATGTCCAATTTGTTATACTTACTACTTAGTAGATACAAATCGTAGAGGATAGTGGATAGTTTACGCTGCGTCTTTCGGTACGTGGCCGCATCCAAGAACAATTGGTTCCATGGCTTGGCTCCAACAGCCATCAGTTCTTCGTGTGCTTCGCCTATTGCCACTTAACTTAAGTTCGGAAATTCTTCGAGCTCTGTCATTTAATTTATTTTTCTGTTACCAGTCATCATCATCATCATCATTTCAGCCGTAAGACATCCACTGCTGGACATAGGCGTCCCTCATTGACGCCCAATCAT
The DNA here is from genome assembly GCA_947563465.1 of Archips xylosteana. Taxonomy (NCBI): domain Eukaryota; kingdom Metazoa; phylum Arthropoda; class Insecta; order Lepidoptera; family Tortricidae; genus Archips; species Archips xylosteana. The sequence goes on from OX387363.1 coordinate 7,815,090, forward strand.
TGAGGTTGGAAGCGACTTGCATCCACCCTGAACCTGCTGCCTTCGCCAAATCGTCCGTCCATCTCGTTGGAGTCCGTGGTCTCCATTCGAGAACTTTTGGACCCCAACGGCCATCTGTTCTGCGTGCTATATGGCCTGCCCATTGTGATTTCAACAAGCTAATCCGTTTGGCTATGTCGGTGACCCTGGTTCTTCTACGGATCTCCTCGTTCCTGATTCGATCCCGTAGAGAAACTCCGAGCATAGCCCTCTCCATAGGTCGTTGAGCGGCCCTGAGCCTATTCATCAGGCCCATAGTGAAGTTATGATAATTATTGTGTATACTTATGGTTATAGTTAGCGGAGGCAGCAGCACGACTCATGTTCCAAAGCCCCCTCGGCCGCTCTCACTTGACGCGGCCAAAGCCAGCACAGCAGACTTACGAAGAAGACGATATAGACGACGACGAAATGGAGTTAGAAAGACGTTTTAATTCAATATAGATTAAAGTTGAGAGTTGTATTTTATTTGACCAAGCGACGCGAGTTTTTTTCATACACATTTTTTCGTTTGCGTCTCTCCCGTGGCAATGGCAAGGATCCATCCATCTATACTAACATAAATGCGAAAGGTGTGTCTGTCCGTCTGTCTGTTAACTCTTCACGCTTAAACCGCTGAACCAATTTAGAGGAAATTTGTTGTAGCGATAGTTTGAGTTCCGGGAAAGGACATAGGATAGTTTTTATCCCAGAAATCATCCTTTAAGGGGGTTAAAAGGGGGTGAAAATTTGTATGGGAAATCAATAACCACTGCACCGATTTAGGTGAAATTTGGTATAGATATAGTTTGAGTCCCGGAAAAGGACAAAAGATAGCGATAAACTAATTCTTCGTAGACGGAGTCGCGGGCAAAAGCCAAAAAGTAGCCAATATTTTAGTCAGTCTACATCGACATGTGAGACGCCTGGGCCGGAACCTGGACCTGTGGGAAGTTTGCTGACTCAGAGTCGCCAATTTTATGTCCACAAGAGAGACAACCTTTTGTTCCTCATGCTGTGTATGACCCTTAATGTCGGTGTGACGGTGGTGTTCTAAACCTAAAAATGGTGTCCTAAAAAAATGTGAGAAATAGGTAACTAATTGAATTCGGAATAAAGTCTAGAAAAACGTAGTCGGACTCGCGCACAAAGGGTTCCGTACCATTATCTATAAAAACGGCAAAAAATCACGTTTGTTGTATAGAAGCCCCTTTAAATATTTGTTTTATTTTAATTTAATTATTTATTTTTAAAGTGAATATATAACTAAATATTCTGTGAATATTTCAAGCGTCTACCTGTTGCCGTTATCAATATCGAGCAAAAAAGAGCAAAAAAAAAACACATTTGTTGTATGGGAGCCCCCTTGAATATTTATTTTATTCTGTTTTTTTTTTTTAGTATTTGTTGTTATAGCGGCAACCGAAATACATCATCTGTGAAAATTTCAACTGTCTAGCTATCACGGTTCATGGGATACAGCCTGGTGACATGGTGACAGACGGATGGACGGACAGCGGAGCCTCAGTAATAGGGTCCCGTTTTTACGCCCCCTAAAAAGAACCCGAACCCTAAAAAGTAATAAATAAATATATTTTATTAATTTTGGAGAACTTGAGTAAAAGCTGGTTTACTTCTGGTTTAAAAAAAGTTTTTTGTTAGTAATTTGTTCTTTTTACTACCCTGGCATTATCAGTTCAAAAACAAAAATTCTACGAAAAATTCTAAAACATGGACTCTTATTCGATACCGTAAGGTCGTAAAGAAGTTTATGAGAATTGAAGTAGGTACCTACTGGCAAAACCGTTTTGAATTTTGTCATTTGGTAGCTCAATGTTTTGCTTCTGAAATGGAAATACACTGTAGTTATAATAGTTTTGCTCCGTTCTTTGGGGTTCCGTACCCATGGGTGCTAACGGGACCCTATTACTGAGACTCCGCTGTCTGTCCGTCCGTCTGTCACAGGGCATCTCTGGAACCATAATAGCCAAACACTTGAAATTTTCACCGATTATGTAAGTACTATTACTGAAAAAATTAAAGGAGGTCGTCATACAAGAAACGTGTTTTTATCAACGTTTTTAACTCGATCTTCATAATGGTAGTAGATATAGTGAAAGTATACGGATTACTCACGTCTTAAAATGAGTTTAATTCGACATGTTTCGGGCTAATCTGTAGCCCTTCTTCTCGGTGCACGTTTGGCAGCCGCCGTGACGTGTGCCTCCGGGAAGAAGGGCTACGGAATAGCCCGAAACATTTCAGTTAAACTCGTTTTAACACGTGAGTAATCCGTATACTTTTACTTTGAGCGAGTCTCACAGTAGTTTCACGTTTAATGTGATAGTAGATAATTGAATTTTTCACAGAATATGTATTTCATTTAATTTGCTATAGCCACTTTACAACAAACAGCAAAAATAAATTGTACGGAGGTACGGAACCATACCAACCGTACCGTACCTTACCGTACCTTCATGTACAAGTCCGCCTCGCACTTGACCAGTTTTTTTTCAAAACACACAGGTTTGTTTTGACCATCACTATGGTGTTCGTTCGCATGAAGTCATTCAGCCTGTAGTCCTTTGTCGTAATAAGCAACGTACTGTTATGGATGCAAACGACATGAAACGACATGAGTAGTAGAAGTGACAAGGGACTAAAGTGTTCTTGCTTACGTAATTAGACAAGTGTCACCTAAAAAAAGCAACGGTGTGAACAGAGGGCCACAGGAAATAATATCGTTACTCGAGACTTCACCTTGTCAACATTAGCCAGTAGTTGCCAACATTCCCTGGACAAAGAAATAATCAGTTTGGACTTAAATTTTTATTCATTAAAACTATTTAATTTTTTGTTTATTTTTAGACGACCAGATGGCCTTGTGGTTAGAGAACCTGACTATGAAGCTTGAGGTCCCGGGTTCGAATCCCGTGTCGGGGCAGATGTTTGTATGAAAAATACGAATGTTTGTTCTCGGGTCTTGGGTGTTTAATATGTACCTATTTAAGTATGTATCTATCTATATAAGTATGTTTATCCATTGCCTGGTACTCATAACACAAGCTTCCCTAGCTTACTTTGGGACTAGGTCAATTGGTGTGAATTGTCCCGTGATAGATATATATTTTGTTTCTTCTTTACATGTACTTAACTATCAAGTTGCTTTATAAGAGAATAAAAATTTCTGAGTTTTATTTTCTTAAAAAAGTGAATTAAAAAATCGAGAGCTCATGTTTTTATTTCAAAGATACTGTCGGAGTAACTGAATCCCGAGTTCACGCTTTGATAGAAAATGTCATTACAGTCAATGAAGTAAATCCTGACACTTGGCACAGCTATGAAGTTTCTGAATATTGGCTATGTGAACCATAGGAAAATAAATGCTGTAGGTATATACTTGTTGCGTATGACAGAATTGTAAGTACGCATTTTTTCTTATGAGTCACATTGTCAATATTGAAAAGGGAATCCACAGTGAAAATTATTGTGACAATGCTATATAGTTCAGTCGCCCGTAGAACATTCAAATTACCAAAAAAGTAACCGTTCGTCTGTTTGAAATTCTTATAGATTTCGTCATTTTATGTACTAAAACCAAAGTCTTACAGATCCTAACCTGCCGTAAAGTAAAGTGTAAAGTGTAAAGTGTAAAGTCAAAAATCGCCACTTTTACCAAAATGTACTTTTCGAAGTAACTGTACCGTTTCACTACTGTCGTGTTATACAGCTTTGCGTGATTACGAAACGTCATAGTAAGACCGTCTAATGTTGCCGAACACAATTTTAAGACCAGATGAAAACCTGCCATTTTGATAAAAAATTACATTTCTGAGTAACCGTAACCGTAACCGTTCGCATGCGCTGACAAACTTTTAGCTTTTATGAAATAACGACGGTCTGGGGTTTACGGGCTCTTACTCTATGATTAACAACTACCTACTTTAAAATAATCAAATCGCAACCCGTGTAATTCTTGTTATGGAGTAGTTTCGGTGGCCAACTGTTTCTCACCAGTTGCAATTCATGAAATGGTGATTTCTAAGAGAACATTCACAAGTTATTTTCGTGGCTTTTTCGAGTCAATATTTTTTGTTTTATATTTTTTTAATACTTTCTGGTGTTACTTTTTTCTCTTAGATCGATGTTTTCCATAATTTAATCAACTAGGTATAGTCGGGGTAAGAAAAGGTTCGTCACTTTTCGACTCTATGTTAACGAGTTAAGGTCGAAAAGTGACGAACCTTTTCTTACCCCGACTATACATGTTCTCAATTTAATCAAATTCGAATTCAGTCCTAAATTTGTACTTATCGCATTTTTCATCACGGACTAAATCAGTCTTAAAATCTAAACCGGCAACAGAAACTGTCTTAAAATAAGTATACCGTTTATTCAGAGGGCCTATTATCAGATGTATTAATTTGGAACGGTTACTCAGAAATGTAAATTTTTATCAAAATGGCAGGTTTTCATCTGGTCTTAAAATTGTGTTCGGCAACATTAGACGGTCTTACTATGACGTTTCGTAATCACACAAAGCTGTACAACACGACAGTAGTGAAACGGTACAGTTACTTCGAAAAGTACATTTTGGTAAAAGTGGCGATTTTTGACTTTACACTTTATATAGTCACGGCAGGTTAGGATCTGTAAGACTTTGGTTTTAGTACATAAAATGACGAAATCTATAAGAATTTCAAACAGTCAAACGGTTACTTTTTTAGTAATTTGAATGTTCTACGGGCGACTGAACTAATACGACGGGTCAGGAATTAAATGATTTGATAATTAGTACGAGTGCTACATGGACATTGGTAAATTAACGTGAGACTCAGAGACCGAGAGACAGAGCCTCAAACTACCTACATACCAAATTTCATCACAATCGATTGAGTACTTTCAGCGTGTGAAGCGTAACAAACAAACATACATTATTTAAGAAGCAACAACAGGTAAAAAATATTTTTTTCATATGTAGGTACTAATATTATCAATTCATAAAGCGTTCTTCAATAAAAATACCGGCCAAGATTGCTTAACTTATTTATAATTCTAAAAATCGTAGTATATATTACATAGGTTGTCAATCACTGAGTTCAAGCGCCGCTGATATAAAGACAACAGTTACTCTGATTACCTCAGTTGTACGAGTTCAGGTAAACATGCAACAACGACTGTTGGTGTTACTGTACTTGTCAATTTTAATAGAAGCTAAGAGACCAAACCACCTGTGGCCGCCTCAGTCGTCCACAATGAAGCCTAAAGTTTACGCACAGCCAGTGCCCGTGGACTTCATAAACATAGGCAAAGAAGGCATCATGGACCCTAAGGCCGGGCAAAAACAACCGCTGGACTCGCTGGCATTGGATCTCAGATATCCAAATTCACCCGAAGAAGAAGTCACAATGCTCCAAAAAGCAGATCCGCGCAATGTCATACGAATAGCCAAAGGAAAGAAATATCAAGTGCCGCAAATTGACTTAAACGAGTATCCTAGCGGAAAATTCAACCCGTACTTTAATGAAGAACAAGGTGAACCCGCGAAGACGGAGTTAGTTAGAGTTAAAATGCCAATGCCCTTTGATTTTGAAATGTTACAAGCTATGAATGTCGCACTACCGAATATTTATAAAGACAATCTCGCTAAAACAGAGGCTTTATTTAAATCCCAACCGGGAGATATTCCAGATGATCAGAAAGAAAACATTGAGGCGCGCTTAAGTGATCCTATTCCTATAGCGTTTAAAGCTGACGACTTTTTTCCACTTGATTCCTTTGATTTAAGGACTGGTGCTAGTGGTGACGTTGACAAGTGGACAACTTGTGATGAGTTCGCGAAAAACGCACAATTTCATCCCAGAGAAGTGGCAGGAGTTGTTTGGGTCCCATTTTTTGTTTGGTCACCAAATAACTTTCCTAGCGCTATCGATTTTAAATTTTCATATCCCACTCTTAAGGTGAGAGACTATATTTCAATTTAATTAAACCCACCAATGCATCATTTTATAATTTTTTTTTTTCAGCTAGTACAAGACTACAAATCTGTTTATGGACCTTATTTGAACGAAACTGTTGATTGGAACCAGCCTATGTTACTTCTTAAGTCATGGATGGAAATGCTTCTTGTGGCTGGTGACAGGAAAGGACTCTTTTACGCCATTCCTAAATCTTCTTCAGATCAAATAAGGAGTAAGGCTAACAATATTTAACACATCATTGTTTTTAATCCGTAATTCCATATCATAAGTTTAGACAAATATGTACATAGAACGAAATGGTATTTAAGCTTCGGAAATTATTATGTAATGATTATTCAAATTATGTATTTTATATTTTTTTGAAAACATTCATACGAGTAATTTGTAAGAAAAACAAGATAGCGGATATCAGGTGACAAGTTTAGATCACTTAAAATAATAACTATGATTTTAAAGATAGTAAATTGCTGGTTTACAGATGCGACAGGACAACCACAATTTGTAACATTAAGGATGAAGATGATCGAACCGTCACCGTACTTAGCCATAATGGTCTGCGATGAGCATTTCGCAATGATACTGGCGGTGTCAGGGAACGAACCAGCATTTGAAGATATGGCGGTAGAAGCTGAGAAACTCGAGTTCAGAGGCATCGGTATGCCTGTTGTTAGAGATGAAGACGCAACCGTCACAAGGACGCCGGATGAAACTTTGAATAGGATGTTGGCCGCGACGGCTACCAGAAGACATAAATCGCCCTTTTTTAGTGATGATCCTTATTTTACGTAATTTGGCTTTACTTTTCATTAGTCAAGGTGATTCTTATGCTTGCTTCCCTCTTTGTTGTAAACGTCGATATATCCGTGAGATAGAAAAGAGCTGTAAGTAAGCAGTTTATTTTGTCAATACAAGTTGTGAAGTTGAGGAAGAGGATTGTCATAATCAAATTAATTTTGACTAACAACAAGTCTATAAATATTTGCGTAAACGTTGGTATATTCAGTATCTGAAGTTGTAGTCATTTTCCTAAAAATACTTTTGGTAATAATAATATGTACCTACAAATGACAGAAAACAGAAATGGATTCCTTGTGCATAGTTTTGAAGTAATGCTGTAAAATAAAACACTTTGATCTGATCTATTTGGTTTAAAAAAATTAAATAGCAATGTTGTTAATTGTTTAGATATTTTTTTAAACATGTACTGTTATAATTACATTTGGATTTATTGAAAAAAAAACAGTTATTTTTTTAATGTCAAATCATCGCGCGAGAAAAAGGGTCAGTTACAATACCTATAACCTAAAATTTCCCAATTTCAGACCTAGTGAATCAGGAGATCAATTTTAGAGACGTCATCAAATTGCGGATTCTATTTGGAAATTATGTATTGAAAGTTGTCACTGAATAATGAAGAAAAGGTGTGATATAGGTACTTACACAATCAACATTTCGTGAGAGTGGATAGGAACACTGTTTTTTTTTGGACTTTTCGACAGTTGTATATTTGGTATTGCGGTTTTAGATTACTTAGCATTTTTTTCTGCGCGTATACATAGGTACGATCGTTTTAAAAATGGCATACGCGCTTAAACGCACTCTACATTTTGTTCTTCAAAGAAGCCAGAGTCACGCGCACGAACGTATTCCGGCGTGTACGCTCATTATAGTGGTGAGAGGTGAGTCCGTATCAACATGGATCCTGACGAAGAAATATATACGGCTATAAGCGAAGCGAAGCGCTGAGCGTATAGAAAGAAAGAAAGAAAGAAGACATTTATTCACTTTCACAAGACACACATATACAAGAAAGTACACACAAAAAAAAAACTAAGATAACAAACAATGGAGAAATAAACATGTACAATACACAGCTCAGCATGTGTGTCCCCGCAAAAGTGAAACGGTCGCTGACTCAGCATTATGCTGAGGCGTTAGACGCCTGCAGCGCTGATTTTCTGTCAGAACCGTCTGTGACTCACGGAACGATACACAAATATACTATAATGAACCACTTACCTATAAAGAAATAAATTAATAAAGTGATAAAGAATTGATAAATAGTATAAATTTATTATAGAGTAGCATAATAAGTTAATAAGTAAATAAAAAATAAGTAGTAATAAGTTAATAAGTATAAGCGCATCAACGCTCGTACGAGTAGTACTTGCGTCGAAAAGCGTGCTTATACGTGTCTACATGCGCTTCCGAAAACGAGTTTATCATCATCATCATCATTTCAGCCGAACGACGTCCACTGCTGAGGCCTCCCCCAAGGCTCGCCAAACAAGCAAAAACGGTTCTCAATCATTTGCCCTAATTTTATATGCCATAATGTATCGTTTTCCATAACTTTAATTTGTCATAAACTAATTTATTTCTGAATCAGCATTTTCTTCAGAATTGTTATTTAACTAACCTAATCTATAAGATGAGGTTTTAAAAAATCCTGAAAACATCACGCTTCTATACATTTTAAGGCCAACGTTGGTATTGTCAGTGAAATTATGGGGAAAAAAAGGATCCGATATAAAACGCTAGTCTCAAACTCTAATTCCGTGGGAAAATTGCTCTGTAGGCGCACTTTCTCGCAAAACCTAGCAATGGGTCTGTTTGTGCCCACAGCTGGATGCCCGTTCCATGACAAGGTCCGCTTTGCCGCTGCGTAAGCGAAGTTATGGTTGAGTAACAGCGCTTGACAGTAAAAAAAAATAAATTTTAACAATTACTCCACGATAAGTCAATTTTGTTGTGGTAGCCTATGGCTTCTTAAGTTTTGGAATGAAGAAAAATTTTGGAATTTATGTGCTAAAAAAATACTGCATTACAGTATCATTCAATGCGCTGTTAAATTCAAAATTAAAAATAAATAACTCTCGCTCCAATTCTGCACGGGCGTGAAAAAATAACGCAATTCTATAATTAAAGGCAGTAATTTCACATTTTTTACCTCCATTTTCCCAAATCCTCATCATCCGTTCTCTCCATCTGAGATTGGGCCTGTGCTCAAGAATTGGACTAGATAGGTTGTAGATGAATAAGTCGAATCACTTCAATTCCCATAACTTCATTTATTGTCTTAATTTCTCTCGCCATATCAACGTTTGCCATAAAATAAATATATAAAACCGTGCTATTTTCAGGATTTCTTTATAGGATGCCATAGGTTAGGTTAGTTGAGCAATTTATGTTATAAATTTACGTTATTTCTACCACTTTCCTACTCAGAATCACGAGCTCTTTCAATCTTAATATGACAAAAAAAAGTCCATAACTTTTTTTTCCTATTTTGTTACTATTCCATACACTTTGTATGGCGTAACGAAATGGAAAAACATAAATAATTACGACATTTTCGGGACATTTTCTCTCTCCTACAGGGATGGAAAGAGCACGTGATTCTGAGTAGGAATAACATAAAATTGTTGGGAATATAAAAAATGGCCATTTTTTTGAGAAATGCTCACTTTAGTTTATTAATAACTCTGAAGAAAATACTGTTTCACAAATAAAGTACCTTGTGAAAAATTAAAACTAAGGCCGTTCACACATTGGCGGTGACGCTCAAGCAACTCGTTAGTAATTTAAGTTCGTAACTAGTTCTCTTTGAGTAGCTCCATGTGCGAACGGCCTAAGGGAAATCGTACAATACGACTTATGAAATTCGGGCAAACGATAGAGAACCTGTAGAAAAATCGTTAAACATTTACCACAGCAGCGCATAGCGCGTCTGGAGCAGAATGAAGATTTAGTTTTATTGTGAATTTCAAATGTAAGTTTAATTAATTCTAAGAAACGCAAAGGTTCAAACTTACGGGGTTACCAAGTCCTATTTATTTTATAAAATTAAAAATGGTCCGTTTTCCTCAACGGGGGCAAAGGTGGTTGCGCTAATTTCCTCAAATAGTCCCCTATTAGCGGTATGAATATTTAACTCTATTGTACTGGGTCCTTTGGGCGTGCTTATTATTCAATGTTATTGTGTTAATATTTAGCTTAATATAAGCTTACATATTCTGCAGACATTTTAGTTGAGTAATACGTAATACTTAAGCATAAAGCAATTTCTGAACGACCTCCTCGAATTTCTGAATCCTTTTATTGTATGTCTTGTAACTATCAAATTGTGTAATCAGACTCGAAATTTGGTACATGTATAGAACTACCATGACATGCAATCTCATTGTGAGAGGAGGCCTGCTTATATAGGCCATAATGATCACTTACTCACATGAGGCACTTACGGTCAACAAAGAACTAAAAATACATTCAATTAGATATGAACTTTTTCTCAAAAACTTATTAAAATAAAGTCTCCATTAGGTACGTATATCACCTACTCTTATCTATAAATTACCGTTTTGATAGACGATGATGTGGGAACTACGGCCCGAGCCCTCTTATTCTGTAAGGAGGCCTGTGTCCTACAGTGAGACGTATACCTATAAGTTAGGATTATGATGATGCATTATTGGCATTATTGCCGTTCAATCCGTGTCGACAAAAGGGGGCTAGCCTAATCTAACTAACCGCACCAGTGTGCAGTGCTTAGTTTTGGCTGGACCTAACGGTATTAAACGCTATGGCGTCCAATGAACAAAATAGCAACTTCCTTCATTATCTACCTATAATCCTTTAACATACCCGCAAGTTAACGTTAAGCCCAACGCAAAACGAAAGCCGATGTCGTGTACAAGCATAAAACGTGAACGCGCTAGACCTTCAAAAAGCGATTAAGCGTTTAAAACGGGGATATTTAGTTTAGTTTACAGCGACGTTTACTATCTAGACTGTTTTAATGGGTAGGAAGCGGCATCCAGAAAGGACCGGGCCCCCATTATAATACATGTATGTGTTGCTTAACCCGTCCGGTGAGGTATAAATTATAAAATTTATGGGATATTTTTTTCTCATGGCAACGTTAGCTGCGCCTAAACCGCAGTTCCACGAGTTGACGGCTTTTTTTTTATTTGTTTATTAAGTGAGTACCTACGTGTGTTTTTTGTTTTGTGGTGAGTTTAATGCGGTTTAAACATCATTTGTTGGAATTAACGCGGCGGCTGTTTTCAGTGGTTTTTCATCCCTATTTTTTTTTGTTAAATGCTTCTTTGTGTTATTTCTTCAAGGAATACCTACATCATATAATGTTTTCAACTTTTGTGATTCTCACTCATACATAACTATTATCTTATGAAAAATACTCAATTGACGACTCGTGACCACGGCTGCTGCAATGCAGTTGAAAGTACGTTGAGGGAATTTCAGCATTAAGTAGTTCGCGTTTAAGTCCCGAAACATATTCGTTATTATGAGTACATCGTGGACGTAACACTAACATAATGTGGGAGAAATCCGTAAAACTAGGCATAATATATGTTTACTAATCACTAGAGATATGACATTTTGCACAAGTGTTCTGCATGCGACGCAAATTGAAGATTACGAATTAATTTTCGGGAATTTATAGAAATTGTATAGTTTACGCGAGCGAAGCCGTGGGTATGAGCGTAATTTAAAATTAAGTTAACATCCAACTTATTTTGAACTCCTTACAGACGCCAACTACCACAAGTTTCAGCAGAAAATATCTTAAGTTTAAAAAAAAGAGTTTTTTCCCTCGGCTTCGCAAAATGTTAGAAATCCATGAAAAAACTCGTTTGGACAATGCTATCTATGGATTGTATTGTAGACGAAGTTCTCACGAAGTTCAGTTCTTGAACGCCAAGGTACCTACTGCAACGTTCATGGACAGAGGCCTCTATCGTTATTTAAAGTAATAATATTAGCCCACGGAAATTCATTACCGATATTAAGGGGTTCTTTCACCACCCATTGATTAATTTTAACTGACGGATAAACGTGACGCCGTCTCCGTCTATTCGAACAAAACAAACAGAGACGGCATCACATTTATCCGTCAAATAAATTTGATTAATGGATGGTGAAACAGGGGGTAAGTGTCCTATTTCTCAATCTAGATCTTTTTCCATTTGTACGCCAAGTTACATCTAAATCCGTTAAGCCCTTATTGAGTAATTGGCTAACAAACTTATAAACATCTAAACCAAGCATCTTCACAAACTTACTCATTTATAATATTATTAGTAGTAGGTAGATTAGATATCATCCCATACACAACAAGTAGGTAGGTTTTAAGTACTTTATGACTCTACTTTTTCAACTTGTCTTATCTAATGTGAAATTACTCAAGTTTTCATCCAATTCTCGATAATAACTTTTTATTTCTAAGCAGATCCATAGTAAGGTGTCCATTAGGTGCGTACAAGTACCAGAACCAGAGTCGTGTGAAAGAACAAGATAATTCCGAAGGCTTTCGGCTTCGAACCTTAATTAGCGATTGTTTGTACATTTTTAAACGACTTTTTTTAAACAAGGCGTTTTTAAATTTGCCGCAAGCGCACGGTGCCTGAATAATGGTGAAACATCTTAATTACTTATCTTTAAATATATTTTTTTGTATGAGACTGTCAACCTCACACATTATTTTAATTTAGCTTTTAGCCCGCGGCTTTGCTCCTGTGGAAGAATAAACAATTGGGAATGTCTAAAAAAAATTACCAATGGTTTTTAATATTTTTTTTGATAGAAAAGTCAATTATAAGAAACTTATTTCAATATTTTATCATTTAAATACAACGTGTATACACAAAACAGATCCTTGAATAATAATGAAACTGTAATAATTTTGATAGTAGGTACTACCCAAATTCGTCGATGATACTGTAAAGCCTCTTCGAACTTTGTTACTTAATAATTAAGTAATCTGTGTCGTTAAAGGTAACGCTACCAGAGTTGAGGCCACGCACACAACCACATCTCATGTGTCGTTAAACGTCAACACAACGTCAAAATCCCGCTGTCATTACATGAGATGTGGTTGTGTGCGTGGCCTCAACTCTGGTGGCGTTACCTATACCAACAATTGCTGATGCCGCGCATAGAGGGAAATTTTAGGAGAGCGTTAAAATTAAATATATTTGTGTTTATAATCCCACAGCCGCGAAATCTCAAATTTGCTACGCGTTTTGTAGGTTATGCTGCATTAGGTAGGTAGCCATTATGTTGGTTACGCAGCATTGCAGTATCATCGACGCAATGACTCTTACACCTTGTTGTAGACGAAAAAAAAACTTTCTCGCTTTAGGTATAAAAGGGTACCGTATGTTTTTTTATTTATTTAGCTTCCTGGTTAAAGTCAAGCTTCATCATTTTAGCCGAAAGACATCCATTGCTGAACATAGGCCCCCCCAAGGCTCGCCAAATAGATCGGTCCTGCGCCATCCGCATCCAACGCGTTGTTGGTGTTGAAGGCCTACCTACACTGCGTCTTCCGGTCTGCGGACGGCACTCGAGAAACTTTCGGGCCCATCGACCGTCAATTCTACGAGCGATGTGCTTGAAGTCAAGCTTAAGGGCAAGAAATAGCGGATATGATTGTTTTTTTATCCACTAAAAATTCTTTTTGTTTAAAACTTACTACGAGTATGTTCCAGTTTACTTTTAAACAATTCCCCTCATTCACTAAAGCATCATAATAGTCGGCTGCGCCCGCGCGCCCGTCTGCGCTTGACGCATGATTAATGCGTCGACGCTGTCGCTTGACCCCACACTCGCATTTGTTTTATGACTAATAGCTAGCTCAGTTTTTAGGGTTCCGCAGTCATAATGCCAAAAACTGAACCGTGTTTCGTTCTGCCTGTTTGTCTATCCGTCTGTATGTTGCAGGATTTTTGTTCGGAAGCAATAAGAGCCTTGTAAATGAAATCTATTTAAAGTTTATTTATAGTGAAATTTAAAATAAATAAAAAATAGTTAAAATGGAAAAATATATACATATGATATTAAGATAGAAGGTAATTTATTACTACAACTCAAAGAAAATAAAGTAGGTACGAAAGAAACGAAACTTACCTATAGGTACTATGCACTATGTACATATGTGCATGTTTGTATGTTTTTTTAATATTGTGAATTAATTTGTATCGTATGTAAAGTCACATTAATTTATATCTTCACTGAGAGAAAAAAATGTAATGCTATAGCAAAGGCACGTACCTACTCAGTGTTTGCTGTGGATTAAAGTTTCCAAAGGAAGTCTGGAATGGCAAAGCGATGATTTTTCGAATTTTATGATTTTGAGATTATCAGTACAGTGATGTCTTAGGATATTCCAGTATATATCAATCTCTATTAAAAATTTCATCATTACACTTACATCCAACGATGAAAAATGCGTTGTTTTAAACTTCTTACTTTCAAAAGTAGATGGCGGTGATGAGTTGATGACACACCATCAAACCATCATGTGGAACTTTATCGGCATCAGTAGAGGTAGGTATAAAAAATGCAGTTTTTTTTATTTACGAAAATACTGTCGATCATTTCCTATTGGGAATTGATCATTAACATTTTGAAACGAATACTATGGTTGCACGTATCTGCAAACTATAATTAACGTTAGTAATTATTTATTCTTTCAACATCAACACATTTAGTTAAGAGTTTAAGATTTTGATTTAATAGACTCATCATATCATCATTTTAGCCGAAAGACATCCACTGCTGAACATAGGCTTCCCCCAAGGCCAAACAGATCGGTCCTGCGATATCCACATCCAACGCGTTCCCGCAATCTTAACCAGTCGCTCCATCTTGTTGGAGGCTTACCTACATTGCGTCTTGCGGTCTGTGGACCACTCGAGAACTAGTTTAATAGACTAACCCCCTGTTTCACCATCCACTGATCAAATTTATTTGGCGGATAAATGTGATGCCGTCTCTGTTTGTTTTGTTCGAATAGACGGAGACGGCATCACATTTATACGTCAGTTAAAATTAATCAATGGGTGGTGAAACAGCCCCTAACTAGCATATAATAAAATACTATGAACTAAATATCCTGTTTTGTTTTATAAGACGTACTGCTGGGCACAGGCCGCCTCTCAGTGTGAATGGGAACTTCACGCACACATCACAGAAGATGCCTAAGTGTGCACAGCTTTCCTCACGATTTTCTCCTTCATCATAAGCATCACTCGAAGATCATAGGCCATAATTTTAGACGACCAGATGGCCTAGTGGTTAGAGACCCTGACTATGAAGCTTGAGGTCCCGGGTTCGATTCCCGTGTCGGGGCAGATATTTGTATGAAAAATACGAATGTTTGTTCTCGGGTCTTGGGTGTTTAATAATATGTATTTAAGTATGTATCTATCTATATAAGTATGTTTATCCGTTGCCTAGTACCCATAACACAAGCTTTGCTAAGCTTACTTTGGGACTAGGTCAATTGGTGTGAATTGTCCCGTGATATTTATTTATTTATAATTTCAAATGTAGTAATTTTGCACATAAATTCCGAAATACAGAGGTGCGTGCTCGGGTTTGCAAGATCTTCTGCTTAGAGTCCATTTGTCAAATCACTACGCTAGGACGGCCTTTTCCTGTTTAAATATTCTACCAATGACTGTGTAGTCGTAAAGATAAACCCGAGATTTCTATCTTTCACCAAAAAAGCGTCAAGAATCGTGTTAACAACGTACCTAATGAAATAACACGAAAAAAAGTTGTCACCCATGCCGCCGCCTCGTCACATTACGACTACACGTAATTCATTAGTCGTACAACGCGATTACCATAAAATTGTAGTAGAAAATAATCTCGGGAATGGACGGCCAAAGAATAAACAAGCCACATGGAAATTTAGTATCCCAAAGTCCGAGGGATTCCCTGCTGCGTGTAAAAGCGCCGCGCGTCAGTCCCGGCGCTATAGCTTTTTCATGGCGTAGGTAAAAAACGGTACACATATTTTTTGACTGTCATCGGGAACTAATTTCGATGTTTTTTGTAGTTTTAGTGTCTAATTATTTTGTGAAATGAGATGCGAGGTCACTAAGTACTTATGACAGGAGATGGTATCGTTATAAGTGGCCACTTTACCTTCTGTAAGCAATTTTACCAGGGGCCTGGTCACCAAATGTGTTAAAACGCAATGATATTGTGGCTGATGAATTCTTGATTCAGAATGTTTAATGGCGACTTACTAGCACCATTTTTCACTAAAGAGTCCATGACCGAAGTCTCTACTGTTGACAGTAACACGCGCATTGACCTGCCAAAAAAAGACAAGCAATGATTCTAATAATACTAATTCCAGCTAGAAATTTTATTTATTGTAAATTTATTTTGTATGAGTTTGTGTTAAAGTAACATTACTTTTATTTATTAAGCGTTACGTGCTATATAAGTGTACCTACCAACCTATAATTCAGCATCTCACGAAAAGTGGTAGAATATGTGTAGCGCTAAAAGTTAAAGGCAGTTCCGGTTGTAAGTATTTTGAGTGCAAGATGGATTGCGAGGACGTCGGCTGCGTTCTTTGAGTTGGGATAGGTTTTGCAGGTAGTTGATCGGGTATTCAAAGGAATAGGTTCAATATAAGCGCCAAATAATATCCGGCAGAAATTAATGAGTGGTTGTGGTGCTCAAATGATATACCAACGCGATTCTACCGCTTAGGTCAGGAGTTCCTAACTGTGCGTCGCGACGCCCTGGGGCGTCGCGGCATTATCCTAAGGGCGTTGTGAGGCGATCCACATGGGCTGTCTGTGTCGATGTGACTGAGACCAGTGGAGTAGTGCGCGCAATCTGATAACATTTTTTTTGTTAGTTTTCCTGATAGCTTGTTACTGGGCTAGAATTACAACTGGTATAGTAATAAGCCTTAGGTAATAAGAAAATGGCGTAGATTGATTTGCCACAAACGCTTATCCTCATCTACTGCTGAGATTGTTCAGACTCGCCTTCCGTATGTGTCGGAGTTTCGTTTTTTTTACTATTTTTTCTATGGTAGTCACACTGGACTAAGCGTACCACTGACTACAGCATATCCGCTCCCCTCCACTTATTGTTTACACAAATTTATAAAACCAGCTACATATTTCGTTTTCTCAAAATTCCTACCTAAAATAAATAAAATTTGAAAGGTATAGGAAGGTAAGGGGTAAGGTTTCGGATTAAGTAACATAACAATTTTTTTACGATATTATTATTAATTTACGATAGCCATACCATGCCATACTAGGTTACAGCCTTGTAAGCATTACTTAATCATTTTTATTTTAATCCCTATAGCGAAGAAATCGCACGTTGACACTTGTTTAACATTTAAGCATTACGCTTAGAATTAAGTAAGCCGCGAAGACACTTAAAAATAATAACACCTTCACTATTTCTTCATGTGTCGTCGTATTTTTTTCTAATCCTAAAAAACGGTGTCTTTAACTGCTACAGATTCATGACAACATTCCATAGCCAGTGACCGAATTGAATGTTAAGAGCAGATCTAATTCCTTTTTTGTCGCCTTTAGAAAGAGTAATTCTATTAAAACTGTTTGGGATACTTTCAAAAGATCGATTACTTGATTTGATTTGAAATTTCGAATGGAGATTCTATGTACATAAGAGAATGTTTCGGTAGTTTGCGACATGTTCTTTTTTGAAATACAGTTTAAAATAAGTTGTTGTGAAAATCATTTTTGAAACAATAATTTTGCTAACTATATTTTTTGTTGTTTGTACTTGCATTGTCATTCAAATTACTTATCTACTTATGACAAATTTGAATTTATAATTATTTCGTATTACGTACTTATTTCTTATTTCTGACTGGAGGCCTGTGCCCTGCAGTGCGACATATATTAGGCTGGGATGATGATGATGAGATACTTATTACAATAACAGAAGTGAATTGCTCAAGTTTCTTCACTGTTGAGTAGCTGCCGTAGTTTACTGTAGGTAACCTACAAAAACGCAAAAAAGCATAAGCAAGCAGCCAGTCAGCGACATTGATTCCGGAAGGAAATACCCAACATACTTTCATTGTTCTTATTATTAATTCCATAGATTTTATGGTCCACAGTAATCGAAATATTCACGGGAAACAAGAGCCACGCGCGGAAACGCCCCACCGATATATTTAAACATGATTTTACACACCCAAATACAATCCTATTTATCTATTTTATGCTTATAAATTTCTCTAAGTCGCTTATTTTTAGTTCTGCATGCTAAATTAAGCTCTAGGGTTGTGGTGGTTCGGTTGGTTGTCGTTTGGAAGGGTAGGGGCGGTGAAGCGGGAAACGGTTTTGATTAGGTAGTAACAGCCGCAGCGTGGATAAAGAGGTCGCGTGTCTGGTGCCATGGGAAATCGTTTGTTGCTGCGTCAAAACTACATATAAGAACGTAATATGTATTTCATTTGACAGAAAAATCTTTTCCGACATATACAGATCTCATAGCGGGGTACAAGCCTGCTCTCAGATTGAAAGAGCTTGGGCTATAAATAAATAAATATTTCACACCAATTGACCTAGTCCCATAGTAAGCAAAGCTTGTGTTAGGGTACTACTTAGGCAACGGATAAACATACTTATACAGACAGATACATAGGTACTTGAATTACATATTATCATATTTATCATATTAAACACCCAAAACTAGGGGACAAAATTCATAATTATTATTCATACGAATATCTACCCCGACGCGGAAATCGAACCCGGGACCTCAAGTTTCGTAGTCAGGTTTTCTAAGCACTAGGGCTAGTGACTACGCTATTTGGTTCATACACATGTCATCCGTATATGTATATTATAAGTATGTACATGAACTGCTCAACAGGTACATTCGGTGTCCTTCACCGAGAAGCTCAAATATATTTCAAAAGTATATTGCCAATGCTAATTCGGATCTTAGTTAAATGTCTAGGTGGTAAAATATAAGTGACCAATAAAATATAAGTAACTTAGTATCTCTTGGAAATATAAACTACTGGCTTTTGCCCGCGACTCCGTCTGCAAAGAATTCGGTTATCGCTATCCCATGGGAACCATGCAATTTTCCGGGATAAAAACTATTCTATGTCCTTCCCAGGGTCTCTAGGAACCTCCATACCAAATTTCATCTAAATCGGTACAGCGGTTTAAGCGTGAAGAGGTAACAGACAGACAGACACACTTTCGCATTTATAATATTAGTATGGATTCAAAACATCACATGAAATTACGTTTAAACAATGCCCTAAAGCAAATCGATTCAATTTCGCATCCCGCAGGGCGAACGAAAATTGCCAATACTTAAACAAGAGCGAAAGGACAACATAGAAATAATGATTGTAAAGCTTCACTTACACGATGCAGAAATACTTACCGTAATTCGCACGTTGCAAGAATATTAAAAAAAAAACTGGATGTTGCCAGCCGAACTATGAGTTGAAGCCAGTTTCATTCACCTTTGCTCCTATGTTCTATCTCTTTTCAACACTGTGATATATTGCCAGGTTATTTATAAAAAAACCTTATTTTTTTTAGAAATACGAATTATCTGGCATCACCTAATTAATTTACTTTAAGCTAATTTCAACAGAAATTTATATAATTTATTGAATCAGGCGTTACTTTGCGGAGGTCCATATTAATGAACTAAAACAATTACTTTGCTCACCCGCGACCTTACAATAGTTACGTTTATGCAAGAACACACGTACGTAGGACAGACAGGCCGAAGTTTTAATACTAGATTTAAAGAGCATGTTTCGGCATATAGGAATGAGCATCCAGATAGATCGAATTTTGCAAAACATTTGTTGGAATCAAATCATTCATTGTCAGATTCAGATTCTTATGAAGTGTTACATTATTGCGGCAAGGGGTTGCGTCTGGATGCTCTGGAATGCATGGAAATAATTAGGTACAACACTATGGGGTCTACTATTAATGAACAGGTAAATTTAGTTCCTTCTCCTTTACTGCGGCTTGGGTCTATTTTGAACAGTTAGTATTAATAAAATATGCCTTATATAAATAAACAAAAATTCAAGGTAGTTTTATAATATGTCAATAAAAGTTAATTTTTGTGGGGTAGTTTGAGAGTAATAAAAATAAAGTGGGTACTTGTGAAGTTACAGTAACAAGTTAAAACATTTGTTTTGGTTTGTTAGTTTAACATTTGGTAGCATAGCATACGGTTGTTTTAACTCCGAAGATGAGCTCTGGTTGAGTTCGAAACGCGTCAGTGTAGCTTGGTGGTGGTGATGGTTGGGTTTATGTGATTTGTGTGCGTTCGTACAGTGTGGAGGTGGAGGAACTGCATGAGCACACATTTCTTGCATAAACGTAACTATTGTAAGGTCGCGGGTGAGCAAAGTAATTGTTTTAGTTCAGAAATTTATATTTTTGTTATAAAACTTTCTGCAATAAAATTTACTTAGTTTTCTTTGTATTATACAAAAAAAAGAACCCAGTCAAAATCCTCATTTCACCGGTATGCACCTCCTGCGTACTATGGCAACACTAAATGGCCGATATGTCAGAATCACGTCAGAATTGTCAGAAGTCATTCACTCATTTCAGAGGATTTTTACGTTAAATAAACGTTTTCGTCTATTTACTTGGGTTATGCGCTATGTATTGCATAGTAAAGCATTGTAGGAGTACCTAATTGGAGGCCGAAATCCGACATAAAACTTCACAGGTGAGTACTTATTTTACGAAAATGTTCATAAATCTTAGTGGCAATCAATTTTCCTATATTTTGCTTCTAAGCTTTGTTAGTTTTTATTCAAAAACCCCACGATTAGGTTTATAATGTTAAGTTAGAAGTATATTTTGTTTATTTGGATTTAAACATGACCTTAAATGAAAAATTGAAGAATGTGTGGTTTTACTACTAGGGTGACCAATCCTTTTTCATGCATGGTATTTATTCGTATTGAATGGAGCTAAATCTATCAACTTGGTACGGTTTCAATCTTCATAATTCATATCACAGTATATAATAACATGTTTATTGTTTGTGTCTTTACAATTTACATGAATAATATTTTACATTGCAGTTTTCCAAAAGACGAAAGAAGGAGGCAAAATTGGCTGTCGATTGTACCGATAAAGGGAAAGGTGTAGACCGTTTGACAATTTGCAGCTTGCATTTTAAGCCTGAAGATAATGACTATGACCCAGAAAGGCCGGGACGCCTACTCAGTACAAAACAATATTATTCTCACATGTGTAGAAAATAAAGAAACTGTTATAATGTCCTAGTATTTTATTATTTTTTTCCATTGACAAATACTTCCCTTATGTTTTGCAGTAAGTATTTGTAGCGTTCTCAGGTAAAAGGTAACCTTTTGCCGGATATCAGTAAGGCCGAGTAACTGCAGAGTGGCATAGAAATGCAACCAGAAATGGACCTTATATTGACGACTGACAAAAAAATTGGTAGGTAACTTTTACTTGAGTTTGTGAGGATGGATGTTCACTTTCATGATTATTATTATTATTATTTATGCTTGCAATTTTTCCTTTATCTGTGCTATAAGACCTTGCTTCGTACCAAATGTCAAGATTCTAAGTTCACGGGAAATATCCCTTGCGTGCGAGTGTCGAAAAGGCCGTAGCAGGATAAGGGAAGAAAAAATGCCCTTTATGATTAAGAGCTGGTTTTTTTTTCTATAGTTGCTTACATGTAGTAGTACAATTGTATAAAGTTTTGATGAAAAATTCCCAGTGATTCAGCCGGAAATAAATAAAAACCGAATTCTTGAAATATGACTTTTCTCATAAAGTATTGAACTTTATAATACCATCTTTTTTCATTTTGGTTAACTAAATAGTATATATGTCCAAAAAGAAAATTGAGTCTCCATCTTTAACATTTCTGTAAAAAACACGTAAGACAAAACTTCAAAAAAAATTTTTTTTCATTCCTGAATGAGTGACCACTCTAAGTGACATTTCTAAAAAAGCCTTATTTAAAGATCTGTCAGCCATTTTAGTTTGACGGTTAAAATCGAAAAGCAACAGTGTCAAAATTTAAAAAATATGTTGGTTGGATTTTGTTACATTTTATTCTTATACCATTAAAGATTCCAACCCTTGTTCCTCGTAGATAACCAAGTTTGATAACTAGTATTCTACTAGGAAAAATAATTCTTCCTAGCCAATTAGGTTATCAAACGGGATTATTTATTCCTCGTAGAAAACTACGAACATAACATATATTCTAAACTAGAGTTGTCAAATTGAAAAAATAATCCCGTTTGATAACCGAGTTAGCTAGGATGAATTATTTTTCCTAGTAGAATTCCAGTTTATCAAACTTGTTTATCTACGAGGAACAAAAGGGCATTCCAACACCGCCAAATAACTTAAAAATAAATCCTCTTTGTACAAAAATAACAATAAGATTAATTTTTGACATTTACATTAATATTGGCTTGAAAATATATTTATGTCATTTGTCGCCAGTTCAACTTATGAAATAAAACTACCTATCCTTATTTTAATCACTATCGCTATCTTCATTTTTAGGGTTCCGTACCCAAAGGGTAAAAACGGGACCCTATTACTGAGGCTCCGCTGTCCGTCCGTCCGTCTGTCACCAGGCTGTATCTTGGGAACCATGATAGCTAGAGAGTTGAAATTTTCACTGATGATGTATTTCGGTTGCCACTATAACAACAAATACTAAAAATGGAATAAAATACATATTTAGGGGGCTTCCATACAACAAACGTGATTTTTTTGCTCGTTTTTGCTCGATATTGATAACGGCAACAGGTTGACGCTTGAAATATTCACAAAATATTTAATTAGGTTTATATTGACATTAAAAATAAATCATTAAATTAAAATAAAAAAAATATTTAAGGGGGGCTCCCATACAACAAACGTGATTTTTATAGATAATTGTACGGAACCCTTCGTGCGCAAGTCCGACTCACACTTGGCCGGATTTTAAGTTATTTGGCGGTGTTGGAATGGTATAAGAATAAAATGTAACAAAATCCAACCAACATATTTTTTAAATTTTGACACTGTTGCTTTTCGATTTTAACCGTCAAACTAATATGGCTGACAGATCGTTAAATAAGGCTTTTTTAGAAATGTCACTTAGAGTGGTCACTCATTCAGGAATGAAAAAAAAATTTGTTTGAAGTTTTGTCTTGCGTGTTTTTTACAGAAATGTTAAAGATGGAGACTTAATTTTCTTTCAGGACATATATACTACTTAGTAAACCAAAATGAAAAAAGATGGTATTATAAAGTTCAATACTTTTTGACAAAAGACATATTTCATGAATTTGGATTTTATTTTTTTCCGGCTGAACTAACGGGAATTTTTCAACAAAACTTTGCACAATTGTACTGCTAGATGTGGGTAACTATAGAAAAAAAAAAACAGCTCTTAATAATAAAAGGGCATTTTTTCTTCCCTTATCCTGCTACGGCCTTTGCGGCAAATGGCTGTAGATATCTTTTGATTGTGTTGGGTTAGAAGTTTGATTTTTCACAGCTCCAAGGGACAGTACAGTAGACTTGAGTATTTGATTTAAATTTCAGCTTGACACCTCCACGCGTTCCTGAGAAAAAGGGTCTTGACAGACGGACGAACGGACAACAAAGTGATCCTATAAGGGTTCCGTTTTTTCTTTTTGAGGTACGGAACCCTAAAAAGTGAATTGAATTGAAATTGGCTGAATTTAATAAATTACAAAATCAATCTGTTGTATAAAAGTATGCCAAATTCCGCGGGATATTCCTAATGTATGCTTAATTATGGACACCCTAAAGAAAGAGATGCAAGATCGGCGTGACGTAATTCAAGGTCATTTTTTCTGGCTTCAAAGGAATGAACGGCATGCAAAATCCATTTTTTTTAATATTCTTGGCACGTTGTATCTCGCATCATCGGTTTTGATGGTGGAAGCATTTTAAAGGATAATGGGCAAATTTGTATGGGCACTGTACTGTTCCTACCCAGCAACAGAAACGAGACATGTTTCGTTTCTGTTCGTGGGTGGGGACATTTCTGCCCATGGTCCTTTGCACTGAACATACCTATACGAGGTTTTGTCATGATAGGCAAAGAGTATCTATTGTAATCTCTAAAAAATTTTTAGAATCTACTACCTACTTCCAAGACTACACGACTATAAGGGACCACATATTTGCTATCTTTTATATGTTTTTCTGCCTTATTTTAGTGTATTATGTAGCAGTTAAGCAAATTGTAAATTCCACGGATAAAAGGCAAATTGATTCAAGTGCCATTCTGGGTGTTATTGAAGTTATACCTAATTTGGTATCAGCATAATATCTTTCTAATATATAAAAATCTCGAGTCACGGTGTTTGTTATCGAACTCCTCCGAAACGGTTTGACCGATTTTTATGAAACTTTTGTCTGTATTTGTTAGGTCTGAGAATAGGTCGCAGGCTATTTTTTATACCCCTATTTTTCGCGGACAGAGTCGCGGGTACCAGGCAGTACTAGCTAGTCTATTTATTGTATAAAAATCTCATGTCACGGTGTTTGTTATCGCACTCCTCCAAAACGGCTTGGCCGATTGTTATGAAACTTATTTATTTCTTTCTTTCTTTGGTAGGTCTGAGAAAGGTCGTAGGCTAATTTTATACCTACCCCTATTCTTCGCAGACGGAGTCGTGGGCAACAACTAGTAGTAATATATTATTCAATATACACCCAGGATGGCGCTTGAATCAATTCGCCTTTTAACCGTCGATATATCTATTTCTACCAAGTTTCCTGGGGCGCATTCTTTTCTGCAATGGTCTTTCTCTAACATGTAAAAGAGCCTTTTGTGGCTTAGTTATATGTATATTCAACTTTTTGATTTTGATCGAAGCGAAGCGTACGGGCCCAAGTCCTCAGGCGGTTGTCTCTGCCCTCGACTCAATTTGCCGAAGCTCGCCAGGAATGTTGGAGATGTGCTTTGCTTGCGTTTGTTGGTGAGGGTACTGGTAAGCACATAACTTTTTTCCAAAAAGAGAAAGATTAATCGACTTTAAATGTATGCAAAAAGTAAATCTAAAATCAACTATATAGTTCTTCATAAATTAAAGGAACCTTTAAAAGTGCTAGGTTTCACGAGTTTTGAAAATCGTGGAAGATTCAGTCAATTACCTATTCAATACTTTTTTATATAAGTATAATTTAAGTTTAGCTTTCATTAATTAACTGTGTCCCTTTTATGCTGTTCTTTATCGCAATTCTTTTTTCCAATATGACGGCTAAATATGCAGCAGCTCGACGGCTTTTGTACTAAATAAAAACAGCCTACGGATTCTTTGAAATAATTATCTCAACTTACATAGATTACGTCTCACTGCAGAGCACAGACCTCCTTTCAGGATGAGAGGGCTTGGGCTGCAGTTTTCACGCGGGCCCTGTGCGAATTGGGAACTTCACACACTCCATTGAATTTCTTCGCAAGTGTATGCTATTTTATTCACCTTATTTCTTTTACCGTAAACCTCATGGTAAATTACAAATGTGATTTCGCCCATAAATTCTGGAGAGGTCAAACCGCACCATCACGACTTCTAAAAGTCCACTTATACTTGACAAATTAGTGTGACGTGAACAAAAATTAAAGCCGTGGTGGCCTAGCGGTTTGATCTATGGCCTCTCAAGCAGAGGATCGTGGGTTCAAATCCCGGTTCGCACCTCTGAGTTTTTCGGAATTTATGTGCAAAATTACATTTGTAATCTACCATGAGCTTTACGGTGAAGGAAAACATAGTGAGGAGGGCATACACCTGCGAAGAAATTCAATGGTGTGTGTGAAGTTCCCAATTCGCACAGGGCCCGCGTGGGAACTACGGCCCAAGTCCTCTCATTTTTTTTATATAGGCTGGGATGATGGATGATGAACAAAAATTAGTAACCAATTTCGTGGTCCACAGTACCAGCAGCCCCTTCGAAGTAAAGGGCGGCCCCACGAGGGCGCGATGCAGAAAAACAACCTCGCAATGAATTGCAAAAATTTACATTTCACGCAACGGTGTGTAGCGCCGATTAGGGCTGCGCGCGAGTTGTTAGCGCTCGCGATTTGTGTGTGGGGAATAAAAAGTACTAACTTAACCTAACAACAAACATAGAAATATATTTAAACTGGCTGTTGCCCACGACTCCGTCTGCAAGTGATTCGCTATCCGCGGGAACTACGTAAATGTGCCATATTCAATACTAGCGACCCGCCCCGGCTTCGCACGGGTACAACTATATTATACATTGGTTAGCATTTTCATTAATGTTTAAAATGAAAAAAGTTGTTGTAGTGACATAACTACAATAGTTGGACATATGCTACCGCGGAGTTTTTTGTAGACATTATGATGTTCTTCAATATTGTTGTACATTATTTTGTTCTATCGCTAATAGTTTCGGCAGCGCATTCGACGAAAGACATTTTAAGACTCATTTTTCTACACCTTCGGTTACATTGTTCAAATTTTACCAAGGATCCCTAATTTTTTTCAAAATGAAATGTAGCCTATGTCAAATTGGAAGAATGTAGCATTCTATTGGTGAAAGAATTTTTTAAATCGGCCCAGTACTTTTTGAGCCTATTCATTACAAACATACAAAAATAGGTACAAATTTTTCCTCTTTATAATATTAGTGTAGATTTATAATATTAGTGTAGATGTAGATTAAGATCTATTAAAGCGTTTTAGCGTGAAAGAATAAAAGACATCCATACAAATTTTCGCGTTTATAATATTAAAGTAAGAAGTAAGGTGAAGATCGATCGCCGAATGTATGTAAGCGCGTCACATGCTAATTATTTTTTCTTTATGTTTGTAATTGTTACGACAAGGTTTGTGTGAAGTAAAATGTCCAGAAATAAGTGAAATTTTGGGTTAAAATATTTTCATATGAAAATGCAAGTAGCATGGTCTCATTTTCTTTATTGGTTTAGTACACTCGTGTGAAGCCGAAGCAGGTACTTAACTAGTTTAGTATGAAAGTTATTAATGTAATGACCGTGCATCAAAACAGTCGGAAAAATTAGAACACTTTTAAATTGATAACTTTATTACAAATAAAGGTATTTTCGATTGCAAAACATACAGTAAAGTCGTGTTACTTTGGATTTGAAGTGTAACTTTGGCAATTGGAATTAACTCTGTCCAAATTACAATACATTATTACATTGAAATGGTTGGTTTTAACTGACAACCCACTTTTTATATGACTCGTCTCTATGAGGTTTTCATTATAGGCCAAAGTTATTCTCCATTGGGTCAATGTACCCGACGCGTTATACTTTTAGGAGAAAGATAAAATAATCGCTTATATCTTGTTACTTGTCCCACACGCCTGGAGACCGTACCACAAATGCAAGGGGACGGCTAAGCCGCTGTTTTGGCTAAATAACTAGTCTTGACTTCACGCCCGATACCGATTTAACTTAAATAGGGTTTGTATTGGACCGTGGTGGAGTCTGAAAGGCATGGGATGGAATTAGGATATTTTCTGGAGCATTCTCTTACTTTGAACTACTTAATCTCATTATACAAACAAACACACCATAACGTATCACATCATATACCATAATGGTTTAAATAAAACTGGTCATGTGCGAGTAGGACTCGCACATGGAGGGTTCCGTACCTCCGTACAATGATTTAAAAACAGTTTAAAGAATCCCCGAAATGTATGCATCGTAAACTTTTAGGTAGGTTTTCGAAAAACTTTGGGGTCGCTTGCTCGTATGCGCGCTAGCGAGTCGCGCGACCATGGCTAAAGCCGAGTTTAGACCTGCAAGAAAAATCGTGCGAGTTGCATTACATTACGATGTCGTAAAGCGAACGAGTTTGTAGTGGTCAATCGATCGCCGCAATGTAATGCAACTTGCATTATTTTTATTGCATATCTAAACTGGGCTTATAGCTGCAAATCGTCGCCTAGCAACTGTCAGCTGTCACCTAACAACCAGCGCCGCAATTAAAAACGCTGAAAAAGACACTGTCTTGTATCACGACCCCCTTTAATTTTTAACTTTATTTTTATTTTTAATATTTGTTGTTATAGCGGCCACAGTAATACATAATCGGTGAAAATTTCAAGTGTGTAGCTATTACTGTTCAAGAGATAGAGCCCTGTGGCAGGCAGATGGACAGACAGACAGACGGCAGAGTCTCAGTAATGTAATAGGGTCCCGTTGACACCTTTTGGGTACGGAACCCTAATAACTAACTGTTTTTAGGTTTCACGTGATGATATTTAAGACTATGTACCTATAGTATAAATCTTCCGAGGTGAATTTTTCGCTTCAAGACATTACATTAAATTTGAACCTTAGTGCTATGAGTATACCGTTTGTTTTGAAAGATAAGGGCTCGAAGCGAAAAATTCACCTGGGAAGATTTTAACTATAATTTACCTTGACTAACGTTTGGCCAACATCGTAAGTGTGTACATATATTATGACTTAACACATTAATATTTTAACTACCCGAGTCTTAGATTAATGCCTAATGCATAACAAATCTATAAAATATGTGCTACCGTTTCTTCATTGCAAACGAGCTTACTAATACGCACATTATTTACTCGCGTAGATCAATCAAGCTAACGTCATGTAGAAATCCGCCTTAACGAGACCGTGTTTCGATAAATTCACACTTATGACAAGATACATAGAGCTCAGTAGATTTGTGCGCCGCACGCGCAGGTCACGTGACGCGCGGGAGCTTTCACGAGCAATCTATCGATCAGTCTGTCATAGAATATTGCTTATAGAGTGTAGTAGTGTTATAAATAATTTAATTTTATACTGAAATATCATCTTACTAAATAAATTGTTTTACCTAGGGCCACTCGAACAGAGGATCATGAGTTCAATCAAACCCGGACTCGCACCTTTGAGTTTTTCGAAATTCATATACAAAATTACATTTGTTATTTAAAATATACCTAGGCACGAACGAATATTTTTCCTTCTAATACTTAGTTTATCGATGTCTTATAAGTTGCATTATATTAATGAGACATGTTTGAAAATATAAAACAATAATAGGTACCTACCAAACCAAATCGAACACTAATCACAAGTTGTTCGTGCTAGAAAAATCTCTAGGTATAGAATTTACCACGAGCTTTACGGTGATAAAAAATATCGTGAGGATTGCATCCACAAAAAAATTTAATGGTTTGTGTGTCCGTGTGAACTTCCGCGTTCGCAGTGGAAACTACGGCCCAAGTCCTCTCATTCTTAGAAAAAGCCTATGCTGAGCAGTGGGATGTTATATATAATAATAACTAATATGATTTATTGTTAAATGGGATTAGAGCCTGACATAAACGTTTGATTATTATTATTTTTTAAAAATACATAGTAAAAAGCTTTAATATGATAGACTCGTTGTCTTCAAAAAATGATGAAACGTTACTAAACGTTTACTAGTAAACGTTTATCGGTGTTAATTCTGACGAAACCTCATAATATTTTAACAATCTTGTGTATTAAGTAGGTTCAGTCACATTTAAATCTGTATTATTTGTTCAGGTTCCCTTTTTGAAACGAAAATACGGGAACTCTTGACATCTACGAGGCGCGAGACTTGTAGGCACAAAAAAATGTAGCGTCACATGTCGTATCTGCCCTTTCACATTAACAAATAGTAGTTATGACACTTTGTTCTCTATAACGTGATAAGGGGGACTTACTAGATGTTAATTTTGATAAGCAGTTGCTAATGTGGGAAAGTGAGTGTTGGGTTAATGTGTATAATAAAGTTTTAGTATGTAGTAAAAAGTAATTGAAAAACGTAGAGGAACAACTTCTAAGGTCTCGCATCGCAGTACAAGTGATGGCAAAAGTTCGAAAGTCACCATTCAAGCCAAAATCAGTTTTCATACAAAATTAGAACAAATTTTTTGCTTTTGTTTTATTTTGCATATGGAACTTTCAGTAGGCCAGGCACACTCGTACTAGGCCGATTTTTAAAAAATTAAGCACTTTTTTTCGAACAGTTTTACATTGTTCCATATTTTTGCTAAATATACTATCTGCTACTGCACAAGATGGAGCGATGACCTGATTAAGGTTGCCGGAACGCGTTGGATGGCACAGGACCGATCTGTTTGGCGAGCCTTGGGGGAGGCCTATGGACGTCTTGCGGCTGAAATGATGATGATGATGATGAACTATTTACCTAACTACCTACCTTCGTAAATATACTTACTCCGAACCTATAATTTTATTATTTAGCTGTAATTGCTAAAAAAACAGAGAAGTAAAAACTCTAGAGTAGACTATTTTTTATGACAGGTTTGAAATCAAGATCTAAGGTTTTGATTTTATATTCAGAACAATATTTTATCCTAAGCAACTTTTAATAACGAAGACATTCGCGAGACCTACAATTAGCAAGCTTGTCATCCCATGTCATATTCGGCTAAGACACGGGTCCAGCAGTTTTTGGCCAGCACTGGGCACCCATCAATCAGCACAGTGACCTGTGAAGGTCATTTTTTACTCGCTCTATATTACGAAGACTAAGGAAAAGATATTCCAAGATCTGAGGAATTCGGTTAAGGAGGGCGAGTTTCTTAATTCAGTGTAAAATTAATTAATTTATTACGTTAATTCTATACGTTTAAGTTCTTCGATTTAACATCTTTCTTTGCATTTGCAGCATTCCCTATAAAATATGTATATACAAAATACCGTGGTGGCCTAGTCTAGTGGTTTGAATGGCCTCTCGAGCAGAGGGTCGTGGGTTCAAATCCCGGCTCGGACTTCTGAGTTTTTCGGAATTTACGTGCGAAATTACATTTGAAATTTACCATGAGAATAACGGGGAAGGACTATATATTCCTAAATAGATTTCTAGATGAAATCTGCAGTCAGCTACGAAGCAATTCAGTGCCATGTGTGAAGTTCCCAACCCGCATTGGGCAAGCGTGGGATCTACAGCCCAAGCCCCTTCATTCGAAGAGGAAGCCTGTGGCTTGCACTGGGACGCATATTATAGGCCAGAATGATAAATTACAAAATGTGAAGATAAAAAGAAGAATCAGCCAAGACGTTCTCAAACATACGGAAATGGGCTAAGTAGGCATAAAGACGGTTGCATCTCACCATTTTTTTTGTGGTAATTGTTTTTATTTATATACCAGCTGTTGCCCTCGACTCTGTAAGCGAAGAATCCCGAGGGAACTATGCAATTTTCCGGGATAAAAACTATCTTATGTTATTCCTAAGGTCTCAAACTATCTCCATACCAAATTTCATGTAAATCAGTTCAGCCCTTATTGCGTGATTGAATAACAAACGTCCAAATATCCAAACATCTAACTATATCTATAGCTGAAATTAGGCGCATCTGAGACTGGCAGATTGACTCTTTGTTTGTTCGTTTGTTACTGTTAATATGTATTTTTTTTTTTTCATTTTCAAGCAAACGGCGGTAGTTAATTTTTTTTTCTTTTCTTTTTTTTTTTTACTACTTACGGGTTTTTACAAGGCCGGGCTGTGTTCCCACCCAACTTTAGGTCAAAAGAATGTTTTATTGTTTTTAAGTTTTTTTATTTTTATTCGAAGGTTATGTGATGCATTACAGTATCAGTATTATTGAAATTGTTGATGATTCACTGCAATAGCCATAACAAATCTTGGCTTAATTTGTTACGGTTTAAAAGTTCAAATGCGATTAAGCCGATCAAGTGTTGCCATACATATTTACTTCCAGCTTCTAATTTGGTTTTTGTTGCGAACTATTCGCTGGCGTTCGTGTCGTCACAGTGTGTATGTTTTTGTGTTTAGTTTTTAAATGGGTCCCACTGAAAAACAGCGTTGTGGCTTGCCACAACATTATGCTGAGTGGGGCCCAATTTATACTATTCGATATATTTTTTTAATTTGTAAATTTCCTGTCAAATGTATTTTTTTTTCTGTGTTTGTATCGAATATGTGTAAATAAACATCTCTCTCTCTCTCTCTCTCTCTCTAAACATCTTCACAAACTTTCACACTTATAATATTAGTAGGAAGGATGTACTTACAGATTTTGTAAAACATGCTCACGTGTGCACATCACACAGCGAGTGCTTTAATCGCCCGCGCCTAATAGTTCTTTATGAGAGGAATTCTTTGTGCTTGCGAGGGACGGGATAGCCGTGAAATGGCGGGTGTTTTACAAATGTGCGTGCAATTTCTTCATACTTCCGTTCGATACGTTTATGTAAGCTACTAGGAGTTCATCTATGTCTACTATAAATATAAATAAATAAATATCACGGGACAATTCTCATCAATTGACCTAGTCCCAAAGTAAGCTAAGCAAAGCTTGTGTTATGGGTACCTACGGATAAACATACTTATAACATACATACTTAAATACATATTAAACACCCAAGACCCGAGAACAAACATTCGTATTTTTCATACAAATATCTGCCCCGACACGGGAATCGAACCCGGCACCTCAAGCTTCGTAGTCAGGTTCTCTAACCACTAGGCCATCTGGTCGTCAAACTATGAATGTTATGATGTTTAACGTTTTTTATTTACCCAATAACCATAAGGTTGGTATTTACATATTTTCGACGCGATAGCTGTATAAATACTCGTTCAGATATTTAATGCTTTCGACTATACTTTTGCGCCGGGAATGATGCGGGTTATTTTATTAAGTTTTAATTTTTAGTCAGTATTCTTTATTATAATAATATCGTATTTCTTTTACATACTTGTATTGTTTTAATTAAGTAGTTTTAGATTCACTGTCCTTTTAATTCGTATTTATTTTTTGATTTCTTTATATCATCATCGTCTCGGAATGAGGGGGTTGGGCTTTATCTATACTCCATTTAATTTAGAATTATAAACCACAACAACATTATATTGCGGCTCGTGAACTGTAATCTCTTTACAATTTGTACTAGAGTAACAATCGACGACACGCAAATAAAGTGACATTAAAACAATTTTATTTTGCGGCTCCCAGACTATTGTACTGTACTATTTGCTACGTTATGAAATAGTTGACGAGCCGCAATGTAATGATGTTGTGGTTTTCAATTCTAAATAAATGAAGTATAGTTCCAACGCGAGCCCGGTGCAGATTGGGAACATCGCACACATTATTTAATTGCTTCTCAGGTGTACGCTGGTGTCCTCACGATGTTTGTCGTCACCGTATAGCTAGTGGTAAATTTCAAAAGTTCGCATATTAATTCCGAAAAAGTCTCTGTTTGAGGGGTTATACTTACTTACTTAGGTCAAACTACTAAGCGACCATGGTTTTTTCTTCGTATAGTGTGTGTAAATATATAAATATTATAAAATAAGTATTGATCTTTATGAGAAAAAAAGGTGTGGTAACCATTTACGTTTGTTCTATGGCCTATATCAAGCAAAGGATCGTGGGTTCGAGCCCGCCCCGAGGTGTCGACTAATATTTGTCAAGGACTTCCTTAATAAACTTTTTTCCATGATAAATACCTAATACTTTGGCTAAAAATAAACCGCTTTTTTTGTTTTTTACTATTCAAATTTTATTTGTGAGTTCCTGTAATTGGCTTTGTGTTGCTATGTCGATAACTTAAATTGTATATTAAGCTGTTGGTTCTCTTTAAATAAATAAATAAAATAAATTAATAAATAATTACCTACTTGCATGCCAAATTTGAAGTTTCTTACGGAGGGTCATACTGAATCGAACATAATATTGCATATCCCGTTTATTCCCTATCCCGTGGGAATTTTGAAAATCCCTTCTTAGCGGTAGCCTACGTCATAATTTTTCAAAAATCGATCAGTAACACCTTTGGCTTTTATATACGTATATACCGATATACTTAGACGTATGCAGCTCTAGATACGGGCGCCGGAACCTATGCGTACAGTCAAGGATTTTAGTTGTTAGGCCACTTGCCACTGTTCGTATTTTAGCCGTGTAATGCAAATCGGGTGAAGCCGCTTATACTCGTATATGCTGAATTTCATTACACGGCTAAAATAAGAACAGTGGCAAGTGGCTTAACAATTAAAATCCTTGGCTGTACCTACCTACCGCCTTGCGACGCCCCTGGTAGAGCGCCTCGACGCCCCGATGCACAGTTTGGCAACTCATAACTTAGGGTTTCTATTTTCTAAAAAACTTTCCTTGAAAGTTAAACTGTTACCTACTTTTTTACCTCCATGAACTGGCCAACAAATCTCACATTTCGATCTTCCCACCGCAATCACTGTGAGCCGTCCATATCCAATTTTATCCAATTTTTAATCAAGCTACCGCGACCGTGGACGGCGGGCAATATCTCAAATTATAGTGTTCGCAGATTATGCCGGGAGTTAGCTACGTGCCGGCTAGCGCGCCTACGCAGCGTATTTTGCTGCAGATCTTTCAAATAAATATCATAGTCTGATTGATCCAATTTAGTCTAGTTCTATACTAAACAAAGCTTATCCTATAAGTACTAAGCAGCGGGTAAACATACTTACCGTAGAATGTGACTATGTGGCGCTCAGCGGAACCCTGTCACAGGGAGCCTCTACTGTCCTTATCGAGATTGTTTTTAATAAGTGCGGCAAACGCTGACTGTGACAGGGTTCCGCGGAGGGTCGCGCACGAGCTTGTCGGACTATAAGTACATACATATACGGGAACAGATGACGCGGTATAAGTAGGCCTCCAATAAGATGAAGCGAGGGCCTGGTTAAGGTTGCAGGAACGCGCTAAATGATGATGTGTTATAAATATTTTTCGTTTTAGATTAAAAAAATTTGTTCTTAAATTATTTTTTATAGTATAATCCACTTAGTTTTAAGTGTTCTGTTTTCCTGTAATCTTAAATCAAAGCCTAGGAAATAATTTCCCTTTTTTACATAGCTCGTAATACATCATTATTCAAGGCGTTCCTGCAACCTTAAACATGTCGTCGCTTTATCTTGTTGGAGGCCTACTTACACCACTTCATCTGTTCCCGTATATGTAGTCAGATTCTTTAAACACAAGCTATAACGCCGTCCGAACTATACCTTTAATCAAACGCTCCGAGCTTACGCGCTATATAAAAAGTGGCAAATTATTTCCTAGGGTTTAAGGATACAGGAAAAGAGAATACTGAAAAACTAAATGGATTATACTATAAAAAATAAATTTAAGAACTAAAATGACACTGATCACCTCGGGACAAGATGCTCAAAAAGCTGGTGCTGGTGGTAAGTACTTATGCATTGCTCCTACCAACGTGTTATTTTACCAATGCGTTGGCTGAGGAACGGGGTCAGAGCAGGAGGCCGCCTATCTTTTTTAGGTCATGTGTGTTATTTTTTTTAATAAAAACGGCGGACAGTGATTTCATACTGGCCATTTCTACATTTCTACGTTTGTGGCGTTTTATACCCTGCCTTATATTTATTATAGCATTCTAAATCGTCAATATATTGGTCTTGCGATCTATGTATACTGATATACAAAGTATAAACTTAAATTTGTTTGTTGTCGATGAGCTCAACCACCACAACTGCTCGTACGTGTTAGTTTAATCTCTGGAACTACCAAATCGATTTTAATGATTCATTCACAAACAGAAAGCGATACTATCCTAGATTTTTATCCCAAATGCAAAGTTTCTGCGTAGACGAAGCTTCGCGCAACAGCTGGTAATCATTGACATTGAACTATTCGTTCTTAGCTGCGCAACGTGAGGGGCTCGTTTCAAAGCAGGACGCACTCCGGCGCAGGCGCGCTATCGCTACGATTTACATAGAGCGGCGTAAAATTACGCCGCATTTCACGCGTAATTCGAGCCGTTGCAACCGCAATAGGAAACAATGGCTTCACTTACGCTATTACCGTATTTACGCGCTGATTGAAATCTGAACTAAATGTGAATGCTTTACTATGTTGAAGGTGTTGTTATGACCTTTTGACTATGTTATGGGTTTCTCTGGGTTTTACTGTCTTATGTACTAAGGGGATGTACTGTAGATCAGCGTTGTCGTTGTGCTAAGTGGTGTAAGGAGACAATAGGAATATTGTATAGGAATGGGAACTTTAACCCACAGGCAACGCTGATAATTATACATCCCCTTTGCTACAGCGATTTACAGTACAGCTAGTTGTACATAGTTTTTTTAATTAGGGAGCGTGAATATAGTAGTATAATTTTAAACTAAAAGTTTTTCTGCTAGAATGTTGGGCGTGCTTGGCCGCTCTAAGCGATACTTCACTCCGAAGCAGCGGCTTCAGATATATAAAGCCCAGGTTCGGCCAAGGATGGAGTATTGCTCTCATCTCTGGGCTGGCGCACCCCAATATCAGCTGCTTTCACTTGATCATATACAGTGCAGGGCGTCCCGAGTCGTCGGCAACCCCTCACTCTCCGATAAACTCGATCCTCTTGCTCTCCGCAGAGACGTTAGCTCCCTTTGCGTGTTCTATAAGATCTACAACGGGGAATGCTCTGAGGAACTCTTTGACCTCATTCCAGCTGCGGGGTTCCATTACAGATCCACCCGTCGTAAGCGTTCATTTCATCGACATCATGTTGATGAATGGCAGTCTTCGACGGTGCGTTTTAAGCGGTCTTTTTTGCCACGAACTTGCAAAATCTGGAATGAGCTTCCCACTGGGGTCTTCCCATCGAGTTACGACCTGAGTGCCTTTAAGAGGCGAGTGTACAATTTTCTGCAGGGACGACAACGCACTGGTATCGCGTAAAGTGCTGTGAGTGTCTATGGACAGTGCTGGTGTTCATTTAACATCAGGTGACCCACTAGTTCGTTTGTCTGGCTTCACTATCATAAAAAAAAACTAAAACTTTGCAAGTCTCGTGGTTATCTTAGACTCAAAATAGGTACAGTTAGCTGTAACATAAAATAATCCCACGTGTGCGATCATGGTCGTAATAGAGATATTTTTCTCTGAAGCTCATTGTGCTTGTACAATCAAGCGCAAAAATATGTATCTATTCGAACTGCACAATAATGAGTAGGTATTTAGCACGACTTTATTATGTGGGAATAAGATCATATGATAATAAATAAATACTTTCGAAGTAAATAATAAATGGATTATTAAAGTAAATAAATAATTCTACAGGGCACATTATTGAATATTGATACCGCCATTTTAAAATTCATAGTTATTGAAATACCTTGAGAAACCACACCATACCTTGAAATACCTTATTTTTTAGAAATTTTTAATAATAAGACACTTGTTTAATTTTATTACAATGC
The DNA here is from genome assembly GCA_947563465.1 of Archips xylosteana. NCBI lineage: Eukaryota > Metazoa > Arthropoda > Insecta > Lepidoptera > Tortricidae > Archips > Archips xylosteana. The sequence continues at coordinate 7,852,175 of OX387363.1, forward strand.
CAAAAGAACAAAGTAAGGTTTTCCATGGTCTACGTATTTAAACCGCAATCGATTAGTTCAATTGTTTTGATATACTTTATTTACTTAATCAGTATACGAAATGTAATTATTAAAGCAGACATAAAAATTTATCTTAAAAAGTTTAAAAAAAAAACTTGAAAGCTGTATAGGATAGGCACTTAGTATTAAAAGTTAAAACCTTTAGACCTCAGAGTCGTGTATATATTAATGAATTCTAAATACCTACTTCGTCATAAATACTCATAATTAACTGGTTACAAGTTCTTTAAGCCGCTGTCTTCAAATAATAAATTTCCATTAAAAAAACTATGCAAAAATCAACGGTTTTTTTTTTTTTAAATTTACGCGATGATAGGACTAAGTCAAGGGGCTTAGACAACTTCATTATGCCAGTAACTACCATCATAATAAAATAATTCGTCGTCAATGTCGCGTGTAATGTTGGCAATGGAACCACGTGCGCGATTATGCACGCAAGTGACATTTAGTCACGTTGGAAACAAGTGTAGTTTACAAGTGGCCAGCATTTTATTTGTTTTTTTTTAAGAGAACGACAATTTGGCGCAAAAGAATTGATTTAGAAAACAAATAACAAACGTTAAAATTGATAATATGTACTGATCTAAATGAATTTCAAATTTTTATTTAGTATTGTATAAATTGACATAAGTGAGATTGCTTTTAGATTTTTATATTAAATGTGACCAGTAGCTATATTTGTGATTTTATTTTTTTTTATTTTTTTAAATTTTTATTTGCATGCATCAATATTGTGACAATTTAAAGCTACTATTATTGAGTAAGATTAACAATTATTATTATTAATCATGAAAATTTTCACATGCCGTGTAGGCCGAACATATGATAGCTCTAATGTGTTTTTGTAACATCTTTTATACCGTATGTTCTGTGAATAAACATTTCATTTCATTTCATTTCAAAGATATAATTAGTGTCATTTTGCATTCAAAACTTTTTAATGAAAAATTAAGTTAAATCAGATTTTGATAATTGTATGGTGTTAAAGTTGGAAATGAAATGAAGGCAAGCCATCTGTCAGTGGTAAACTAAAAGTAAACGTATTGTAATGGATTTTCGTTGGGAGTTTTTAAAATCAATGTTATGTAAACACTTATTTTGTAAATCAAAATTAAAAAAAAAAAACTGAAAACCTTTACAGAGGTGTTCAGTCAAACTTACCCAAATCAACTACCTGGAGAAGTATTTTGGATTAACTTACCAACACCATTTACTTAGGTAAGTACTCATTACGTTTAGAGTTCTATAAATTTTGTGTAGTCTCAAGTTTTAATTAACATTTTATTAGCTCTTGTTTTAAATAAGTTCTTCGCATAGGTTCTTATCATTTTCCAAAGATTTAACTTAAACTAACCTTATCCACGGCTTTTCTCCCGTGGACGAATGAGAAACTGGCTAGCTTTATCCCGTGAGAATTTCGAAAAAAAAACTCAAGTTCCTTAAGAAATATGTCTGGCAAACTTCATGTCTCTGCCAGTCAGGGGATCCTGCCTTTCTACCGAAAATATTTTTGATCAACTAATTCATTTACCATCTGTTTTTTTTTCTGAAACAGTAAACTATTCAGGATAAGTATATGTCAGAAGTTTCTTATAGAACCCTATAGGTTAGGTTAAGTAAGTTTTATAGGTAAAAATCCTGAAGCACTTACAGTTTCAGGAAAAATAAACAGCAGAGAAGTGAATAAGTTGGCAAAAATATTTTCAAGGCAGAGAACCGTCAGTCAGATGCATAGGTAAGTCACGCAAAATAATAACCATTTAACTACGAAAGCAAAGGTGTAAACAGCAACTCAGGCCTCAAAACAGAAAACTTATTAACTTTATCTAAAAAACTTAATTGCTTGAGTTTCGTGGAGGATGCTCCTGCGCCGCCCACCGCTTCCTGCGAATAACTTCCGGTGATGGCTATCGTTAAATTGCCGCATTATACGTTATTATTATTTATTTTAGAGTATTAAGCCAAACGGAGGCGTCAACGTACTCATTCCTAACTCATATACAAATAATCTTTCACTTTCGACGAGTTGGAGAGGCAGCGTACTGTCGAAGAAACTGAATCGGGTACCAGTGTGTGGTACCTTTCTATTGCATATGTCACGTTAACCTCCCTTAAATCAGTCAACAAAATTAATGTGAAAGTGATGGGGAAAAGGTTTTACTTTAGTATATGTTATTCATTTTCTCAATTTTTTTTCATTTTCTGTCTTGGTCCTCATAAATACCTTTTTGAACACGACTATATAGTCAACGGCGTACCTAAGTGTTTTTTGAGATATCTGTGTATGCAGAGTCAAAACTAATGTATTTCTCGATCACGTCGCAATGCAGGCAAACAATGATATTGTAACACTCTGACCCCTTTTTCCTACTCTCTCTCTATTAAGTTTCTGTAATTTTATGTGACAGATGCTGTGATACCATCTCTGTTTAATTCAACATTTCAAATAGAGACAGCATCATAATGTAGATATCTGCCACATTTATCAGAAAGTGGAGAAGGTGAAACAGGCTCTGAATTTCTTATTCTCAAAAAGTTAAGAATCTGTTGGCTTTTTTCGTACCTAGTAAGAGGAAATGTCAAAGTAACAGATACTTAGATAGAGAAAAACCAATCTATGAATTTTATTTGCATAACTTTAACTTTAGTGTGACTTCATAATTATAACGATATGCTTGACGCATGCTGCTTTCGGCAGAGGGATATGCAGTTGACTTCTCCCGTTGGTTTAATGCTTCAAGCTAATTACACAACCTGCATGGTTAAGCTTCATTTGGCATTTGATTATTACGATTATTTGCCTGTAATACGAGTAATCATATAAGCCAATAAAAATGGTTTTAAACGATGAACTTAATGGTTGTTCGGGTAAAACGTTTACTGCGGTGGGTCAACTTGTTGGTCGTGTCAAAAATTTAGTAGGTACCTATACCTATAACATAAATGAAATATTATTAATAGTTACCGGCTTCATCTGGGCATCTTTTATCGCTATTACCGCGGGAACTATACAATTTTCCGGGGTAAAAAATTTCCTATATGTTAATCCATGTTATGGACTATCTGTAGGTACGCCGAATTTCATCAGTCCATCAAACTGTCTTAGTATGAGAGAGTATCAAACATCCATCCAAACTTTCGCGTTCATAATACGAGTAGGTAGAAAGATTAAATGAGTTTCAACAAATTCTTAGAGAAGAACTAAATTACTTAGTCTATAAAAAGGCGGGACCCGCCAGCCAAGGGCATAAGTTCGTAGGACGCTCGCCGCATTTTCTTTCTGTACTGCGAGACTCAGCCTTAGGGCGAAGTAAGACCCTGCTCTGGCCTTATAGTTCGATCTTCGATTTTCGAAGTTCGTATCGTGCTGCTGTTCACGCTAATTGTACAAAACAGAAGAGTAAAAGAGATGGCACGATAAGAACCTGGAATTTGAAATTTTGTAGTAGCCCCCCAGGCAGAGACACCAACGAACTTGTTTGACACTTGTTTGTTGAATTATTTTGTGTTGGGCGACCACGGTCCAAAAGTTTCGACCGCAGTGCCACAAACGCATAATTGTTTTACAAAGAAGCGTATTTACGGCACTGGTTGGTTTGAGCGTCGTCTGCGAATGTTCCAGGCTTCCGAACAGAGCTATTGACATAGGACAGGGCCAGCACTATATTATTAATTAGCCTTGACCTGTGGCTTCGCATTTCCCAAAAAATCCAGTGGGAATTACCAAAAATTACATCGTACTCTTCATTAATGTTGCATAAAAAATAACTATGCCACATACCTCCCGAATAATACCTCTGATGAATTCGCCCGTGGAAATAACGGAACGGTTTTATACCTAAAATGTCCAGCTAAATAGGTACAAAACAGGCATACAAATATTCAAAACATAAACTTAAAATTTGACAGTGGACATCAAATTCCGGGATTTTCCAAAAATTCCATTAAATCTGTTAATTAAATTGTTCTAGATACATTAATGGTTGCGGTTACGATTACGATTTTGGTATTTTACCCCGATTCCATGGAAATATCGGGATAAAAAAACCTATTTAAAGCACTTTTTTGATGGAGTTTACATTTGTTGCAGTCCTACTATTGGTATACATATTGCAAAACTTATTAGACATACATGATCTTTTAATAACCGGTTTCAAAAAGAAGGAGCATCTATTTTCGTCTGTACTTATTTTTCATACAAAATTCAAAAATTTTGGTCTGATTTACAAAATGTTTTCGGCAGATTATATTTTCGAGCTGAATTTATCAAAATAGGTGCAGAAAATATTATTTAAATCACATTTATATTCTGCTAATGTTTCGAAAGAGACGCGAAATAACATATTGAAAACTTCGTTTTAAAATTCGTAAGTATGCCATGTGTTCCACAGAATAGCCCGCCAGGGGGTCCATTCAGCGCTCAGAGATAACTGTAGCGAACACTAGATCACGAGGGGGCCTAATAGGACCCCGCGGTTTTTAAATTTGTCGAAAGTTGAGGAGAGGTGTTTTGAAGAGTTGGACAGCAGTTGTGTACTTATCGCATATTTTTTGTAACTGGATCAATAAATAAATATTCAGGTATTTTACCTCTTCAATAAACGTGTGTAAGTAATTTCAATTTCATTGACGTAAAAATGTAACTTTATTTGCTAGGTAGGTATCCGATATTTTTCTAGAAAGTTAAACAACCCAGCAATGTATAGAAAACACACAGCAAAACAAAAACTAAACGCCTCACGACTGACATAGGCGACTATATCGCGATGTTAATATTAATTGCCTTAAATATATAGGCAAAGGTTTAAAACTATACAGCCAATTTATATCTTCATTCTATTCAAAGTCTGACTCTTAGGACAAATAAAAATACAAATACAAATAATTTATTTGTCAAACATAGGTTAAATAGATGGTACAATGATCATAGACTTGTATCACTATGCTGCGCCCAAGGGCTTTTAGGACTTTAGAATCTTCGTTTTAATTTATTATTGCTGTCACAGGCAACATCCGGTACCTAAACTCAATTGAAATTGCAAACAATGTAAACAAACCTTGTATTTAAAATGTCTTTAATTTCCATTTTCCCTCATCAAATACTGCTAAATCCGTGTGTTATTTAATCAATACTTACCACAACACTATCCTAAACCATTAAAACAAATAAACAAGTGCTAGAATATGGATATTTCATTAAATGGTTTATTTACATTGTTCGCAGTTTCACAGCGATTTTATACATGTTACTGTCTGTAATTTATGTAAGTATTGAATGAATATTAAATACAATAATATGAAAAAATACTCAACGACCTTACCTACTTAGCTTACCTACTTAGGTAGTAAACATGGTTTTAATTTAATATTAAAATTTTTAACACAAGTATTTTTCGCAGAAATACAATATCAAACGCAAGCTAAATACATACGTAAAAGTACAAAGTAGGTATGTTTGATTTGTAGCTCTACTTTACTACATTTAGTGTATTAGTATAGTAGAATATAGTAAAGGAAGAATTTTAAGAAAACAGGGACTGTTTTAGAGCACCGTATCCGTACCCTATTCTACTGATTAAATGCAAACTATTATATAGAAAAGGCATTACATTAAGGGTACTAATTTAGAGCCTAGACCTATCTACGATTTTTTTTATTCAGCCTGTCGTAGTGACCCACAGCTAGGCAAAAGCCTCCCCTATTGACCTCCACAATTCTCGGTCTGGCGCAATGTCAGGTCAGTCCTTTGCGTACACGACCAAATCGTTCCGCCATCTCCTCATCTGCCTCGTCGTCGCTTGCCGTTCTCCGGCACCCACCAAATGACTGTAGTTAATTGTTTTTTCAAAATACTAAAATGTTTTCTTTTTAATGGAAGACTAATTTAATCAATTTCAGCCCCAACCACCGAAGGCTAGATAACCTATTAACCGTATAGGTAGCAGGGATAGTGGCAGGGATGGTAACAGGTAGGTAGGATGGTTATAATCTGTAATCGTTCGACAAACCACTGCAAGGGCGAGGGCGGGTGCCCGCTCAACCCTGAAATGAGTTCGCAGAGAGACTTGGTGCCAGTGGGAGCGGTTAATATGAATGGGTACGTACCAAATCACATAAAGTTTAAAAAGAATAATGGACTAAATACATAATGGTAATTTGACATAATGCAATTTTCCTGGAAATTCTGAACATTACAGGATTCTTATGAAATAAAATGTACCTATAGATTAATAGTTACGTCGAAAATGTAATTCTGTCAAATGACCATTATGTATTTCGTTCATTATTATTTTAAATATTGTGTATTTTGATACGTTTACAATGTGAATAGACCAAAACCAAGGATTATACATAATTATCTTAAAAACAGGTCTGTGAAGGACCAAACCCCACCCTGTCGTGGCGATATTTTTAATTCTGAAGGACCTGTACTTGTGCCTATTCATCTTAGTTAAATGAAAACTAATAATGTAGTAAAAGAAATATAAATGTACTGAAACAATTACTTTGCTCACCCGCGCAAACCGCACGTTTTGTCGCGGGTGAGCAAAGTAATTTTATTGTGTCAGTTCATTAATATGGACCTCCGCAAAGTAACGTCTGATTCAATAAATTAAAAAAATATATAATTTGATGGCAAATGGGAAATTAGATATTCTTTTCTCATATTAGATATGTGAAGTATGCCACGAAGACAAGGTATTTTTTATTTTTTAATAAAGTTAGCCTTATAAACAGATATGTTTTCACAGTAGGTGGTGACAGTTTGACCTAGACCTCGATTTTCAAAGCCACGCCATGACAGATAATGATTTTGATGCGGTTTGCATTGCAGTTTCAGAGTTAATGAATGGGTCATAAACAGAGCAAGAAAAAAAGTTTTCTCTCCTGTGGATATAAAATTAGTTCCGAGCGCTCCGAGTCAGCAAACTTAAGATTTATTTAAATCGGCTGAAAGTCGGCCAGGCGTCCCTCACGCCGATGTAGACTTGACTAAAAATAATGGCTATACATAGACCCTTAACTTTTGCCATGTCCACAGGAGAAAAACGAACAAAAAGATGTGTATGACCCAAATGTCTCCCAATTATAAGTAAAATTTCCGGAAACAGCTACACCTATACAAAAAGAGTATAAAATAAAATATCATCTTTAAAATGGTTCAAGGTTTAGACCTACATTATTTCTAAAAATATGGCGAGCTTAGGTAGTCGCTTACAAAATATGTCTAAAAACTAAAAATATGTCTAATACCACCTAAAATATACACACCCGCGCACAGTGGCGCCCCGCGTCATACCCCAAGCCCTAAGGACGACCCTGTTTAAATTTGGATAGGCTTTGACGTGTTCGCGGCACTCGCCCCCTCCGGGCCCGCTGATCTAGGATGTCACGTGTCGTGGGACGTCACGTCGTTATAACGGTGACCTATTTGGTCACGGTTCAGACGGTGCCGCTGGTTGTTCATAGAGCGGTAGAATATAACAGTTTTTTAAAAAGTTTTTATATTTTTTGAACGTGCGATGTTCACCAACGAGATGGACCAATTTTTTTTGACTTTGGTTAGAAAAAAAAATGTATTATTTTTATATTTTTTTCTTACAGATTAGGCCAATTTAAGAAACTAATTTGAATATTTTAAAATTTGGTCGCGTATTTTTTTTTAAATTTAATTTGTTAAATACTGGATATGATTGACCGGATATACGTCATCCAGTAGCTCGAAACTCTTGATTTCCTTTGCCCATCTGCTTAGAAAATACTGTTATCTGTCATTCGTACGTCGTCATGTCGTCAATAAGTTTCTAACCTTCTGGTTCTGAAAGTCTATTTTCCACGATAATTTTTGAAAAAATGCTTACCAGTGGAAACTCCGGTGAAAAATTTGTCAAGGCTGGCACGCTCAATCTACCCAAAATGCGAAATAGGTCCATTTACATACATCAATATTATGATCTTCGCAGCAGCACAAGAGATATATCCTAAAATATTCGACATTTGCAAGACGACAGCACTAGTTCTCACGTAGATCTTTCCCTAACACGGACGAATATTTTGCCGGGGCTATTCATGGAGTCATTAGAACAAATAAAACACTTTCTATAGTCCATTTTTTAGTTTCAAAAATGAAAATAGCCTTTTTGTTTTGTTTCCTATCCTATTGACATCAGTTAAATTTAAATGACATTTTGACAGACATTGACATTTTTTTTTAAGTGAAGCGTGAGAGCAAATGTAAAAGAAAAATGCCTTTGAACCTTTGATGACGTTATTTGAAGATCAAATGAAAGACATCAGTTTTTTTTGGAATATCTCCGCTATTAGCTGTTTATTTTTAAGTCCGACTACAGAAAACGGTTGTATAACATTATTCCTCAATGATAAAAATATAAAAAAAATACAAAAAAATATTTAACCAAAGGGAATTAAGCATTTGATAAAACACACGGTGGATGGAAACCGCTTCCAATCGTAATGATTGGTTATCAAGGAGGCCTACATCCAGCAATAGGCGTCCTATGACTGAAATGATGATTTTTTTTTTGCGGTGGATTAACTGGCCGAAATATGTCCGTCAAATGAATCCAGAAATTGGGGTAATGTTGCCACGGTCTATAGTGATAGATCTCGGGATGACCTTAGTTAGGTGAGAGAGGAGGAAGACAGGAGAGGCCTTTGCCTAGCAGAGGGACACCAAAGCAGGCTAATTAAAAAAAAGATTAACATATATTCGAATCGATTCGATTGTTATTGCATTGTCATCTAAACTACAATAACCGTACTAACTTTCAAATCGATACCATTAACTGTTGAAGAGTTCTCTCCAGAGATGATTCTGGCCAGACCACCAACCAGAATTTCACTACCAGATTATAAAATTGTCACCAAATTTACACAAGTATCCCAGGTTTCAACTCAAATCGGATGGGTGTCCCAGAGGAAGTGGTCGAAAAGTGGTTTGCAAATTTTGAAATCACAATACGCACTAAAGTCGAGTTTAGACGGACAAGTAAAATTCGTTGTGTTACATTGCGCGGCCGTAAAGCGACTTAGTTTGAAGTGGTCAATCGAGCGCCGCAATGTATTGCAACTTGCACGAGGTCTAAACTGAGCTTTACTTACAAACAAAGCTTGTTATATGTGTGTGAGACGCTTTCCAGAGATACACAGTTACTTAAACGTCATAACAGCAATCAAGCTTACTAATCGCTGATCCTTTAAAAAAAATCGGAAATTATCCTCACACTATCCCTATGGCCGACGGCAAAAAACGGCTGATAATAGTAAGACTATTTTATCGGTTTTTATCGGTTACCGATTATTTTAATCGGGCTCGACCGGGTGTCCGTCTGTCGGTAATGGTCGTAATCGGTCGCTAATCGGTGCACAATTTACAAAATTGTCGATCCGTGTCGACGACCGATCCGACCATCACCGATACTTCGTCGATACATTAGTGCTGCGGTCCATGTTGTCGATGGTTTCTTTTTGCATGCTCAAATTATTGAGTTGTAAACTATGTTGGAGATAAGCGTGTTTTTGAAGATATACTTCATACATTAACGCATTTGCTACACAAACCAACAGCTGTAAAAGTCTTTATTTATGAGTCTTAAGTAATCGTAAGAGGGCAAAAAAATATAGAGAGGAAATGTTTTCTTTTTAATGTTAGCGTAGTATCTGAGACCGTGCTGCATATTTCTGTGGTAAAATGTTTTAGCTTCCGTTTAGTTAAAATTAAAATTAAATTGAAAATATATCTGCCGTCTAGCAGCTGCGCGATAGAGCTATCGACGTTTTAACCGCATTATTTGTAAAATTATAGGAAAAAACTTGTAAAATTGGCAGCAAACCGCCGTCTAACCCCTGCATCGATCAATCGATCGTGTGCCACGTAATTGCGCGCGCGGTCCGAACCAGCTCCATTATGTCATTATACTCTACCGACCGAAACAATAGATTTTACAACCAAACTAAAATCTACTCTACCGCTGTTTTCACAAAATCCCATAAAGCCTACACAGTTATTGAAGGTTAGGACCATTAAATATCAAAAAAAGTGAATAATTGTTCAATTGGAAGCCTTGCTGGTAGGAAATTTGAGTTCAAAATTGGTTGTGATTAGGATAAATGATTATCCGGAAGAATAAATTTAGTAGTGATCAACCTGCGGTTGTGCAGATGTGACGTCAGAACAGTGCGTGACATCGCGTATAAGTTTAGGTATACTTTTGAAGAACAAATAGACAAATATCAATAGAATACTATAACGAAGAGAGACGCGTACTTGCAGCCGCGAACTGGACGCCATGCGGGAAGCGTCGCGTCGAGCATTTTTTTATGTTCATTGCGTGTTGGTAACCAAAGTGCGGTGAGCGTCTCAGCCGCGCAATGAACAAAGATAGCGCTCGTCGCTCCGCTGCCCGCTCCGCTGTCCGCTGCCGTCCAATCCACGGTCTAGGGAATGAAATGTCAAAATACTTTTTGTATTCAAAATTATTTCTCTCAAAGAAGAAGAAACTATTAGTAGTAGTTAATGGTGTGAATTATTCAATAAATAAAAAAATAACAAAGCTAGGTGGCGTTTTATAAACACTATCGGCCCGTTTTGGACTACGCACGAATAGCAGCGAGATAAGCGTTTTCTCTGTTTAGCTGTGCCAGGTAGGTTATGTGTAATGAACAAAGTAAACGCTTGTCGCGCCGCCGGTCGTGCATCGTCGTGGCTTGGTTGTAAGAGTCCTGAAGTCCAGATGACCGCAAACTCGAACGTGATGTCACCCCACAATTTTATGGGGTATGAACTTGTCTGGCTCTCGTGCGGCTGACCGCAGCACTGCTTTGAGCGCGCCGCGAAAATATTATGGGAAGCCATCCGGTTGACAATAAAACCTCTTTTTTGAAATTGGCAGTTAGTTGGAATAAGCTGCCAGTACTTGTAATTATGTTCTGAATGTGCAAGTCATTATGCAAACGGTGCAATATTGTGCTACGTAGGTATAGTAGGTATCTGCTACCAATGCAAAGTAGCAAATTGATGAAAAAGAAATCCAATAAAACCGGCCAAGTGCGAGTCGGACTCGCGCACGAAGGGTTCCGTGCCATTATCTATAAAAACGACAAAAAAAAACATATTATTGTATGGGAGCCCCCCTCAAATATATGTTTAATTTTAATTTAATTATTTATTTTTAAAGTGAATACCTATATAACTAAATGTTCTGTGAATATTTCAAGCGTCTATCTGTTGCCCTTATCAATATCGAGTAAAAACGAGCTAAAAAATCACGTTTGTTGTATGGGAGCCCCCTTAAATATTTATTTTATTCTGGTTTTTAGTATTTGTTGTTATATCGGCAACAAAAATACATCATCTGTGAAAATTTCAACTGTCTAGCTATCACGGTTCGTGAGATACAGCCTGGTGACAGACAGGCAGACGGACAGCGGAGCCTCAGTAATAGGGTCCCGTTTTTATCCTTTAGGTACGGAACCCTAAAAATTACATACAAAAGTGTTGACATATTCAAAGCGTTTACGTCAAAATATGACAGTATAAAATAGACAAAGGTTAACGTGGTAGGGCATTCGATCTCCCGCCAAATATTCTAGAGTTGTGGATTCTAATCCTCAGCCATTGCGTTAGTTTTTTATCGAAACAAATATCTTGAACGCGTTGTTATTTAAGTCTCAAAATTGAACATAGCTACGGCTACGGCTATTATATTTCAGTTTTTTTTTTATAATTTTTGTACGAAATTGAATTAAACGATAACAAGAGACATTTTTATAAAGGAAAATGTCACGTTTAAATAAAATTTTCTGTCTAGGGGCCTCTGTACCCGGCCAAAGAACGAATTTAGATTGAAGGCTAAGATATCTGATGTTTCGTTTTGTATAGATATAGTCGGGGTAAGAGTAGATTCGTCACTTTTCGAAATGTCAACGAGTTAAGGTCGAAAAGTGGCGGACCTTTTTTTACTCCGACTATACACTACACTGGGTAAGGTACTTATAACTTATAATAGTTTATAAGATGCTGTTTTTTGCCAGTACGTATAAAAGTGTATTGGAGTCAATTCAGTATGTAAAGTCAAATTCAAGTTCGAAGGTTCATATTTTTCTTAAAAATAAAAAAAACAATGAAGTACGGTCATCCAAGAAAGTGGTACAGTTTTTACAAAAGTTTTTGTGACATCTACATATCGCTCAGGTTGAGTTTTCTAACTAAGTGAAGTCATTAGTCACTGTCATCATATTATTGCAGGGAAAATCGACCTAGTTGTATCATGACGTGCAAATAAACTTCAACCGTACGGTGGTAGACCATATTTTTGGCTAACTGTACGTGTACCTACCATACGTTAGAAGTGCTTACAATTCCACGTAATTGACACGTTTTATATGAAAAATTTAACAATTATGTCGCACTTGTAATTTTTGTGGTACAGGGAGTGTGTAACAGGGTTTATTTTAATAACGTACCTGTCTGTTAGTTTTGAACACCTAAGAGTAATAAATGCTCTTTGCATTTAAACATCATTATGGGGAACAGAAATACAACCGGCAGTCATCCTTGTCAATCTAGGAATGTCAATTACTGTAGAAGGCATAGAGTAGAAAATGCCTATAAATAACGAGTATTCTTTAATGTCTCGGGGAGGTGAAGTAAGAACCATTAAACATAACGCACTTGAACGAAATCGTCGGTACAACACTAGATAAAGTTATGCACAAATCGAAATGTTTTACAACTATTTCAGGTGAAGTTTTGGATCCCAAATAGACACTATGTTAGAGTGACATTATGAACGTGACATACTTAAATAGTCAGTAAGTTTTGCGTCTGCCAGCGCGGTAAATTTGGAGGTGTGAAAAAGTAAACTTGTAAGTGCATTTAAACATTACAACGTCATCAACGTTCAGATATTAGTGTTGGGCCTGGAAGATTGGTTGAGCCAAAGTATTACTTTAATCTGTCATGTACAACCATGTTTTGAATAAAAATGCTTATTTTAAGTAGGTATCAATCAAGCAATTTGATTCCTACGCCACCGTGTAGCACCATATTGTACTAAATTATTTTATTTGTCTATAACAATACTTATTGAATGATGTTAAATATCACAATGACAAGGTTCTATGGTGGCTTAGGAATAAAATTGGTTGACTGTACGTTTTTCTTATCTGAAAAATTAGGAATTTGGAACGTGAGAAGTTTAAAATAAGACGAAAAACTTCCCCAATGTCGTTATGCTGTGGAACATTCCGGAGTGGACAGCCATCGCCTCTTTTGAAGAGCTGTTCCAGAAGGCTACCAATAGAGAGGACTTCAAGAAGCTGACGGCCAGTCTTCAGGATGGCAAAGCCACTAGAAGAATACATGTTATCATTATAACCATTTTCCAAATATCATTATAACCATTATGCAAATATCCAATAAACTACAAGAGAGATTTTACGGGGGGGCTGTGCGAATTATGCTTACCTATGTATATTTTACGAGGGGGCTGTGCGAATTATGCTTACCTATGTATATTTTACGGGGGGGCTGTGCGAATTATGCTTACCTATGTATATTTTACGAGGGGGCTGTGCGAATTATGCTTACCTATGTATATTTTACGAGGGGGCTGTGCGAATTATGCTTACCTATGTATATTTTACGGGGGGGCTGTGGGAATTATGCTTACCTATGTATATTTTACGAGGGGGCTGTGCGAATTATGCTTACCTATGTATATTTTACGAGGGGGCTGTGCGAATTATGCTTACCTATGTATATTTTACGGGGGGGCTGTGCGAATTATGCTTACCTATGTATATTTTACGGGGGGGCTGTGCGAATTATGCTTACCTATGTATATTTTACGGGGAGGCTGTGCGAATTATGCTTACCTATGTATATTTTTTTACATGAAACTGACCCGTGTTTGGTCACTACTCACTTGATGAAATGTGCAGATGAGGTCAAAGGTACATCTCACTGGTTCAGTAATATCCTACTCATGATGATGGTAATTTTTGGCTTTGAGTTCAGTTTGAGCTTTGCTGACTGTTCTGGCTTGGTTCCGAGTAGCCCTTGAGCACCGTCTAGCCCTCCGATAACTACGCCACTGTAGGCAGATTTTTCAATCCCGAGATAAAAGTATCTGTTAGTTAAAACTATCGCTTTCTTTTTCTTAAGTCATAGGAAAAAAGGACAGAGCTTACATTTATCTGACAGATACTTTTATCTGGGGAATGAAAAATCAGCCCTGTATGGAATATTCTGGATCTATTTCAAGACACCCCGTATAATTGATAATTACTTAAATTGCAATGTAGCATAGTGTGAAACAGTATTTAAGGTGGCCAGCGGTACGGAATTCTTCGTATATCAGCAAATCGTATAGCAGTGGAATGAAAGGGTTAGCCACTTTTCGATCTTAACTCATAGAGTCGAAAAGTGATGAACCTTTTCATTCCGCGACTGTACTTGAGTGCAATTTAAATAATTCTTACATAGAACGAGGCACCCAAAAGTATTCCAACGGTATCTCCAACATCCATACAACTCACTGGACAAGATTGTATGCAGCAAGAGACCCAAAAGTATAAAACGAATCATAAAAGTAGACTAAGCAAAAGCAACTGAATAAAATGGTTAGCTAAATAAATTACAATCATTCTTCAAATTTTTGTATTCTCATGTAGTTTTGATATATGTAACTTGTAAATTAAAATTTTTTGGACGCTTCCTTGTAGCTCAAACGTAATTAATAAAAAAACAGTCATCGTGTTTCCAATTCTCTAGAATATCTCTTCTTTCTAATATATAAGTATAAAAATCTCGTGTCACGGTGTTTCTTATCGAACTCCACCGAAACGGCTTTGTTTTTTTTTTCTATATATATGGTAGGTCTGAGAATAGGTCGTAGGCTATTTTTTATACCCCTATTCTTCGTAGACGGAGTCGCGGGCATCAGCTTATATATTATAATAAAAACATAAAATATTATTGTTTCATTTCCATACTCCATAATATTGAAAGAAAAATTGCCAAAAATATTTATGCCTCGTCTCAAATCCTAACTTTAACAAAGTACTTGGGTAACTTAAGTATTCCTTACTGATCCAGGAGCCCGATTTTCGATAACGCATTCGTGAAAATTCCACTCGAAAATGATGAAAAATTGTGCTGAGTTTGAACTACGAATAGAACACTAGGTATACGAGTACCTAGAGTAGTTGAAACTTACAGTTTTAATTGATTTTGTCAACTAATTAATTTTTTATGTATGTTATACTTTTGTATACTTACTCCATTTAATTTAGAATTATAAACCACAAATAATCTCTTTACAATTTGTACTAGAGTAACAACTGACGACACGCAAATAAAGTGACATTAAAACAATTTTATTTTGCGGCTCCCAGACTATTATACTGTACTATTTGCTAGGTAAGAAATAGTTGACAAGCTGCAATATAATGATGTTGTGGTTTTCAATTCTAAATTAAATGAAGTATAAAAATAGGTTTTTTTGGTTTAACAATGTTTTTGACTAAAAGTAGGCGTAGGCACTCATATCTTTGTACGAGTACGCATAAAAACATGGAATCTAACAGTACTTTAGGCATTACACAGAACTTGTCCAGTTCTCGCTTCAAAATACTTAAATATTAAACCTCAATAAATGCTAGGGTAAAAGTCTCGTAAGTTGACATGTAATCATGACAAATGGGCTATAAAAAAAGTTGGCGCTAAATGAAACGCGAAATGGTTCTCTTGAAGCACAGCTTGTCAGGCAGACAGGCTAATTGCTGCTCCAAGAAGGTCATTAGGAACTAAGACTGACTTTTATTCGTCTCGCGGACGTCAACCCGTCAAGTAATGGGACTATACCATGTGTATTTACCCTAGAAGGTATTTTAATGATTTTTGACTTTTGCGTTATAGAATATAGTCGTGGGAATACGGTGTAATAATGATGATGTGTTTTCGAAACTGAAACTTGTCTAAAAAAAAACATTTATATTCAACAAACCGATAGTGACTGTGACAGAAGCGTGAAGGCTCTATATCAAAATCCCTAATGATTATTTGTCCTAATAATGTTTGTCCTAATGATCGTTTGTCCTAACTCTTTTTATTTAAAATCTATTAATTGTTCTGGATTTTTATAAAACAAACCTAACCTAACCTATAGAGTTCTAGAGGATAATCACAAAAAAGTTCCTGAAAAATTCACGGTTTCCGAGAAAAAAAGTGTTAGGACAAACGATCATTAGGACAAACATTACATTAGGACAAACGATGTTAGGGATTTAGAATGAGACTCCATCGACGTCACTTGAAAAAAAATAGGCAACTCGGTGGGAATCAAGTTGTTATTAGGGCGCCATAAGGTATTTATTATTAATAATTTTCTTCCTTATTTCAATAAACCAACAAATAGTTCAACTTACTTCCATGTAAAAAACTACAAATAAAAATAACTCAATCCGAAGCAGGGCGATCAGAACCCTTTACCAACTATGAACAAGCTCCAGAAATTTCACACACTTTTTTTCCATGTAACCTTTTTCTATAAACAATAATGACTTCCGAACCTCGAAAAGGAACAAAAGCAGAGTTAATCCGAGCTAAAAACTAATCAAGCCTATCTGAAAATGAACTAACAAAAGACTAAAAAACAAATGAATGGGCGGCGTGCGCGCACCTTACCATAAATCATCGGAGGAGCCGAAGAACCGAACCTGTGTTCCCGAGATTTTAATAAACATGAGGCAATGTCGGTGTATTCATTCATGAATTCTTTTTTTGTTATTTTAATTACGAGGTCGTGTGAACGGGTTGTTTCAGCGATCGGTGTGGTTTCGGTTATGGCTGGTTGCTTCTACTTCTGCTTCTTGCAGAGCAACTTAGGTATCAGAGATGGAGTCGTTGTCTTCCTTAGTTTAAGCCTAGAGCGACACTTGTAGCAGGCCCATTGGTGAATTGTACGCTGTTGAAATAATTGTAAAATGATCATTTTTATTTTTAGAAAGGACTTTCTAAAAATAAAAATGATGAAAAAAATATTTATTTAAATATTTATTTATGTAAAAATATTTCTTTTGACCCAAATTAAGTCTTGCCAAAACTGTAAAATATTGATGCAGAGAAGTTTTAACTAATTTTAATTATGTATTTGGATTATTTGGTTTTGAAAGTTGTGGTTGTGGAAGTTGGGACAATTTCGTAATAATTTGACCAATGTTTCTTTTACTACGATTTTGTTGTAACTCTTGTAATAAATATTTTCACCAATAAAGATTTTCTTTTTTTTCTTTATTTTTCACTAAAGAGAAGTACGCATGCAAAAACGTTTTCTCAATCTAACTTTCAATCTAGAATTGTTTGTCAGGACGTTTTCCGCTATGCAAATATATTTTTTTGATGCGATTGAAATTACAAAAGCACTAAAGTCCAGAAATTTATGAAACTAACCATTAAGACATTCTTTATAATCAAGAATTGCTCAAGCCTTTGTAGTACAAGTACTTTGTATAACGAAAGTGAAAACAAGACTGCAACCTACTACACTTTGCGTCATATTGAATCCGTTCTCTTCGATTTCAATTTAATCCTAAATAGTCACGTTCCTGAATATTACCTTTAATTTATGTCCGTACATTATATGGCCAGTACCAGTTTAAAAAAAAGCAAGAATGTCTATGGTGCGGTAGGCGGCGCCTGCGCAGCTAATTATAGGGTGCGCGTACGGCTCCTTGCCGCTCGACTCTATGGTTATCGCACATCTATATCTCAGGCTTAGTAATTTTAAGGCTACGGGTAAAAGTAGCGGGGTATGGATACACTGATAAAGGTAAAAGGTTTTACTCAGGTACAATCAGTAGCAAAAATAGATGAGTTGTTTCGGTGCTCAAAATGGTATACCTACTTACAGCCATGTCTACCCACCACCCAAATATTTATGGTGTTGGTAGTAGAGTGGTATTGTAAACTTGAGCTCCTTCAGCTCTTACTACTCTTACTGGCTGTATTCAGGCATTTTTTTCATTATGCTCGTATTTTTTCTTTTGAATAATAAGAAAAGTTTTAAACCCTTTTTACCCGACTGCAAGGACATTTTATGTTTTTTATGTCAGTATTTTTCTAACAAATCTAGAAGCTTACTTTTAGTACAGCTGAATAATTAAACCTTATTGTGCTTAGTAATAGAGACATAATCGATAGGAAAACCTGCTTAAGTGACAATACTTCGATCTGGCTGTATAAAATTCTCTTCAAACTGCTAACTTTGACTAAGAAATTGCACAGAGAGTCTTGAATACTCACAGAAGCTACAACAGAAAATCAAACCTCCATTGGCAGTTGATAACATTGTAAATGATTGCCAAATGGTCTAGCAATCTATTGGACGCGGAATAAAATTATACTGCAACAGCATACCGAAAAATTCCAAACAAAGTAGACAAATTATAATAATATATTGAAGAAGATAGGTTGTATGTACATAAATTAGATTTTTAGCTGCTTTAAAATAAATAAATAGCAGATTGAGCTGGGATAGAAGTAACATCATAACTAGAAATTGCTACGCAACATCTGTAAAGAATCGAAGACAGTTCTTAAAAAGTAAGTACTTACAATCGTCAAAAACCTTGCCTTGACACCTTAGAGGCCCATTTTGGTGGCAATAAAATTGGTGGTAATGATTTTTGTGTAATTTTTTTTGAAGTAAGACCCGTTCGTCGTTGGTCAAGCAACTAGACAAAACATGTGCAAGTAATTAACAGAAAGAAAGATTTTTGGTGTCATTTTTTTTTGAAGTAAGACCCGTTCCTCATTGGTCAAGCAACTAGAGAAAACATGTGCAAGTAATTACATAACAGAAAGAAAGATTTTTTGTGTCATTTTTTTTTGAAGTAAGTCTTACAGAAATCGTTAGCAAAAACAAAATCCGGGCAAGTGCGAGTCGGACTCGTACATGAAGGGTTCTGTACCTCAGTACAATTTTTAAATAATTCAGTAAAAAACATATAAAAATCAAGTTAAAATTCGTTTCTTGTGCTTGAACCCCTTTAAATTTAACTTTATCTTGTTTTCAGTATTTGTTGTTATAGCGGCCAAAGTAATACTTAATCATAGTGAAAATAAACGGATCACTCACGTCTTAAAACGATGTCGAGTTAAACTCGTTTTAAGACTGAGTGATCCGTTTATTTTCACTATGAGTGAGTCTCACGGTAGTTTCATGTTTAATACATAATCGGTGAAAATTTGACAGATTGACAGATGGACGGACGGACAGACAGCGGAGTATCAGTAATAGGGTCCCATTGGCACCCTTAGGGCACGGAACTCGGAACCCTAAAAACAAGATTAATTCACCGTATAAATCCCATAAAACTTTATAAACATTCACCTACCGTTTATTTATTACAAAACCGCGGTTTCCCATAATGGGCGTGCGCAGGCAACTTATAATTACAACGGTAGGCGGGCTTCCTTAGACTGACATGGAGTTTTTACAGGCACTCATTAGATGGCGTACCGCTTCGAGTTCTATCTACTGTAGGCTGTTATTAACAGGAAAGCTTTTAAAAGATGCCTAGCGAGGTTCCCATGATTTAACTAGAATAACCAGTCTATTATGTATACCTGCAACAGTGGTCTGAAGTGCGACAATTCTGTCAAGAACTCCGATATCGATAACACAAGACTACCTAGTCTGCAAATAGGACCACTGGCGTACTGAGTTTTTGTCGTTCCTTCTCGCTAAAAAAACTTAAGCAAAGGTGAAAAACTTAAGCAAAGGACCTGTTATAATACCGACACGATGATTTTTAATCGGTGATCAGGAGTTGAAAAATTTTAATCCCTGGCCAAAATGGAATTTAATAGGTGAGGTCTCAAGCAATTTAGTTTAGTTAAAAAAGAAACGTTTTTGTTAAAACTTCCTGCGCCAAACGAAAGCATGCTCGTTCTACAATTGTTAAAGTTAAGTATTTTCGTCAAGTGTCATCGCTTTGGTTGGCGGGAAATTTGACAGGTATGACGTCAAAGTTTGCTTAAGAAACCGACTTGTCAAAGAGTTTTTAAGCTCATAGACTAAACTGTGCGAAGGGTGACAATGATTTTAATTAAAAAAATATTTTCTAAATAACCATAATTTAAAAAATAGACATTCTGTTTCAAGTAACTGCGACTTAAACGTGGTCGGCACCGAAATCTGATCTAGAAAAATTGGTTCCTGATCACTGATTAAAAAACATCATGAATACAGTTGAAGAAACTGAATCACGTACGGTCAGCATCAAAAGTAGCTTGTCACTTTCGTACTTTGTCGTAATAACACAATTGTCAGGTATGACGTTTTGCATCTAGAGCGACAAGGTATAAAAGTGACCAGTTACTTTTGATGCTGACTGTACTAGGGTAAACCCTTTTCATTGCAAATGTCGTGTTGACATTTCATACATCTGCCAAAGAAATCATCGTGAGATTGGTTGCGAAAAGGTTCCACTCTGGTTTGCGATTTCCTTGACTGTTAGAGTAGCGTGTCCGTATAAACCCATTGACGTACCAAACTAGTTTGACTTAAGCTCATATCGATGCTGTGGATTACTATACCTACAACAGGTCTCCTCTTAAGTCTTTTAGCTATACCTAGTGTCTTCGAAACGATAGTAGCATAAAAATCTATTTGCTTGCATTATTCTAATCGTCTAATGGAGGTCAGTGCAACAGGAGCACTCCTTGGCATACTTAGTTTTAAATTAATAAATGTTTTGGGATATTGAAATACGAAACAATTGATTCCTCCAATATCGAAGTTGGTGAAGACACTGCTAGACGACTTTGGTACCTACAAAGTTCTATAGAACACCAGTCACAATCGATTGTGTCCAAAACAAAAATGTTTCAAACTGCCACCACTATAGGTAACTACAACAACATACTAATTAAATCTAACAACTTAGTTACATACTACAGGACATGCTAAGCTTAAAATTTTCCTTAGTGAGTGGCATCTGGTGGCTATATATTTTGTCTGTGCCTGGCAAAAGAAAGTGAGTAGTCCTAAGTACTATCGTTTTAAACAATGTGAGTAAGTATTCTGCGGAATCATACTGAAAAAATCGGTTGTCTGTAAAGTCGGTTTACGGACAATAGTTTAACGTGAAAACGTCATAACAAAACATTCAAAAAACAAAAATGAAACCAGGCGGTCACCCATCCAAGGTCTGACCGCGCCCGACGTTGCTTAACCCCGGTGATCGGACGAGAACCGGTGTTTTGTCAAATATCTGGAAAACGATGCATCCTACGGCAAAATCAATGAAATTTTCATCCCCCCTTTAAAACCCACGCACCCCCTTCCCGCACCCGCCCTCAACCCCCACCCATTAAAAATTACCCGCTAGTACTAAGATTGTACATCCTGGCGCGCGCTACTCTCTTGTACATCCTGGCCTTCACTGTTCTGTACGGGACATGTACGTACATGTACGTACGTTATATTGCGTGATCCTTTTTCGTGCGTGCAGCCGGCGTTCATCGATTTATTAGACGTTGTCACATCAAAATAACCACACCAAGCTAGAGGGTTGTATAACACAGTACATCCTTATACTAGGAAAATCAATTTTCGATCTTCGTATGGTGCCGTTCCGTTCGCGTTAGTAGTATGAAACTGAAGGGTGAAAGAGAGTACATGATACGAACTTCGATTTTCAAATTTCGTAGTAGCCCTCCAGTGTGATTAAGGTAGCCCATTTTTTCGATATACACGACGAGAGAGCCAGCGCTAGGGTGCTATAAACGCCTCAGCAAAATGTTGAGCCAGTTTCCGATTTGCAACCGCAATGACACATTGTATCTTTAGCTTTTGTGTTGTCTTTTTTTTTGTAAAAATATTGATATTGTGTCTTGTGATATTGTAAATAAATGTATTTTCTTTCTTTCTAAATATTCTGTCTGTTTAACATTACGGTCGTAACGCACCCGCATCCTACATTACACATGTCTTTCTATATACTCGTACCTAAGTATCTTAGACGGAATGAATAGAGCTTGTGGTTTTGCTCTCGGACCGCGAGTGGCCAATAGCGGTATCTATTTATACCTACCTCCTTTCTAAACACTTTACTTCGTGCCAGAGGCGGGGCCACAGAAGTCACATAACATGACCATAAAAACTAACCTATTGAAACAGTAGATTAAACTATGATTAAATTTTATTTCACATAAAAAAGGCTGAATAAAAGTGGGATGACCGAGCGATTCTTCGGGAGTGTGGGAAAGACGAAGGAAAAAACGAATAGTGAAGAGATAGCGGGCGAAGGGTTCTGTATGTACAATCGAGGTCATAAGTATCTATATAGTCCACCATATCGATTTCAACGATGGGATCTTAGACTACAATCCTTACTAATACAATACAATACAAATATATTATTTATTGAATACCAAAAACAAGTATAAATGGCATTTAATAAATGCGAAAGTAACTCTGTCTGCTACCAATTCAGGCTTTATGCTTTTTCGATCCAGGAGTAAAAAAGTGTCCCAAAACTTCCATATAATTTTCGATTTTTCCATTTAGTTACGGTCATACATATTTTAAAGTCAATGAAAAATGGTAACTCAACGAAAAAAAAAACTTAGGACACTTTTGTTCTCCTAGTCTAGTAGGATCGAAAAAGCTCACTAGCTTGAGTTGAATCACGATTCTGAGCAGAAATAACATAAAAAAAATAAAGTCAAACATACAACAAAATAAAATTGGCCCTGATGTAAAAATTTAACTACATTTGTTTACCATGAGCTTTAGGGTGAAGGACAACATCGTGAGGAAACCTGTATACACCTGCGTTGAAATTTAATGGCGTGTGTGAAGTTCCCAATCCACACTACGCCCGCGTGGGAACTACGGCCCACGCCTTTTCATTCTGAGAGGAGGGCTGTGCCCTGCAGTGGGACAGGTATGTAGGGTTGGTGTGATGATGATGTAACTTTACATATAAATAAAATATTTTTTCTAGCGTGTGCTTAATATGTCTCGCTTCAACAAACTTAGTCTTAAGGGTTTATACCTGCTTAGCTGGCAACGTTACATTTTTGTTAGTTTTTCTCGATTATTCCATAAAAATTGAATGAAAATTAAAAATGTTTTGTATACAAATTGTTCTAATATATAAGTTAATGTGTCTACTGCAATAATATTCGTGATAAAACTTTTATTTTCTTTAAAAACCGTTAGGTAATAATTTGTTCGTTTTTAAAGAAAATTAAAGTCTATCACGAATTATTATTGCAGTAGACACATTAACTTATATATTAGAACAATTTGTATACAAAACATTTTTAATTTTCATTCAATTTTTATGGAATAATCGAGAAAAACTAACAAAAATGCAACGTTGCCGGCTCAGCAGGTACAAACCTTCTTAAATTATACTCTATCGCAGGATGCGCAATAGAGCTGGCTTTGTGAATTGTAGGTTTACGTACCTATAGGAGGGCTTGGGTCTATCTTTTAACGTACCGTAGTCTTTAACCGGTAAGGCGCGGTGGAATGGGCGGATTGACCACAGTCTTATAAGGTCAAGAATACTTCTAGAGCTAAATATCTATAAGTATAGCCATAGCGTCAATATATTATGTATACACCGACCTTATTGATAATGGCATAAACGTGCATATATTTTTGCTAACGTACATACGTGTATGTATTTCTGACCTTGATTGTACCAACCTCTTATGTACATTATGTTTCATTGCGTAAACCGTTAAATGAAATGATAAAATGGCCTCTAAGTTAGGCTCCTAAATAAAAGAGTAGAATCCGAAAACGAAGAACTAAACATTTCCATACAACATTGTCGTCATATTTTATAGTTTTATGTCAGAAATGAGCCAGATGTGAAGAAAGTGGCGTATTTATTTAATTTCTACTCTTTCTGTGGGAGTCTATGTTTTACACTACATTTTTTTTTGGGATTTTTAGGGTGAGGTTAAGGTAGGTATACACTCAATATGTCAACATGTTTTCCGTCCGATTACAAATCGAGTCAAGTTTAATGTATATTTTTACCCCATCAAACAGAAGTTTTGAATGCATACTTATTATAAGTTAAACGAAATATTAGTCGATTTCAAAATAACCCTGCCTTAAGAAGGAAGTATCGTAAGGTTGGATTTCCTTGGTTCTAAAGGTAATGTTGCCCATTACGATTAACTCTGTCCAAGTATTGTGAAATTATAAATTGTTGAAGCTGTGGTGGCCTATTGGTTTGAACTATTGCCTTTCAAGCAGAGGATCGAGGGTTCAAATCCAGACTCGCACCTTTAAGTTTTTCGGAATTTATGTGCGAAATTATATGTGAAATTTACTGTGAGCTTTACGGTGAAGGAAAATATCGTGAGAAAACCTGCACACACCTGAGAAGAAATTAAATCATGTGTGTGAAGTTCCCGATCCGCACTGAGCCCGTGTAAAATCATTGTCACACTACACATAGTTTAATCTATGACCCTAATACCTGTTTGGCAAGTGTTTCTTAAACAAAGTCTGACGTGAGACCTGTCGAATTTCCCGCCATAGCGATTGACACTTTGACTTGACCTACCTAACTTCAACAGATGTAGGATACCCATGCATTAGGTGGATGGAGGATTTAATAACAATAACGTTTTTATTGTAATTATACAGAGACTTGATTGCTTGAGACCTCATCTATTAAATTCTATTTCGGCCAGGGAACTTTTCAGCTCCTGTTCATCACAGTTAGAAATCACCGTGTATTTATTAGTAGGTGTATAAGAACTTATTATTGGCGGGTACGGCTGCGCTGATTTTCTTTTAGAAAGTCGATAATAATCGATTAACTGACTTCTAAATGAGATTTTTTAGAGTTTGCATAAGAGCTTTGCGAAGTAGAATTAACTACGAAGCTTTTCAATTATTAGAGTGCTCTGGAAAACAACCGCAGGGACTAAAAAAAGTGAATTGATTAAGAAACTTAAGACCTAACTATACAGAAATTCAATGAGGGCAACTGACTTTCAACAAACATTTTCTAGTCTTTACTGTCTCTTAGTAGATAAAGCAAATAATCCTTTTATTTTAGGCATGATTGCACGTTTTAAGAAACATTGTGCTTAGCTTGAATTAAATAATATTATGATAGAATAAGTGTTAGCACAAAATTAAATACATACATATATAAAATCACGCCTGTATTCCCAAACGGGGTAGACAGAGCATACGAAACATTACTTTTACGTTTAAAAAGTGGTAAAATTAAATACCAATTATATTAATGAGGAAATCTCGCGACCCAAGTAGAACTCATCAGCTGCATAAAAGCTGGATTAAAGCCACAATTGAATCGAAACTTACGGCTGTTAGGTGCAGCTGCACTAAGCTCATAACGCCAAACGAGGCTTCAAATTAACCAGCTTTGAGCTCTTTAGTGGCCGCTTTAAATACAATTAGACTAATGCTGCATTGGGGCTACATTACAGAAGGTTTTACAGCCTTTTTGCTACGGTTCAACCATTATAAAGCATGTATCCAGGTTTAAGTATTTAGTCTGGAAAACTGTATAAGTAACCAAAAATAAAAGTACCTAATCTAATGTCAAATTATAATTCTTCAACTTACTTATCGACTATCGTACAACTTTGTATGGAAATTGACCTGTTGGTTTTATACGACGAGTGTTGACATATTCCAGCCATAATACTTTTCACATTCAATTTCTATAGCTATTTTGTATTAAAATGAACTCCTCCGAGATGATGACATGCCTACAAAAGTTGTTACATTGATTTATATTAATTACAGTAAAAAATTAGTGAGATTATATGATTTGCATAAAGGCGCGGCCCCAGTGCCCGCGGCGGTCGGTGTTTATAAGGTAGCGTCCCGACCGCCCCCGCTCGAGGCGGATGGTCGTTTCAACGCTATTCCTTCTAATTTATATTACAACCATCCTGATGGGCTTTGCATATTTTTAAAGTTTATAGGCGCTAGTTTAAAGTTTAGGGATTTTATAAAAAATGGATACGCTGACTTTTTTAATGATGAAGATTTTTAATTGCAAGTGATTGTATTTTTTTCAATAACCTTACAATTTTTATCGATTAAATCTTTTGTGTGAAACGTGAGGTTTTTACCATTATAAAAATGAATACGTTAGTGTGAGAACGGTTAATTCTTACGCTATACCAAAATTCAAATTCAAATTCAAATAATTTATTTTCAAGTAACAAGACTCATTGTATTAGTGGACAGACTTATTTCTAGAGTTAGTAAAATAATAAAAAATAAAATTAATAACAACTAAATTAATAATAAAATTAATATACTACTAAGAAGTGTGGAGTTTCATCCACTTCTTCAAAAGCGGAGAATCCCACCGGTCAGTCAATGCGCTTAGGATTCTGTTAGGGCTGACGCGGTTACGGGCATGGATACCACCATTGCGGCTTAAATTATTTTTAGAACTCAATTAAAGACCAGTCTTCACCCCAGCTTTACTTGCGTAAACCGTTATTCCTGGCAACCGAATTAAATTTTTCGAGATTAAACTAAATTCCCTAAACTTACATTGTGGTCTTCATTTACTTGTATGAATAACTCTAGATGTAGCGGTTAAGTGTTAATATCGGGTTAACAGTAACCTTTGTGGTACTCCGGGGGTTCAACTGGCTAAAAAAATATTCGTCGAAATTCGCCTAGTCGTTTTTGCGTGAAAGAGTAGGTAACAGATTCTCACACACGCTCGCAAACTTTGGCATTTATTAGTATTAGTATTAGTAGGCCAAGTTCAAAAGTATGGACGTAATTATTCTCTTTTAAAAATGTAGTGCATTACTATACTGTTCGCGGCACGATATGTTTGTCGCCGCGGGCCCGCTCCCGCGTCCCAACCGCTGTTATTATCTGGAAGCAGCCGCCTCCGCTCGCGGGGCATTGTGTGAGCACGCCTCAACATCTGGGATTACCGAAATTTCGAGAAAAATAATACAGTTTGGGTATGTTTTGTAACTAGTTTGTAGTTATATCAACCATTGGGACAGGGAATGGTTGTGCTGGGTATTTTGAAGCGCTGGTAAAGAACTGTAAAGCGGTTTTAAATGAATAGCTTAGCGTCTTGTTGGTGTTGATTTGTTCGTTCGGTGTGACATTCATCACCATTATTCCAGCCTTTATACGTCCCACTGCAGGGACAAGGGGGATGGGGAACTTCACACACACTATTGAATTCCGTCGCAGGCGGTGCAGGTTTCCTCACAATGTTTTCCTTCAGCGTAAAGCTCATGGCAAAAATGTAATTTCGCAGAATAACTCGAAGGTGCGAGCCCGGTTCTGAACCCACGACTCTCTGCATGAGAGGCCATAGGCCACTAATCTAATAATACATTTAAAAGAGCAATTCTTGTATAGTATTAGTAGGCCAATCGTAATTATTAACCCATACAAAATCAAAGACTCCAATACAAACCTAACCAAATTACGAAAACATAATGGAATAAGCGACAAATAAATTTACAATGCCCTTCAAAGCGATATATAGCCTCGCAAACCAATTTAATATGACCCAGGACTACTTGAAAGCTCTTGGTTATGGCAAGTCGGAGTAGACTGGTTTTTGTTGTCTCAGTTCTTTTGCAGAGTCAGGAGCAAGTTTTGTTTCGTGATAATTTCACGCAGCCCCTGGGGGGATGCGAAGGACTTTTTTTCATGAAACTGTAGCCACAGCAATCTGGTTTGGGAAACTAATAAAGTTACTTTTGTGAGTTTGTTTGTTTCGGTGCGGGAGTTGAGGACATTTTTGCGCTAGTGGACACTATAGTTTGCGAGGTAGCTGAATAATGTGGCAGGGAATATTAGATTATTGTCAAAGCTGGGAAGTAGGCAATTGCTAGCTGATTATCCCACTAATATAACAAACGTGAAAGTTTGTATACACCGTGTTTTTTTTTTATTTCGGTTTAATTCGACACGTTAACATAAACTAGGGTAAATCGTTAGTAACTGGCCACTTTACTACCTTGCTTGCTTAGAATGTTTATTGTGATCACCTGTAAAGAGATATCGACCATAATTATTGTTTTAAAGGCGAACATTTTTTCTTTGTTTTTCATAAATCAATATTACAGTGCAAATGTTCTCTTGGAGTCACACAAAAGTTTGTGTCATTTATAGCAAAATTTAAAAAAAAAGTATGTGTATGTCGAACGAACACGCCTCAATAATCTCCTTGTAGCGAATAGCAAACTCTTTACTGACGAAATTTAAAACATACTTAAATAATAATAGGACGTAATGAAGGACCTTTTACACTGATTCAGCCATTAAAATTAATTATTGAATATCTCGAAAATTTGACCTAATAATCTTCCCTTAAAGTTAACGGAAATAAAAAAAAACAAGATGTGGATGTATGTGTTTTTGTTACTCTTTCACACTAAAACAGTACGACGGATTCTGATAAAATTTGGCACACAAATAGTTTATAAACTGGATTAAAATATATAGGATACTTTTTATCCCGGAAAATTGCATAGTTCCCACGGGATAGCGATAAATTAAATCATTGCAGACAATCGCGAGCAACTAGTTGGTAGGCATATACAAGAAACAACTGAAAATGTAATTGAATTGCCTTTTTTATCAATGACATTTGAAGAGGTGCATTTTTCTATCCAAAACACTTAAAACTATTGCAGACACTGATAAAAAAGTTGTGCTAGCTTATTTTCAATTTGGTATACGTGTTCAGTATTTTATGCCACCATTTTTTATTGGTGTTTTTGTGTTTTAAAAAGTTGTTAACTAGACTACAATGGTATTTGTATGCATCATTGCTGGAGAGTTAAAAACTCCAGCAGTGTTTTTTTTTTAAATTTACATTGACCATCAACAATGCACTTCTTCTGCTAAGTAGTTAACAATGACGACTTTTACGGATACTTTTCAGAAAAAGTATTACACCTAGCGGATTCGCTGTCGGTTGTTCGACTCGAGGCTTCTTTAGATGCCACAAACGCACATGTGCGTTTAAATTACTACCAAACTATGACGGGGGCACTAGGCGAAAGTCGCAAAAACGCATACCTACTTACTCATATGCGTCGGCTGAGAATGCGATAATTACCTATCATCATCGTCCCAGCCTATATACGTCCCACTGCTGGGCACAGGCCTCCTCTCAGAGTGAGAGGGCTTGGGTCGTAGTTCCCACGCGGGTCCAGTGCGGATTAGGAAACTTCACACACACCATTAAATTTCTTCGGAAGTGTAATACAGGAATCCCCACGATGTTCGATGTTCAATGTTCGCACATAAATTCTGAAAAACTCAGAGGTGCGAGCCGGGATTTGAACCCACGACCCTCTGCTTGAGAGGCCATAGGTACCGCTAAACCACCACGGCTTTTTAACTATAAATAAATAAATATCACGGGACAATTCACACCAATTGACCTAGTCTCAAAGTAAGCTAAGTAAAGCTTGTGTTATGGGTACTAGGCAACGGATAAACATACTTATATAGATAGATACATACTTAAATACATACTAAACACCCAAGACCCGAGAACAAACATTCGTATTTTTCATACAAATATCTGCCCCGACACGGGATTCGAGCCCGGGACCTCAAGCTTCGTAGTCAGGTTCTCTAACCACGAGGCCATCTGGTCGTCTATACTATGTCTATACTATACTATGTACCTATGTATAAGTTAAAGTAATATTACTGACTGGGTCACAGACAACGCACGCACAGTCTGGGCCACAGGAGCTAGAACATTAATTGTGTCTAAACTTGGGGGTACGGTCGAGTTCACCAATATCTGTACAGTCAACCGTTCATAAATATCTATCTATACATAGACCTTATTGCCGTAACATAAGGTTCATGTTTAAAGGAGGTACCTCGTGCGTGTGGGGTAACAAAAAATTCGCTATCAGACTTCAGACTTACGTAAACATTTTAAATCTACAGCTACAGCTGTATATTTAGACCTTACGAGTTTGTTGCAATGGCTATAATATGATATTTTTACGTTTTCAACCTCCATGACCGTGCCATTTTGATAAAATGCCATGCCATTTTCATGAGAATCGCTTGAGGAAAGCGATCAGGAGACCATCCGGATATACGAAAGCGTTTTTTCCCTAACTGAAACGGAGCCGCTTCACTCGCGCTTCGCGGTCGCTCTGTCAATAAAACAAATAACGGTTACCTGACTATACGGATGAGTAATAAAATTTATAACACCGGAAGAATTAACAGTAATTAATTTTAATGTGGTTTGATGGGCCATCAATTAGATTATTTTCAATTAAAAGATGTAAGCAGATAACCATGCACGGTCTTTCAATTAAAAAAAAACTTAACTACGGCGTATGAGCTGCAACCTGTGCAAAACGTAGCGTCTCATACAATACACCTATACCTACTCCAAATTTCTCCAAAATACATTTTGTAGCTTTATGTAGAGTAGATACGTATTACGGACAAACATGACGAAACAACAAGGATTCCGTTTCTATTTTCACAACGGATCCCTTTAAAAATGACGAAACCTGTCATTGAAAATAGCATTGTGCGTAAGCGACCGGGCTGTTATTACTTTATTTGAATAATAAAATTGTGACGTGGCTTGGTCCGCCTTAATGTCGCTTACATTACTTGCCTAAAGGCATTTACAAGAGAAGTCTATTATTTTACAAAACTTCGAATATGTAAATGTTGCCGACAAGAGCAATAATCAGCGACCACTTTCTATCTAAATCACGAACAACTTATGACAGGAGATGGCACCGCGCACTATCTTTTCTGCCAAAAACTTTCCCTTTCACTTTTCTGTTAGTATTAGCGAGAACGGAATGCCATGATACATAGCTTGAAAATCGAATTTCGTAGTTAGTATAAGGCTTGTGGCAGGCTATTGAACGCAATCGCGAAGGTCATGGGAAATATTTAATTGTGTGTGTTTTTCGCAATGGGGCATTTGACACCACCAATCAATTGACGTATCTACGTTTTATGAGCTGTCAAAAGGCGAGTCCTCCATAGATTTTATGGCTGCGGTTAATTTACGAGTTGTAATTGTCGACCCGGAATGAACGACAATAATGATAATAATGATATGTG
This sequence comes from Archips xylosteana, assembly GCA_947563465.1. Classification (NCBI taxonomy): domain Eukaryota; kingdom Metazoa; phylum Arthropoda; class Insecta; order Lepidoptera; family Tortricidae; genus Archips; species Archips xylosteana. Next base: position 7,883,407 of record OX387363.1, read on the forward strand.
ATCATTGTTATCTTAAGGAAATAAAATAAAATCAATTCAATTCAATAATGTACGACCTGATAATTTTGTGCTCTTATGGCAAATTACATGAGAGCACAAAATATTAGGCCCTGTAAATTTTTTATGAGAGGGAGACAGACGAGCAAGTGGGTCATAATATAGAACTAATATGTGTGATATTTTGATTTGAATTTAGTGTAGATGTGTACTATTGTGTACTGTAGTGTACGTAATGAGTCGCCTCCCACGAAAATGTAGAGACAATAAAGTGCAAAGATAAACTAAAGGCAACTCTCGTCATAAATGTTGTGTGGTTTATACAGAAGCTGGTTTCAAGTGTCCTGAGGCTAACTAGTGAACTTTTAATCATTAAATAAAAACTAGAGCAAAGCAGTTTAGCATACATAAAATCACATCACAGTTAATGTAGTATGTATGTATGTAAAACTCTTTATTGTACGTAAAACATGAAAAATAACAGTTAACAAGAAAAACAGATGTACAAAGGCGAACTTATCCCATAAAGGGATCTCTTCCAGTTAACCTTGTAGTACTTGTAAAAAAAACTGAGTCACGTGCCAGAGGCTGTACGTATTGTCTAACGCACGGACGCTTGATATCGCATTTCACTATTTCTTTCTGTCAAACGGTATAAAGTTACTGACAGAAAGAGATGGTGAAAGCGTTGGCAAGCGAATGCGCGTTAGACAATACGGCCTCACGTCGAAATATTATTTTCAATGCAAATATCATATATTTTTATTGTTAAGCATTATTTGCATTTTATATACATACCGACACAATTAATCTAAAACTATAAACCTTAAGAAAAATTATAATAATAAAATAACTAAAACATCTTATGAAAAGGAGTCCCTTTAGGCAAGGTTCCGAAGATACTGGCAGGGTTCCCCCTTTGAATAGCTAAACTAATTCTTTGTCCGAGGTAGCTGCTCTGCCAGCTCTTTGGTCTCCGGTGACGTCGACTAACCTTTTTGTTATTTCCTTGAATAGCCTCATAGCGCTAGGATCCGACGAACCAAGGGTCTTGACACCGAATGGGACAAAGTCATATTCGGAGCCAGACCCCTGTATTTAGCTTTTTCAGCCGCTTCAGAAGGTACTAGCTCTGTTGTTGGTTCCAAGAAGATGGGAAGGGGCCATTGACATTCAGGAAGTGTAAGTTAAATACGTTTACGGATACAATAGAGATGATGACACCAAAAAACAATAATTCCCAGACGCGAATCTGGTAAAAAACACTAAACTTATTTATACCTGAAATCCAGCTAAATTTTCAATTGACTGCAAAATTAGATTTTAAGTTCCTAACAAAAAAATAGTTAGTCGTTTGAACTTTCAGAAGTGAAGTCATAAAATAACTAGCAATTGCGATACATAATCTAAGGGAGAATAATTAAATTTCAATTCAATTTTTGGGATAATAATGGCCCCAGCGAACGGGGCGATGGTTCCGCCAAAGTCGAGGTTGGATAAGACACTGCCAGACTACCTTGACCTTTGGTCAAGTCGGTGGAGCTGTCCGTGTTCGGTAGAATACCAGCCACAACCAATCTAAAAAAAAAAGTTAAAAACTACCACCTAAGGAAGAATAGTGTTTTGACAGTTCGAAAAGTACGTCAGTTGATTGATGGTGTCACTATTCCTTGGAGTTAGTATACATAATTACACAACCTTCATCATACCAGTCATCACTGAAGTCACGTAAATTATTTAAACAACCCAATGAGAATCGAGCGCACGTTTAAAATGAGACTGACCCTATTCGAACTATTGTCATTTCAATACTAAACCTGTTTTTTTTACACAAAGTATATTTTTGAAATTACAATAATTCGATTAGAGTCAGTCTCATTCTAAACGTGCGAGTTGTTACGCTACAGGCAAAATTATATCAAATAGCTTTATAGCCTTGCCTGTGTTATAAATCCATGAAAAAAGGTCCGAACCGTACCTACTAACATTTTGAAAGCACACGTTCTCTCGGAAGTCGCCATCTATGGATTGCAGATGAAGTTGATCTCATCTTGAAGCCGAGATTCTTCAACATTCTACAGTGTTCTCTATTATTATTTAAATTAAAAATATTATCCCATGGGAACTCGTTAAGATAAGTTAAGATAATTTATTCAATAATATGCAGTACAAGATGACAAGAAATACAATGTTTTACAAAAAAATCTATGTAACTCGGTACGTTGCCTGCACTAGGGTTACTAGAGAACTCTGTGTCGCAGGCTAAACGAGCCAGCATAAATAATTAAAGTAAAAAATAATCAGCATAAAGTGAAATCCAAGAACAATAAAAAAAAATAACAAATTATTCGAAGTAATTACAAAATGGTATAGATACATCTGAGGACGTCCTACGCTACGTTTGCCGATCCGTAGTTTCCATTCAAGAACTCATCTACGGTTACGGGGACGTCGTCAGACTCGGTGGAGCGATGATATTTGCAAGGCGGCTGGCAAGAGCTGAATGAGAGTGGCCGAGGTTCCAGCAGAGAGAGAGGCGTCCAGCAGTGGACGAGCACAGGCTGATGTTGATGATGATAGATAGATAGATAAATTCTTAAGATTCTTATAATCTAAGAAGGTACGTATATACATCATCCGTCCGTTATCATTGCGCGATAAGTACCTTTCATATGTCTCGATCCAGATTTTTATCCACCAGTACGCCAAGTTCAGTTGTTATTGTCTGATTGACTAACAAACATTCATACATCCGAATTTCTTAAACTTTCTCATTTATATTATTAGCAGGAATACCATAATTATTCCTGCTAATAAGATTGTAATCCCTCGTCGCCGATTTTTATGAATTACTGGAATCCATTATTAAATTATTCTCATAGTTACGTCTGGGTTCAGACAATGACAGATATAAATGCAAATTTCGGCCGTAGGCGGGGCAGCGCCGAAGCTCGCAAAAAGATGTTGTTATGAAAAATAACAGTTTTGCTATAAAAATTATGTTCTAAGAATATTGTTTGAAAGCGAACCGAATTTATGACAACAATTGTTTTTGTTTAATATTAATATTTTACCTATATCTTGGCCGTGTCGCGAGCATTTAAAATGGCGGAGCCTCTGCCATTTGCATTAGTATTTTTTATATTTAGTATGAGGGGTAAGTAATTAAGTATTCGTTTCAATACAAAACTATTTTATGGAGGTTTCATATTTGTATCATTTTACCTCGTATCACCGTCGTGTAACACCGGCGAATATAATGACATGATCGTTAGTTGTTGATTGTTTTTGACGAAAAGTATACCTACATGAAAAACGTCTTGGTAGCCTAGGGGTTTGACCTATGACGTCTCAAGCAGGGGGTCGAGGGTTCGACCCCGGGCTCATACCTCTGGTTATTCGGGAATATATCTCCGAAATCACATTTGATTTTTATTATGAGCGTGAAAGCAAATATTGTGAAACCTGCACACACCTACGAAGAAATTTGTCTAATGGTGTGTGTGAAGTTCCGGCGGGGCCGCGTGTGGACTATAGTCCAAGCCCTCTCACTCCGAGGGGAGGCTTTTGCCTTACAGTGGGACGTATATACGCTAGGATGATTACATACTATCATAGAGATCGTCAAGAAACCGTTGACAGTCTATCACAGATCGGCCATTGCGGAATTTTTGCCACGCACAGTGAAACTTTAGAATCAACTTGCACTGCTAATATTTCCGGACTCCCGGACTGATACTGCATAAGGATCTTAACATGCCTGCTCTTTCTTCAAAAGACCGGCAAAGCACCTGTAATTATACAATTTTATGGGTTTCTGTGGTCGGCGGTGATTACTTTCCACCACATGGACCACTTGCTCGTTTTCTCTCGCACATATAAAAAGAGACTACCAAAATGTGATTGCTTGAATTTTGCCCCGTCTCCGCTTTATTGGAATCGTACCCTTTCTGTGGTATTATAAAAGGGGGAGAACGTACTACCCGATTTTGGCTACTGGGCTAGCTACCACGGATCCCCAATCCTTATGCCTCGGGTCGAACAACTCATTAATATTTTCAGTTGAAATATATTAATCACATCTCGCCCCGCCCTCTCGCGGCTAAACACCAAATAATTTTCTGCTACAACATTCTGGGGAAAAAAGTGTAATTAATTTTGCTGTGGCATTTTTAAGGTAAGGGTTTTTGTAAGGTTTTGTTTTTTTGGTCTGACAGGTGAAACTAGGCTCGATGAGATATTACGACTATTATGGATGTTTGATTTTATTAATATCGTTTTTAAGTCTTTATTATGTTTGTTGTCTAAATACGTGTCCGACTAGATGTCTTTGCCCCAGAATCCCAGTCATTATTACTTAAGTATTGTTAAATAGAAACCTTATTTTAGGTCGGAATGTGTTTATTGATCTCCTTATTCGTTTATCTAACTAATTTAAGATTACTGAAAATAATCAGGAAATATGTATTTATGAATTGTATTTTTACCTTACGGGATTATTAAATATGAAATTAAAACTCTTATTTATTTTTGTAATATTTTAATAATTGACTAACTTATGCTTGAGGCTTTTTTTCAGCTTTAATTTACGCAAATCTTATTGTGCCAATTATCAACACAAAAAGACGGCTAAATCGGTTTATACTTTTTCAATTGATGATGATTTATCATACATAATATGAATTTTAATTTTAATTTTTAAGTTTACATTACAGATCGATTAGATAATGTAAATTATCTTTATTAACATAAACTTATTAAAATAAACTAAACTAATCTAAATACAATTCAAGTAAACATCTATTATACTAAATTAAAATATTAGATATGTATAAATTTTCAAATATTTCTTTACAGAAGTATTAGGAAAATTAACACATTGTCTTTTGAACTAAATAAGCGATGCAGATGCAGTGAACGTACTAAATATAGCAAAGTTATTTCTTTAAATACCTTAATAACCATTTTAATGATCCTAATAAAGGTTCCACATGTTCTAAATAGCTTCTTAAAATTATACTTACAAATCATATCACATGATAATAAAAGAAATGCTCTATTTGATATCAGCCGCCATAATTTCATAATAAACTTCATGTGTGCTTAAATCAAACCTCGTGTATCTGACATTTTCGTGCTCAGCTGTCATTAGGGTAGCAGCTCATCAAAACATAACCTCATTGAAAATAAACCTCAAAATTCATATCTACAAAGTACATTTTTCTATAACACATATTTTGATGCAGCTACTGGAAAACAAAGTTAAAATTGCGCGTGTAGTAGGTTGTAAGATGCAAGAAATAAAGTTGACTTTGTGATGGTTTTAGCGTGTTTCTGTTGTAATGGGGTAGTTTATTCAAGTTAGGTGTTGATTAGCAAGGCTATTTGTTGGTAAATATTATTTTATGCCATCGGTAATAATTGTCGTGTTGACAATTTGTTCAAATATTGGAATAGATTGAAGGTCATTATTATGATAGCATTACAGTACCGTAATCATAAGTTTTTAAAGGCACTCCTTGGTTTTCCATAGTTTAATAAGTCATAATGTATCATCTCCATAATCAACGTTAGTCATAAATTGATTTACATATTTCTGAAACAATATTTTCTTCAGGTTTTTTAAAATGCCATCTTATAGAATGTAATAGGTTAGGTTAGGTTTGTTTTATAACAATTCCGAAGAAAATACTCTTTCAGAAATACATAAATTACTTTATGGCTAACGTTGATTATGAAGAATGATACATTATGACTTAATAAATTATGGGAAAACATAGAGACCCGTTTTTTATGGTATCGTTACAATGCTGGGGATGTGGATAATCGGATAGTCTTGTGGTTAGACGGACTATGAAACTAGAGGTACCTGGTTCGGATCGCGGTGGGAGCAGACATTTGTATGATGAATTGGAATGTTACAAATATGAGCCATGAATGTACTATGTACTATAATTATAATTGTTTGTATCGTAAATTCGGGTTATTTTTGCCCTGAAAGGATGTCCAGAATCGCCAGATTAAGTGGCAGTGGGTATTTATCTAAGTGAAATGGATTTTGTTCTTATTTTTCCAGAACTGTTATAAATTAACTTGTAAATTATCGTGTAGTTTTGAGACATCCTGGACAACAAAGCAAGTAGGTACGACAGCAAAAAAAAATGTTGTAGGTAATGAAAATGAAATTTAATGTTTTACTAGGGTCACGTATCCCCAAAACAAATCACCAATAAAATATACCGCAGAACCACATTCACACGTATTTTCGAATTTGGAACGCGTCACGAGATCGCACATGGACCGGCGCACACGCAAAGGCCATGTACCTACTTGAATTTGAAAACAATGTGGTAAATTTACGGTTAGATTTTTTTTATAAGGTTTTAAGTATTTAAATTTTAGCATTTGCTTTATCCCGCTGTTTTGCTCTCTTGGAAGAATGCATAGACAATGTGACCATACGTCCCGTTTTGAATGGGACTGTCCCGCTCTCAGGTAATCTGTCCCGGTGTCCCGAAAAACAAATTTTTTGATTCAGTTTTTCTTGTGAAGAATGTTCCTATCTATCTATCGGTCTCCTCGTGACCACGCCGCTGCAATATGGCCGAAATGTTGAGATAATTTGTAGGTTGTATCAATATAATAATGTGTGATTAAATCCCAAGTAATTTTTCTTCTTAGATCTTCTACAAAACACAGAATTATTTAAAAATAATGATTTCAATATATAAACAGTTATATGTTGAGCTCATTATTTCGTAAAGTGACTCAGTTCAGTGTTATATCATTTATAACGCATCAGGCCGAAGATCACACGCGATTGACCAATGGGGCGCTCGCACGCAAATGTCAGATGGAACACGTGTGAGGGAGCGACTAGAGATGATATTACACCCTGCTGAATAATCATTTTCAACACTATAGACTCTCATAAGTGATTTGATGACCAGGGCCCAATTGCATAACAAATTACAAGCTAATAGTATTAGCTATTTTGTATTGAAATTCACTAATACTATTTGCTTGTACTTTGTTATGCAATTTATACATAAAACACATTAACAGATATGAGAAACATTTCTACAAAGGTGAGCTTATCCTTGAAAAGGATCTCTTTCAGTACATCTATTACTGGTAGAAATTCAATGCGGTGCCACTTCTACATCACTGGCGCATTTTTGGCGTAAAATGGTTTGACAATGACAACGATTTTATAAAAAAAACTAGCTGTTGCCCGCGACTCCGTCCGCGAATAACAGGGGTATAAAAAATTGTCTACGACCTATTCTCAGACCTTCCGAATACAGAAAAAAAAGTTTCATAAAAATCCGTCAAGCCGTCTTGGAGGAGTTCGATAACAAACACATTAGGTAATACGAGATTTTTATATATTTGAAGACTACTTAGGTATATTCTCTCACTTCAGTTTTATAATCTTTTAAGTAGTAACATTATTTTCGGCTAAAACTGAAACTTTGGCCTTGATCTTAGTTGCGGCGAGACTAGCACGTTTTTAAATTTCTATTGTTCCTAAAATCTACTGTATTCTGACACAGAAAGTGGCAGAATAAAACAAATAAAAAACAACTCACTAACACTGAATTTCCGCGTGGTAAAAATTTCGACCAATTTTGACCTTTAAAAATAAAATAAAAAATAAATAAATATTAGGGGACATCTTACACAAATCGACCTAGTCCCAAACTAAGCAAAGCTTGTACTATGGGTACTAGACGACGATAAACATACTTATATAGATAAATAAATACTTAAATACACAGAAAACATCCATAACTCAGGAACAAATATTCGTGCTCATCACACAAATAAATGCCCTTACCGGGATTTGAACCCAGGACCTCTTGCTTCGTAGGCAGGGTCACTACCAACTAGGCTAAAGCGGTCGTTACAATTTTTTTAATCAAAAATGGCCGACAACTGAAACCGAACTTGTTAGGATGGTAGTTATTAATTAGATGGAGGTATTGCGTGCTCTATACACATAACGGCTATCGACATTTCCCCTACATTTCTACAACAATTGTACTAATTAACAGACATATCGAGTGGAATTTTTATTTATTTGTGTTTACACGTTTGGGGTGAGTTTAAGGTTTCCGTAATTTAAGTGGAGTAAAGTGTGTTTAATCAATTTATTCGAATGAGTCTCATTTAGGTTAGGGAGTAGATTTGAAAAGCATCCAAAGTGCTCTAAAATGTAGGTGTGGGATGAAAAACCGATCAACCAGGATCGCCACTTCATTTCTCAGGACTATTATTAAATGGTTATCCTGTAGGACTCTATAGGTTAAGTTAGGTTTGTTTTATAATCATTCTGTACAAATTAATGGATTCAGAGTAAAATGACTTATGCGAAATGATGAATTCTGACAAATACTTAATGAATTCTGACTTTAAAAATTGTATGCAACCCGATATGGATCCCCGACAAACCACAATGTACCTACTTGTGAAATCCTATGAAATCTACGTCTCACCTCACCCCCCTTGTAATGCAACTTGTTAACGACCGGATAGCCTAGGTAGTGGTTAGAGTAGAGGAACTGGCTGGAAGGCGTGAGGTCCTGGGTTCGATCCCTGGCCTGGGCAGATATTTTATGAAAAATAGTACGAATTTTTGCTCTCGAGTCTTGGGTGTTTAATAGGTGTGTATTTAAGTATGTTTAGCTACATAATATATCCCATAATACATTTACACGATGAATTTTAATCTGTGATCAGGAGTTGAAAAATATGAATCCCTAGACGAAATGGAATTTAATAGAAGGGTCTCTAGCAATTAACTCTCTGTTTAAATTAAAAAAAAAAAAAAATGTTATAGCTTCTTCCATCTCCCGAATGCTGCGGTCATTGTACGTCTGTTGAAGTTATGTAGTTTCGTCAAATGTCATCGCTTTGGCGGGGATTTTGACAGGTCTCACGTTAAAGTTTTTTTAAGAAACTGGCTTGTCAAAGGGGTTTTAAGCTCGTAGACTAAATCATCTGTAGGGTGACAATGATTTTAATTAAAAAGTGAATTTCTAAATACATAGTCAGTATTTCAAAAAAATAGACGTTTTGTTTCATGTAACTGCGACTTAAACGTGATCGCCACCGAATATTGATATAGGAAAATTGGTTCCTGTACGCTTAGTATAAGTTTTACTTCACCAAAATACTTCTCGATCGCGTTTACGTAAAAATTTCAATTCTATGGAAACATGGACGCGCGCGCGTGGTCACGCTGACCATGTTTCCATAGCGTACTGATCAAAGATTAAAAACCATCGTGTATATTCTAAAAATGACTTAAGTTCTATATCAGTTCTGTACCTATACTATATTTAGGTACTGTAGACCCATACAAGACGGGCTTATAATTCTAATAGTTTCAATTTATTTGTAGAAAAAGTTAATTAAAAAATGAACCCTACTTGAATAATGGCCAAGGAGTCGCCGCTAATTCGAAACCTAACTGTGTCGCGTACAATCAAAACAGGTTGTTTATTTTCGCAAAGGTAGCAACAGCTACAATAGGTATGTGTAACAGCTGAGAAAAGCAATCAATATACATTGGTCACGGACATCAAGCGTACAACTTCTGCCGTCTGTTAACGCCCTCCCGTTTCTAAAATGTTATCGCAGTATAAACAAGTAAGCAATCTACAAATAACTCGTCAATTTTGCATTTACACAAGCATGACTTCGGCTCTCGGGTTCAGATTGGGAGAGAGCGGGCGGTCGAGACTGGGCGGGTGCAAAATCGACTCGTTTGTAGATAGCTTACTGGATTTACACTGTGTCGTTACCAGAAGTGCTATTATTTCTGACCAATTTTCAATTTAAAGTAGTCAACGGGACGCATAACGGTCAAAGGGTTTGATTAAATCGCGATCTGAAGACAAAAATAAAACATCTTTTAGTTTCCGAATTTTTTGTTCCCCATAAATAAACTTGTCAAGGCTTTTATAAACATTGAAATGAGAAATCGCGATGTACGGTCAAGTGCAAAAATAAGTATCAATTTAATCCTCCCATCGTTATATACCTATACCTTAATTCGACGACATAAGAGCTATGGGACATATTTATGAGCAAGTTGTGTGCACCCATATTTTTACACTTGACTGTACCTAGTAGGTTCTGGTATTTTTTTTTTAGTTTAGGTAAGATTCATTCATTCATTCATTTGCACTTTATCTATAGATAATCATCATCATTTCAGCCGAAAGACGTCCACTGCTGAACATAGGCCTCCCCCAAGGCTCGCCAAACAGATCGGCCCTGCGCCATCCGCATCCAATGCGTTCCCGCTACCTTCACCAGGTCGTCGCTCCATCTTATTGGAGGCCTACCTACACTGCGTCTTCCGGTCCGCGGATGCCACTCGAGAACCTTTCGACCCCATCGGCCGTCAGTTCTACGGGCGATGTGCCCTGCCCACTGCCACTTAAGTGATGGGCAGCGTTCGGGAAGCTCCGCAATATCTTGTCATCCGATATACCGCAGTGTCTCAAGTCAAAAGTCTTTGACCAGTGTGTGTTGCCAGTGTTGACTTATGGCACTGAGACGTGGCCGCTAACGATGGGTCTTATAAGGAAGCTCAAGGTCACTCAGAGGGCGATGGAGAGAGCTATGCTTGGAGTTTCTCTGCGGGATCGCATTAGAAATGATGAAATCCGCGCAAGAACTAAAGTCACGGACATAGCTCGAAGAATCGCTATCTATAGATACAGTAAATCAAATATTTGCTGTACATTTTTGATGGCAAAACGTCAAAAAATAACAATACTTAAGTAACATTGACTTGTAAGTCATAAAAGCCTTTAGATAATGTTTTTAGTTATAGGTATAAACTGATATTTAACCTGGGGCCTGTTGCATAACAAAGTACAACTAATATTATAAGCGGAACTTTCGCTTCAGTTATATTAACTAGAAAGGGAGTTCCGCTTGTAATATAAGTTGTTATGCAACAGGCCCCTCGTGGTAAATAAAATTAAACAGTAGCTAGCAAAGAGATGGAATAGGTTGTATAGGCTGTGAGCACGTATACCATTGTCATTTTAAAGATCTTTTTTTTATTTACTTCTTTTCAAGTGCATATATTTTGCTTATTAATAGTTATCGAAATGACAGTAAACGTAAATAGTTTGATGATAATTTAACTGGCATTAAAATTTTTGTATTATGAAAATAATTTAAGATTTAAAATAACTAAGTATATACACGTAAGTTCCATTAACATCCAATGCCTTTTCTTATTTTTAATTTATTTATGCCTTTGGGTAGAAAGTACCCATAGTTTTGCTCTCGTACGTTCGATACGATTTGCCTCATTTTCTGAGTATGATAGACTAGCTTTTGCCCGCGACTCCGTCCGCGTAGAATTAGTAATTTGGGCAGCTTATTTTTTTTATCCAATTTGCTTTTTCATCAATTATGGCTTTCCTTAGTTCCTCGATATAAAAAAAATTACAATTAAATTAAATTTGTCAAATATCTTGAAAACGGTGCTTCCTACGGCAAAATCAATGAAATTTTCATCCCCCCTTGAAGGGCCCCGCACCCCCTCCCTCGCACCCTCACACCCTCACCCCCACCCACCATGTACGTACATGTACTTACATGTAACGTTACATTGCGTCATCCTTTTTCGTGTATGCAGCCGGCGTTCATCGATTTATTAGACGTTGTCACGTCAAAAATCCCCGATTTTGAAACATTCTTCCGCTCCGCTCCGCTCCTATTGGTGTTAGCGTGATGATATATAGCCTATAGCCTTCCTCGATAAATGGGCTATCTAACACTGAAAGAATTTTTCAAATCGGAGCAGTTCCTGAGATTAGCGCCTATAGAAGTTTTACTTCAAAAACCCCCGATTTTAAAACATTCTTCCGCTCCGCTCCGCTCCTATTGGTGTTAGCGTAATGATAATATATAGCCTAAAGCCTTTCTCAATAAATGGGCTATCTAACACTGAAAGAATTTTTCAAATCGGAGCAGTAGTTCCTGAGATTAGCGCGTTCAAACAAACAAACAAACTCTTAAGCTTTATAATATTAGTATAAATGAAAAGGAATTTCTTGGTCGACTATTCCTGAATCTGCCAATGCCTATCACTTCCCAAACAATACCTATCGGTGAAAGGGCAAACACAGCACCAATTACCAGGAAACCATAGGACGTGACAGGCACGCGGCGTGCGAACCACCGCCTGCGCCCTTCGGCCAAATTACAATTTTCCTTTATGACGCCTCGGGGGCTGCGGTAGCGATTCCCATTATCTATGTTATCCTAGTAGATGTTTGCTGGTTTAGGTACTAGGGCAGTGGAGTTGGATGTCTATTTATGAGGTCTGTATAGCAGGGAAATGTATTGTCGTTGATTTATATTCCGATAGAAGTCGCTGTATCAAAAATTAGGATACCTTTCCACCAGAGATGTGCTACGCTACGTTGCTATGGACTGCCGTGTCATGACAAAACACTGTATCTAAAAAACACCTCTTTTTCAGAAATCGCATAAAACTTTTGCTTTCTTTAATTGGCTATAGAACAGTGAATATTGATGTGATTGCAATAAAATTTGGACAAATCACGGATTACTAGATTGACGGATTGCTACTAGTAGTGTACAAAGAAAAATAATATTAAAATTTTTACTTTTTACATGAATTTTCAAGCAAAAATGTGTTATGTCGTAATGTATTTTATCAATAATATATGAGAGTTGCTATAACAAAACACTGTAACGTGATACTTAATGACATTATACTCACATGAAAATGCTACTTTAAATTTCATTTAGTAAGATATTGCTAACATCACAATTCATAAAACTAACATTCTCATTTTAATATATTTCGTAGTCTTTAGAAAAGATGATTACCTTGAAGAAGTCCCGACTTACAATAAACAAGGACTTGGACTAATTTCTCGTGTGATTGTTGCGACAAAACACTGCAACTCTTGATACTATACTAAGAAAATGTGAGTTTGTTTTGGCAAAACACGGTACAATACAATACAATACAAATATTCTTTATTGATCACCAAAAACAGTACAGTAACATTACAAAAATAAAAAATTCAGGTAGACAATAGGCGGTCTTATCGCTAAAAAGCGATCTCTTCCAGACAACCAATTACTCATAAATTAATAAATATCAACAGACTAATGTAGGTGGCAGAAATAGCAGACAAGAGAAACTTAGTATTAATAGACAATAAACAATAAAATCAATACAAATATAATATAAATTTTATAAACACGGTATCTGGAGATAATTACAGTGTTTAGTCCAATCAAGACCCTACACTTTAAGAGATACAGTGTAAATTGCAATGACGTTTTTCAATGTTTTTGATAGAAAATCACTTCCTCTAAGCATGCATATATATAGATTAGGGTTCGAATAGTTAATTTAACGGTGTTACCACAAAACACTGTAACTCGAGTTACAGTGTTTTGTCATGACACGGCAGTGGATGTGTCTGATATCCACCAATCATGGTCATTGGTCCACATAGCATATAGCACTGGTGGAAACGGGTTCAACAAAGCTATAATTTTTATATGGAAAGATACGTGCCCTGGATGCGTGCTACGGATGCGTGCTATGGATCCGTGTTATGGATAGTCGCGAGTCGTGTAGCAAGATGCCCCCTCACCGCGCTGCCGCTCCGCGCGCCCCTGTCGATACATCGCATAGCTCGAGCTGCGCATCTTCTTCGCACAGCTGCCTCGCGGCTGCTCATCTACATAGCACATCTTCCTCGCACAGCTTAGCTTTGCATTGGTGGTAAAATAAAAAAATTTTTTTTATTATCACCCTCACTTTACCTCCCATAGACGTAAAGTGAGGGTGATTTTTTTTTCTCGACTAACCCTATAGTGTGGGATATCGTTGGATAGGTCTTTTAAAACCATTGGGGGGTTGCTGACATGATTTCTGTATTCAGTGATCTGTTTGCGAAATATTTAACTTTAAAGTGAAAATTTTCATTAAAATCGACCGTCCCCCCCTCTAAAATCTAAATTGTTGGGAGGAAAAATTTGAAAAAAAAGACAGAATGGTAGTAAATATATTAAATTTACAAGGAAAATTATAGCGGCTAAGATTGCTTGGGAATTATTTGTAGTTTAAGAGCAAATAGTAGCCTAAGGTATAAAACATACCGTCACTACTTTGAAAAAGCTCGTATCTCAAATCAGCATGTAAAGAAAACTGAGCCTTGATACGCGCGTAATAAAGTTCACTTAGCCAGATTATCGATTGTGAAATACGAGCTTTTTTCAAAGTATTGACGATACCTAAACTTGGAAGATTCCGTACACATACGAAATCCTTAGACAAATATTACTTGATTTTTTCGCAATGGCTACGGAACCCTATCTTTTTTGGTGGTTTTTTACCTTAGTGACCTCAACTCCTTCGTTGCTCTAAGGTCTCTAGGCTTCTAAAATTCGTCCCCGTATACTTACCCCCTGTTTCACCATCCATTGATCAAATTTATTTGACGGATAAATGTGATGCCGTCTGTGTTTGTTTTGTTCGAATAGACGGAGACGGCATCACAGTTATCCGTCACTTAAAATTAATCAATGGGTGGTGAAACAGCCCCTCAATCTACTAAATCTTATTTAAGGACAGACACTATAGCGCTGTCTAAAAGGCCTGAATACTTGTAAAGGACCATGTGACAAAATATGTATGATTCCAATAACATTTTCATGACCTTTTTGATTGCTTCCACGATTTCTATCTTACAGGTTTTATTCGGGGAATAAAATAAAAATACCATATTCTCAAATAGATTTATATTCTTACAGACAATTCCATTATGTACTTTTGTTTATGCCCTAATATAGATAGACAACAGTATGTACTGAATATTAACACTTACGCTAGTGTACATACATTATGTTTCTTGTCAAATTTGGAACCACGAGTCACCAAAAACAGAACAGCTATTGAGATAAGGTAAGTACCTAAATATGATAATTATTTTGTAGATAGATTAAATATCCGTTAATGAGCCGTAGTAGCCTAGTGGTCTGACTTACGGCCTCTCAAGCAGAGGGTCGTAAGTTTGAGCCCGGGATTGTATCTGTAAGTTTTTCGGAATTTACGTGCATAATTACATTTGAAATTTATCATGAGTTTTTACAGTAAAGGCAAAACATTGTGACCTGCACATATCTACTAAGAAATTGTGTTTGTAATTCCCGATTCACATCGAGTTCTCGTGGGAACAATGGCCTAAGCCCTCACATTCTGAGAGGAGGCCTGTGCCCTGTAGTGGGACGTATATAGGCTGGAATTTTATTTAAACTCCACCCTATCAGTCCTGTAGGTAAGTATAGATTGCTTTTGGTATAACAACAATACGACGACGACGTATCGTGACATGCTGAGCATACATTAGAATAATTGGAAATTGATATCTAAGTACTCTTTTTATTAGGCCTTCTTTTGATCTCCACAATTCCTGATCTGGCGTTATTGCAGGTCGGTTTTTTGCGTACACTAATATGCACATTATCTACTCTTATGTTCAAAGAATTAATAATAAAAGGAATCGAAATATAGTTTGTATTCTCTTTCAGACCTCTTGTTCTTTGTTGTCACTCACCAGTAAAATAATTGCAGCAATAGCCTATTTTGAGCAAATAATTAGAACGGCGATCCGTTATCGAATGAGACGGAAAAAATACGAGTACATGACTTTTCAGCCAACACCTCGCACTTTAGCATCTTTCACATTTTTATATCTCTTATTATTTATTCTGTGTTTAAGTTATTATGTTTAGTAGATTATTTTGTGGAAAAACAAGGCTTTATTGCTTGGAATAAATATGCAGAAATTATTTTAAGCAAAAGAATGTCACGTTTTTGTTAATACCTATGTAAAGTCGTGTCCGTATTCCGATAAGACTCTACTCATAAATGTTTACAATAATTAGATATTACTAAAATGTAAGTAACTCGTGGCTCAAAACGTAATAAATATGTAGCTATTCGTGTGTTATCTCTATTTTGTGAAACAAAAGTTTTAAATTAAAATCTACACCTTTCTGACTCAATCTCATATATTTCGTATATCGTCCAAATATTATATGAAGTTAAGTCAGAGAGTCGTCAAAGATTTATTAATTTGCATTATTACACTGTCCAATGAAAGTAGGGTTGTTTTATGGCATTATTTATGCGCCATCTTTTTATTTGGACGTACCTAGAACATATTTCTTCGTATAAAATGATTTGCCTGTGGTCTGTCTGGTCTATTCTATATACCTTCTCAGGAACTTTTCGTTTATTTGTTTAAACAGATTGGCCCCTTTATTCATCAAAAAGCACGATAAGTTGACCGATAGTATAACCTCGTAAGCCCCACGTTAAACTTTGACTATCAGATTTTGAAACTCAATGTCAGTGTTTTTCTGATTATACTATAATTACATTTGCCGTGTGTTCTAAATTTAGGACGCTGGGCCTTACGAGGGTACGTTACCATTCATTTGTCTCTCATTTTGATAATTTGCTTTTTTAAGCACCGAAAAGCGTACTTCTTTGCTATCTGTCATGCATGTTCATGTTAGTACTTTTTATGAATAAGGGGGAAGTAATTTTTGTCAGGCCGTTACAGTTTCCACGCAAAAATTGTATGTTTTGAACATTCATTGCCATTAAATGACTATATGACAGTCACGTGATACTATCCTTAGTTTATACACAGTTTCCGTATATAATATAACCGATATTTTTGGGTAAACATTATGAACACGGAGTTTTTTTTTGATAATTTGTAGCGTAATCCATTCTCTAAATTACAAAATATTGCAAAAAAATCGTACCCCCACAAATTACCAAAAGAAGTCGTATTTAAAATATTTACCCTTTTATGCAAAAATATGTTTTTATGTGGAGTTTTGTGTAGGACTGCACTTGAACATTGAGCTTTTGAAAAGAAAATAACAATTGAATTACCTATTGATTCAAAATGGACTTTAATTCAAATTGTGCTTGTGTTATATAAAACAATTATGGAAGGAAATGATGAAATTTCTGTGTATAGTAAATTTGTACCTAGCGTATAATTCCATAAAATGTGTTCACAATTTATAAAGTACATACATTTTATTTCACTTTATTTTAATTTCAAGTTATTACAAATGTTTGAAATGATACAAAATCGAATAACTACAAAGAAATGTATTTTCTTAACTTGTCAAGAAATTAAGAAAGATGTAAATACTCAATTTGTAAAGATTAGCAGAATACAAAAGGAATTAAAAGTTCATCGTAACTTACTATGTATTCAAATAACTACCACTTAGTACATAATAATTTTAATATCGTACAGACTTGTCCAGCAATATGTCTATATACAACTAAATTTATATTTACATAAGTTTCAGAGCAACCACTTGTCTCAATAACTATAAGATCCCATTTACACTAAACTAAAAATAAAAAATAAATACATACACAGAAAAATATTATCATAAAATTGCCACGTCTATCTTAAAATAGGAACCAAAATATTAAGCTTATCCTTAGTCAGCTGTAAATAAATTATTTTATCATAACTTAATAAATTACTATCAATATTATAAAACGCCTTTTCTGTACACTTTATTATTCACATGAAAAAAAAAAACCAGCCAGTATTTTTCAATTGTCTATGACCGTTAAAAAAGAAATCACAAAGTCACAGCATACGCTGTTACAGCGCGTTCACTTATTGAATGACACTGTTGAAGTCCACTTTATAGCCATTAGAGCCGCATCAGTCGTGGTAGTCCCGCGGCTCCGGCTTCAGCTACCAGACCAGACCCTCGGGGTGGAGGGGGGGCGGCGCGTCTCCGAAGGTGAACTCGGGGGAGGAGGGGCGGGGAAGCCCCAGGTGGTCCGGAGGCGGGAACTGTTCAGGGAATTCGCCCGGCAGCGACTCCATTCCGCCTGCGAAACGACCTACTCACGTTACTAAGGCTTACTACTTGATGTCTAGATAAATTACAAATAACTACAGCACGCTGTTTTACTCCACTAACTGTTTAATAATGCATAGCACATAATACTACATTTTACCAAACAACCAACTTCAGACATCTTCCTCAGGGATGCCGTTTTCTATTTAAATTTATATGGACCAAACGGGAACTTTACCATTCATAACAAAAAACCCTAATCGGTTCATAAAAAGGAGGTCTGAGATAAAAAACAAAAAAAAAACAACCGAATTAAGAAACCTATTCCTTTTTTTTACTTCCACATGCATCCGCTTCTATTTACTAATTTAACGGTGATGTATAAATAGGTAGACACCTACTGCAATATTAATAAGACGTCTGATTAGTTGTCACTCGCATATTTAAAAATGGAATCGTTAAAGATGATGTATTTGACTGCTTCAGCAACTTAAAAGTTGCCAGCACCAAAATATGTAAAACGCTACCAACCTGGCTGGTTAAACGGCATGACGGGCGGCGGATGGAAGAAGGGCGCGTCATGATGGAAGGGGGGTCCGTAACCGAACTCGAACTTGCCGTCTGCCGTCGCGAAGTAAGGGAACCCTGGGGGTCCTTCGTCCAGGCCCCCTGGAGATAGGTTCATGGGGAACCCTCGCATCTTGCGGGAAGAGCCGAAAAACGGACCTCGGCCCATTGAGGTTAGCTGCTTGAGACGACGCTCTTTTGACCGCTTATTTTGGAACCACACCTGTAAACAAAGGTTTAATTATAGTTTTTTCTTAGTAAAAATACTTAAGTGCTGATTATGTTATTAATTAAGAATTTGTGACTCGATTATGTAGGTAGCAAAAAAATTAACGTGACCAAAAAACATTTGTAGAAAGTCTTTGTCTTAAACTTCAATTATTTTTTTTATATTATCGGAAAAACATTGTTTCACACAACATTTATTCAATAACCTTGCGAATTTGTTCGAACATTAAATACTAAAAGAGACTGACTTATAGCACAATACTTTGAATAGTATGAGCGCATACACCTATTGATCAGTAAAAACAAAAGACGTCTACCACAACGCAAGACATGTTTGCTTTCGACCACTATCTAGATGTTTACAGAGAAAAAAAACAAAAGCTTTTTTATGATGAAGAATCTGTCGCCAGCCAGCACGTTTCCAATATTAAATTCTTATTTTCCCACCGCATCGATAAAACTCTGTGGTCAGAGAAATATCGACAATCGACTTACTTTTCATCTTTACTGTTTTTATTTATTTAAGACTTGTGGAAATATGAAATATTTACAGGGCTCCATATTTTTAAATTCATATTTAACGTTTCAGAATGAAGGCGTTCGTTTAAAACTTATCGGTCTAGAATCGATTGAGCCGCTACCTTTAAAGAAACCCGAATCGATTTAATCATAATCGATGGCGCCGGGCTATATTGTTGATGGGAATAGATTTAAACTTCTAAGAAAATTCAGAGTTCATTTTATCCTGTACCGTGAAAGTAATGTGACTAATCTCAAGCGTGTTAGTTCTTAGAAATACAGCCACAATAACTGTAGACAACTCCTTGCCTTATAAGAATAGATAGGTACAAGTAAATGTATAGTAGGTATAGGCGTTTCTTATGTTCAATAAACTGCTTTACGACGTGCTTGTTTTTCCAAGTGAGCTAAAAAATTCTAAGCGTAATTATTTTACATTTATGATGTTAATTTGTGTAATTCTCTTTTATTTTCTTTAAATTAATTTGTTTTTATTTTGATAGGAACTGTCATAAAAACCGGCCTGTGTCGGAAACACCCAAGATAGGGTTCCGTAGAAAGTACGAAAAAATCTTTGCATACTTTATTAATGTGGTTGTTTTGGTCCCAACGTCGGCGGTACAGCGCCATCTATCGGCGAATTGGGTAACTAATCTAACTGCAGTCTACTAGAACTAGTATAATAATAATAAATAATAATAATAATAATAATAATCATTTATTCATATATATAGTTGTACAAACATTGAAGGACAAACATATTTCTGTCAGCACGAAAAAGAAGATAAAAACAATTTGCACATTTAATTTGTTATAACTCTGACCTCCAAACTAAGCAAAAGCCTGTGTTTTGGAGTATCAGCGTTCGACGCGTTACCGCTGCTTGAAAGTTTATAATAAGTACCAATATAACACTTCTATGCGACAGACAGACCAAAAACTAAGAATAATAAACATTAAATTTGTGTGGGTAAACGAGGTGAATGAGCATATGCGTGCGTGTTTGTGTGTGTGTGTGTGTGTGAGTGTGTGTGTGTGTGTGTGTGTGTGTGTGTATGTTGATTGTTTTTAAGATGTAATATATTTTTATTATTTGAAAGAAGATACTGTTAACGTGATCTTATAGGTGAACTTAAAGAAAAAAAATGCTTGCAATGGCGTTTAAATTACAATCTTAGTTTAGAAATATTTTTTTACAAAAACTTAGAAACTGCTCAACTGATTATGTTGAAAATAATTTTCCTAGAAAGATTTTATTAAGTTTAACTTACGTGATTTTTTTCATATTTTATAGACGTGCGGTTCAAAAGTTAGAGTGGGGGACACATTATTTTGAACTTTCGGAGTCAATATCTCCGAAAATATTGACTTTATCATAAAATAGTTTTACAAAACCCCTATTTATTTTCAAATACCTATCCAATGATACCCCACACTATAGGGATAGTCGAGAAAAAAAAATAACCCCCACTTTACGTCTATGGGGGGTACCCTAAAAAAATTTTTTTTAGTTTTTTTTATTTAATCACTTTGTCGGTGTGATTGATATACATATTCATGCCAAATTACAGCTTTTTAGTACTAACAGTCTCTGAGCTTAGCCGCGAACGGACAGATAGACGGACAGACATGGCGAAACTATAAGGGTTCCTAGTTGACTACGGAACCCTAAAAATTTTCTTCGTCGACTATACTTTTGCGGACAATGCGAGCAATTTACTCTACTTGGTGAGTCTAGACTAGATAGTATAGTTATACTTAGCCTGCAGTATACATGCGATATATACTAACCAAGCCCTTATTCATTTGACATTATAATTTTTTTTAATCGCCTATCTGGCCAAGATCTTAGCAAAAAATAAGTGGCTCGCCAGACGTTCACGGCGCGTTAGGTTCGCGTGTGCCGCGCGTGTAATCGGTAACCGGCATGGTCTCGTGTGGGATGCCCATTACGAGTTGGTGTCATGAACCATTTCTTCGTGACACGGTTTTATTTCATTTTTTTACTGTACCAAAGGCCATATATATGGCTGGGTCGTTCGCGCTTTACTGATCTTGGTGGTCTGTAGTCTGTATAATGAGGACTCATATCATATCCTGTTACTCAAAAAAATATGAATGATGTATGAAACCCAACTCTACTAAGTACCTGAGAGATTTATAGGTAAAGTACTGCATCAAATTTTAAAGTAAAGTATACTAATATACGTCCCACTGTAGAGTGGGACGTATAATAAATATCAATAAATAAAATATCACGGGACAATTCACACCAATTGACCTAGTCCCAAAGTAAGCTAAGGAAAGCTTGTGTTATGGGTACTAGGCAACGGATAAACATACTTATATATAGATAGATACATACTTAAATACATATTAAACACCCAAGACCCGAGAACAAACATTCGTATTTTTCATACAAATATCTGCCCCGACGCGGGAATCGAACCCGGGACCTCAAGCTTCGTAGTCAGGTTCTCTAACCACTAGGCCATCTGGTCGTCTAAACGTACGAACGTATATTAGTGTACTTTAAAATTTTGTCAGAATGAGAGGTGAGGGGGTTCCCACGCGAGCTCAGTATGGATTAGAAACTTCACACATACACCTGAATATCTTCGCAGGTGTGTGCAGGTTTCTTCACAGTGTTTGCCTTCACCGTAAAGCTTATGGTAGGTATTATCAAATGTAATTTCGCACATAAATTTCCAGAAACTCAGAGGTGCCAGCCTTGGTTCGAACCCACCACTCTATGTTTGAGAGGCCATAGGTCAAACTAGCTACTACTACTACTACTTTTTGCTTACCATTAGTACTTACAAATTCTTATGAGAACTTCGGACCCAATTGATAATTTCAAACACCATCATGCCATTGCTTACTAAAGTCGCACAAATCACTACAGCAGGAGGAAAAAAGCAATTTTTCCATCAATTCGAAATCAGATTACCATATCCAAATGATCCATTAACGCAAATACGAGTAATTACAAATTTGCCCAAACAAATCGTGTTTTAATCATGTGTTAAATAAATCAAGAGTTTCGTTCAATTGTTTTTTTGGTTAGCTAGTTTATTCGTGGCCAGTCTTACTTTTAATTGGTTGGAAAGGATGCGTTCTTGGATGACGGATGTCCTTGGCTCTAATAGGTTTGGTAGCAAAATTGTTTCCTTGGTTTTTGTACGACGATTCTACACGTAGCCGGATGAGTGCAATCTTTCAAAATAAAACCTGATCGAAACGAAGGGTAATAATCATTAGACATTAAAATTGAAATCAAAATTGCAGCAAAACACTGGTTTTGATACAAAAAACATAGACAATATGTGTTAGACAAGCTGACAGTTTTGTATGAACTGACATGTGTTGAGTTCGTATTCAACGATTATCAATGTTTTTCTACGGATATATTATGCGTAACTATTCTGAAGTCGTGTTAGCTTAGTAGTTTGAACTATGGCCTCTCAAACAGAGGGTCGTGGGTTCGAGCCCGGGCTGGCACCACTGAGTTTTCTGAAATTTATGTCATCATCATCATTTCAGCCGTAGGACGTCCACTGCTGGACATAGGCTTCCCTCATTGATGCCCAATCATTACGATTGGAAGCGATTTGCATCCACCGTAAACCTGCGGCCTTCACCAAATCGTCTGTCCATCTATAATAAAATCAGCAAGGAAGTAACCATTTATCCCCTTACTTTATCTCGGTGCAAATTGACTGTATCCAAATGGCTACAGGGTCTTGACTATGATGCTACTGAAGTTTTACTTCGCCCAGTCTCGTAAATTTATATTGAAGTTTTTACATGAATTTTAGGTCTAACACTCTTACTCATTCACACGCGCTCACTGACGCGCTTACTCACTAACACAGACTCACACTCTTACTCACTTACGCAAACACACACACACATACACACACACACACACATACACACACTCTCACTCACATACTCTAATGCGTACGCATGCGCTCATACTCTCATACGCACTATAAGTTTTGTTTATTCTTGTTAATTGTTATTATTGTATTTAAGTTGTTGCGGACGACAGAGGGTTGGAGACCTGGTGACCTGAAACACAGGTTCTACCTAGTTCAAGCACCAGCCTCCCCCACTCAAGTTCAGTTAATTTGTACTACGTTATATTTGTCTGTTTTTTACTTTTACTTTGTATCTTGGTGGTGGAGAAAATAGATATATCTTATTATTATTATTATCTCGTTGGTGGACGTTCCACGCTGTGCTTGCCAGTCCGTGGTCTCCATTCCAGAAATTTATGTGCGAAGTTACATTTGAAATTTACCACGAACTTTACGGTGAAGGCAAGCATCGTTAGGAGACCTGCACACAACTGCGAAGAAATTAAATTTTTAACGTAAAAAATAGGTATAATTGCAAATTAAATTAGGCACCTATAAAACACATGGCTGATATAATACTATAAGCCTTGCTTCGACAGTAAATAAAAGGAAAAACATTGCTTTGCAAAAGTAGCTTTTGCCAATCATGCCTAGGCATCTAGATAACGTAGAAAAAATATTGATAATATTCAAACAAAAGCACGCTTGTGCTAGAAGCCGTAGATAGATCCCGCTGCGCGCCCGCCTTTGATAGCGCCGCCCGCGCCCGCGCAACCACATTACTCATACCGTCGAGACACACCCTACAAACTTACAATTAAGACCCAAAATGTAACAGCATGAGTGACTTTTTAAATTGGTATCACTGCGAATAAAACCAGAAGGACGTATGTTATTGTTTCCTAGTTTGTTTATTACGCTGTTTTGGTGTTAAGGCAGCGTTTTAACCGCATTTTACAACGCACCCTATTCTGTGCTGCCCTTGAAGTCTGCCATTATGTTGATTTTTAAGATGATGCCAAACATTTTGTGACGTTTTTATTATTTAAGCACTTCTCGAGAATATATTATGTTGAATTTACAACAGAAACGGCACCATTATTGCACGCTGTACCAGTTTTATGAAAATTAATGAATCTAAATTAGTAATATCGCATTTTTACTTTTACAGCCTTGGCCGGATAGCTATAGGTTATTATGGTGTTGCCTGTAACAAGAACATATAATAAAACTAGCTGTTTCCCGCAACTCCGTCTGCGAAAAATAGGGGTATAAAAATAGCCTACGACCTATTCTCAGACTTACCGAGTACAGATAAAAAAGTTTCATAAAAATCGGTCGAGCCGTTTCGGAGGACTTCGATAACAAACACCGTGACACGAAATTTTTATATATTAGATTAGATATATGTATTTTACCTCTCCAGTAAACTTATCCGAGTGGTTTTAATTGCCTTCATGTCAAAATTCTATTTATATTATTCTCTAACAATTTAAAAAGTTATTTGCTTCAGTGATGTATAGGCGATAGTGCTTTTACCATTTTTATGACAACTTCTACATCAGAACAAAAACAATAAGGTAAACAACACTAATGTGATAATTATATCACATTGAGTTGTAAGTGGAAATAGCCATTGATGTTTTAAACCATAGAGCTGACATTGAAAGGGTGGTAAAGATATTTCTTGGTCGACTTTACATCAAATAATGCATAACAAAAACGAAACGCCTATCGACTGACATGCGACCATTATCGCGATGTTAAATACCCATTGATAGTGAGCTAGCTTGGGTGGTCATTTACTTCAATAGGAATTGAATTTTTTAATTATGTGTGCCTAGCCTATACGTAATTTCAGTAATTTTCATTTTAATTTACTGTTTCTATTACAGGCAACACCCGGTACAGAGCATTGACACGCATTTTCTTATATAGCAAGTTTTTTTTAATGTCTATCGCAGTAATTTATATTTTACTGCAACACCATATCAGAATACGGCTATAAACGGTCTCGCTCATCTCATTCAGTGTTTCTTCTTCGAATTTGATTAATGAACGATTTTTTAGAGATACAAATGATTACCATAGTTTTAACAGGTGTACTTTGAGACTAAAAATATCAGGTAGGTATTTTTTATTTACAACTTGTAGTAAGTGCATCTCTAGTAGGTATTGAGCGTAAAAATAACATAAATATCTTGTAAAAGCTTCAACTACTGAAACTCAACAACATAAAAAGCCATTAATAATTTCGAGACTCGAGAGCAAACATTTTTATACATGTATCTATATGCACCTAGTTAGTGGTAATCAAACCCAGGCTTATTGTCTAACGTTTCTGATGCTTGCCTTCGCAATCACTATCTCTTTCTCTCCAACGGTATAAAAGGATGTCAGAAAGAGACGGTGAAAGCGAAGGCAAGCGACAGAAGTGTTAGACAATACGGCCTCTGGGACCTCAAGCATCGCAGTTAGGTTCTCTAACGGCTAAGCTACCTAGTCTCAAAAATCTTTAAAGCTAATTCACTCATACTAAAATGTAAATGTTTACCTTTCTAAGGTTAACTCAGAAAGTTTTATAAGTCAGCAATTAAGGTAGCTTTCGTTACAATTACCGCGTAATAAAGATAGTTAAATACAGGTTTTTAAAAAACGAACTTTTAACATTCAAGTAGTGTTCTCTATTCCATATTATTATTAAAGTAGCCCACATTTTCTTTCCCAAGCAGTCATCCGCAAAAGCAATGAAACCAAAGTGGTCCCTGGTTTACCAGGATGCGAAGTAGCCAATATTAATCAAAGATAGGAAGTGCTTTTTACTAGTTAAAGTGAGTCCTTACATAACAATGTAAGAGTGTATCTTGTACGGGGTTTTTAAGTCACAAAAAAGTTAATATATTCAATTAATTTGTGCACAATAGTATCGTTAATAAAGCCCGAGTGTTGATATCAATAAAATATTATGTCCTGCGCTTTCCAACCTCAAATTAAGTAGCAAAACTAGCAAATGCTTGTTGCTCCGTGCAACACACACACTGCACACTTAGTAAAGTTCACTTGGCTAGATTATCGATTTTAAATAAGATACGAACTTTTTTCAAAGTAGTGACGATGTAGGTATAAGTGCGCGTGACGTGACTGACGGCACCGACAGCGACTAAGGAAGTGTTTTTTTACGCACCGCACACCTATGTGCGTGTGTGTCTATACGCGTCATGTTTACAAACTATATTATGAAAATATGGAGAGCCTCCATGAATAAATAGATGTAAGTAAAAAAGTTTTATAATTTCGCGTGTTCCCAAACCTTGCCCGTGACCTCTACAGTTCAACCAGTAGTCGAACTAGTAGCCTTGGGGGATTCGGTATTTGTACCAAATTGGCCTGTTCCGTTATTTAATGTCCGAACGTATTAGTTTTATTACTTAATCGCTGTTCCGATAGACCAGAATGGAGGAAAAAATGGTGTAACAAAAAATTCTGTAAACATTTATTGTGGAACCATTAAATTTTTATGTTGCCCGCATCCGGAATTGATACAAGTATTGCGCCTTAAGTCGGTTTGGGTTTGATTGCGTTCCGTACAGAGTCATCTAACTACTGTGGCGCTTGCGTAGTTATATCATTATCCCGTATACCAATGGTTCCCAGCCTTTTTTTTTATTTACTCCTGGCAGTTTTAGATAGTTGTTATTTGGGTTTAAGAAAATACAGCGCGACACTTAATAACCCCGGGTTTGTTAGTACACGAAGTCACAACAAGTGCTCATTTTTAGGTTTTGCATGCCTTATTGCTGGGCACAGACACTTACAACACGAGGCCTTAGGCTTTAGATTTCTTTAGATCCAACGCAGTTTCAGTGCAAATAAGGACCGTTCAGCACATCACAGGTAGACTCAAAATAAAGCTGTAAAAGAGCATTTGCGCCTATTTGAAAAAGGAAATTTAGATTTTTGTTTTTTTTTTATTATTATTGAATGTTGGGTGACGATTTGAACTAGCCAGTAAACTTACGTATTGACACGAAAACTTTAATATCACGAAACATGCCGCGAGTAGGGTGACGAGGCAGTCGCGCCGCGCGGGACAGTCCGCGCCGCGGGACGCCGCCGAACAAGCCGAACAGTGTTAAACACTATATTTCATACGTCAACTCCACAGGGGCCATTCTCTTACCGTAACGCCGACTTTAAAACTCGTAAAATCTTAATATTACACACTTACACTCAAAAACGACTAAATATATGCAGTTTTGAGGATTCTCAGTGCGTGTTTTCGCGTAACGTTCTATAAAAATGTGCCGTCCGTCTCTTGCTAAGTGCAGTAATTTGATATTTGGGTTTGTTCAAAATTTTTACGCAAATTTCTTATTGACATTTACAAGAAATCACCTGACACAATTGTCAATGCTGTCTTACATTATAACATGGTGTGTCATCCGCTTAATAATGAAGGAAAACTTTAAAATTCAGAAGAAGTTTTGTTCAAAACGTGCTAGGTAAGTACACATGTACTTATTTATGTTTTTCCGAATAAACAAGCCGTGGTAATAGTTCGAACCAGAATTGGATTTTACTTATAACAATACTGAATTTAAAAAACTCCTTGTATTCCCGTATGTAATACAATGAGTACGTATTGGAAAACAAGGAGCAGTATGTAATAAAATAAAAATGCACTATGTTTAGTGCAGTTAGAATTAATAATAGTTCAGCATGGATACGAAATATGAGCGCATCAGTCGTTGCCATTGTTTTATAACTGTTATTAAACGTAAAGTTAATAAATTTCAATACCTTACCGGCGATCGTTTTACGACTTGCGTACTGTGAAATATTTATGACGTTAAAATAATACTTGTTGCTGTTAAGTACATTTAAGAACAGCGAATATATCACACAGGAATCACGAACAAAAACTTCGTATAAAATATGTTTTTATCTAACACGCGAAACTCATTCACGCGACTCCGTTCTAATACTGTAGGTGATTTTTTTTCAAATACCATGTTATTCACAACTTTTTACTTCTCGTGGTATTTATAATTTTAACACTTTACCGGAACAAAAAAGTAGCTTATTTTATATCAGGGTTACAGCTTTTTATTAGTGAAGGATATTTGTTTATCGGTTAAGTAGGTTTACCTTTTTATAATATTCGTAAAGATGATTGAATATGTGTAGTAAAACATGAATTAGTAGTTTTGAAAGCGTAATAATCAAAAGAATGAACTATGGACATGTCAAATACAACAATAGATTTGTTGACTTTTATATATATTTTAAAGTACGACGTTTTTCAAACAATACATAAATACCTTCTTTGACAAGCATGTAGCCACTACAATACTCGTAAAAATAACTCGTAAAACAAAGAACATTAGTTGTACAGATGATTTTACAAAAACTTGACAGCTTGTGATGATAGATGTGATCATCTGCCTTTTAAATATCTGACAAATAGCCAAAAGATATCGTTATATTATCAGCAAGAATAGCCCTACTATCGGCGTAGCACAGAAAATGATTAATTCTCTGCCACAGATATTGTTCTTTGCGCCATAATATAAATAACGCTTTGACAGAGGCGCCCCCTAGCGCTAATGAGTCGGCATTATAACTTGAAAGCATACGAAAATAACGTTACATTTTTATTTTACTCTTTTATAATTCAGACTGCGGCAAAATGAGCGAATTTTTTTTAAGTTGCGAGTTACATAATTTGATCTCATACAAAAGTCCTGTTTTGCATAAAATCATTTTGCATGTAGCAGCGTAAATACGCAGGTGACAACCAATAAGAATTAAACTGCAAAATGGAAAGGGGCAAATGTAACAGAGTCATATTAAGTAAAACCCTAAATTGTTTAGAAATTTGTGATGTTAGTCTAATCAAAATTTAAATAACTCTTATGGTAGCGTTGGACTTTAGTCATATTTTAGTTTTGTAATAGAATAATAATTTTTATTTTTTATAATTTAATTGAGGTACTAGATGTGCCTACACATGCCTCAAACTATAATTTATGTTAAGTTATAGTAGATTTTTTTTTCATTATTCCTCAAAAAATAAGTAAGTAGTTGTAGTTGTAGTGAGTAAATATATGATTATAAAAAAAAAAAATACAAAAAAATAATAATTAATTAATTCACATAAATAAACTCTATAAAGTATGCGTTTTTGTTCTATTTTGGCATTGATTTGTTCTACGTCAATCTAAAACGCTGTATAGAACAAAGACCACTAGGCACCGAGGATCGTCAAACGCTGTGGTCATTATATTCCGTCAATTTGCTTCCAGATTAAGTGTTGACCATGTTTCGAGAAACAAAGGAGACCTAAGCTAAGGCCGCGGCACCGCGCCCCGACGGGCGGTCGGTACCCTGCAGCGATACCTATCTATATCCATATATCTGTACCACAAACAGTTGTGCTGGCCATTTTTTTTTCTTATTGGTTCCACCATAAACTTTATTGTAGCACGCACCATATGGGACGCGAATTTTGGGCACCCAAGCGGGTTACCTTTGCGCGTGTGATGGATTTAGGGGTTACGATTTTAATAAAGTAAGTTTTTGTATACTTATGTCCTTTCATATACTTTTGTAGGTTGAATATTGAACATCGTATCTACAAATTAGTTTAAATAACTTAAAGTCTATCAAATTCCCGGTTAGGTTTGTTTAAAAAAAATGTAAAATCTGGCTTTGGCTAAACTAACTATGCCTTCAAAGTAAGAGCAATGATTTAAACGTCGCTAAAAACGTTCGTCAATCAGAGATTCTCAGCGAACGCATAAATTTCAAAAAAGGAATCATAAGTCAACGATCTGAAGACGCGACCACACTCCGTGCACCTCACGCGCCATCTGCACTCAATTGGCGTAGCGTTTAAAGTGGTTTTAACGAAATTGTTCCTTCGCAAAATTGTACAACACGACTTCGGTTGTTTGTAAACTTGGCGATGTAAAATAGTCCGTGGTGTGAAGTAGTTTCCTGGCCGCAAAGAAACTACTCTTTGTTTTCCTTACTACTCTATCTTTAAAAAAAATTTGGCATTTAGGTAGATATTTCGTTTGGAAAAATACCATTCCGAAAGGCAATAATAATAACATCCTTGGAAATTAACCAATAAATTAAATCGCCAACCACGCCATTTAAAAGGGCAATGAATTAACCCACTTAGTTTTTCATGGTCGGTAAAAGCGCAAAATTATTATAAACGATTTTCTTTATTGCGAAATGGCAATTACCTACAGTCGCCTTTATAGTTTATATTTTTCAAGGATAATTTTTAAAATATGCAGTATGGCCACCGTACCTTAGTTTCAATTTAGGAGTCGTAAATTAAAATTTAAAATAGATTAACTTTTTAAATGTGGCCTGAAAATACACGGCGTCAATCATTTCCAGCCAGCACGGTGGTAGATTTATTTAATTTTAAAAAGTTAAAAAGAGTGTGTCGAATGTTCTCGGTGCTAAATTTACCGTGTTGTTTTGTCCCAGTGATTCCAATTTGTGCGTTGTCTTATTTCAGTTAATTAGATGCTCTCCGCACGATGTTACCTACCGGATTCAAACGGTTTTACCGACTTCGTAAAAGATAGAGTGTTATCTTTCTACGATAGTAAACTCATAATTACATTGTAGAGTTAAAAATTATCAAGGTACATGTGCTACGAGTATGTGAAGGGTGTACAGAAAGAACATGTTTAGTCACCTTGCACGGTCCAGGGTTAAAAAATTAAATCGTTAACCCTGGGTTAAAGATGATAGTTCCATACATTTTGGCACTTCTTAGCCCTGGGTTAGCACTTAACTCGGAGTTATATAGTTAACTCGGGTCTGTGCAAGCCAGCCTAAGCAACTTTTTGAGTTATAGGCGTTTAAAAGTTAGTCATCGCGAACAATTACTACGGTAACCATTTTTTTAAAAACGAAAAAAAAAAATTTGATATCCATATTTAATCCAATGGTAGGTTATAATAAGTACTTTGCGAGCTCTACATTTTGAGATTAAAATCTATTTCTTTTAAAAGGTGACTAGACAGTTCCTTTCCGTGTACCCTTCATGTAGTACCTAGGTAACCTGTGCTGTGTGGAACTTCCACCATTGAATTATTTCGGAGGTATGTGCAGGTTTGTTCACATTAAATTTCAAATGTAATTTCGGAGGTAAATTTAGAAAAACACAAATGTGCGAGCTCGGGCTCGAACCCACGATCCACTAAACAAGTTAGCTATGAAGTATCTTTTTGTATTTTTTTTTTCAACTTCATTTTTTATTACTTTTACGGTCATCCCGTGAAATCATATATTTCATACTAAATACAAACTGAAAAATAGATGCACAGAAAAACCCCAGAAAAAAGACCAATGCTGGGAATCGAACCCAGGTCCTCAGCATTCCGTGCTGCGTGCTAAACCCCTACACCACCACTGGTCTAGAGATTAGACACGAATTTTTCCTATACATCATACATTTCAGTCTGCTAAATCATCACCTTATGCAGTGACAAGCGCACATGTTACACCCTCTATCGAGAGATTTCAACAATCCTTCGGAACTAACCGCTCACCTGGACAAGAGATGGCGCTACTGTGCAACTTTAAACAAGTTAGCTATGAATTATCTTTTTGTATTTATTTTTTCAACTTCATTTTTTATTACTTTGACGGTCATCCCGTGAAATCATATATTTCATACTAAATCTATCTCTCAATAGAGGGTGTAACATAGATGTGCGCTTGTCACTGCATAAGGTGATGATTTAGCAGACTGAAATGTATGATGTATAGGAAAAATTCGTGTCTAATCTCTAGACCAGTGGTGGTGTAGGGGTTTAGCACGCAGCACGGAATGCTGAGGACCTGGGTTCGATTCCCAGCATTGGTCTTTTTTCTGGGGTTTTTCTGTGCATCTATATTTCAGTTTGTATTTAGTATGAAATCCACGATCCACTGCTTGGAAGGCCATAGGTCAAACCACTAAGGTATAATAAAAAACTAAAGGTATAGTAGTAAAAAATACCTGAACGCGTAGGCATTATGTGACTGACCATACCGACAAGTTTAGATATTTATAAGCACCCACACAGCTGTCTATAATGTTTATGATGGCGACTTTGCGACCAAATAGACTATATGAAAGCTAAAAAAACAAATTGAGCGAAAATGAACGAAATGGTCTGTAAACTCAGATAAACACTTATTTATAAACGAAATCACCATTTTTCCATTTTCCAATTAAAGTACGCTCCAGACCCAATTCCACTTCACTGGTTTTAATTCTTGATAACGTAATATCACTCACCAGGCCACCGGCCAATCGGGAGCCGTTGTTCAAAAATGAAATAGCGTTATCAGTTGATAACGCGAAACCATAAAGCATTGTGCTTTTTCAAAATGGCTGCCCTTTATGTGTGTTCGTTTTAGTGTTGTACCGTTAATAGTTGAAGATAACGTCTGTCCTTGGGAAAAAATATATGAGAAGAGAATGTGCATTATTTGTTTGGAAGATATATTTTATTTATTTTATGCGTAAGAATCACATTTTTCCTGGGTGGGACTTAATGGAGCGTGAAATGCATTCTAATTAATTAGGTATGTATACAAAAACAGAAATATAATATTTTATACTTATATTTAATGGTTTTCGGGCAGTCTGTTAATATGCTTATCCTAGTAGATTCGACAACTGGGGGCAATTCTTTTAATCACATGCCTGAAAATACCTACCATTCGAAAGGGGTATAAATCTGTTTATTGTTGGTATTCGACTCATATTTTAAATTCAACACAATTTTTCTCAGCGTTTGAATATAATTTTTACAGATATGATTTAAAAAGTCAACCTCCTATTCCTTTTTAAAAATTAGTAAAATACTTTTTTGATGTTTTTGGAAAATTTTCAGCCACGATGAACAACATAAACTAGATCAGATCACTATCAATAGGTACGTAAAGCGTATAGATGGCACTTAGCGACAAGTAGGTAGAGGTAGATACGTAATTTCAAGAACGCATTGTAAAATTTCGACGTAGGTATATGCTAATTGCTTGGGTCAGTATTGCACTGTATGTGGAGAAGCACGCATCACGGACTTATGAGGTGGGTTCGAAACTAAGTTCTTTTTCAATGTGTTTTTATTTCGATAGGTTTAAATAGAATAAGTAAAATGTTTGACTCGATTTTTTTACATTTTCATCGATAAAGATGTATAAGTACCTCGTAGAATCACAATGCGAACGTATACGGAATGGAGGAAGCGAGGCCTGAGGTCGCTGTGACGTATGCGGAATCAACCTCGGCGCCCGAGCGTGGCGAGGGGGGAAGGGGGCGATGATACTTTCCCATCAAGCTGTGTTTGAATTATAGGCATCTTTAAAGATGTTATCGAAGGGATAGCCCTAGGGCCTAGCCGGGTTTCTCGGTCCTAATTCTTCTAATCAACCAAAATTATAAACCAAAAAATGTCACAACTAAAATGTTGACTGATTCTCAGCATAAATATTCTTCAATATAAGAGGTTAGGTTACCTACTCACAAAAAAATCCAAAGCCCATTTAACGTAAAGGCCAATTTACTATAGAGATATGGATATATCCTTCGTTAAAAATGGATAATTGTGCGAGAAAAGAGGACGAAAACCATTAAAACAAAAGAAATAATTATGATAATCGTAAATTACAATGGTACGATATTCTCATAGGTGTGGTGACAGCGATGACTTTGATGATAGGACTACTAGATCAAGACTAAGTGTTGATTGATATACATACATGCGTACTTACAATTACGTGCCTCATTTCGTTGAGATTTTGGAGTGATAACGCAATAATGTAGGTGTTTTGCAGACATATTCAGAATTCAATAAATACGGTACTAAAGTTCCGGTTCGGTTCAATTTTATCAATTCTGAAGTCAACACAGATATAAAAGTTAAAGTCTAGTTTTTCCTTTCTTAGTAGGCCAATATGACAAATTATAACAGTCTATAGAGAGGAGGAAAATAGCCGTGAAAGTGGAGACGATATTTTGACAAAAAACAGTAGAAAGAACGTACTTATTCAATTTGTTATTGAAACCAATAAATCCCACACTTTTCGTTCCACCATCACCCTAGGCTACAAAAATAAACCGACTCGATGAAAATAAATAAAATCGATACAAAGTAAGTCGAGCGTATCGACGTCGATATTGTCACGTCACTAGCGCCGCAAAGCGTAAACTTTACGTGCCTATCCCGGCCGAGAAATGCGCTAAAACTTCAAAAACGGTCAACGAACTTTATAAAAAAAATGCTTTATTTATTCGAATTGAGAACACAGCGTCGACTCATTTAAAATTCTACGCACAGTGGTTATAAGCGCCATAATCCGACGCTCAACGTTTTGACAGCTGCATGTTATGTTTATGTTGATTATGCGAATTTAATTTTAACTTGTTTGGACAGATTTGTTGGTAAGTGAAATAGCAATTTGGAGATAACTGACTGTGACAAGAGTTTAGTTGCTTCGAATACTTGGCTAATACTCGCTTAAACTCAACGAAGCGTACATTTACACGGTTTTGCCAAGACTCATTTACATGATACACTACTAACTGGAATATTCATAAAACACTCATGATTTATTTATTCAAACAAAACTTCGCATAATTTTAACGTGAACTAGACCAAAGTGTCCTTATTTGGTTCGAGTATTTTATTTACTGCAAGATTATTACTAGATATAAATTCAATTTGCTTTTACACCTACTCGAAAGTATCAAAGGAGAGTATGGTGAAGTTGATGGATGACCCAAGCCGAGGCCAGCCATGATAGATGACACGCGCGTACACGCACCAACTAAGACACAGTAAATTACTTTGACACGATTACAGCTTCTGGTAATATCATTTTTAAAAATAATACAGAAGTGCTGTATCTCCGGAATGTATCGCGATAGCTTGTAACATAAATATATGGTGATGGAACCTACATAGTACGCTAGATGATTATGAGTTACGGCTGCACCATAATTACTTTCCGTATGTAATCAACTACACTATCGCAGGAACGACAATCCTGTCTCATACATCACATCTCGAAACATATTGCACAGGTAACGTTTCTAAGCCGCAGCCAGATGACTGACGACTGGCCCAGGGCGATCGAACATTAGGCCCTACGCAATATTAATGTGCCACATTCTCACCCGAAGCAATAAAATAAATGATGTAATTTTTTTGTCCACGCGGGGTGTTCTTTTATCCCAGTGTGCGCCGCCCATTGTCCACGCGGGACGTCCTCGTAGACAAAACGATATGTGGCGCCGCTCTTGAAGGTTTTTTCATAATTTTCGCATAATACCCTTTGTATGACACGGTTTTCTGTCATAATTAATAGTTTTATGGCTTTCGTCGCGAGTCTTTGTGGGGCCGCACCTGTATGGCCGGCCTAGCGGAGCGTAAGGTGCTTCTGTCTTAAACATGTTCGATGATAAATGGGCAATGTATTACAGTGTAGGAACAAAAAATGAAGTTTGAATTACGAGCTTAACCTTGAAACGAACTTTTTTCTAATATGTTTTTTTTTATATATGGTTTTTAATTAGTGCTAACCTAGGAGTTTAAAAATATGCATTTTCTATGTTCAAAATTTTTTCTACTATCAGTTTGTACCATCGTTCCACAAAAACAAATAGAAGTGATAGACGAGTAATTTCACAAAAAGTAAGCCACGATAGACAGTTGGTTTCGGCGGTGGGGCGGAACGGCCGCAAGATGGTGGCATTTCACAGCGCTTATGCCCAACTCACTAAACGTCACCGTCGTACGTTGCGCATTTTTACGAGAACCAGCGCAAAACCAAGCATAAACTACAATATTTTATTATACATCCGCAACGTTGTTTTGATAATAACGATTAAAATTACAAATTTATTGTGATAGCGTAGGTACATGTTTTTGCAATAATGTCCCGTTTTTAGATAAGTAAAGTACAGATTTGACGGCAACGATGTCTTAAAGTTGCAGGTGTCTGTCGTTACGGAATGCTTTTCGAGGAGAGCCACCGGTTTATCGTGATTGCGGTTTGACTTGAAGAAATCTTTTAAAAAAGTAGTTTTAAAAAATAAAGGAAAACTTTTGATTTATTTTCCTACGCGCGGCACCAGTGTGCGTTCAGAGCGTAAATCGAATTCTTGAGATGAGTAGTGTCGGGGACATTTTATAGGACAATCGACGAATTAGCCCGGGATTGTGTATGGGACAATTTGTCGTAAAACCTCGGCGGGGTTCGGGTAAGGTCGGGCAGTAAAGCCGCGTCACACGCGCTTTATCCCGCTGCCTCGTAACTCCTGAGAGTTATAGTATTTGGGACAGTTCAAAGTTGCCGACCGGCATTAAAACATGAGAAATGGCCGGCCGATGGCTCATTCAACTCCGTGCTCACCTCGCCCTTGATTGCTCACCTAATTTGACAGAATTTAATGTTTTTTGTATATTAAAGGGAGCAACGACGTAAAGGATCACACGCATGGTGGCAAATACCGTTGCCAGCTTTCAACAAAGGAAAGAAAGAATGGAGACATTTTTTTTTGTTTGGGAATTTCGACTGGAAAAAACGATTGGGAAATACCAATCGACCTAGCCTGTTAGAGACTGTTAGACGAACTTGCGCGGACCACCATCATCATCATCATCATCCCAACCTATATACGTTCCACTGCAGGGCACAGGCCTCCTCTCAGAATGAGAGGGCGCGGACCAGAGTCAAATAAATAAATCGGAATTAAAGACTAACCCAGGGTTAAGCAGTGTCAAAATATATAGAACTGTCCATTACCAAGGATTAACGATTTAATTTCTTGAAACTGGACCGTGCAAGTGGCGCTTTCGCTTTCAAAATCAAATTAATAAATAAAGGTAACGCCACCAGAGTTGAGGCCATGCACACAACCACATCTCATGTAATAACAGCGGGATTTTGAGTTGAGATGTGGTTGTGTGCGTGGCCTCAACTCTGGTGGCGTTACCTTTATAACGTCTTACTTGCAATTAAATAAACAAATCCATAACAATCGACTGTTTACGGCTTTACAAACCAAACAGAATACAAATACCGAACTCAAATTTTTATTTTTTTGTGTGAAACCAAATTGTAATGAAAAAATGCAAATTAATTCACTGTATCCTTAAGTTGTCAACTTACAGTGAACAGAAAAAACCGGTTGTCTGTAAAGTCGATTTACGGACGATAGTTTAACGTGACAACGTCATAATAAAACATTCAATAAAAATTACCCGAGCGCTAGGTACCTACTAAGATTGTATTACGTAATATTGCAACTGGCCTTCGCCGCTCTGTAAGTACATGTAACGTTACATGTAACCGTTACGTAACGTTACAATGCGTCATCCTTTTTCGTGTTTGCACCCAGCGGCCGGCGTTCATCGATTTATTAGACGTTGTCACGTCAAAAAAACTTAATGATTTAATAAAAAAAAAATATATTAGGGGACAATCTCACACAAATCGACCTAGTCCCAAACTAAGCAAAGCTTGTACTATGGGTACTAGACGACGATAAACATACTTATATAGATAAATAAATACTTAAATACATAGAAAACATCCATAACTCAGGAACAAATATTCGTGCTCATCACACAAATAAATGCCCTTACCGGGATTTGAACCCAGGACCTCTTGCTTCGTAGGCAGGGTCACTACCAACTAGGCTAAAGCGGTCCTACCTTATAACTTTATTCTAATTATCCACTTGCATACCCAGACCTAGGTGTTGGAGAATAGTTATTTGTTATACAAGGGGGGAAAGTTGTATTTTACCTGCGAGTGTCCATTTGAAACACAAGCTATCGAAAGGATTCTATGATTGACCACGAGCGAAGCGAGTGGTTCAAAAATAAAATCCTTTCGATAGCGAGTGTTCCAACACACGAGACGTAAAATAACTTTTCACCCGTGTATATCACAAAACTTTTCACCTCACTACAGCGAGGAAAATAAGAAAAAGGGTTTGTACTATCAATTATTATTTATTTATTCACTCAAAATAATTAATTGAAAAGTTTTGACTTAAGTTTTTTTTTATTATTTCGGAGGCGTTTTGTTCGCACATCGACTTACTTGGACTGTCAGAACATTTTATACGTTTTTGCAACAAGAATGAAGGTTAATGATGAATGCTGATATTTATGAATTAAAATAAAATTGTAAGACTGTATTTAGTGTTTTTTATTCGATGCAATTCATTAATTGTGATGTTAAAAATTCAGCACTTTTAACGTTTTACGTTTTGTTAGCTGTCAAATAAATATCACGTAAGCTGCCTTCAAATGTCAAAACTCTTTCTTCACATGTGGATAAAAAGCGATTTTCTCAATAGATGTCAAACAAACAAAAAGGGCTTTCCGAGCTAGTGAGGTGAAAATAATCATGTCTTCTTCTATGACTTTTTTAAACCCAACTGTGAAATAGAAGTTCTTTCCCACAGTAAATGAAGCCAGAATGAAATTCCTTTCGGATTTTTGGTTGAAACGTGAAACGCCGGGTCTGAGGCCATTGCCTCCTTTATTCCGGCAATTCAGAGTGTGCAAATGAATTGGATCACGTCGATCGCCGCAGTAAACTATACGTTATGATTCCCGTATCGATATCGTTTCATATTTAATTTGCATTAGGTACTACTGATGGGTTTAAAAACTTAAAAACCGACCATGTGCGAGTCGGACCCGCGCACGAAGGGTTCCGTACCATTATCTATAAAAACGGCAAAAAACACGTTTGTTGTGTGGGAGCCCCCTTAAATATTTGTTTTATTTTAATTGAATTATTTGTTTTTAAAGTGAATACATAACTAAATTTACTTGTTGCCGTTATCAATATCGAGCAAAAACGAGCAAAAAAATCACGTTTGTTGTATGGGAGCTCCCTTAAATATTTATTTTATTCTGTTTTTTAGTATTTGTTGTTATAGCGGCAACCAAAATACATCATCTGTGAAAATTTCAACTGTCTAGCTATCACGATTCATGAGATACAGCCTGGTAACAGACGGACGGACGGACAGCGAAGTCTCAGTAATAGGGTCCCGTTTTTACCCTTTGGGTACGGAATCCTAAAAACTTAAAAAGGATTCAGCGCGAACTGATAATTAAGTGCCATCTAAAATGGGATTTAGAATATTCCGTACAAAATAGTACAAATGCAAAAAATTGTGAGTGTGTGATATTTCTTACTCTTTCACGCTGAAACGGCTAAACAGAATTGGATGAAATTTGGTATGCAGATAGTGAGATCTCAGTAATAATAATACATAGGTTACTTTTTAGGGACCTGTATTATTTATAGTTGGTCTAATTTAAAATAACGCGTCCCACTACCACCGCATTTGACATACAGGATTTGAAATCCTGTATGTCAAATGCGGTGGTGGGGCGCGTCATTTTAAATTAGACCAGCTCTACTGAGATTCCGCTGTCTGTCCGTCTGTCCGTTTGTCCGTCCGTCCGTTTTTCACACGGCTCTATCTCTTGAACCGTAACAGCTAGAAACATAAATTTTTCACTGATTATGTATTACTTGTGACCGCTATACCAACCAATACTAAATATAAAGCTACGAATTAAAGGTCGTCATACAAAAGATGTTTTATTCAGCGTTTTTAATATTTATAAGTATTTTACTGAACTATTTCTAAAACATTGTACGGAGGCTCGGACGGAACACTTCATTCACGAATACGACTCGCACTTTACTGTTTTTTTATTCCAATATTCCCTCAAGTTAAAGCGAGTAAAATCCGGAAATCTCAACCACTGCCTAAGTGTAGAGCTAGATGTTTTGCACGGGTGTTCTTTATACAAGCTAAATCTCAGCATTTAATTCAAGTGCCAGATATAATCCCTCATGCAAGCAAAGCCGCGGTTAAAGACTAGTTGCCACTCAAAGAGTCATTGATCATGATCGATCACAAATCCAGAGCACACCCAACAAGGCACGATAGCCTTTTCCCATCTCTTTTTACACAAATCGCAAATCTAAATATTACAATTACATCAGAAACAATAGTCGCCCGTCCATTCACCTCCGATGAACTCGAGCCATAGACAGCTAACCATAGACTATGAAGCGTATACCCATAGAGCATTAAGGCAGCCACACACGACATTAATCAGGACGTCTCAACTTAGTAGTGACATAATAACGTGTCGCTAACTTTTTATCCAGTCGTCGATCAAATGGTGACGTGTGCGGCAGATTCGGACGCCGCCGCCGGTTTGAAAATAATATAAATAAAGATGTGTAAGATAGTGTTTTGTTTATGGAAAAGTGAAAAGACAGTTAGGTATACCTAGTTCGAAGGAGAGTTGGAATTTAGAATAAAATAGAAATTGTTAATTATTCCGTGGAATAGAGCACCATTATATTGTACATTTTAGATAAATATATTAATGAATTCACTATTTTCAATTTAAGCTTGCAAAGCCCAAAAACCTAAATTTAGGACATACCTACCTACGTTTAAGAAAATGACAACTTTTCGTGATCGATATTAAGTTTCAAATTCTAATAATTGAAATTCGATGTGGACCTTACCAGTGTAAACTAAAGTAAACTCAATAAAAATAAATAACAAGTGTTACTGCATTTTTATTTTCTTGTATAAGAAATAATCGCGTGTGTTAAATTAGTTCATCAATAGATAAATTTGAGTCTGGCCAATCTACGTTATTTAAGTTTATTCTATCATAAACGGCCAACGTTCTATTATCATAATTAAAACGACCGTCATTTGCCACCTGGTTCGTGGCAATAAGGATTTCATAATTAATGATGATAAATGTTTACTCATTTTATTAAAAATGCTAATTTTATACGAGCGTTGAATATTTTTGAGTAATAAGGTAATTTGTAAAAAGTAATTACGCTGATGACACTACGACATCGAAATAATCGTAACGAGTTCATTAAACATAACCCTATTTTTGTCCTGAACAGGTTCCGAGCAGGTGGTTCCCTTGAGGACGAAAGAAATTGATAAATGACATAAAATAACTTTGCGGGGTTCATTGATTGATGGATTTTAAATAAAGTACCTATTACGTTAGTTTTTGCGCATCGTTCGCGTAATTGAATTTTTATGAAGAGGGAAATTATTCCAGTTTTATAAATCGTTAGAATTTGAAATAATAATGGTACGATTCTGTTATTAATTAAGTAAAGTTATTTTTTACACGTGAAAGGTGTTAGGTATACAAATACATTTATAAAAATACACTCACGTTTTCGTTAAATTATTACGAAGTAACTCAATCAAAATATGCAGTTATTTAATTAGCAATATCATGTAGAAACGGAACTTGGATGTATTAAATCGTATATCCACATTTCGTTTTATCAATCTAGTCTGTTTGCGATCTGCGTATTTCTAACTTTTTTCTTCAAAACTTCTAGTGCTGGCAACCCTGAACTGTCACTATCACCGCGAGCCGTCAAATTAAAATATGAGCCAATAAGGGCGCGTCGCGCGGCGACAGGGCCGTCACGCGGGAGAAATTACGATATATGAACTTATTAAAATATCTGACTTTTTGCCGCTTCGCGCTCGGGTGACGGCGACGCGGCGTAGCGTCGGTGTTTTGTTATTTTGACATGTCTTCCTGCTCTGATTGTAATATGTAGCTAATAGTTTTATTTTCAGGTTCTATTTGTGTTCTTGAACGGGATTTAGTTAACTCATTGTCAACATAACATGAGCTATTTTACTCTATGCGTGCGATGTATGAGTCAGTCTTTGAGGTATTTGCATACAGTAGCAATCGGTCTCAAAACTAACAAAGCACTTTTGTGCTTGACTCTACATGTGTACATAACATTGAATTACAAACCGTTACAAAATTATCCTTCAATACCGTCCGCAAAAAAACAAGAGCAAATTAGTCAACGACAGCTAAATACTATGCATAATCGATTTTTCTCTCGGCATGCGGCATGTTCAAACGCTGTACCGGTATTCACTAGTTAGCACCGGATTATGGCAGAAAAACATTTACAGTTACCCACATGTGGTGGCAGAAGCATTTGACACGCGCGATCTGGCGAGACTTGACGAATGGAGGCAAAAAAAAAGAAAAAAAGCTGTTTATGAACCCACTTAACATAGTTGGTATTATTGGTTGAACAATATTTGTTTTTGGTTTGTTGAGTGTTAAACGTTGGGAGTATCTGTTACAACAAATAAACGCATTGACTTTTTTTTCTTTTACTTGCAACCTTTTGTGTACTTGTTTACCCATATAAAGAATCTACTTTATT
Organism: Archips xylosteana; assembly: GCA_947563465.1. Lineage (NCBI taxonomy): Eukaryota > Metazoa > Arthropoda > Insecta > Lepidoptera > Tortricidae > Archips > Archips xylosteana. Next base: position 7,925,847 of record OX387363.1, read on the forward strand.
TATTGTGTAAAAATACAACATATCATGTATATAAAAAAATCATCAAGACATATAAGTACATTTTGTCTGATAAATTTAAAATTAAAATTGTGTAGTAGTAAAAAGTACCTTTTTAAATACCTACTTTTGAAGTAAAATGTAAAGACTGGGATTCATTTTATGTGGGTAGAGTTTGACGACAAATAATACGAAAATTTCAATACTATTTGATATCTTGACGAGTTGTCGCTTACGATCGTATATGATTAAGTTCAACTTTAGATGATAATGTACTTATTACATAAAAATCCAAAGTAACTAATACATTGAGATTTTCAACGTCTGCTGTCAGTATAAATATAACAGAAACGCCTGCGTTTATAATAAGAAGTTTGAGCGACACCACTAAGTATTTCATCGATTGTAGATTGACCCTACTAATTACCGTCGGACGTTTTAAAACAAAATTAATCCCAATACAGTCACTCTTACTGTCCACGTTTACAAACATTCAAGTACCGCGGTAAAAACGTATTTTTTCGTTAGGAAACGCACAAAAACTGAAACAAAGAGGAAGGAGCAAAAAGCGTGACGGACAGACGGATCTCGGCAGACATCTGTTCAGTTGCCGGGGCAAATCGACTTCCATGTGTTTAGTTAGAAATTTTTGGATGTTTTAGAATCACCTTGAGAAAGTTGTTCGGTAGATTAGGAGTGCGGTTCGTAGTTTTCACGCTTGATCGGTACAGATTCAAAGTTTTGCTAATTCGGTTAAAAAAACCTACTTGTGATACCGTTTGACGATGCGTAACTGACTACTTAAAAAACCACCAAACCAGAGTTAACTATACTGTGTAACTCCAAGTTAAGGACTACCTAACCCAGTATTAAGTAGGTAGTGTCAAAGGACCATATAGGAGCTGTCCCGTAAGCATAACGTAGGTTGACGACTTAATTTTTTAACTAGACCGTGCAAGTGACCCTTAAGTTATTAAATCCCGAAACAGATCTGAGCCCAATTTTATGGTCAAAGTTAAAATTGAAACAAAAAATTTGCTACATAGGTACTTATATACATTTCATTATTATTATACCTAGATTATACCTCTATGATTTCTGCTCAATGACGTATGGAACTGACAGCTAATTTTCAGTTAAGGATTTGTTTTTCAAATGTGACATTTTACTAACGCCGTCATAAATAAAGGTACATTGAAAGTAAAACTCTGTTTAGATCGGGTGCGTTCGTTAATAAGGATATTTGTCACGTCGTGAATGCGCGATATTCAATTTGCGAGCCGCCATGACAGAGTATTGCCATTTGTAACAGTTAGAACGATTTGTTACAATATTTGTGCCAGTATTTTGAGTATATTCCGTAGATAAAGCTTGAAATTTATCAATATTAAAAGTTGAATGAATTAAGTACCTATCTACAAATTTGATTAATTAGGAACTATTGCTCATTTGGTATATGAAAAAATCAAAAAAATCAAAACATTTATTCTGCAAGTAGGCCGCAAAGGGCTCTTTTACATGTCATTTTTTTTAAACTACCAGCGCTTTCGTAAGGACCATCATTGCCAAGAAGAATGCGCCGCAAGAAACTTGGCAGCAAGTCATCTTTTCAAATTAAAATATAATAAATTACAAATTAAAAAAATCATACAAATATAGAATTAAGTAAATAAAAAAAAAATTATATAAAAAAAACAATACAGGGATGTATTGGGTCCCTTAGTTAAAAAACTAAAACAATACCTACATCTTAACTATATCTACGTTAAGTGGAAGTGTAGAATGCTTCCACCGTCAAAAAAAAAAAATTATAAAGGAAAAAATAAAAATATTATGGAATCTCAATCTGGTTTGATGCCGAACTTCGTCTATTCACCAATGATATATCAAACGCATTAAAAGAAGTATATAATATGTTATTAGCGCGCCGAAAATGAACCGTATAAAAGGTGACAATTTTGTCTTTGCTATGCTCCAACGTCGAAGAAAATGATAAACGTGTACCCTATCATAACGGAAGCAAAGAGGACATGAAGCGTTTATGGTGTCCTTTGCTACTGCTGCCTTAAGAGTATTTGTATTTCGGTCGTTTAAGTAATCCTAATCTTAATGAAAAGATTGATTTTATAATATTGACGTTTCTATGGATGGCATGGACGGTAGAGTCTTTCAAGCTCATATTAAAGAGCTTTATGTTACTGACTCCATTTAAGTACACACTGCTTAATGCTTTTAGAAGTTTCCGGGTATTTAGAACGTGCGTAATAAGAGACGTACAAAGCATATGCCTCTTTCTAAGCAAGCTTGTGTGAAAAGGATGGATGCTTTGTTCACAATAAAAGCTACGGGGGCTGTTGTGTGACAGGTCTTGTATGAATGTAATCGATTTGGGCTCAGCTTTTATAATCGTAATTGAGTTTTGCGCGTTGAAACATGTCGTGACGTGAAGATCTTAAGTAGTAGAAATAACACGTTTCTTTAGTAAACGAATAAAAAGTGGTCAAGTATGTAGCTATGAAGTAGAACGCAAATTCAATTTGGCCTAACATCATTTAACTCAGGTGATACCTAATTATGTTACTATAGGTCATTCACTATGCTACATTTACGCGCTTGCCAAGCTTCGACTCGACAACCTTTCACAAGCAAAAGTGTGTAAGTAACCAGAGGTGTTTAGCTTGGCTTGCGTGAACTTGCAAGAGCTTGTCGCCGATCCAGGCCAGTGTCAGTTTTTAAACACACATCAAAGTAAGATAAGTATAACGGAACAATAACGCACTTGCAAGTGTATAAATGTCATTCAAGACTTTGGAGCTTGTAGACGTTTCCGCTGACGCCAAATCTCGGCAAGCATTTGTAAGTAGCACTAGGATGTGTTTCGTTTTGGTTAAACAGTCATTGATTAGATACATTTCTTACGGGATATATGTAGACCTTTAACGATCTCTCTTTTTCTGTCTAGCCGTAATCTTGACGCTGATAGATGCATCGATATGTCGAGCTCAAGGTTATCACACTCTACGTGTGTACATCTTGTAGCAAATACTTAACTTACATGTACCTAATCACATTGATCTTAAATCATTACAAACTATTAAATAGTAACTTATGCTTAAATTTGTGCAATGAGACCTAGGAAAGTAATGCTATCCTTTTCCCGAAAGAATGAAAACCGTGGGGTTAAAGCTTGATCTAATTTGTCATACTAGTGTGACACTTTCAAGCGCCATTGTGACTGCGTCTTTAGGCCGCTTTCACATTTGGGCGATAGCAGCATTAGCAGCATGGCAGGTCTTAGACGGTCCATAGAGGAACTGCTTAGAGCAGTCGAGACCAACGGCACGAGAGCAGTCGTGTCGCGGTTGGAGTCGACTTCAACCCGAATGCTCTGAATTTTGTACTGAAACTCCAGTACCACTACCATGAGTTTACAGTGACGGTACTCGATAGCGACTGCGTAAATGATTTGTATGGAGTCTCCATACAAATTATTTACGCAGTCGCTATCGAGTACGGTCACTTTAAACTCATGGTAGTGGTACAGATCACCCAACAGCAACCGCTTGAAGCTGTTGGCACTGACTGCTCTAAGCAGTCCGTCTATGAGGGCCCTTTAGACCGTCTATGACTTGCTCCGCTGCTCGCTAATGTGAAAGCGGCTTTACTGTTTCATTTTTCTATTTAAAACGGGAAACATACCTGTATAACTCTCATGGGTAGTCCAGTCTCCTTCGCCAACTGCTCTCGTATATGCCTCGTCGGTTTCGGCGTCTGCGAGAACGCAGACTTCAGTATCTCCAACTGTTTCGCCTTTATCGTGGTCCGCGGCCCCCGCCTCTTGGAGCCCCCGTTCCCGTCGTCCGGGGACTTGTTCTCGGCTTGGGAGTCTCTGGTCTCTGTGTCACCGTCGAGAGAGCCCTGCGAGGGGAAGAAAAACAACTGAATGCGACTATGTGGTCAGGTGCTGTTAAGACTTGGACGGTATAGTCACCGTTGGAAAGTGATGTCTTTATATTACGTGAGCATTTTTTGTCAGTAACGGGTACTTGCTGGAAAAAATAAAACTAGATCTAGCCAATAAATCTGGTTTAAGCTTGAGCTCCTAACGTTTTTACACTACTAAAATGAGCTCAACATTAAATTAATTAGATATTTTTTTCCAGCGAGACTGCCTTACATGTTGATTGTGTACCGTATTTTATTTAAGGTACCCTACCTACGTTAAAAAGAGTACCTACTGAAAAATTATGATTCAATAATCATACAGTTAGCTAATGTTTAGACCCGTTTACAAATTTAATCATACAATTGAAAGCCTGGGAATTTATTTTCAGTACCTATATACCTAGGTATAATAAGCAATGCTGAAGTTACTCCATGTCTAACGGAAATACATAAAGGAAAAGTATAAATTGAGAGAATAAGCGAAGTTGATAATCGATCAACATCAATTTTCCTTCGCAAAATTTGGTCCACCACGCACTATGTAGTTGGTGACCTTTTGCAGTAGCCTTCTACTTTAAGATGATGACGCTGTCATTTATGACGACGATAATGGTTATAATGTCTATAAGCTACAACTCAGAGCGTAGCGCGGAAATAGTCCCCATTCCAATTAAACAAGTACTTTTATTTATGAAATTTCAACAAATCTTCAGACCACGAGTAACGGTTTCTGGATGTTGACGAGCTTCTTCAACTTTTATAAGATGATGAAGATGATGATAATTTGATGATGAGTATGACGCAGACTGCTTGTGAGAATTGACCGTAGCCGTATTGTCTAACGCGCGGGCGCTTGCCATTGCTTTTACCATCTCTTTAAGTCTATCACCATCTTATACCGATTGGCAGAAATAAATAATGAGTCCGTGCGTAAAACAATATGGCTTCTGCATGGTCCTCAAAATAGTAGTCTAGTTTGGCGTCCCAATTAAGTGACAACCAACAATGAATGCAGCGCGGAACCAGTCCTTCTCATCGCGATTAGATACCTTAATTGAACTTCAGGCAGGAACTTCACGTCGTGAGTAAAGCTTGGCAATCTTCTGACGGTTCGGCGGTGCATTATCGCGATCGGCGATGCGGCGTTCGTTTTATTACTTCATTGCGTTTGCTGCGAGGTAACTATTGTGTGGCGAGCGTCTTGGCCCCGCAATGAAGAAGAAAATGTTCGCTGCGCCGCTGGTCGCCCGCTAGACTTTTAAGATGATAACGACGTTGAAGAGTGTTTGTATTATAATATCGAAATACGAAAAACCGAATGTATTCCCGAGCGGGTTCTATTCCCGGTTGGGGCAGATATATAACAAATATTTGTGTGAATAATACGAATGTTGTGTTCGACTCTTGGATGTTTAATAATGTGTATTTATTAAGTAAGTGTTTATCTATGTAAGTATGTTTATCCGTTGTCTAGTACCCGTAGTACAAGTTTTTCTTAGTATGGAACTAGGCCAATTGGTGTCAATCGTCCCATAAGGTATTTATTTGTGTATTTTATTTCTTAAAATATGGAATGGGTCAAAAGACGTGTCATTTATTAAAATGGCTTCGTATAGAATCCAGTAGGTTAGGTTTATAACAATTTTAACCTATTCGATATTTCAATACATTCGGTCTTTGGTACCTACTTCGGTATTATGATACATACCCGCAGACGATGACTATGACTAGATCTGTTGTTGACAACTCACCTGGTCCTCCGAATCATCGTGTGGCTTGGCGTCGCCGTTGAGGGACAGTTCGGAGTGTAAGGCTGGGTGCGGCGCGTGCGCTGGGCTGCTGGCATTGTTGGCTGCGCGGGATTCGTCTTCTTCCTCGTCGTCCGTGCCCGAGCCTAGTAGAGAGTCCGCTGGAACAAGGATAGGGTAGATTAAGTTTCGAATTTTATGCTTAATTTGTACTTTTTGACTGATTTGGGTCATACGCTTTTTTATTCGCGTGGAAATGGCAAAAGTTAAGTGTATAGCCAATATTTTTAGTCAAGTCTGCATCGACGTGTGGGATGCCTGAACAACTTTCGGCCCATTAAAATAAATCTTTAGTTTGCTGACTCGGAGTCGCCAATTTTATGTCCACAGGAGAGACAAATTTTGTTTCTTGCGCTGTGTATGCCCCATTTCGAAAAAGGAAGTAGCCCTCAATTCAGTCCTATTTTTTAATGTTTGGTGCAAGTATTTCGTCAACAATATATGTTTGTTTACTAGCAGATTGATAACACTTGATTACTTTAGACAAGCGTAGGTGACACGGGTAAGTAAATTATTTAAACGAGAAACCGAGAAAATTAGGTATGTTTATCTACAATTAAGTCACTGATTAAATGAACATGAATCATTAAATCTATGCCAAAAGCATCAGTAAGTGATAGCTGTCAGACACTGGAAAGATCTGATTCCAGATAAGTTCAAGAGACTTAGACGGAATAGCATTAGGATCATTTTGCTCTCTCAATCAAACATTTTAACTTTCACAGCATTGAAAGTAATTAAACACTTAATTAGACATTAAAACTCGTAGTAAGTACAAAACTGAGAAGAGACAGTATCTTTTGTTTCAAATAAGCTTAACTTCGTGTCACAGAAAAACTTATTAAGTGATTAAAACATTTCGCAGCGCTAAAGGTCTTCTAAACAAATTTATTTCCCATCACAAAAAGATTCATAACTTATACATTAAACTATTCATAACTAGAACCCTTTAAACGGTTTCAAATTCAATTGAACCCATCAAAAAGCAATCCCGCACCCTTAAACTAAATAAAAACCCAATTTCTGCGCCCCCAAAGAACAAGGAATTAGCCGCGAAAACAATTACTTACCTACCTACTCGTATAAGAGTTACAAGTGATGCTGGTGTAGGGAACTATGGGAACTCGAAAAACTCCTTATTATTCCCAACTAATGTCATAAATGCGAAAGTAACTTTGTCTCTCTGTCTGTTACCTCTTCACGTTTATCCGCTGAACTGATTTAAGTACAATAAATTTGGCAAAGAGATTGTTTGAGACCCTAGGAAGCACATAGTGTAGATTTTATCCCGGAAAATTGCATAATCCCCGCGGGACAGCGATAAACGAATTCTTCGCAAATGTAATCGCGGGCAATAGTTAGTATTCTATATTAACTAAAACTAGTTAAGCCATTATGCGATTCCGATTTTCATCAGTATGATGGACCTTCACCAGTTTTGAGGACATCTTACTCTGGTTTCTTTTCAGTTTCTCTTATAATGATAATAATAGCCTTTATTTCCATGACTTAAGATACAAATAAAAATAAATTACATGCAGTTAAAATAACTATTTAAGACATGGCTCCTTCTCGGGTATATGCCTCCTCCAACTGTCGCCATAATTTTCTATTTCTTGCCGCCTGTACCCAATCTTTCCCAGCAATTTTCTGAATGTCGTAAACCCATCGGTCTTTTGGTTTTCCACGCGTTTTGTCCAGTTTCTCTTAGTCACATTAAATTAAGGCTTAAATTCAAGTAATAAGAATATTAAAAATTATAGATTGTTAACTATATTTTACAACCACTCATTAACATGTCATAATGTAATGTAGCTCTATCTGTCCAGATGGGCAGATAAAGCGAAATCAAGTAAACAGAGCATACAATTTTATATTCGGTAAAAAAGACGGATATTTTTATTTTCGAAAAACTTTATTGAAAATAACTCACCTGATGTAAAATGCAGATGACACCAAAAAGCGTAACTCTGTTGAGTATCAGTAAACATAGGTACTTAGCCTCAAAAGAGCCATATGCAAAGGTCCGACAGAATAAAGATGCTATGCAGACGGAATCGCGTTAACAATGTAGCAGATCAAACATTTCTCAAATTTTGTAGAAAAAATCTCACTTACTTATCACTCGAGCGAAATAGCGACTCGTGGTAGGGCGCAAAAATCGTTTACCCTCGGCAAACGTCGGGGGTCATAGTTATAAAATATTTGCGACTGCAGTGATCGTGTCGACGAGACAGCTGCTCAGGTCTATTAGGTTTACCTACTGCATTTAATATACGTGGCTCTCAAAGAACATTTTATGTTTTATGTTGGTAGAGTTCCATTATTTTTCCATCGCTATTTATTCAGTGCAAATTTTAACATCATGTTGGAATACTTCAAGATAGTTATTTTTTTTTGTATAAGTAGGTATTTGAACGATCTAATTTAGGAATAGATTTTTAATGCTTTGAATGGCTTAGGTTTGTTTCTGTGATATTCCTAGTTTTCATTATTGGTGACAAAAATAAAAATGACTGTGTAGTGTGCACTTATTACGTCATAACATAAACAATCACAACCAGCTATTTTGGACGTTTACTATAGACGCGCAAACCAAAATCTGCCAAATATCTTAGAAAAGCTCATCAATTCATCACCATTAGATACTGTAGGAACATGTTGAAAGAAATTGTAGATCCTTTGCCTGTTCAAACATAATTCTTAACCTAATACATGCTATGCATACCCACAAATACTTAAAAACAAGAAAGAACAATTCCTTAATCGAAATTCACGCACACGTTGTAGTTTTGTTTTTTTAATTCAGCTCTGGCAACGGCTGCCTCGCCCGCGGCGCTGGGCGTCCACATAACATCTGTCATGCCCCGAGATGAGCTTGTCTGTGCGGTAGAAATGCGAAAATAAACTGACAACCCTAAAAGCTTTACCAATTTATTTATTCAAATTTGAATTTGGCGTTGTCGATTGGGAGCGAAGTTGGCGGTAGAGCGGATCTTCGAACTTCAATACAAAATTGGAACGACTTTGTTTTTTTGAGAAAAACGGCCCCGGATAGGAATCGCTTTGAGCTATCGAGATTATGTTGGCAGTGCCAAGAGTCAATAAACTAAAATTAAAATGTGTTAATAATGTATAGATATCAGCTACTTTCCACTGTCGTGGTCATAAAAAAAAACAAATCAAATCCAGCACTAGACGTGGATGAATTTCGACTTACAAAATTTGAAGAAAACTTACATAAAAGTCAGTTAAATAAAAGCTTGTAAAAATAGCCTGAGACACAGCATAATTATAATTACTAAAAATGTTACCTCAGCTTCAAAACTGTACCTCCACTAGCCACCTCAAAGCTGCCGACCGAAATAACGGAATGAATTCACTAGAACAGCATATTAATCTTGCCAACCGGCTGACTTGCGTTTCCTCATGCAAGTCATTCCGCGGGAAACAAGCCAAATTAGGCGGCTTTCACGATAAAAAGATTTGGGAAAATATAATTATGTTACGCTACGATGTTACTGAGTGGGAATAAAAAGTCAGCGTGAGTGTGTAAAGCCGAGTTTAGACCTGCAAGAAAAATCGTGCAAGTTGCATTAGATTGCGGCGCTCGACCGAGCGCTTCAATTTCGGTCGCTTTACGGCCTCGCAATGTAATGCAACTTGCACGACTTTTCTTGCTGGTCTAAACTCGGCTTAGGTCGCGTTTTAGCCTTTGATTGTTTAAAATGACGGGGTATAGGTGGGGTCATACACACAGTAAGAAACAAAAGTTGTCTCTCATGGTCATAAAATTGGTGACTCCGAGTCACGAAACTTCATCATCATCATCCCAGCCTATATACGTCCCACTGCAGGGCACAGGCTTCCTCTCAGAATGGCTTGGGCTTTAGTTCTCATGCGGGCCCAGTGCGGATTGGGAACTTGACACGCACTATTGAATTTCTTCGCAGGTGTATGCAGGTTTCCTCACGATGTTTTCCTTCATCGTAAACTCATGGTAAATTACAAATGTAATTTCGCACATAAATTCCGAAAACATGCGAGGTGCGAGCCGGGATTTGAACCCTCTGCTTGAGATGCCATAGATCAAACCACTAGACTAGGCCATCACAGTTTAAGGTTTTTTAAATGGGCCGAATGTTGGCCAGACGCCTCGCACGCTGATGTAGAGATGCGAGAGAGAGATATTTGCCATTAAATGAAGCATTATGAGATACCTTGCATGACTACATCAACCACCGCTATGGTAGATTTAAAATACAGTAGAAATTAATTTGAGAAAATGCGAATTTCTGACGTAAAATGTTTGAACATGGCAACAATTTCGTATGTATAAATTTTTAGTTGCTCCGTTTTTCATAAGTTTTCTGCGGTTTTATATTTACCTACGCAAGTACACTGCGAAGAAATTCAGAATTTATAATAAGACAAACATTTAAACCCTATCACATTTTTCTCACAGCCGATTCACTCTAGTCCCAGAGTGAGCTGAAGTTTGCACAAGCCCTCGAGCGCAAAGCGTCCGGACTCCAAGGGCCCTCCTAACCCTCTGTTTTACAATCGGTCAACACTACACTCGCACTTAGCTCGGTAAGTGGAAGATCGGTGTGCTAGATAAATACCGGGAGTGTTTGTAAACATTATATTATAATGGGTGATGGTTTTTGTTCTAAAATTTTAAAAAAGTTCGTCGTTTGATTGTGTTTCGTTATCTGGAAACACTGGGCCTTGCCTGAGCATTTTTTTGTAAAGCAAATGACGATATAGGCACTGCCAGTATCGATTCGGTGATTGTTATTCCCTGAAAAAGAAGTAAATTAAAATATTTCCGATGAAAAAAAAAACATTCGTCATTTCAAAAATCGAACAATTTTTTATGCCAGCACCATTGCCAGTTGGCACCAGCAAACGCACGCCCCAATTTTAAAATCAATTTTAAACCGCCCCCAAATAAACGACTTCCTTTGTCCCGGTCGACGTCCTTAATCGAATTTTGGCGGGAAAACGGGCCTTTTATTGTCGTTGAATTTCAAACGTGGAACGGGGACTTTGATCTGCGGAAATTCAAAACGAAGTTTGCGGCTTCTTTATTTGAAATGGGAACGATTATTTTCCGTTTCACGTGTGTAATTGTAAGTAATGTTTAAATAGAAAATTTAGGTGTAATTTCCGTCTTTTATAAACCTACTTAAATAGGACGGAAAACATTACTTTTTACTTTGTAATTTTAATAGATTTACCTACATCTACATATTAACTTTTCACCATAAAATGTATGTAGCATAGGTAAAATTTGTGAGCCTTTGTGTTAGAAGTGCCCATTATTTGTGGTGCTAATAAAATTATCCTTATCTAGTTTATGACTAAAACATAGTAGGCCATAGTACCCTTTAAGTCTACCTACTAAAAATTCAAGTTCACATAGAAAATGCTAATGAACAATCAAGACCAATTAACAATTCAATCAACATGGTTCATGAATAATTCCACCCGAAAAATTATAGTCCACTATCTCCGGATCTATAACAACCTATTAGCACTGAAAATGTAATAAAAATCACAGATTATTTTGTATTACAAGCATATTAAAGTTTGTTATTGCGTGTTTATGGGGCCGACCGTTAATTCGAGACCACCATCTTAAAAGTAAAATAAGAAACGGCGAGATAAGGATCTAAGAACATAAAAGATATGGGAACCTTTGTGGAAGCGGTAGCCGCCACGAACGCCCATATATACAGCGGGGCCACTACAGTCTACGCACACTGGCTCACGTCCCGGCACACATTAAAGGATGTTTTGTACGCACACGTGGAACGGTGGGCCGTGATTGGTGAAAGCGGCGGCGACGGGCACGCCCTCTTTTATCGACGTGCGCAGGGAGCGTGCGTGCGAAACATCGGTGTATGTAAAATGTGTAGTGTATAGACGGCAGTTCAGTTTACAGAGAAATTCAGTGTTTCAAATGGCATTGCTGGAGTCTCTTGGCTTTTAGTAATCGAGTTGTTATTCCTAGATAAGTTATTGACTCAAAATATTCTTTAGTATTAAAATGTAGAGCCATGACGGATCTTTTGATTTGTGGTGGTTATCAATCCTACTTAGATACCTATTCTATCTCTGCTTAGGCATTCTCGAAATTTCGTAATTTCAGTATACATCTACCATTTTTCCCATCCATATATTATGGTAGACTTATTTTTCCCTACCCATGTGTCATCACATGTGTAATAAAGCCATTAACTTATCCAAAATGATAAACAACATTTTTACTTTTAAAAAGAAAATCATGTCTTATGATAAAAAACAGAAAATCATTGTCCCGTGATATGATATAAAAAAATATTTTGCTTGACCAGCATCCGTTTAAAAAGTCATCATCTAAAATGCACATCTCCACCAGCTCATACAAATTCAGCCTTGTTTTAAAACAAAATTTCACACCAACGACACCCTGACTTGTTTGTTTCTGCGCACTGACAAAGAGACACATCACTATCAATTTACTATTTTACCAAACCATCATCCGAATTACAGAGATCCACCACTTAGGATTGTCTAGTTTGAGGATCCATCGGACCGTCAAAATGGTATTTGACACCATATTTGACGCCAAGAGGGTTTTTGTGACAGGCTAGTCGATAACTTTTCACACATCTGTCATACTTGGGATTGGTTTTTCACTTAATGAGCCAATCGCAAGCAAGACTGTCAAATAATGTCAAAATAAGGACTTTACGATATTAACGCCATTTAGCGATTTTCCACCTGTCAAAATACCCTCATTGACATACTTTTTATGAACTGTCAAAACCCAATAGCGCAATTTTACCATGAGCTACGGTGAAGTAGGTAAACGATCGTGAGGAAATACACACACACCTGCGAAGAAATACAATGGTGTGTGTTAAGTTCCCAATCTGCAGTGGGCCCTTTCATTCTGAGAGGTGACCTGTGCTCTACGGTGGGTCTTATATAGGCCAAAATTATGAAAAATATATCGGGACAATTCACACCTATTGACCTAGTCCCAAAGTAAGCAAAGCTAGTGTCATGGGTACAAGGCAACGGATACACATACTTAAATATATATTATACGTAAACATCCAAGACTCGAGCACAAACATTCGTATTTTTCACACAAATATCTGTCCCGACGGGGAATCGAAACCAGGACCTCAAGCTTCATAGTCAGGTTCTCTAACCACTAGGCCATCCGGTTGTCTGTATGATGATGATGTATAATAAATAAGTATATTTTATTTTCCAAGATGGCTGCCTAAATTTCAATTAACAAAAGACAATCCTCCACCAACCCTGACTGCTGACTTTTTTGCTACCGACAAAGGCATCGTGACTGCTGCCTGACGCGAGGGTCGGCCGCGTGACTTGCAGCTTTCCAGCGGTTTGATTCGGCCGACTGGCATGACTCTGCTTTAGAGCTATGTATTAGTATACATGTGTGTGGCAGTTTTTTCAAGTTAGCTGTTGTGTATCTGGATAGTTTTGGAGTGCGTGTTGATAGAAATAAGGAAATATGTCTCGAAGATAATTTTTTCATGACTTGGATCGAGGTTTCAGAATGTTTCAATTATTTCTGTGTTACAGTGTCTAAAGCATGACTCTACAGGGGTAAGTAAAGAAATCTAATATAAAAATCTCGTGTCACGGTGTTTGTTATCGAACTCCACCGAAACGGCTCGACCAATTTTTATGAAACTTTTTTCTCTGTATTCAGTAGGTCTGACATTAGGTTGTAGCCTAGCCCTACTCTTCGCGGACGGAGTCACGGGCAACAGCTAGTAATATCTATAAGTACCTAATTAAAACTATTGCATTGCATTATATAAGTTAGACCTATCCAAACTTCTCTGCGTCAGAAAACTTACAAAATAAGGTAATCGAATAGCAGTGTGTTAGTGTAAATATGTAAGTGATACGGAAAAAAAGTGTAATAAGGCATCGTACAGTGTTCAAAATTTATTTATTTATTGTTTATAAGTAAACTCCTGATTCTAATGAATTTATGTGCGAAATTACATTTGCAAATTGCTATGGGCCTTATTTATGGCCTTATGGCAATAAATCTTGACACCAACAGACACTATTAATGAAGTAAGTATGTAAAGTTAACCATTCTGAGAAGAGACCCGTGTCCTGCAATGGGAAGTATATTAGCTGAGACGAATAAACACACACTAACTTAACCCTGACATAATCCAATACGCAAAATTAGAAAAATTAAGACGAAAAATCAATACACATTATTGCTGAAGATTAAATCCTCTACTTACACAAGCACTGACACTACCTGTACATTACTTATTCAATAACACCGTAATGATATACTACGAGAGGTCAGAACAAACGACCTAGACGTATAGCTCCTTAATATCATACAACTGCCTATAAACAAAGAAAAGAACATAAATAATAGTTATATTACCGTCGAAAAAGTAATATGTCAGCGTCTACCCGCCATTAGAGACGCCATGTTTGATTTACCACTTAGGGCATTAAACCAACCGGAGGCAGCATCCTCGCATTGTTAAAAAGCAGCAGGTAAAAGATAATACAATATAGAACAAAATGTCCTGACTGGCTAACTGTTTCATCAACCTAAATCCTTGAATCTAAATGAACTCAAATATTTCATAAAGTTCCCTTTATAATGTAGACAGGAAATAGGATTGGATTTTGCGAAATTCTCGCAGCATGGGGAATATAAATAGCATTGGTGGACTTTTTTGGGTCATTTTATCTAAGTACCCTATAAGCCTATATACCCTAGTATGTTAAAAGGTGATTGAAACTAGTAACAAAAATTATGAAATCATGAACAGATAATTACGCGCCACTGTGGCACGCGAGACGTCCCACGGATTAAAATATCTGCAACTTTTAACTTTTTTTTATTTGTAAGAAATTACTAATTAATTAACTAATTTCTTCTCAATAACGACTCTACGCACTAAATCTAGTAAATAATGAAAATACCAACTTGAACTTTAAGCACACACTTTGACTCTCGCCATAATTATAACGGATATAACTGCATGTCTTATACTTTTTACAGAACGAAAAGCCCATCGTTGACGACTCCGGTTGGTTAATTGCTCTAGGTATCTAACACAATGGATGCGCAAACGCAGTTGGACAAATTAGGCGCCATCTATCGACGCCGTGATGAATTGGGGTAGGGTAATTAATTTTTGGATGTTACCTGACAAGTTTGACAGGTTTTTTGGTGGTGAATTACTATAGTACTCTGAGGTTATTGTAGCATTTCATGTTAAAGTTTATGGAGACAAAAGTAAATGAGTATTTTATTTAGATACATACAGTCAACATGAAACGTAGGCGAACTCTTCAGGAGGTACTTTGTCGCAGATAACTATACTAGAACACCATGACATAATATGTTGCAAATTGTTGAGGAAATTATTTAATTTAATGTAATGCCATAAGAATAAATAATAACAGAGTAGAAGGGAATCTCTTTTGACTGCGTCCAAAACGCCGCCATTTATATACCTACTTCCCCCCTCACGTCATTACACCCCTCTGACGTCCAGGCGTGTTGCTAGGGTTGCTTACTGTTAAATATTACTTACTCTAAAGATAATATCGCTAAAATATTAAGTTATTTTTTACTTTGAAATCATTATTTTATTCTAGTTTTACAAAATATGAGATTTATAAATCATTAGGTACAGTCAAGGATTTTAATTGTTAGGCCACTTGCCACTGTTAGTATTTTAGCCGTATAATGCAAATCAGCATATACTAGTATAAGCGTCTTCGCCCGATTTGCATTACACGGCTAAAATGCGAACAGTGGCAAGTGGCCTAACAATTAAAATCCTTGACTGTACGTACCTACATATTATAGGTAGGTACTTCTAAGTAAGAATTTATTACAAGTACCATACCAAAAGAAGCCATTTAAGGTGATTTGGCATCGTTTTTGAATTATTTATACACCCAAATACACCACAATAACTTGACGTCATTAATTGTTATTTGTTTCCAACAAAACTAACGCGCAAACAGTTAACAGCCAAACGCGCGTGCCGCGACGCCGGCCGTGACACCCTGACTGAGTTCTCTCTTAGGGAGTACTCTAATATCGTGACCTTGAGTCCGGCCGGAGCGGGAGTTTTCCTTCTACTCTGTTATTATTTATTCTTATGGTAATGCTATGAAATTAAAATAAATGATACATAATGTACTTATTGAGTGATTGTAATATTAATTCTAATTTTTAATTTCAATTTTTTAAATTGTATGGGTTATAAAAAAAATGCCTAAATAAATACATTTATTATTATTAAAAATATATTATTTTAAGCCTGACTCTACTTACTTACACATCACATTTAATAATTAAAATAAATTAATAAATAATAATATGTACTTATTATATACGACCGCTTTAGCCTAGTTGGTAGTGACCCTGCCTACGAAGCAAGAGGTCCTGGGTTCAAATCCCGGTAAGGGCATTTATTTGTGTGATGAGCACGAATATTTTGTTCCTGAGTTATGGATGTTTTCTATGTATTTGAGTATTTATTTATCTATATAAGTATATCTATCGTCGTCTAGTACCCATAGTACAAGCTTTGCTTAGTTTGGGACTGGGTCGATTTGTGTGAGATTGTCCCCTAATATTATTTATTTATTTATCTCATAACTTAATAAGTGTAAAAAAATTGTTAAAATACTAGTAGGTAAATTATTGATTCTTCTATTTTAAAGTAACTACGTATAACGACTAAAAAAACTTGGGAAGGGACTGATGACTAATCTATTTCCATGAAAAAATACGGCTCTACGTACGAATATAAAAATAAGCATTGCTATGATTCACGCAAAAATGTTCACAAAACAGATCTAAATTTCCTCTTACAACGTACCCAATAAACCGTAATGAACTAAAAACTTCGAGTAACTAACTCAGTTGAAAATGTAAAGAGAACTCATTATAAATTCATCTCTGCTTTTATAAAAAGTATCTTAACTTCCTACACTGCGCATTGAAGCTCTCTCACGAAAATCTTACAATACAATATACAATGATTCTTTATTGTACACAACATAGAAAAGAATGCAGAAAAACAAATGCATGGAAAAATATATAAGGTAATAGGCGGCCTTATTGCTTCGAAACTTAACGCTTTTACAGTTGAAAGAAAAGATAGGATTGAAGTTCCGCAGGATGTGCAATTTAAAAAAGAATTAAAAGCAAATAATAATACAATCGATCAAGTCAATAGCATCTCCGCCGTGTGAAGAAAGAATTAGTTTACTCGTACCTATTTTTTTACTCATTGTTCATTGTTAGTTTTTCTTCAGCTCGCAGTATTGCACGTACCGTAGCCTGACTATTGGACGGATGCTACAATGAAACTTAAAAGTGAAGATTGCAGAGATGCGATTTCTATTACGTAACTTGAAAAAAAAACACAATCTGTCAAACATAATGAAGAGATCGCTTAAATGGTTGATGATAATATGGTAGTTGACATCATTAACTTATAATTCCATGGCGTACAACTTAAAAAAAAAAAACAATTTATTACGAATAAATATTGAGTTTGCAAAAACGGACATCACACACAACTTAATTTTACCGCACAAATTCTACAGGACAGTCGCATTTTGATGGCTCATAAAAAGTATAACAATTGATTCATAGCGTCAAGTACCTTCCGCCTTCTATTACAGTCGACAACAAAAAGATCGATACGGCCAAAGTTACAAAAATATGAATATACACGCTTTTCTTGTGTAAAACTGACGGCCGATGGGACCGAAAGGTTTTCGAGTGGCGTCCGCGGACCGGAAGATATAGTGTAGGTAGGCCTCCAACAAGATGGAGCAACGACCTGGTTAAGGTGGCGGGAACGCATTGAATGCGGATGGCGCAGGGCCGATCTGCTTGGCGTGCCTTGGGGGAGGCCTAGGTATGTTTAGCAGTGGACGTCTTTCGGTTGAAATGATGAGGCACATTTTTGTAACCGTATCGATCTTTTTGTAGTCGACTCTACCTACATGTATCTCTACTATCAATTGTCTTCGTTCGTCTTTTTTAGTGTACCATAACACCTGGATAATTCAGTGTCCAAGTCAGTTGGCCATAATTGTCTACGAGATTATCAGATTCTACTAAAATGGATTTAGTAAAAATCCATTTCATCTGCCAGAATCTAATGATTTACGCGAACAGAGTCGCGGGTTAAAGCTAGTTACGTATAATTTCATCCAAATACAACCTGCCTACTACATGCAGCTCCGTGGCCGCGAGTGGGAGCGCCGTGACCGCAGATCGTGACCCTCCGAGATTGCGCGCAGCCCGTGTGCGTGTGCGGTGGCTTATTCATTTATTTCTGTACGCGGTATGATTATGTGAAAGTCGATAGGAAAATTTAGATTTTTTTTTCATGTGTTGCCAAGTCTAAAGCAGGGGTTCCCAAAGTTTTACGGTTTACGGCGCACTTAGAAGCTAAGTATCCCACCAGGTTTGGCTGATCGACGGATACCGGTTGATAAACGATTGATCAGCAGCAGATCGATGCTACTGTTCAACGTCGATCGATTGGTATGGTAGGTTTGGTGTAGTATTTATGATATGCCTATCTATACTAATACTATAAAGAGGAAAGATTTGATTGTTTGTTTGTTTGTTTGCATTGAATAGGCTCTGAAACAACTGGACCGATTTCAAAAATTCTTTTGCCGTTAGAAAGCTACATTATCACTGAGTGACATAGGCTACTTTTTACCGCGGGAAAATACCTTTTCCTACGGGAAAATTAATTTATCGCGGGCGAAGTTGCGGACGGAAGGCTGAACGACCGCTTTAGCCTAGTTGGTAGTGACCCTGCCTACGAAGCAAGAGGTCCTGGGTTCAAATCCCGGTAAGGGCATTTATTTGTGTGATGAGCACGAAAATTTGTTCCTGAGTTATGGATGTTTTCTATGTATTTAAGTATTTATTTATATATATAAGTATGTTTATCGTCATCTAGTACCCATAGTACAAGCTTTGCTTAGTTTGGGACTAGGTCGATTTGTGTAAGATTGTCCACTAATATTTATTTATTTATTTTATTTATTTACGTCGTACTAAGGATTTGTTTTATTTTTTAGAGACGACGTTGGATTTTTTTTCTATCGAGTAAACTACAAGTAATCGTGTTTACAAAAACACTGGTCACTACAGTGAATCCTCAAATATCTTACACATGTATTTAAGAACTAAAGCTTTGCTAGTATTGAGACAGAAAGGGATTAAATGAATACAATAAATGCGCCAAAAGCTCGGTAGGGCCTTAACACTCCTGTTAAGCCTCCGCCCACGTGAAGTTCTTGGGTATTTACCAATACGCCGCGTACCGTTTGGGAACCCCAGTTCTAAAGTTTAGACATTTATGCTTACATCAGTGCTGTCACTCCATACAACAGAGTACTTCGCCACTGCTATCGCTGACAAGTAATCATTCTTTTATCTTCTGCAATTGACACTCGAAAATGCACTTATAACTGTTACTTACACCGTCGGCGGTGTGCCGGCTGGTAGGTAAATAGTGCGGTTGTCAAACGCAAATCTCGAATCTGATACTTAGTAATATTAAGTATGCAAATCTGTGCTTACGGTCGAAGCCAACGACGAGAAGAAAAAGTTGAACTTTACATGTCTATTAGCAAAAACACATGTACCTACTTATGTTGCGCCTGGCTAGGGTAAACGCAAAACATACTATATTCGCGCGAGCTCCGAGGAATGTTAAGTTAACAAGTTAATACTGATATAGCTAATGAAAAGGTTAATAGTTACGTGACCGGTAAACCTATTCTCGCGTTAGAGTGCGTTACCACCGGGACTGTGCGAGTGCGAGGTAGCTACGAGTAAGCGGTGTACAAGGAAAAATCCACCAATAGGAATAGGTACTTCATTTAAACTAAGAGGTGTTCTAATTTGGTGGGCTGTTTCCTCGCACACCGCTCTACTAACTCGCACAGTTCTGGTAAAGCCTAACACTTGCACTGCAGCAACGGTTGAGAATGACGCTCGGCCTCCTTTTCCTCAGCCCTCGATTCCTCTGAGCTCGCGCGCTGACTATACGTTTAGTGTAACAAAAAATGAGTTTTAAACACAGAGTTCCTGTAAACTCACATTTACATACTCTACCTCTAGATTGGTACGCCGTTTCGAGATCTTAGGTCGTATTAATAAGCAAGGGATTTTCGCAGCGACATCTTTGAAGCATGGAAATCAGAAAAATTAAATGGGTAAGTTAACTCTTTAAAATATCCAAAAATTATCCACGCAATACAAATATAAATACTTCTTAATAACTTTAAATTAAACATAATCGTCATCATTATTTCAGCCTTAGGACGTCCCGTGCTGGACATGCCTCCCACCCATGGTACCCAATCATTACGGTTGGATAATCAAACAGCATACGCACTTTTTAACCTTTTCGCATCTGAATGAGTTATAAGATTAACTAAAGTACATAAAACTCTTAAAGACGCAGAGAATAAAGACAATTAAAACCAACAAAACATCACAATGCGCGCGCGCATAAAACGCAATATCAAGACAACAACGCGATAAGTGGCTCAAATAAAATAAAACAGCCGGGAACAAGTTGTCACATAATAACAGCGGTGATAATGACGCCTGCGCGTTACTGGGCGTACGAAATCGCACAATAACCGAGCAAGAATCCGACTCCGGCGCACGGCGACGCGAATCGGGGAATGTGTATAGAGCCTTTATTCTGCACTGTCCAAGTCTCAGACCAGATAAAAAGTAAAGATGGAGTTCTACGAATGACGAAGTGAGGCCGATAGTGCTGCGCCTCGCCGTGTGCATGAGTTTGCACGTGCAATCAAACTCCAACAAGCAAAGTAGTTACATACCGACCGCTTTAGCCTAGTTGGTAGTGACCCTGCCTACGAAGCAAGAGGTCCTGGGTTCAAATCCCGGTAAGGGCATTTATTTGTGTGATGAGCACGAATATTTGTTCCTGAGTTATGGATGTTTTCTATGTATTTAAGTATTTATTTATTTATATAAGTATGTTTATCGTCGTCTAGTACCCATAGTACAAGCTTTGCTTAGTTTGGGACTAGGTCGATTTGTGTAAGATTGTCCCCTAATATTTATTTATTTATTTATTTATTAATAAAAAAAACCTCAACTTATATAAAATTAGCATTGGATTAAGGTTAGCACAACCAGTGTCTCGAGCTCCGAACCAATGTCCTTCATAACACAGGGTAAACTAGCATGAAGGCCAGGGAACAATTTTATTGTATCGATAACAGCAGGCCTTGTATAATTGATTTTATATTTTTATTTCCTTTGTAAGAGGCTTATGAAATAAACTATTATTATTTATTATAATAATACCTAAAAAATCATGGGACGATTGACACCAATCCAATTGACCTAGTTCCAAACTAAGCAAAGCTTGTACTGTGAGTACTAGACAACGGATAAACTCGAGACCTCGAGCTTTGTAGTCAGGTTCTCTAACCACTAGGCTAATAGATTTTATGTGTTCTGAAAGCCCAGTGTGGCTAAAGGCTCGCCAGTAATATACATTTTACTAAATTAGACAAGATACGCAACGACAACGTAACGATTTTCTAATTCTGAAATGTGTTATTATCAATTTTAACTAATGTAACGGTATAGGTTCAGGTCAAACGTCACTCTACGGAAGTGTGAGCGAGCAAGTAGCTGTATAGAGCGTTGGTTGTAAATGGAAACCAAAATCACAAATCTTTAGCAAATAATACTAATAATATGCCAATAAACTAACATAAAAGCCTTAAGAAGCTAAGCTACTTAGCTCGAAAGGAAGATTATGTCGACATGTCTAGGACATTAACTGGTTGCATGCATCTACCGAACAGTAGACGAACACAAAGCCATTCAACAAGTGACTGCGATATAATTAAAAAGGCCGGGCCAAACACGATCAATCTCGGCTCCATCTCCCCACATAAAGTCAAAATAATAGATGGCCACTCTAATGTCACTTTTTTCATCCACGAGCGGCGTACACGACGGAATTGACAGGTCATCAGAGCCGGCGCAGGCGCGGTGACGATGCTCTTTCTCAGCGCCGCGGCAAAACAAATCAAGTAGGCGAACCCACGGTCCAAAGTAATCCTTAATCAGTAGCAGTGAAAGGCGATAAATCCATGAAATGAACACGCGTATAAGACCTTTGTTGTGCGATCGGAGCGCCTGCCGTTCGGTTCTTTTTTCAAAAGATAATCTTCGGCGGCTGAGGCGTGAAGGCCGAGCGCCACACAACATGGCGTCGACAGGTTTCTTCCCGTTTTTTTACCTCTTTGTTCCTTTCCATTATTGTCTATACATGTTTCGTTCCCGCCGTTCGATTTTGAATAATATACTTTTTTATTTTTTATCGCTGTTATTAATATCGCGGCGTTTTTATTGTTCCCCTTTATTTACATACACGGTTGAGAAAGGCCGCACCAAAACAAGATTTGGCTGATCTGTGGGGTGACGAGGCACATCGCGGGATGTTTATCGCGGTTCTTGGAAACTATTAAAACACGAAAGTATCTTCATGATAGCTGCATTGCTATGGTTAAATCGCGAAGAATTGGCATTTCGCAGAAAATAATGATTTAGTGGCGGCAATAAAAATTTGAAAACTATAAAAACCGCGGAGGTCCGAACCGGTAGCCCGAGAACTGTTTGAGGGGTCCATTTTAACATTAGTTTGATGGACATAATTATTTTGACTACAAACAATTTGACCATAGTAATTTTAATTGGAGTTAATATATTAATAAATTCGTCCTAGTGTTTAAAGTAGGTTAAACAAAATTAAATAAAGCAATAAGTAAGTCAAAAAATGTGTGATCATGTGATCAAGTAGACCAATCAGAAAAATAGTAACTCGTCCGGTAGCTTCTGTACAAAACTTCGATTAAAAAGTGCATTCCACGCGTTTATAGGAAATTTCCTGCTCTGGTTAACTCCTGGCTTCGATTACCGATTACCGTAAAAACTTTTGCACAAAACTTTTCGCATGCCAATCAGGAACACAACCTTTAACTTTATACGACATAGATTGAGTCGAAAATTCATTGTTTGGTAGAATCCCATAAGATGTTTGTGTATTACGTGAACTAATTAAGTTGGACTATGAAGGTGATTGAATTTGGAAGTTGAAGTTTGAGCGGTAAGGTTGATTTTTGAATGGCGTTTTGTGAGGAAGCGGAGTGAAATGAGGCGTCTCGGGTTTGATTCCCGATGCAGGCTATTAAAGTGTTAAGGTTAACTTGAATAATGCCACGGTCGGTTTGTTAGCATATGTTTTGTGTATGAATGGGTCCTTTGGCCGAACAAGCGAAGGATTGAGTGTCGGGTGTCGTCCGCTGTGTGCTTGACGATTGTTGTGATTCTGAGAATGATGTTTATTATTGTGCATTCATAAAATACAGTGAGGTTTTTTGGTGGGCTGCAGACTGAGAGGCACTTACGATTTTTCTATTGATGAACAGGCAAGTAAGGTAATAGTTTAGTTTGTTGACAGGTTTTTGCGTAAAAATCTTTAGTAAAGCTTTGTTGAAATGTCGATTGTGTGTATCTAAATTAATTATACAAAAATCTAGAGCAATTTTTATACACTGTGTCTTAAAATAAATGAATGAATGGAATATTTAAGCAAATGGGGCTACTTTGTCTAAACGCCCCTGTATTTAAGAGTTTATCATTGGAATTTTTGATTCAAGATGAAGTCATTCCTTTGACGCCGTTACTATACTTGTCATGCACAGTTAAAAAATTCGCGGAACTTTTTGCCATGCACGGTAAAACTTTGAAACCAACTTGCAGCACCAGTATTTCCGACCCAACAACTTGGGATCTTCAAAAAACGAGCCTACTCTTTTCTCGAAGAACAGGCTACGCATTCGTAACTCAATTTCCGTTGTATGGGTGTCCATGGGCGGCGGTGATTTCTTTCCATCAAGGAACCCATCTCCTCGTTTTCCCCATATCATATATAAAAACATAATTATGTATAACACAGGGGAGTTCAGTCAAAATAGTTGTAGTTGCAGTTGTAGGTATAAAAGTTTTTGATGAAACTACCTATCAAATGTAACGTCATGGGAAATTTCCCAAACTTCTCCCAAAAACCAAACTTCATTAACCAAAGATCATTACACACGAAACCCTCTAGTATCGATAAATAACGCCAGCATTGGTCCTTTAACACTGGGGACGTAGGGGGCCCAATTATAGTGGGCCCCCCCGCAGGCCCGGCCTTTGCTCATACCGGCCCCGGGCCTGACTCACGGCCGAATTAATCAGGCCCAGGATTAATGAAGATTTTTTTTAAAAGGTGATTTTGGGCCATAAATCTATTTTAGGTGAAAACATAAATCCTAATCGTGAACGTTCTAATGAGGAGGCTGATTGCGAGTTATTTGAATAGAGGAACACGACGGGCTTGTCAATCGTTTTTTGTGTAAACAATTGGTGTTTGATTGGAATGAAAAAACTTGTAAAAAATGGTTTGGTAGCAAGATTAGACTTTGCGCCTTCCGGGAGTAACGAGGGGTCATAAGTTCAAATTACGATGCTTTCTTAGTTCCTCGCACTGTATGGGAATTTAACTAAATCATCCTTGCTACGGCTACGCGCGATTGGCGGCGCGGCGAATATTTATTTTTCTCTGTTCATTGCGCGGCCGAGTCGCTCGCCGCACAATGGTTACCTCGCAGCACATGCAGTGAACTGGCCTTATAATATGAAATTCTATTTACGAACTTCGTATCGTAAAGTTTTGTTCACGCTATTATTAAACATCTATTATTAAATAGAAGAGTGAAAGGGACGGCACGATATGAGCTTCGAATTTCGTAGCAGCTATAATGATAAAACGCTAGCCGCGCCGCTGATCGCATAATAGTCATAGTCATAGTAGGTAGTAGGGGATAAGTGTCATGAAAGGATCACGTATTGAAAGGAACAATTCAAATTTAGGAAGCTTCCTATATATGAAGTGTTTATTATTTAAACTATTGAAATTAAATTAAATAATTGTCATTAATCAATTCTTACTTATTCATTTTCGCATCTTCAAAAAATGTGTATCTTCTCTTTTATAAATGGACTTTTATTTTGAATTGTCCCTTTCAATACGTGCCCCTTTCATGCCACCTATCCCCTAAAGCTTCTCGGGAGTAGTAGGATACCTGTCATGAATAAATACAGCAAAATTCACAAACTTGCTATGCGCGTGAGGAGAGTCAACGACCAAACCACTCTTATGGCCAAACTTCTTTACTAAAACTTGGGTGAACTGAGTTATTCTTACCTCTATCTATCTTACTTCGGTGCTTGGAACGGTAAACTTTAACGCACTGCGCTGGCAACGGCTTAGGAGTATAACGAACCTGTGCTGTTCATTTATCTCGATAAATGTACCTACTGCGACACTAAGTTTGTTGTAGGATGGCAGTATTGCAGGCCGTATTGTCTAACGCTTCTGACGCTTGCATTCGCTTTCACCATCTCTTTCCGTCATTTTTGTTA
Source organism: Archips xylosteana (assembly GCA_947563465.1). Lineage (NCBI taxonomy): Eukaryota > Metazoa > Arthropoda > Insecta > Lepidoptera > Tortricidae > Archips > Archips xylosteana. Next base: position 7,951,206 of record OX387363.1, read on the forward strand.
CCGTTTGGCAGAAAGAAATAGTGATTGCGAAGGCTAGCGTCAGCAACGTTAGACAATAAGCTTGCTGTACTGTCGCTTTTTCACCACTTGAAACATATAATAAAAATAGTAAAAAGCATTTATTTTCACCTCAGCAAAGTACAGTGATATCTTTTTAAAATACACTACTATGATATAGATCTAAATCTTCAATTACGTTGCATGAGGAATACCCGCGCTAAATTGCACGTCTCTGATTTTAGCGGTTAAGATTTTACCTGGGGATATGGGCTCTATTGCCATGTTCTTATTGTCATTTTTACTAACTCACTCTATTGAGTTGTGGTGTTTAATAAAATAAAGATGTGCGGATAAAAAGTAGCCTACGTGTTATTACAATGATTCAGCTAGCTTTTTTTATTCAGCTATCTGCATCCCAACTTTCATCCGACTCCGTCCAGCCGTTTTAGCGTGAAAGAGTAACAGACACATATGTACATGCACACACACTCACACACACATTTATAAATTAATAGGTTAGGTAAAAAAGCATTTGTCGATGCCCCATGAGTTAGTTTACCCACTGTTCCGTTTATCTTTCATACCCAAACCAAACTCAGTAAATCCTTAAAATAGCGTACTTCATTTCCAATCTAAACACACAATAGGTAGGTATATGTATATGTATGGGGTAAAGATGGCTCTGAACGGAAATAATATTTCCTTATCTTCCCCTACATGGCACCCCTTGGGTATATACCTTGGGGTTCGAAAGGTCTACGACGACAGTTTCAGAAGTTCGCCCCGGGAAAGAGTTTGGCGATTACAATTTCTGATTGTTTTTCTTGCTCTTGTTTTTGATAATTAGGTATCTTTTTAGATATTGACGGAGGGTTTGTTTACGTTAGGTTAGCTTGTTTATGCCTATACTGGATTCATACGTTAAAAACTGGCCAAGTGCGTATCGGATTCGTACATGAAGGGTCCCTCCGTACAAAGTTTTAAAAAAGTTCAGTAAAGAATCACCGAAATGTAAGAACTAAAATCAAAAGTTTATAGGTAGGTAAACGTCTGAACGTCATGGGGTAAATCGTGTTGCCTAGAAACTGCCGGCTGTCGCCTAGCAACCGTCAGCGGAGTTAAAAACGCTAAAAAACACGTTTCTTGTATTACGACCCCCTTTAATTTTTAATTTATTCTGAGTACCTATTTGTTGCTATAGCGGCCAAGAAAGAGCCCTGTGACAGATGGGTGGACAGACAGACAACGGAGTCTCAGTAATAGAGTCCCGTAGGCACCCATTGGGTACGAAACCCTTAACAGGCGCAATATGACATTTTTCCCGAAACTAAGTTACGTATACGCAAAAATATCAGATGTCGTCTTTATACCATATAGATAGGCAGTATATAATGGCAGTATTTTCACACTACGGAATTACAGGGACAAAGAAGAAAAATAAATTAGTATGAAGTACATACTAGGTACCTATCTAAAATGTTCTTTAGTGATAAAGTAGATAAGGTCCATATCCTACACCAAGCACTTATGAGCATTGCAAAATTTACCACCGGTTTTGAAAAAACGTCTGTTGAGAAGAATGCCCCGAGAAGGTTTACATGTTCTTTTACACACATTTTCATTTACCCATTCGGGATGATTGATTTTTGCCTATTTGGCTTATCAAATAAATAAATAAATAAGTATAAATAAATATCACGGGACAATTCACACCAAATGAGCTAAGCTAGTCCCAAAGTAAGCTAGGCAAAGCTTGTGTTATGGGTACTATAGGCAACGGATAAACATACTTATATAGATAGATACATACTTAAATACATATTAAACACCCAAGACCCGAGAACAAACATTCGTATTTTTCATACAAATATCTGCCCCGACACGGGAATCGAACCCGGGACCTCAAGCTTCGAAGTCAGGTTCTAGGCCATCTGGGCCCAATTGCATAACAAAGTACAACTTATATTACAAGCGGAACTCCCTTTCTAGTTAATATAACTGAAGCGAGAGTTCCGCTTGTAATATTAGTTGTACTTTGTTATGCAATTGGGCCCTGGTCGCCTAAATCACATGGTTGACTACATCTGTTTAGAAAATTATCGACCTGCAGTAACGAGTTGGTAATTAAGTGGTGATAGCCTAGTGGCTGACCTGTGGTCTATCAAGTAGTGGGTTCGGACTTAGTTCAAAATGTATGTGTGAAATTACATTTGAAATTTCCCACGAACTTTACGGTGAAAGCAAACATCTGCGAAGGCATTCAATGGTGTGTGCAGTTCCCAGTCCACACTGGGCCTGCGTGGGAACTACGGCTTAAGCCCCCTCAATTTGAGAGGAGGCCTGTGCTCTGCAGTGGGACGTAAATATATACGCTGGGATGATGATAATGATGAGTAACGTAACGAGTAAACTTCGCGTTTGCGAGATATATCTTAGTATGAGTGACTGACAGTATCGACAGCGACTAAGGACGCGATTGTGTTACGCACACTACACTTATTATAGCTAGCTTCATTACTGTAAGGAGAGTTCACTCTTTTTCGCGTAAGTACATAAGTATTTTGAATTCCTCTTGCCAAAAAGTTTTAGCTAAACCCATGATGAATTATAAAGAAAATTATAATGATGTGAATAATGGTATACTATAAAGTAAATGTTTCTGCACTTCGGTCAACAAGCAAACATTCGGGTGCAACGACATTTCAGAGTCCTGCGATAACATGAGCCCTGAAGGTTCAACAACTTCCCCGCACGCCGCGCGAGGGCGCCCTTCAATTTCACGCCATTTACCTTCAAACAATACACGGCGAAGAAAAATAATTTGAAAAAAGAACTGCCTCTTTCGCGCCTTGCTTACACTGAAAGCGAGGGAAACTCCAGTGTTGCCAGTGTAAAAATAATAAAACTTGTCGTTGAAATTGTAATGATATGCAACCTTTGCATTACAAACGGCATTATATTTTCGCATCGCAATATAACTGCTGATTAAATTAATACCTGTGAAATTGATAAATGCGATTATTTTCTTACCTAAGTTAAAACATCCATTTAATTATGTATATGAAAAACTGTAAGTGATGCTAGTCCGTACCTGCAACAGAGCTAATGGACGTGAGCATATGTCGGCAACGAGATTAAAAATTATTTTATGATCGTAATCATAAAGTCCCATACGATACGACCTCCGCAGCTCAACTAATAATTATCCACTAATAAACCCTCCAAAAAGTCGAATCGTCCAAATTACGCTAAACACCGAACTTAACCCTCAAAACGTCGCCGCCAATTACAGTTAATAAATAATAATTTCAATAATAAGCGTATACAAAAAGCTGTTGAGGTCACCAGTTTTTGATGAGCTCCCTTGTACACTTTCGTGGTAGGGAAAAGGTATTCGGAATATAGATTGATGGAAGAATGATGGGCCAGAGTCGTCGGTCGTGCGTTGAAACGCCGCGCACGTCCCGTAATGGCGACCGGCAACAATCGCGCGGCACTAGCGATTATAACGATTACTGTCGATAACTTGTATCGACACCGGCTATTTGGTTAGTCGGTCGATTATAGATAATTTGCCCTCGGGGTGCGCTCCCGACGCTGTAAATCGTTGACCGATTAGTTTTTTCAATGTTTTTATTTGTCCGGTCTAAGTAGAGGTAATCGGTGAAAATACCGTTCGCCCGACTGCTATCTCTATTCAGTCATGTAAGTGCCTTTCTACCCACGCGGTACCTACCTGTGGCAGCAGTCACTATGCCAAGCCTAGTACATACATATTGCAGGTTGACTGAATGGGTGTACTTACAAACGACACTAAAATCAATTTTAAATTAACACAAGTTATGAGCAAACATAATTTTTCCTATCATAATATACATAAAATGCAATTTACAGAAAAACAGAAGACTAAAATAACATTGGGAAGGTAGGTAGGTACGTCTGAGGGCATTAATTCTTGTGCTGGTCTTTTATATATCGCTCTTTCACGGCATTTTTGCAGTGGCTCGCCTTCAAGAACGCGCGTATCCCGTCATGTTTTACTGCCTATAATTCTATTCCACGAGTTCGTATAAACTAGAAACTCGGGGCTCGCGAGCTTTCAAAAACGCTACATTAAAACATCATAAAACTCAAACATAAACGTTTACTGCAGCAGTTTTACGAGCACGCTACCTACCTATCGATCGTTTTAACGATAAATAAAAATTAATGGGCAGACGCAGGACGGATCGCGGCTGAGGCGTTAGATAATTAAGGAAAAGTGGGTAAAGCACCAGCGCGAACTATTCGCGGCTGCCGGCGTGGTTTCTCTAAAGGAATGTTGATGGCGCCGAATGGTAGCAGTATCAATTTGATTGCGTTCAATCATCGAAATGTTAGACTTTTATTTAAATGACCAGCGCATCAAAAAAATACGCGAGCAATACCAAGACGCGTGGAAGAAAAAATTATGTAAACGCATTTTTAAATTTCAGCGCGCGCTCAAGCGGTAACACGGTTAAATATTTCAAACCGAATTGAAGGGTGTCCCAGAACTGAATCACACAACTCCAGACCTCTAGATCTTACACTCGTAAATGTCACGGGATATATTCAAGGGATTTGAAAATAGGACGCTCCCCGTATAAACTTGATCGGGTCGCCGTCGGTTGCAGGGTCGCGAAAATGGCGGACACCTCCTCCCCTTCCCCCCGGGGGACGACGAAATGGGATTCTATCGGTCTCCTCCATTCCACGCTGTTCGTCTCTATGTGACTATACATAGGTACCTACTACGTCTGTATTTTCTACCTTCACTCTTAATACTGAAGAGCAAGTTCTAAATTTCGTGGTGATTACGCTAATTCAGATTTTTATTATGTTTTGTTTACGACTGAAAATGTGCTTCTTTGGCGCTTGCAAGACAATTAAGTTAAATGAAAACCCGTGAATAATATTTGAATCTATTATACTTTTTTCTGTAATACTTACAAAGTACTGTTTTGCTAGATAGATACGATCGAAAGGATCGTCTAATTTTGAATAATTAGTACACAACAAAACAGACGGTTACGTTGAACGAAAAAACCAGTATAAAATTGCTTTTAAAAAATCAAATTGTCTATGATTATCTCTGGCAAGCAGCGCGCGCCAAAGCGTAGCCATTTAAAACAACAACACATCCGGGGTTGCCAGTATCGGTTCCCGGACAAACACGCGGGATATTTGCGAGGGTGCAACCCTTATTCAGGGATCAGGAAAACGTAAGCAGTTATGTTATTAATATTGCATTAATGCCGATCTGTTATTTTTTACAACGTTGCATAAGCCGTACGAAATTTTGTTTGACGTTTGCCCATTGGGTAAGTGATCGCTTTTAGTCCTTTTAATACAGTAGTTTAGTTCTAACTTTTCGAGGCTAAGTTTTGACGCATTCGCTCCCGGCTGTCAAAGCCGATAATTCTTTAGTTAGATGGTGTAAACGCACACGTGCCGCAAAATACATTGCCGGTACTGAATGTGTTAAAGGATGCCATCCATTAGGTCAATGACATCTTCATTTTGAAAACGTCTTAAGAGCTATTTTCAAACTTGTACTGATACGATATCCAAGACTAATTATAAAATATCAGAAGAACAAAATGCCTTTTGAGTTCCATTATATTAATGCGTACTAGGTTTAACGGAACTACTTTTTTCCTGTTTAAGGTAAACGTCCCTGTGCTCGACACTGGCCCAATACATGGCACATTCAATCTTATGTCGTAGTAAGAGAGGTGACAGATCGATGTCACTACTGGGCGTTGAAGTGTACGTTTACCTTATCTATACTTTTAATAGGCTACTTTCCTAACTAGTCAGTCTTTTAGATTATCAAAAAATATTGGACACGTATTTTTTATTTTGTCAATTAAACAAAAAATTACGAAGATATGGCGCGTTGAAGTTTCGCGTGACGTCACTTGTTCCTACACTTTGCATGAGCGTTTTAGGAACAAGTGACGTCACGCGGAACTTCAACGCGCCATATCTTCGTCATTTTTTGTTTAATTGTCAAAAGAAAAATTACGTGTCTAATATTTTTTGATAATGTAAAATACGGACTAATAAGAATTATTATTTTTTTACCTAGGAAACATCCCTATTTTTATGTATAATAAAGAGTTTACATACATATACACATATGTAAATACAGCAATACTTAACCATGTGTAATATTTCGAAGCAAAAAACAAATTGAAGTAAATTCTATTTAGGATAGCCTTTTGTTACTACTTGAGTGTTTCAAAAAGCAATTGGTAGAGACTTTAAGTTAGATCTCTATTACGTCTAGTATTACTTTATTTTAAATAAATAAACAGTAAACTAAGCGACTGAATAAATTATTTTAACCCGATTTGCTAGATAAATAACATAAGGTACCTACTACAAATCTTGAAAATTTTGTATGTACCATCGCCCCAGACGTCAGATACCCATTTTCAAAACAAATTTGCTTGCAGCCGTTGATGTTTATTGCTATGGATTGTTAAGGACAGATGTCTAGCCGCTGCACGCAAACTGGGCCTTTAAGGTGGTTATCTGGCGCTTGGGGCGATAGAACATATTATAAATTACTCTATAGATAGAATTATTCATTTTCTTTCCGTGTTTTCATTCATTCCGTGGTTCTTATTGCAATGTCATTAACGTCTAATTTTAAAAAATCACGCGTCTTTGTGAAGGCACTAGCTATACAGCGCACCGGCCTACTCTCAGAAAGGCAAAAGAATCGAATGCCTCGTAAATGGAAAGGTGGGCCTAAAGTCGGGCTGGTTAACATCACGACAATAACAATAGAGCCCTAAGTCCCCCCCTTTAAACTATAGTTGTTCGTACCACAATGACGCCTGTGCTTGATTGATAAGAACGTTATCGCGCCGCACGCGCCGCGCAATGCGTGGTGTAATAGATTTGCGAGCCCTCTGGTGGGGTGGCTTTAACGAGATGACGCGGAAATTCTTAGAAGCAGCGGCCACCATAGAAACGTACATTAACTTTAAAGGATTTGTCACACTGAATGCGTTCTGCGGTCGCGGTCAGGTTCGCATATCTATACAAAATATATAAAGACCGACAATTTTGTCCATACATAATGCGGGCTGCGGTCAATTTGACCTGACCGCGATTGCAGAACGCATTCAGTGTGACAAATCCATAAAAGCAGTTTTTACTTTATCTCATTATCAATTTTGTGAAGATACCGCCTTGTCGTACGCAAATTTTAATTCTTCACTCCACAACCCACTATCGCTTTCAAACACGCTTACTACCGTAATCCCAAATCATATTCCATTTTCTAACAATATCAATAATCGTATAAGTTATAATCCCCACCAATCTGGGCTTAGCTCGGCTAGTGGAAGAGTCTCACGCAACCGTATTCACCATCCCTTTCTACTATCATCTTGTACCTTTGACAGAATGAAATGGTGAATGCGATTGCGTTACAATGAGGCCACTGCTTTATCGTATATGTATCATTGCTCTTGCTGAGCTTAGAGGGGTGGGTAAAGAAAGATAACACTCCCTAGACTGAGCGCGATGGGCTAAGGGTTGATAGGCGAAATGAAAAAAAATCTGAACACAATAAATGACATTTTAATTGAATTTTTTTCTTGAATCCACAACTGTAACTTTTAAAAAATAAACTTTAATTAAGTGTTCGGTGCAAATTGTGGAAGTGGAATTTTAGCTACACTTAAAAACAAATTTGATTTATCGATTCAAAACTAAGTAAAACATTGTACCTATCAAAAGGGCTAGTTATAGTATAAATTATCTTCCCAGGTGAACTTTTCGCTTCGAGCCCTTATCTTTCAAAACAAACGGTATCGTCATAGTATTAAGGTTCAAATTTAATGTAATGGCTCGAAGCGAAAAATTCACCTGGGAAGATTTATACTATAGAATTGAATGTGTCGTTGCCTGTTGTTTTGTGCAAAACACTCCATTTTCAACTCTTCGACAAACGACGAACTCTACCTGGTTTCATTCGGTTTGTTATTCATAACCAGGAAGTTTATCGCAATGTGAATTTCAACACAAACAAAACTCATACCTGAAAAAACCAAACATTCATACTCCATTGAGCTTTCAAGCAATATTTGCGAGCATTATTCCACTCTAACAATGTCTAAACACAATTACGCAGGGTAAACAAGGCAACGCCGCGGGCGGGCACATGTTGCGGGCGCACGAACGCAAACACTGGCAACCCCATCATATGGCTATTTTATTCTTTTTAAGACCTGTATACTTTTAATGTGATTATTGGAGTTCGACATTTGAAAGCGGCAAATTTACTAATACTTATCTACATCTATTTTTAGACGATGGTACGAGTAGGTATATTTTACAGATCTGTAGACTTTTTAACATTGATTATAAAGTTTTATTTTTTTACTCACATGTCTATTGATTTAAGTTTACATAAGGTGTGTACCTACTTGAAATGTATTGAGGTTTCTAATGGTACACCTACCGGAACAATTCATTACATTTATCGTTCTGCCGGTAAAGTTTAACTAATTTCCCATACTTTCGCTTACGTGAGAGTATTTTCGCAGCTTGAAAACGATGCCACGTTTATTGTTCACACTTATTTGTGGCCAGCAGTAATTTGCTAAGTCTATGATAATGGGGCAGGTTCGCCAACATCCTAAAATAAAGCGTCGTAATGTGTCAGTGTTTACAACCACGTTTTCAGCCGTGACTAAATACCTCTAGCATAGTACTTGCTAGCGCCATTTAATTTGCTGCGGACGAAAATGGAATTATCTGACACGTAAGTTTTTTTTTTTTATTGTGTCGACTTTTGATTTCTTCTTTATTGCGCTAAATGATTATTATTTAATTGGGTAGAAAATAATTTTACACTTAAGTTAGACAAGTTAGGACTCCGCCAAAGTCTAGTACTTACATGTACACCTTTGCTGGAATTTCATTCTTGCGTCACCATCCAAACTAGTTCTTACAAAATTGTAAGCTAAATGTAGAACAGCATTATTTTAGTTGTGACTACAAGCTTTGCACCCGCGCAGTCTGACATTAAATACAGTAGCATATACGGAGTACAATTATTCGTATTATGTACGTAGATATTAGCAATCCAAAACCAGAAATACCGGAATGTAAGCGACACACGCGGCTTAATCCATAGTTGTACAAAGCCCTTGCGTTTCTAAATTTAAAAAGTTGCCTCAAACATTATTCAATCTTTATTCTTATAGGAGGGTTTGATATCCCCCAATCAAAATATTTGTACTGTCGCTATGTATTTGGTACCCTGCAGGTCACGATTCTTGCTTGTCTACAATTCGTCACTTTTTCCTAACTCACGTCAAGGTGTTGCCATCGACAAAGCAGTTCATAAAAAGTAAAAAAAAGATGTCTGCGCCACTACCGCGTGGAGACGTGGCTAATGTGTAATGCGGTTGGCTTTTTGTCCGACGCCTTCGTATTTTTTATTCTTTTTTCACTTGGTTTCGGTTACGGTTCGTATTGATCGAAAAATCCGATTTCGAAATGGGTGCTACGAGAGTTTTATTGTTGCCGCGATACGTTCTTAAACAATAAAAAACGCATTTTAAACTGAGAATGCAATTCTCACATGTCACGTTCGAAAATTGAAGGGGACGTGGTCGTGTTTTAGAAATGTAATTATTCGACAACGATTGGGTCCGAATCGAGCCGAGGACAATAAAAGACCTCATTTATTTTTTTACAAGTATACCAACATCGAGTTAATTGCGAACGTGATCGTGTATGTTTGATAGGTTACGTAAATAATGTTTCCTATACAATCTGCAAACAAGAATCAGTCCAATTTCAAAATTTGTTTGTCTAGCTAGATTGTTAGAAATCGGATTGCAAATTTGTAATAGGATACGAAAGAGCAAACAAACACGTACCTTTAGTCACATGAATTGTGCTTAATTTAATTTAATTTTTAGGGTTCTACATTTTGCCAAAATAAGAGAGTACGAGCTTTACTTTACTTAATTAAGAAAATAGTACATTATGTTCCAATAAACTCTATCTATTTTGTCTACTTACGAGTAACTTTTGTCGCTATTTACATTACGACACATCTGATTGAGGTTCTAAAACCAACAGTTTAAGTTTTGTAAAATTATAAATAAATAAAAATAAATAAAACAAGTACAGTTTTTAAACCAGGCACAGTTCTCGAGAAAATGAATATATTTTGCGAAAGCGTCAACTGCGTTTTATCAGAGCCAAAAAAAATCAAAATTGCTACTGGCACATTCAAACTCAAACCATAGACAATAAAAAACTCACAATGCTGCGTGGTCGGCGTCTTGCCAGACAGGTAGTCCTCCTTGCAAATGAACTTGTTGTCATCCAGGACGTAAAGTTCTTCGCCGGTCGACAGCTGTTTCCGACAGACAAGGCAGGTGAAGCAGTTGAGGTGGAACACTTTCTCCCGAGCCTTTCGGACGAGGTCCGAGGGCGATATGCCGTGGCCACAGCCGCTGCACTTCGTTCCGTATCGCCTGTTGAGGAAATCACTGTTAGCTTTTTTTTGTTATGCTAGTGTAATGGCTAAAACTACCCTTACACCCGTTTTCATTTTTATTTTTAAGATAAAAGGGCTAAATGGTAAAATGGTACATATATTAATTAGTATTTTAGCAGACTGCGATGAAGCCCAAAAGGAGGATTATTTTACCCTACTTTTTAGACAACCACCACATACCTGCCTGCCTGTGAGCTCTTTTGCCACATAATCAGAATTGTATATTTTTTTACGGGCAGTAATTTTTTTTATATAAAAGAGTTAAATAATAATAATAATTCATTTATTTCGGATATTCTTCATAGGTGAGGGCGCCAATTTATGATTAGCACATTTTTGCTGTAAATTGCTTGAATAGGTAGAGGTTTTAAAACAATTTTAAATAGATTTCTTTTAAATTTAGTTCCCCTCTCATCCTTTGTCTTCAGTTTATATTAGAGCCTAGGCCAAAATACGAGTAGGTACCTAGGTTAATTAAAAAAACTAAAACATGCCACTCTTTAACCTCCAGGAACCAGGAAGACATATCGTCATTACTTTTTAGAAAACTCGTTAGTATCTAAAAATCGATACACTTACTACGAATGGTACTTTGCTTGATGTTTTCTAAAGTTTAGTACACTTCACTTGACAATTTTGAGCTATGAGCTTTTTTTCAAAGTAGTGCTACGTAATTTTTTTAGCAGAAGAGCCATGAACCACCTATATAATTATATTATTTAATGGTTATTTAGGCAGAAAGATGCTTAAAAATAAACGTCATACAGACCGTAAGGTATAAAACAGTAGAAAACGAGGAAAAAGAAATGAAATTTACAAAATTGTTGTATGTTAAAAAAATTACGTTGAAAATGTGACAGTTATTTCACTCTTTCGTGTCGATGAAGCCGGTTTATTTTTGCATTTTCCAATTGCAATTAAAAGCTTTATGAAATTAAGCCCTTTCGTATTGACGATAAATTTCGTACTGCAATTTTTACGATAGCTAAAAAACCTGCTACCATAACACTCGTAGTATGTGAGCAATCAGCATACAAAGTGCACTAAATACCCAAAGTTCAATATGTAAATGGTCGTCATTAACACCCGAATGGCTGCCATTGGTTGATCGAAAACAACTAACTTGTATGCAAATATGAACTATTGAATTAATTGTTGATAGAAAGGTCAATTACTTAAATTGTAGGAAATATTGACGATTACCACCAAGACGGGAGTTGATAGACTTTTTTCATCAATAACAGAACGTTAAAATTCTAGTGAAGAACAGTCGCGTATTGATCTTTAAAAATATACCTATATATTATGGCTTATATATGGCACACTAAGGGCTCTCTTTTTTATTTTCCTAGGAGCTTTCCCGGCTTTACTTTGTTAATATAACAAAAAAAAGTTTTAAATACATTATTAACTGTATCTAGGTTTAATAGACACAATTTTAATTCCGCTCATAAACTCCATATATTTACTGGCAGAAGGCAGAAGAGATATTTCAGTTTAGAGGCTCGTTGGCTAATCATAAACTTTACAAGTGGGTAATTATTTAACAAGTAAATAGAATTCTGTAGATTGGCAATAAATTAATTTTACAACATGCTGATAGTGGGGGCGTCTTGTTGTCTTGCAGGATAAAAACTGGAGCTATTTAGATGATCATACAATGTTCGGGAGGAACTAAGTACGCTTTAGAGAAAAAAGAGGCCAAGTGCTAGTCGGACTTGCACAAGATGCGTTCCATAGTTAAAAAAATCTAGTATGTTACGGCAGGAGTTCAAAAAGTTGGACCCTGTTGGACCACATTGACCGGCTAATTGTCTATACCTACAAAAAGTTTGATTGGAAAAAGTTTCATTGTGGCATTAAAATTATCCACGCCTTCTTGAATAACTTTACACTTGTGTACGAAAGAATGACTGCATTCAGGTTCACATGCCATTTTATCTTCCAATATTGACAAGTCAACGTTGTGGTTTACGCCTATCAACAAAACACACTGCGAACGCGACTTTAGCGCCAATGTTTTTTATTATTTTATCATCACATTGAATTATTACCAGCTCCATTTGCATAAACGATGGAGGCCGTATGAATAAAACATAAACTTGTACCGAGCAACCCGCCATGTTATTCTGGAATGTCGCCGTTGCCGCCAATTTTTCAAATTACGAATTTTCATAATTCGATCGCCGAAAACGTACTCAAAATCGGTTCTTAAAAAGCGACTCCGTTTTGTCTTTGGTTAAGACTTGTTCTGTTATCTTTTTAATTTTTTAATGGCATCTCATGTCTGGCTGAATATTTTATGCGCTGAACGAACTTAGGTTTGCAATGGCCGGAGGGAGTTTCGGTCTTTGATAGGTAATTATTTTAAGAGACTCCAAGCAAAGAATAAATCGTGACGGCTGAACGTAGGGGACAATAAATTAAAGATGCAGGTTGTTTGTGTCCTGTGCATGTCTTGAGGTCGTAATCTTTTGGCTGAGGTGTGCACCAAAACAGAATTTCTCAATGCTAAAGGCGTAAAGCTTGACTTTAATAAGTTATGAAGTGAATGGGATTAACTTGTTGTACATCCATATTCAGTTCCGTTAACAGTATTCAAAGAATGTATTTTTGTGCCTAATTTACTTGCGTTGTAAATTGATCCAGTGACAAGTTACATCTTCAACTACTAAAACAATTTTTTTACCGCCATGGAAGGGATCGTTTATTTCAAATAGAAGAATTCTTTGGTGTAAAAAAAATTGTTCGCATATTCCATAAAACAGTTAGAACTTGCTCCGATTTAGATAATACAGGAACAATTTTACACAATCTCAGAGGTGTTATACATTATTTAAGAATATTATAAATCGTCTAAACTATCGCAGAATACGGACATAAAATTCCAAAACACAACCTTTACCGACTAAATGACAATGGGCGTCAAACAACGGAAATGGCGTCACTTACCTACATTTGGGAAGCCGAAATGTCACCGAATAAACTTGTCAAATTACGAAAAACATACGAAATTAAACCATCAAGGCGGCGGAAGTCGTAAGTGAACCTTTTTCCGCCGCATCCTGACCTATAATCCATTATTTTTTTGATTCTCTATTTTGGCGCCGTAACCTACGATTTAACAATTTCAAACGTTTAGTGGTCACGTTTTGGGGTAGCCGATTAAATTTTTGTACCAAGTTCTCACAGATTAATTTTCAGTTTAGTTTTATTTTTAACAATTGCCAGGTTTGTTGCGGTAAAGCAATAAGTAAAGGATGTAATTTGTTAAATCCACTTGTGTTACTTTTCTGTTCACTGAATAGTATTAGTGAATATATAACTGACGGGTTATAGCAAACCCGTAAGGACGATATTGGTTCCAAAAATTTAACTACATGACACGCCAGGCTTGCTCATGATAAAGCTAGCAATTTGGAAAATATCGTTGTTGTAGAATAGTTGGTACAGCGCTCGCATGCAATATATAAACCTATAGGTACCTGAAGAAGTCGTTGCAGCAAAAAAGCTTGTAGTCGCGCGAGTAGCACTTGTCCGCAAGCGGCGCGCGGCAGTCGGCTCAGCATACGCATGCCGCATATAGATAGCTACCTGAAGAAGTCGCTGCGCCACATATGTATAGATAGCTATCTGAAGAAGTCATTGCGGCAGAAGAGCTTGTTGTCGCGCGAGTAGCACTTGTCCGCAAGCGGCGCGCGGCAGTCGGCTCAGCACACGCATGCCACATATAGATAGCTACCTGAAGAAGTCGCTGCGCCACATATGTATAGATAGCTACCTGAAGAAGTCATTGCGGCAGAAGAGTTTGATGTCGCGCGAGTAGCACTTGTCCGCAAGCGGCGCGCGGCAGTCGGCTCAGCACACGCATGCCACATATAGATAGCTACCTGAAGAAGTCGCTGCGCCACATATGTATAGATAGCTACCTGAAGAAGTCATTGCGGCAGAAGAGCTTGTTGTCGCGCGAGTAGCACTTGTCCGCAAGCGGCGCGCGGCAGTCGGCTCAGCACACGCATGCCACATATAGATAGCTACCTGAAGAAGTCGCTGCGCCACATATGTATAGATAGCTACCTGAAGAAGTCATTGCGGCAGAAGAGTTTGTTGTCGCGCGAGTAGCACTTGTCCGCAAGCGGCGCGCGGCAGTCGGCACAGCGCACGCATGCCGCATATAGCTAGCTACCTGAAGAAGTCGCTGCGCTACATATGTATAGTAGCTACCTGAAGAAGTCATTGCGGCAGAAGAGCTTGTTGTCGCGCGAGTAGCACTTGTCCGCAAGCGGCGCGCGGCAGTCGGCACAGCGCACGCATGCCGCATATAGCTAGCTACCTGAAGAAGTCGCTGCGCTACATATGTATAGTAGCTACCTGAAGAAGTCATTGCGGCAGAAGAGCTTGTTGTCGCGCGAGTAGCACTTGTCCGCAAGCGGCGCGCGGCAGTCGGCTCGGCACATGCATGCCACATATAGCTAGCTACCTGAAGAAGTCGCTGCGCCACATATGTATAGGTGCTACCTGAAGAAGTCGCTGCGCCACATATGTATAGGTGCTACCTGAAGAAGTCATTGCGGCAGAAGAGCTTGTTGTCGCGCGAGTAGCACTTGTCCGCAAGCGGCGCGCGGCAGTCGGCACAGCGCACGCATGCCGCATGCCACGCGCGCTCGAGCACGTGCAACAGGAACTTGTCCAAGATTGGCTTCTCGCAGCCGGCGCACGCCATCGCGCCGCCTGCTTCGCCACGTCCTGGAAACAAAGGAAACAAAAGAGTTTAGACTTTTTAGTTACATCATCGTTATCCCAGCAATAAGTCCCACTGCAGAGCACAGGCCTCCTCACAGAATGCGAGAGCGGGCCTAGTGCGGATTGTGAAATATTTACTGTAAGGTTATGGGTTTACGGAACTTTATTAGGAAATATGGTGCTGGCGGATAGAAAGGATTAGCTGGACTGAGAAAAAGACGAATGAAGAGGTTCTGCGTATGGTTCTGCGTTGTCTACTAAACACCATAAGGGATAGGAGAGCCAAGATGTTAGGCCATCTGATACGCCACGACGACTTCTTTCTAAATATTTTGGCAGGATTGAGAAGATGAGAGAGCGGGAAGCCTAGAATAACATTTTTCACTTCTCATGCTCTAAAAGTAGGTCAATATAGCCTTACGAGGCGGGAGTAAAGTGAGTGCTTAGTCCCTAGGGAGTATAAGTAATTAATTTTTTAATTCATTTCAAGTGACTTAGATAAACTCAAACAGCCAGTACCTACTTGCTTAGTGGCAAAACAAAATATATATAAAAAAATAAGATTGTGTAGACCATTTTCATGACGAAAATGTTACGTTCTTAGTCTACGTGGGCTTAGTTCTATACTTTTTCCGCATAGAAGGTGGCGCCATTCTATTTTTTCCAGTTTGTGTATGGACCATTTCGCCGATGCGATTTTGTTATATCTGTGTCTGGTTGGAAAAAAATACTTACCGCGAAAACTTTGAAATTGTTGTAGAGCGTAAATCGTAAACGATTAAAATTTAAATTGATTATTCTCACAATGTCGTCAAGTGATAGTGAAAATTATGATGTCTAGCAAAGAGCAAAAGACATAATTGATAATCTTTTTTTTTTCTCGCATTCGAAGTGAAACATAGAGTTTTCACCTGGAGACTAAAAGTCAATATAAACCCTCGGATAAATAGACACCCTCGCTAATGCTCGGGTGGCTAACCACCTCGGGTATATATTGGCTTCTTTTAGTCCCTCGATAAAAAATATACTATTTAAGCCAAATAAAGGAAGCCTTGTATGAGGAACTCAAAAAACTGGCTCAAAGACAGGCTTGGCGATTACTCCACTAACAAAAATAAACGATCATGATTTAGGAAACGCTAGTAACACTACAACATATCGATGTTAAAAAAAAAAAATATATTAGGGGACAATCTCACACAAATCGACCTAGTCCCAAACTAAGCAAAGCTTGTACTATGGGTACTAGACGACGATAGACATACTTATATAGATAAATAAATACTTATATACATAGAAAACATCCATAACTCAGGAACAAATATTCGTGCTCATCACACAAATAAATGCCCTTACCGGGATTTGAACCCAGGACCTCTTGCTTCGTAGGCAGGGTCACTACCAACTAGGCCAAAGCGGTCGTTGAATGATATTAAGAGTGTTCTGATTACTGTACTGGCGCATTTTCCATACCCACGGTTATACATTTAGATATCCTAGAAGTCACCCCCATTCTACCTAAACCAGTGAGAGAAAGTCTACCTTTGGCTCAACATCTCGAGCTATATTTAAACCTATGTTACTTGCAGTAGCAAAATCCGTAAGTTGAGCTATAATTTTAAACACCACGATCTCCGCCGCTTAACTACATACAATACGATGACTATTGTTAGAATTTTATGATCGTCTTTATTACTCTGTCATAGTCTAACTTTACTTTAAAGCTACTTATAGGCAAAGCGTACAATAACTCCATGTTCTTGACTTTTGACACTCAGGTCGTTATCAGGCACTACGTCTTTATTATGAACCTTGTACTTAATCACTGAAATTTAACAGCTATTTGTCATGTTTATATTTTATTGTTTGCACTATAATATTTTGAGATTAGCAGCAATGAGCTTGGACTGAAAACTACAAAATTACGACGTTAACGGTATACATACATACCTATGTATGTAAAACTCATTATTTGTACATAAAAATATGAAACTAAAAGTTAACAAGAGAAACAAATGTACAAAGGCGAAGTTATCCCTTAATGGGATTTCTTCCAGTTAAACTTTGAACAATTGACAGGAGGTCATTAAATAAAAAACACTTCAAGGCGATATGCATAATGTTTACAGAGTAATGGCGTTGCTATGATACCTACTATTAGCAATCCTATCCCACTAATATTATAAATAGAAAAGTTTGTGAAGTTTAGATGTTTGGATGTTAAAATGTTTGTTAGTAAATCACGCAATAACGGCTGAACGGATTTAGATGAAACTTGGAGTACATATTGACAAAAATCTGTATTGAACATAGGATACTTACTTAATACCTGGTAATGTGTTCCTTTGAGATAACATTTTAACTTTAAACAAGAATAGAGGGCGTTATCCAAAAATGTTGAGGTAGGTGCAGTCAAAGGTGGAACCTTTTCACAGCCAATTTCACAATGATATATTTGGTAGATATTTGGAATATCAACAGGACATTTTTGCATGAAAAAGGTTCACCCTGGTACGTGATTCAGTTCATTCGATTGTACCACAGCTTTCAAGATGGGGCGTTAACTTCATCTGTAATCAACAGATGGCGTTGTTCGAGCAAAAGCTGCGCTCTAAAGATGTTAACGTATTTTTCAAAGGCCAAACTCTAAGATTGTAAATGTTTAACATCACGGTATTTCCATCGCGGGCAAAGCCGCGAGTTAACGCTAATGGGTCATACACATTTTTTTGTTCTTCTGTGGACATGGAAAAAGTAGATGGTCTATAGCCAATATTTTTTAGTACAGTCTGCATCGGTGAGCGGGACCCCTGCCCATTTAAATAAATCTTAATTCGTAGTCGCTAATTTTATGTCCACAGGAAAGACAACTTTTGTTTCTTACAATTTGTATAAGCTTAATAGACAATATGAAAGAGTTTATTCGGACACAGTTCTGAATATCGAAAGTTAATATGTATATCGAATGGGATAAAACATCGAAAAGTTTTTCTGAAACCGTAAATTTCTCGTATTGAACTATTAGGTTAGGATAGTTTTATAACAATCTTAATAAAATAAAATAAATAAATAATACATAAATATTAGGGGACAATCTTACACAAATCGATCTAGTCCCAAACTAAGCAAAGCTTGTACTATGGGTACTAGACGACGATAAACATACTTATATAGATAAATAAATACTTAAATACATAGAAAACATCCATAACTCAGGAACAAATATTCGTGCTCATCACACAAATAAATGCCCTTACCGGGATTTGAACCCAGGACCTCTTGCTTCGTAGGCAGGGTCACTACCAACTAGGCTAAGCGGTCGTAAATAAATCACGATTTCACACGAAAACTTTTAACCCACGATATTATAACCCATTCGATATATTAACGTTCGAAATTCAGATACGTCCCGTTTATTCATAGGTAAGCTTTGCGATTTCTGACATAACTTCGCACGTTGTACTTCGCTCATTGACAGCGAGGAAAACAAAAATCGTTCGTTTTATTATACAACGAGTCTCTACTCTCTGGAAAAAGACCGAAATCCCGAGTAGAGTTACATCTCAGGAATGTTCTACTTTTGTAAAATTATTAGATTATTTAAATAAAAAAAAATATTTCAAAATACTATTAATGTCCACAAACAAATCAACAATAAGTAGAAACATACTGTATTAGTTGTTCGCAATAAGTTTTGCGGTTCAGAGGTTGATCCAGTTGAAATACTCTTTAATTACCATGTATTTACATAAAGGCTGTTCCAAAGTATATAAATCGTAAATCAGTCATTTCTCCGTTAATACGGTGGCGTTTGGTGGGAGGCTACCCTGACGTCCTGTTCGTCTTTTTCCAGAGGGTAGAGACGTTGTATAAACATGATAACATTTATATTCTTCTTACTACTAGGAGTTAGTGTATAAATATTCTTTTGTTTAATCAAGAAACAGTTGCAAGCTACGCAGCAATACCTAATTCATTCCGCCAGCCGGTACCTACCTGCACGGTAGGTAGCATTGGACGCTAGAAACATAATAGGATTTACTTTTACGATCGATAAAGCTTGTGGAATAAGGTTTTATTAGCATTTTGCTATTACCGGCCGAGAGCAGCACTCGATTCTCAATAGCTATATATTTACAATGTACATTGTTACGATTGGACAACCTAGAAAACTAAGCCCTAATACACATCGGCTTGCATTTTTCGGAAAATCTCTACTTACTTAGTGCTCAGTCCTCAAGGAATATGACTGCCAAATTTCAAATCTCTCGTCTTAGGTTCTGCGTTGTCTATAAGTTAAGTTTCTCATATAGATGAAGGTAAATTACATGAAGTCTAGACTAGACAGGTCTGTTTTTGTTTTGTGCTAAAGACTTTTAGTTCGTTTTAAGGGTTAAAAAGGCAAATAACGCTTATAGTTTCGTCATGTCCTTCTATCTGTCCACTTAACCCAGAGCCTCTTAGTATGTAAGTACAAGAAAGCTGTAATTTGACATGAGTGTACATTAAAATCACATCGAGGAATTGATGTAATAAAATTAAAATTCTGGATCAAACTTTTCATGTATCTGCTAGAGATCGTACAATTTTAATTGCCGTTGATTTATAAGACCGACTTTACGTCGCTTTTTTCTGCTGTTACAATTTTGTCCTGTTAAAATGATCCAGTAGAAAAAAAGATGCTATAGTGTCAGAAAAGTAATGATAAAGCAGTAAATAGTATTTAAGTATATAGTAAGATTTATTTATTTGAATTAAATAACACATAACATATATTAGACAATTGACTTTAACAAATATTTGCTCGGTTGTTTATGTTTATCCAATAATAATGAATGAACCAGGCAAACCTGCAGTCAAACAAAACCTATATTTCACGATTAACAGCACATTGTTCCAATATCTCATGCCATAATATCTCAGGTACCTACGTATAACCTGTTTGTTATCGTGAGACTTTCAAGATCATGCAATCCTAGTAAAGACCGTTGTCATTATTTACGTCGTCCATTCCACAATCCAACAAACTTTACACCTCTTCGGTATTTAAGAAGACCCTTTCTTCATAAGCCCGCGCCGTGGTCGCAGACACTGACATTTATTGGCTAAATTTATGAAGGTCTCGCGACGGTTTAATATTCCATATTCAAATCGTTGAGGGCGATTGGTCGCGCGCCATTTCAGATGCGCTTGCGCTGCATCGCTGTGGATCGCGGCGCGTGTGATTTTTGGTTATTTACAGCTGTCACGCTGTTTAGCCTCTTGGCCTGGATAAGAGTAAGCTGACAGTGCTATCTCTGTTACGAGGGCTTAACGAGCCTCGATGGTATTCACATATTTATACTTTAACTGTATGCTATACTTGAAATCGAAACAGCTATACCTACTGCCCTACCCTACCCTGCCTACGAAGCAAGAGGTCCTGGGTTCGAATCCCGGTAAGGGCATTTATTTGTGTGATGAGCACGAATATTTGTTCCCGAGTTATGGATGTTTCTATGTATTTATTTCTTTTTTTTATTTTATTTTTATAAGTATGTTTATCGTCGTCTAGTACCCATAGTATAGGTAACGCCACCAGAGTTGAGGCCACGCACACAGCCAAAACTCATGTAATGACAGCGGGATTTTGACGTTGTGTTGTCGTTAAACGTCAACACAACGTCAAAATCTCGCTGTCATTACATGAGATGTGGTTGTGTGCGTGGCCTCAACTCTGGTGGCGTTACCTATACAAGCTTTGCTTAGTTTGGGACTAGGTCGATTTGTGTAAGATTGTCCCCTAATATTTATTTATTTATTTATATTCCCTTCATGTCTCTTTCGAATTATCGTACATGAAATCTAAGAACCTTACTTATTTATTATATTTAATTAAACATGATTTTTTTTTAATTAATTTACCTTTTTAGGACTCGATAGACAACAAGGAGCATTATAATATTGCCATGTTTGTCTGAACGTCTTATTTTTTGGATATAATTAGGAATAATTAGATATTAGGAAATTAAAACGATATACCTAAGTAGGGCTCTGTAGGGTTTGCAAGCTAATGAGTCCACCTAAATTTAATACAATTTATTCGCCGCATATTGTATGTACCGGGCAACTACGGATTCCTACAATGCACTGCGCGTGCGCATGGCCTAATACGCACTAGTCCTATTTTTAAACTAACCTAACCTAAGTCAAGTTAGATTAGGTTTCGTTTCCCAAAGGCGAGCAAAAACCTAACCACTTTTTATCTAAGCTATCTTACCCCTAGCTATTTCACAAACCTATTACACAATTTTACACCTCATCTAATACATTGTTGCTTCCATGTCGTAGTAAAAACAGTAAAAACTGAACTTAAAAACCAATATCTGTTTGTCTTCCAATTATGGGAAAACCGCTGAACCGATTTATGAAGACCGCCAAGGATCCGGGCAAACTAATGAGATGTGTACTTATTATCTCACCGCAGGCAGGTGCTTACAGTATGGACCGAAGGGTATCTACAATGTAGACAATTCTGTGACGCACATTGTATATGTAAACTCGCGTAACAATAGACAAAGTTATTTTACGTTACATCAAACCTTCAAATAAACTGTTAGACTGGACTTAAAACTGACGTAGGTATCTGTATTTACATAATCATCGTACCTTCTTTGCACAGAGGAAATTAAGGAGAAGAGAAGAGGAAACATTGTCATAACTGGCAGCATGGGCGCCAGCATGGTGGTGCAAGTGAACCCAAGTTTAAAAGAAAATATAATGAACAAAACTAAGACAAAATATCTAATTATAAGGACAGAATAATAAAATAAGGTTCCAAATGGGTGGTCTTAACGGGCAACGTGTATAATATCAGGACTTTACGTCGTGGTCTATATTTCATGACGTCCTTTACAATCCGTGTGATTTCGAGTATGATATTTACAGCCACTAAACAAAGCAGTTTTGATGTTGAGCTATGAAAAATTCTGAGTTGTAAAGGTCAAATTTTGCGAGATATCAAAATTTTAAGTATACAGATCGATAGAGCTTGAAATTCTGAACAAAACTGTATATATAACTCATTTTCGGCATTTTGTCCTTTACGCCAATTGAACCTAAAGGTATCGATATGTTTATATGAAAATCTATAATTATAAGCCCAGATGTACTGCCTTTGATGCAGATGCAACATGCAAACTCAAACTTGAATTCTTTATTGCATTAAATGAAATTATGCGATCGATTACACAAACGCGATTTTTCCTATTCGTGATTCTCATACAATATGGATTCCACACAACTGCAGTTTACCAATATACTAAAAACAATAATTCTAAAAAACATTGTTTTGGGTTCTGTTGCGCTAGTAAATAGCCCTAGTGACAGTTTTTCTCAAATATCTTCAATGTACAGACACCGACTTGTTACAGATTTATTATATGTATAGATTGGGTAAGAAATAATAAGAAATAAATGTTTTATTTATTTTCTTACGAATTATAGACTTGTAGACAGTTATAGTAAAAAATTATTGATTACCTACGATTAAAAATAACGCCTGTCTGGAAACAAGATTGTAGTAAACTGCAGTTGTGTGGAATCCATATTGTGTAGAATCACGAAAGTGGTAAACTGCAGTTGTGTGGAATCCATATTGTATGGGAATCACGAATAGGAAGAATCGCGTTTGTGTCATCGATCGCATAATTCCATTTTGTGGTGAAGATGTTAAAAAGTATGTACAGTCGGCCAAAAATATGGTCTACCCCCCTACGGTCGAAGTTCATTTGCACGTCATGATACAACGAGGTCGATTTTCCCTTGCAATAACATGATGACAGTGACTTAGGGACATAAAAAAATGTATACCTACAGCTTCCACAATCCACATTCACCCTGTATGGGACACAGCAATATACATGGACTACTACACTGATTCACGGTGTTTCAGCTGAGTTTAACAATTAAAAATTGCAATCCAGAAGTTTAACAGGCTGGCAATTTTTAAAAGAATAGGATACACTTAATAAATACAAACGAAATCCACAGCACACTTTCTTCAGGTGAACAATAAACAATAACTATAGAGAATCGCAATAAACTTAGTAAACAACTTATCGACGGGGTTAGTGCAAATTGGCTTATCTACCAAACATAAATACCGCGTATCTGCACAACATGTAGGTAGTTTTACAGCAGGTTTTAACTTCATCTATGTATTATTTGAATAAATTTTGAGTCAAAAATTGGAAATTGGCTAAACTTGTCATATACGCGGAAGTATCCAATGCCAGTTAAGCGGCTTCCTACTATCCCTGACTTTATGTATCGGATCGGAATAGACCCAATATTAACTTAACCTACGCACAGTGAGCTAGTAATTCTACAAAGTCTACACTAAGAACCAAATAAAAACGTCAAAAATGCATTTATGTACCATCGGCCCAGACGCCGGCATCACACCTTAAAGACCCAGTTTGCGTGCAGTGGCTAGACATCTGTCCATACCAATCCATACCAATGAACTTCAACGGCTGCAAGCAAATTTGTTTTGAAACTGGTAAGCCGGCGTTTGGGCCGATCGTACAAACATTGAGAGGATCCCCATTAAATTATAAAACACGTGCGTGGTTTTCTTATTTTACAATGACCTAGAGCCGTTGTAATATGTCCAAAACATCAAAATAACTGCCACACGCAAGATATCTTATTTAAAAGAAAAGGATAAATGACTTTATGTAAGTACTTGCTTACAATTGACAAAGGGTCAGGGTAAGGATAATTCTACCAAAAAGGTTTATCGTAGAAACCGTTAAAGAAGATCAATACCCGCTCGTTTTTGGCACGCTTCCCCTGCAGATTAAAACAACGGTTATTATATTAACAATGGTTAAAGGATCGCATTGAAAAAGACAATGACAGCACCGCTTAAACAATACTAATGTCCACAGAAGAAGCATTTTAAAGACCTCTTTGGAAGACGGGTGGAGGCAAAAGAGTCATGGGTTCCGTGTTTAAGAGTTTTAAACGGAATTCTTGGTTCAAAATCTAATCTCGTCTTTGGCGTAGCACATTTTGAACATAAATTAATAATAATCGCTAAAATAATATGAAAAGGAGTCCCTTTGGGCAAGGTTCCGAAGATACTCTTCGGTTTCCTGTGACGTCGACTAACCTTTTTGCTATTTCCTTAAAAAGCCTCATAGCGTTAGGACCCCACGGACCAGGGGTCTCGACACCGAATGGGCCAAAATCATATTCGGAGCCTAGACCCCTGTATTTGCATGCTTTAGCTTTTTCAGCCGCTACAAGTTATTTCATGTATTTTTTTTTTAACTTTGACAAATGTATGAAAACGTTCATCAACTTCAATTATAAATAGTTAAAAGGGTGTTTCGTCAAACTTGCTCGAATATCTGCTGAAATAATCGAAATTAACCTTAAAGCACTTCGTATAGAGTCATGTGGGGGTAACTGTCCGCAGTGGGAAAGTGTACGCAAACCCACGTATTTCAGTCCGAAATGTATGGGATTGCGTACACTTACCCACTGCGTAGGTACAGTTACCCCACATGACTCTACTAGAGGACTTTCTTCTTTGTTGATGCTATTGTAACTACTCTGTAAGCAAGAATAAGACCAAAATAATGGTCTAATGTCTGTCACCAGGCTTTTTGTTTTTAAGGTTCCGTACCCAAATGGTAAAAACCGGGACTCTATTACTAAGACTCCACTGTTCACCTGTCTGGCTGTCACCAGGCTGTATCTCATGAACCGTGATAGCAAGACAGTTGAAATTTTCACCGATTATGTATTACTGTGGCCGATACAACAGCAAATAATCTATACTAATATTATAAAGGGGAAAGATTTGATTGTTTGTTTGCATTGAATAGGCTCCGAGTCTACTGGACCGATTTCAAAAATTCTTTTAGCCTTAGAAAGCTACATTATCACTGAGTGACATAGGCTACTTTTTACCGCGGGAAAATACCTTTTCCTACGGGAAAATTAATTTATCTCAGACGAAGCTGCGGACGGAAGGCTAGTAAAAATATAATTATTATTTAAATTAAGGGGGTCCAGATAAACCCATATAGAATTATCTCACACTGCGTTTTTAATTAAAAGCAGGACTCTGCTAACACTGAATTACTATAGTTACGGCTGTTAACGGCGTATATTTTGACATCCCTAAAAATTTATACGGAACCCTCGATGCGCGAGTGCGACTCGCATTTGGCCGGTTTTTTTATTAATCCGTGTTAAGGTTTTCGTACCAAAAGGGTGTTTGTTACGGCCTCTATTACTAAGAATCCGCTATCTGTAAATTTTTTAGAAACTTTTATTTTACTTGCAATGTTTGTTTATTTTTAAATCTTGCGAGACAAATTCCCGCCACTTCTAGTCATCGGGTTGACTTTAAATTTGGTAAAACGGCCAGTAATAAGGTCTACTACCCTACGGTTGAAGTTCATGATGCGACGAGGTCAATTTTCCCTTGCAATAATATATCATCATATCAGTGACTTTTTTTTTATTATGAGAGGGAGGCAAACGAGCAAGCGGGTCATCTGATGGACCACCCACCATAAACCACCGCCCATAAATATCAACAACTCAAAGAGAGTCACTGATCTGATGCCTGCCTTTAAAAAAGGAGAGGGAATAGGGGAGAGGGAGGGGGAAAGGTATTGGGCCCCGTTGCTCTCACAAGATATAGAAAGAGCAGATGAGAACAAAGCCGCCAAAGTACTTAAATAAAATGAATAAATATCATGGGACAATTCACACCAATTGACCTAGACCCAAAGTAAGCAAAGCTTGTGTTATGGGTAATAGACAATCGATAGACATACTTATATCGATACATACTTAAAAACATATTATACACCCAAGAATCGAGAACAAAAATTCGTATTTTTCATACAAATATCTGCTCCGACGCGGGGATTGAACCCGGGACATCAAGCTTCGTAGTCAGGTTCTGTAACCACTAGGCCATTTGGTCTTCTATGTATGGTTTGGGTTTGGCCATCTATTTTTAATATTTAAATGGTACCTACACACGAAGTTTTCACATTGTGCGTAATTATTGCTAATAATTTAAGCTCAGAAGTCCGAAGTACCTAATAAAGTACAAATCCATCATAAAAATAACAGACAAATGTACAGTCGAAGGCATAAATATCTATCAGCCATCGCGTCAAATATTATGTAAACAGCAACGTCATCAACAATATGGCTAGTGGCATAGAGTTGTGTAACTATTTTTGACGCCTTGGTAACGTTCATAATATATTTATGACCTGGTCTTTATTATATACATAGAGTAACTATCTACAAATTTTTCAATAGAATGAGAACTTAGAAATACTTTATTTCCAAAATCACAAAACTGTGAGTTTCGGATTGATCTGTAGGACTACGTCTGTTAAAAAAGTTAAGATTTTGATTTTGAGAGTTGATGTCGGTTTTGAGACCCTGGGTTCTTGGGATCCCGGCACACACAACTTGATTAAAGAAGTGCAAAAGCAAAAGCGTCTGGTCGACACCACTCTCTCAACGAATCTCCATCGCCATTCAACGAGCGAATGCTGCCAGCCTTTTGGGTAAGATGCCTTTTTTAGACTTAGGGGCTGTTTCACCACCCATTGATCAATTTTAACTGACGGATAAATGTGATGCCATCTCCGTCTATTCGAACAAAACAAACAGAGACGGCATCATATTTATCCGTCAAATAAATTTGATCAATTGATAGTGAAACAGGGAGTTAGTCTAGTAATTTTATAAGTTAGATATTTAGTTTATAGTTAAGTTTTATTCATTGTTATTTTTTCTTAATATTGTATTCTATAAATACCACTTTAACAACTAAATAGAGTGAAGTACCGTACCCAGTAGTCAGCCAGGCACCGGTAGTCGACCGTATACGAGTGCGAGGAGTACGAAAGATACTCCCGTGCTCTTCCCACTAGTGCGAAAGATTGACAGAGACCGACTACCGGTGCCTGGCTGACTACTGGGTGTTTTACTCTATTAAGGGGCTGTTTCACCACCCATTGATTAATTTTAACTGACGGATAAATGTGATGCCGTCTCAGTCTATTCGAACAAAACAAACAGAGATGGTATCACATTTATCCGTCAAATAACTTTGAACAATGGATGATGAAACAGGAGGTAAAACTAGCTGTTACCCGCGACTTCGTTTGCGACGTATTCATCTAGTGCTATCCCGGGGGAAATATAGAATTTTCCAGGATAAAAACTATCCCGTGCCCTTCCTGGGGTCTCAAAGTGTCTCCATAACTTTCATCTAAATCGGTTCATTGGTTTAAATGTGGAAGCGTAAACAAACTTACATTCTCACTTATGACTTTGGTTAGAATATAAAATACTTAAAGTTCGAATTTAATGGGAAGCCATACAAAAAACATTTTATCGGCGTTTTTCAATAATGACAATTTGTATGGTGGTAGGCCCCTGCCTACCCTACGTATGAAGTCCCACATGCATCAGTTCGATTTTTTAATTAATATAAGAATATATTTAGTATGTCGATCTGCCTATATAAACATACCCATCCCCTAAATGACTAAACAGACTTGTGTTAGGTTTCATGTTTAGCTAAGTAGGTAAATAAATTTTAGTACAGGTTATTACTTGTTTTATTACTTACAATATTATCGATAAAATGATACTATAAAATTATCAACATTTATTAGCGCTAAAACAAATATGCCATAGGTATAGATGCAAACTCGTAAATGTAACAACTTTAAAATAAATGACAGGATATATTTAACTATAAGTATGTATAGTATGTATACTCTTTCATCGCAGCCTATATACGTCCCACTGCAGGGCACAGGTCTCCTCTTAGAATGAGAGGGCTTGGACCGTGTTCTCACGCGGGCCCAGTGCGGATTGGGAACTTCACACATGCCATTGAATTTCTTCGCAGCTGTATGCAGATTTCCTCACGATGTTTTCCTT
Organism: Archips xylosteana; assembly: GCA_947563465.1. Classification (NCBI taxonomy): domain Eukaryota; kingdom Metazoa; phylum Arthropoda; class Insecta; order Lepidoptera; family Tortricidae; genus Archips; species Archips xylosteana. The sequence continues at coordinate 7,979,494 of OX387363.1, forward strand.
CACCGTAAAAGCTCATGGTAAATTTCAAATGTAATTTCGCACATAAATTCCGAAAACTCAGAGGTGCGAGCCGGGATTTGAACCCACGACCCTCTGCTTGAGAGGCCAATAAAACACAAAAATAAGAAAGAAACACTAAACAAACGTTTAGATACATGAACAAAGGATAATTTATCCCTTTAAGGAATCTCTACCAGTAAACCTTTGAGTGGATTAATAAATTACCTTTTAGGAACATGTGTATATGTATGTATGTATGTAAAACTCTATATTGTACATAAAACATGAAAGTTAACAGTTAACAAGAGAAACAGATGTACAAAGGCGAACTTATCCCTTAAAGGGATCTCTTCCAGTTAACCTTTGTACGATTGACAGGACATCAGAGACAAGAGTAGGCAAATGCAAAGTAAAAAAGAGCCGAAATCAAAAGTAAACTCAAACCAATAGAACATAAACAATACACATACGTACATACAACGAATACACGCAAGTACACACTAATATATTATATAATGAATACAGTAGACTAATACATATCATACTACATAAAAACTACATAAAAAAAAAACACGGGACAATTCACACCAATTGACCTAGTCCCAAAGTAAGCTAAGCATAGCTTGTGTTATGGGTACAAGGCAACGGATAAACATACTTATATAGATAGATACATACTTAAATACATATTAAACACCCAAGACCCGAGAACAAATATTCGTATTATTCATACAAATATGTGCCCCGACACGGGAATCGAACCCGGGACCTCAAGCTTCGTAGTCAGGTTCTCTACCTACTAGGCCATCTGGTCGTCAAAACATATACATTAATATACGCATATACACTAAACATAGAGGCTGTCTCTATTTAAGAGGAACTGTCAAACCAGTATACGCCCTTAAGCGATGTGTAATGGAGGCTGTGAGAATAAAATTTAGTACCCAATTTTTTGTGATGCAAAGGCACCAAGTAATCGTAACAGGGAGGTTAGAGGACCTGACTGCAAGGCTTCAGGTCCTGGGGGTCGATCACCTGTTGGGGCACATTATTATGTATGAAAAATATGAAAGTTTGTTCTCGAGTCTTATGCCCTTACTTTAAGCTTTATTACTTTGAGACTAGGTTAATGACGTCAAGTGTCTCTTGATATTTATTTACTTTATTTGGCCTTTTTACCTGACTCACAAGAAAAAAGATCCTAGTGTCCGACAAGGAAAGGTATTGAGTAAAGGTCAATTGCTGTCAATTGTCTTGTGATTATTTATTTATTTAATTTTATTATGTCTACCTAACTAAAAAAATGATTTTTTTTTGCGAATTCTTCGTAAGAATTGCTAGTTGGGCATTTTCAGAAAAAAGTGTACCCTGTACTTTTTAAAAACCTAACAAATTTTGGGTTATTTCTACTCAGAATCACAAGCACTATCGATTGTCAGTTTAGTAACGCAGTTAACCATACAAGTTGTATGGACCGTCACAAAACTGACTAGTAAATTGTGTATCGAAAATTAAGGATAATTAAGGCAAAACGGGTACATTTTTTTCTGAAAACCCCCAGTTAAATAATTAATTAGGTATAGTGATTTATTTGTTTTTAAATTTCACAATAAAATCGATGTATCAAAGAAAAGACATCAACGAAGATGAGCAATAAATTTTAATTTTATTCTGTGATCTCGTACATTTTGAAGTTAGTGAATCCAGGATATTAAAATGGGATAAAATTTGTTTGTATGTAATTATACATGTATGATATGAAAGATAATCTGTGCTCACTGTTAATTAAGCGCACATCTAAGTCTTAATTATTTTATAAGTACTTACATTATAAAAAGGTTATTTAAAAAAAGATAATAGAAAAAAAAACACTTATAAAAGTCGGGCATAATATGTATTTTTACGCGTTCTTAAGTTTAAAACTAAATACAAAAAAAATGAGGAAGCTTTAAAAAAAAACGAACAACAAACGCGTTTCAAACTCAACCAGAGCTCATCTTCAGAGTAATTGTTTCAGTTCATTAATACGGACCTCATCAAAGTAACACCTGATTCAATAGATTATTTTTTATGCTTTTATAATGCTGACAAGATTAATTAGAAATGTGATATTCTTAGATCAAATGAGCTACTCAAAATAATGTACCATTTTAATATAGACTTCAGACAATTTCTGAAAGGTCTAAATTAAAATGGTATATTATTTTGAGTTGACTCTCTTTTGATCTAGGTCTGCGATATTATACCCACTCTATTTCTCCTCCTTTTCTCTTTATATACATAAACTAGCTGTAGCCCGCGACTCCCGTCCGCGTAGAATAGGGGTATAAAAAATAGCCTACGACCTATTCTCAGACCTACTGAATACAGGGGGAAAAAAATTATAAAAATCGGTCCAACCGTTTCGGAGGAGTTCGATAACAAACACCGTAACAGGAGATTTTTATATATTAGATGTAGATCCTAATTCATTTAATCAACGTTTTAAATACTTACTTAATTCGGTCAAAACTAAATACTTACATAAATATAATAAAAACATAAAATGTAATTTTAACAATGTGCTGTCAGTGTGTAATGTTTTTAATACACAAACTTAAACTGAAAACTTAAACTGAGTAATTGATTAAGGGTAGAAACTTTATTTAATTCATAATTTTGTCCGGAATAATATCTGAAGTTTAATGTTCCGTGTCTATGAAATTGTAATTATAATAAACTAATGTAAAATCTACTTTAAAAAAAATAAATATACTTATGTTTAAAATACAATTTAATATCTTTTGGTCATATGTTTATTCAATACAATTTGCGAATTGCGATGATCTCAGTTACCTACTTACACAACGTAATGTAAATATGATAATACCTATCTGTAGATTTACGTTTTCTGCTAACTCTACGACTCTGCATAAGAAAATCTTCTTTTATTCCATGTATGTTGCATTTTTTACTTATAACTTAACTCAATTTGAGACTAGATATTATTTTACATCTGATATTATATCTATTAGTTACTTTTAATAAGAGTTCATTTGTTTTTTATCGCTTCAAACTCCGATTAGTTTCATCGTTATGTTAGGCCTAGCGCGCAGTCTTAGGCCCAAATCATGGCATAAAAAATATAGCTTTTCTGAGGCCAATGAATGTTTATTTTAAATGTATTGTATTATTAATGCTAACACTCTGAAAACTTCAGTTTTTTAGTAAATCTACATTGATTCACTGTCAAATTTTCGCGCATTTTTGTGGTTAAGTGGGGGTTAGCATTTACTTTTAATTTCTTATTTATGGCTTTTATTTATACATGGGATAAATAAGTAAATTAATTAAATGTAATTTTTGTAACTAGATATTTACGTGATACTTATTTTTTTTACGTGAAAATTTTGCACGTATTAGTAATTTTTTTAGTGTTTTAAGTTTGTCAAATTTTAATGTTCTAGTGCTTATTAATCTAGTTAACATCGTAGACACTCGTCAACCAACAAAATAAACCATATAACCCAACTCTACCTCCAACTCGGCACATCACTTCCACTCAACCATAGACAATTAATTTGGCCAAAAACACAGGACACTAACTTTTACCAATGTGGTGCTGATGGAAGGGGGCATGGGCCCCCCGTCCCGCGGCAAGAAAACCCGCCACTTCGGCTTACACGGCACTACACTTAACACACCGCGAATGCGCGGCAATACGGCAAACGCGCGCAAACTCTCAACGCGTACTGGCCACAAAACTAAAGCTTTCAAACGACACTACGCGAGAGAAAAGGACAGCCAATTAAGCGTCACTAGTGTCAGATAGAGACGGAAAGGGTAGCGTTCAGAAACAGGCGTGGTTCGAGTTACCAGCCAGTCGCAACGAAGGGGTGTCGCCCATGTTTTCTAGGTTTTGTTTCGTGCGTGTTTCGGTGCGGTAGTAGGATTTCATTTTGAAGTATACACGTGCGTTTGCAGTAAATTTAAATTGGCTTGCCGGTACGTCGGTTGGGAGCTGAACATAATTATAGAGCCTGGATTTTTCGGTTGCGTCTCTAGGTGCTGGTTTTTTTTTTGTTGTGAAAGGTTGTGACGAGGGGCGTGTGGATGGTTTATGTGGTCCGCCTACGAGGGTTTTATTTTGGCTCAGCTGGGCCATGGTCCAGTCGGCGTCGTAAATTAAATGCCTAGGTTATCGGGGTTCGTTGAGTTACGTTATGAAGTAGTTCTGCTATGAAAATGCTAGACGTAGAGCCGCCTCGTAATAGGTATTTATAATATAATTTAATAGAGGAATTTGGGTACATTTTCGGGGGTCGTAAAGAGGACAGTTTTTTTTCTTGTTCTGCGGCATCCAGTAGCGTGGAGCAAACATATTTGATAGGGAACCGGGAGAAATAGAGAAGCGTGAGTCAGTGTACATGAGTTTGGCCATCCTTGACATCAATGACGTCTCATAAAAAAATAAGCTAGGTACTCGTTGAGAATCGTGTTGTTGCAGTGGCACGCTACTCGTAGATAGGTACATGGAGAATTAAGTAAGTCAGTAAAATATACTGAAATATTTCAAAACACTCAAGATGTCTATACCTAGAAATTCTATCCAATCTAGATCCTAACTTTAGGTAAATTTGTTGAAATGCTCACATAGGTAGGTTAGGTATTTTAGAAAGTAGTAAGTATGGCACATACATTTAGGTATAGTCAGCCTCAGAAGTCGCAATAACCTGTGAAATATGAAATTGACCAAGTATAGGTACTAGAGGCGTGGCTACCGCCGTATCAGCCGTATCAATGATACGGGGCCCCGGCTACAGAAGCCCCTAACGTGTGTAAGCAAAAATTAGTAAAATGTTATCCGCAACGTCACTTAATCTCGTGCTTCCCGAGAAAGCCCCCCCAACTACTTTTTAGAGATGTGCCGATCATGACTTTGGCCGACTAGCCGACTAGCCGATTAGTCGATTATAAAGTAGCCGACTAGTCGGCCGACTAATCGGCCAAACCGATCACGGCTTCAGGGATTTCCATGATGCTTTGTTTACAGCTGATTCACGCGCAAGTCGCCACCACCGCCCTACGAGCATGACAGAACCTGTTTTTTTTCATCAACAACATCGTCATCCCAACGTATACAACATATACGTTCCACTGCAGGTCAAAGGCCTCCTCTCTCAATGAGAGGGCTTGGGCCATAGTTCCCATGCAGGCCCAGTGTGGGTTGGGAGTTCCCACCATTTGATTTCTTCGCAGGTTTCCTCATAATGTTTTCCTTCACCGTAAAGCTCATGGTAAATACAAAAAGAAATTTTGCACATAAATTTTTAAAAACTCAAAGGTGGGAGCCCGGGCTTGAACCCACACACGTGAGAGGCCGTAAGTTGGACCACTAAATAGCTCTTAGTTAATTTTTGATTTTATACGGATCAGAGTGGTGTTTTTGAGTAAGTATAAAAATATTTTTGTGTGATAATATAGTGTTGTTGTTCATTAAAGTGAAAGAACTCAATTCAAATTTAATCATGTCAAAAAGTTTTTTTGAACATTTGGACAATGATTCCCGTAAAGTCAGGTAACCAATGCCAAATGATAATTTCTCGTGGTGGGCAGGGAAAAAACAGCAAATACTTACTACAAATATGACCATATTAAATTAAATACCGACACACAACCCTGATACCTCACTTAGAATGTAATGTTTGAACACAGACGATTCCTCAAAGCTTTTATTTAATGTAATTCCTCCTACATGTATTTTATTGAGGAATTCATACAAAGTAAGAAGCCGGATAGTCGGCGCTATTTGCCGACTAGTCGCCGACTACGAAAGTGGCCGGATAGTCGGCTTTACCGACTAGTCGGCACATCTCTACTAATTTTGATACAGGGCCCCCTCCAAGACACGCTACGCCACTGCCAAGTACCAACCTACTAAAGTGTTCAGCAACTTCTGAGGCCGACCGTACCTATCACTTTGGGGACGACATATTTTAATATGTAGCACTTTTGAGCTAGGAAACGAGCCTTTACCTAGTGGACACTTGTCTCAAATACTGGCTGCATTTCACGATTTGCACTCGCAGTTTTAACACTATAACACTAGTTTTCATTATCAAAAGATACATGAACCAACCTATCCAAAAGAGTGCTTCAAATTTCCGAAGCTCAAGATTTCATGAATTTCAGATAGGTACCTAATGTCAGAAAAAATTATAATAGAAACAAAAAAGTAAAAACCTTGGTGGCCTTGCGGTTTGACCCATGGCCTCTCAAGAAGAGTGTGCGGGTTCAAATCCCGGCTCACACCTCGTGAGTTTTTCGGAATTTATGTTCGAAATTACATTTGAGCTTTACGGTGAAGTAAAACATCGTGAGGAAACCTGCATACATCTGCGAAGAAATTCAATGGTATGTTTGAAGTTCCCAATCCGCACTGGGCCCGCGTGGGACTTACGGTCCAAGCCCTCTGATTCTGAGAGGAGGCCTGTGCCCTGCAGTGAGACGCATATAGGCTGGGATAAAAAAGATCAGGTTCCTTCACAAGCGATCTTGCAAACCAAGGTATCCTTGGCATTAGCATAGATGCAGATAGCAAGCAGTAGATGAAATAGGTAAATGAGAAATTTAAAAAAAGTTCTACATACATCGAAGGCTCAATTAAAACAATATCACGATCGCGTCCTTTTTGTAACAAAAATTAACCATGGGTATAATAACTTTCGTTATGCAAATATCACGGGACAATTCACACCAATTGACCTAGTCTCAAAGTAAGCTTAGCAAAGCTTGTGTTATGGGTACTAGGCAACGGATAAACATACTTATATAGATAGATACATACTTAAATACATATTAAACACCCAAGACCCGAGAACAAACATTCGTATTTTTCATACAAATATCTGCCCCGACACGGGAATCGAACCCGGGACCTCAAGCTTCATAGTCAGGGTCTCTAACCACTAGGCCATCTGGTCGTCAGCAAATAAATCAATTAAGTTTTGTTTTAATTAAAGCCCATAATTTTGTACCTACTTACCTACTATTTTTAAAAAAACGACTCAAATACCCATATCATAATTTCAGCCGAAAGACATCCACTGCTGAACATAGGCCTCCCCAAGGCTCGCCAAACAGATCAGTCCCATGCCATCCGCATCTAACGCGATCCCGCAACCTTAACCAGGTCGTTTCTCCATCTTGTTGGACCTACACTGCGTCTTCCGCAAATCGCCAGACTCAAGTGGCAGTGGGCAGGGCACATCACTCGTAGAACTGATGGCCGATGGGGCAAAAAGGTTCTCGAGTTTCGTCCACGGACCGGAAATACAAGAAAAAACAAGGAATGATTTGACAGTTCAATATGCGGCTGAACCGTTTCTAGTAAGGCTGGCAACGCTTGGCAGTCCTAATGGTGCAGTAAGCGTTCATCAACGACAGTGATCATCTACTATCAAGGTAAACGCATGCCTGTTTGTGAGTTCAAACATTAAAAAGTAAGTAAATTAAAAGTAGGTACACGTAACCAAAAAAAAAGCAGTGTAGTCTCTGTGACAAAAAATTACCCATAGGTAGGTACTAGATACTATTGTATGGTTAATTTATCTGTGGCACATGAAATGATTCATTCATATTCATAGGTACCTACTATATTTAACTACCAGTATTACCTTTGACATTGAGCTGACGTTACCTGCTTATTATTAGTAAATCGGTAGGTTTAAATTAGGTAATTATAGGACCTTGGGTCGGAAGTATCGGACGGAAGTATCGCCTGTATCTAACTTCCCACGATATTCAATTGAAGTACTTGCCAATACAGAATACGAACATAAAAATGTAAATTTTGATGAGTATGCCCATCGACAAAAACAATATGCTCAACCCTTTGATCAATTATAACTGAAGATACACATTGCCGAACAAAATCCCCTTCAAAGAATGTCCGAACTTTTTTATTTGTTTGCTTAACAAATAAAATCATCACCTACACAGAAATTTGAACCTAGTCTTTACTTCATTACAGTCGAATTTCGGTAGCGGCAAAACTCCACTTGACAGCTAAACTTGACAATTTCCCGCAACGTTCTGAGAAAAAAGAAGGCCACTTTTATCAAAGTGGCGCTCATTTGGCTCGGACATTTTCAGGCGCGCGACTGTGGATTTACAGTTATAATTGATCAAAGGCTCAACCTGTAATAAGTATTCATCATCATCATCATCATTTCAGCCAAAAGACGTCTACTGCTGAACATAAGCAATTTGCTGAAGTTCCCGCAACGTTAACCAGGTCGTCGCTCTGCCTAGTTGGAAGCCTACCCACACCGCAGTAATAAGTAGGTATTATAAATCCAAAATTAAAGTTGTTTCTACCTAGGTACCTTGGAAGGTTTACATTCACTGCTATAACGATATAGGTACCTACTACTGATTCTAAATCTAAAGCGGACTTGCACAGACCAGAGTATGTATGTATGTATGTAAACTCTTTATTGTACAAAAATAAGGAAAAAAAAGGAAAAATATTTTTGACAACCGTTGAAATGCTTGTACAAAGGCGAACTTATCCCTTTAAGGGATCTCTACCAGTCAACCTTTGAGTGGATGAAAGGAGCATTTAGTAAGGGACCGACAAAGAGTAAGTAAAAATAAAACAGTCAGACAAAGCAAAGGCTACAATACAACTTTTAGTATACTTATAAATACAATACATAAACTCATAATATAAAGAAACCTATTAAAAATATACTACCATATACAACATTCATATGCATAATACATACAATAAATAAGCAGTGTTCTCAATATATTAAATTAAAGAGTGTGAGCCATATCTTCTTCAAAGCTTCCCTGAACGACACCACGGAGGGAGATTGCCTGATGGAGGCGGGTAATCGATTCCACAGTCTAGCTTAGATTTAGAGTTAACTATATCTATATCTAAATCCGACACAACTGCTAACCTGGGGTTGAGTAGTGTTAGAATGTATGGAACTGTCATCCATATTTGTTACTGAACCAGTGACATACACCTTGGCCTCTTTGAACAGGTTCAAATTGACGGACAGCCCGTCGTGTATTTGCGACCCGGATATAAGCGAGACGGTGCCACATGTCCTACTGGAGTGCCCAATATTTGGACAAGAAAGGTTACAAATTGAAATAGGACTTAGCATCAAACTTGATAAAGAGGTAATAAAAGAAGTAATGGCAGGCAAAAACAGGGAAAGGTTCTTACAGTATTGTGAGCAAATTGTAAAGAAAGTAGTCGTAAGGAATAGAACTAATGTTCTGAAACTATGTTTTTAGGATATGTTGAGCATATGTTAATAAGCATAGGTAAATTGATATAAAACAGTGTAGTACCTTAAGCATTAAATTAGCGTAGCAAAATTTGTAATAGAAAATAAGCCTAGTATTAAGAACATTGTACAAAGGCCTTGACCCTGGAACATTAGTCGGGAGTCCCACCCGTAAAAGCAATGAAAGATGATGAATGTTAGAAAGAAAATGTATGCAGGATAAAAGTGCGAGAGGAATAATTGCGAGAACTGGTATGATTGTGAATTATATAAAGGCTTGAGACATGTCGGGCACCAGTGTAGAAAAAAAAAAAAAACCTTGGCCTCTCTGCACTTTTCAACAGGTGAGATAAAATCAAACACGGCACGGGTAAGTTTAAAGTAAAAAAACCGGCCAAGAGCGTGTCGGACACGCCCAAGATAGGGTTCCGTAGCCATTACGAAAAAATCAAGTAATATTTTTCTAAGGATTTCTTATGTGTACGGAATCTTCCAAGTTAGGTATCGTCAATACTTTGAAAAAAGGTCGTATCTCAAAATCGTTAATCTGGCAAAGTGAACTTTATTACGCGCACATCAAGGTTCAGTTTTGTTTACATGCTGATTTGAGTTACGAGTTTTTCAAAGTAGTGACGGTATGTTTAATATCTTAGGCTACTATTTACTCTTAAACTACAAATAATTCCCAAGCAATCTTAGCCGCTATAATTATCGTTGTAAATTTAATATATTTACTACCATTTTGAATTTTTTCAAATTTTTCCACCCAACAGTTTAGATTTTAGAGGGGGGGGGGACGGTCGATTTTAATGAAAATTTTCACTTTAAAGTTGAATATTTCGCAAACAAATCACTGAATACAAAATTCATATAAGCAACCCCCCAATGTTTTTAAAAGACCTATCCAACGATACCCCACACTATAGGATTAGTCGAGAAAAAAAAATCACCCCCCACTTTACGTCTATGGGAGGTAGCCTAAAAAAAATTTTTTTAGTTTTTTTTATTTAACCACTTTGTCGGCGTGACTAATATATATATTCATGCCAAATTACAGTTTTCTAGTACTAACAGTCTCTAAGCTTAGCCGCGGACAGACAGACAGACAGACAGACAGACGGACAGACATGGCGAAACTATAAGGGTTCCTAGTTGACTACGGAACCCTAAAAAAACGGCCAAGTGCGAGTCGGACTCGCGCCCGAAGGGTTGCGTATCACGTTTGTTGTATGGGAGCCCCCCTTAAAATATTTGTTTTATTTTAATTGAATTATTTATTTTTAAAGTTAATATTTAAACTAAATATTTCAAGCGTCTACCTGTTGCGTTATCAATATCGAGCAAAAACGAGTAAAAAAAATCATGTTTGTTGTATGGGAGCCCCCTTAGATATTTATTTTATTCTGTTTTTTTTTATTATTTGTTGTTATAGCGGCAACAGAAACATCATCTGTGAAAATTTCAATTGTCTAACTATCACGGTTTATGAGATACAGTTCTGGTGACAGACGGACAGACAGACAGACGGACGGACAGCGGAGTCTTAGTAATAGTATCCCGTTTTACCCTTTGGGTACGGATACGGTAGGGTTAACAATTTAATTTTAAACCCTAGCCCCCAATTCGAGTCATTGAGTCCACATCGGAAATTTATATAACCTAAGCCCTCTACATCTTACAAGAAGGCTGGGCCCAACAGTAGGACTTATACCTAAAGGCCGGAAACGACTACTTACTCTTTTATACAGAAATGAAAACACGCTCTCTTATCAATACTTGACTTTTACGTTTTTCATTGTAAGTAAGTTTTTATTAAAAATTTAATTTTTAAACCAAGATTTTTAGCTGACTGTACTTTTTGTTGACTGTACTTGTATTGTCATCCAACCTACGTAAGTATACCAAATTTCAAGTGAATCTGACCACTGGAAGTGGGTCAAATTCGACAAGATTTGACTCGTACATTACATACGATACATATTACATTGAAAGTTAAAAAAAATAAAAGCTTGTAAAATAAAAGCACTTACCTGTGTCAGAAGAACTAGAACTTCACAAAAACAAGTTGAATTTACCTGTATTTTCTTAGGCCAAGCGCGAATGCTTTGCAATCGTCGCGTTCGCGGGAAGACTGGAATAAATAAACAAGATTTCACTACATTTTGTTAATTTAAGTCAAAACTACCCTCAAAATAAGTCCTAACCACAGACATCGGGATAGACCTTCTCACCTACTGACTGCACCAATAGGAATCCTAAAATAACTGCTGCTGAAGCACTGGTATCTGGAACTAGTCCTCTGTTGTACTTAGTAGGAAGGTATCTCTATTTAAGTATGTTTATTTTTATATTATTTTTTTGGAATTCCGTTTCCAAAATTCCAAAAACAGGAACCCTTATAGTTTCATCTATCATAATAATTTTAATTATATTTAATCCGTTCATCGTTCTGTCTCTCAGGAGCTTAGCTTAGATTCCTAAAACTAGAGAACTTAAATTTGGCATGTAGATCTGTAGACTATCTAAAGGTATGCATAAAATCACACAAACAATTGTACAACGAGAGCATAAAACGAGGCATTTTACAAATCTAGTGCAAAATTATTTTCCTTCGTACTTTATCGGAAAAGATCGTATTTATCGTGCTCTCTCAATTAGCTTCAGTACCCGATCTTACAGCCGTGTAGCCATCTTTCTTTTTTTACTTTGACATTTGACACTAAACAATAAAGTTCCATATTAATGGATTTGAAAACTTCACTCATTTAATACAATATTACAATCATTCATTGACAGTACGGGTGCCATCGTATTCCGATTGAGATCCGAGTTTTCCCGATGGAAAATCATTTTGCACTACATCTGTACCCGAGACGTTTATATGTATAACCACCCAAGCCGGTATGACACGTCGAGGGGAAAATTTTCACTTCGATTGCAAGGAAATTAAAAAGCAACATTGGAAATAAAATTTACAAGCTCTTATTTTGCATGCATTCTAAATACTAATATGATATAGGTACTAGATTTGCCTACTTTTATTATTTTCGTAATATAAAAGTATTTCGTAATATACTTTTATTATTTCCTTCACCGTAAAGCTTATGGTAAATTTCCAAGGTATTTCGCACATAAATTCCGAAAAACTAGGTGCGAGAGGCCATAGGTAAAACTTCTGTCAGAAGATGTGTGACAGAAACTCGTTGGTTTGTAATTTTTTTTGGTTTATTTTAGTTTGTTTTTTTTCCATTCCGGATTCCGGCAATAAGCAATATCGTTATGTAAGTGAAACTGAATAATCTACCGATTGAAGACCTTTTACCCTCTTGGCATCTTTTCTGCACGGCAAACCCAATGAAGCAATGAACCATTGATAAACCTAAATCCAACATGAAAAAGACGTCTAGTGACATCTAGGTTTTCACTAAGGCACACCCAATCAACCATTGAATCAAAATTTCGACATAACAAAGACGACTAGCGACACCTAGCGATGAAGTTACGCCATCGTAAAACTGCCAATTCCGTGACAACGTAGTTGTCAGAGTAATTCACAGATTGCGCTTCAATAGCGGTTCCACACAAGAACGTGCGTTTCTAAATAAAATTGCTAGGTGGCACTTTTATTAGAATGCACTTCCATAGAAGCGGAGCAGAGCGAGAATGAACCGCATAATTATCTACATCTCTGTTGCTTCCCTAGCACATCGATGATATTTATATTGATAGTTTTTTACATAAAACTGACCCGTAACCCACTATACCGTTGACCACTATCTCACTTGATGAAAAGTGTAGATGAGGCCAAGGGTGTTTTTTTTTTTGAATGAGTCGCCAGAGGGGCCAATGACGCGAAGTCTTTGCTGTTTTTTACTTTAAGGATTGGAAGGGTGACTTGTGCTCGGGAAAAATCCCTTCGGACGAACTGGGAATGGAGGGCCCAGACAGTGTCCGACTTGCACGGACTAAAAAAACCCGGTCACAAGTCCCCTTCTCTATTGGTTATCAAAACAAAAACGTGTGCTTTAAATTTTGAGGAGGGGAGGGGTAGGGAGGGGACTTGGCCAAGGGTGTTACCTCACTGGTTCAGTAATAGCCTATTCACTCTAGCCTTAAAGAACCCTAGGTTGTATTTATCTGGAATTACAGACGACGGGAGCAAATTCTATTCCTTAGCATTATTGGTACTAACAATAAGAAGTTTATTTTAAGTCATTATAAGTTTGACTTAAGAACTATAAATTTAAATAAACCCCAACGCAATTTGGTCACACACATTTTGAAATAAAGTAAATGCCTATTATGCGTCTAAGATCCCTTCCGCAGCTAGCAAAAAGAGCTGATAACTTTGAAATGGCTGACTCAATTTTGATGAATAATAACTAGTCTAATAACCATCGCCAAGAAACCTGCTTTCAAATAAAAAAACCGCATCCAAATCGGATCACCCGTTTAAGAGCTATGATGGCACAGACAGACAGACACATACACATAGCGGTCAAACTTATAACACCCCTCTTCTTGTGTTGGGGGTTAAAAAATACGCACACGCTTTCACAAACTTATGCATTTATAATATTACTAGGATGACACATCGATACCGCTTTATTCCGATTCTATAGGTAGAACGAAACCTAAACCAATAGCTTACGTAGTCAAAGAAATGAAAACCAAAGCATTTAGCCAAAATATTTTATTTTTCACGCAATATTCATCAATCAATCCAGGTTCATATTAGGGCACTTATTTTTATTTATTGCTGTACCTTTTATTTTATTTTATTCGCTCATAATCATAATATACTTAACCGATATCATGGATCATTGTCTTATAAAAATGTTACTCCTAATATGGTGTGCATAAATACCAAAATTTCAGAATAAGAATAAAAGATACAACTTTAAACAAAAATGTCCATTATTTCAATTTTATTGTGAGAATTTGCAACATTTACAAAAATATTCAGTCTGACCTCACATTATTTTAATATCATTTAGGTTAGTTATTATAAATCGTAATTCTGCATCAAATAGATTTTAGATGTATCACAGTTATCGTTTGAGTTAGTAAATTCAATATCATTTCAGCTTAAAAAAATAAACATAACTTATTTACTACATACACACACATACAAAATTCAAAAATACTTCATAGCCTTTCTCTTTTAGTGCGTTAAAAAAATATTATTTGCTGTCTTCAAACAACTTTTTTTTACTGTGATTCCTGTACATAAAACATTTCATTTCCAGTAATCTTTGGCAAAAAACACACCAGTAATAGTCTACAAATTTAAGGCACATCTTAATACATTCATTGCATAGCACAGCACACATCACACTAAATCACGTCGTAAAATTTATACTATGTGTCTAGAGCAGGCGAAAAATTCGACAATGACTTTTGTCTACCACGGTCATCACCAACCTTTTTGATGAGGTTCCATTTATGAATCGTATCAATGTATGAAATAAAATAGATAACATGATAGTTGGTAGCATTGTCCGTTTTTTCGTCTGCCCGGGAAACATACTTTAGTTTTAAATAATATATTGATTTTAACCCTTTCAACGCCAACGACACATATAGAGGTGTCACATAGTACAGTGTCAAAGTGATCTTGACACAATGACATAAGATTCAAAGCAGGTTTACGTTTTGTCGAGGCGTGGCGTTGAAAAGGTTAATTAGTTTAGAGCAATAGCTCTTAAGATATCCATAAGTATTTCTCTTTGCCAATTAAGGCGTAGAAACTGAATTGCGTACCTATTCGCTGCAAACTTCATGTTGTCATGCAATAAATAGGCCGAGGTGACGATAAATGATAACAGTATTTTTTCCCATACCAGCACACCACATCATGAAGCGTTAGTCCTTGCATTTGCTTAGAGCAGTTTCGCACTACGTCCGATTCGAATCCGCGAAAATACGATCAGGGGCCTGTTGCATAACAAAGTACAACTAATGTTACAAGCGAAACTCTCGCTTCAGATATATTAACTAGAAAGGGAGCTCCGCTTGTAATATAAGTTGTAATTGTTATGCAACAGGCCACCACAAAAGAGCCATTGTAAGTGACATGGCCAATGTATTTTTGGATGTTAGCCACGTACCGGAGGTGTAAAGGCCGCAGGAGTACCATGGAGGCGAGCGCCGTAAGACCGGTTATTTTGACGTACGTTGGGGGAGGCCTATGATCAGCTGGACGTCTATTGTCTGACAATGATGATGAGTATACCTCATTATCAAGCAGGCAGTTTGGTGGCTATCTAACATTAGTGATGTGCAATACAAACTATCCAAGTCTCGACGGTTTACGGGAACTCCAAAATTTATCTGAACTCAATTTAGAAAAAAGTTTTTTATGACTTTGCCATTGCACATCACCGAATTGCTCATGGCACAAATCAAACGTCAATAGAGTTGGAACGTTGAATTTCATCGACTTTTTCAACTATTGATAAGTTCAGTCACCTTTTACATAGATTACGATACTGTTTTATACGATGAAAATTAGTTCCCAGGTGATTTGAATCCTTAGGTTGTATTATTGAAACTTAGGTAGTTTTAATAATGCAGTACTAAGTTAAGTACTTTTTAAAATTATCGTTTTATATTTTCCTTTATTTAAATGTTATTCCGTAATGTTCATATGAAGTCTATTATTGTTTGCTTATGGATTTGAGGTTTAGTTTTGTTAGTAAATATAATTTCAGTTTATTCGATAGTCGATAAAATTCAACGTTCCAACTCTATTGACGTTTGATTTTTGCCATGAGCAATTCCGCCCTCTGCACATCACTAATTATAGCTAAGCCGTTTAAATGAGTCCACGCCCGCGCGGTACAGGGGCTGGGGGGTATGACGACAAAGGGGGCCGGGAGAGGTGCGGGCGGCAGGCACACGAAGCGCAACCGCCCGCACCTCTTTCAGCCCCTTTGTCGTCATACCCCCCAGCCCCTGTACCGCGCGGGCGAGGACTCAGATAAACGGTCTAGCTATACCTAAGCTACGAAACTGCCCGCTTGATAACGGGGTCTAATGATGGGTATGGTGTTCTAGAGCGATACTACATCCAGGCCTGTTCAGTGCGGTCTCGGTTGATGCGCGCTATCTCGGTGCGCAGGCGACGTTCATCCGCGCTCTTCTCCCGCAGCTCTGCCTCTCTCTCTGCCGCCGCTTCTAGCTGTTGTTTCTGCACGTGAAGACCGTTCAGTTGCGACTGTAGAGCTGTTATTGTTGAATATGCTGCGTTTTTCAACTGTGTACAGGAAAGATAATACATACAGTTGTGGCCATATAATTAAGAACGATTATTTATTGAGATGATTTTTTCAAAGTAACAAGTATAACTAATTGCCCGTATTTTTTTTATTTCTCTCGGTATTGCAAAACTTTTCCGTACTACCGGTACATTCATTTATGCAACATTGTTGGCTAAAAAATTAATAGAGAAACTTTATACATTCGATCTGAACCTAGTATTAGTACTTACTGGCTGGTCACGTAATTAAGAACGCTGAATAGTTTATTATTTTTTCAAATTTAAATAGAGAACACTGTGTGGCTCTGTGGTTGTAGATTATTATTCGTATAATTTTGGCGCCATTTCGTGCTGTTAAAGTCTTAAAAGTGATTACTTCGTATAAAAACAATGGGGAAAAATAAAAGTTGTGATAAATCTACAAGAGAAGTAATAATAAAACTTCGCGAGAAGAATTGGTCGTATAAAAAGATAGCCGACCATCTGCAATGTTCAAAAACAATGGTTTTCCATGCCGTAAAGCATTTTTCCACGTATCAAACTACTTCAAACGTTCCGCGTGGACCTAGACAGAGAAAGTCATCTCGTCGAGATGATCGAAATATCGTTCGTTTGGCAAAACAAAATCCTTTTAAAGGGTCTAATGAGTTGAGAAAAGAATATTTTGGCGAAAACAACCCTTCAGCAATCTCTGCACGCACTATTCGAAGGCGTTTGGTAGAAAATAAGTTGAACGGAAGGATAGCAAGGAAGGTGCCTATGTTGAAACGATGTCATAGGCAAGCCCGACTTGCATTTGCAAGAAGGTATGAAAACTGGACAGTCAGACAGTGGAAAAACGTTCTTTTTTCTGACGAGACAAAAATAAATAGGGTATGTTCTGATGGAAAACGATATGTGCGACGCCCTCCGAATAAAGCATTCGACCCAAAGTACACAAAAGTGACATTAAAGCATGGCGGGGGAAATGTGAAAATTTGGGGGTGCTTTTCTGGACATGGCGTTGGACCTGTTAGGCTGATAGAAGGAAACATGGATCAATTCCAATACAAAAATATACTGCAAGAAACAATGTTACCATATGCCGAAGACGTGCTTCCGGTTATTTGGACATTCCAGCACGACAATGATCCAAAGCATACTGCACGCACCGTTAAGGAATTCCTCACATCACAATCAGTTTCAGTCTTAGATTGGCCAGCCAACAGCCCAGATCTTAACCCAATAGATCATCTTTGGTGCGAAGTCAAGAAAAAGGTTTCAAATCGACAGTGTGGCAATTTGAGAGAGCTGTACGACGTTTTCTTAGAAGAATGGAACTCTATTTCTCTTGCGAAATGTCAAAAATTGATAGATTCAATGCCTCGCCGGTGTAAAGCCATAATTAGAAGCCGGGGACATGCTACTAACTATTAATTTTAGTTCAAATGTATTAAATTGCTTTTTTTTCTATACCAACTTCACATTAATATGATTTATTTAATCTAAGTTTCATATAAAACAACTCTCGGGCAGTTTAATAAATCGTTCTTAATTATTTGTCCAGCTTCATTACTATTTGAATTTATTAGTATAGAGAACAAATAAAATTTGTAAAAAAAAATGTTAGCAATTATACACTATTATTATTAATCCTGTTTGCTCTATCCATGTGGCTATTTTATAACATAACTTGTTACTTCTAAGAAGAAACACAACTAGACATATGACATGATTTAGATAAAAAAAAATCGGAAACTTCAAATCGTTCTTAATTGTATGACCACCACTGTATGTTAAATATTTTCAGCTAGTCGAGGAAACTCAATTGTGTACCAGGGTGGAACCTTTTTGTTGCAAATGTCATGTTGACATTCCCTACATCTGCCAATGAAATCATCGGGAAATTAACTATGAAGAGGTACCACCCTGGTACGCGATTCAGTTTCATCGTCTGTACGGTCACCCCTGTAACGGTGGCAACCGTCTATTGGCTTGGCCTATCTATAGGCTTTCAAACGGAGGATCGTGGGTTTGAGCCCGAGCTTGGACCTATGAGTTTTTCGGAACTTATGTGCGAAATTTCATATCATATTTCGTTTCAACCGCTATCACTTTTCTGTTGTATAGTGGAGAAATAAACTACATTTAACATGAGATGTCAACAAGTAGGAATTGTACCGCAAGCAGACCATATCGTTTTATAAAAACCTTCCACTCGGTCTGGCTAATTTCTTCAATTAATTAAGCTTTTTATTTATTTATTTATTTTTGCAGCTTTTATTTAATTTTTAATTAATTAAGGATTAAGCCAGCACGGGGCCCGTAGCAAATTCTATCACGGGGCCCTAACAAAAAAAAAGAAAAAACCGGCCAAGTGCGAGTCGGACTCGCGCACCGAGGGTTCCATACAAATTTATATGTATCTATGAACATCCAGTCTTAGCAGACCCCTGCTCCTAAGCAAAATGTGCGCAGTGTGGGATCATTGTAGATCGGTTACTGATATAGACAGACAGACAAAAAAATTTATGCTTTTCGCAATTTTTCCTTTATCTGTGCTATAAGATAAGACCTAGCTTCGTACCAAATTTCAAGATTCTGAGTTCACGGGAAGTACCCTGTAGGTTTTGATTCCCTTGCGAGTTTCGAAAATATGCGGAAATTTGCGTCATAAACGGCTGTATCTTTTGATTGCGTTGGCTGGCTTAGATGTTTGATTTTTTCACAGCTCCAAGGGACAGTAGACTTGAGTATTTGATATAAATTTCAGCTTGATACCTCCACGCGTTCCTGAGAAAAAGGGTCTTGACAGACAGACGGACGGACGGACGGACGGACAACAAAGTGATCCTATAAGGGTTCCGTTTTTTCCTTTTAAGGTACGGAACCCTAAAAAAGGTCAGAAAACGTTTGGTGCGCTTTCTGACCTTTTTTATGACCCCTTATGCGCGGGGCCCGTAGCATTTGCCCTTAACTCGTAACTCTTGCTACGTGTCTAATCCGCCATTGATATTTGCGGCAGGATAGTGATAGCGGTTGAAACGCTCGTACAACTACCCTTACCATGAGCTTTACAGTACCCGGCCATAAAGATTGCACATCGGTCTTTGGAAAAAGACTCGGCAAATGTCGGCTTCGTAGAGCGTTGTCACACACTACTTGTAATTGGGATGTCCCAATTTTTGACAACGTATAATAAATCGAAAACCGTTTGGAGAAATAGGCTTTGTGAATCGTTTTCAGAAATCAGATTCCAGAAATATGATAAACTGAATTAAAAAAAGAAAATTTAAGTAACAACCTTCATTTGACCCCTGCAGTGAATCGTCACATAGGCAGATATAAAGCAGGTCTACACTCTAAAGCAAATTGACAGTTTGAAATGTTGCTGTCCTGCTTATAATAGCAAAGAGTGACAAAGACAGAACTTTAATCACATGATGTGCACCTGGCTTTAAACAGTTGTCATTTTATCATAAAGTCCGAAATGTATACAATACTCGCAACGTATTTTTACAAATTTAATTATTAAATTACTACGTTACAAGTAAATATGAAAGAATTTAAATATCAGATTTTAGTAAAAAATATCTATTTAATATCACACCATTAAACAAACAGGAATAATCGAAGCTAAAAGAAGATAAATAAATAAAACTATTTGTCATGGTTCATTTAGGACCCTAAACCGTGCTTGTATTATTGACAGTGACAAGACAAATCAGTAGTGCCACAGATTATGTTATGTACGGCTTGAATTTTTGTAGGCAATGGAACGTGGCTCTCTCACTGTGACGTCATCCAACGTATTTCTTAAAAAAAATATCAAAAATTAAATACTCAACCAAATTCAAAATCGATGAAAATGGTATCTTAAAATATCCTATTCTTTCCAAAAAATATATAAAAACTATAGGTTATTTTTTTTGATACATCCCAATTAGCGTGCCGAGTATCTTTATGGCCGGGTACTGTACGTTGTAAGAAAACGTGTTGAGAAAACCTGGATACACCTGCAAAGAAACTGGGTGTGTGTGAAGTTCCCAATGCGCACTGGGCCCACGTGGGAACTACGGCTCAAACCTCATTTCGAGAGGAGGCCTGTGGCCTGCATTAGAACGTAATATAGGCTGGAATGATGATGAGGAAAATTGCTGATCAGTTTAATAAAAAATAAACATACCTGAGTATCTCTCTCTCTGGAGCTGACCTCGCGATGGAAGCTCTCCATCTGCTCGAGGATCTGTTCCCTCTCGGCGACGTTGGCGCGCTGCTCGCGGCGGCTGGCTTCCACCTTGTCTTCCACCTGCTTCCGAAGAGTCGAGAGCACCTCTTCCATGAGAAGGGCGCGGGCTTCACGCTCCTTCGCCCAGAGCTGGTGAGATAGTCACAATAGGTACAATCGAGTACTGAATTGTGTACAATGAGCTGCAGAGACAAGGTACCCCCTTGTAACGGCGGTAACACAGGGTATACCTACCTTTTCTCTGCAACTGATCGTACCAGGTTTCCCCATTAATTTCACGATGATTTCTTTAACAGGTGTAATTCCAGCCTGGTAGGCTGTATAGTACGAATTTTTTGAGGTGTCCCGATCTCGTTAAGAGCCCACCTTTGAACAAAGCCATTTTATTCTATTATGTTCTCAAATGGATAATCCTCAGTTTAAAATGAACGTAAATATATGATAAAATAGCTCATTGAAATAACGACTTTATTATTTACAGTAGAGAGTTCATTTTAATTGAAACTTTGTTTGTTTATTTCTTTTGGTTGTTTTGGCTGCATGTCTACGACGCATTCAATGTTGAAAAATATTATCTGCCAACAAAGTTTCATTGAAAATTAACTCTCTACTGTAAATAATAAAGTCGTTATTTCAATGAGCTATTTTATCTTATATTTCTGTTCATTTTAAACTGAGGATTGTGCACTTGAGGACATAATAGAATACAATGGCTTTATTTGAAAGGTGGGCTCTTAACGAGATCGGGACACCTCAAAACATTCGTACTATACAATAGACGAGAGTTGTATGTATGTATGTAATCTCTTTATTCTACAAAAAAAATAAGAAAAAGAACAAAACACTAATGACAACCGTTGAAATAAATGTACAAAGGCGAACTTATCCCTTGAAGGGATCTCTACCAGTCAACCTTTATAACCTTTATATTATTAGGAATACAATAAATAAACAAGCTTTAAGTAAAGTAAGTAAAGCAAGTAAGAATAAAAATTGGCAAGCACTATCCCGAATTTCGAAAAATCCCTTTTTAGTCCACCTCTATGATCCTAAAGGAATATGTCTGCCATACTTCAAATCTCTAGCTCCAAACGTTTTAGGCTGTGAGTCTGTCCGCCAGTCACTCATGTTGCTCTTTTATAGGTTAAAGTCAAGGCTGATCAACATTTTCATAGGCTGACAGTACCTTATCCTGTTTTTCATTGATCTGCCGCGCTTCCCCATCGTACATAGCGTCAATATTCCGCCTCCGCTGCCGCTCCCGCTCCCGCGCGTCGCTCAGCTCAAGCAACGCCGCATCCAACAAACGCTTGTAACTCGAACACTTCTCTTTACTCGATTCGACATCCTGGAAACGAGAAAGATAGTTTAAACGCGTTTATGGTTTGAGTCTTAAGTGATGTTGATGAAAGTAAGATCTGTGTGAAATATTCCTTTGATCTATGTGGAACCGGAAGAGGGTGGCTTTTTGCATGAAAATTCAGTACCCGGCCATAAAGACTGCACACGGTCTTTGAAAAAAGACTCGTCAAATGTCCGACATTTGCAGTCTTTTTCCAAAGACCGCCTGCAATCTTTATTTATTTATTTACTAGCAGCCCGTCCCGGCTTCGCACGGGGTAGACAATTGTTTATTTTTGGAAATTTGGATATAAAACACTTTTTTTCACAAATATTTTTATTTATTAAAAAAATATTATTTATTATTTATTTATTAATTATGAATTTTTTAATTCGTAATATCTTTTGAATTTCGAAAGTCCAATTTAAATAATTTTAAAACTATTTTATAGTTAAATGGTCTTGACCATAAAATAATTTATTTGGATAAGGATTAATATAAACACATAAATAGCATGGTTTGAATTTGGTTAGCATTTTCATTAATGTTTAAAATGAAAAAAGTTGTTTTAGTGACATAACTACAATAGTTGGACATATGCTACCGCGGAGTTTTTTGTAGACATTATGATGTTCTTTAATATTGTTGTACATTATTTTGTTCTATCGCTAATAGTTTCGGCAGCGCATTCGACGAAAGACATTTTAAGACTCATTTTTCTACACCTTCGGTTACATTGTTCAAATTTTACCAAGGATCCCTAATTTTTTTCAAAATGAAATGTAGCCTATGTCAAATTGGAAGAATGTAGCATTCTATTGGTGAAAGAATTTTTTAAATCGGCCCAGTACTTTTTGAGCCTATTCATTACAAACATACAAACATACAAAAATAGGTACAAATCTTTCCTCTTTATAATATTAGTATAGATTTATGGCCGGGTACTGTATATATCGTCGATGAAACGGCAATACCGCGTAACCAACAATTGCTAGTGCCACGTAACTGACTTCTGGCAATTTTTACATGAGAGTTTTAAAATTAGCTTAGCTATGAAGTATCTTTTTGTATTTATTTTTTCAACTTCATTTTTTATTACTTTTACGGTCATCCCGTGAAATCATATATTTCATACTAAATACAAACTGAAATATAGATGCACAGAAAAAACCCCAGAAAAAAGACCAATGCTGGAAATCGAACCCAGGTCCTCAGCATTCCGTGCCGTGTGCCATATACCCCTACACCACCACTGGTCTAGAGATTAGACACGAATCTTTCCTATACATCATACATTTCAGTCTGCTAAATCATCACCTTATGCAGTGACAAGCGCTCATCTATGTTACACCCTCTATCGAGAGATTTTAACACTCCTTCGGAACTAACCGCTCACCTGGACAAGAGATGGCGCTACTGTGCAACTTTAAACAAGTTTAAACTTAAGTGTTTAACTTGTTTAAAGTTGCACAGTAGCGCCATCTCTTGTCCAGGTGAGCGGTTAGTTCCGAAGGAGTGTTAAAATCTCTCGATAGTTTTAAAATTGCACATCTTTGCCAAATCCTTACCTATTTTCAGATCCTTTCCTAAGGAGCACTATTTACTATCTTGTATATAAAAATTATAGCCTGTTTATATATTTAAAAGTATATTGTTTTTATCTATGTGTTTTTGATGTTGTATATTAGGTTGTTTTTATATAATGTTTGTTTATATTTCTATTTATATATTTGCACCACCTACTGTAATATATTCCTTGCTGTCATTCTTTTGTAAAAAGGTTGCCTGGAAGAGATCGCTCTGAAGCGATAAGGCCGCTTATTGCTTACCGTATATATTTTTTTCCATGTAGTTGTTTTTCTGTATTGTTCTCTTTGTGGTGGAAAATAAAGAGTCATTGTATTGTATTGTATCTTGATGCCAGATTTACCCAAACTTAAATTGACACATTTTGTTAGTTATGCGGCACTAGCCATTGTTGGTTACGCAGTATTGCAGTTTCATTGACGATATGTATGTGTCGCGCAGATGTAGCTGTATTTCACTTAAAGTTGCGCAGTAATTTAGAATAATTTAATTAAGAATGATTTTATTAGCCAACACTAACACAGCCTAATGTTACACAGTGCAAGAAATAGCATAATACACAATGTTACTTAAGCGATAGCATCTATATGAAATAACAGCGGCCTTCGCACTAGACTACTAGTAGTAACAAACTATGCAGGTTTTTTTTATATTTTCTAATTCAACTAACAAATAATTAAATCTTACCTTTAGAACAGCTGCCTTCAACTTTTCCAGCATCTGAAGATCCAACTCAATCTCCTGTATCACAGACAACACTTTCTTCTTCAGCTTATACTTATGCAGGCCCATGTTGACAATAGTCGCGTCCCTCTCTGACACGAGCCGCGCGTGTTCTTTCTCTCTCTCGCTCGATATGTACTTGAGCTCATTCAGTATCATCAGTTCTTTTTCTTCTTGTTTTTGTAGTCGTTTGACGATTGATTCTTTCTCGCTTAGCTCGGCGATTTGGCCTTCTAGACTACCACGGAGTTCCTAAAAAAGTTTTATCACCAAATTTTACAGTTAAATATTAAAATATGTATCCATTTGAACCACTCAAAAATATGTCCTACTACGACCTTATTACGTCTGAATAAAAGCACGAGATAACGTATTTTTACACTCGTACGGTCAACAACTTTAACTTTTCGAGTATAGGCGGCTAAACCCGATTTGCATTACACGACTAAAATACGAATAGTAGAATGCTGCTCAACAATTAAAGTTCTTGACCGTACTTAAATAATTAAATAAATATCACGGGACAATTCACACCAATTAACCTAGTCCCAAAGTAAGCTAGGCAAAGCTTGTGTTATGGGTACTAGGCAATGGATAAACATACTTATATAGACAGATACATACTTAAATACATACATATTAAACACCCAAGACCCGAGAACAAACATTCGCATTTATCATACAAATATCTGCCCCGACACGGGAATCGAACCCGGGACCTCAAGCTTCATAGTCAGGATCTCTAACCACTAGACCATCTGGTCGTCTACTTAGCCACATAAAATATTTTTTTGTATTTTTTTATTTACAATATCATCATTTTTGTTGACTGTACTTGCATTGTTATCCAAACTACATAGCCGTACCAAATTTCAAAAATTTAACCCAAACAAACGAAATCGATTTTTTTTTACCAAAATCATGAAAAACGCCATCTTTCTACACCATAATTATGATCAATTCCAAGAAATAAATTAAAAATTTTAAAACCCCTCAACGCTATTACGTCTAAGATCTCTTCCGCAGCACACAAAGAGCTGATAACTTTGAAAGGGCTGGACCAATTTTGATGAAACATGTCTAAGAACCAGCGCCAAAAAACCTGCTTTCAAACAAAAAAAACCGCATACAAATCGGTTCACCCGTTTAAGAGTTATGATGCCACAGACAGACAGACACACACACACACATAGCGCTCAAACTTATAACACCCCTCTTTTTTGTGTCGGGGGTTAAAAAGCGTTTCAGGTTCTATTACTCTAGAGTCTTATTTATTTCACTTAAAGTCAGTCCTATGTAACCCATATTCCGCAAATAAAAATCATTTCATTTCAGACACACGTACCCTCATCTGTTGTTCCTTCTCCTTCAGTCGTTCTTCCTCTATCTCTATCTGTTTGCGAAGCGCCTCGTCCCGTTCCTGTAGGACTTTGAGATTCTCTTCTTCTTCTTTCTTTCTTGCCATCTCTTTCTCCACTATTTGCTGAGTCCTTTTGGAAAACATGCATCAAATGTACAAGCGATGGCGCGCAAGCTTTTTGTTGTCTTCAAAAGATGGCACTAGTTGTTATAGTGCATGTTACTTTTACTATTTGGTGCTAGTAAACTAACTGACCAAGCTGATACAGTTATAAGATACTATGTATGTAGATATCTATAATATTATTATTCATAGGTAGGTATTAAAGATGTTACGGAAGTGGTCCTTCCAGAAGCGACGTCGCAATCGGAGTTTTTAAAGGAGGGTGGGCAAATTCGCCTATATGACCAATAAGGACAAGCGATATGTTACTAGACAGCTTATTCTAAGTCCTAGAACTTTTACGTTATCGCTGCATAAAAGTAGTTTGAGTATGACTATAAGCTCGTGCGCGGCTCACCGCGAAACCCTGTCGCAGTCAGCATTTGCCGCACTTGTTAAAAACAATCTCGTTAACAAGGAGCGGAATTTCTCATAGCAAACATCAAACATCAAAGGGATTGAACATAAGTTTTATCGACTATTCCAGTTATCGATGTTATCGAATCAACTCTTCGCATGTTATCGCCTTTTAACATTATTTGTAACATTTGACCTCTTTGATAAGCGACTTGCATCTCCGTATTAAAATAAATCGCGTCAACGTCACATAATGACATTTATGTCGCTTGAGTTTTTCTAAGTCATTCCCTTGTTATTAAAATGGTTAATCCTAAAAGAAAAACGATTAACAAATGCATAAAAAACATCCCTTACTTACATCAACGGAGGTAGAACACTCTTTCTCAAGCTATAAATGGATCTACAATGATAACAGGACCAATTTAAAGGGTGACAATATACGAGTAGAAAAAATTATGACAATTCTCTATTACTACAGAGAAGATGAAGAAAATGCGATAAATACAGAAATAGATTTCGATTCTTATTTTGAATGAAGGTTATATTTTAGTTTCGTTGCAATTCCGTTTAAGGTTTTATATTTTAATTGTAATTAACTTAAAAGTGCTATTTTAAAAGTACCTAGTATTTGCTGAAATATTTATCGATAGTCGATAAAACTTATGCTCAATCCCTTTGATGTTTGATTTTTGCTATGAAAAATTCCGCTCCTTGCTTGTTAAGGACAGCAGACTCTCTGCGACAGGGTTCCGCCGAGCGCCGCGCACGAGCTTGTCGGACTATAATCAAATCACTAATCTGCACTTTTCATCAGGTTCAAATAATAACTAGAAATATGAGGAAGTTAATCGAAAAATAAAATTTCACATTGAAATTTACTATGTTACACGAATAATAGCTAACATCGAAAACATATCGATACCGGAAATCTCAAATGGCGTAAAGGACAAAAATGCGAAAATGGGTCTTAAATGCCATTCGATAGGGAAAAAAAAGCTGTATACGATGGCATTTAAGACTCATTTTCGCATTTTTGTCCTTTACGCCATTTGAGATTTCCGGTATCGATATTATTTGAAAGAACATGGCTGCCATTCTATAGTTGTCAAGTAGAAAAAATTACAATCGTTTTCTTGTTTTCTGACACACACATTTAAAAGCTGCAAATGCTTCGAACACTTTAGTGCTATAAAGCTCGCCTCGTTGCGATCAATCGACTAAACAGCTGAGTGAATGCAACAAAGTAGCTATCACAGCACTATTAAGTCGAGTAAAAGCAATTTCGCTGCTTTTACTCGACATACTAGTTGACTAATCAAAAAAAAAAAAATCATAATCGTTTAATGGCATCAAAAGTACAGAATGTTGATAGTGGTTGGCACCTCTTTTTAAGTATGAAATACCTGTATTAAGAGAAATGATTGCTATTATAGCATTAATGGTGCTGCATGTCGCTTTATCTCGACTTTTATAGCATCGTTTGGCTCTTAACTCGACTATTTTACGACAAATTATTGTTTGCCTATCTTTTTTTTTTTAAGTTTTTCCTATCATGCCAGGTTAGCTTGAAAAGATCCCTTTTAGGGATAAGTTCGCCTTTGTACTCTTTTTGTTTTGTTGTTTTGTATTATTTTTGTGTTTTATGTACAATAAAGTGTTTACATACATACATACATACAATTATAGCACTTTAAGCTGACAGATTTGTGCCCAAATCGCGTCGAATAAACGTTTACAGCGCTATTACTCGACAGTTTATAGACCCTTTTCTCAGCTTAAGGTGAAAATAGGAACGTGCTCTCGACTTTTATACGACTTAGTTTTGCTGCTTGAGTCGGAGTCGCTAATTTTATGTCTACAGGAGAGACAAAGTTTGTTTCTAACTCTGTGTATTACTCGTATGTACATGTTCCTACTGATGATGATGAGCGATGGAACTCATTTCAACTGCCGTCTTCAATAGATGGCGTTGTTATAGTCACTGCAGCTGTTACTAGATGTCGCTACTGGCTTACCAAGCTGACTTAAGTTTCCCGCTAGCGATATAAGCAGACGCAGCTCGCAGCTCTGGTTGACGCAAGCGCCACGCATGGTGCAAGCGTAGCTCCGCTTCGTGCCTCCGGAGCTGCTCCTCTTTGTCTATGATACCCTGGTTTATATCCTTCAGGGTTGAAGTTGGTACGTCATTTAGATATGAACTGAAAGGTCAAGACGAAAGTTTTTGAAAATCACACGCTACGCAATATGATTTGATGAAAAACTTGGCTGATTCATTTCGTCATCATCTGGCTTTCTCTCTTAGAGGGTTTAGGATGTAGTTCCTACATGGGCCCAACGTGAAATGAGAGCTTCACACACAGCATTGTACTGCTTTGCAGGTGTACGCAGGTTTCATTCAAATTTTCCCTCACCGAAAATCTCATGTTAAAATTCAAATGTAAGATTAATACTCATCATCACAATCCCAGCCGATATACGTCCTACTGCATGGCACAGGCCTCCTCTCAGAATGAGAGGGCTTGGGCCGCAGTTCCCACGCGGGCCCATGGCGGATTGGGACACACACCATTGAATTTCTTTGCAGGTGTGTGCAGGTTTCCTCACGATGTTTTACATCACCGAAGAGTAATACTATTAGGACCATTTTTATTTTTTATTATTGTAATTAAATTGATGTGTCAGTGAGCACAAAAATAAATATGTATTTTTTTTTGTCGCACAGAGATTAAATCATTTGTTACAATAATATATATGTATATATCATTTACAAATCTATACCCATTTTTGAACAGTTTCGGCTTGGCCGCGAGAGCCTTCATCTCTTGTTGGTATTCCATATTTTCTTGGAACAGCATTAACTCCAATTTTTTGCGGCGCTCCTCAAGTTGACTGAAAAGTAAATTAAAGACAATTAGGTATTTATTCGGTGATGGTTTTGGTAGGTTTGATTATGGTGAAGGTAAACAATGAGGAAACCTACACAGACGGTGCATAGACAACGAACTGACTGTCAATCCCAGGAAGACGGAACAGGTAATGTTTACTAACAAACGTCTATTGGGCAGCTACAACCCCACTAGACTGTTTGGTACGGAGCTACAGTTCAGCTCGGAGGTAAAGTATCTGGGAATCATTCTTGATAGTAAACTGAACTGGAGCAACCATCTCAACAGCAAGATCGACAAGGCTACAATAGCCTTCTGGCAGTGCCGCAGAATGATAGGTAAAAGGTGGGGACTATCCCCGAAAATCACTCTGTGGCTGTACCAGTCCGTCATCAGGCTCATTATCAGCTACGGTGCAGTGGTGTGGTGGCCGAGAACCAAGCTGATCACCGTTGAAGCAAAGTTGCAACGACTTCAAAGGCTGGCTTGCATGGCGACTACGGGCTGCATGAGGACTACTCCGACTGCGGCCCTGGAAGCCCTACTGAACTTGCCGCCGCTGCATCTGTTTATCCAACAGGAAGCGGGAGCGGCTGCGGTAAGGCTCAGGAAGCTGAACCTATGGAGGAACGTGAATGTAACACACACAGGAATACTGGGTGTACTGGTAAATAGGGAGCCGCTCATCGAAGCGGTCACCGACAGGATACCTAAACAGTATGTATTCGACAAAAAATATAGGATACAATTACACGAAGACCCAGGGGAGGGCCTCAACCTCAAGGAGTTGAGGATCTTCACGGATGGATCGAAAACGTCAACAGGTACAGGCTCTGGAGTACATTCAGAGGACCTGAATATCAACATCTCATCGCCATTGGGAATCCATAATACCGTCTTTCAGGCGGAATGCATGGGTATCATAATGGCAATAACAGCGATTAACTCCAGAGAGGTACAGGGTTTTCCAATCCGTATACTGTCTGATAGTAGATCGGTCTTGCAAGCCCTGCAGAGCAACACTATGACATCGGGGCTAATATACGAGTGCCATCGAGCTCTGACGAAGGTAAGTGAGACAAACACCATTACCCTTCAATGGATAAAGGGTCACAGTGGATCGCGAGGCAACGACGCGGCCGATCGACTGGCGAGGGAGGGATCGGAGTTGAGGGTCTATGGACCTGAACCCATTCTGCCCCTGCCTTTCGGATGGTTGCACGGCCAGTTGCGCCACAACACCAAGGTAATGCACCAAGAATATTGGACAAACCTAGTAACCTGCAGGCAGACCAGAGAAGCTCTTCCGAAGATCAACCCCGGATTATCCCGCAAACTTCGCGGTTATGGAAGAACTCAGCTCCGACTATTGGTTGGGGCTCTAACTGGACATGCCTTACTTAACAAACACTTACACAATTTAGGTGTTACAGACAGCCCCCTATGCAGAGCGTGCATGGAGGCGGAAGAAACGGCCTCACACGTCCTGTTGGAGTGTGTTAGTGTGGCGAGCTACAGGGCACTACACCTCGGGACACCGAGGTCGCTCCAGGAAGTCGTCGGCAACGTGAAGGGTCTGCTAGGCTTCCTTATGGAGTTGGGCTGGCATGAATAGTGCCTACAGCCTGTTACGCAAAATAGGCGCGTAAAAGACGTCGAGTTGCGGAAATTAGCCCGTTATTACCTATTACCTATTACCTATTACCTAAACCTACACAGACCTACGAAGAAATTCAATGGTGAGTGTGAAGTTCCCAATCCGCCATGGGCCCGCGTGGGAACTACGGCCCAAGCCCTCTCATTCTGAGAGGAAGCCTGTGACCTGCAGTGGGGCGTATTCATATAGACTGTGATGATGAAGATGATGATGATGACGATGATGATGATGATGTGAATGGGTCGTAAAGTATTTTCACCCTTCTACCCCAATTCAATTCGATTTCTTCTTTGATCAATTATAACTGAAGATACACATTGCCGAACAAAATCCCCTTGAAAGAATGTCCGAACTATTTATTTGTTTGCGTAACAAATAAAATCATCACCTACACAAAGTAATTACTTTGTGTGAAAAGAATAAGTGACGAAATTTGAACCTAGTCTTTACTTAATTACAATTGAATATCGCTACTTCACAGTTAAAAATTTATTTACGTGTGCGTAGAGAAAACTGATCCCAAATACGTGAATACGTGACGAAATTTGAACCTAGTCTATACTTCATTACAGTCGAATTTCGGTAGCGGCAAAACTCCACAACGCTTGACACTTGACAGCTAAACTCCACAATTTCCACACGTTTGGTCGGATATGAATGTAAGCCTTATCAGAAACGGCAGAGTGATTAATTTCACTTGCTACATTGAAGGCGACGTTGTAAGATTGCTTTGACGAGTTTGACGTTTGTTTGGCGGACGAAATGATGTTGTAGAACAAAGAATGCATTCCGACTTTAGGAGAGGACTTTCTTTATAAAAAGTTTCTGTCAATTAATGCAATAAAAAACAGGGTGAAATTAAGGTTAACGCCAACACTTTACAGGATGAATGGGGACGTCATTTAGATAATTTTGAAGCTAATTTTTTTTACTCCAAATGTTTACCGTTTTCGAGATATAAGTATAAAATGATAAACTGACTAACTGACTGTTGTATATAACGCACAGCCCAAAACGCTGCATCTAGAGACTTGAAATTTTGCAAATGTGTACCTTATACAATGTAGGCATCCAACAAGGAAGGATTTTTGGAAATTCCCACGGGATAAGGAAAATACGGGATTTATATATTCAGTTCAACGGGATTCCTATGTATCTCCGTAACTATGTATATTATAATTACTACTCTTCAAATTGGGCATAAAAGTAGGTAATTATAATAGTGAAAAAATATTTTTAGGATTTTTGGATATTCCCACGGGATATGGAAAAACGGGATTTATATTATTCAGTTCAACAGGATCGATTATTTGTTTTACTGGTCGTAGAAAGCTGAAATTTGCCATTTAGGTTCCTTGGGGAGTGTAGGGGAGTACTTAAAGTTGTTCGTAATCATGAGAAGATCCAGAAAGTATAATTTTCATGAGTTAAAATCGGGTTTTGTTCCGCGTACCTTGACACAGTGTCGTCTCGTGATCATGGCGCATGCAACTGTGCCGAAATATCGGGCTTCTTCAAAATCAAGGTACGCGGAACAAAACCCGATTTTAACTCGTGAAATTAGTAATGACCGCGATAGTCTAAAATATTGTAGTATAATTTTCTCCCTAATATTATGTATTTGAAGTCACATTGTATATTTTTTTTTGTAATGGTGGGTAGTATTATAATAAAACAAAAAAAAATCAAACAAATTTCATTATTTATGAATAAAATTTGTTTTTAATATAATAACTTTATTAATTTTTATTTTCAATTTGTCAAACTATCGCACACGTTTACCAGTAACACATACACACATACATGACATACGTATACACATCCAGGAAATCAAAACTTCACACAAAAACACATAAAATTCTAGAAATAAAAAAATAGGGTGATGGCAACTTCACTACACTTTTGTTCTATGTTCTGTTGTTTATCTGTTTCGTTTTACTGATAAGCTTTCCTGTGCGTGTGACAAAGACAAGGCATATGTCAATGTTGTGGAATTCTGACAACGTTAATCTTTTAATTAGCAATTTAGAAATGGCTTTAAAATTAATTTAAATCAATATTTCTCTCTGATTCTTAGAATTTAATAGAAAAAACAACAGATACTCACCGAAAGTATGATATTCCATTAGATTTGTTCCGTTTTTTCGAGTGATTTTTGCACTTTTTAAAGACGCACGTGGGCATCGTTACGCTTGCATTGACAACAACGTACTGAGAAAAAAGTCGACCACTTTTATCAAAGTGGAGCTCATTTGGCTCGGACATATTCGGGCGCGCGACTGTGCATCTACAGTTATAATTGATCAAAGGATTTCTTTGATAATTTCCACCCAGATAAAACCAAGCTTAACAGGTTAGGTGGAACTTTTCACTCCGCAAAGAAAACCAGTTGTGGGTGGAATATTTTGAACCATGTTGAATCACTAGGCATCTAGGAGAGATTTGGATTCCGCATAGAAAACTGGTAAACAATGAGCACTAAAATTTTCTTGAACAAAACCAACAACAAACCAAAACCTGGAGCATTAGCTATGCTACAGTATTTGGTAAAGACATGTTGCATAGTGGGAAATACGCTACCTCAAGAGAAGGTAATTCCTGAACAATAAGACAATAAATATTTTATCGATTTGTTCCTGATTAGTCATATTTCTTATTCAACACTTTCCTAACAGGTCATATACATACCTAACTTCTACCTTACTCGTCATATCATGTACATTTGCCTGCACAAACTATACATTATTTGCCTTTTCTTTTGTACTCCTCCTTGAGTAAATTACTTTCTTATGATCGTAGTAAGTACAAAGTATTCACGACAAGCGCACACACACGCACGAGTTCAGGTGCGGGTTTGTACCTGGTGCAAAGGTTGTCCATCGCCATTCAACGTGGTAACGCGGCCAGACCTTTGCGCCAGGGACAACTCGTGGGGGACTTTTTGACTAGGTACACTTAGGCTAGTCTTAAGTTATAAATGTATTGTTTTATTTTTTGTATTTTTGACCTTAATTAATCTATTACGATTTAGGAATATGACAAATCAGGAATATGACAAGTTAGGAATATGACTAATTAGGAATATGACAAATCAGGAACAAATCATTCTATCAACTTACATAGCCCGTAGTTTCCTAGTACTTAACATCTCAGCCTCCTTGTTGGCTCTCTCATAGTACCCATCGGTGGTCCATTGCTCATGATGGCGAGACTTGTTGGTGTTTGCTTCAAAGTAGTTGGCAACCTTTCGCAGCTCCTCGGCTCTCCGAAGCTCGGTATCACGACGCTGAGCTGCAATAGCTTGGAGCTGCCATTGAGGACGGGGGCGAGACATGGTCTGCAACAGATGAACGGCTCAAGATCAGTTTATTGAGCATTTGTTAAAAAATTATAATCACACTATCAGATCACACTAATATTATAAAGGCGAAAGTTTGTGAGTGTGTATGTTTGTTACTTCTTCACGCTAAAACGGTTTGACGGATTCTGATGAAATTTGGCGCACAGGTAGTTTATAACCTGGATTAACATATAGGAAATTAAATCAAATTAAATTGCGTAATTCCCGCGGGATAGCGATAAATGAATTCTTTGCAGACGGAGTCACGGGCAACAACTAGTAATACAATACCCTGCCCTTGCAATGCCTTGCTATGCTTTTGCCCGCGACTCCGTCCGCTGGAATTAGTAATTTGGGCAGCTTATTTTTTTTTATCCAATTTGCTTTTTCATCAATTATGGCACTCCTTAGTTCCTTGATATAAAAAAAAATACCCACCCCCGCGCACCCCCCGCAATTATGTGTATTATTTTGATGTTAGCCCCTTGGTATCATCATACAGGATTGACAAACATGTTTGAAACAATATACAATAATGAACATTCACTTTTGACAATGATTATATCAATATGGTCATGCTCAAAATAGCTCATAAGTTAATTTATAAAGAGAGTGCTCCATACTTATTTACAAAATAAAACGTAAGTATAGTACCTACATTAATATAGCAAGAAATTGACATTGACCATGGCTGACCATGACATGCCACTACATGGTAAGCAAAAGAAATTCATTATTACTCAAGATAATTTCATCATAGAAATAACCTAGGTACACAATGAGTCTTAAAACTTCCTTTTTACTTACATGCTAAAATTACACACGTCCTCTCACGACACCTTGAGTTAACCTCACTGGAAATAAATATAGGATTTGATACAAACAAATGATTCATTTAAAGGCTGTGAGATCAATACACTGACCTCCTTGGCAATTCTCAGTCACACTGTCGCACTGTACGATCGGACCTTCAGCCAAATAAGTCAAGTCAGGGCAATTGCATGATTATACTACGTGGGTGTAATTGCACCCACAATTGGGTCATGTGAGATCAGATCCAAGACAAATCCAAATGAAATTAATTATGATCTAAGATTACGGTCAGTTTCGTTTAAAGAAACGATACGTTAATTTGTCATTTTTGTCGTGTAGGTAAAGTTAAATTTTATTCATAACTTAGTTTTGACTACATTTTAAAAACAACTGTAAGCCAATGACATAGGAGCTACTTTTTGCTATTAAGCAAGACCAAACATTTACAACAGCGTAAGTTGTTTCAACTGAAGATATAAAAGCGTGTGGACGCCGAAATGACAGGCCCTATACTACGAAGCGCGAAATTCGAACTTCGTTTCATGCCGTTCCGCTCACGCTAATGGTATTTATTACGAGAGTGAGAGGGACCGCACGATCCGAACTTCGAACTTCGGATTTCGTAGTAACCCCCCAGTTGCGTAGCAACGATAAGGAGTTTTTCAATACGCTTAAGTAATTGTGTTGACTTGTCAAACTTGTCAGTTGTCATTCATCGGCCATGGCCATGGCGTACCAAATTGTACGGTCAAGGACTTTTATTGATAGGCCACTTGCCAATTTTCGTATTTTAGCCGTATAATGCAAATCGGGTTTAGCCGCTTATACTTCGTATATGCTGATTTGAATTAGACGGCTTAAATGTGAATAGTGGCAATTAGCCTATCAATTAAAATTACGCGTATCTATAGCTGTACATCACTACCAAGATATACATATAGATAGGTATACATCTATAGATACGTCACGTTATATTAGTTCTTGAGTAGCCAGCCGTAGGGCGGCAGCACCTTCCATACATGCATATTTGACCATAGAGTTGCCACTCTTGTTCATATAATATTACAATACTCTTTGGTGTTGTTTTAGAAGTTAAGTGAAAAAAACACTTTACAAAAAACGTTCAAGGGCATTTCTATTTAAAGTTAAATTAATAAGCTACAATAATTATTAAAGAGTGTTAAAATATTAATATTAAAAATAAAAGTGTGTGTTTGTTACTCTTTCACACTAGAGTCTGTCAAGCGAGTCGAGTCCATTGAAAACAGGCGGCATTTTCAAAAATCTTTCATATTTCCACACTAATGATACTGAAAACTGTGATTGATACTCGAATTTATGTAGCAGTAATTAGTTAAAAAGGCAGCTACATAAATACAAGTATAAATCATAGTTTTCAAAGTGTTATTAATGTTGAAATATGAAATATAAAAGATTTTTGAAAATGGCGCCTGTTTTCAATGGACACGACTCGCTTGACAGACTCTATTATAACAGAACGGTTTTGAATAAAATTTGGTATGCAGTGCCTTCCTCCTTAGGATTAGTTTGAATAAGTCCAATATTCTCACGGGATCGGGATCTACCTTCGCATTTAAAATGCTGAAATCTAAATAGCTAAGTCCGGAGACATAAAACACGCGCGGATGTTTTTCATGCAAAGTAAATGAAGACCTAGATAGGTGTTCTTTATGAGAATTCGGAATCCCAAAATTCAAATTCATCCATCAGACCTAATCCATCTCCATCACGTAAGTAAGCGAAGCTGTGTTTAAGGCTAGATTACTTGTAAATCGATATAGTTTGCCTCGATCAAAACCTTTATTCTTACTTAGGTACCAATGTTTATTTAAGCAGTGCTTGATGAAAATTATGAACGATTTCGCAAAAGTTTAAGTTTAGGGATAGTTGGGACTAGAAATCGATCTGCAAAGGAAATATATTTTGTTAGGGTTCCGTACCCAAAGGGGCAAAACGGGACCCTATTACTGAGACTTCGCTGTCCGTCCGTCTGTCTGTCTGTCCGTCTGTCACCAGGCTGTATCTCATGAACCGTGATAGCTAGATACTTAGTTGAAATTTTCACAGATGATGTATTTCGGTTGCCGCAATAACAACAAATATTAAAAAACAGAATAGAATAAATATTTAAGGGGGCTCCCACACAGCAAACGTGATTTTTTTTGCTCGTTTTTGCTCGATATTGATAAAGGCAACAGGTAGACACTTGAAATAGTCACAGAATATTGAGTTAAATTCACTTTAAAAATAAATAATGAAATCGTAATAAAACAAATATTTAAGAGGGACTCCCATACAACAAACGCGTTTTTTTGCCGTTTTATGAATAAGTACCTGGGCGACCGAGCTCTGCTCGGGCAGAAACTCGGTACCAAGCGTTTTCCCAGAGATAAGACCAAGCTAGATCAATTTTTCATCCCCGAAAACCCCCAAATACCAAATTTCATCGAAATCGTTGGAACCGTTTCCGAGATCCTGATTATATACACCGGTGGGGTGGGCGGGGGGTGAGAGGGGGGAGGGGATGCGGGGGAGGGAGCGCGGGGGTATTAAAGGGGGATGAAAATTTCATTGATTTTGCCGTAGGATGCACCGTTTTTAAGATATTTGACAAAAACACCGGAGGGGGGGGGGGGGTGAGTCACGTTAAACTATCGTCCGTAAACCGACTTTACAGACAACCGGCTTTTCCTGTTCTGTGCTCCCAATAGGGAACGTGCACATAGACGGTGCTGCCAACTGGTGCCATAAGGGTGCCATCAATTTGAATGTTTTACCTTGATAAGTTTGTTTTACTGTCCGCATAGTATCTCTTCTGTCGCATTAGTGCTGCCGCCTATAGTTACTGCACGTTCCCTATAATACTTTTTCTAACAAAAAAGTAACTTTTTCTCACAAAAAAGTAACTTTTTCTCACAAAAGAAGAAACTTGACGTTTTCTCATAAAAAAAAAACTTAAAAAAAAAACTAAAAATCTTGAAAAAAAAACGTGGTATCGAACCGAGGTCGGCTGGATTTGCGACCACACGATTTCTAATGTGCCATTATGATCTGCTCGAAGTTGGCGAAATTTAGCTTTATATTCTAATGCAAACAAAAATAGCCGGAAAACTCGAGTAAAAGCGATTTTCTGAAAATGAAACATAGCTAGCTCAGTTTTTCATCCCCGAAAAGCCCCACATACCAAATTTCATCGAAATCGTTGGAGCCGTTTCCGAGATCCTGATTATATATATATATATACATATATATATACAAGAATTGCTCGTTTAAAGGTATTAGATTAGATAGATAGATAGATGGTACGGAACCCTTCGTGCGCGAGTCCGGCTCGCACTTGGCCGGTTTTTTTTTTTCATTTTAATAATAGTATTTTATGCAACTGTATCGTAATAGGGGTCCTTAAAACACTAGTATACAAATTGTTCTAATATATAAGTTAATGTGCAATAATAATTCGTGATAAGACTTTTATTTTCTTTAAAAACCGTTAGGTTAGGTTAATTTGTTTGATTTTAAAGAAAATAAAAGTCTATCACGAATTATTATTGCAGAAGACACATTAACTTATATATTAGAACAATTTGTATACAAAACATTTTTATATTTTCATACAATTTTTATGGAATAATCGAGAAAAACTAACAAAAATGCAACGTTGCCAGCTCAGCAGGTATAAACCCTCTTAAATGCAGGACATTTCTCAATGGTCCATGAACGCATGATAGAGGATTTAATATATGGATGTAGATAAAATATTGTATGCAACTGTACGTAATTAGGCCTTAAAACACTCATGTGACCCTTCAAGAAACTCGGCTACGCCTCGTTTCATGAAACCACACTAGTGTTTTAAGGACCCCTATTACGATACAGTTGCATACAATATTTTATCTACATCCATATATTAAATCCTCTATCATGCGTTCATGGACCATTGAGAAATGTCCTGCATTTAAGAGGGTTTATACCTGCTGAGCTGGCAACGTTGCATTTTTGTTAGTTTTTCTCGATTATTCCATAAAAATTGTATGAAAATATAAAAATGTTTTGTATACAAATTGTTCTAATATATAAGTTAATGTGTCTTCTGCAATAATAATTCGTGATAGACTTTTATTTTCTTTAAAATCAAACAAATTAACCTAACCTAACGGTTTTTAAAGAAAATAAAAGTCTTATCACGAATTATTATTGCACATTAACTTATATATTAGAACAATTTGTATACAAAACATTTTTAATTTTCATTCAATTTTTATGGAATTTTCGAGAAAAACTAACAAAAATGCAACGTTGCCAGCTCAGCTGGTATAAACCCTCTTAACGAGAACTATACTTCGTTTTTTTAGCATTAGAAATAGGGTAAACAATCTTGATGAGTCTTTTTATCGAAAAACTCTTTTAAAAAAATAGTACCAAAAGAGTATAAATGACCTTTCTAATTGTTACATATTTGCTTTGATTTATTTTTCAAACGTGTTTTTCAATAAAAATACACGTCAGGATCGCTTATCTTCTTTCTAATGCTAATAAAAATTAAGTATAATGTATCGTATGTCTGCCCCACGACCTGCGCCCGGTGCGCGCCCGAGGACCTGCGCGACGTGATTGCGCGCTCCTCCTGCACCGGTACTGTAATATAATGTATGAAATCTCATTATGTTACAGTTTTCAGTATCGTGACCATTACGATACTGCCGTGTTCATAATAGAATCCAATGTCGTAATGCTGGTCATTATCTATTGTTTTTGAACGCATAATGGAGGATTTACTATATGGGTGTAGATAAAATATGTTTTAGTCATTATTTTTAGCATAAGATACAAACTGTATGAAGGGGCGAATTCCTCCTAATACAAAAGTGCTTTACTTAAAACGAGGATTCGACACCACCTTTGACGACAAAACCTTTGTTGAAAATTGTTGCATACTGGCTGATTTGTCTATGACTAGTTCTTATTTTGATCTAAATTCTCTGTGTGTATTGTAATGTCGTCCTGAATAAACCAAGTCTACCGTGAAAGGATTTTTCTTTTAAATGTTATATTAAACATGGTGTCAGAAGTAAAGAACATATAACTTCAAAAAAAAAATGCTTGGTGAGCCGGAAGATACAAGCAAAAAAGATAATACAATAATTGGTTGCATTCGACCATTGAAGATCGACAATCAAGTGCCGGAAAAATGGCGGTCATGGAAACTAAAATTTGAAATTTACATTGAAGCCAACAATTTGTGTGAACTGCCGGAGCCAAGAAAGGTAGCTATATTCCTGAATCTTATCGGCGACCAGGGACTTGACATATTCAATTCATTTTCACTTGATCGAAAAAAGGTCACACTTGAAAATATCATTAAAAAATTCGATGAAAAATTAAATCCACTAAAAAATCTCACCGTCGAAAGATACAATTTTTTCTCGAGGAATCAAAACCCTAATGAAGACTTTGAGGAGTATGTCACTGTTCTCACCAATTTAAGCAACTCCTGTGAGTTTAGCACACTCAAGGACAGCCTCATTAAGGACAAATTTGTCATAGGTATTCATGACAAAAATGTAAAACAAAGATTGCTCCAAGAAGACAAATTGGACATAGAAAAATGCCTAATGATCGCTAAGAGCATGAAATTGTCGCACGAGCGTTCAGCAAAACTTAATCATGACTCTGAACTACCACAAGAAGTCGTCAACGCCGTATCACATACAAGCCGTCCGAAGTCCAGATATCCTCAGAATTACAACAGTCCAGCACCACGAAGTGAGACGCGAAAACCACATCAGCCAGGAAGTCAAAATTATCGTCAAAATCATCGCAATCCCAGTACGACGTGCCGCCGCTGTGGTCAAATCCATCGCCACAAATGTCCAGCGACAGGAGTCAAATGTAACACATGTGGACGTCGAAACCACTATGAAAAATACTGCTTCTTTAATAAAAATCGCGTTAACATGGTAAGCGCTAATACTTATGTCATAGGAGCCATAGGAAACCACACTAGAGATAGCAAAAATTGGTTATTAAATATAAGAGTCCTAAATAAAGATTTAGTATGCCAAATAGATACAGGCGCAGAAATTAATGTTATTTCGAAATTCACATTGAACAGTCTTCAGCAAAACATCCCGATAGTCAATGCCAAACACAAACTCTGTTCTTTTACAGGTGACCCAATACCAGTCATTGGAGGGTGCTATCTAAAGTGCACATTCTCCAACAATGTAACAGCCAATGTTTATTTTGCAGTAGCAGATTCAATATGTCAAACTATAATTGGCCAAAAAACCTGTGAGGATTATGGTATTGTACAAAGAATTCTAGGCATAAAGGATGAGCAAAACTGTCAAAATATTAAGAAGTCATGTCTAAAGTCAAGGTCAGTACAGAATATTATTGATAAGTATCAACATACTTTTGAAGGATTAGGATGTCTACCTATCAAAGCACATTTGGATGTAGATCCTAGTGTCAAGCCTAAAATTAATGCTGCTCGAAGGATACCTTTTGCTCTACAATCTCGTCTAAAAACCGAACTGGAAAATATGGAAAAATTAAAAGTCATAGAAAAAGTTGAGAAACCTACAGATTGGGTTAGCTCAATTGTTCTTGTCGAAAAAGCAAATGGCACTCTTCGAGTCTGTCTTGATCCGCGTAATCTGAACGAAGCTATAAAAAGACCTCTCTACACATTTCCTACATTTAATGATTTACGCTCAAATGTAGCAGGAGCAACAGTTTTCAGTAAACTGGATGCTAGCTCAGGATTTTGGACTATTCCCTTAGATGAGGAAAGCAGTGATTTATGCACATTCAACACTCCGTTTGGAAGGTACAAATTTCTTCGTCTTCCATTTGGAATCAATTCTAGCTCAGAAATATTCCATAGAACCATGGTACAATTATTTGGTGATTTACCTGGTGTCCAAATTTTCATAGATGATCTATTAGTATTTGGTAAAACGGAAGCTGAGCATAACGAAAGGCTAGAGAATCTTTTTAAGAGAGCTCAAGAGGTCAATATTAAGTTCAATAAGTCTAAATGTCAATTTAATATGTCTGAAGTGTACTACGTAGGTCACATGTTCAACAAAGATGGAATTTCGCCAGACAAGTCCAAAGTTAAAGCTATTCTAGATATGCCCAGTCCAACAAATGTCAAGGAACTACAAAGATTTCTTGGAATGATAAATTATTTAGGCCAATACATTCAGAATTTAGCAGAAGAAACATGTATACTTAGAGATCTCATTAAAAAGCAAAATATTTGGCAATGGACATCATCACATGAAAATCAATTCACTAGATTAAAGTCACTGATATGCCAAGCACCGGTTCTTACTCATTTTGACATTAAGAAACCGATTAGGATGTCCGTAGATGCGTCAAAATCAGCCGTAGGCGCTGTAATATTTCATGGCACAAATCCCATAGCATATGCATCTAAGTCATTGACCAAGTCACAAGAAAATTACGCTCAAATCGAAAAAGAACTCTATGCTATAGTATTTGGTGCGAAAAAGTTCCATCAATACTTGTATGGTAACATTGTCTATGTGGAGACCGATCATCAGCCTCTTGTCACATTATTTAAGAAGCCTTTATCAGACGTTCCAACTAGACTGCAAAGAATGATGATCACTCTCCAAGCATATCATCTTATAGTCTCTTACACTAAAGGCTCACAGATGTACGTGTCAGATACACTGTCTAGAGCACCTATACAAAATGAGTCTGACAATAGTCAATTTAAGTTAGATGATTTGGAAAAAGATGTAGAAATTCATGTCAATTTACTAACTTCACATCTTGCCATAACTAAAGATAAATTAGATAAAATCTTGGAACATACCAATAAAGATGAATCTTTACAAAAATTAAAATTTTACTTCCAAAATGGATGGCCCAACTGTCAAAAACAAATTGACCATTTAGTCTCTCCATACTGGAACATTAGGGATGAAATTCATGTAATTAACAACTTGTTATTTAAAGGTCAAAGTGTCATCATCCCAATGTCCATGAGATCTGAAATTTTGTCTATTTTGCATGAAGGGCATTTAGGTATTGAGAAAACCAAAAGTCAAGCCCGAGGTACTGTCTATTGGCCAAATATCAATAATGATATTGAGTCTAAGATAAAACAATGTGAACAATGTCTTATGTATATGAATAACAAACCAAAAGATCCTATTTTGTCTCATGAACAACCTATTTATCCTTGGGAAAAAGTAGCTGCTGATTTATTTGAATATAAGTCAAGAAAATACCTGATAGTGGTAGATTTCTATTCTAATTACATTGAAGTCACACATTTGCCAAACACAAGTGATAGCAATGCTGTAATCACACACCTAAGGTCTATTTTTGCTCGTCATGGTATTCCATTACAATTATTG
The DNA here is from genome assembly GCA_947563465.1 of Archips xylosteana. Taxonomy (NCBI): domain Eukaryota; kingdom Metazoa; phylum Arthropoda; class Insecta; order Lepidoptera; family Tortricidae; genus Archips; species Archips xylosteana. The sequence continues at coordinate 8,022,919 of OX387363.1, forward strand.
ACTGATAATGGTCCACCATTTAATTCTCAATCATTTAGGATATTCTCTTTGAATTGGGATTTTGAGCACATAACATCAAGTCCATACTTATCCAGATCTAATGGTCTAGCTGAGGTTTCTGTCAAAATAGTCAAAAATATATTCAGAAAGTGTGAGGAATCTGGTACTGATCCATATATAGGTCTATTACAGTACAGAAATTCCCCAAGAGGTAATCTTAGTTCACCTGCTCAATTGTTAATGTCAAGACGGTTACGAACTAAATTACCAACTAAAGTGACAAATTTAAAGCCTAAGGCAGTCAATTTCAAGTTACATTCACAGCTAAAAAGTCAAAACTTTGATAAAACTAAAGCTTACTATAATCAACATGCTAGAAAGGATAAAGATCAATGTTTGAAACCTAATGATTTTGTTTATTTCAAAAGGAAACCTACTGATAAGACTTGGTATAAGGGTATGATAGTTTCAAAAACTAACTATCCACGTTCTTTCATTGTAAAGGATGATAATAATGTTTTATACAGAAGAAATCAGCAACATATATACCGTCCATATAAAGGCGAATATATTGATACTAGCAATATGTACTATAATTCGTATCCATTTAACAGTCAGCACAGTCCACAGCAAATAAGAAATTCACCTGTACCAAATGTAAACAATAATGAATCTAACACTGTAGCTCGTAGAACACCTAATGGTAACTATAGAACAAGGGCAGGTAGATTAGTAAATAAACCACGAAGACTAGATTTATAATTTTAATAATGTAAATAATTAATTACAACATTTTTACTGAATGAATGTCAATGTTTATGTTATGATTTTGTACGTTTACACTGTCTCTTGTACTTTTACACTGTTTCACTTTGTCACAGCACTTCACCAAATTACCACGATCTCATGATTGTATAACTAGGTACTTACAAAATCATGGTAATAAACAGTTAATATTAGTAATTTTCTATTACAGATAATTGTGTATTTTGTTTGACACAATATGCAATTTGCCCAAATGACATTTGACATATCCACAGACATCATTGTCTTTTCTTTTTTAAAAAAAGGGGCATGTTGCATACTGGCTGATTTGTCTATGACTAGTTCTTATTTTGATCTAAATTCTCTGTGTGTATTGTAATGTCGTCCTGAATAAACCAAGTCTACCGTGAAAGGATTTTTCTTTTAAATGTTATATTAAACAAAAATAAATAATTTTGAATTTTTGAATTTTTTTATATATGTATATCGAATTTTTAAATTGAAATTTTAAAATTAAAAATGTAGAGCTCGCAAAGTAAGTTTTTTTTATAGATAGAGGGAGAAAAACAAGCAAGTGGGTCACCTGTTGGTAAGCAATCACCACCACCCATGAGAACCAGTAACCCCAGAAGGGTCACTAGTCCGTTGCCGGCCTTTAAGGGAACAATACACTCTTTTCTTGAAGGCCCCGATGTCATAGTTAGTTGGAAACACCGTAGACGGGAGTTGATTTCACAATTTTACTGTGCGTGGCAGAAAATTCCGACGGAAACGCACAGTTGTAGATGGATATTCATCAAGGTGGTGACGGTGGAAGTCTTTACGGCGCGACGTGCGAAAGTGGAAGCCCGTAGCTGGTAATAAATTGAATAGCTCCTCGGAGCACTCCCCGTATTAGTAGAGCCTGTAGAGCACACAGAGAGAACCTACGTCTCTTCGCAAGGAAAGGGGATCCAAACGACCAGAAACTAGCGGGTCGCCGACAAGTCGAACTGCGCGACGTTGGATACGGTCAAATGGAAGGAGAAAGCATTGGGGCGCCCCCGCCCAGAGGTGAGAGCAGTATTCTAAGTGCGGCCGCACCTGGGCCTTATACAGTTGAAGAAGGTGCTTTGATGTAATGTACAGTCTGGATCTGTACAATACCCCAAGCTTTTTCGAAGCCAATTTGGCTTTTCCCTCCAAATGACCGCGAAATTGAACGTCACTCGTTATGTCCACGCCGAGAATCCCTATCCCTATTGGATATCCAGGGGAGCGGGGAGACAGCACGAACGGGGATTTTTTGCGGAGAACACGCACACCTGCGTCTTTGTGGGGTTGAATTTCACAAGGTTGGCCCTGCCCCAATCCGAAACCTTTCCGAGAGACGTCTCAATTTCGGACACAAGTGTAGTTCGGCACTCAGCGACATAGCCCCGAGAGGTGTCAGCTCGACCAGAGTATCTTACATCCCCCGTACTGTCGTCCGCATAGCAATGAATATTACAAATCTGCAATAAGTCATTGATTTTTTAAATTAATGAGTCAGATTTTGAAGGTTAATTCTCTTCTGTGGGTAAGTAAAAGTAAAGTCGCAAAATAAGTGAATAAATTTAGTAGTAAAATCTCATGTCACGTTGTTTGTTATCGAACTCCTCCGAGACGGTTTGACCAATTTTAATCAAAGGTTTTCTCTATATTCGGTAGGTCTGAGAATAGGTCGTAGGCTACCCCTATTCTTCGCGGATGGAGTCGCGGCTAACAGCTAGTAATATATATATTTTCTCATTTTTCTAGCTATGTTTAACGTTTAACATAGCAATTGTTCGCGATGACTAACATTTAAACCGCTATAACTCAAAAAGTTACTTAAGTGACTAGACATGTTCTTTCCTTGGACCCTTCATTTGATGATGATACGATAATGTTTCTACAATTTTACATCGTCTAGTTTCGTTATTTGGTTAATTTTTAAACCGACTTTTACAAACTTCTTGTTTTTTTTTTCCTACAAGAAAAGACTGGCAAACTTACAGCTCTATGGCTCACTGCGCCATTTCAAACGCTCTATTGCAAAGCTTGAAAAGCTTGAAGCTCTTATTTTCATTGAAGCGTCCGCAAGTTGTACGGCCTTCAAGGTGATAGCGGGTCGCATTCCGCCCTGAGGAGCGAGATGACCGGGCGCGCTGTCCTGCTCTAACGACAATATGGCGGCGAATGGTGTTGCTAACGTGTGGGAGATTTACTTGGCTACTGGGTAAAGTAGACGAATGAGGTTCTTAAGGAAAATTGATCGACAAATCGTGTTTTGTATTCATTATCGGACTCATCATCGATGCGTGGTCAAACCCGAAAAAGCAAAATAATTGACTGTCGAAAAAGAACACAATGTAAAATATCTAGATTCGAAATTATTACAATACGTTACATCGGCATATCGGGTTTGATCACGCATCGATGATGAGTCCGATAATGAGCTTTCTTTATGAACGATTCTACTAGATAAATAAAATAAAATAATGTTTTTTCGTAGATTATTTTTAATTTTTTATGTTCGATTTAAGTCTCCATATTTATTTGCAATGTGGCTAAATCGATGGAACGTACCAAAAATTCTTACAAATTTTATAAACATAGTTCCGTCTTAAGCTCTAACATACTATTTCTCGGAGATTCTCTATCAATTTTCTTTAAAAAACGCGGTAAGTATTTTTTCGCGGCTTCCAAGGTAAATTAACCTAACATGGCGACACTGAAAACCGGCAGTCAGTCTATCCGAGGCGGCGCGAGCGCATACAACCTGCAACCGACACCGACGCGTTCCAAATTTTAAAAAAACAACCCCTAATCGCCTAAAAATAAACAAAATAGTACTGGGGAGTTGTAAAACAGTGTGTCAAACAAGTGAATGCCGTATTTTTAAGATAAAATGAAAGTGCACGTACAAAATATGCGTTGACTGGTGTATATGTAAAGTGGTTTACGATTGATATTTTTTGTTTGTCTGTCTGCGTGTACGAGTAATAAGCGTGTTCCGCAAGAAATGGGTTTATAATTGGTCTAAATCAACGGATGGTAAGATACACTTTTAGAGTTTGGTTTTTGAATGCATTTTAGAATAATGTAGAGTTGATAGAGCTTTCGAATGCTATCATATGCGTCCATACGTAGCTTTCTTATAGACATTTATCTCATTATTTTCAACTTTACTTTTAGAATATTTTTTTATTTAAGCGTCACAATACTGCTGTTTGCTTTATTTTTGTAATGTTGCATAATTTATGGATAAATTATTTTACGAAAATAAATCAAATAAATATCTGTAAACAAAAAACATTTAAGCAAAATAATAATAAATTTGTTTTTATTGTGTTTCTTATATTTCAATCATCCAAAGAAATTTTCATTGCATCCAATGAAAGCGTGAACCCAATGCCAGTGGTCTAGAAAGTTGTTTTGCTTTATATCTTCTAATTATTATCTAATAGCTGCGTTGAAGCCAGTTTCGTAGTCGAACGCATAAACGCATTTAATTGTGTCGGTACCAAGTTACAACTCACGCGCATGGGCGTATAAAAGACATCAACGCGTTTTAGGACTTCCCTCATTCACGTAGGTACTATGGAAAATTGTTTAGGAATTTAAATGGTGAGAAGTGTGATTATTGAACAATGAAGTACTTATAGTTTTATTGTTTAATAGTCTTATTGTTATCGTCTTAGTGTTCACTTGTTATAAAATATAGTAATAATAATATAATATCCTACATTGAAATAAAAATTGTAATGTGAAAATAATTAGTAGAGATGCCGCGAATACTCGCTATTATTCGGTATTTGGCATAGTAATACTAAATACCGAATAATAGCGAGTATTCGCGGCATCTTTTAATAATTAGTTCGTAGCTAAATTTTTTTTATTTGCTTATTTTTGAAACCAGCTTCGAATAATTTTGTTACATTTACATTATCCCATAGAGCAAAAACTAAATAGATACAAAAGCTCATGCTTGCCATACAGGCATCTACATCTTGATATTATAGATTTACTAGCGCACCTACTCCGTCTGCAAATAATTCTTTTATCACTATCCCGCGGGAATTAAACAATTTTCCGGGATAAAAACTTTTTTTTGTTCTTCGTGAGGTCTCAAACTATTTCCGTACTTACTAAATTTTATCTAAATCGGTTCAGCGGTTTAAGCGTGAAAAGGTAGCCGAAGACAGATAGTTATTTTTATTACCCAGTAAGGATTTTAGTGTCTTTTTGAGGACAAAATTCAATTCCCGTTTTTTTGGGCGTTTTCAATAATAAGTGTATCCTCACTTTTTTAACCCTTAATAAGGTAGAGGCGATTTAGCGATGACATCCACTGAGTTGGAAATTGAACCTTATTGTTTTAATTATACGTCACAATTTCCATTGAAATTATTGAAAATACGACTAGCTTTAAAAATATCCTTTGTCAGGTATGTGTTCCATAGCTGCTTTTGATTCTGTAGTAGTATGCTCCAATAAATGGGGCCTTATAAAGGGTTATGATGAGGAAATTTTCGCGTTTTCTTACTCAGAATCAAGAACTACCAGACGGTTTAGATGAAGCTTGAGGTCCCGGGTTCGATTCCCGTGTCGGGGCAGATATTTGTAAGAAAAATACGAATGTTTGTTCTCGGGTCTTGGGTGTTTAATGTGTATTTAAGTATGTATCTATCTATATAAGTATGTTTTTCCGTTGCCTAGTACCCATAACACAAGCTTTGCTAAGCTTACTTTGGGACTAGGTCAATTGGTGTGAATTGTCCCGTGATATTTATTTATTTTATTTATTTTTTATTTAACTCTATCGATTTTGATGATTAAAATAAATGACCTTAATTTTACATACGATTTTTTGTGTCAGTTTTGTGACAACCAAAAAATTCACAAAACTAACCCAAAAACTAAGGACACTTTGTTTCCTTATGAAAATAAACTGTACTCGTGATCAAAGAGAATATAACCACTACGTTTTAAGAGACGGGACTCCCATACTAGCGAATAGATTCAGTTTGCATGGCAAACCATTACCAACATTAACGCCAAAGATCCGTCAAAGAACAGTAATACCAACATAATAGACTAAAATAGTGTTGCATGATGAACGCTTGCGTTTATAATCGATATCGATAAAATGGTGAGGGTTGAAATATGGGCTCACAGTAACAATTTTCTTAATCACAATTAGGTTAGAATCGAGTCCACATTTAAGTCGTGTCGTGTGATATTTTATATTTATATTTTAATATATGTTTGGACTTAAATGTGGACCCAAAATAAAATAAACTTTTGCTGCTGATTTTATTTATTTATTTTTTTGATTTTGCGAAAGAAAGATTTATACAAATTTTTTTTACTAAAAGCTCTGCCTTCAAAGTGATCTTCACAAATGTATTTTAATGTATGTATTTTTTCTATTGGAACATACACTAAATCTTCTTTTCCAACTAGTTTGACCCACTGTCTGCATCTGAAAATATTTTATCATTAAAACGTGTGTGTCTACCCATGATCATGATGCATGCAAGTCATACAACTGGGTCGAAATATCGGAAGCTTGAAAATCAGCAAACGTAATCACAATCTATATCCCGTAGTAATTATAAATATATTTTGTTACTAGCCGTAAATGTTTTTAAACTATTATCAAATTAAAACTTAATTACGATTGTATGGAATGGCAGACAGATTTTGAATGAAATTCTGCCAATAATTATGGTCATATTGCATGCAAGTTGTGACAAAGTTCAGCTTCTTTTCTGTAAAGTAATTATGAATTTGCACTGATAAAAGAAATAAGCGTGTAGTAATCGATAGTTTTTGTACATCCCTAATAGACAATGATAAAGAATATAAAATATCTATTTTCCTTTGCTTATATAGCTTTCTGCTCCAAAATATGGCTCGAATTATCTAAGGAGATACTTACCGGTCTTCATCCGAGGGAAATTTTGCCATAAACATCCTTTTTTCGCGATTTTTTCGACTAGCCCGATTTCCACAAATTTGACACGTTATAAACCATCTCTTCGATTAAATTTTCACAACATACGTTCACGTCAATCACTTTTCACTACATTAGAAAACAATTATGACTAACTTGAAATAAATCTATAGAAATTAACTAATAAAGTATTATGCGAGCCGCAATGACAAGCTAAATAAGCAATGTGGCATGTGGCTGACAGTTGACTTGACAGATAAACTGTACTGACGTTTTGTTTCAGTATTGTGGTAATGGTTTGCCATGTTAAGTCCATACAAAAGTTTTTTGTTCCTAGTTGCGTGAGTCTGCTCGTGATTTTGAATAAGAAAACTTCAATATTACCTCATTTAAAAAAATGTAAGATTCACTTTTTTTCTGAAAATGCCCACCTATTTCATCACATCACTAACGACATCGATTTATAGTAGCGGAATGAAAAGGTTCGTCACTTTTAGACCTTAACTCGTTGACATAGAGTCGAAAAGTGACGAACCTTTTCATTCCGCGACTGTACTACTAAGTAGCTTTGCTTACCTTTAAAGGTTTTTTTTTGTTAAAACAGTCATTGCTTATTACCTTTTTGAACTGCCAATAACTTCTATTAACCATAAAACCATTGTTTTTCCGAAGTTCTCACGGGATAAGAAGAATTATAATTGCTGATTAGCTGATACTTACTATCTATATTAAGTAAAAATGTAAAGATCAATTGCAGGAACTGTTTGTACGTAGTTAGGAGAGGAATAAATATTTTATTAGATACGTGCAAATGATGATGGAATAGAATGTTAATTACTCACTCAAAGACGAAAATTACAGAACGAACGAAAGCTAAAATTTAAAAACTAAGTTAAAAATTGTTGGGCCGATATCCGGTTTTTATCGGTATGGCGGTAGAGAAACGTTTGTTTACGAATCCCACTCAATCTTTGCCGATTTTACATACAGGTCGAAATTATACCACAAAATTTAATTCTACGCGGCCAAAGTCCCGGGCAAAAGTTAGTCTTAATTCTTTTTTTTTCACGAAAACCGTCAAACGGGAATATACATCACCGCCGTCCATGGACACCTACATACAATACAGTACCATTGGGCATGCGGGTGCGTTCCCGGCCTTGCAAAAAGTGTTAGGCGGCCCCTAAACGGTCAATTATATTGCGCAATATTGCGAATTGTGCAATATTATTGACCGTTTAGGGTTAATATTGAAGATTGCGCAATGATTGACCGAAAGTTTGAGCGAGTTTAATTTTTATTGCACAATATTTTTCCATTGCATCGTGTAGGGTCAGTATTGTGCAATATTTTAATATCCGACTGAACACGAAAACATTGTGCAGTTGGTATTATTGTGCAATATAATTGCTCGTTTGGATTCAGAGCGCCTTTCAATCTTATTGTACAATAAAAAGTATTGTACAATGTTATTGTAGGTGTAGGGGCTGCCTTACACCTAAATAAGCGATTTAAAGTGCAAATAATACCTATAGGACCATCATGTGCCCATTGCCATTTACGAAATAAAGGTAACGCTACCAGAGTTGAGGCCACGCACACAACCACATCTCATGTAATGACAGCGGGATTTTGACGTTGTGTTGACGTTTAACGACAACACAACGTCAAAATCCCGCTGTCATTACATGAGATGTGGTTGTGTGCGTGGCCTCAACTCTGGTGGCGTTACCCTACGTCTTATTAACTTTTACTACCTGCTTACGGTAGTGTCATTTTACGACAATCCCTGTGACACTAGCAATGATAGCTCTTATGGAGTGATGTCAATAAGTCGATAATGTTCATTTGACGCAGGTTTACATAGTGTCACAGGGATCATCGTAAAATAACTCTACCATAGTTTGTTTAGGCGGTACCTTTACTGCTTAATGGAAAGCGTCGGTGCGCGTGCAATACCGCGTAACTAGCTTTTTCCATAAGACTCAACTTGAAATTGAATAACAGTGAAAGTGACACAAAATAGACCTTATGGAAAAAGCTAGGTACGCGGTATTGCACGCACACCGACAAAAGGTAGGTATTTATTTCTCTAATAGTATTTTATGCAACAGTTGTTTAAAAAAAAAAAAAAAAAACAGTACAGTAGGATAAAATAGGGTACAGTAGAGTACAGTCGGGTACAGCAGGGTAAATAGGGTACAGTAGTGTACAGTTGGGCAAAATACCCTATTTTACCCTACTGTACCCGACTGTACCCTATTTCACCCGACTGTACCCTACTGTACCCGACTGTACCCTATTTTACCCTACTGTACCCGACTGTACCCTACTGTACCCTATTTTACCCTACTGTACCCGACTGTACTCTACTGTACCCTATTTTACCCTACTGTACCCAACTGTACCCTACTGTACCCTATTTTACCCTACTGTACCCGACTGTACTCTACTGTACCCTATTTTACCCTACTGTACCCGACTGTACCCAACTGTACCCTATTTTACCCTACTGTACCCGACTGTACCCTATTTTACCCTACTGTACCCGACTGTACCCTACTGTACCCTATTTTACCTTACTGTACCCGACTGTACCCTACTGTACCCAACTGTACCCTATTTTACCCTACTGTACCCGACTGTACCCTATTTTACCCTAATGTACCCTGCTGTACCCTATTTTACCCTACTGTACCCGACTGTACCCTACTGTACCCTATTTTACCCTAATGTACCCTGCTGTACCCTATTTTACCCTACTGTACCCGACTGTACCCTACTGTACCCTATTTTACCCTACTGTACCCGACTGTACCCTACTGTACCCAACTGTACCCTATTTTACCCTACTGTACCCGACTGTACCCTATTTTACCCTAATGTACCCTGCTGTACCCTATTTTACCCTACTGTACCCGACTGTACCCTACTGTACCCTATTTTACCCTAATGTACCCTGCTGTACCCTATTTTACCCTACTGTACCCGACTGTACCCTACTGTACCCTATTTTACCCTACTGTACCCGACTGTACCCTACTCTACTCAACTCAGCAAGTCTAAACTGGGCTTTAGACGTCGACGACGACGACGACGACGACGACGACGACGACGACGACGACGACGACGACGACGACGACTAGATAGATTTTGAGTTATGAAGGTGTCAAAAGTGGCTCCTGTTGCGCGGCGCGGCGCTGCTGCAGGCTTCACCAGTTCCTTTTGCTTGAACTTGGCTTGACACGCTGCCGCGTGTCTCATTATCATCGTCATCATCATCAGCCTATAACAGTCCACTGCTGGACATAGGCCTCCCCCAATGAGCGCCATTGCGCCCTGTCCTCGGCTAGACGCATCCAGCTTCTACCAGCAGCCTTTCGCAGATCGTCACTCCACCTGGCCGGAGGGCGTCCTACACTACGTTTGCTAAGACGCGGTCTCCACTCAAGAACTCGTTTACTCCAACGGTTGTCGGTTCTTCGACAGTTATGACCAGCCCACTGCCACTTCAACTTGCTAATTCTCTGAGCTATGTCGATGACCTTAGTTCTGTGTCGGATATCCTCGTTGCGGATTCTATCTTTCAGAGAAACTCCGAGCATAGCTCGTTCCATAGCTCGCTGAGCGACCTTGAGCTGGTGGATTAGCGTGTCTAGATCCCAGATTTTATCTATGATATAAAACTATTTTTAGCACAAGATCCATACTAATATTATAAAAGTGAAAATGAGTCTGTCTGTTACCGTTTCACGCTCTAACTACTCACCGATTTAGAAGAAATTTGGTATGGAGATAGTTTGACACCCTGGAAATGACATAGGATAATTTTTATCCTGGAACAATGGATAGTTCCCGAGGGATAGCGATAAACAAATTCTTCGCCGACGGGATCGCAGGCAACAGCTAGTATAGTATATATTTCAGTATTCTTGATTCAGCTTGTAATACTACCTATTTTGTATGAATGGTAAATGGTATAAGGTTCACTCACACGCGCTGGATATCAAGTACCTACACTTCACTTTTTTCAGCATCAGAAATAACGTAAACAATCTTGATGAGTCATTTTATTGAAAAACGCTTGAAAAAAAATTGTATTATTACTTGTGAAACCAAAAGAATGTATGTAATTATTTTGACCATATTATTATGTCCTTGCTATTTGTTACATAATTTATTGAATCAGGCGTTACTTTGCGGAGGTCCATATTTAATTAACTGAAACAATTATATTGCTCACCCGTGACCTTACGATAGCTACGTTTATGTAAAAAATGCTTGTTCATGCAGTTCCTCCACCTCCACACTGTATGAACACACACAAATCACACAAACCCAACTATCACCACCACCAAACTACACTGACACCTGTGCTGACACTGAGTTTAACATTTGGTAGCACAGTGAACGGTTGCGGTACTCTGAAGATGAGCTCTGGTTGAGTTCGAAACGTGTCAGTGTAGTTTGGTGGTGGTGATAGTTGAGTTTGTGTGATTTGTGTGTGTTCAAACAGTGGGGAGGTGGAAAAACTGCATGAACAATTGAACACGCATTTTTTACATAATTGTAGCTATCGTAAGGTCGCGGATGAGCAAAGTAATTTGTTTCAGTTCATTAATTGTTACATATTTGCTGTCTAAGCTGTCTTATTTTTCGCTAAAAAACGAAGTATAGTAGGTGCCGGGACTCTGTGTAAGATAGTGACCGGACCGGACCGCCTAAGATGGAACCTCGAGAACGCGATAAAAACTTCAACCTCTATAAAAGTGTCAAAACTATAACTAAACTCGTAAAGCTTATAAAGGAATAACGCGTGTATATAATTGGCCTGGCATTCCTTTTTACGCAACAGGTAGCGCGCGTGGTGGCCCGGGGCGCGCGCGCGCACGCGACGGTACGTTTTTGCTCGCGGTGTAATAACTGGGCTGTAGGGTATGTAGTGGGTATTGTAGCGTTAACGCTTGTATTCTCTACGCGATTTAGATCAAAGAAGACTGTTAAACTCGTAAAAATACTTGGGACTGATCACCCGAAGGTATAATTGACCAAGAAGTTCCTTTACCTACTACGCATGCAACGTCAGTTGTTTGGTTTAAAACATCAAGGGCTATTTTCACTTATAAGCCAATATAACCATCAGTCTCTTTGTTTTTATTCTAAAGTAGGAACTGTCATTAAAAAAATTGTAATGGTCGACTATTTATACCTATTTAAGAGTGTTCGGGTGTTTTTTTTTATTTGACAATGTTTATCATATTTAGTTAGTCACATAAAAGATTTAACAAAAAAGTCTGTGAAAAATAAAAAAATAAACGTAAAATTTTATTTGTGGTTTACAAATTTTTTCATGCTTTCGTCGTTCAAAGTATACCTACGGCGTGGCGTCTAAAGCATAACTTAATCTTGAATCAATAATTCCCATGAAAAACCTTTACTTACAGGGATATCCAGTCGAAGTAACCCAAACATTTACTGAAATAATCCGGATTAACTTTGCAACACATACAAAGGTGATCTATTTTTGAAATCTTCTGTTACGTGAAAATATCGTTCTAAAGTGGTGTAAAACTTTGTTGAATTTCAAAAAAAGAGTAGAGTTCGGTTATATATGAAATGAAATGAAATGAAATGAATTTATTTTGCTGGAACATACACAGGTGCTAATATAGTCATGTAGTTAGATACAGTTACATGAATGCAGTTATCTACAGCAATTCTTGTCATCTAGCCAAAAATTTTATTTGGGCATTAAGTTTCGTAGCAATAAAAGATGATATAGACTGGATTAGCAATCGCCATAGTACAGATCGGCCGCGGAAGAATAGTTCAATTATTAAATCTAGATGGCGCTGACATATAACCCGAGGGTTTGAAAGCAAAACAATAAGACTACAGATATTTCATATTACTGCAAATGTATTATTATCCAATATTTTTGAAAAATAATACATTTGTAGTAATATGAAAAATCTGTAGTCTTATTGTTTTGCTTTCAAAGCCTCGGGCTATATTTTAGCGCCATCTAGATTTAATAATCGAACTATTTTTCTGCGGACGATCTGGTAGGTACTATGGCGATTGCTAATCCAGTCTATATCATCTATACTAATATTATAAAGCTGAAGAGTTTGTTTGTTTGTTTGTTTGTTTGAACGCGCTAATCTCAAGAACTACTGCTCCGATTTGAAAAATTCTTTCAGTGTTAGATAGCCCATTTATCGAGAAAGGCTAAGGCTATACATCATCACGCTAACACCAATAGGAGCGGAGCGGAGCGGAAGAATGTTTCCAAATCGGGGGTTTTTGTAGTAAAACTTCTATATCTCGGGATCTACTGCTCCGAATTGAAAAATTTTTTCAGTGTTAGATAGCCCAGTTACATAGGGCGGGTTGGGAGCGGGTGGGGGGGGCGAGTTGGGAGCGGGTTGGGGGCGGTTTGAGAGCGGGTTGGGGGCGGGTTGGGAGCGGGTGGGGGGCGAGTTGGGAGCGGGTTGGGGGCGGGTTGGGAGCGGGTTGAGAGCGAGTTGGGGGTGGGTTGGGGCGGGTTAGGAGCGGGTTGAGAGCGAGTTGGGGCGGGTTGGGGGTGGGTTAGGAGTGGGTTGGGGGCGGGGTGAGAGTGAGTTGGGGGCGGTTTGCGAGCGGGTTGGGGGCGGGTTGAGAGCGGGTTGGGGGCGGGTTGAGAGCGCGTTGGGGGCGGGTTGGGGGTGAGTTGAGAGTGAGTTGGGGCGGGTTGGGAGCGGGTTGGGGGTGGGTTGGGAGCGGGTTGGTTTATTATGAAGTTTCACTTCTTCCGGAAGGATCTATGGAGAGCCATAATTGATGAAAAAGCAAATTGGATAAAAAAATAAGCTGCCCAAATTACTAATTCCACGCGGACGGAGTCGGGGGCAAAAGCTAGTCCTTCAATACACAGATTTATACAACTTTTACAATGGTGTTTTCGAATGATGCGGTTTCAGTAATCTATTGTTACGTTTTGTTTTAGATATACGTTTACAATTTTTACAAATGAGTATATTGACCTATACTAGTTCCTAGCTTGTGTTATGGTTACTAGGTAAGCAACGTATAAACATACTTGTATATGTCATTATTTAGGCCTATGCGTCTGTTTCAGACGAATTATTCCCAGGATGCATACTTATTATATGTATACATACTTAACTTAAATGCATATTAAACACCCAAGACTCGCGGCCCCCGATGACAAAACTCTAATATTACTTACCTAACTTTAAAAACTTAATATCATGTCATGATCGTATCGACCAAGACCTAAACGGATGAAGGATTTTTAATCTGATTGACGTAGGTAAAGAAAGACAGACAGACGCAGCGCAGGCGCAGCGATGCGATTAGACATTCGCGCGTCGCGAGGTCGCGGGGTCGAGAGCCTCGCCTCGCACTGATATTGGAACGTAATTAAAGTTTACGTTAACGTTTACGTTTTGTCCTTACGCCAGGTGATTCAGGTGAACGCTTATCGATCCAACAGTTTAAATCGTAACAAGTAATTACGTCAATGAAAGCGTGTAGGTGTAGGTATATCTGCCTAATTTTAAGAAATGATACCTTCAATGGACCGTTGTCTGTATGTCAAGTTTTGACCCTCGCAAATAAATCCAAACCTATATGATACGATACGCATAAAATATGGCTAAAAGAAAGGTTTTACATCACAATCGTACCTACGAAAAAATCAAAAATCTTGGAAGTTTGTAAATGGAAAAGTTTGAAAGTTGCATACCTATTTTTCCACTGCTAAGTTAAGCTTTTCTTTCAGTCCAACCCAATTTTCATCAAAGCATTGTTTGGTGTTTTCGTAGTTTAAGTATTTCTTAAGCAATAAAGATTGACTAGGTACAGGAATCTAAATGAACAAACTAACTCAGACAGTCGATATTAGACGGTGGATGAAGATTGTGTATTATTTTGTACTTTTAGCAATAATGGCATGGCAATTAAGTTTTTATTATCCATCGTACCTTCTGCTATAAGTACTCAAGAATAGAGTATAGTATAAATCTTCCCAGGTGAATTTTCGCTTCGAGCCATTACATTAAATTTGAACCTTAATACTATGATGATACCGTTTGTTTTGAAAGATAAGGGCTCGAAGCGAAAAATTCACCTGGGAAGATTTATACTATACTCAACTCTTTTTTTTTGTGATTATTTAGCAGACTGAAATGTATGATGTGTAGAAAAGATTCGTGTCTAATCTCTAGACCAGTGGTGGTGTAGGGGTTTAGCACGCAGCACGGAATGCTGAGGACCTGGGTTCGATTCCCAGCATTGGTCTTTTTTCTGGGGTTTTTTCTGTGCATCTATACAGGGTTATTTGTAATTCACTAGCATCCTTTTAACCCTAATCTCCAACCACTTAAACAAACGTTTTTTGTTTTACGGCTTTTGTCATAACTTAATATTTTTGGTGTAATAACGTTTTGAAAATTTGAGATTTCCTCTTATTTTTACGATACTCTGTGTATTTGTATGGGAAAAAAGTACTTCATTTTAAAAAGTCGTAAAACAAAAAACATTTGTTTGAGTGATAAGAATTCAGGGTTAAGAGGATGTCAGTGAATTACAAATAACCCTGTATTTCAGTTTGTATTTAGTATGAAAAATATGGTTTCACGGGATGACCGTAAAAGTAATAAAAAAAACAGTTGAAAAAATAAATACAAAAAGATACTTCATACCAAACTTGTTATACTAAACTCGTTCATTCGATTTGTGTGAAAAACCGTCTCTAATACTTCAATATAAATTGTTGACTATACCTACATAATGTACGGCACTCACTCGGTCATAATTTTCAATACAAAGGCTTCAATAAGTGATAGTGATAAGTGAAGTACGTAACTAATTACGTAGTTACCTACTTCATATGACTCTAAATTATGCAATCAAGTATGGAAATGGAAAGTTAGTTAAGTGTCAAACTTCACTATTTGTCCGCAAGTATGGATGTAAATTACACCACAAAATGATAAATAAATTCCTTACCTGACCATTAAGTCGTAAGTACGTATAAAAACAGTCGTGATACAATGCGTCGTAAAATTGTAAGACGCCTTTTTAACATTCGAAAACAGTACAGGAATGACCTAACAAATTATTGCATCTGATGACTTCGCTCACGCCAACTGACGTGTACGTAATGATACTAACATGGTCAGGATTTGAAAGCACCAAGCACCTGGCTACTGTTCGAAGGACCCCGAAGGCATACGCGTTTTTTATTCCTTATATTTGACTAATTCATTGCCCAAAAACGCGCTTTCAATCTTAAAACCGTGAAGTAAGATCCAAATCTAAGTGCGCGAGAACCATAATTATTTTGACCGTAAATAACGTTTTTTTAGTAGCTTAGAAGAAGCAACAAATTATAGGTACCCATTGTGTGCCGCTAGGTATCATTTAAAGTTATGAACGTTGGCATTCTCTTCTTAAGTTTTATGTGGCTTTCGTCAGCATCTAGTCGTATATTCAGCGACATATAATAAGCCGTGTCCGTGAAACGTGGAGACACTGAGATATGGGAATGCTCCAACACTAGTACCCGCGTAGAGTGGCTAGTATTATCGGAAATACTTCAATATTTTTTAGCAATTTTGATTAAATTTCAATATCATAGTAGATACTAAGTATACTTTTATATAAAAATCTCGTATCACAGTGTTTGTTATCGCACTTCTCTGAAACGGCTTGACCAATTTTTTATGAAACTTTTTGTCTGTATTCGGTAGGTCTGAGAATAGGTCGTAGGCTATTTTTTATACCCCTATTCTTTGCAGACGGAGTTGCGGGCAATAGCTAGCACTTTTATATTTATTTAGAAACTCTACAATTGGTATCACTGATCACCATTTTCCATTGGTAGTACATAAGTATACAACGTTATCAAGCCGTCAAACGGGTAGTTTGGTGGCTACCTAACATTAGTGATGTGCAATGTCATTAAAAAACTTATTTAATTTAAGTTTTCACATAAATTTGCATGTTCCTATACAAAGATACAAACGTCGAGACTTGGATAGTTTGTATTGCTACATCACTAATGTTTAGTAGCCACCAAACTGCCTGCTTAATAATGGATTATATTCATTAGCTATTTAAAGCAATATAGTTATTTACAAAAAGGTAGGGACTTAAGCTAAGCAGAGATTTGATAAATATTTGATTGATTTAGGCTAACGCCTACACCTAACCTTTGCGGACGTTTACATCAAATCCATCCATCCATCCAACGCCTCATCTTCGCTTTCCATTAGACGTGATTGTGTGTATAAAAAAAAATAACTACAATATTTGTCCTTCGCTTCGCGACCAATTTGCTTGGTTGACTTGCTTGGTCACGAAGTAAGGTAACAGCTTGCAGTTCATCTCAAAACATTCAAAATTATTACATAGTTCAAGGGAGAAAGAGGCATTTTTGTACAGAAAATGTACCATTCTGGCCTTGTTGCCTTAGAAAGCAACAGTAGTCTATTCAAAGAAAAACGTAAGGGTGTCTCTTCTGATCAGATTTGTATTGCTCTGTGTCAAAATGCGTTCCAGTGCCAACTGCGTTTAAAATACGTAACATCTCCGCTTTCGCCGGTCGCAGCAGAGTCATAAATACGTAGATGCATTGAATGGAGGTTTACGAGCTAGTTTAAGAGTGGCTGTAATCATAGCAATGATAGTATTCGTCAACGTTTCCCCTTCTGTCTGTACTTTGTTGCTTGTAGTTTACGTGAAATGTTAAGTATTTAACTACTACCCAGAGAGTCATCAGTGTTTTAAAGTTATGTCTAACTCTTGTGACGTCGGACGCTTGACGCTGGCGTATTCGATTCACCTGACTGTTTGGTGTTACTATCCTTTTTTACATAAAGCTGTCCCGTGATTGACCTCTATCTCACCTAATTAAAAGTGGAGATGAGGCCAAAGGTGTATCTCACTGGTTCAGTAACAGCCTATTTATTACAGCCTTGAAGAGCCCTGGAAAAAACAGACGATGGGAGTAAATTATGTTCCTTAGCAGTTCGTATTAGGAAGGATGAAGCAAACGGCTTCGTGCGGGCCAATGGAATACTAACCACATATGGATGAAAACGCTCCCCCTCCCTGGACCTGCGTTGGTAAAATGGAGATTCATCTGGGTTTGTCAAAGATTAATGTCAGTACTTTCAGTTTACTACCGAAACTTCTTTTTTTCCTAATTTGTCCAAATATGTCGAAAAAGTATCGCTAATCGTAAGTTACTATGCTTAACCAGATTCTGTATTCCTTAGAACAATTGTATACCAGTTGTGTTTCCCGTCTCAGTTTGTTAGCAGATTTATTTTTCGTCAAATACAATACTAAATAATGACTCTGTGTTGAACGCCATATAGTAAACAACACAGAAAACAAGTATAAACACTCAGAAAGCAAGAAACTTTATTTAGAAGCAACAAAATAAATAAAGGATTTGACGAAAAATAAATCTGACAGTGAACGAGTTTTGCATTTCTGATATTAAGTAAATGATCTGTCGGTTTGCTGAATTGGCTAATAGGTACAGTAACTGACTATAACGAATCACATCCAAAACCGGTGCCCCTTTCTCCCGTAAAATTTTAAGTCATACAGTGATTTATTACTGAAACGGTATTTTTTTCAGGACTTTTTTAAATGCCATCTTATAGAATGCAGTAGGTTAGGTTAGGTTTGTTTTATAACAATTCCGAAAAATAAATTGTTTCAGAAATAAATCACTGTATGACTAACGTTGATTATGACTAATGATACATTATGGCTTATAATTTTATGGGAGTCATTATAGAGCCCATCCAAAACGCATCTGACCAAAAACGTATCGTGATATCCGTAAAATGCGGAATGAGTGAGTATGATATTTTAATTAAATTTTGAGACTAAACGTTCGAAATAATACACATATATTTACAATGTATACCTGGCTATATACTTAATCATCTGTTACACGTAACTGTACGATGCACACGGACACAGTTTGATGATCTGGTTTCCCTGGACAGGCTCATAAATCTTTCCGTAACCAAGTTATGAAGGTTTTATCTGCTACTTCATTAGAAGCCATAGGTTGTAAATCTAAAACTGTACTGCAGTAAGTATTATTTCTTAAAGACACTGCTTAATGTAGGTTCTTCATGTTGTATAGTTATATATCATAGGTCTGCTGCCTGACGAGGCGACGGACAATAATGAAGCCATCTTTATTCTTCCCAAAAATCTTTACGCTTTATATTGTTGACAATATAACAGCCGGATGGATTTGTCTGTAATTTAGTAAGAACATAAGTAGATCTCAAGCTTAGAATATCACATATGTATACGCTAGTTTTTATTTCAAATCCCAAAATCCTAAAATTTCAACAGCTAAGTCAAGGGATGTGAAATTTGGTACGGATATTCTTCGTACAACGTTAATGTACACCACAATGTCATTTTTGGGGAATTCCTATGGAATATTGGTAACTACTGAAATTTTTATCCATCTAGATCATCTATCTGACCTAGTAGTTTACGCGGGTAAATACTACTAAATATCCGTGTACGAAACAAACACAATTATTTATTTAAATTATTAACACCAATTTACCAAGTTCTTACTCATTTTTCCAACAGTTTGATATCTAACAGCAAGTTTGACAACCATTGGCGGGAACTTAAGTGGCATCAGATCAGGCTCAGGCGGCCACCGGCATGTGATATCCTTATAAAAACACACGCCATCCTCGACTCTAACTTGCTCAGTTTAAGACTGAATTTTGTATAACCGTATATAATCAAACGGCGAGTACTTTCAACAAAATTGCACATTAAACCCATGCTTTGGTCATAATTATAAACTTAATACTCTTACACGAGGATCGCGTAAGTCGATACATAGTTTATGTTAAGCGTTGAAATATTTCAAGCACTTTCCAATAAAGTGCTCTTGCGTTTTAATAAAGACTTTATTTTCAGACTTTAATCTCTTTTTAAATTGAAGTTTTAAGGCCGACGATTGGTTGAATCAGACATTTAGAACGTTTGACATAATATGTACGTACTCGTAATAAGTTTCTACAACCTTTTATTTAACTTACAATGTTCTTAAATGTAGTTACGCACACCTAGATCATGAGTGTGTCAACTCCAAATAATACCCCATTTTAATTTAGACTTCATTCGGTTTCTGGAAAGTCTAAATTCAAGTGAATTATTTTGACTTGATACATTACATTCTTGATCTAGGATTACACTTCTAGTGATTGGATTGATTTAAATTTTGATACGGATTGGTTTAGGTGATAAAGCTTATAAGTGTGAAAATTTTTTTTTTGACGAAACAAAAATTTATATGCATTTTTTTAATGTTTTGTATGTGTTGTTGCAGGGGGAGAAAAGGAGAATGTAGACGCAACACAATGTCGCAGAGAGACTTCTCGGAGGTTTGTGAACCTACAAAATTTTTATAATCGTAAATTTCGTGGTAGCCTGGTTTAACCTATAACCTCTAAAGCAGAGGGTCGTGGGTCGCTCGCACCTCTGAGTTTATCGGAATTTTCTTAATGGGAAGAGTCTGGAATCCACTGCAGTTATATGACGTCTCTGAGCGACATTTAGCAGCCGTCATCCTAGTACAAGTAACTGTTGTACAGCGCCACAAAATTACCATCTACTTTTCAACTTCACATTTTACTTTGAAATTTAACATTCGCTTTTCAATCGTCTACTTAACTATTCAAAAGTTACAATTGTAAAACGTAAATGAAATCAAAGAGTGAAAAGTGCAAACTGAAGAGTTGTAAAGTTAGACCCGTAGCGCTACGGTTTAAGGTTTCAAAAATATTAAAGTTGTTTAAATTTGGCATATAGTTTTCAGACCATTCACCCAACCTAATATATTATTTTGTGCCATCCTAGGTTCTTGCTTAGGTAGAAATTTAGGTGTTTGTCCTTTCGATCAGTACAGGACGCAAAAAATATTACAGATGAAAATTTTCCTTTCATGATAATAATAAAGTAGTAACTGATCTACAAATGAATTTTGTGCCATCTCTGTCCACGGAAATCCTGAAATTAAACCAGTACCTAAAAGTCACCCAATTACCTCTAAAAAAAATACAATTGGTTATAAAGGTTTTATGTGTTTTAGAGTACTGATATCTGTTGTTTAAAATATTTTGTGTCAAATTCGTCCACGGCATTTATAGATATATATATTTTTTAATAGAACGCCCTGTAAATGCCACAAAAGAAAATTCAAGTTATTAGAGTTTACGTGTTTTTGATTATTATGATATAACAAAACACTATTCATAATTTGTGCCGTTTTTATCCACGAAATCTCATGATTTGGTAAAAAAAATAGTCTTCTTCGCACTACGGGCGAGCGCGGGGAAGAGCGCGGGCGCGGGCGGCGGGCGGCGGCCGCCGCGGCCAGCGGCGTTTGTTTGAAACCTGCCTTTAGTTAGAACCACAGAGTTGCTTTATTTGAAATCACGTCAGTCGAATATACCAGTAGTAAAAAATTGTGTATACAAAAACTACATCCTTAAGAAAATTTTCGACGTTGATAAGGTTAAGTAACAATTAGCTAGAGTTGTAATTATCTACTATATACTCTACTTCACCGAACTTTTCAGAACAATTTTTTGACACTTACAAACCGTAGCACAGAATATATAATAGTACTAACGTACAGAATGGCCACGCTCCGCCCCGCACCGATTCGAGTTACCCCACCCCTCAAGGCGCAGATTGTCGGACACCGCCCGAATCCAGAAGAGTGAGCGCGCGATGTATGTAGGCGTACGCGTGTACAGACGTCGTCGTGCTTATGTAGATTCAAGAACGCGTATTTTGTACGTCGTGTCCGCCGTGTGACCGTAGTTTCGAATGATATTATTTCAAAAATCACCCCCTAGTGACACATTTGTTGGTGAATTTAATATTGCCACTAAGGCCCATACTACACGGGCGGTTCTCCCGCCGCGGGAAACCGCTTCTGAACCGCCACTTGACACAATTTTATATGGAAGCTGTATGGTGCAAACTAAACTGCGCAGCTCCGTCGAGGGGGAAACCGCCCGTGTAGTATGGGCCTAACTGGACATTACAATACCATGGCTATTATGTGACCTTATGTTTTGAGAACCTGAGTATCAAACTTGAGGTCTTGGGTTCAATCCCCGGTCGGGCAGGTATTACGTATGAAAAAAATACGAATGTTTGTCCTCTAGTCTTGGATGTTTAATATAATTATATTGAAGTATTATTATCCCTCAATATACCCACAACACAAGCTTTGCTTACTTTGCGACTTATACAACTTTATTGGTGTGAATTTTCCCTTAATATTTATTTAGGTATTAGTTTCTATTAAAAAAGACGCATGTGAAATTTTTTCTCGAAACTGAAATACGTAAATATTCAGATACGCTCCTTTTCTGATTCCGAATATGTATAATAATAAAAAATAATAAATAATAATAATATTAGGGGGCAATCTCACACAAATCGACCTAGTCCCAAACTAAGCAAAGCTTGTACTATGGGTACTAGACGACGATAGACATACTTATATAGATAAATAAATACTTAAATACATAGAAAACATCCATAACTCAGGAACAAATATTCGTGCTCATCACACAAATAAATGCCCTTACCGGGATTTGAACCCAGGACCTCTTGCTTCGTAGGCAGGGTCACTACCAACTCGGCTAAAGCGGTCGTTGAATCTCAATCTCAATTTCGAAAAAAGTTGGACTCGACCTTTTACCGATTGACGACAGTATGGATTAAATAAACGTTTCCTATTTACATACCTATTTTACATAAACCATAGCGTAGTAACCAGACGGTTATCCCAAATCCAAAAAACCGGTTGTCTGTAAAGTCGGTTTACGGACGATAGTTTAACGTGAAAACGTCATAACAAAACATTCAATAAAAAAAAAGGAACATACAACCGAATTGAGAACCTCCTCCTTTTTTTGAAGTCGGTT
The DNA here is from genome assembly GCA_947563465.1 of Archips xylosteana. Classification (NCBI taxonomy): domain Eukaryota; kingdom Metazoa; phylum Arthropoda; class Insecta; order Lepidoptera; family Tortricidae; genus Archips; species Archips xylosteana. The sequence continues at coordinate 8,045,662 of OX387363.1, forward strand.
AAAAAATTACCCGAGCGCTAATACTAAGATTGTATTACGTAATATTGCAACTGGCCTCCGCCGCTCTATTGCAACTGGCCTACGCCGCTCTATTGCAACTGGCCCTCGCCGCTCTGTAGGTACATGTTAGTACCTACATGTACAGTCAAGTGTAAAAATATGGGTGCACACAACTTGCTCATAAACATGTCCCATAGCTCTTATGTCGTCGAATTAAGGTATAGGTATGTAACGATGGGAGGATTAAATCGATACTTATTTTTGCACTTGACCGTACTTACACGTAACGTTACATTGCGTCATCCTTTTTCGTGTATGCAGCCGGCGTACATCGATTTATTAGACGTTGTCACGTCAAAAACTTAGTAATGAATCTCTGACTTATATGTACCCTGTACCTACTCATACTCGTAATCTAGCTCCTCAGATAACCTAGGGATGTGAAAAATAATGAACTTTCAAAAATACATATTTTACAAAAAGAATTGGTTTCCAGTAAATAGTCAATTCGTCGAGGTAGCCTAGAGGTTTGCCTCTCAAGCTGAAAGTCGTGGGTTCGAGTCCGGGCTCGCACGTCGCACCTCTAAGTTTTCGGAATTCATGTTTGAAATTATATTTGAAATTTACCATGAGCTTTGCGATCAATGCAATGGTTCAACACCTTCATATATCAGACCACACGGCTCAAACTTTGGTGATTCCAGTAAAGTCGGTGCAATATCATGTCCACTGGTTTGTATGGAGGCGTAACATGTGCCTTAGTAACAGAAAGAAATTTACTGATTGCATAAGTGCCCTAAGCTTTAATGAGGTATACGAATGTGGGAACACTAACCAATCTTTTCAAAATTTTCATGATCTAATTTTATTGTTTTTTGACCTTTGTTTTCCCCGTAGTAAAATTAAAGTTAAGGCTAATGCAACAAGAAATTGGGTTACACCGGGCATTAGAGTTGCATCAAAAACAAAACGTAGATTGCGTAAACAATACACGAGTCATCCTAGTGATCAAAATAAAAATGCTTACAAAAGCTATTCTCTTTTACTCAAAAAACTAATAAGGAAAGCTCAAAAAAATAATAATGATCAATACATTAAAAAATCTGGCAACATACCTAAAGCTACTTGGAATTTAATAAATGATTCGGTTGGAAACAGGCAACCTAGGGGTTCTATTGATAAGATGATGTTTAAGGGTAGAATATATAATGACTCTCTAGAAATTGCAAATTTATTTAATGAACAGTTCACTAATGTAGTAATAAATGATAAAGCACAGGAACCTGCAACTGCCTCTCTGCCAAATAATAGACACACTATATTTCTTAAACCAACTGATCCTGATGAAATCATGAAAGTTATTATGTCCTTGAAAAATTCACGTGCTCCAGGCTATGATGAAATACCTACTTCTATTCTTAAGGAAAATTGTACTGTCTTAGCTGCGCCTTTGAGCTACATTATTAACCTATCTATCGAGGAGGGAGTCTTCCCAGATATCTTAAAGGTTACCGTCACTAAGCCAGTATTTAAGAAGGGTGAACGGCTGGATTCTCAACAACATAGGCCCATAGCTCTGATACTCATTTTTGCAAAAATTTTTGAAAAAGTGATGTACACTAGAATTGTTTCTTTTTTTGCAAAATTCAATGTTCTGTCAAATAGCCAGTTCGGGTTCAGTAGGAACAAAACTACAACTCTGGCAATTTATAATGTCCTTGATACTATTATGTCGTGTAGGGATAAGAGAATACCAGTGATGACCATATTTATGGACATGACAAAAGCATTTGACCGAGTATCACATACAATTCTTTTGTCAAAGTTGTACAGCTGTGGTATTAGAGGAAATGCACACAAATGGTTGTCATCGTACCTATACCATAGAAAACAATGTACAGAAGTTTCCAGCATCTGTGATAAAACTAAAACTTTAGTTACATTTAGGTCTAAATTTAGTCTTGTTAAGTACGGCGTGCCACAAGGAAGTATCTTAGGGCCTCTACTTTTTTTGGTTTATATTAATGATCTGCCGGGCATAACAAAACAAAAAGTTGTTCTTTTTGCTGATGACTGTTCTCTGGTTATAAGGGGTGATGACATAACTACATATGAAATTGAAGCTAATAGAATTTTCAATAACGCTGTTAGATGGTTGGAACAAAACAACTTAAGTATAAATTTAAGCAAAACAAAATTTATTGAATTTTATGCACCACAGGGAAAACCTAAAGAGGTCAAGTTATTGTATGGTGATATTGAAATTGAGCGTGTAAACTGGACTCGCTTTCTGGGTATAACAATAGACTGCCATAATGACTGGAAGGAACATACAAACAATCTCATGGATAAGCTAAGCAGATATGCCTTCGCTCTCAAAAGACTGTCGAATATCACCTCTCAGGAAACGGCACTGCTGGCCTTCCATGGTTTTGTCATGTCCAATTTGAGATATGGTCTAATTCTGTGGGGCAATAGCACTAATGTTCCAAAGGTTTTCAGGTTGCAAAAAAAATGTTTGAGAGCCATATGCGGGGGCTCCGCAATCTTTCTCTTGTAGACCATTGTTTAAAAAATACAATATATTGCCCCTACCCTCTCTTTATGTATACGAGGTATGTCTCTTCGTTAAGAGTAACATGCATTTGTTCACTGTAAAGGCATCTAGCTCAAGACTTTACGCTAAATATGGACCTGAACTATTGCACCCTGGTACAACGTCTCCTCTAGTAAATAAAAATTGTATATGCATGTGTATCAAGGTCTACAACTATTTGCCAAAGACATTTAAAGAATTAGATTTACCACTTTTTAAAAGAAAATTGTTCAATTGGTGCATGGACAAACTTTATTATTGTTGTTCTGAACATTTTGATAAAAGGCCGAGTTAAATTTTATTTTTTTTTTTTTGGGACATTTGATGTATTGTAATCTAATTGTAATTCATTTTAATTAATTTATTTATTCACCTTGACTTATTTTGTATGGACATATTTTGTACCTATTTGCTAGCTGACTTTTTTATTATTATTACTATGCATGACATGTTTTATTTTTTTTGACTATATTATAGAGAATTTAATTTTGTACGCCTATTTTTAGGTAGAAAGTGGAGATTCAGACTAGTTTTAAGATCATTTATGTACACCTGCTTTCAACAAATAAATAAATAAATAAATAAATGAAAACATTAAGTATGAGGAAACCTGCACATGCCTACGAAGAAATTAAATGGTGTGTGTGAAGTTTCCAATCCGCACTGATTTGACGAGTGATTGAAAGATTATTAACATCGGAATATTTTTTTTCAACTTTTGTCTGCTTATCATAAATAAAATAAATAAATAAATAAATATCATGGGACAATTCACACCAATTGACCTAGTCCCAAACTAAGCAAAGCTTGTACTTTGGGTACTAAACAGCGGATAAAAATACTTGTATAGATAAATACATACTTAAATACATATTAAACACCCAAGACCCGAGAACAAACATTCGTATTTTTCATACAAATATCTGCCCCGACACGGGAATCGATCCCGGGAGCTCAAGCTTCGTAGACAGGTTCTCAAACCACTAGGTCGTCTGGTCGTTCTGGTGGTGATGTGAGTTACTTATTTAAAAACGCTTGATTTTAATAACTTAAAATTGTTTACGCTTAATAAATATGTTAATTAAAATTATTATGCTTTGGATATTTTAAACGTTTAATTAATCTAAATCCCAATAGAACTCTTTTTTATTTACATATTTTTAATATAAATAAGAAACGAACTAGTAAACGCAAATAAGTAACTCGGAAATCCAACCACCAAATAAAACAACGCTGGTTAAATTTCTGACACAAATGTCTATTTTAGCCCTCTACTAAGCTGTCAACGAATCTTTAATTCTCTGGTATTGCAGATGTCCATCATCGGTAGTACTCAGTTACAACCAAACGTTTGCCACACTGTCATAAAAATCGATAGTTTTATAAATCCAGCGTTACATCCCTATTTTAATCCCATTTCGTCCGCACATTATGCCGACGCGAGCGCAGCGCCGACGTGTGAAGGTATCGATGTGCGTGACTGCGCGGGTTTGAAGTTAGCGAGTGGTACAAGGTGGGAGATTAAGCGATTCTGTACCAGGTTTTTTATAACAATATTCATTTATTGTGTATGGAATTTACCCAATTTAGGTAACAAATACAGATATATTGTACTGTAGAGGATAAGTTAAAATTAAAACTTGCAAGAGTTACAACAATATTAAATGTCCTAATCATTTAAGAATTTGAATATAGGGCGGCATTGCATATGTTGAAGTGAGATATAAACCTAATAATAAAGGTTTTTTTTGGCTGACTCTACGACTAAATATTGTGAAGATTTTGTGCCTTTGAAATGTTGAAATGGCACTGTATGGATAACTACGTATCGAAAATTAAAATATAGCCATTTTGGGTGATTCTAGAGACATTATCGGGATCCAGCCAATACAACTCGTCGTATAAATAACCACTTTATTTAAGTGAAACATTCACATTTTTACTTTTCATTGAACAATACTGTAGCGTTACTGACTCATCTCACAAGATGAAAGAAATCAAAACTAAAGAACGCTATTCTCACTATTTACTTCTACTGTGCTTCTACAAAACACTAACCTGATTACCTCTCCATTATTGCCTTATATAAAACAGTAATAAATAATATTAGACGTTGAACTATAAGTATATTTAAATATCTATCAAAGTAGAAATGTAACGATGCTAAAACAGAATTACGAGTACGGAGTAGCCGCTACATATTTATCATAAGAAATTTCATATAAAATACTATATGTATCAATGTCGGACTCACGCTAATGGGGAATCGAATAACTCGATAATAATCGCCAGGAAACCGCACTTTAATACTTTAATCGATAGATCGGAGGGGTAACGATACACGGCAACGATTAGGCCATTCCTATTAAGGCTGGCTAGAAATCCTAGCAGAAGATCTGGATGATTTCTAAAAGAGATTATGACACAAAATGCGACATAATTGCTATAATCGCATGTGTGCGCGGGTGTTTAATGACAACGGATGCTACATTTCTAAATGATAAAAATGTCGTTACTAAAATCCGTGTGAAAATAATAATGTTGAATAAATCCATGGAATTTTTTATTGCAAAAATCGCATTTAAAATATTACTTTAATTTAGATGCAATTCCTGCATTTTTATTTTTATTTTGTGTCGCTCTGTATTTAAGTAGCGTCAAAATTGATTGTTCGGGTAAAATCAGCCCGGAAAAAAACTCTGTTGAAAAAAAACTGACAAGAAACTCAACGAAGTATATTTTTGATTATACTGGAAAGGTAACTAAATGTAAAGAAACTTCAGCTGTTAAAAACAACCAACAGTTATGGCGTCGGGTTAACCAGCCAAATGCAATATTTGTAATTGACTTCCACGAGTTGTAATATCGACGTACTCTTTAGTTTAGTCGAATAATAAATTATTAAGCGAATAAACTAAATAAAAAGTACGTCGATGATTAATATAACTAATAACTTAATAACTAATAACTTTATTGATAAAAGTATACATCTTTATACATAGTCCTTATAACTAGAAACTCTACTCCCTAGATAGGGAAATTCTGTACTCTAGGATAAGCAGTGCTCCTCCCAACAAAAAAGTTTGATGTTTAACAAATGCAAAACTAAAAGAAGATAAAAATAAAATTAAAATAAAATAAAAAAGGAAACAATACTAAAATAAAAAACTAAAACTATATAAATGAAAGCAAGGCACAATATTTGTCATAGTTAGGCGAGTGCATGTGTGCGTATGCGTATTTGCGCATAACAAATATAAAACTAAAATATGCAACTAAACTAAGGAGTACATCGCTAATGCGACGCGTGAAAGTCAATTACAAATACATATTGTATTTGGCTGGCTAACCTGTCGCCATAACTGTTGGTTGCTGAAGTTTGTTTACATTCAATTAAGTATAGTCGCGGAATGAAAAGTTTCGTCACTTTTCGACCTTATCTCGTAGACATAGAGTTGAAAAGTGACGAACCTTTTCATTCCGCGACTGTACCTAAACCTTACTGGTAGTTATAGGTACGTTATAATTTTGTAAATTCAAACTCGCCGCAAGCTGATCCCGCGTCCCACTCCAAAGCTTTCTTCATCAACGCATAACAACTTGTACCACAAGCATGACTTGTTAAGTTACGCCATAAGTCCGATACAAATTAATGTAATTCAAACGCTAGGTGTAGATGTGACGGATAGAGTGGGCGCGGCCACATTGTTCCCTACTCCCCTACCACCAAATAAAGAATATTTAATGGTAATAGTTCTCAAGTATGATTCAAGGGAAGTAGAATAATGGGAGATCTTATCTTCGTGCCTAGTGGTAGAGGAAACCTTTTCGGGAACGGTCGGTGTTGTAACTCCGGGATATTGTTTTAGTGTATAACGTTTGATAATTTTACTGTAAACTAGCTTTTACCCGTTGCTTTGCTCATGTAAACTATTAGTTCAGGCAGTTAAATTGAATCCACGATTTACTAAAAACCAACATTTTTCTTAAAAAGACTTCTTCTGGCTAGACTTAGCGGTTAAGATTTTTGGGATTTTAACAATAAAGGCCGGAGGTTCACGGTGGGTAAGCCGCTTCCAACCGTAATCATTGTGTATCAATAGTCCCCCAAGACACATGAGTCCCCCAAGACACATGAGTTCCCCAAGACACAGGTCCTTACCTAGTTTGGGGGGTCAGAATGTATGACAACTCTTGTGACTTCTCTGTACAAACTTACTTTATCTATTGAGGACTGTAACTAGTTGATGTTGATTGTACAATAAATCATTTTTTATTTATTATTATTATTAATGAGGGAGGCCTATGTCCAACGGTGGATGTCCTTTTTTTTTATTGATAGAGGGAGGCAAACGAGCAAGTGGGTCACCTGTAGGTAAACTAAAACAATTACTTTGCTCACCCGCGACCTTACAATAGTTACGTTTATGCAAGAAATGTGTGTTCATGCAGTTCCTCCACCTCCACACTGTACGAACACACACAAATCACATAAACACAACTATCACCACTACCAAGCTACACTGACGCGTTTCGTACTCAACCAGAGCTCATCCTCGGAGTTACCACAACCGTATGCTATGCTACCAAATGTTAAACTCAACATTTAACATTTAACATTTGGTAGCATAGCATACGGTTGTGGTAACTCCGAGGATGAGCTCTGGTTGAGTTCGAAACGTGTCAGTGTAGCTTGGTGGTGGTGATAGTTGTGTTTATGTGATTTGTGTGTGTTCGTACAGTGTGGAGGTGGAGGAACTGCAAGAACACACATTTCTTGCATAAACGTAACTATTGTAAGGTCGCGGGTGAGCAAAGTAATTGTTTTAGTTCATTAATATGGACCTCCGCAAAGTAACGCCTGATTCAATAAATCACCTGTAGGTAAGCGATCACCACCACCCATGAGAACCAGTAACCCCAGAAGGGTCACTAGTCCGTTGCCGGCTTTTAAGGGAACAATACACTCTTTTCTTGAAGGCCCCGATGTCATAGTTAGTTGGAAACACCGTAGATGGGAGTTGATTCCACAATTTTACAGTGCGTGGCAGAAAAAGCCGTCGGAAATGCACAGTTGTGACATTCATCAATTTGATCATAGCTCAAAAATATTACCACCTCCAAGACATTAATTAGCCTACACACAATCTTTACTTATTAGAAGCACCCTATAAATTAGTCTCACGGTTCATACAAACAAATGTACGTAACAGTATATGAACCGTTCGAAACAGAGATACAGACACGGAGCACTTAAAAATAAAAATACTTATAGGTTCTCATGTAGAGTTGAGCCGTAAAAATAGTGTTGCAACGCGGAGTAATGGAGCGATGGCACTGGTTAGTCCTCCAAGCACAAGCGCAGTATCATACGCTTAACTCATTCGGTAGTCGTATATAATTCGTTAGTTAGGCCTACCTTACCTGTCCATGGAGGCATAGCTGCATAGACGCGTATTCGTCATTGTACGCTTGCTAGTAGCCTACATTCAAAACCCCGCAACTCTATCGACGAAGCGGCAACGCCGCGTCAGCAACATTCATCACGAAAAAACTTATTCTCTGATCACTATAAAACTCGGAAAGTTTTAGCAATTTATATATTTTATTTGAGCGCTTGGGTAAGTGTATTTTGTAAAAGCACAATTTGCTTTTCTAGAACAACGCACTGTACTATAAAGGTTTAGGTACTTTACTAAATGTAAACAAACATCAGCTGCCAACACGACCAAAAGTTATGGCGTCGCGCGTCAGGTTAAAATGCAATATTTGTAATTGACTTTCACGCGTCACATTTTCGACGTACTCTTTAGAGTTTAGTCGCATAATATAGTGTTTGTTTACATTTAGTAAAGTTCCTTTAAACCTTAATAGTTATAGTATAATTCAAAATGATACTCTGTGTAATAATACAACTACTTGCAATAATTAAAGAATTATGTTGCACACCGTTGTATTTTGGATTAGAGCGTTGTTTTAGAAAAGCAGCGATGTCACGGATGGACCAAGAACTAGAGGCCTTATTGTCAAACGCACTCGAAATTACAATCGTTTTCACCACTTCTTTCTATCTCACGGTATAGGATGAGGGTAGAAAGTGATACCGAATGCGCTCATCACGGGCGCTCGCGCGTTAGACAATAGGGTTTCAGTTCCTAGCATAATCCTTTCTTTTATGGTTTTTTCAATGTTTTCTAGTTACAGTATTATTAAGTAAAGTGACTTTTAACTCACAGTAGGTACAATGGACTGAATAGTGTACTGTGTAACCACAGTGTGTAACCCAGAGTCAGGTATGTCGGGATAGTATCCAAACATCCTTCGGTACCTATCTGCATCGGCACCACCTTGTAATATGTGTACAGTGTAATTGTGACTTTTCCAGTAACTTCATGGATGTAATAGACGGTTCACCGCTACAATGGAGAAACCGATTCCGCTTTCACATCATTATTTTTAACAATTTTGTCATTATTTTTTGTTTTGTGATGGTCGCTACGTGTAACTACACTTGTTAGTTTCATCTTTACTTTACGTACATTTTATAAAATAAGGTTCAATGACACTTTCGTGTTTTCATACTTAAAAAAAGAACATTGTATTACGTTTACAACTTGTAAAAACATTATTTTTAACTCGACATTAGGTACTGGTCCGCTGTCGTATTCCTATGCAAAGCAAATAAACAAAGCGGCATTCATATCTTATATTATCGCTTTTTAGGGTTTTGTAAATTTGTATCGAAACCTACAAAACAAGAGAGCTTTTGCAAAATTTCTAAAACACACATTTTTTTGTGTTTACTTTTCATTTCAGTGTAGGTACTTTTAGTTTCACTTAACTATCTATTAACAAAAAATCATACCTTCACTTAACATTTTGAAGAATCTATCCATCACTGAAAAAGTGCCTAATTGATAAGATGCGGACTCGGGGGTTATTCTTAAAGTTGATTAGAGACAAATGACAGTGGCGGTAATAAATGTGGTTGCAACGAATCCCAACGCAGGCGCCGCTCCGGCGATCCCACCGGTAGGTAATTACCTATAGTTAAGAGGGGTTATGATGGATATCGTGCGATATTTCTAGAATTGACGCTGTGGAGTAGGTATAAGTCATAAAAAAGGCAGCTATCTCCGATTGTTTGAAGTACAGTATTAATATACCAGAATTTTACAGATAAAATAAAAATCTGGGATTTTGTCTTTTTTACGCAGGTTTTTTCAAGTTTTAATCTCAGTATGAAACATAAAAATAAAAGTAATGTCGTCTATTTATTTTACATTAAATTTTAAGAGTCAAAGTATTATAGAGTTCAAGCAAAGTTTAATTTTCAAATTAACTTTTCAAACTGAAATCGATAATACATACTTATTATATAAAAAGACGATAAAATTTCAATCACATTTAACATATTCCTGTCTTATCACATCTTAGCACTAATTAATTTTATCTAATAATGCCAAAGCCTTAGATGGGTCAATTTGTTAGTCACTAATTGCCACTATAACATTAAGTTTCCTACTTTTAACATTCCACAATTAGCAACCTACATAACGTTTTATTTTATTTTAACACTCTTATCTCAAAAATGTCTATTCGATGTACGTGTAAAATATTACATCACTATGCTCGATATTTTTCTACTAGCAACTATATAACCTTATCTCAAGTCGCACGACTTTGATGATAGCACCTGCGCCCGCGCCTACGTGATGCCAAGTAATAACAAGGTACATGTACGCATGCGATCCACAGTAACGATGCTTCTTACTGCGACCAAATACTCATAGTTTTAAACACGAGTCTACACTTGACAAAAGAATCACTTTGGCTTTTATTTTTGGCAAAATTAAAAAAAAATATCAAGTGCGTGTAATACATGAAATGTATAACACACAGTTGTAGTGTCGAAGAACAAATTAGTTGTTGATAGCACGAGGTGGACCGATGATATCTCCAGAGTTCAAGCCTGCCGGTGGATACAGGAGGGAATTCTTAGGCTTTTATTCAATGGTCAATGGTGGACGTATTTCGGCTGATGATGATGATGAAGTATAAATATATTAGGAAGGAGGATCATTAATCGAGCGTTTTTTCCAAAACACTTTCAAATACAATTTTTTGTTGAAATGGCAGAAGATTCTGATACAGTTTCTATTAATCTTCAGCAATTCGTAAAAATGTGACTATGAAAGTGAAGCGTTTGAAACGCTCGAATAATGACACAGGAAAATAAGTAACCTAGAATACGTTTAGGTACAATTTCTTAAGTAATTACAGTCACAGTATTCAGCCGACAGCTCGACATGCAAATTTTTAAAAATACCTAAATAGTGTTTCAATCAAATATGTCAAACAAAAAACAAACACACAAAAAAAATCTTATGGAATTGGAAAGAGCAATCGTGACAGTAGATATAAAACCAAGTATACACCATGTTACTAATTTCGTGCAAGTTTTTATTGCGGCACTCAATCCGTCACCCATAACACGTTAGTTCCTCAGACCCGCAATGTAACGCTAATCGCATGAAATTAGTTGTATGGGCGTAAACTGGGGGCTCTCGAGGCCCTTTATTCGAAGTACGCCAAAGCAATTACTCTTAAAACACATGAAGGAGTCAAAGCACCATTCTGATAGTCGATTTCACGTTTTTCTGTGTAGGTACGACCTTTTGCAAGGCCAGAGTAATATTACTACCATCTTACTCGTTAACCCAGCTCGTAAGCACTCTACAGCTTTTGCCTTAGCGTAGGGAGTAAGGGTTTTCTTTCTTTCTTTTAACCCCCTACACAAAAAGGGGGGTGTTATAAGTTTGTCCGCCATGTGTGTGTGTGTGTGTGTGTGTCTGTCTGTGGCTCTTAACCGATGAACCGATTTTGATGCGTTTTTTTTTAATTTGAAATCAGGTTTCTTGGCGATGGTTCTTAGACAAGTTTAATCAAAATTAGTTCAGCCGTTTCCAAGTTATCAGCTCTATTGTTGGCTGCGGAAGGGATCTTAGACTCATAATGGGCATTTACTTTATTTTCAAACATATTATAATTTTATTATACTATGTGTGACCAAATTGCGTTGGGGGTTTTTAATTTTTTTAATTTATATTTATATTTAAGATCCATTGTTTAAAGTTTCAAAGAAAAATACAATTGATTCTTGCTGTGCCTAATTTTGACAAGTAAATTTATTCTTATTCTTTCACTTTACGCGTAAAATCGTAGCAATACATTGCGAACTTGAATAATCTGTCACATCAATCCATAACCTGTGGCCCGCAATCTATGGCTCCTTGTGGATAGGTGAAAACCCCGCTTGTTGCAATAATGAGTTGTCTTATAGTTACCTCTATGTCACTTTATGTTTCCGTCCAGACTTCACAATGTGTCCTATGTCAAAACTAAATAGATTCCAGCTACTGGAGAAACTGACGTCACTTAGCTCAATCGAGTACAAAACAATGTTACTTGCAAAGACTTAAGTAGCTACCGTAGACACTAGTGATGTGACGATGTTCGATGTCCAACATTCGTGAATATGAATGCAAATGCGAATGTCTAACTTAAATTTTTGCGAACTGTCTCGAAATTTTTTATGTGACTTAAAAAGTTATTGTATGCATTTACTTCGATTTATCCTACTTCTGACCGGGAGGTGTGGTGTTCCGTTCCGTCACTTCAGGGAAACGAAAATGAAAATCCCTAAATAACATATTTTACTATTAATAACGATTATTTGATCTGTTTACTATTTGTGTTTATTTTTTTTTATTTAACGGCGCTAATTTTTTGAAATAATTAAATTAATAATCTATAAGTAATTATTAATTTCATATGCAGGCAGGCAGAACAACTGACTTTAATAAAACTTAAAAACCAGATGTTGTTTGGTGATTTTTTCAGTCTAGTGTAGGTTAAACAATTTTTTGCCGTAAAGTCTTAAAAGTCAAAGTCAAAATTCTTTATTAAATTTAGGCATCAATTGATGCTCCTATGAACGTCGAAGAATCTACCACCGGTTCGGAAAAACCCTGTTGGGAAGAAACCGGCAAGAAACTCAACAAGGTATATTTTTTTCAAAGATATCTACATTTTTATTAAATTACATATATCTAAAGTATTTAATACAATTAATTTTTTTAACACAGTAAATCGCTATTTGAGACTAGGTATCGCCAATGCGGATCGGAATTATTTCCAAACATGACTGAAATAATCATAACATTTTGATTATTAAACCTTGTTTCACTTTTCAGTGCCTAATATAGATGTAAAATATTCGCACAATCTATTGCGAATGTGAACATTCTTTACATCACTAGTAGACTCTTGAAATTTGACAAGAGACTGTATTATCCCATAAACTTGAGAATATATTGACTAGAGTAAAATCTTCAACATCAGTCCATCTGGTTGTACACGCTAGATTAGTCGAAGTCACTTATCCTCTTAAAGTAACAGTAATAAACATAGCAAGCTAGCACCTCGTAATTGTATATTTAACCTACAGGCATTTAATACAGGAAGCAAATTCGTACAAGTTTCATTACATTGCTTCGCTTACTCGTCCCATCTAACTAATTCTCTTGAGAGCTCCGCAATGTAACGCGACTGCGACGAATTTTCATGCACGTGTAAAATGTATTATACTAATTTATAAATAACTATGCTCTAAGGATGCTCTAAGGAAGTGACTTGAGCTTTTCTCTTAAGAGTTGTTTCTCCTCTTAATAATCTTCATTAGTTATAGTATAGTACGATACCTCTGACGTCCGTTGCAAAGATTAGTATGTAGTTACAGGCAGTCTTCATTTTAAAGCTGCGTAGGTAGTAGTAAGTATAGCCACAAATAAGAGCGACCGCCGGCGCGGCCAGCGTTTTCTCTGTTCACTATTGTGCCTACGTTGCTAGGTAACCACTACGACGAGCAAGTGAATGTGCGACAAACAAAGAAAATGCTCGCCGCAGCGCCGTTCGCGCGTAGTCGTGGATAGACCTAGCCTTTAGTTTTTCAAAATTCAATAAAATGTTTATATGTACTTAAATTCGGAAATATCTCAGTGGATATAAAAAAATAACTAAGTCAGGCTGGCAACGCTTATTGAAACAATAAGCTTCAGTTATAGCTACAACCATTTACTGCAATTAGAAAATGCAGGTACTTACTGCTTTTTCAATTACTATTTTTTTATGTCTGCAGTAACAATTAGTCTGTAAGATGTTGCTTGTTGTCTTGGAGAACAGGTAAAAACATCACTCTTTCATTGTATACCTTCACAAAACGGTCGTTCTTCCGGTACGAGCAACTTTGATCTATTTTTCGAACTTCGTATCGTACCATGCATTCCGTTTATCTATTCATGTGGTTCCGTTGACGCTAATACTAAGTAGGTATTGAACAAAAGAGTGAAAGGGACGGCACCATACGAACTTCGAATTTCGAATTTAGTAAGCCTCCTTCGATTAATGGCTCGAAGCGAGTGGCACTCTACCACTTGTTCCAGTAAGCGAACTTAATCGGTGAAATTAGAAATGCCACTGAACCGCCACCACTACTGTTATCAAGGCGCTTGCAAACAAATTGCCGGCGTCCGCATACCAGTGTCTTCATCCAAAATACATCTAATACGATGCAAAACACGTTATTTAAAGATTGCTTTCCATCCGTTAGCTGTTAATTATCATAATTTGAATAAATCAAAGGGAATAATTAACGGTAATTAATTGGTACTGGCTGGCAAATATAAATTAATAGTAGCGATAAACTTTCTTTATTTAGAAGAAAATCAGCTGCCAGTCGCGGGCCTGTTTGTGAGTGGCAGTTTTTGGAGGAAATAAAATTTAATAGAGTAATTTGTTTGGATAGCGGTAACATTTTTTAAACTGATATCATTAATAATTTAGCGTTTTTTTTAGACAAATTCCCAAATGTTAATTACGATGACAGGTAATTTTTATAACAGATTAAGATCTAAATCACTTAAGAGACGTTAGGTCCTTATATCTACAGGTAACGCTTTTGTACTTTGTCGTTTTACAATCACCTGTGATGCGACAATTTATTAGTGCAGTAAACTGCATAAGTGTTTAAAGTAAGTAGTTTGTAAATTAATTAATTTGATTGTTATTATTTCTATTCTTATTTAATTTGGACTTTTTATCTTCGTGTTTATTTAATTCAGCATTTTAGATTTTTGACATATTGTATTTTTAATGTACTGCATGCGAATGAATATTTCTTAGGTTAAGTAAGTTTTAATGCCTACTACTATCCTGCTGGACGTTTTGGCCTGTGCTGTAAGTCCTCAGGGTCAATATTGCATAAATAAATAAATAAATAAATAAATAAAGTTAAATTTACTTTTAGCTCTGACCGTACAAACAGCTGTAGAGCACCACCACTCCATACAACAGAGTAGGTACGAGTATAAGTAGTCGATCAAGAAATTCCTTTTTCATCTCTCATACTCGAAAAGTGAGGCAAATCATATCTGACATACGGGAGGATAACTATTATTTTCTTCCCTAGGGTAGAAATGAATTAAAAAAAATAAAGGCATTGGCTGTCAATGGAACACATACGCATTCAGCCAAGCATTATGGTTATACATGGAATAATTAAGTATTGAGTTTTATTTTCTTAATTAATCATATTACAAATTTTATAATGCCAGTGAAATATTATTAAATTAAATTATTAATTTACATTAGTTTCTTATTTAGTGACTTAAACCAGAAAAGTTAAAAAATGTTAAGAAAAAAAACACGGTAAACGACAATGTTATAATATGTCCACACAAAATAAATTTACTAAAATACCTACTTTGTCTACTGTTTTCATTGATTATTATATTGAATATATTACATTTTGTTAAATTAATTATTGCTTAACAATAAACTCTATTGAAATATTTTACAACGATCATATTGCGGTTTAGACATTTTTATTTATTTATACTTATATTTTCTTACTTTCCTTGTAGTCGAAATGAAAAGCAGGGTGTTTAACTCGGGAAAAACACCAATATCACCCTCGAAATATTGCCACCCTCGCTGTGCTCGGGTGTCAAGGAACCTCGTGTGATATTGGTTATTTTCCTCCCTTGTTGAACAATCTACTATACCACCCTTATGTTAAATTTCAGTTGTATGGCTTGAAACATCAAAGGCTATTTTCACTCACAAGTCAATGTGACAATCCGCCTTATTGTTTTTATTCTGATGTAGAAAAGAAACTGTCATTAAAAATGAAGAAGCACTTACTTGTTCTACTATTCTTGCCCAACGCTATCGTTGTCACGTAATGATTCTAGTCTTTTTGGCAGGTGTCACTCAATAATGTACTCTATGACTACTACTAATACAGGTCATTGGTCGTAAACGGACTGGTAGGTGAATATAACGATTGTCTGTTACCTACTAACTATTAAATAATTTGTAGCTCTATGTACCATTAACGAAAAGTACAGCAGTCACAATTGTTCCCACTGCCACAGGTTCTTGCAAAGGATATTGCCGACGCAAAAACAAAACAAAGACGATAAAACTCTCCACGTTTCATAAGAAACGCATAAAAACTTATAATAACAGAAACTCAGTGATCCAGCGGATTGCGGTTGCGGTCCGGCGCCGACAAACGCGTTCGGTTCCCGGCGAAGCAATGGGCAGAAACAAAAGTGGAACAAATTTAAATGTTCTGCGGTTTGGACATCCTGCAATGATCCAAAGGTGCGGTTAACATCGATGACTTTAAGTATTTAGTACCTGCAATACTTAATCCTCAAAGCAAAGCGGAGGTATTCATCAGAGCTCGGCGCTATCCCCAAGCATCACACAAAGGGATGCAGAGGTGGGTTCAAATTTGCAGCATCTAAGATATGGAATGACTTGCTACTTATTATCCTACTTTTAAGCACAAGCTTCGAGCATTTTTTTTCTAACACAACTTGAAAATAGCGCAACTATTACTAGGTGATCAGTGTTGTTCTCGAATATTTATTTAATATTTATTTATGTAATTTAACACAAACTATAGTTATTAAGTATTATATTTTGGTAACTATCCTTATTGATATTTGTTTAAATAAGAATAGGAACTGAAATTTTGGCTTCTTTTTTTCCGGTTTCTTTTCAAGTATTATTTTTGTTGTTTTTTTTACCTACTATTGTTAAATTTTCTTTTGTTGTCCGCCATCAAACCGGCTACAGACGCTATTCCAGCATGTGTCAACAGGGGCAGGCTGAAAACCAGCGCTGGCAGCTTTCCCGTACGCGCAGCATTAGCTGAGTCTGCTCCTTTTGCCGCAGCCCGCGCGCAGGACAGAAATCCTTATACATGCTTACTTGTAAAACAATAATTTATTTTTACTATTGTGTTTTTATTTCCTTTTTTCCATTCAGTATCTTCTATAAAAGTCTCACAAAAAAGCAATAGAGGCGTTGAAAACGATATTTCTAAAAATTATTGATTTCTAAACTCAACGCTGCGGATTTTGGGATGAGTCTTCTTGATGAACCAAAAATAGCAAAAACGTCGTCGTCAGCAAGAACCCCGTGGAAACGACGACATCGAGATAAGGGTCATGGTTCATGGTTCATGGTATATTTGTTTAAATTATTTTTAGGGTTTATTTCAGTATTTATTGAATCGCAACATTTCTTACAAAAATTTGTACAAAAATGATGCCCTGTTGGGGCGTAGCAATTAAACTTTAATTTTTTTTTCTGTATGAAAACCTTTATAATTTTCGTACCTTTAAATCACTATTCTCACAAAAAAACGTTTAAAGTTTCTTATTTATAACTTAAGGGCCTTCCGTGTTTTTGGCGCATTTATTGCATTCGTTTAATCTCGTGCTGTATCATTACAAGTAAAGCTATAGTCCTGAAGTTCATGTGTAAGATATTTGAGGATTCACTCTAGCGACAAGTGTTTATCGAAACACGATTACTTATAGTTCGCTCGATAGAAAAAAAATCCAAAGTCGTCTCTAAATAAAAAGATAAATTCGTATTACAACGTAAATAGGTACTGCACGGCAGGTCATGACTTTTTAAATGATGAAAAACAAGATGTTTTCTAGGGCGTAGTGTTGCTACATTTTTAAAATATTTATTTGTTTTAGTAATAAGATGAAAATACCCAAAAACACGCGCAGTCTAACCAACCTATCTTGAGCCATCGTGCCTCCCCCACGGCCGAAATCGCCCACCCAAAATCGATTAGCGCGAAAAGCTCGGTAGGCCCTTAAGAATATACTCTGATTTTAAACTTCTGTGTCACACTGGTCATAAAACGGTCTAATCTCCACCCTTATGGCCCGTAATAAACTTATTATTGGTGTATTTTGTCGCGTGCGTTGTCGTGTAATCTCGATTTTGCATATTAGCTAAATGGAGTGCTCTTAACCGTTCCAATACCTTTAGTATCTTCATTAAAAACGGTGCAATCGACTTCGCATTTATGGATTTGCTGTTCGGCAGGCTTTGACCAAATAAGGCCATATCGCGTTTACTTATTCGTTATCAAAAACTTACTTACCTATTACTTCGGACCAGCCGCCCGAAACAATACGGCGCCATGGCGCTTATGTGCAATCTGCTGCTTTACTGCGGGCACGTATTTGAATATCAAACGTTAATATGTTGAATGTATTAATAATATCGAAAGGTTAAAGATTTTTCTGATATTAATATAAAACTAACCTAACATAATGGGTTATATAAGATGCCGTTTTAATAACTCCTGAGACGTTTCAGCAAAAAACTTTTCGACATTTTACCATTCGATATTTTATACATTCGATACATTAACGTTCGATATTTAGAACCGATCCATTTGCTACACTTATGCTCAATTCTGGAAAAATAAAAGCTAGATTTTGTAGTTAAACTTGATTTAATCCCTCGTATGCGGGACCTGAAAAAAAAAACCTGTAATCTATTCTCAACTGTCTCATATAAATCCAATTTTATGGATAAAAATAAAAATGGAAAAGAAAGTTTTTCACGGACCAATGTCTTAAGCACATAAGTAGATAGTTTATAAACTGGATTATTTATACTTTTATGTCCCGGAAACTTGCATAGTTCCGGCGCGACAGCGATGAATGAATTCTTCGCAGGCGAAGTCGCGAGCAATAGCCAGTATATGTATATATATATATATATATATATATATATATATATATATATACATATACATTGAACGTCGAAAAAAGATAGGTAACTTACATGAATATACTGACAGTATGTTTAATACGCACCACACCTTTTAATATCCTTTGTACTATCTACAAAAACGTATTTACACCGCCCTTATCTTGTATCAAGTATAGGCGGTCTTAAACCTTAATAAAATGCCTTACGATCTCAGCAATAAAGTTGAAAACTGGTTGGCAGCAAGTATTAAATGCATCACGAAAGTAAAGTCACAGTGAATAAAGAAATAACAGTAAAAAATAATGAGTACTTATTTTGTAAATAAATATTAAAAGTAAATACACGACACAGTATTTTATACACATAAAATCCGAATACTACAATAATTATGAGAAAAAATACGGATAACTCACTTCTATGAATTAGTTTAGCTTGACTTGTTTCGGACTGCTTCGTAGACCCTCGTCCTGGAGCACACGCCACCGCTTTATAGACGTGAGTTATCCGTACTTTTTTACTACGAATATATTTATTTCTCTGTTTTCTTGACGATGGATTACATAAAACTAAGCCGTGATTGACCCCTGTTGTCTCACCCGATGAAAAGTAAAGATTAGACCATAAGTGTATCACAGTAATAGCCTATTAATTCTAGCATTGAAGAGCCCTAGGTTATATCTATCTGGAAAAACAGGATGATTCCATTCTTTAGCAGTTCGTATTAGGAAAAACTAAGCGAACCGCTTATTTTCTCCTCTTCAACTAACCACGAACTTTTTTTTTTTTTTATGTTAGAGAGGTCTGACAAACGAACTAGTGGGTCACCTGATGTTAAATGCTCACCACTGTCCATAGACACCCGCAGCGCTTTACGCGATGCCAGTGCGTTGTCAGCCCTAAGGAAAAAGGAGAGGCAATAGGGGAGGGGATAGGTATTGGGCCCCCGGCGCTCTCACTGACCGTACGAAACGCAGCAGGGAGTACTGCTGCTTCACGCCGGTGTTCTGTGAGAGGGTTGTACTGCCCGCACGAGCCGGCCCATTCGTGATGCAGCGGCTAGCTACAACATGGCTCTACCACTACAAAACAGAATAATATTATGTGAGTTTAAAATCAAAGGTATGTACGACTTCATTTGGGTTCTTTTACATTTCACCGTGAAATTATTGATACAAGCAACCGTGACGACTGAATGGAGAGTATCCGCATTTAGGTATATCACTAAAAGCATAAACCTTGAATTCTGACGATGACTTTTGCAAGTAAATCCATGAATCTGTGTGGACTGCCATAGTATAGGGATGGAGACAGACACCAATTACATGTTTCGGCTCAATAAAACATGTGATAATCTTCTTCTCTCATATATAAAAATCTCGTGTCACAGTGTTCGTTATCAAACTCCTCTGAAACGGCTTGACCGATTTTTATGATTTTTTTGCCTTTAATTTGGTAGGTCTGAGAATAGGTCGTAGGCTATTTTTTATACTCCTAATCTTCGCAGACGAAGTCGCGGGTAAAAGCTAGTTATTTCATAATAGCTGTATTCGACTAAATTTAAATGATACTTACTTACATCTGCACTGTAAATATTGTACGTCGATCGCCGAAGCCGGAGATACTCAAAATTAGTCCCCCAAGACACAGGTCTTTACCTAGTTTGGGGGGTCAGATTGTATGACAACTCTTGTGACTTCTCTGTACAAACCTACTTTATGTATTGAGCACTGTAACTAATTTGATGTTGATTGTACAATAAATCATTTTTATTTATTTTATTTATTTATTTTACATATGTTCTTATCGGCTTATAGCGTGCTACTGAATAGGTTGTTTTATTTATCTCTTGTACATCTAGTAAAAAACGCTTTATTTTCGATCTGAAACCAGATTTAATTTACAATTAACAACAAAATTAGATTTTTAGCTGCTTTAAAACATATAATTAGTTAATCTATTGATTTGGCATAGAAATAACTAGCACTTGCCATACAAAATCTATACACGTTTTGACAGCACCTAAAAAGTACGTCAGTTGATTGGTGGTGCCATCCCTATTGCCTTGAAATACAAGTTGATTTTTAATCCACTACCACTTACCTAATATACACAATTGTAAAAAAACTGATTTTCTTTTTGATTTTTTTGTTTGTCTTTGTACTTTCATTTACTGTTTACTGCTCAATTCTGTGTACTGCGCCACTCAAGGCTAATTTGGTCGGCGGCTAATTTCAGGATAACATCGCCTGCGCCCGCGCCGCCTCGTCCGCGCATTCTTGTGCGTCTAATAAGTAATTAAACCTACCCTGCCCACCCCGTCAGACTTAGGGATAGACATTTATAACTAAAGCTTAAGCTAAACTTATGATTTATTTATGTAGTTACGTTAGCACTCACCATCCTACCCTATTTAACTGTTGAAAAATAAAATGTCATAAAATAGTAAATATATCATGGCTTAATGCTTGCAGAATTATGCTAGCTGATGCCTGCGACTCCATGTGTGAAGAATTCATTTATCGCTATCCTGCGGGAATTTAGCGATTTTCTGTTATAAAAACTATCCTATATCCTTCTCAGGGTCTCAAACTATCTCCATATCAAATTTAGTCTCGGTTCATCTTTTTAAGCATGAAGAGGTAATTGATAGACAGACAGAGTTATTTTTGCATTTATAATGTTAGTAAGGATTGTGTACTACACAAAACGCACGTTCTTATAAGTGAAATTCAATCTAAAATAAATAAATATTATGGGACAATCTTACACAAATCGATCTAGTCCCAAACTAAGCAAAGCTTGTACTATGGGTACTAGACGACGATAAACATACTTATATAGATAAATAAATACTTAAATACATAGAAAACATCCATAACTCAGGAACAAATATTCGTGCTCATCACACAAATAAATGCCCTTACCAGGATTTGAACTCAAGACCTCTTGCTTCGTAGACGGGGTCACTACCAACTAGGCTAAGCGGTCGTTTAGATATCAAAATTATTTGTTATCCTGTGGCCACGCGTCCATAAAGCCTCATCTGTGAGTATTATTATGTTTTCGTGTCTTGATTCTTGATTTTATAGATAGAAAGCTTCCGTTGTTTCAACCTTCTCGTGGACCGTTCAAAAACCATTTATTTCTAATGGGCGAGAATTTAGAATGTTTTATAGTCGTAAATAGGTATATGCGGTAGAATATTAATTTGCTTAAAAATAGCTAAAGGCAATCGTAAAGTAACAGTATGCCATTGGAATAAGATGATTTAACCATTGGAATTTTCATTGTAATAAAAACAACAACCATTAATTTAATGGCAACATAAAAGTCACAGTAACGTTTCTGGATATAAATTAAATAACTGGATTTTTATATAATTCATATTTAAATATGTACCTAAATAATTAACGAGCAATTTGTCCAGATTGCGGTCGGGTCATATAATCACGTCTAAATACGGCCCTGGCGCGTGTGGGGGATAACATTGGCATGGATTTTGTTATTATTATAAAGTTTATGTCAGGCGATTACGCCGGTCCGGACGCCGACGCGTAATAATGTAATTTTCGAACCTTTACGTTTGTTTGTTTTTAAAGTAACGTAACGCGCAATCGTAGCCCGTATTACAATAAGACCTTACGATCCATGCGCGTATAAATCTTAGAAAATACTTGTCTGAGGCGGCGAAACTGGCCAGCTATAAAATACCTGTATGCCACCCCGCCCATACCGGCTGGAAGACTGCAAAAAGAAAGAATGAAACCTTAATCCGCAATAATGTTCGGTACGGCCAGCCTGCTTTGGAAGGCACTGAAAATTATTTAATGAGAGTAGGTACAGAATAAGTTTTACACTTTATAGGCGGTCATTGTGGCCATTAAGCGTTTTAAATTAGCCGAGAACAGTATCTGTGATGTAGTTAAGTGCATTAAACTGCTGTTAATCGGCTTGAAAATCGATTCGATTAGACAGCAAATAGCATCTAAGATCATTTTACTCAAAGCTATTGTGGCCTTTACAATAAATTTACTGCATTGAATAAATGCTTGCAATATAAGTATTTTATTTCAGCATCAAATGTAGCTGGTCCTCTTGTAAGTACCTAATTTTTCGCTTTAAATTCTGATTCAAACGACATAGATACATTACATAATTGTCAAAAATTAATTCGAAAAGGTACAAATGTGAGTCTTTTGACATTGAATTGACTCTCAGAAGTCTCAGACGTTTAATTATACCGTTACCCATGAATCAATTTTTTTGGAAAATCTATTCTAATTCATGGCTTTTTAGCTGACTGTGACTAGTCAATCCAATCACTAGATATAGGTGAAATTATGCTGAGTCAGCGACCGTTTCACTTTTGCGGGGACACACATGCTGAGCTGTGTATTGTACATGTTTATTTCTCCATTGTTTGTTATCTTAGTTTTTTTTTTGTGTGTATTTTCTTGTATATGTGTGTCTTGTAAAAGTGAATAAATGTCTTCTTTCTTTCTTTCTTTCTTTAAATTCGGCTTGCAAGATTTGCCCCACACAAACATACATAAGTCCTTACCTACATAAATAACAACACGGCAAGTTAAGTATTAAAAGCTTGCAATAATGCGAACTTCTTAAACAGGATCCCTTGTGCGAAGGAATGCGTGGGTCCTTCGCACAAGCTATAATAAAAAGCTACCGCCGAGTGCTTTACTTGTCAAGTAGCGTTACTGATTACAACGCAACTGTATCTAACATCGTACTTGGCGCGCTGTCACTTTGACAGTAAAAACATCATGGCGGCGGCTGATGGTCGCGAAATTGATCGTCACGAGTGCATTCCGCTCGTGCCGCGCGCGCGATGCGAGCTAGCTAGCTATGATGCATCAGATTCCTGGGAAATAGAACATAATGATTCTATTCAGTATAAATTGTACAAGCTACCGTGCTTTGTACATTCTTTGAGGAGCTTAAAGTACTGACTGAGTAGGTAGGTATGGATAGGTAAGCGATCTCATACACAGGTATGCAGAATTTTGGTAAAGATTTTTTGTTGCTTAGAAAAACCTGTGACTCTAGTAAAAATAGATTACACTTAGAATCGCTAAAAAGATATTTTAGAGTTATCCCTCTTTTCTCCTTAAAGCTCTAGAACATGTGACACTGTTCGTTGTAAGTAAGTGGATGTAAGGAAACAACACGACTTTATTAAATATTTTCAACAGGTGTATTATTCATATGGTAACTCTATTACGTAACTGGAACAATCAGAGGGGTGAAGTTAAGAGCCAGAAAAAAACAACTGAAAAAAACAAGATGTCAAATTAGGTTTTTGGCGGCAATTGCAATAAACGGAGTCTCCAAATTAATCCGAAATATTTCAGCAGACACTTGGGTTAGCTTGACTGAACACCCCTTGTTAAATCCCTTCTAAAACCGTCCTTATTTTAAGACTGAAGTATTATATAAGTTCCCGGTATTATCTCCCGTGGTTTGAGGCGGTTCAAAGGTCAAATCCCGGTTAGAACGCGTCCAGGGACACTCGGCTGGGAGCGGGTGAAGGGTCACTCACGAAATCGTAATTGTCCGGGAATGTCTGGAATCCACCGCTTTCGTGTGCGATTTCGCAGCTACAACCTAATCAAAAGGGAAATGCCGACAGGGTTAAGGTGACCCTATGAGCCTTCCCGTCTTCCTAACTCAGACGGG
This sequence comes from Archips xylosteana, assembly GCA_947563465.1. NCBI lineage: Eukaryota > Metazoa > Arthropoda > Insecta > Lepidoptera > Tortricidae > Archips > Archips xylosteana. Next base: position 8,070,113 of record OX387363.1, read on the forward strand.
TTATATAAATAAGTATGAGAGTCGTGATGGGACCCACGCCTCCGGCCCAATGTGAACAGATGCGCGGAAGTTAACCGCACGACGTTTTTTATGCATAATGACTGGCAATCTGAAGACAATTCGTTTTCAAGTATTATCTGCCTACGACAAACATTAAAATAATTAGTAAGTTCGAAGATTGGAACACCCGTGCGTTCTGCAGCATCAAATTGGAGACTATTATGGGCTATGAATACGATATATTGTCGTTACTTCATAATTACTACACCAGAAACTTAATCACATTAAATATATTGCTAAATTTACCTCAAGGTAACATTGTAATGTTGTTTTGATTACTTACATTGCAGCGACCGTAGTCACTAGTAGACTGAACTCTGACTAACGTGGTGAATTACAAATAAAAATCGCAAAGGTATAGACCATAGCTTAGTGGACCTTAATTTAAACAACTCACTCGAATTCTACATATTAATTAGACTTTAGAGTGACCGATTATTTTCAGTTTTAGTTTCCATTTATTTAGATGTGGTTAATGTACGACCTCGTATTTGTCAAACAGGAATGAACAACGATACAACACGACCTTGGGCTAATTTCAGGAACGGCCCAACACGGTTTGCGAGCGGTAATTCAATCGTTTGCGAGAGGATAGGGATGAACTGCTATTCAGGAACGCCAAAAATCACTGGTTTGCGAGAGGTTTGGGCTGAGCTTGGGCCTTATTTATTTATTTATTTACAAAGCGAATTAACAGGAAAATAAGGCTCATCCCAAGCTCATCCCATTTCTATCTATGGCAATGAAATGAGGATAGGAATTATCAGGTCGTACATTATAGCCGTTCATTCCGGATCGACAATTACGGGTCGTATTTTAACCGCACCCATTTATCTATACTTATTAAAGCTGTTCATGGGGTCAATATCGGGTTGCATAATTTTGTTGAAGGTCATAGTGTAATATTTGTCGTAATTTATTGTTATAACTCTTTTAACTAACCTAACCTATAGAGTTCCACAGGTGACTATTTAAAATTTTCTGAAAAGTTAAAGGTTTCGACGGGAAAAAAAAATTATGACTAACATTATTACATTATGACTAAAAATATTATGCCACCAGATACGCTCCCCTATTCATGATGATGAACTACTTCGCAGGTTCAGTTCAGGGTATCTGTGCCTATTTGGACCTTGGACCCCGACACGGATGTCCTAATCTTGATAAATCCACGTCTGTCGACTTAAACAAACTTGCCTATGTGTTGCCTCTTCATTTTTTCTGGTCATTTAACGAACACTAAATAAAACAAACGAAGCGAGATTTTCGTGCGTTCGTCATTATTTTTTTAATTAGTTCCTGACGCAACCGTGTCAAATCGCTTCAAGTGGAACGCACGTCTGACATCGATTCCCATAGAACGCATGTCGTCTATATACTTGCGTAAAGCCGACTATTGTCTAAACTATCAGAAATTACTGAAATCCGGTCCCGACCAAATTATTATATGATTTGTCTCGGCACCCACACACGTTAATTGTTTTATTTTATACCTCCACAGGTAAAAATCTCGTAATTGTGCTAAGATGAGCGTTATAAAAAATAGACAAAGGTTCTCCGACGACGCCATTTTTTCGTTCCACCCATCCCAATTTTGAACTCAGTCAAAATTAGTTTCTCGAATCGTTCTGTCTCACTCACACTGCGTGGTTTTTCTTTAACGTTGTGTAAGGATAGCGTATTTGTATCAAATTTAAATGCTGTGATGAAATGAAAAAGTCTTCGTAAAAGGGTTTGTGGCCCAATAAACCGAAGAAAAAACTAATTTTGTTTTATAATGTTTGACGCCGCGCTTCTTAACAACAAAGACTTGAGGATAAAAGTTATTCATAAATATGCAAACACAGTACACACTTCTATTTTACTCCGAGAGATGTGAGCATACATCTTGTCAGAGTTCATAAAATGGTACACAAGACATGTGAATAACGTGAACAGAATTTTAAACGTTTTCTCAGAAGATATTTTGAATTTATGATTAAAAACTTGAGATAAAACTAAACCTTTTGGAATAACGTGTCATTTTTTAAGACGCTTATAGTTTTGACTCTACTAAAGTTGTTGTTACATAAATATTATAGATTAAAAGTACTTGTATAGTTAACACTTATTGATTAATTGAGGGATAAAGTGATGGCAATTAAACAATGAAGTAGTTTACTTGGTCTGGAATTAAAAAGGTTTCCTGTTTGACGTTAACAAAGTGACTCTGGGCGGTCCTCATCATTTAAAAAGTAAGGTTTCAAGATAAATGAAAGGTCGTTTAAAGAAAAAATAATTATCCAATATGTCGGGCCGACGGTTATCAGGCGCCTCTTTTAAACGAAATTTTAAATAAAGCGAATAAGGAACGATTACGTCGATCATTTTTGAAAATGGCCGGCCGGAACAATCGCTCATCACTGAGGCGAGAGCGGGTTCAATAACGCTCGGCGCGATTAATAGGCGCTGTATTTCATTTTCGTACACCTATACTCTAAAATATTGTGCACTGCCAAATGTTCTTTGGATATTTTAATAATGTAGCAAACATAACGAGACTAATTGCATTTGCATCATGCATGCAACCTGTCAACGTCAAATCAATCGCTCAAGCTGCATCGCGTCTTAAAAACTTGAGGGGTCAGAGGTAAGACTGAGCTTTCAACAGTTCATCCCACCTTTATTCGGTTCGCGGCCCGCACCAAACAACCACACACGACCATACAAAGCATCAATTTGACTCGTGACGTGCAATACATTACGTGTACAGTTCAAGTTCAACCGTGCGTGATGTCGCATGACGCAACAATGTAAATCGTGCAAGGATGAAAGTTGAATAATTTTAATTTTCAATGGTGGAGTCGGAGAATGCAGTCCGTGAGAAAAAAATAACTCTTCCGATGCGCTCGGCTAGATAGCGCAGGTGGTGAGGACTCGACCGAACCGCCTCAAAAGAGAGTCTCTAAAAAACGATAGGGTTTGAAAACCCAGTAGCAGGTTGTCAATTGTCTTTTTGTTTTCTTTAGCTTCTGAGTAATGCTTATTTTTCGGAGTCCTTTGGTTTTATATGTGACATTTCAATGATATATTAAAAATGAATAATTTACATTTGAATCGGATATTTCCATGTAGGTTACCTGGCTGACTTTTGTAATGCACTTGCAATACTTAATATCTACGGTCGGTTTTCTTGTTACAAAAACTTTCTCTGGCCCAAAATCCGGCAAGTAATTAAACGCTGTTCTAATTAATTAAGTGGCCAGACCTTTATTATTTATTGGGCATCAAATGGAAGCAAAAAGACGAAATTTAATGCCGAGAAACGTACGGAGTAATTTAAAAGTGTAGTCACGATTCGTATGAATCGATTAATTTGAATGATGCGAAATCGAATTTGAACTCGTACTCGCGCCCGCCTGAATAACATGCCGGCGATTATACGATTTATGTGCCATTCTTTTGGGTTTTATGAATACTACTGCACTTTTGGTACTACAGGCTCTAAAAGGTAGAGACAACCAGACGTACTTCCTTTTATATATGCATGCCTTTTGTGTTTCTCATAAAAACAACTCAAAGTGATAGAGTCAACTTAAAAAAACCTTAAAGAAAACTATGAAAACTAACAACATTAGTAGAGGTATTGTCTTATCAATTATCAAGAATTTCCTCAAAACCATTTACATTGGTACTCCGCAACCACACGTGAAGACAGCATCGTTAGTGTGGATCCAATTGAAGTACGACCTGTAATTATTGTTCCGGAATGGATGACAATAATGCAAGCTCTGATAATTCAAATCCTCATGTAATTCCGTAATATTTTTAATTAAAGACAAGTACGGGGTTACGACTCGATTGTGCCTTACATGTTGTCTTCATTCAAACAACCCTCCTCCGCCCCGCCAGGTCCTAGATAAACTAATAATAACGGAGTAGCTCAATCTGCTTATCTGCTGATCTGAAGCCTACACTACACAGCGATTCCAAATCTCATGCACATTTAATCAAGTAGCTCCTCCCATTTTAATACACAAGTATGTATAACAGGAGAAAGCATGGTGTAAATGCCAGGTTATCGGAAATCAACCAATTCTTGGTTCAATTTTATACCCACACCTATTATTTGATCGGGTAAAAATATATATTATAATACAACAAGCGTTCTTGGTTATTGTATAAACGGTACAAAACGAAATACAAATATCACTCGATTAAACAAAAAGAAATAAGTAAATCATAGATTATTATCGGCTTTTCTGAAAAACTAGATAATGTGTAGTGCTATATTCGTAAATTTTTAACTTTTTGTATGTTGGTAAATAAAAATTTCTTTTATTATTATTATTTATTATTATTATTAAAACTACGGTTTTATCAAACTCCTTCTCGCAAAAAATAAAAAACAGATAAAAATATAGAAATTAAACTTACAAAAGAATATTTAACGGTTACCCTTTCTAAAAATTGCATTTAGTTTCCAATTTTTCTTTTTATAAAATTGCAGTCAATATCGTTGCGTAAGAGAAAAGATTCCCTTGAAAATTTAATTTTTTATGCGTGTGGAAAACCTGGTCTTAGTGTAGGTACCCATCGATAGTCGAATATCGATTGTATATCAGCTGTTTACTAGCAAAAATATCGATAGACCTATCGATAGTTCGTACTCCGCCATAGTACACCATGACTTGCGCTATTAATAGTGTGGCGCAGAATTCAAGGTGGTAAAACTTCTACTGGAAGATGCAGTGTAGGTAGGCCTCCAACAAAATGGAGTGACGAGCCCGCGGTTTCGTTCTGACAGAAGTATTTTCCCGTGCAAATGAAATATTTTCCCGTGGTAAAAAGTAGCCTATGTATCCTACTCTCCAGCCCATTAACTATGTCCATAAAAAAATCACGGCAGTCCATTCGCTTAGTTTCGACGTGAGAAAGAAGGACAAACAAACACACTTTCACATTTATAATATTATTATTAGTATGGATATGGATACAATTTTTTTTTTTTTTTTTTTTTTTATGTTAGGTAGGCCAGACAAACGAACTAGTGGGTCACCTGATGTTAAATGAACACCACTGTCCATAGACACCCGCAGCGCTTTACACGATGCCAGTGCGTTGTCGGCCCTAAAGGAGAGGTAATAGGGGAAGGGGGAGAGGGAGGGGGAGAGGGAAAGGGGTGAGGTATTGGGCCCCCGGCACTCTCACTGACCGTACGAAACGCAAGCAGGATTACTGCTGCTTCACGCCGGTGTTCTGTGAGAGGGTGGTACTGCCCCGGACGAGCCGACCCATTCGTGATGCAGCGGCTAGCTACAACATGGCTCTACCACTACAAATGCACTACCACTACAATGCGGATAGATGAAAAGTATCGATAGTGTCTAACACTACGTGGTTGTAACTAGACTTTTGCTTACAGATCGAGCCAACCGGCTCCGCTTCCCTAGGGGCGGCGTCGCGGGCGCTCTTCGTGGAGAAAGTCAGGGCTTCTAACGCGGCCTGCCAGGCGGGGGACTTCGCCACGGCCGTCGCGCTATACACTGACGCACTCACTTTGGATCCCGCTAATCATATACTTTATAGCAACAGGTAAGCGGCCCACACTGTATGAAGCGGTTACTCCACTTACTACATTATTTAGTAGCACATGGATTCGCGTGTAGTAGTTATATTTTATAGAGCAATTGTGACTGATGATTTGTAAGTTCGAACCACATCCGGGACTTATGAACGACGATGTATTGATAGAATTATTTCACATTTCGGCTCCATTGCAGTGGACGTGATCAGCATTTGACTGAGCTGATAGTATCATCTTTATTTGCCATGCTAGTGTTTCCAACTACCCGCACTCAATTTTGTTTTTGTTCCGGGATCTCTCCAATACCCTGACACTCGCACTCGCAGATATTAGTTTTGAGTGAAATTCGCGAATGTATATTCTATGTACAAGTGTAAGTGTATTCAGGCGTTACTTTGCGGGAGTCCTTGTCGAGGTGAATATTGGCTAAGGTTTTATTTAAGGTATGGGGTATCAGTTGACTTCTTTCTTAACCTTTGTGTTCTTCGATGCACAGGTCAGCAGCCAGGCTAAAGCAAGGCAAGTTTTCGGCGGCACTCCAAGATGCAACGAAGGCAAGAGAGCTGTGTCCGAACTGGCCAAAAGCCTACTACAGACAAGGTAACTTGTACTTTACACCTCCATTGGCATAGTCCCCTATTCCTTAAGATCCGTATAAATATGACTTGACAGCTCCAAGATTCAAGATGTTTATTACTTCAGCACGGCATATTGCGTGAAATTTAAACAACTGAAAAACTTAGGTAATCCACCTGTCAAATTACGTACGCAGTTACGTTTAATTAAACAGCAAATTGTTCCGTGTTTATTATATTCTGAATAGATTTTCTAATGCATACACTTTGGTAATTCCTTAGCTAAGGTTTTCTTCACCGGCGGCTCCGCAGTTTTGCGGTCACTATGAAGCGTCGATCACACCATTAAAATATCGTCCACGAAACCAAGATAACGTGGTTTTCACCGGAGTGATTTTTGCCTAATCTTTAGGAAAGGACTCTTAAAATAACAGCACTTTTAATTACATAATCCTCTCTCCCGCTGCGTGTGGGCATTCAAATTGACCCGAACTTCAATACAACCGTGATGCAATTTCTACATCGTTGTTTTACCAGCGACTTTTCCATTAGTGCACCACCTCAAGCGTTCAGTGCGCCGTGCAATGTTTATATTTGTTTAATGAATAATTGCATACTCATGTTAAATCGTTAAATCACAAATTAACGTTGCGTGTCATTAGTTATACAAACGCAACTCGACAGTGCGTGCGACCATATGTTTTTTTCTTCTCTATTGTCTTACATTGTCACTTTCACCTGTATTACGGCACTGTGGAATGATACCGTACTCCATTTCTTTCATACGACAATAATTTTGGTAAATGGCTGCGTAACGCCTACGCCGACTTTCTTGCTTTCTATATTTACGACGCGAAATTGTTGTAAAAGATTATAGCTGTTGTTTATTACATTACGCAGTTGCAACAAATGTACAGCTTGAAAGTTGATATCAGTACTTAGTTTAAGTAAATATGTCATGTAAAATAAGTAATTATGTCTTTCCGGTGACCAATTCAAACTATATTTTCTTGGAACTTGGCTAAACATTTTCAATGCAAACAGAAACACAGGGAAGCTTAAAGTTCCATCTTACAGACTGGCTAAAACTAAAAAGTCGTTTCTGGGAAGATGCATACGTTTTTATAATAAAATTCCGAAAACAATAACCGAACAAACTGATACAAAATTCAAATCCATTGTGAAGAAGACATTAATATCTAAGGCGTACTATAAAATTAATGACTATATCATGGACAGGGATGTTTGGAAATAATTCCGATCCACATTGGCGATCCCTAGTCTCAAATAGCGTATCTACTGTGTTAAAAAATTTAATTGTATTAAATACTTTAGATGTATGTTATTTAATAACAATGTAGATCTGATTGAAAAAAATATACCTTGTTGAGTTTGTTGCCGGTTTCTTCTCAACAGGGTTTTTTCCGAACCGGTGGTAGATTTTTCGACGTTCACAGGAGCATCAATTGATGCCTAAATTGAATAATTAATTTTGACTTTGACTTTGACTTTGACTTTGAATGCAGATGTGAACTGAAATGTATTGGGTATATTGATCCCATAGGCCATTTTATCAAGTGGGGGCAGCGAAAATAATAATAAGAGCTTTTTAACATTTGCAATCATAATCATAATCATTTGTTTGCATAAAAACATGGTATTAGATTGGTGATATAAAGGTTTGACCTCTGTGGTGCACAACTGGCAGCTCACAGAAAAACAAAATTCTTAATTGTTAAGTATTATTTAAGTTCAGAAACTATTGATTTTCTTTTGTTTCTTCTTCCTGTGATTGACTCTACAATTTGGCAAGGCCTAGGCTGCGTATCCATCGGAGCTGTGCGAGGATGCGTGGCGAGGGATGTGTCTGTTATGAACCAATAGAAACACTTCATTTAAAAGGTCCTAAGTGAATGAAGTGTTTCTATTGGTTCATGACAGACACATCCCTCGCAACGCATCCTCGCACAATACATCTCTGGTGGAAACGCAGCCTAATGCCGAAATTTGATTTCTTTGCAAATATAATTATCTTAATGTATAAAAATCTCGTGTCACGGTGTTTGTTACCGAACTCCTCCGAAACGGCTTGGCCGATTTTTATGAAACTTTTTTCTCTACACTTGGTAGGTCTAAAATAGGTCGTAGGCTATTTTTTATCCCCCCCCCCCCCCCCATTCTTCGCGGACGGAGTCGCGGGCAACAGATAGTAATTTATAATTATACTCGGTAAAATACTAATTTACCGAGTTGCTTGTACTACCTATAAAGGGCTGCCGCTTTTGCAGGTACTGTAAATATAAATTGTGAAACTTAATCCAAGTCTCGTTCAGCTTTCTTTCGCTGACCTAGGCTAAACTAAAACGAGGCTTGGATGGATGCTTCAAAAAGCAGGGTATTTTATTCCAGCCCTTCCTTTTCCGCTTCTACCTACACCTACATTCTAACCTATCTACCGCCACGGAGCAGACCACCGGTGAAGCCTGAACCCCTTTTGGACGCTCCGAGGCTACTTGAATACCCTGCCTAGCCTTCCAACCGATCCAGAAAATCTAGGCCAGTGTTATTTTTTATATTTTGTTGAAGAGCAGTGCTGACTGGAACAATTCTTTTTTCTTTTTTTTTGTTTTACAACTAGTTCTCTTATTTTTCCGACAGCTAGCCGGTTATAAAACCTAAAGGCTTAGCATGCTACAGGTTGCTAAGCCGACCTCGGACTTTAAGTCAGGGAGTTACTAGGAGACAAATGTCCCACAAAGGGTCCGTTGCCTCGTAGGGAATCAGAACCTACCAAACTGACTCAGATTGGTGGACACTCAGATGACTTCTACAGGAAGTATTATAAGACACGTGTCAAACGAAAAAATGTCCCACAAAACGTGTAAGCAGCAAATGCAAATAATGTCGCCAGAAATGCGAGCGAAGTTTGACAACGTTCTGCCACTTCGCTCGACGCCGCCGACTCTTGACGTGGGAAATTTGTCACCAAGTAAAGCCCAAAACAAACCGAGAGCGCGGAGCGCCAACGGAGCGTGCCCAGCTTGCTCTATAACACTGAATCAAAACAGTAACACACACCGGCAGTGCGGCGCACCGTATTTGATTCAGTACGCTTAGTATAAGTTTTACTTCACCAAATACTTCTCGATCGCGTTTACGTAAAAAAATCAATTACTAGGGAAACATGGACAACGGCTCCGCAGCCGAGCGTCCATGTTTCCATAGAAATGAAATTTTTACGTAAACGCGATCGAGAAGTATTTTGGTGAAGTAAAACTTATACTAAGCATACAGTTGTTATTGACCGCGCTGGGCGCATTTCGTCGGTGCCCCGCGCTCCCGGTTTGTTATGGCCTTTAATCTCTGGCTTAAAGCCAGGGATACACTAGGGGACAAAAGTCCCGCCATGTCGCCATGGCTGCAGCGACGTTAGAAACCCTGGCTTTAAAGATATGTTTGTCGACAGGTGTGGCTCTCCAATGTCTCGGGCGGCATGGGGAGGCGCTGGCCGCGTTCAGCTCGGGCCTGGGCGTGGAGCCGGCGTCCCGACAACTGCTGGCTGCACTAGTCGAAGCCTCGCTGAAATCACCGCTGCGAACCACGCTGGAGCCGACGTTCAGGCAGCTGGAGGCTATGAAGCTGGACCAGTCGCCATTTGTACTTATATCGGTAAGAGAAGATTACTCTGCTGTCTTAAAGTGAATCAATTCCGGAATATTTTAGTCTTAACTTACTTGATTTAGTCCAACCATTTGGTAATATATTACGGATTACCCTTTTACCCTTTGGGTACGGAATCCTATAAAAACAGGACCCTATTACTGAGACTTCGCTGACCGTCCGTCTGTTACCAGGCTGTATGTCATGAACCGTGATAGCTAGACAGTTGAAATTTTCACAGATGATGTATTATGGTTGCCGCTACAACAACAAATACTAAAATACAGAATAAAATAAATATTTAAGGGGGCTCCCATGCAACAAACGTGATTTTTTTGCTCGTTTTTGCTCGATATTGATAACGGCAACAGGTAGACGCTTGAAATATTCACAGAATATTCACTTTAAAAATAAATAATTAAATTAAAATAAAACAAATATTTTAGGGGGGCTTAACAGACATAATTTTTTGCCGATTTTGTAGATGATGGTACGAAACCCTTCGTGCGCGAGTCCGACTCGCACTTGGCCGGTTTTTTATTTTGTATCTGTACCTTCCACGTGTATTTTTTTCCCTGTGTATCGCATACTTATGTGTAAATAAATTTCTCTTTCTCTCTCAACAATTACTTACCTACCAAAGCGGCATAAATGTGTAAACACAGCATTTGTTCCACCACAACACAATTTACTTTTCGCAGCGCGAGTAATTTTGTAAAGAAATGCCGTTTTTTACCAAACAAGTATCTGGTACTAAAATTGTATACAGTACTGTGCGAATCGTGAAGCTCCTGTCGAACCAGCGAATTTAACTTATTTAAGCTGTCCGCGACGTCCTGTTTAAATGGCATCTGATACCAACCGTCGGATCCCGAAATAATGTCTGCCATTATCGTGACAGTATTTTGCGGAAACATCGTTGTCACTCACTTTGTTTGAAACCGTCCCTTTACAAAGGCTTACTTGCTTTTTCTTATTCAGACAACGGTGTATTCGTCGGATGATTTGAGTTGCAATACTGCCATTAAATGCTGAGCTGGGCTTTGTTAGTGTCAATCAATGAACATTCTAACATGGGAATGGACACATGAACGTTTTATAAATAACTATGCGATACTAATTGCCTAGCAAGCATTTCCTATATAATTTAAACTAGTCTGTTTTGGCGTCTCGTTTAGCCATCACTGATAATATCAATTTAAATGCAGTTCTACGTTAACATTTCTACACACTCACATTTAATAGCGACCTTCGACGTTGCATCGTGGGCTAGCCTGACGCTAGTTATATTTAACTACATTAATTAAACTTAAAATAAGAAAATAAAGTAGCCGATTCCCGATAAGTTCCGAACTGGCATTAAGCACCCCATACAGAGAGGGCATTTGCATACATTCCGCTGGTGTGCAGCCGACGACATCTCAGCATTTTTCGGCGCATTTAACTGGCCAGACAATGGGCTGAGTGATCAAAGCGCCATAAATACGGACCGTCCCTGTTCAATTTACATACAATCTGCACGACAGTTGATCGGCAGCGGGACGGATGCTCGAAATGGCGGCACGCTGCTACTGCCACAAAATGGCCGCCACTAATACTGTGCTTATATTAAAAACTTCTCAGAATAGATGAGAATACAGGGTTATTTGTAGTTCACTAGCATCCTTTTAACCCTAAACTCCTACCACTCAAACAAATGTTTTTTGTTTTACGGCTTTTGTCATAACTTAATATTTTTGGTGTAATAACGTTTTGAAAATTTGAGATTTCCTCTTATTTTTACGATACTCTGTGTATTTGTATGGGAAAAAAGTGCTTCATTTTAAAAAGTCGTAAAACAAAAAACATTTGTTTGAGTGTTACGAATTCAGGGTTAAGAGGATGTCAGTGAATTAAAAATAACCCTGTATATGCTTACCAAAACATTTTGAGATGCAAATGTCAGACATAAATAGGCCTTCAAAAAACGATAATAATTCATTTCTATTTAAAAATAAATAGTATTTGTTAAAAATTTCATTTTCGAAGTAAGCTTTTTCGCTGACAGTACTTTTTGATGACTGTACCTACTTGCATTGTCATCCAACCTACATAAGTATACCAAATTTCAAGTTAATCCGACCACTGGAAGTGGGTCAAATTCAACTTCCAAGATTTTACCCGTACATATGTGTTGGAACATTTTGGTGTTTAGTAAACCTAGTTATAAAGTTATGTTTCTTCTAGTTGTTACAAAGTCACTCATTATTCTTTTGCTTGTCGCGTAGCACGTTATTTTTGAATACATTTTCTTTTCTTCAGTTTAAAGCTTGTTTTACCTCTAATTATACAATATCTATCAGGTTATGGGCCCAGCACGCTTCCACTGCCATATTCCATATGTACATACTTGCATACATTGCAACTTAATAAAAAAGCTTTTAAAATAGGTATTTACTTTATCTATTTATTTATTAATTTGTAGCTTGGGGTTGGGAATCGACAAATATTGACCCTTTTTCCTGAATTTTGGCAAAAAATATTATATGATTATGTACAAATCATGTTTGTGTAAACAGGAATTTACCATTATTGAAATGTATGCTTACAACATATTTTCTATAAATAAATAAATAAAAATAAATAAATATCACGGGACAATTCACACCAATTGACCTAGTCCCAAACTAAGCAAAGCTTGTACTATGGGTACTAGACAACGGATAAACATGCTTATATAGATAAATACATACTTAAATACATATTACACATCCAAGACTCGAGCACAAACATTCGTATTTTTCACACAAGTATCTGCCCCGACCGGGAATCGAACCCGGGACCTCAAGCTTCGTAGTCAGGTTCTCTAACAACTAGGCTATCCGGCTGTCTAAATGATATATACATATAAGGGAGCGACTATCGTAAGAGGTTCTAGCTTGCTTACATTATTAATGCATAATTAAAATTCCTTTAAACGATATTTTTTTTAGATACTTAAATTGACTTTGTATCTTCGACGAGTTAAAATTGTATAAAACTTAAGCATGTAAATTAATTGTACCAGTACGCAATCTACATCCCATGTTAATGTGAGTTTTCAACATTTTATAGCCTCCCAGCCTATCGAATCGGTTCCATTTTATTATTGGTACAAATTCTGCAACTTCCCAAGTGTTATCAACTTGATCAATTCTTATTTTTCTCACATTTTACGATAAACTTGTAGTTCATAAAAATAAAGCCTCCGTGGGTGTTCCGAAAATGCTTTGGACTTTATTACTTTATATCGAGATAAGTTCAAATCGTTAGCAAAATGTTTTACAGCGGCGATCGTAATGGCAACCTAATGGGTCCTTAAAAATTCGTTTCGCTTTTTGCAAGGTCCCATGATACTCAATTTCGCATTTCAATGTATTAGTTTATTGTAATGTGGCCTGTAATGACATAAAAAAGGATAGAAGCTACCGAAACGGTTGATTTGGCTGAATTATCATGCGGAGCTCACGTAAATCCCACAGTAATTTAAATTATTTAATTGCATTGTGGATTACTTTATACTGCTGCTGTCGTAAAACCCAAAGGTTATTTTTGTGGTTTTATCTTCGTGAAAAGGATATGCGTTCAGTCGGGCAAACTGGATGTTTGAACCTAAAACTGGTAATTTGTATTTCTCATCATGCTGCGACGTTTATTGTGTACATTAGCTGTTGCCCGCGACTCCGTCCCTGAAGAATAAGGGTTTTAGGTATAAAAAATAGCCTACGACCTATTCTCAGACCTACCGAATATGGAGAAAAAATTTCATAAAAATCGGTCAAGCCGTTTCGGAGGAATTCGATAACAAACACCGTGACACGAGATTTTTATATATTAGAAGATTACTTAAATTAATTTTTCGGTTTATTTTTAAGTTTTTCTTTTCTACGAAATTTTCTGTAAATATGTACATAATTATGTTTTGTGTAAATAAATGTTCATTACAACAATTACATATTACTTCTTGTATCTTAATGTCAACAGGTCGTGGGTCAAGAGCTACTAGCAGCCGGGCAGTACCAAGCTGCGGTGACGGTGCTTGAAGCAGCCTTGAGGATTGGATCATGCTCTCTCAAATTACGGTAATCTAAAAACTAATTAATATCTCAATATGGTTCATCGATAGCTGTGGTAGCCTATTGGTTTGATCTGACCTCTCAAACAGAGAGCCATGCATCATGCATCTCTGAAACTTCCGAAATTTATGTGACACATTGCATTTGAAATTTACCATGTGAAGGAAAACACCGTGAAGCTATCAGCATACACCTGCGAAGCAAATCAATGGGTATGTGATGTTCTGAATCAGCACTAGGTCCGGGTTGTAACTACAGCCCAAACCTCTCGATCTGAGAGGACTTGCCCAGCACTGGGACGTGTATAGACTCGAGATCGTCGTGTGTCGTCATGTGAGTCAGTTTCTTACATCTTAGATTAAAAGGTCAGAATATCTCGAAAATTGCGGTCCGTTGTAGCATCATCAAGATGCCATCTCTCGTATTTCGCGTAAAACTCTTAAAGTAAAACAAAATGCGATCTCGCAAGGCACCGTGTTTGGTACCGTTTTCTTTTAATCGAAGCGAAGCGCGAGTAAGTACAAGTGGTTTATTTACTCGCTCTTACGCGTTCTGCGATAACAAATTAAGATTAATGTTTTTTATTACGTGGTACGTACTAATTTATTGACGCGGAGTTTGAAAAACACTTTGGCGTTTATGATTATTAAGTTTTTTAAAGCCTGGCCCGAAAGCAGTATTCATTTTTGCTTTATCTGTTTTGTGTGTGGCCATATCTTAAGCTCGTAAAATCTTAGACAGTTATTACATTTGGGTCATAGACGTTTTATTGTTTGCGTCTCTCCTGTGGACATGAAAATATACATATAGTATAAATCTTCCCAGGTGAATTTTTCGCTTCGAGCCATTACATTAAATTTGAACCTTATTACTATGACGATACCGTTTGTTTTGAAAGATAAGGGTTCGAAGCGAAAAATTCACCTGGGAAGATTTATACTATACCTAGTCAATCCATCTTGACGTTTGATTTTTGCTATGAAAATTCCGCCTCTTGGTAATTATGTGTTAGTTGGTGGATATCAATGAACAAAAAGACTAACCTAACTGGCTCTTCCGCCACCAAAAATTCAATCATTACATTAGAAATATATCTGCGTCTTTGTTTGTGCGTTCGATTCTCCGCTGGGATAATCATTATAAATTCTGTAATGCACACACTTGACATGAGTCCTTATTGTATAACGCATTTGGCATCACAATCGTTTTCACTATTTCTTTCTGTCACACGGTATAGGATAGGGGTAGAAAGAGATGGCAGATGCGTTCGCGAACGCCCGCGCGTTGCGGCCTGACAGGCTTATTGTCTAACGCTTCTGACGCTTGCCTTCGCAATCACTATTTTTTTCTGTCAATGACAGAAAGAGATGGTGAAAGCGAAGGCAAGCGTCAGAAGCGTTAGACAATACGGCCTCTGGCCACGGCGCGGCGAGCGTTTTATCAGTTCATTGCGTGTGCCACCAGGTAACCACTGTGCGGCGAACGTCTCGGCCGCGCAATGAACAGAGAAAACGCTCGCCGCGCAACCGGTCACGCGATATCGTAGCCGGGCCGTTATACAATACAGGCCTATTCATCCTGATTCTTATGCTTATTATGGATACAAATAAAACTTTGCTGAGATTTTTTTTTTTTGAATGAGTCGCCAGAGGGGCCAAAGACGCGAAGTCTTTGCTGTTTTTTAACTTTAGGGAAGAGTGACTTGTGCTCGGGAAAAATCCCTTCGGACGAACTGGGAATGGAGGGCCCAGACAGTGTCCGACTTTCACGGACTAAAAAACCCGGCCACAAGTCCCCTTCTCTATTGATTATTAATACAAAAAACGTGTGCTTTATATTTTGAGGAGGGGAGGGGTAGGGAGGGGACTTAATCTACCCATAGTGTCCTGCCTCAACTTTGCTGAGATTTCTCTAATACAACTTTTATATGCCTACTGCATACCCTAAGTCACGATTCAGTTCAAACTTCCAGACAATTAATGTTGTAATTACAACCAAAATACCTGAGATAAGGTACCATTACTAAACAACTTTATTAATCACCCTTAGCTTCACACCCACTTCAATGGCTGAGCCAGATTGAATGATATATTGCTTCTCCGCGAACCCAGCGTTCGTTAAGGTGGTGACACACCTCAGCGTTCCAAGACAACATCGAGCATTTGCTACTTTAAAATTCTGACAATTTAATGCTCAGGTCTGGAAAATGTGGACTAGATTCAGGTACCAATGTGAAAAGCTAGCTCGTTCTGCACAACTGGCAATGCTGTGCTATTTTATATAGGTACTATTAACTATTCACGAACTAGCTTTACTTGCAGTTTCGACCGCGTTATAAATACCTTCACGAAAAACGTTTACAGTTATAGAGTTTTGCCTGCAAAAAGGTTACGGTAACATTTTTAAAGCTATTTTTCGCTCGGGCAACACCATCTATTCTATTGATTGCAGACGAAGTTAGCATGCCATCTTGAAGGCTGAGGTGGATAGGTATTTCAACGTTCTTGGACAGGGCCCTCTACTCTTAATAAAAAGTAAAATATTATGCTACGGGATCGTAGGTAATACAAGAACATTGTACGAAAGGAAGTCCTTTTTTGGCGTGGTTCCGAAGATACTGGCAGCGTTTTCTCTATGAATAGCTAAGCTAATTCTTTGGAAGCTGCCAGCTTTTCTTAGCCAAAATTAAAATTGCTCAATTAATAGTTGCGGATAAAATATGACCTGTAATTGCCGACCCGGAATGAAGAGCAATAATTTATAACCTGAGAATTCAAACAAACCCTCACGTTATTGCCCGAGTTTGAATTAACAGGTCAAATTAATAGCTGTTTAATTTCCGCAGACTTAACCCCTTTTTCACTAGAGCCCCAGTATTGTCGTTTGTTCAGGGTCGTATTTTAATCTCAGTACTTATTGTAGACTTAATCAGTTCACAGACTAGATAGAGCCTGTATCGTGTGACAATATGTGTGGGGAGACCTTTATTCGCTTATGAATTGCAATTTAACATTCACATGCTCGTTACAAGCGAATGCTTCGGTCTCATGACACCTTTGCTAAATGTGGCTTTTTTAATCGGCAACCTTTCTTACGGTTGACAGGGAGGTTATTTATAACAATTCAATATTTAGGTACGTTTATATGGAACGGATATAGTATGAGTCGACTCTTTGATTTATTGGTGAAAGGTGGCATTTATTTATAGGGTCTCTTGAGAATTTTGAGAAATGTAAGTAACTAATTGGTACTATATTACACTACCTACTTGAAATAAAATACGGTGCATTTGATTTTGGTCGGTAAAAAAATGGATATCAATATAATTATTTTTAGCGTTCCTAGTCAGAAAAAAACAAGCGCAAACGCAGCGTGGTATGTACCTACGTCCACCAACGAGATGGACGGACGATTTGGTGAAGGCCGCAGGTTCAGGGTGGATGCAAATCGCTTCCAATCGTAATGATTGGGCATCAATGAGGGAGGCCTATGTCCAGCAGTGGACGTCCTACGGCTGAAATGATGATGATGATGAGTCAGAAATAGTTTTTTTTTTAATTAAATGTACATGTACAAACATATTTTTATTTGCATCTGTTTTTATATATTACTAGCTGTTGCCCACGACTCTGTCTGCGGATAAGGGTATGAAAAATAGCGTACAACCTATTCTCACACACCTACCGAATATAGAGCAAAAAATTTCATAAACATCGATCAAGCCGTTTCGGAGGAGTTCAATAACAAACACCGTGACACGAGATTTTTATATATTAGAAGAAGATTGAATAAATATTTTAATAATACTTGAAGCCTATCTAGAACAGCAGACAAAGAAACCCTGAAAACAATATATTTTGCGTACTTTGAAAGTATAATGAGATACTGCATAGAGGTTTGGGGTAATGGCACAAACGTGCAATCGGTGCTTTTAAAACAAAAAAAGGCCTTACGTCTTCTTGCAGGGTGCTCACGTGTACCTGTTACACATAGATATATGTTTGTGGAGTATAAAATATTGACAGTTGTCTCTTTATATCTTTACCGTATTTGCTTATATGTATTTAAAAACAAAGACCAATTCAGGGTAATAGAAATAAAAATAAATAAATATAATAAAATAAATTTTCGGTGACTAAATGTAATTTTAAATATTTTAATAAAGGCCTAACTAATACTGCAATAAGAGTGTATAATAAATTGAATAATAGCATAAGAGGGTGCAGTGATCTGAGAACATTTGAACGAAAACTAAAAGATTATTTAATGACTAGACCCTATTACTCCATTAAAGAATATTACGCTAATGCGTTAGATTATTTATTTAAATGTAGCATATCTAATTTTATTTGTTTATCAATTATTCCGTTTGACATTTCTGTATTTAATTTTCATTCAAATGCTCTATTTTATTCATTTATTGTAGATAATTTTCTAACTATTTCTTGAACGTTGACAATGCATCTCTAATTTAATTTTAGTTTAATTTTTCTTTTAATTTGATTTTATTGTTATTTTAATGTAATTGAATTGAGTTTATTAATGTAATTTTATCTTTATAGTTGTATTTTAATAGAATTAATTTTCTAATTTCATTCGTACTATAAAATATTTTCTGTGTCTCATCTAAAATTGTATTTGCATGCATTTAAGTATGTTTTATCGCAAATAAATGATTGATTGATTGAAATGAAATAACACTAAAAATGAGCTGAGTTTTAGACGATAAACTTTAATTGATTTCACGTAGGTAATTCCAGTAACAAAGACATCAACGCATGTACTTAACGTTTTATTTTTATACAAAACTAATAAAAATATTTGCGGCACTTGTTGTTGTTAGTAGCCGTTTCCCAAATAGCCTAACATATTAAACTATTTTCCGTTAGAAACGTGTAAAAGTGTCGAGTTTTTTTTTATAGATTTTATCAAATACTTCGAAAGTCTCTCTGCGACCTATTTGCAAATTTTTGATTTTGATTTGATATTTCTAACTTAGTAGGGTCAACGTTATAAATAAGCGATTACTTTTTTATCTTGTCACTAACGTCATGTTTGAAAAGCCATACGAAATTATGTAACGACTGAAAGCAACAAGGTACTAAAGTGATTACTTATTAATGACGTTGACTGTACTTATTAGACTCGTAGTTTCTATCCAGCCAGAAACCTAAGCATATCGATAAAGTTAACCTAAAGGGAATCGTCGATCGAATGCTGTTTATGCGGTATATCGTTACCGCCGCAAACACACGAGTCATGAATGGTCGTGGGATCCCCACTTATTCAGCTAACGGTAGTTTTAATGGTGCTATAAACAGTAAACCACGTATACAAGGGTTGATTCGATCGGAATTGAAGTTAATTAAAGCTTTATTACCATTATTATCGCTTATGCGAACGGAGATTAGTTTTATCCCAGGTTATATTCGAAGGGGGAAAATGGGGGGTTTTGTCACGCGTTGATGTCTTTTATATTAGATTTAAGCAAGGTTGCGTTAAGGTCATCGGTTGAACTTGATTACATTAGATAATAAATAATATACATAGCACCTAGGAACTTTGGGCATTTGAAAATTACTCACAAAGTCTATTCTTACGGTTTGTTGTAACCCCGAATGTAAATAATCGACGGCATATCTAATGAAAAGTACTAAAACGAAAAAAAAATTGATCAAAGTATTTCATTATGAGTATTGAAATTTTCAAACACACCTCATGTCTAAAATCTGACGGTTTTTTGCAATTTATTATCAGAATGTAACGGTTTGTTTTAATTTAATTTTTTTTTCTACCAGCCTTAATCAAACACATTAAACGCTAGGACAAACTAACGTCTTTAAAGCACAACCCAACATCACATACTTAACTCAATTTATAAATCTACACTCACTCACAAATGCACACCTACACACATACACACACACACACACACACACACACATTCACACACTCACACACACACACACACACACACACACACACACACACACACACACACACACACACACACACACACACACACACACACACGCGCATGTACGCACGCATGCTCGTTTGCATGAGTTTGCATGTTAGTAAGTATAAGCTACTATTGATTTGTTTATAGCTTGTTGACCTCCTATCAACCTCATAATACGAGTACCTATGTTGTTAAATTGAAAATTGTACCTACTGAAATTGTCAGCACTTATCGGTGAGTTTCCGGGATGGGGGCCTGGAGATCTGTAATACAGGTTTTACCTAGTTCAGACTCCAGTCCCTCGCAAAAGTTACTAGTATCTAACTAATGTACTACCATAATGTTGTATTATTTATAACTTGCTGTTACCTATGTACTTTTGTGAGGAGAAAATATACGATTATTATTATTATTATTATTATTTACTATTGTTTACAACGACTTTATTACGAAAGTGAGTGCTGGGCCGCGGCGTGTGCTACCTAGCCCTCCCGCATAGGGTTACCATCTTTTCTGACTCTACTACTCTTTTTGTTTTTATTTTAATTTTAATAACGTTCTATACATCCATGAACTTTTTTACCAACGTCAAGTAAAAGGTAGTTTTAAAACATGCCGTGGTTCTGTGAACTAATGAAATGAAATGAAATGTACAAATTCACTAATTTTATATCTACCTTTTTTACTTTCGTTAACTTTAAAGGGACATTCAACAGGTCAAATGAAGTTGATTTCTCTAAGACTTTACTACCTTAACTGTTATTGTTTAAAAGATAGTTAAGAATTAAATTTAATTAATTAGGCGTGGTACTTAATGTACGGTCAAGGACTTTAATTCATGAGCCACCATAGAACCATTTCACAGTAAACGACATAGTGACATCGCATTAATTAACAAGGAAAATCGTAATGTCTTTTCCTTTGAAAAGGTTCCATGGTGTCTCATGAATTAAAGTCCTTGACTGTTCAACTAAGCTAAGCTGTGCTGTCAAAGTTAAAACACTGTTATATTTGACACTAACTTTTTGTTACTTTAAGGGACCTTTTACAATTAATGTGAACTCAATATTTATTTATCCTATTGTGTATGAAAAAGAAAATCGATTAGGCAACTACGACTACGACTAACTTTCCATGAATGCACAGTAATGGATGATAAAATACCGGAAAATTACAAAGC
This sequence comes from Archips xylosteana, assembly GCA_947563465.1. Lineage (NCBI taxonomy): Eukaryota > Metazoa > Arthropoda > Insecta > Lepidoptera > Tortricidae > Archips > Archips xylosteana. The sequence goes on from OX387363.1 coordinate 8,091,210, forward strand.
CATATGTTTCTGTAGCGGCAGTTGAAACTACAGCCATAAATCAATTCATGGCGTTTTTACGGACGTAATCACACTTTAGAATATAGAATAAACAGGAAAACGCGTCTGTTATTAAAGCCTGTAATACTCTCAAAGACCGTCATCATCAGACATCACGCTTTAACGATCGATCCTTCAGCGAATAAATGCATCCCTAATTCAAAATGGGTAGTTCTACTAGCGTTTCAACCGCTATCAGTCTCCTGTCGCATGCATATACATACGTAAGAAATAAGCTACAGTTTGCGCGAAATTTCAACAAATTGAAATTATACCACAAGCACGCTGTATCGTTATATAAAAACCTGCCGCTAGGTGTAGCTCATTTCTTTAGTTTACATATGCGACAGGAGACTGACAGCGGTTGAAACGCTGGTAGAACTACCCAAATACGTTATCTCCGTATCCTCGACGTTTAAGCAACTTGCAACAACATCACGAGTAGAACAAAATGGAAAGCAAATCTCGCGTTTTCGTTGTTATTCTTATTCTGGACTTATATTTTCACAATGCGCAGATATTGTATGTAACGTACCTATTCTATATACTAAGAATTACACAAACCGTGCTTTCCCATTCGTGCTTTTTACCACACATGTTTTAGGTACCTACCAGTTTATTAGTAACTTACCTAAATGTTTCCTTCTGCGGACAACCCCATTTTTTCGTGGTCAATGATAAATCGAAGCTTATAAAATAAATAAATATAAATATCACGGGACAATTCACACCAATTGACCTAGTCCCAAAGTAAGCTAAGCAAAGCTTGTGTTATGGGTACTAGGCAACGGATAAACATACTTATATAGATATACATATACTTAAATACATATTAAACACCCAAACCCGAGAACAAACATTCGTATTTTTGATACAAATATCTGCCCCGACACGGGAATCGAACCCGGGACCTCAAGCTTCGCAGTCAGGTTCTCTAACCACTAGGCCATCTGGTCGTTAAATATACATAACATAATACATTTTATTCAATAAAATTGTAAGTTCAAACTCGTGCAGCTCTCAATTCCAACATTGATTACCCTAACCTTAAAAAAAATGTTAATTACCACATTTACCAAAATATCCATCCTATTTTTTAATATCCTTCTTTTCGTCACCTCAATCATTTTTACTGGCAACCCTATATTCAGGCGTCGAAACCCACACCTCGTCGACATCAGATGTTATCTTCGTTGATGGATCGGCGCCTGCACATCCCTATTCAGCCTTACTTTTATATCGGGGACATTTATTTTTGATCCGTATCTGAATGATGGTTGATAGACCGGTGGATTGGGTTGGAAATAGATTTTAGAAGTTGTTAATTGTGTTGATAGGAGTTCGTCACGGAACGGGTTATTGCGAATAAGGTTGGAGAAACACGTTTAGGAACAAAGTTATCATCATCATCATCATCATTTCAGCCGTAGGACGTCCACTGCTGGACATAGGCCTCCCTCATTGATGCCCAATCATTACGATTGGAAACGATTTGCATCCACCCTGAACCTGCGGCCTTCACCAAATCGTCCGTCCATCTCGTTGGTGGGCGTCCCACGCTGCGCTTGCCAGTCCGCGGTCTCCACTCCAGAACTTTTGGCCCCCAACGGCCATCTTACCTCATCTTAACGGTTATCTTAACAAAGTTATATAATGGTAAAATGTTTTATGATATGAATAACAATAATTTGACGAAGATAGCCAAGTGGTTAGGAATTTGACTATAAAGCTTGAGGTCCTGAGTTCGATACTCACTCGGGGCAGATATTTGTAAGAATAATACGAACGTTTGTTCTCGAGTCTCGGACGTTTACAATGTGCTTAAGCAAGGATGATATAGACTGGATTGGCAGTCGCCATAGTACGGATCGGCCGCGGTTTTTGTAGTTCGATTATTAAATCTAGATGGCCAGAGACTTTGAAGGCAAAACAATAAGACTACAGATGTTTCATATTACTACAAATGTATTATTTTTCAAAAATATTGCATAATAATACATTTGCAGTGATATGAAATATCTGTAGTCTTATTGTTTTGCCTTCAAAGCCTCTGGCTATATTTCAGCGCCATCTAGATTTAATAATCGAACTACAAAAACCGCGGCCGATCCGTACTATGGCGACTGCCAATCCAGTCTATATCATCCTTGGTTTAAGTTTATATTTACATAATATAAATCATGTAAATTGTTTATATTATGTCTATCCCAAATCAAAAGTTTAAGTTTTTGCTGTAAGTAAGCCGTTAAGGTTGACTAAAGTACAGTCAAGGAAACTGAATCGCGTAGCAGTGTGGAACCTTTTCACAACCAATTTCACGAGAATTTCTCTGGCAGATGTATGGAATGTCAACATGACATTTGCAATGAAAAGGTTTCACCCTGATACGTGATTCAGTTTCCTTGGCTCTACACTTACACATATACAAGACATGTCTAATTAGAACCTAGTTATAGTTGATTACAAATTTTAATAAGTGTCAGTTAAATACCTTCGTATTCATCATACAAACAGCTGCCTCTACATGGATTCAAACCCGGAACCTCTCGCTTCATGGTCACGGTAACTAATCACTAGGCTACCCGGTCGTCCAAGTTAAACGGGACGTGGATGAAAACTCAATTAAAAATACGTTAATAACGAGTATGGTACTTCCTACCAGTGAACATTACGAACTATCTTTAACCTGTTTTAATCGAACAACCTGCATTAATACTTTCAACTAGTGGCGTGTTGCCGTAACAACTCGATCCCCACCAGGTTGCGTGGCAAAGTTTGTGTACACTAACTACGTACATACATACAAACACGCCTCCTTCCCAGCAAAAGGGTCTTATCTTGTCTTAATATTAGGGGTCCTTGCGGATACGCTTCAACCCGTATGGATCATTTGTGTAATTACCCCTCCTTAACACTTACTCCATCGCTTTTATCACCTCATCCATGAATTAGATGATTTGACGTAGGTAGCGGTAGTGCCATGAAATCTCCTGGTGCGGGGTATGTGTTGCACAAATGATCTCATTCTACTCAACCTCTGGCGAGGGCGTCACATTCACACATGATTTGCTCCATTGTTTCGTCTTCCTCGCCACATACTCTACAATCTTCATTGTCATGTAGTCCCATCTTTACTAGTAGGTACGTGTTTAGTATCGAAGTAACCTGTAAACGCCCTGAAGATGTGTCGGAGCAAAGGGGTAGGCAGAGACTATATGTTTCCACCTGCTACGATCTTAACACACATCTTTCGCTTCCAACACACTCATTACTCTTTTTTCTACTCCTGTAGTATAATCTTTCAATTATATGGTCAAAAACTATAGAATAATAAAATAACTAACGTTATAAGTTTGTTCCAAGTTTTATACTCTATGGTGCAAATTCAGTAATATAATAAACCCTTATAATTTTCATTATAAGTTACGGGACTGAGTAATATAATAACATTCAAAAAAAGAATACTGAAATCGATTTTGATAATCGAGTTTCTTTAAATATGCGTGTGCCACGTGATTGGTTGCTTAAAAATGAGTTAGAACAGGTAAGACCAATCACAATCAAGGTTTATTTTTTCAAGCGAAATTTCGTAATTGAAAACACGCTGATCAAGCTCTATGGTACGAGTACGGACGCAAATTAAAAAATAAAGCGGGAAATTAATATAAAGTCATTATACATTAATTAAAATGTGTTTACAATAACAATTATTAAATAATGAATACTTAAGCAACGGACAATAAATGAATCTTAAAGTCATTATTAAATATGAATATTTTAACATCATTCAATTTGGCTGTATGACCTAAAGTTCCCGGGTCCATTCTAAGGTTGTGAATAGTGAAAAAAAAAGTTTCAAAATAGCGGGAATTTGTTTTGCTTTTGCACGGAGTTCTTTCATTCAAGTTGAAAGAAATAAAAGAGTTACTTAATCACTATTTAAATGACTTTTTATCTGTGAGAATTTGTAACTTTGGTGAATTAAGTGATGCAGAAATGTTGACGCCGCCAGAAATAAAACAGGCGGCAATGGAAGTGAGTAATAATTTGCTACTTTTAAAATCGAAAAATTCATTTGTGTTATGTAAGTAGGTATTCATTATTTAATAATTGTTTATTTTGAACTCGTAGAAAAAGTAATGTATGCAACTATTCATAATCGGCCATTAAGACACTCATGCGTATCTATTATGACATTCGGCTTCACCTCATGTCATAAACTCGCATTCGTGTCTTAATGACCCTTATTATGATACAGTTGCATAAAATACTATTAATACATGCTTGCCGTTTCGGGTACTCTTGACCTGACCTTTATTCAAGACATCCCCAATCTGCTCATGGAGTGTCCTTCTTGGGAGCCCCCCCTTCCAACATTTCCATCCACACTCGCCTTATATATCTTTCGTAAATCTTCCTTCATCCATCCTCTTTACATGCCCAAACTAACTAACATTCCTTTCTCTATACGAGTCACAACATCATCTTTCATGCCACAACGTTCTCTTATTAGTCTTATTACACTATTCCTCATTCGGTCACTCATTGGTTCAAACCAATCATACTCCTCAGACCTCAATGCTCTCATTTCTACAGCATTATACTAACAACGAGATGTTGCATCCGACCGAACACATATCTAGGTCACACACGTCCTCACTCTTTGGGTCTTCCACGCTACTGGTGTGGTGTATGTCTAGTGTATTGTATACTACAGACTGCTTATTCAACGTATTGTTTCGTTTGTATCACAGTCTTCCATTGTCAATATCTAATCAAACACAGTCTCTCCGACGCTCAATGGCCGCCTGTTCTCATTAATTAACAACTCCCTGTGTGGCATACTCAATAACGAAGGGACAGAAAATACTTATACCCAAACAGTAAAATTCCACTATATTCAAATACGTATGAAGTGGCTTTAGCCGAGATAAAGATCCCAAGATCAAGTGATCGATCTCAAGCACGAGGTGTAAAGTGTGATGTCAAATTACACGGGCCTCGTGATTCATTAGTGCGGGTTTAAATTAAAATATTTATCTCGGATTATTTTAATCGCTTTCACACGAGTTATTTAACGCACACAGCGGCGGATAACCGGACGGACGCACACGTGTTTGTTCACGGTTTATAGCTAGTTATTATCAATATTTTATTGTGTGCCTTATTAAATTTTGATTGCACCTAAAAATATCTTTGCTAAAGTCCTTTGATTACTGGTAACCGAGCAAGTGGTCCGCAATAATTCGCGTGTAGCGGTTACTTTTATTTGAACGTTGCACGCAGTCATTCTTTTTACATCAAACAATAATTTGTGGCACTAAAACAAATGACTGATGCCAATTTAGCTTCTGTACCGCTGCTTGTTGAGATGAATGCATTTAACGCGTAAGTACTTGGCTTTAGATGAAACTGGCGACATCATAATTGTAATAATTTTATTACTAGTACGTACTAGTACTGTATTAAAAAGGTCGTTAACGTCATGGTAAATGTAGGTATAAAAGAGATTTTGTACTAGCTCTTATGGGCATTTAATGATACGTTTCGGTCTTATGTCTCTCGGATGATAAAATTGAAAAGCTAATTAAAATTAAATGTGCAGTTCAGTTAATAAACTAGATGCAATGAGGATATATTTAAGCCACGTACATCGTTATATATGAATGGTTAAAAGACATGTTCGTCTTTAATTCAAAACGTATACATATACATAGGTAGTATAATGTTTTAATTTAATATGCTAACAAATACATGTCAATTATTGTACAATGCCTCTAATAGAAAATACTTCTCCCTTATACTATCACTACGTTATCCATTTGTCTACATAGGCTTTGAGTATAAAAATCTATAGGGCACTGCACGTTGACGTAGAATTCACATATTTGTTAAACGGAAAGGCGCTTGGCTTCTATAGCTAAGCCGCCGCCCGCACCTCTCCCGGTCCCCTTTGTCGTCATACCCCCAGCCCCTATACCCCGCGGGCGAAGACTTATTTAAACGATTTAGCTATACACTAATATTATCTTTTCGGGGACCTCGGTCCCCGGCATAACATCTGCCAAGAAAAATATTTCTCTGTTATCTGAATAGTTACTATTGATTGTGACCTATACCAATATTTGATTCTAAAAAATTTAAAATAAGTTAGATTTTGAAGGTTCATTCTCTTCTGTGGGTAGAAGTCGCAAGAGAGAACTATAGAATCAAATATTGGTATAGGTCACAATCAATAGTAACTATTCAGACAGATAAATAGTAACTATTCAGTATTGTGTACCTACAAGGAATCCCTGTATACAGGGTGTCCCAAAACTCAACGATAACCTGGTACCGGGCGAGACGCCAAGTTATAACAGTTCTAGAAACAATAATATAACAAATCCATGTCACTTAGTTAAGCGATAATAAAAAAAAATCGAAAATAATTATGTAATACTAAACGTGATTACGTTATGTGTCTCTATTATTACTTAACTAAGTGGCATGTATATTTCTTATTTTTATCCAGAAGTGGTATATCTTGATCTCTTGCTCGGTTCTAGTTTATCGTTGACTTTTGGTACACCCTGTATAAAGAAAACTTTGAAGAAGAAAAATTTAGAGAACCGATTTTTTTTTCAACTATTAAAAGTAACATAGGCTATTTTTGGTCCTGGGAACGTGTAAACTTCCTACAGGATGCAGATGAAGTTGCCAGCAACTAGTTACACATGAAACGTAAAATGCTTTAATCACAATCGTTAAAGCAAAGTAATGTTCTACTTGAGTCTCACAAAATGAATCACCTGTCTATTCCGCAGGGGTTCCGTATTCAGTGCGCTGTCGTCCGCCCACTGGGCTTTGAGCCAGCTCGACGCAGCCATCAACTACATGCAGCAAGACTTGGCGGTGGCCAAGTCGCTTGGCGACACGGCGGGGGAATGCCGCGCTCACGGCAACCTCGGCGCGGCGTACTTCAGCCAAGGATCGTACAAGGATGCGCTGACTGCACACCGGTACCAGCTCGTCTTGGCAATGAAGTGCAAGGTTGGTTCTAAAGCCAAGTTGAGGCATTTTCAATTTATGAGAAAATTTTGAGGTTTTCTAATTCAAAATCTACTTACTATTCATTTTCATAAAGAACGGGAATGGTTGATGAAAAAAGTGTCCTTATTTTTTGACTCGGTTTTATGTCCTTTTCATAAGTATTTTTAATCATGAAAAACAATAGCGCTCTTGATTTTGAATAAGAAAACCCTAAAATTACTTAATCCGGAAAAAATATCAGGTACATTTTAAATTGAAAATTTTTTTTTTCAGTTTACAACTGGCAAGCTATATTGCAATCACTTAATCTACCCAAAATGTCCTACCTCAGCCATTTGCTGGAAGGCCGGGAGAGGAGCATGCATTCTCCCGCTGGGCACTGGGGGGTGCTTAGGTCGGTCTTTTATGTTTTTACCCATTGGTTTCTTCCTTGAAACCTAAAAGGCTTCAAAGACAACTTGAAAGCCTTGATAGTATAATTGTCTGGAAACACTGCTGCTGGAAGTTCCACATTTCACTGTAAAACCCGGTTAAAGCTGCGTATCCACCGGAGCTGTGCGAGGATGCGTTGCGAGGGATGTGTTTGTTATGAACCAATAGAAACACTTCATTTAAAAGGTCCTAAGTGAATGAAGTGTTTCTATTGGTTCATGACAAACACATCCCTCGCAACGCATCCTCGCACATCTCTCGTGGAAACGCAGCCTAAGATTGCGGGGAATGAATTTGATGTGGATGGCACAAGACCGGTCGGTGTGGCGAACCTTGGGGAGGTCATGTTCAGCAGTAGTTTAACATATTATAAGATAAATACCTACCTAAAACAAACAATCCATTCACATTACACTAAAAATAACGCACAAGTCTTCGCTTCAAGTCTAAACTAATTTGCCTGCGCTGCTATTAGGCGCAGGATAATAATGACTATAATAAGCTACTTTACATCCAGCGTAGGATGTTAGCGCAACTGTTATTTACGTCCTATGTCAAAACACATGAGATCTTAATGGTTTAACCACACATGATAAATTGCCTGCTGGATAACTGAGAGACAACAGCGCTGCCTTTTAAAGTTTTTATATTAATTAAAATTTACACGATTGTGTTTCTGTGTTTAGATTAAGTAGGTATTTACCTGCGTTAATTAAATAATGGTGGGCAGAAGCATCCTATTTATATGCCATTATAAGTTGGAATACTCAACCAATCTGCTTCTGTTGTCTTTATACACATTTTAGCAATTTCAACAAACAATTTATTCTTACAAAATATAAATTCGCCATAAAGTAATCATGTATTTACACCTATTCTCAACTGAAAGTAGGTACATTAAGAAATCATCGTCATCATCCCAGCCTATATACGTCTCACTGTAGGGCAGGTACCTCCTCTCAGAATGAGAGGGCTTGGGCCGTAGTTCCCACACGGGCCTGCCTAAAACCTGCATACACCTGCGAAGAAATTCAATGGTGTGTGTGAAGTTCCCAATCCGCACATTAAGAAATAGAAAAGATAATAATTAAACATTTTTTTTATTATGAAAAGGAGTCCCCTTAGGCAAAGTTCCGAAGGTATCTTATATATATATTGCTCATTTCATTCATTTACTGTTAATTTTACTGACCGATTCGCGCTGTCATCCCTCATCCACCATTACCTACAACAAGTAGGTACCTCTCATATTTCATTTTCGTTTTATTGTGTTTTTACCAAATATACTAGACACCGGCAAAATTGTCCTCTGAACAGAGCCATATTTTTTTAAAAGCTAAGAAAAGTAATTTTCACTTTCATTGACCCGAGATCGTAAAGAGTGCGATTCATTTAAAAATGAATACAAGTAGTAAACTTTGCATGTTAAGCCTTTGAAGCCAGACAGCCGCACACGGCGTATGTTAATTTGCAGTAAACACCAGATACGTAAATGCTCGGGCGGGATTAGTCATAAGCAATCTTTACTATGTGAAGGAAATGATGATTTGTGTTTACATTCACATATGTTACTTTGTTGCCGCCTGCAAGAATATATAGGTGTAAAACACTGTTGTATGTAGTAGACCGACCGTCACCGATAACCGTTGGCGTAGACGAGTTCTTGAGTGGAGACCACGGATCGGAAAACGTAGCGTGGGATGTCCTCAGACTCGGTGGAGCGATAATCTTCGCAAGGCGGCTGGCAAGAGCTGGATGAGAGTGGCCGAGGATCGTGCTCAGTGGCGTGCCATAGGAGAGGCCTATGTCCAGCAGTGGACGAAAATAGGCTGATGATGATGATGATGATGATGTAGTAGTAACGTGGCCGTATAAACAAATTGACGATCCAAATAAAAAAAAATAGTTATTATGCTCCTTATCAATTCCGTGCACTACTAGAGGTATATGCAAAAGGTCTTTTATTTAAGTTTTTCATCTACAAGGTAGAGCAGTGATGTGGAATTAACGTTTTATTTGACAACCCCGAATAATGAGAAAGGTGTGTGGTACATCTTCAGACGCAACACGTCGCCGTTAGTATAGTCGTAATTAGTTTATATAGCAATAATAATCCCCTAGCCATAACGTATTCACAGCCGGTACCGCATTTATGCGTTTTCGTGACTTCCGCCCAATGCCGCAGTCATAATTTTGCAGCCATTTGAACGCACATGTGCATTTGACAGTCGGCAGCAATACGTTAACAAGCTTCACGGGGCAAGTGCAGTCGCCATGACAAACATCGGAGTTGTCTGGGTCTTCAAAAATATCTGAATACGACCGTTCATGAAGAGTCCACGGAAAGAACATGTCCAGTCACCTAAACAACTTTTTGAGTTATAGCTGTTTGAAAGTTAGTCATCACGAACAATTACTATGGTAACCATTTCTTTAAAAGTGAAAAAAATATATATTATTTTCAGATATCCCTATTTAATATAATGGTAAGCTATAGTGCTTTGCGAGCTCTACATTTTGAGATTAAAATCACAATTTTCAAAAAAGTGACTATGGAGACATGTTCATTCCGTGGACCCTTCACATATGGTCGATTTTTGAGCTCCGAGACAGTCTAAGTATACAGTTGTTCATGATGTACAAAATAGGTTGCAAAGCATCTTTTACAAACATGCTTTATAAACGCTCTAAAGTTGTTCTGTAGTCACATTTGTCAGTATAAGCTTAAGGTGTTTAGTAGTAAGCTTTATAATCCCGATAAAGTCTTAGTTATTTCTTGGCCACAGATAAGCAAGTTGGTTCATTTGCTAGGTCTGGGCGTACCTACCACAACTGGTGCGCAACTTTGTACCAGATGAAGTTTGACTAGGAACAAGATTTACAAGTTACAATTTAACGGAGCTTGACCGGCGGCAGTCGTGGAAACTAAATCACGTACCAGGGTACCTTTTCACAAACGATTTCACGAAGATTTCTTGGAGAGATGTATGGAATATCAACGTGAAAATTGCAGCAAAATGGTTCCACCCCGGATGCGATTCACTTTCTTTGACTATACGTAGGTATACATGATCTTAAATGTCATGTATCTGAATAGTGATCTATAAGTAAAACACAGTATTGTGACTGACTGACTGACAGACAACGCATAGGCAAATCACTGGAGATAGAAATAGGACTGCCTTGAGAACCAAAGAGATACATTGAAGTGTTAATTTTTAGAAATTCCCATAGGATTCGGCTCGTTTAGTTATCAGCCACATTCTGAGGTCCATGAGTTGGTTTGACGTTAAGCGTTTCCGATCACCGTAGAGCTAATCTTGTCAATGAAAAAAAAACTGCTTTAAACTTTCCTTCTTGCTTGTTTCTAAGCACAAGTTATAGTATAAATCTTCCCAGCTGAATTTTTCGCTTCGAGCCATTACATTAAATTTGAACCTTAATACTATGACGATACCGTTTGTTTTGAAAGATAAGGGCTCGAAGCGAAAAATTCACCTGGGAAGATTTATACTATAACTTTCTATTTGCTTAATAATTGTTTGTCTCTATCTGCCATTTTGCCATTTGCCTTTGACAGATACAGAAATCATGTTTTTTCTAAAAGTTCTTACTTTTTATGAATAAGTACTAAATCAATTGATTGCAAACTTCGTCATGTTTTATAAATGTCACGTTTTCAATCTACACCTTTTGTTATAGGTATGCATAAATAGTTTAAACTAAAACACCATTATCGTCAATTCAATAGCATTAAAAAACTAATACTCCCATTGTTGAACAATAGTCGCACTGTTTACAAAAAAGTAGAAACCTATTACGGACAAGTCAAAGGGCTGTAAGCGTAGCGTATATTTTATTTCATTTTATTTTGCCCAGAACAAACAATCAGAACGGCATCTGAAACAATCTCGGGAACAAACAATCGTAAAAAATATTTATTTTACACGTTCCGTGCGGATGGAGTTCAACAAAAACTCGGCTGCCGGTTGAAATAGCCGCGAAATGTTGCCAACACGCAGGAATCCGCAATAATCCGAGGGGAATAATAATTACTGCCGCGCTTGAGCTCGGCCACTGGACAGTGAGCCTTTCTACTTATACGCCAATCAAAATTAAGTATCGTATACGCATTAATTAATTCAGACGCTAACCAACGTGAGTCTCCTACGTTTATTGTATACCTCATCTCATCAAAAACATTACTAATTGCCGTGTGTAGAAATCGTTGAATACCTAGCTAATAACTTTGGTCACGTCTGTATTTATTTTTAGGGTTCCGTACCCAAAGGGTGAAAACAGGACCCTATTACAGAGGCTCCGCTGTCCGTCTGTCACCAGGCTGCATCTCATGAACCGTGATAGCTAGACAGTTGAAATTTTCACAGATGATGTATTTCGGTTGCCGCTATAACAACAAATACTAAAAAATAGAATAAAATATTTAAGGGGGCTCCCATACAACTAACGTGATTTTTTTGCTCGTTTTTGCTCGATATTGATAACGGCAACAGGTAGACGCTTGAAATATTCACATAATATTTAGTTATATATATTCACTTTAAAAATAAATAATTAAATTAAAAAATCCCATACAAAAACCGAGATTATTTTTATAGATAATGGTACAGAACCCTTCGTGCGCGAGTTCGACTCGCACTTGGCCGGTTTTCTAGGTAATGGGTACGGAACCCTTCTTGCGCGAGTCCGAGTCGCACTTGGCCGGTTTTTATCTTTTTTGTCTGTGCTGTGCTCAATTAACAGTACATACATACTTATAGTCCAGAGGAAACTATATTAAGTGAGGTAAATAACAACAAATCTTTTTAATGAAGCTTTGCAAGGAGTGGAAATGGCGATAGTTCAAAGCAATACAAAAAATTGCAAACTGTTATTGCTATTTTAAACTGCAACTAAGAAGGAATCCTATCTAAATAATTAAGCTGAAATGATTAGCAAATCACCACGTCGTCGGCAAATCGTAGGTGAGTGAAGTATTCGCTATTTACATTGATGCCACGCCCTTCCCAGTCCAGAGTCTTGAACGCATCCTCTAGTGCAGCGGTGAACAGTTTCGGAGAGATAACATCTCCTTGTCTGACTCCCCGCTGCAACAGAATGGAATGGAATGGATGGGAATGGATGGATGGATGGATGTTCTGCCCGTAGAACTGACGGCCGATGGGGCCGAAAGGTTCTCGAGTGGCGTCCGCGGACCGGAAGACGCAGTGTAGGTAGGCCTCCAACAAGATGGAGCGACGACCTGGTGAAGGTAGCGGGAACGCATTGGATGCGGATGGCGCAGGGCCGATCTGTTTGGCGAGCCTTGGGGAAGGCCTATGTTCAGCAGTGGACGTCTTTCGGCTGAAATGATGATGATGATGATGATGATTAGCAAATTAACTGTAACTAAAATATTTAAATTTATTTAGATCCGATAGCATTTTATGGCAATTTCAGACAATCTTTTTAAAATTACCGCAACAATACCCGACGGGGCGCAAAAACGCCGTTGTCCTCAGCCAAAGCGACTTTTGCCATAAAAACTCACATTAAAAACTTTTATGGCCGGCGAATTATTTTAATGGCATAAGGATAAACAACGAGTTGCTGACTTCGGTATTTTATAATATAAATATAAAAACAGTGTTATATTGGCTATAAAATATACCTACGTGTATTCCACGCGAGGTATGTGGCTCTGTCTTGCAGTACACGGTTGGCTGACTCCATAAGAAGAAGCTAAAAACAAATAGTGTACAGGGTAAAAACAAACGTGAGGGAAATGCGAAGCGCAAAGCGCCCGCGCGACTTTAGCTTATATGGAAGAAATAGAAATAATCTGTTTCGAACTATAGCTACCTTAGTTTGTAAAGTATACATACACACGTCAATAACCACTGTGGCATGGCGCCGTAACAACTTAATTCCCGCTGGGTTTCCTGAATTTTTTACGTGGCGTGAGTGAGGACGATATAGAAAAGCTTGTGTTCACTAAATGCGAGGTGATGCAGCCAAAGACATGCCTACTCATGCTTCTTTCACTGTTCGGGCTGCCTGACGAAAATGTTTACTCCACATTATTGGTAGCCACAGACCTAAATAAATAAAAACATGGGACGATTAACACCTATCGACCTGTTCCCAAACTAAGCAAAGCTTCACTATGGGTACTAGACAACGAATAAACATACTTATACAGATAATGATACTTATATAGACTGAGACTCGAGAGCTTCGAATTTTTCATTCAAATAGCTACCTACCCCGACCGGAGATTGAACCCGGGACGTCAAGCTTCGTAGTCAGGTTCTCTCACCACTAGACTACCCGGTCGTCTATCTATGTAATTGTCAATTGTATCACAGGACTTTTTATTTTTAAAACAACGTTGAACGACTTAAACTCTGGCATTAATTTACAATTAAGAATCTGTACAGATTTTTTCCCTATCGCCTTAGGCGCAATGCTTATCTTTAAATGCTACAAGCCAGCTCGTATAAACCGCGAATAATTTGACAGTAACATGTAAGCTTACCTAGGTTCATTAGCGAATACCTAGAATAACGCGTCAGGCGGGCAGGTGCTATGTCTAGGGAGCCATTCGAACCGCTCGTCAAAGATTAAAAGGGTATATTAACGTTCCTATCCCATTGCACATACCAATGAAATTGAAAACGACGAGACACCTTACACAGGCTTTATAAAGCTTACATTGGAACTGAACTTTATGTAAAAGCGGTGGGAGCAAAGCTCACTTGCTATTCGCGAAATAATAAGGCAACATCGCAGACTAATAATGTTACTGTGATATTTCTTACACGATACAAGTATGATTTATACGTGCAGCAACTATACGAACAGCATTCGTTTAAACTCTACGCTCCTAGGTTTAAGCACTTAATTATTCACGCGAAAACGTAGCAGACCGGAAAACAAGAAAACAAAAGCAAGCATAATAAAGGTTGATAAACGTACGTCTCATTCGAGTATTATTTATAAAGGCCGTGGAACGACGAACAGCACAATGGGACACGGTGTCAAACGCAGCGCAATTCTGCTCCTATTGTAGCAGTAGATACTCTCAATGATAACTATCACGGTGCACTGCTGTGGCCCTGTTGGAAAACGGTGGTTGGGGATCGGGCGGGTATGTAAATCACCGCGTTATCGTATCATGTTGCACATACTTAATTAGTTAGATTGTTGCTGCCCGTCCGATTGGTAGTGCTGCGCGTTTAAGTTTAGTTTTACATATATCGATACGCCGACTTCAATTAACTAAGGTTTCTTTTATTTTCCCGTATTGAGATATTTTTTACTGTGTTTTACCCGATTGTGCGATACAAACGTGGGTAATGTTTGAATGTGCAATGAAAATCAAATAGCGAAATGTAAAACATCGATCACGTAGAAAAATTGCTTTAAAAACTGCTCCGCAATACATATATTAAGTACCAGCTATTCCCCGCGAACCCGTCTGCAATGAATTCTTTCATCGCTATCCCGCGGGAACTATGCAATTATCCGAAATAAAACTACACTATGTCCTTCCCCAGGGTCTCAAATTATCTCCATAATAAAGTTCGCCTAAATCGTTTCAGCTGGTTTAAGCGTGAAGAAGTAACAGACACTTGCCTTCGAATTTATAAACTTAAGTAAATATTAAGGTAGTAAGTATGAATGTTATAATAAAGTCAACCTTGTTCGTTAATTCATATTTTGTATTAAATCGGTTTATTAGCTTACCTATAATAATATTTTGAAAATCATAATTTTGTCCTTGACGCTCAATTTCTGGAAATGTAGGAAGAAATTTAATTCCTATATATTTACATAAATTTGTCGTTTTATTATTTTATGTTGTCTTGTTATTGCACCTAGTAGCTATAAATATAATTCAATTTCGCGATAAACATGCTGTAATGGCCTATAAAATATTCAACGCCATGAAATAACTGCTAGCCAGGTACTTCCGATTTCTGGAATCTATTAAAACTATCGATAAGTCACTCAGGCAGGTTAACCCTAACGTATTTCGTCGAGACAAAGCCCCTATTGGCGGTGTGTCGTCGGATTTTTTTTTCTTATCCTCAACTTCCTCGGTGAAAGGATGCGCCGCATTCTATCCACCTTTTATTTGCCTTTAACTTTTGTCTTTTATTTGTTTTAAACGTGAATGCTGTGGAATATATATTTGTCGTCAGTTTTTGTCTGACTAGGTTCACCGATGCGCATTTGACGGGCGTTTTGCTCAGTCCTGCAGTAATTACCTACGGTACTGTTTCCCACGTCTTGATACGTATGTCGAGATAAAAAGAAGTCTAGACAAGCAGTACGTACGTTACTTTATGTCCAACGTCTATGTAAACTCTACTTGTCTTACATTAAGTAATTAAAAAGTTTAATAGCCACCTATGAATTTTATTCATCGTCCTCGCGTACTTTATAAGGTACGGATCTATTGTAAGGATACTGCCGAATGTATTAATGTGCTACTTTAGTGAAATGAGAACTTTAAGTAAAATTTGTAAAAATAATTTTCAAAAATCACAAAGCTTGGTACGCTCGCCTCGAGTACCATGTCTGTTAAAAAAAGTCAGGACTTACTAGGTTGTAGTTTTATTTTAGTTAAATATCTGTGACAATAACTCGCGACCGGGGCAACGAATACCCGACATTTTAACGCGACAAAAAGTTATAACTACACCACCATAAACATAATAAATGCCATAAAATTATCCGTTACAATAACCGGTCATATAAAATTAGTATCTATTGAATTAATACGATCGCAAATATTCTGTTATATCCTCTTAAGCTAATAAAATCGGGAATCTCGGACGGCCAGTGAGGTAAAACGTCCCTCGAAAATTTACGATATCGTCGACCGAGCATTCACTGGACGGGACTATAAAAAGTTATTGTCAGGTTGCCTTTAAAGCCTATGTAACTTATTAGAATGATCAAGACATTCCGCCGTTCGATGCTGAAGACAACGACTGTTGATGAATCAATTAATCTCAATACAGGTATAGGTAACGCCACCAGAGTTGAGGCCACGCACACAACCACATCTCATGTAATGACAGCGGGATTTTGACGTTGTGTTGACGTTTAACGACAACGTAACGTCAAAATCCCGCTGTCATTACATGAGATGTGGTTGTGTGCGTGGCCTCAACTCTGGTGGCGTTAACTATATTGTATCGTCTATGTACAGACATTGTGTCTGATGTTGAACAGAGACCCAGAGAGGCTTTTAGCGTACTTAGGTCCTGTACGCTTATTGTCTAACGTGCGAACGCTTGCTATGGCATTCACTATTTCTTTCTGTTAAACGGTATAAGATGGTAACAGAAAGAGAAGATGATTCCGATGGCAAGCTCCCTCGCGTTAGGCAATATGACCTCAAGTCGTGAGTCGATAATCGCGTGTACCTGGGTATGCGTGAGTTTGGGCAGTCAAAATACTTGTAACTAATTAAAAATCGAGTGGTATTGTACAAACGACCTTCGCTATTTCAATTTCACGCTGAATACGGTGAAGTATCCGTTAACAGTTACGACCTAGATAAACTGTAAACATTCCGTATGTTATTGTACTTATTATATTGTTAATCACACTATGAAATTATAGTTGTGGTAGGTCAACATTTTAACTAAGGTGTCAAAAATGTCTACTTATAAAACTCTTATATCATTAACCATAAGGTTGACGTTTACATATTTTGACGCGATGACTGTATACTCGTACATATTTAAGCTTTTGACAGTACTACGTGTCATTAAGTTTTCTTTTAATGGTTTGAAAGTAACACTCTCTCTTTAAAGCTTAGATGTATTACCGGTTTTCATCATCTACGCCTCACTGATGGGCTTCTTTCAGAATGAGAGAGAGCTTGTAGTTCCCATGTGGACCCTATGATGATTGGAAACTTCACACACACCATTCTAATACTTGAAATACTGCGCAGATTTAGGTATGCCGCTTTACGATGTTTTTCTTCACCGAAACGCTCATAGTAAAATTCTAATGAAATTTTGGAAATAAATTACAAAAAAAATCAAAGGTGCAAGCCCGGGCTCTGTATGAGAGGCTATAAGTAAAACCACTAGCGTACCGCGATTTTCCATATAGTTTTGTGAGCATAAAATCTCTTTCCTTAGGACACCCAAGCAGCAGCCGCGGCTCTCACATCGTTAGGACACGTCTACACCGCAATCGGCGACTACCCCAACGCTTTAGCAAGCCACAAGCAATGCGTGCAGCTGGTGAAACAAATGGGGGATAGACTACAAGAGGCTAGAGAGATCGGTAACGTCGGGGCTGTGTATCTCGCTATGGGCGAGTTTGATTCCGCTGTGGATTGCCACACGCAGCATTTGAGGCTGGCGAGAAGATTAGGGGACCAGGTAAGAATAATACCTTAATTAAATGTAAAGAAAAGAAGGTACAGGTCTATTACAGTGCCTAGCCCCACCAACAACAAAAGCAGCCTGCAGGGCCAAAAAAAAACATATGGTGTGCAGCGGATAGCGACTTTAACAAGTTTCTTCAGCTCTTTCGTTCTTCAACTATACATCGGGCGCGCAGTAAAATCATATTAAGGCTTATTCCGCCACTAAATATCAGAACTTTGTAGGGTCGTTTGGCTTAATATCATAAAATCCTATTTTTACCCGTTTTACCCAGATTAATTAAAGTCAAACATATTATTTTCTCATATCACTTCGTCTTTTGAATTCAGGTAGAAGAGGCGAGAGCATACTCCAACCTAGGATCCTCGTACCACTACAGGCGGAATTTCTCTCAAGCAATTGCCTATCATGAGAATGTTTTGAGGATAGCACAGAATTTGGGTGACAGAGCAATAGAAGCCAGGGCGTACGCTGGATTAGGTCATGCAGCCAGGTTCGCGACTCTTTTTTTTATGGACCTATTAATTAACACTGCAAACTATAAGATTGTTATTTACGTGTTCTTGTATGATGCTAAATAGTCTGTTTACTTCAGATGCGGCGGTGATTATGCGCAAGCTAAGAAATGGCACGAAAGGCAGTTAGACGTTGCTCTCGCTGCAAGAGACAAGGTATGCCCTTTTTTTAGAACCGTAAATTTGCAATATCTTTTTTTTAGGTATACAATTTATTTTAAAGCCATAAAGTATCAGGCACAGGAAGAGTAAAAGGTAAAGAAAAGTAAAGTCCAGCAGCTGCAGCTGATACTTGCATTTGCATCCAACTTTTCCCATTCGTCAATAAAAGGAGCTACTTAATATCAGTAAATTTGAGAAATTACTCTAAAACATAACTTTCTGTACTTACCTTATATATTACTGTGACTAAAGGCTTGTGTCGTTATCAATGCATTTTTCTGTCACTGAGTGTTGTTCACAGCCAAACAAAGGTGTAATTTAATGAATGAATTTAAGTTATTTACGTGCTTCATTCTGTCCAGGTGGGCGAAGGTCGTGCATGCTCTAACTTGGGGATCGTCTACCAGTTACTGGGGGAGCATGACGCAGCTTTGAAGTTGCATCAGGCCCATTTATCGATTGCCAGACAGTTACAGGTTTGTATAAACTTTAACAAAACTTTAAATAAGTGTCAGTGTTGTAAGTGCGGAATGGTTGTGTTGGATATCAACTTTAACAGGATAAAAAGGTTTAGGTAAGGAATTCTAAGGAAATAATGTCAGTAAAAATGGTCAAAGATTTAGGTATTTGTAATCTCATTCTATCTTCTTGTCGCACTTTTTTTTTAAAATAACTGCATACCTTAGGCACATTGGCACGATACCTACATCAAATGTGATCTGATCACGGATATATTTTTTATGAAACATTGAATTTTTTTCTAGGACAAAGCTGGTATGGGTCGGGCCTACGGCAACATTGGCAACGCCTACTCAGCTGCTGGTTTCTACGAGCAGGCGATTAAGTACCACAAGCAAGAGTTAACAATATCCAAAGAAGTCCACGACCGGAGTTCCGAGGCGTCCACTCACGGGAACTTAGCTGTTGCGTATCAAGCTTTAGGGGCTCATGATATGGCTTTGTTCCACTATAGAGCTCATTTGGGTAATTTGATTTTTTGTCTTAATTTTGTTCTTACCTGGAATGTTAGAAATAAGAAAAATTGTGTGTTGTTTGTATGACTGTGTTCATGCTAAAATGGCAGGTCGAAATTTGGAAAAAAATTCGTTAGTTGAAAGCAGGATCTCTGAAATTATAAATATAGATCACTTATTATTCAGATATTCCCACGGAATACGAATTTACGCATGTAAAATGTAATACTTAAACCGCTTAGTCTAGAGACATAGAATTTTGCACGGATGTGCTTCATACAAAGTACTTAAATAAAGATCATATATCATTTTTGGGTATTTAGTATAACATACCAGAACTTTATTCCAACTGCGATATCTAATGGTTCACGCGATTGAATCCGCTGGTAAAGACTAGTAATACAATAGTCCACGATATGATCGAAAGACCTTCTTACTGTCTACAGTTGTAAGTATAAGGGTATTGATGTTTAAGGCCTAACTATTTTAGGAATCGCTCGTGAGTTAAAAGACGCAGCAGGCGAAGCGTGTGCTCTGCTCAACCTTGGCAACTGCCTCTCCTCTCGAGGGGAGTTCGCCCAAGCAGTGCCTTATTATGAGCAGCACCTCATGCTGTCGCAAGAACTGGGCGATGTCACTGCGGAGGCCAAAGCTTGCCACTTCTTGGGCTATGCTCATTATTGTTTGGGGAATTATCGAGAGGCTGTTAGGTGAGCTACACTTTGTTACACTTTTAAAAATCCCTGTACCTGAATAAAATCACAAGCGCCAAAGAAACAGTTAACTTTACCACACTTCATGCTTAAAATTTTGTCAAATTTTCTTTAGCACACCTTCTTTCTTAAGGGCATTCATAAAAACCATAATTCTAATTCATTCCTTTTTTTGTCAGATATTACGACCAAGACCTCTCGCTAGCCAAAGATCTTCAAGACAAAATGAACATGGGGAGAGCTTACTGCAACCTCGGATTAGCCCATCTTGCCCTAGGCAACTTAGAAACCGCTTTAGAATGCCAGAAGTATTTCCTGGCTATCGCACATATGACTCAACACTTGCAAGGCAAGTTCAGAGCCTTGGGTAATATTGGAGACGTACTTATTAAAATGGGGGATGTAGAAGAAGCTGTGAAGATGTATCAGAGGCAGCTCGGGTTTGCAAGGCAGGCTCGGGATCGCTCGTTGGAAGCTGCTGCTTGTGGCGCTCTCGGTTTAGCACGGAGACTTCAAAGAAGACTTGACGCCGCTCTAGGTCACCATACTCAGGTACAGTAGTACAAGTAATTCCGCAGCTGCTTTTGTGTAGGTATTACTCATTCATAACGTCAAATATCAAAGTCACTGGCACGGCCAGTCAATTATTTGTATATGCTTAATGCTTATAGTACACTGTTTTATCTAAGATTGGTCGACATTGCTGGTTCATCCGTACCTATATCTTATCTACCGTTGCACTGTACCTACCAACGATTCTGGTCTCAAAATCGCCTGTTTTCTTTCAAGTTTTTTTTATGTTAGTGAAGCCAGACAAACGAACTAGTGTGTCACCTGATGTTAAATGAACACCACTGTCCATAGACACTCGCAGCGCTTTACGCGATACCAGTGCGTTGTCGGCCCTGCAGAAAATTGTACACTCGCCTCTTAAAGGCACCCAGGTCGTAACTCGATGGGAAGACCCCAGCGGGAAGCTCGTTCCAGATTTTGCAAGTTCGTGGCAAAAAAAACCGCTTAAAACGCACCGTCGAAGACTGCCATTCATCAACATGATGTCGATGAAATGAACGCTTACGACGGGAGGATCTGTAATGGAACCCCGCAGCTGGAATGAGGTCAAAGAGTTCCTCAGAGCATTCCCCGTTGTAGATCTTATAGAACACGCAAAGGGAGCTAACGTCTCTGCAGAGAGCAAGAGGATCGAGGGAGGGGGGAGAGGACGGAGAGTGAGGGGTTGCCGACAACTCGGCACGCTCTGCGCTGTATGCGATCAAGTGAAAGCAGCTGATATTGGGGTGCGCCAGCCCAGAGATGAGAGCAATACTCCATCCTTGGCCGAACCTGAGCTTTATATATCTGAAGCCGCTGCTTCGGAGTGAAGTATCGCTTAGAGCGGCCAAGCACGCCCAACATTCTAGCAGCCGACTTGGTTTTACCTTCCAGGTGATCGCGAAATTGCACTGTGCTCGAAATATTGACACCGAGGATCCCAACACTCTCCGAAGTGTTGAGGGGTGATCCTTGGAAGCATGGAGCAGCGACAAACGGGTGTTTTTTGGCAGTAAATACGCAAACTTGTGTTTTGGAGGGGTTAAACTGCACTAAGTTACGTGTGTCCCAATCAGAAACTTGTGCTAGTGTATTTTCTAGATCATACACAAGTTTAGATCGTCTCTCTTCCAATTCTGCTCGAGGAAGGTTAGCTCTACCAGAGTACCGTGCGTCGCAAGTACTGTCATCCGCATAGCAATGAAGGCCGCTTACAAGCAGCACATCATTGATATGCAGGAGGAACAGAGTAGGCGAGAGCACACAACCCTGGGGGACACCAGCATTCACATACGTTGAGTCGGAGTATGTTCCGTCGATAGCGACCCTAATACTCCGATCTTTAAGAAAACTGGCAACGTCCTTCAACGTCTTGAATGCGAGTAGGTGATGACACCAGCTGCGACAAATCATACGCAAGTGCGAAGTCGTGAACAGATCTACCAGCATGATCAGTGATGCGGGAACCGAGCCATTCGACATGGTGGGCATTAAAGTCCCCAAGAATGACCACCTCAGCAGCAGGCAACTGCTCGAGCACGGTATCGGTCGCCTTCTGGACTTGGTGAAAGAGCACATCGGTTTCTGTATTACCGCTGTGGGACCTGTATAGGCAAGCGTAGACGCGAGTGTGACCACCACAGTTTACGCGCACCCATAGAGTCGACAGGTCCCTGCCCTCGAGGCAGCTAAGGCGACGACAGCAGATACCTTCCCTAGCAAACAGACATACACCGGCACGAGGCACAAAATTCTGTTCCAGTTTATAGCCGGGGAAGTTCAGGTATGAAATGTCTGCCGGGGAACATATTTGCGTCTCAGTAAGAAAGAGCAGGGCCGGTTTCGCCGTTTTGATAAACCTTAACTTCATTTCCAGGAACTAACTCTTCGTCAAGAAGCTGGAGACTCAGCAGGTGAAGCAAGGGCCCATTCTCATCTCGGAGCGGTCCACATGGCTTTAGGACACTATTCTCATGCGGCAAGATGTTATAGAGAACAACTCGAAAGGGCCCAAGAACTCCAGGATTGTGCATTGGAAGCACAGGCCTATGGAAACTTGGGCATTGCCAAACTTAATATGGGGCATTATGAAGACGCCATTGGATATTTGGAGCAGGTACGTCAACCATTCATTTTAATTTTAGGCATAGTTATACTTCATTTAATTTAGAATTGAAAACCACAACATCATTATATTGCGGCTCGTCAACTATTTCTTACCTAGCAAATAGTACAGTACAATAGTCTGGGAGCCGCAAAATAAAATTGTTTTAATGTCACTTTATTTGCGTGTCGTCAATTGTTACTCTAGTACAAATTGTAAAGAGATTACAGTTCACGAGCCGCAATTTAATGTTGTTGTGGTTTATAATTCTAAATTTAATGGAGTATAAAAGTCAAATAAAAGGGTTAGACGATGGTTGATCACAACATCTGTTCGAGGTGATTCGTATGACAATAGAAAAGCTAAAACAAAATAATACAAAATTCAAAGTAGCAGTATTCAAAGCAGTTGACGTTAAAATTGTGAGACAGTAACGCAGAATGAAAACTTGACTTTGAATTTGAAATGCCCTAAATTAATTCCCACTCTACTTTTTTCCCAGCAACTGGCTATCTTAGAGCGCGTTAACTCGCCAACTTGTCATCTAGACAAGGCCCGAGCGTTGGGTTCTCTTGGTGACTGTTATGACGCCCTCGGAGATCCAGACGAGGCAGCTAAGTACCATGAACAGCACCTCACTGCTGCGTTGAAGTTGGATAACTCACGGGAACAAGAGCGGGCATATCGTGGATTGGGACTGAGTCACAAGTAAGGATTTGCATACAGATTTTTTATAGTTTCAAAGGTTTCAAAAATAAATTCTAGAACTATTTGATGGTTCACTATCACGGGCGTTTTTGACAAACATCGGTCAGGTCTCTTACACGTGACAAGCTCTAGGCTACAATGGTAATCTGGCCCAAATTCTGTAGCAATATAAAGTCCGATTGTGTGTACTTACATGAAACTCCTGATGTCAACAACTTACGTCGAATTGTAATTCACTGGCCGCCTATTATCATGTAGGTATAAAATAGGGATCTGACAGCATGACTGATACGCGTGAGCTACAGAAACGTGCAATTGCCCCGCTATTTTTCGTTACTGTTTTTGGCAATGAGTGGATTGACGATTAGATTATGAAATTGTGCCGGGAAAACTTGAATGTAAATTTGTAATACCCTAACTTCGTACTTCAACAGAATCCGCTTGTTTCTGATACCGGAAATATCTCCTTTAATACGCTTCTCATTGTCTACTTCCTTTCAGATCCGTAGGAAATCTTCAACAAGCTCTAGTCTGTCTAGAAAAGCGATTAGTGGTGTCCCACGAGCTAGGCATGCCTGAAGCCAAGGCGCAAGCCTACGGGGAACTGGGAGCCTTACATATTGCGCTTAACAACTTGGAGCAGGCTGTGTCGTGCTTGGAGCACCAGAAGAATATTGCTAAGTAAGTTCTACTTGTTTACTGCATTGGATTGTACCAAAAAGGTTCTAAAAGTACTCAAATAGCGGCATGTTGCAACAACCCACGAGTCAGATTATGACTGTTGAACCCGAAACCCTTGGAATTGTAAATTTTTTGTTTATACGACGAGAAACAGTACCTACTTTAGTTCGAGTAGGAATTTTATTTTGAAAATTAACAATATTTCCATCCTCATTAGGTAACTTATACCTAACCCAAATATCATTCACCGTATAACTATACTAAATGGAAATAAGATGTGTGGAGTGGATGATAGAATCAGCAGCAGAGGAACGCTTGGGAAATCCATAAATCTACCATTCTTTTAAATTTAGAGTTGAACGCTGATTTACCTCTTTCTCTACCCTGGAGTTTAACCAAGTCCTCATTTCTTGCCTTTAGGGAACTAAACAACCAAATAATGGAAGCAGAAGCCTGCCACTCGTTGGGCGTGGCGCAGCATGCTTTGGGCGACCACGCGGCCGCGGTCAGGCACCACCGCGCAGAACTGGAGCTGGCACACCGACTCGGGATGACACATTTACAGGTAGATACTGATACTTTATCAGCGACTGCGGAAGTAAGGGCCCAAATACCAAAAGATTAATTAAAAAATCGCTCACCGAAAAAGCTTGTCCATCACTTCGGGAAATACTTCCGCGGTACACGCAGTGACCACGCTTAACAATTTAGATCTCCAGAGGGCTAAAATAGAAAGGCTCTCTCTGGGACTTGATGACTGCTCCTAAGTTTCTTTATTGTACCACTCACAACCTTTTTTTCCTTTTTAACCTTTTTTTTCCTTTTTTTCCGGTAAAACTTTGAAATCAGCTTGCAGCTTCAATGTTTTCAGATCGGTACAACTTAAGAATCATCAAAAAACGAGCTACAAGTTATGGGTAACAATGAGCTGAAGTGATAGCTTTCCATCCGATTGCTTATTTATCCATAACTAGTATTTCAGCCATTTCAAATAACTCGCAAGGTCTAAGGCACACACAACCACTATATAGTAGATAAGTAAGATGGTTAAAAAAAAGTAGAACTGAAAATCACATTTTCATCACTTAAGCTCAGAAAGTTGGTTCCATTTAACTTGAAATCCGTGTTGTAAATTCGATTTACATCTTTAGGGTTTTAAGTAAATTTAAAAATCGATTGGTGCTCCTTTGTAGGTATTCACGAACAGGTAAACAAGGAGATGCGTAATACTTACCTCCAAACCTCCATGCTGGCATAATGCTGCTGGCCAGTGCTGGCTGAATGTGCCAAAACCAAAGAGCGCGAGGCCATTAAAAAAAAACAAAAGACGGTTTGGCGCGACCCATGCTTATCAATCTACTATTATGTACTTATGAAATCATGAAATGTTACAGGCTCGCGCGTGCGGAGGGCTCGGCACGGCTCACGCGTCCATGGGCGCTCAGGCCGAAGCTGCTCGCTGGCACGAGTCCCGGCTGCGGCATGCGACTGCAGCAGGTAACTCTTAATCTTACTGGAATGCTAGTACTCATAATAAGCCAAAATCGTGTCGCTGCAACTGACCCGAGGTGGCATTGACTAACATGCGCGTGCTCGCGATTGCAAACACTATTTAATATCAATCAAAAAATAGGAACACATCCAGACGAGGTCACATTCTATAATACAGAAGTGCCTAAAACTTAGAAGGGAGGAGTCAGAGTCAGTAGTTTTTCTAAGTAATGGGGAATATTACATATCTATGACCCCCTTCCTCCTCGGATTACCACTGACTGAGTTTATCTGATCTTAAACATACTACCTACTTAACGACACGACAAAAGTAGAAATTAAATAGATTGGTTTTATCCGCTAAATATCTCTTTTCTATGCTTAAAGGAGACATCAGAGGCCGAGCGCAAGCACTCGCAGACTTGGGAAGGTCTCATCTTGCAATGGGTGCATGCGGCAGTGCAGTGTCTTACCTCAGACAGGCTTTAGCGGCCACTGAGGGACTGGCGGATGCTGACGAAGAGGTAAAACCAACGTTAACCAAGAGAATATTTTGAACACTTTCATCACCTTTAAAGTAAATTTAATTAAATTCCTTTCCTTTATATTTGTAGTTAGAATTTATTTATAGAATTCGGTTTTCTATTTTATTCCTCAACGTGTTACGGGTAAAAACAAAAGTAGTCTCTCCTGCGGACATAAAGTTGGCAACTCTGAGTCAACTTAAGATTTATTTAAATGGACCGAGGGTTGCCCAGGTGACCCATACTGATGTAGACTTGACTAAAAAATATTTGTTATAGACTCTTAACTTTTGCCATGTCCACAGGAGGGGTCTATATAATGACTCCCATAAAATTTTAAGTCTTAATGTATCATTAGTCATAATCAACGTTAGTCATACAGTGATTTATTTCTGAAACAATTTATTTTTCGGAATTGTTTTAAAACAAACCTAACCTACCTACTGCATTCTATAAGATGGCATTTAAAAAAGTCCTGAAAAAAAATACCGTTTCAGAAATAAATCACTGTATGATTAACGTTGATTATGTTATGACTAATGATACATTATGACTTAAAATTTTATGGGAGATAAGGGGCACCGCCACAGGAGAGATGCGAACAAAAAAATGTATATGACCCACACGCTAACTATTAATACATTTTCTGTGGTATACTGTGAATAGATAGGTAACAAGCAGACAGACAGTGTTACTTTCACATTGCAATATTAGATACTTCTTCTTCTTATGGCTTTCCATTACTGGAAGTCTGCCGTCAGCTCTGCGAACTGTTTCCGGTCTCTTGCCAAGCGAAATATCTTCAACGAGGGCTATTCCTGTCCATTCGCGGATGTTGCGAAGCCAGGACTTTTTTCTTCTCCTAGCACGCCTCTTATTGTACCATATTATTATAAAGCATTATATTTTTCAGGCTCGAGTCCGTCACAGACTAGGGTTTGCGCTATGGGCCTCAGGGGAGCTCGAGGAAGCTAAGGAACAGCTGCAAGCGGCTTTGAGGGTCCTCGAGTCAGGCAGCGAGAAACACAGGAACAAGAAGATCTCGGCGCTCTATACTTCTACCCAGCACGCTTTGCAGCGGGTCCTTGTCGGTCAGTAAAGCAGTGTTTTAAATCTCATATAATTGTGTTGAGTTTTAAGGTATAACATAAAGTTGTGGAGGTTATATAACAAAAAGACAACATCCTTTATTACGATACCGTTTGTGAGTAAAAAATTGTTATTTTCGAAGGATCTAGACTAAATCAACCACGATAGACCACTAATGTAATCCTGTTCCTAATGTAATGATGTGTTAATATTACACGTCGCAATCGCGGCAGAATGTGAGAGCCTTTTATTTATATTTTCAGAACTGTTATTTTGTACCATGTTCTATGTAAATAAATATATTATCATTATCATTATCATTATCTAACATTTGCCATGACCACAGGACGAAGAGAACAAAATAAATGTGTGTGAACCTTATACCTAATTTGAAAGAAGCATCTCTACCCCTGCTTTACTGTGGTTGGTTTCACCATAGATTACGTTTTTCAGCTGCGAAGTTTTAGTTTACCCTCTCCGAACTCGAATACTGGCAAAATTTTCGAGACTTTAGCAAGGTAAATAATTTCATTTTCAGAGCTGGGACGTCATTCTGAAGCATTAGTCGTAGCGGAGCGAGGACGCTGCCGAGCGTTGGACACAGTCGACAAGCACAGCGGCTCCCTTAACCATGCCAATTTGGAGCTACATGCCGTTCAAAGGTAATTTGTATTTCAAAATCTATCAGTATTTGGGCCAATCAACTTTTTTACCGACACTAATCTGTCCGCGACATTTTTCAAACAATTGCAGATTTTTGTAAACATGTTTTTTTCTGTAATTTAATAGATGGTGTACAGGAATACATGCCATCCTACGTATGTTTAACCTATTAAACCGTGAAATATCTTGTTGGAAGTACGGTTTTTTGGTAACGCAGGAGACGCTTAAAGTGTGGGTAAAATAGTTGATTGACCCATTTTAAGGGAAGTTAAATGTAACTTAATTTAGACAGGTGATAAATATGTACAGCTACCATTTTACAAGCTTTTATTTAATTTTGCGTGTTAGTATGAGTCGAATCTTGGAAGTCGAATTTAACCCACGATTATGTTTATTTATACTTTTAGTTATTGTTCTCATGTAAGTGACTTGTGTCTTTTTTGAGAATAAATGTCTTTAAACCTAACCCACTCCTAGTCAGTGGTCGGATTGAATTGAAATTTGATACGGTCGGCCTCAGAAGTCGCTGAACACTTTAGCACTTTGTCACCTTCACTAACGTGACTTGTTTGAAACTTCACAGTATAACTGGTTATTGCGACATAGTACTTAAGTGTTCAGCGACTTCTGAAGCTGACTGTACATTTACAAGTCAAATGGCAAGTACCTATAATATAATCAGTGAAAAAATCGGTTTAATCGGTTAAATACAACTTGCTTTATTTAGTTTACCCTGTGAAAAAACAGTACAGATTCTGTAGTAGTTTAGAGACAGATTGAACTAGAAAACAAAACTCTCTAAAACCATACTTATTTTTGTATTACTCTGCCGTGTTAGTTTTACCTCATTTTACCCTAAAAAATTTCTTACATTGCCAGGAATTTAGCCGAAGAGGTGATCAAAGACCGCCCTGAACCCTGGTGCCCGTCAAACGTAGACCAAGTGTTGGAAGTGGTCAACAAGCAGAAAGCGCCCGTCTTGTACTACAGCCTGGCGGCCGGTCGGCTTTACGCGTGGCTGCTGCAACCGCATAAAGGTACTTACCTGCCAGTGACGTGGAATGGACATTTTCGTAGGCAAACCAGAAAATGAGAGAAGCTTGTGATAGGTATGACGGCTGCTGAGTTAATGGACACAACTTTTGCTAAACTTATCATCAAATTACGTTACATTATGAATTTATCTATAATCATACTCATCTCATTTCACTAGGAATCGACTTGTTACGGTGCCACGCGGTACCTACTTATATTTTTTTATTTTTATTAGGTGTTAGTTCTGGATAACTTCATTTTTACGTTATATTATTGTCAATCTCGTATGTGTACAGTCAAGTGTAAAAATATGAACTTATTCAAAGTTTCAAAAATAAGTACCACAGACTCTTACTCCGACGCAATAAGGCCGTAGTAACATATTTTTGAGTGGTTCGAATAGATACTTATTTTTGCACTTGACTCTACATGCCTATATAAAAATATGTATGCCTATATTGTATTTCTATGATCGTCATCATTTTGCTTAAAAAGTTGTCAAATGTTACCCCAGCAATTAACGCTTGAGAAAATATCCTACCAATTTGTTGAAAGAACCTACAAGAGAGGACTTACGAAGTAGGAAAAAGTAGCTTATGTTTTGTGTATGTGTGTGCGTTTTTTATTTTAATTTTTAACGTTACAATTTTTTCAAGGCATTCTTCGGTTCCACCAAGTGTCGTTGGTTGAAGAATCTGAAGACAATGACAACAGTTTACCAGATATCAGTCCTGATGAACTCCACACAAATACAGGTAAGTGCTTAGATACCACATTAATTAAGTGCCTACTCTTAAATCAATCTAAATATTAACTGATGTAACTGATTTATCGCATTCAATACTTCTATTCAGAAATAATGCTTTAGGTGGGTGAAGAAAGATTCACTGTTTCTGAGCTTTTGCAGAAGAAATCTTGAAATCTTGTTGACTGCTAACTGTAGAATTAGTAATTATTTGGCTAAAACAGCTCATTTTAACACTAGATGGCTTCGGCAAACTCGAGCGGTGTATCACGGAATGGTCTACTTGGCTGAAGACTTCGGCTGAGCGCAGAAACGACACCGACGAGCAATGGGAGCCCGAAGAATTGCCCGCTGCTGGGCTTGCTAGGATGGTACGTTAACATTAGATCAAACATTTGATGTATTTCATGAAAATATTGCTCTATACTAAGTATGTATGAAATAAATCAAAAACTTTGATAAATTAGACGACCAGATGGCCTAGTGGTTAGAGAACCTGACTACGAAGCTTGAGGTCCCGGGTTCGTTTCCCGTGTCGGGGCAGATATTTGTATGAAAAATACGAATGTTTGTTCTCGGGTCTTGGGTATTTAGTATGTATTTAAGTATGTATCTATCTATATAAGTATGTTTATCCGTAGCCTAGTACCCATAACACAAGCTTTACTTAGCTTACTTTGGGACTAGGTCAATTGGTGTGAATTGTCCCGTGATATTTATTTAAATCATTCAATAAATCGAAAGAGGTTTGTTATCTCTAACTGACAGCATCGCTCGTGAATACGTGTTGTTTTGTTTTGACGCTAACTCAAAAGTTTGTGTGTCACTGTCCGGTTTTTTCGCGTACCTTGAAAACATACTTTAGCTATTTCTCTCTTAATTATGGTAACGGAATGTCTGCAAAGCACACAACATTTTCCCATGATTTTTGGTGGTTCGTTAATATAAATAAGAAATAGAATGCAACCTAAAACGCTCCCTTGTGATATATGTGACATATTTTGTTATTTTTATTTAACTTGTACTCGCCCTTTCTTGGTCCAATGTATGGACAGTTTTCACATAAATTATCTTATATTAACGATGGTTAAATTATTTCCAGGTTGCCCGCAATCATCTGTTGAATTCTTCAAACTATTCCTTAAGTTCACTATTCAGCGTTGGATCAGTTGGTGGATCAGTTGCCGGCTCAGTTGCTAGTTTACAAGGATCCACAAGGTTCGTTAACTTAAAATACTTTATTTAATTTTTAGGGATACATATTCTTTAACTGTTTGTGTATTTGGGTTCAGGTCTAGTGTCCACGGTTCTCGCAAGAAACAGCCGTCGTGGCAGGGCCCAGCCTGCCTGAATTCCTTATATCAAATGCTTCTGGCTCCCTTCGAAGACCTGCTGCCAGCGTCATGCAATAACAACCACGGTAAGGTCATTTATCCATATATACTACCTTATACTTCCTAATCCTAATCCGAATGTGGTTCTATTACGTCTTCACAACAACTCTATACTTGCCGTAAAGCATATAGCTTATATTTCGTCTCCTAAGGGGCCGTCCATTAATCACGTGATCTTTTATTTAGCATTTTTTAACCCCCCCTCCCCTTTGGTGATATGTGGTGAGATTTAAGACTACCCCCCCCCCCCTCCCCCATCCAACATCACGTGTATTTTTAGTACCTACAAAGAATCATAATTTTTTTCGAATATTATTTTTAAATACAGGTATAAAGTATAATCTTATTTTATTCTGAAATTAAGGACCATGATTAAAATGTCTAGACACAAAGGTTGCAGGTTGTTTTTGATGGCATTTTAATCAAAATTATAATGTGTTTGACGAATAAATAAATACACGTGATATCTTACTAGACCCCCCTCCCCCCTTGTGATATTTCGTGATTTTTGTCAAACCCCTCCCCCCCCCCTTTCAAGCCTCACGTGATTAATGGACGGCCCCTAACGAACAACGTTTTAAGAAACTATCATTCTAGAGATGCAAACCTCGCTCGCCCACCCTTGCTTCTCAAATAAAGGGCATGCATCATAATCTGCAGGCTTTTTCAAACTTCTTGGAATAGCGTTTGCCAAAATAGTGTTACTAAACTGACAGTGTTAACACCTTCCCTGTCCGGGCGCTCCCAATGTGGGGTCATGGAGCTTTTTTTCAGGAGGCCATGCTATGGGTTGACAACTTCAAAGTGAGACACACTTGGACGTGTGGCTGTCAAATCATTTTGTATGGGAACAGTGAGCGTGTCAACTTATATGTTTACATGTTTATCTTTCCTGCAGCATCTCACGGTCGGCGCGGCTGTGGCGGACGGCGGGAGATAATAGTGGTGGTAGAAGGCGCGCTGTACACGTGTCCGTGGGGCGCGTTACGCGGCGCGGACGCCGAGCCGCTGTGCGAGCGTTACGCGCTGCTCGCGGCGCCTGCGCTGCGCCCGCTGCGCCACCACCGCCCGCGCCCGAGGCAGCACCACGAACTAGGTGAGGCAAGCTTCACTTTCAGGCCATCCAGAAATAATGCCATCCATTTAGGTGGGAAGGCTGAGATGGGTGGGAAGGATAATTGTGATCTTCATAGTAATAAATGTGGGGGGCGCGGGTCTAAACCTTTTGGTCACTGAGCCAACCTAAGTAGTGTACGATATAATATAGTAGAAAACAGATAAAAAAGGAGCTAAAATTTTACTTACGAAATTTTTGCTACGTTCAAGTATTTTACAACGTTGCGAGGAAAGTGGCGCCTTCGTTTAATTTTTACTATCATCTGGTAGGTATTTAAGTTATATCATTAATTTGCATCCAGCTTATACGGTGTAAAATTAACGCTTAATATTTCAGTTCATAGTTACGCCACGTTACGCCTTGGACGCGATAAATTTGAACATCGATTAATATGAAAACATATGCCAATTACATTAAAAAAATCCTAAAAAAAACATTTACAGGGGTGCTTAGTCAAACATTGTGAAACTCACTCGATCAGCCTATGAAAATATTCCGAATTAATTTGAAAACACTTTGTAAGTTTAACTCAAAGTCAAAGGAACCACTTCCCTTTTAGGTGGAACCGCTGCCAGCGAGGCGGGTATGCGATGCTTGGTGGTAGGCGGGCCGCGGGTTGGCGCGCGCTGGGCCGGCGCGCACGCGCAGCTCAAAGAGGCTGAGCTGGTCGCCGATATGCTGAGGGTCACTGCCCTCACTGACTACCAGGTACGTATTGATGCTTAAGTTTCAGTTCGAAATGTACAGGCTCATGTCAGACACAGCTTAGATTACATTATACTCTAATTTGGGTAATTCATTACTTATGAAAATTAAGTAGGTACCTTAGGGCCTACGCTAGCTGACGCGGATTACCCGGAACGGACGTCCGTCGTGCGCGCGTCTAATAAGAAATTATATGAACAGCGCTAAGTAGATTTATACTGAGCGAGACCCGCGAGCGTGCGCACGCGGCGGGCGTCCGCGTCAGCTAGCGTAGGCCCTTAGACCTAAACTAATAAAATAAAAATAAAAAAGTGCCTATGTGAGACCGGACCTTATCACGACCGATTCTTGAATAAAAAGCACCAAATATTAATATTTTAACTTTTATCAACAGGCATCAAAAGAAGCGGTATTAGCACAACTTCCACAGGCTGAGTGTGTCCATTTCGCGACTCACATTTGCTGGAAAACTCCGGCCATTGTACTTAGTCCGGGAGAAGTGGTGAGCACTATTTTAGTTCCTTTCCTTAAGTTACTCTTAAACAAGCTAGGTAAGTTTCAGAAATCATAATAATGTGGTTATTTTGTAGGTTGACTCTCAAGCGAAACGTCTATTGAATACGAGCGTTGGAAGCGGTGCGGCAGACACGTCAACGGAAAACGAAGACGAAAGTATGTATAACATCATACTTACACAGCCATTGAGTAAAGTAATTAAATATCAAGTATTCGTTTTATTGCATTATGACGAGGATTTACGAAATAATGTGTTTTTTTTTAGATACCGAAATGACACCTAGCAACGAAGAGTTACCACCAACATCCGAATTCATGTTGACAGCATCTGAAATAATGAATATGAAGATCACAGCCAGACTGGTAAGTCACTTGCATTTTTTGAAACTGTGTACAATGTACTACGGTCACCATCAGACATATTTATATAGGAAAATGTATTCAAAAGTTAAAAAGCTTTAAAGTAGTATTCGTAGACAATTTAAGTAACGTTCCTATCGCAGTGACAGCCAACCACAGCCAACGAAATCTGTCCGCGATTTTCTTAATAAAATTCAATTAACCTTATTAAACAACAACATCATACAAAATAATCATTACCTAACTAACCACATTGTTTCTGATTCTGCAAACAGGTAGTGATATCCTGTGCTCCCTCAAGCGCAGCTCTTCAGGGCACCTCTTCGGAGGCGGGTGACGTGGCGACCGCCGGAGAGGGGGTGTCACGCCTGTGCCGCGCGTTGCTCGCTGCTGGCGCGCAAGCCATACTGCTCACACTGTGGCCCGCCCCGCAGGATACCGCTACCAAGATACTGTACCGAGCGCTGTACTCTGCACTACTCCAGGGCAGCAGGGTGGCTAAGTGAGTACTATTGACATCACGTGCGTGTATGATGGTGTTATGAAATGTGGGCAATGAGTTGACATCTGACGAGGGGATGTCACGCAAGTCCTGCTCATACTGTGGCCTGAGCTGCTGGACGCCATCATTAAGATACTGTACCCGCCGCTGTATTCTGAATTAATTTATGGCACCAGGATCGCTAATTATTAATCATTTAAACGCCAAGAACGCCTAAAGAGGTCGTGTACTTCCGTGCCTGCCACGCCACAACGGTTATTGTCAAAGAAACCTTGACACGCGACATTACGATTGAAATTTGCATTACTTTTCATCTGGTGATACATTTGTACTTGAAATGGGGCGTTCAAAGGGTTTACCTAATCTAATCTAACCATAGTATTTATTTAGAATCCTTAAAACTTCTTGGAGACAAGGGCAATACTTAAGACTTACTGTCTCGACAGCTGCAGTGAATCACGATCTTTAATTGAATAATGTCACTTAGCGATTCTACCGTCATGTAGCGGAATGGTGGAACGTATACAAAGGATAGTAAAAAAGATAGCTCATGAAAACAACATATAACTGATTCAACTACATATTATCAAATTCTCCACGAGAATTACAATTTCTTGGTCTCTGGAACACTTTTTTAAAATAAAAGATACTATGCAACCTCTTCTAATCCGTTGCGAAAGTCTACCTCCACTTCCTATAATCTGTTGCTTTTGCGCAGGGCTCTCGGCGACGCGATGCAGACGGTTCGTCATACGAAGCTGTTCGCGCACCCGGCCCACTGGGCAGGACAGGTGTTACTCGGAGCCAACGTGCGGCTCAGCAACAAAGTCGCGCTCATGGGGCAAGCGCTATGCGAACTGCTGGCAGAGCCTGACAAGTGCCGGTGAGAACCCACCTTCTGACATTTTTATATTCAGAAATGTAGCAAAAGCCTTCAACATTGTAGCGATTAATTGATTGATTCAGGCGATACCTTGCGGAGGTCCATATTATTATCAATAAACTATAAAAATTTTACCTTGCTTCTCCGCTACCCAACCGCTGGGATAGCAGAAAAGCAAGGTAAATATTTACTAGTTCATTCTAGCGATTGTCAAGGTTATATTGAGTATGTTTGGTGAGATCTATTTCTAACATTTTTGATACAATTAAAGTGATCACGATCATAGTGCTTACAAAGATATGTTAGTAGTATCTATTTAAGAATGAAGCCTCCCAACACGACAAAATAATCCTTAGAGAACAATAGAAATAGCCTAAGCAGCCAGGATACCAGTCTGATTTCACGCTACATTATACTATTTAAAGAAATCCTTGTAAGGAATAAGTTCACGTTTGTACAACTTTCTCTTGTTATCTATTAATAAAATTACATGTTTTGTATATAGAATAGAGATTTATCTGGTTTATTTTTTTTTGTGTTATCTATGTAGGTAGGTACATAGATAACACTGGAAAACAAAAAACTAGGATATCTAATTTTAATTAATCATATAATTTCATTAGGGACGCTTTACGAGTTTGCCTGCACTTAGTAGAGAAGTCTCTGCAGAGAATAGTCAGAGGACAGAAAAATGCAATGTACACGACGCAAAAGAGTATTGAGAACAAAGCCGGAACTGCCACTGGCTGGAGGGAGCTTCTAATGAGTGTCGGATTTAGGTGAGTTTCTTTAAAGTATAACTACAGTCAAAACCGTTTATTACGACATTCAAGGGACAGCAATATTTGGTCGTTAAACACGGTTGGTCATTGTAACCAGTGTTACTTTGGTATTCAAAGATCGTGTTGGTTTTTTTTCTTGGTCGTTACAACCAATATGTCGTTGTAATTGGTGTCGCTATAAACGGTTTTGACTGTATAGGTATTTGCAATTGTAAAGCATTCTCAAATAAATAATTTTAACCATTATGAATTATTTTTAGATTTGAACCGGCAGCAAACGGAATACCATCAAGTGTGTTCTTCCCTCAAAGTGATCCCGAAGAAAGATTAACTCAATGCTCTGCTAGTCTTCAGGCTTTATTAGGTTTGTATCGACTCTAAGTTTTCTTCCACTTACTCATAAGATGAGCTAGTGTTAAACAGTTTATTGTCTCCAGGGTTGTCCCCAACGACATTGCAAGCGCTATCGAAACTCATCTCAAATGGCGACGTAGCGGATGACATTATTGGTGTAATCCGTTCCGTGATATCACAGTTCTCAGCAAAGAATTCCGAAACTGATACGATCGAAGTAGCGGTCAATGTCAGGCTATGGCGAGTGAACGGTTGCCATGAGCTGCTAGCGTCACTGGGCTTTGATTTAGCAGAAGTTGGACAAGATGAAGTGACGCTACGTACTGGAAAAGCAGCCAACAGACGGCATATACAATTCGTGTTACAAGCGTTACTTGCTCTTTTTGGTAAGTTGCAAAAATTTCTTATATATTAATGTGCAGCTTATGTAAGATTTTTAGAGCTGGAGTTATTAACGCAACTTCTTCCACAGATACCCAAGAGGCACCGAGGAGTTTGAGCTTAGAATCCAGCTCCAGCGTAGAATCTTTGGCGTCCATTGACGATGGTGATCTTGAACCGCACTCGGATGGAGAACCACCTCCAAGGCAACATCGCCGTAAGTTTTATTTTAATGACATGTTATTGTGATAACGGAGTTTAGTAAGTGAGCCGGGAAATGGCTTTAACGATTTATTTTATCCACAGAAGAAAGCGTTTCTTCGGTACCACCTCCCCCGTTGCCGCTAGGATCCTGCGGAGGAGCTTTTACCATGTACGTACGTGGTACCTCATCTTCTACAGATGTAGGTCGCGGAGAGCCGGATGGGAGAACTGCCCCGCCTCCTGCGCCACCTCCACCTAGGTATAGGGGGGAGAGTGACGCAGCTTTCACCCCCTCTCCACCTGCGGCCCCACAACCAGTCTCATCAGCACCACAAAGAGACGTCTCCCTAGCACTAGCTCATCAAACCAAAATAAGGACACTGTACACTAGACGACCACCGTCCACTGATGATTCGGACTGGGAGAGCTCAGGCCACGACACCGTACTAAGAAGACGACCTGATCACGCACATGCTAGATATCTCGATGCTTTCTATGACTTAGCTGCGGCGCAGCCCAGGAGAACAGCTGAAGATGACAAAACAGAGCAAGCGAGGGACTTGAACCAGCCTTCGTCGTCTAAAAGGGTACCACGACCCAAAATGGGAACAAATAGTCGAGACTCGATGGCTCAGGTCCGCCATATGAGTGGAGAAATGACGCCCACTATATCTGAGGTGTATCACGAAAGGAACATAGGTTTAGGCCTGGCTCCACCTTTAGCAGAGCTATTACTCGCAGAAGATTCGAAAACTGAAATGAGAGCTGCTAGTTCTAGCGAGAATCTTCTTCTCCAAAACTTGGAGAAGTTGGGACTTTTAGGAAACACCAGTGAAAACGAAGAGAGATGGTGTAACAGCAATACTTCAAGGCCGTGGCTATCAGCGCTGCCTCTAGAAACTGACGTGCAGGGATCAGATTTGACTACAGCTGAAATTATCGAGCGTCAGACTAAATTCAAAAAAGACGTGGAGCCCAAAAGGAAAGAGGAGAACGCGTACGAGTTAAAGCCAAAAGAGGAGGTAGCGGGGCCAAGCGCGCTAGAAAAGAGATCGGTATCTCCTTTCTCTGAGATGTCGAGGAGAGACGAAGGGGATGGAAGGAGTATAGCGGACTCTCACTCTTCCTATAAGGCCTTAGTGTTAAGTCCTCGCGCGCCCTATTTGCCTGAGGAGGGAGAGGCAAGTACAGCTCCCCCAGATGTTGAAGGGGGGAAGACCCACCCGCGCCCGCGCAGGCCTCCCGTGCCGCGCACTAGACCAGCTTACACCACACTCGATTTCCCACCGAAGTAAGTCAGATTGAAGATAAGCCTGTATTAATATGATGTATTATGAATACTAGTTTAGGTTGTGAAAACTTAGGTTAATTTAGGTTTTAGGTTTGCCAAGGTAGATAGATTTGCTTTGTATAATAATCAATGCACATGCAATATAATTTCATTTTTATTTAAGTTTGAATAATATTGTTTTTTAAATAGAACATGCATATCTTAATTACTGGTTAAATTAGTAAATCGTATGACATTTTTAGTATTATTCACTTAGCGTTTAATATTTATTTCAATACTATTATTTTTCTCTTAGGTAGTAATGTTGCTATTATTTTTATTTACTCAGAAACAAACCTTGCCATTGTGTATAAAGTGTCACAAATAAATATTAAAATACTATAAATTATAATCCGTCTTTTACTTATTTCACGGTAGGTAGTTAGATTACCATATTTCCTAAAATCTTTTTAAAACAAGTGCACAGAAAGCATTGAAATGCGCTCTTGTTTTGCATTTACTTAATATTTTCCTTTTGATTAAAAGCTACAAAGCATTCGATACGTGACTACGAGTGCTATATCTGATTGACATTTCAAATACTTAACTGTGGACTTAATTCATTTAGGCTCAGATTTGCATACTAATTTGCTATGTTGCGATCAAAATGCCTGTCAATTGTAACACATTGCTGTTTAAATTGACAAAGAAACAATAAACACACAAAAACCATTCACTTTTGTTTTTTATCATCACTAACGACTTCGTCACTTCAAGTGTAGAAAAAGAAAAAAAAGGTAAATAGATCTCTACATAAGTAGATTTCTATGCAAGTCATTTTTGTTATCTTCCGGATAAAAAACATTTTTCAATTACTACTGAAGTTTGTCATAAAGTCTTATATACGACTTATAGAAGATTTATGATTAATATCACCAGGGACTTATCACGACTGTCTTTGCTAAAGTACCTAATATTGCCAAAATTACCTTGACGTTACGACCACATTGCGTGGGCCGTCGTTGTAAATGATGTTGATGACGTAGTGGTAGGTAGGTAAGTGGTAGAAAATGAAATTATAAGCTACTACGTAATTTACAGTACGAGCTTGTCGTAACTTGTTGCTAACTAAGCAATACATTTAATAAAAATCCCCAATAATCCCCATGTCTTATGTCATAACGCAAAATTAAGTACATTTATGTAGTTAAATATCACTCAGAAAGTCACTAATCTGTAATGAAACGAGATGTACAGGAATCAACGTAATAGAAAAAAAAATCGAATCTGTGTAATTTATAATTAAGTTAGTTATATAGTTACAGTCAGGGTACGCAAAACTTTCGTCAGTTATTAAATTTATTTCTTTATCAAGTCGTAGACTCTTAGTACGTTTTGACAAATGGAAAACGTCAATGCGATCTTCTGTTTCGTTTGAAATAAAATGTTGATTGATAGGACTGGCAATTGCCTTGATGTAAGCAAATGTCAACTTTAAGATGACGATGACGAAGCTTTTCTTACCTCGACTGTAAAGTTAAACGCTCGGGTTAGTAGGTATTATTAGTTTTTATTACGCTAAAGCACGCATCATGGAATAATGACAAGGTGGGTTCGATTCCCTGCCCTTACTTTGTCTTGCTTTGGTTTCCTACATGCTTTCTTATTTAAGTAGAAATTGAAATACTCATTAAACTACTTTAGAATTATAATAGGTACAGCTCGCGCGATAAGAGTTTGGCTTTGACCTTCGGGTGGAGGGGATTACTGCGCATACCCCGCACCCCCGTT
Organism: Archips xylosteana; assembly: GCA_947563465.1. NCBI lineage: Eukaryota > Metazoa > Arthropoda > Insecta > Lepidoptera > Tortricidae > Archips > Archips xylosteana. The sequence continues at coordinate 8,131,349 of OX387363.1, forward strand.
GATACCCAATGCGCAATAACGGTCAAAGCCAAACTCTTATCGCACGAGCTGTAAGTACCTATCTTTGTTTAAATACATATTCCCAATTAGATTGGAAGCGGATCTAGATCTACCAAAACATTTTCCTCCGTCACAGATCCGTATCTTTTTGCTATTTACAAATTTCCGTTCCGTTAAGTGCTTTGAGGTGGCCAAGTGCTGTCTACATTACGACTAGTGTCAAATTCAACGGGAATAAAAACCTTAAGTGCCTTACAATAGAACCTACATTACAACTGCTTTTAATTTATAATGAACGACGTGAACGTGAGATAACACAGTGTACATTAAACTATTAAGAAACTGCTTGTCTATCTGTCTTAACAAGGATTCTGAATTAGAATCTTTTTTTGTGATAAATGTTTGGTCTATACTATGACAGGTGTAAACCTACAAGGTCGATTCACAAGAGCTGGCACGAATGGATTGAACGAAAGTGATGTCACTTTGACATTTTTGTAGGAAAATGACTGATGCATGACATTTTCATACTTGTGTGAAGTGTATTCAAATAGGTAACACATAGGTACTTTCATTCGCTCATTCAATCCATTCGTGCCAGCTCTTGTGAATCGACCAGGGGCTAAACTCAGGAACGGCCTAACACGGTTTGCGAGCGATAATTCGATCGTTTGCGAGAGGATAGGGATGAACTGCTGTTCAGGAACGCCAAAAATCACTGGTTTGCGAGAGGTTTGGGCTGAGATTGGGATGAGCCTTATTTTTTTCTTTCTAGGAAAATAACTAGTTGGCCTTTTTTTCCAGTAGTTACATTAGAGGAAATAAAATAAAAACATTTACCTAATCAATATACTATATATACTATATAGTATATACTATATACATATACTATATACTATAATATTATAAATGCAAAAGTGTGTCTGTCTGTCTGTTACCCCTTCACGCTTAAACCGCTGAACCGATTAAAGTGAAATTTGGCACAGAGATAGTTTGAGACCCGGGAAAGGACATAGGATAGTTTTTATCCCGGAAAATTTCATAGTTCCCGCGGGATAGCGATAAACGAATTCTTCGCAGACGGAGTCGCGGGCAAAAGCTAGTATAAAATAAAAACGAATACAAATAATAGAAAGTACTTAATTTCAATTCCTTTGCTTATTTGCATAAAAAAATATTTATACTTAGGTAGATACATTCTATTTACTTCCATTAAATTATCTCTGCATTATTAATGTAACTACTGGAAAAAAAAGTCGGACTAGTTTCATTAAGGAAACCCTCTTCGTTGAATGTAACTAAGGTACCTGAGCCATTGATGGCCTAGTTCCTAAAATGGCCCACTTTCAAAATTTCGTACTTATAACTGTTCGAATGATTTCAAATTTCGTGCCCATGTTCGGTTAGTGCCATAGACATAACTGTAAGTTCAAATCAAATGGTGGAAGCAGCCATCTTTGTAGTGGTGGACAGTTTGTCAGTGACGTTTCAAATGGCTTACGATTTCTAACCTCATTCATAATCACAAACTTTTAATTATTTCTTTAAAAAAACAAACTGTTTTCGTATTTCTTTTAAGTACAGACTTACTTAGTTTCTAGGGCATTTCTATGAAGGTAAGTGTTTTTTTTATATTTTAGTTAATTTTTAATTTATGAAAATAATCCTCGATGCCGAGGAAAGGGCCTATAAAAGCCCACTTCACGGGCACCCAAGATGGCCCGTTGGTATGGGCCTTATTAGGACTATAGATTTCATATTTTCTTATCTTAAAATTGCAGTTTGATTTGTTTTAGATACAATAAATGGAAACAATAGAAGCGACGTGGTGAATGAACTGGACAACAACTTCAATCAGCCATTGAAACTGTAAAAAAGCACTATATGACATAACAAAGCAGCAGCTATGATCAGTATCTGCAGGATTTTTTTCTATACTCCTAATAAGGCCCACTGAAATTGTAAAAGAAAAGTTTATTTATGTTATGTTTAAAAAATACTAGAATAATCAGAGGAAAAATGTTGTTTTTATTATATTTTATGCAGAGTTTTTCGTCTTTTTTGGTACATTAAGTTTTGCTAAGCCCAAGATGGCCCATTGTCCATTTGTGACCAAAAAATACATTGTAAGAGACTGATTGATTACCTGAGAAACTCATATTATGCGTGATGTTAAACGTATAAACATATTTTTTGTTTCGATAGCATTTAGAAATTACGTGTTTAAAATTGGGCCAAGATAAGTACCTATGTTCCTAAAACAGCCCATTTTCGAGGTTTTTAAAAATGATTATTTTCTTTGAGAAATTTGATTTCACTTGTTGACTTTTATAGTGATTTTATTCACAAATAGGTAAATGAGGAATATTGTAGTAAAATTAGATTTCAGAAATATTTTTTTATTTTTGATTTATTGAAGTTTTGCAAAAAATGGGCCTTACAAGGCGCAGGGACCTAGGCTTACTCGGAAAAAATAAGTCCAACTAGTTCCATCAATGGAACTGATAGTGTGATAATGTAACTAGTCGGAATAGACCGATTACTTTTTTTTTTTTTTTATATAAGAGGTGGCAAACGAGCAGACTTACCCATTACCTCTTCAACTTACCCACGGCATATCTCTAATCGCGTACAGCTTGGTTCTCTCAGTAGTTGCTAACTCGTTAGCTTAAATACATTACAGGTATCAAGCGCCAAGAAGCGGAGAAGAGACTAGTCTATGAAGACACTTTTCTTCATCATTTTATTCACGTTTCGGACATCATATTATGTCATCATCAATATCATCATCACTAAGAACTACGTACCGCATCTCTTTTGCTACTTCGTATAATAACTTCAACTAACATAATACCAAGAAAACTTAACATTTAATTCCAGAAATTTTAAATGAAGTTATTGACAACGCTATAAAGGGGCTTAAATGGCGTTAATAAAAAGAATTTCAAGACCAAACTAAGTAACTAGACTTCCAATTTGCCTAATTTAAAGCAACCCGTTTAAAACGCAATTAGATTGTAAAATATTCATGCCTCGCTGTGTAAAACATAGCTATTATCTACTTTGCAGACCCCATTCGGATTACAAGTCGGTACGTACCTAATAACCGGAACCAAAAAATTTAAAAATCAACCGGTTAATTCAAGCATAGAGCACAAATTGTGGAGAAAACATTTGTGCAAGTGGAAATTAAATTGATGGCAATGACCTTGACAAGGCGGGGGTTTGCGCAACGGTGACGTAAGGCACTTACTCGCGCTTATTTCTTTTGTTTTGATATTTGGGTATGCGCAAGCGCAGCGGTATGCGGCACGCGCTAACATTATCACGATGTACGCGGTCAACTCTTACTGAGTTAGGGTTGCCGGGGCGTTTATTCGAGCGTTTTAACCGCCTCATTTATCCGGTCACATTTTTTAAGAATTAGCTGTAGATTATTATGATTTTTTCGGTTATATTTTAGATATTAGAAGATCCTGTACGTCTACCATAAAACTGGAAATCAAAATCTTCTGCCATTTGTTAAAGAATGTACCAGACAAATGAGGCGGTTGAAACGCTCGAATAAACACCCGCCGAGTGTATTTTTTTTTATCTTAGAGAGGCCAGACAAACAAACTAGTGGGTCACCTGATATTAAATGATCACCACTGTCCATAGACACCCGCAGCGCTTTAAGCGATGCCAGTGCGTTATCGGCCCTGCAGAAAATTGTACACTCGCCTCTTAAAGGCACCCAGGTCGTAACTCGATGGGAAGACCCCAGCGGGAAGCTCGTTCCAGATTTTGCAAGTTCGTGGCAAAAAGACCGCTTAAAACGCACCGTCGAAGACTGCCATTCATCAACATGATGTCGATGAAATGAATGATTACGACGGGAGGATCGGTATGAAATAAACCCCTTAATTGGGCATGTTATTTGATTATAACTGACGGAGCCTTGTTAACGTGCTACTCGACCTTAATTCCTTACTAATCTTCTTCTAATATATAAAAATCTCGTGTCACGGCGTTTGTTATCGAACTCCTCCGGAACGCCTAAACCGCTTTTTATGATTTTTTTTCTCTGTTTGGTAGGTCTGAGAATACGACCTATTGATCGTAGGCTATTATACCCCTATTCTTCGCGGGTATGTATTACAATACCGAAGTACGAAAGACCGAATGTATTAAAATATCGAATGGGTCAAAAGACCGACACGATTTTTTTCTCAAACCGTAAACTTATCAGAATTTTTTAAAACGGCATCATACAGAACCCATTAGGTTAGGTTAGGTTTGTTTTATAACAATATTAAAAAGTTAACGGTTTCAGAAAAAAATCGTGTCGGTCTTTTGACCCATTCGATGTTTTAATACATTCGGTCTTTCGTACTTCGTTATTGTAATACATACCCATTCTTCGCAGACGGAGTCGTGGACAACAGGTAGTCTTCTAATGTATAAAAATCTCGTGTCACGGTGTTTGTTATTGTACTCCTCCGAAACGGCTTGACCGATTTTTATGAAACTTTTTGTCTATATTCGGTAGGTCTGAGAATACATCGTAGGCTATTTTTTATACCTCTATTCTTCTCAGACGGAGTCTCGGGGAACAGCTAGTAATATTATAAAAGCGAAAGTAAGTTTGTCTGTCCGTCTGCTACCTATTCTCGCTTAAACCGCTTAACCGATTTTGATGAAATTCGGTACAGAGATAGTTTAAGTTCCGGGACAGGAAATAGAATAGAATAATAGTTTTTATCCCGAAACATTGCATAGTTACCGCGGGATAGCGATAAACGAATTCTTCGCAGACGGAGTCGCGGGCAGCAGCTAGTTTACTATAAATGTAAATTAGCCTTTACCTGCGGCTTTGCTCGCGTGCACTATTAAATTCGGCAGTTGAATTAAAGTTTCGTAATATCACTAAACCACCACGATGTAATTTTTGGAAATTGCCATCAATTCCCAAAAATTATTATTACTTCGTTGTGTGTCTTCTTTAAGTTGCATGAAGATCACTTGTGCAAAAATTCATATCTGAGAATAGATAGAATAGAATAGAACTTACTTAGTGGTTCAGATTCAGATTGGTTGATTGGTTCAGATTTTGCTTAAATGCCGATCCCGTGGAAATCAGGATAAAAAGTACCTAGACTTTGTTTTATTGCAGAGATTCGAATTTCGTAACATGGCGGCCCCGTCCAGTTTACGCTAATAGTATTTGATACGAGAGTGAGTGAGACGATACGATACAAATTTCGATTATGAAATTTCGGAATAGAGCCCCTGATCTTTTGTTTTATTGTTTTCTTTTTGCTAACCACAGGTGCGAGCGAAACACGCTGCAACTACCACATTAGATTCGTATCGGACAAAACTCATTTTATTCGCTCGGTGCATTTTAAAACGGATGTTATCACCTTCACAAGCATGTCAAGTTGTAAAGGGACTTTTAGATGATTGTAGAGGTTTATTGCTTAAGCTTTCAAGGAATTGTCATTGCATAAATAAACTGGGTCAAAAGCTCTCATAAAAATAATGCTGTTGTGAAATAAGTCTGTCATAAATACCTAATGAAACTTAAGGTGCTGTATATACTTAGGGTCCTAATATAAGATTTTTTATAAGTTCGTCCTTTGCGCAAATTGCATAGTTTTAAAAATTCTCTCGAAATTTCTTTAGTCGCTTAAGACCCAGCGTATTAAGTTTAGTACATACTTTAGCACACTTCAACTTTCCTTAAAATAATCTTTATAAAATACTCAAAATTTGACGTGGGTTTTAAGAGGTGAATCGCCGCATACGTACACGCAGGCCAAAGAGGAGGCACGGCCCTCCCGTTTGATTGAGAAAATACGCAAGCAAGTGTAAGAAAATTGATCGGAGGAAGCCGTGACTTGGTCACGCAAACTTTCGCGGCCTCAAACGCACATGGCCGTCAAAATAGCAATATTATGTTAGTAGTACTGACTGAATGAAAGTCAATAAAACGTTTTTATGCGTTATCGGCACTGAACGCGATAAAACTTTCAATTTCTAAGTGTAGCTATTCAATAAATTCAAAAGCAATTCATAATATTTATTGTCTCAAGCAACTTATCATAATGATATTTATCCCCAATCAAAACAAACGTTATCTAACACAGCCAGTGCATAAATCGAATATTCTATTGTAGTCAAATTTCTTTCGTTTTAGTTGATCTATGATCTATAAGATCATGGATCGTGATCTATTGGAATGGCTAATCCAGCTCTAAATCGGATTAGTCTTGTTTAGTGTAGTAAATCTTTGTAATTATCATGTTATTGTGCCTGCTTGTGAGCAACGTAAAGCCGCATTATAAAGGAGCTTGCACAACGGTGGCATTTGCTCGGAGATTAACGTGGGAGGGAACGCAGTCGGGGGGCCGATGCAATGGTCAATTGAACAAATTCCTAAACATCGAATTATAATAAATAAACTATTGGTACCTGTCATCGACAAAGCTTCAATTTACAACCTTTTGCTTTACGATTATAGTGTCGAGATGAAATTATCGGAGTCCGGAATCTTGATTGCTATGTTTCTGACGTTTAATTAATAAAATACAAATTCAACCAAGTAAGGTGTTAAAAACAATTGAGATTCGCATAACCACCTACTTAAGGTCCGTATAAGTCAAAGTAAAAACAGACGATATGAAGAGGAATTGGTAGTAATTACAGATATTAATTCACTTAAAATTTGGTGGCCACTTTTTGGTATCGCGATTATTTTAACTGTCTCTTATCCAACGTGACATAATGGACAGTCCGCCGGACTAAGGTCAAGCGCAGCCACTTTTTAATGCATCTACATATTAAATTAAATTTTTAAATGCCGGATAATATTAGGGGCAGGTTTTAGTGTCCGGGATAATTAGCCGAAAAACCAAGATTCGCATCTACAAAACGATCATCAGGCCAATCTTGGCGTACGGTTGTGAGTCTTGGACGCTAACGCTGAAAGAGGAGGAAAAGCTCTTAGTGGCGGAGCGGAAAATTTATAGGATGATCCTGGGACCGACCCGAGGAGATGGAGGCCAATGGAGAGCCCGAAAAAACAAAGAAATCGAAGACCTGGTGGCTGAGCCCAATATTATCGGCGAAACAAAATCTGCCAGACTGCGTTGGCTGGGCCACGTTGAGAGAATGGAGGAGGATCGTGCCGCTAAGAGAGCATATTTGGGGCGCCCGATCGGTAAGCGGCCGGTTGGACGTCCCGTTGGAGCGAGGTAGTTACAAAGGACCTGAACGCCCTAAGAAGATCCGACTGGCGTGAAGTGGTGCAGGACCGTGCTGAGTGGCGTCTTCTGGTGTCGGAGGCCAAGATCCTCTTTGGGTCCTTGAGCCAGCGCAGTAAGTAAGTAAGTAGGATAATATTAACTTGACAGCTTTATTTTAATAGTCTACATACCATAGCCAACCGACTCAGGACGAGAAATCATGGCGATATGGTTCGTCGAGACCTTTGTGCACCCCGTCTTGTTTTCTGCCCGTGAACCTCTTCAAAGATAGCAAAAAACCGACACAAATCAAACACCAAAGGCCGTATTGTCACTTGCCTTCGCTTTCACCATCTCTTTCTGTCACCATCTTATGCCGTTTGACAGAAAGAAATAGTGAATGCGAAAGCAAGCGTCAGCGCGTTAGGCAATAAGCGTACTGAGCGTGAGACTTAGAAGACAAGTTGCTCACCACATCCTCACTTTCCGGTCGCGATCTTGGATTTTCTTGCCGTGACTTACGGATTGCCAAATCTAACGTGAGAAAGTAATTTAATGCTTTCTTTTAGAGATATTAGCACAATAAGTACCTAAGTATATGTTATGTATAGATCTAGCTTCTTGGTAAAACCCACTAGGGGTGTACCGGAAGTTCTAATTACATGATAGACACTTGCTATGTCCTTAATAGGAACAATTCAGCAAATTACAGATTACTGTACATAAGTACTACATATAACATTGCAAGATAATTTAAACATTGATAATGATCAATTTACATGTCAGAGTAAAAATTGTTGTAACGTAGCAGTTAGATAGCCTTAAACAGGTGTATAATCAATCCATGCATAATGATAAGTAATTAATAAAAACGACGCATTTTTTGTGCTTCAATTACATTTGATTTAGTAGGTACAAATAGACTAATGAATCAATTCTTTAACTAGACATGACAACTGGATTGATAATTCAACCTCCCACGTGTGCACGTACGAAAAAAGCTAATTCCACGTATTGCATAAAACTATTAACATAGTACTTAGTACAAATTAAGAAACTGCCGGCAATCGGCCTAGTTGGCCAGTGTGTAATGTCTCTAACAACCGTCCAAAATATTTGTAAGCAGTTTGCCGGTCGCTGGCCACGATATTATTGTCTTTATGTCTATTGTATTCAAATTGTCTCATGTATTTCCTAGTTCGGCAGGGGTTATAATTTTTATGTTGCGACTCTATACAAGGTAGTTAAAGTTATTTTGTAATGCTTAAAGTGGTAGGAAGAGGTGAAGCCGCCGTTGAAGTGGTCCAGACTGACTTTAGTAATTATTTAATCATAGCTTAGTTATATGTTGATTTAACGACCGCAGGCCATTTGGCCACTAACATTCAATTAGTTAAGAAGTGCAAGCTACAGTTTTGTTTAAAAGTAGACAAAGACATTTACAGTCACGAACTGTTCTATAGCTAAACCGTTTAAATGATTCCTCGCCCACGGGGTACAGAGGCGCGGGGGTAGACTACAAAGGGGGCCGGGATAGGTGCGGGTGGCAGGCAGACTCATTCAAACGGTTTAGCTATAGTATTTAGTATGGGTTACATAGGTGCCATTTTTTCACGGGTCTCTTATATATAGCGTCTCTATTTTGCTACATTAGTAAGCGAGGGCCGTAGTGCCTACTTAACAAAGCAGCGACACACGGGTTTTCGATTAAGATTTTCTGGAGGCAGTAAAAATGCTCTGTAGTTATACAGCTTGTACACAAAGTACAGAAATAGTAACGATATGTAAAGTTAGAATTACAAGTATTTCACAATTTTTACGAGATTTTCACAAGGTTTTGGTACAAGATTCTTCTGTTCTTGTACCTAGACCTTGTCGTTCTAGGGCCTACAATGACATTTATGTGGATGTAAATGTTCTCGATAGCTACGACTTGCGGATCAATTTGTCAACTCCCATTAAATAGGAAACCGAGTCATTCCCAACGAGGCATGTTCGAATTTGAAATGTCTAAATCGAGGTGGAAGTCACTCGGTCACGTCTGTCGCCGGCCTCGTCGCAGGGCGTGGCTGCCGTTCACAAGACAAGTGGAGGTTGGACCACACGACAGCCGAAAACTCATACAAGTCATACACCTCCATTCAAAATGAGAACTCACGATTTTGGTAACGCGGTAAGGGTAAATACACACTTGAGGCTGCCGCTGGCAATACACTTTTTTATCCAGTAGAGTCAGTATAGCCATAGATAACAGACTACGTAGCAGATTCGACACTCGCGTTTGACAAGCGCTATATTCACTTTAACCATAAAAATAAGTCGTGGCTGCCAAGTGGTTTTTTTTTTTTTTTTTTTTGAATGAGTCGCCAGAGGGGCCAAAGACGCGAAGTCTTTGCTGTTTTTTACTTTAAGGATTGGAAGGGTGACTTGTGCTCGGGAAAAATCCCTTCGGACGAACTGGGAATGGAGGGCCCAGACAGTGTCCGACTTGCACGGACTAAAAAACCCGGTCACAAGTCCCCTTCTCTATTGGTTATCAAAACAAAAACGTGTGCTTTAAAATTTTGAGGAGGGGAGGGGTAGGGAGGGGACTTAATCTACCCACAGTGTCCTGCCTCAGCCATTTGCTGGAAGGCCGGGAGAGGAGCATGCATTCTCCCGCTGGGCACGCTGCCAAGTGGTTTGACCCTATAGCCTCACTAGCAGAAGGTCGCGAGTTCGAGTCCGGGCTCGTACCACTGGGTTTTTGAAATGTATGTACCTAGGTGTATGGATCTGCGCTAGGCAGAGTTGGACAGGGATAAATACATAGATATAATACTGGGGGGAAAAGTGTACCTCGCTTCCACTGCGTCGCTTCTCGCAGGGCCCTGCTTGCATCCACGGCGCTCTTCAGCTCGATCCACTTTGAGGTTGGTGTGTGGGTGTGTGTATGTGTTTATATATCCGATATAGCCCGAAAACCGTACTTTTAGTATTTTAATATGCGCAGGAGAACTCAGCGCGTGCCGACCGAATCTCGAGAGCTTTTGAACTGTCACCTTGACAGGTCAGAAGAGTATTTCTGAAGGATACACTGAGAGGTGTATTTTCCTATCAAGGTTGAAAACCGAACATTCCCCCGCCCAAGCCATTTCCAATGGCTTAATCCCGAAACAATCCGAATAGAAGAAACCGAAGCCTAATCCACAGGCAGCCGAGAAAGCTTGGCAATCGCTCGTTGTAAGACCGTGCCTTGAGCCAACTTAACGTCAGCAACCCGAACCGTACCATCTTTGCCTGGGTACAACTGGACGATACGTCCACGACGCCAATGTAGAGGAGGGGCGTTTTCCTCCTTTAATAGAACCAAATCTCCCACCTTGGGAGGGGCAGCAGGGTCATTCCACTTGACTCTCTGCTGTAGAGTATGGAGATACTCCAAATGCCAACGATGCCAAAATCTTTGTGAAATTTGCTGTAACAGCTGGAACCGAGTTAACCGATGCAGTTTCTCCTCTTGGAGGGGGAATTCAGGAACGCCATTTAAAGGCTGACCGATTAGAAAATGACCCGGGGTAAGAACCTCTGGGTCGTTAGGATCCGAAGACAGGGGACACAGAGGTCGCGAGTTTAAAACGGCCTCTATTTTGCAAAATACGGTACTTAACTCCTCGAAAGTGAGAATGGTCTCTCCGATTACCCGTTTGAGATGAGTCTTGGCTGACTTCACAGCTGACTCGAACAAACCTCCCCATGAAGGGCATGCTGGGGGGTCAAATATCCACGAAATTCCACGACAAGCTAACTCATGACCGATTGTTCTTTGATTCTCAGTCAAAAAACTTTGAACTTCTCGTAAATAATTGTTAGCACCCTTGAAGTTGGTACCGCAATCCGACCGAATGATAGTAGGCAGCCCACGCCTAGACACAAACCGAGAAAGAGCTGCTATAAAAGCTTCCGTGGAAAGTTCCGAGACTACTTCCAGATGGACACTCTTAGTGGCCAAACAAACCAAAACGCATAGATAGACCTTTGTGATTTTCGGTTTCCGCAATTTGTGTGATTTCACAAGGAACGGCCCTGCAAAATCTGTGCCAACACCTTCAAAAGGTCTGGCTGCTACAACCCGATCGCGAGGCAAATTACCCATTAACGGTTGAGTGGTAGATCCCTTCAGTTTGTAACACGGTATGCAGTTAGTGGTGACCTTATTAACCGCTCGTCGAGCCGATAATACCCAATATTTGCGTTGCAGAATACCTAACAACGTATTTGGACCGACATGTGCATTTTTTAAATGTAAATCCCGAATCAAAATAGTTACAAAGTGACCCGATTTAGGAAGCACTAACGGATGTCGCGAATCATAGGGTAAGTCCGAATTTTGTAGTCTACCACCTACCCGAAGCAACCCCTTAGAGTCTAGGAAGGGGGTTAGACGTTTCCAGTGGCCCTTAAGCCTTCGATTATTCCGCAGAGAATCAATTTCCTCGCCGAAGTTCTGGTTTTGAATTAAAGCTACACAAACCAACAAAGATTCTTCCCTCTCTTCAGGTGACAAATATTCCGATTTGATTTTGTTATCTTTATTCCGACAGTTATGAGAAAATCTCCGTAACCAACCGACGACACCGATTAATTTGTCGAGAGAACTATACCGATTTAAAACATCAAAATCCGAAACCGTTTGATCTTTACCGCTGGTTGCTACTAAGCAACGCAAACCAGGTAGCACAGCTGGCGCCTGTACTACCGAAACAGGCCAATGGGATTCAGGCCCCTGGAGCCATTTCGGACCCCACCATAAAGGATGAGAAACCAAGTCTGATGACTGACAACCTCGGGATGCACAGTCAGCCGGATTCATCTGGCCTGGAACGTGCCGCCACGAAATGTGTACCGCAGAATTCTGTAATTGTGACACGCGATTCGCTTCAAATACCTGTAGAGTATGAGGTGGCGTTTTAAGCCACGACAGGACAATGGAGCTGTCCGTCCATCCGTAAACCTCCGAGACATCCATGGTTCTTTGCAAACAAAGACAAACATGATGCAGGAGCTTAGCTAAGAGCACGGCTCCACACAATTCCAACTTAGGAATGGTGAGCCGAGATCTGATGGGAGCGACCTTACTCTTTGCCATGATCAGGTGAACCGAAGAAGAACCGTCCTCAGTGATGGTACGTAAGTAGACCACTGCTGCGTATCCTAATTCCGAGGCGTCACAAAATCCGTGAACCGAAACTTGGCACGTTGACCTGGGAAACATACATCGCGGAACCTCGATCCGATTGAGGTTACATAAATCCATTTTAAACCGAATCCAGTCTCTCGCAAGACTCCCACCGATTTCTTCGTCCCACGTTAACTTTTCAAGCCACAAACGCTGGAGTAAACACTTTGCCCAGAAGGTAACCGGGCAAATCCAACCTGTAGGGTCATACATCCGTGCAACGGTAGACAAGATTTGTCTTTTCGTAATCAAAGTATCCGAAGTTAAAGTCGTCCGATATGAGAAATTATCCGAAATCGGATTATATTGAACACCTAAGACCGAAACCGAACTATCCACTTCAGGATTATCAAACAAATGAGGAACTTGCAAATGATCTTCTGGTAAGTCCTTCAGAAGTGCAGGACAATTGGATATCCATTTACGCAACTCGTATCCTGCCGAATCCATTATTTGGATTAATTCCCGTTGGAGTAAGAGAGCCTCCTCTTCCGTATCCGCTCCTGTCAAAATATCATCGACATAGATATGTTGCTCTAGTGTGGCCGCAGCCTTAGGAAACCGTTCGCGTTCTCTATTTGCGAGTTCTAGTAAAGTCCGAATAGCCACGAAGGGGCTAGATTTTAAACCATAAGTATTTGTGTTCAATTCGTAAACGAGCAGCGGCTCATGAGGCGACTCACGCCATAGAATCAATTGAAACCGCCTGTCCGAAGGATCAATCCAAGTTTGACGAAACATCATTTTAATATCCGTCACGAAAACAATCTGATGCTTCCGAAAGTGCATCAAAATCTCCGTGATGTCCCTATGAAGTTTAGGACCCGCATGCAGGCAATTATTTAGGGATGCGCCCGACGACGTAGCGCAGCTCCCGTCGAATACGACCCGCAGTTTCGATTGTTCATCTTTACATACAGCATGATGAGGAATGACGTAGAACTCCTGACCCGACTGAAAGTCAAACTTTGAAAGTGACATATGACCGAGATTTAAATATTCCCGCATAAAGTTGACGTACTTTTCGCGTAAGGCAGGCTTCGCCTTAAGTCTACGTTCTAAAGCCAGAAACCGTTTCTCCGCAATGGCGCGGGAATCCCCTAAAACCGGTCGCGATGATATAAATGGCAATTTAGTCATAAACCGTCCGTCATTCAACCGTACTGTATTATTTTTATAATGAAGCTCACACTCCTGGTCTAATGGATTAGACTGGCTCGCTTGGGGTGGCTCTTCCACCTTCCAAAACTTCTCTAAGGTATCCGAAATTGACGCACCAAAAAACTCCGAATCATCTATTAGAGTTGAAGCAGCCGGCTGCACTAGCACCGGGCCTAACAACACATAACCGAAAACCGAATTATAAGCCGTCAGCCCGTCAGGCTGTAATACTATTTTATCTCCTCCTACTAGTGCGCCGAAAACATCCGAACCTAGTAATAAATCGATAGGTGCCGGTGAACCGAAATTTGGATCTGCCAGAGTTAAACCCTCTGTGAGCCGAAGAACCGAATTATTTAAAGTAAATGCAGGCATGTGACCGATAATATTTTTCATACTAACCACTGGCGTGGTAACCATAGGAAACCGCTTAGTAACCGGAGAGAAGGTCAACGAACCCTTCCCACAAATACCGATAGCCTTTGTATTACCAATTCCCCGAATATGGTTGTCCGATGGCTCTAGCCGTAATCCTAGCCTGCGAGCTAAATCCGAAGTTATTAAAGACCCCTGCGAGCCTACGTCCAGTAACGCCCGAACTTCAATGCCCTTATCCAAATCCGAATTAAAATAGACTTTTACTAAAGCCGTGGGCAGTAGGACTGTTACTGGAAGTAGCCCCGGGGCAGTATGACCGAGAGAAACCGTATCCTATGGTCTAGTATACTGCTGGTTGTGACGACGAGCAGTATCCCTTTCGCCATGACGACGTTGGTCATGACCATCACGAACCTGACCCTCATCTTGGTCATACTCTCTCCGCTGTTGAGCCTGATGAGGAGACGGAGGTTGAGTGCGAGACGGATTCACTCTTCGTCCAGACCGAGAAGGCGAGCCACGGTGCGACCGTGAAGGAGAACCACGGTGTGGCCGTGGTGGATCTGAAGCAATATGACCCCCGCCCGTACGGGCCGGTGACCGCTCAGCCGAACGTCGCTGGTTAGGGTGGCCCTGATGAGAGCCCGACCGATTGAAACACAATAAGGGATGATGTTTTCTACTCCCACACGATGCACAGTTAGGAACCCGATTACAATATTTATATCCATGTGGTCCGAGGCAAAAGAAACAAAACCGATTTTTCTGCACATAATCCTTCCGAGCATATGGGGACATCGCTTTGAACTCCGAACAGTGTGGAAGATCCCGATGGTCCCGATCTCCACAAAAGCCACAAGGCTGGATAAGTGTCACTCCTGTGAACTGCGGTGCCCTACGACGTGGCCTAGATGGACTCGCAACAGGCTCCTGAACGGGATGCCCAGGGTCAGCCCTGGCACACTCCAACAATCGACATTCTACCTCGAGAAATTCCTGTAAATCCGAAAATGTTGGAATGGTCTCCGCTTCATTCCCACATTTTTGCTCAAACCGTGTCTTGAGATTAGTAGGCAATTTTGCCAGACAGATATGGACAAGTAGAAAGGACCACTCAATGACAGGAAAACCGAGACGCTCCAATGAGTTGACTGCCATAATGATTGGATTGAGAAACTGTGCCCGCAGACCGATAAGTTTGGGAGACACAGACGGCAGGTTAAGGATTTGGTCCACATGCACGTCTGCCAGCCGACGGGTATTTTGGTACCTTTTCATTAAAAGTTCCCTTGCAATTTGGTAACCCTCATCCGATATCCGCAAATGTTGGATCAAACCCCGAGCTTCACCGGAGAGGCACAACATGAGATAGGCCAACTTTTGAGCCCCCGATAAGTCCGAACGTGAATCCACCAAACTATCAAACAAATTATTGAATCCCACCCATTGGTCCATAGCCCCAGCGAAGGACGGTAATTGTAAAGTTGGCAACCGAGATAATAGTCCATCTGACTCCGACCGACTTGAATCCGACTTACTATCCGACCTATCAATAGTTTGTTTATATTCGAAATTCGCCTCCATTAGCCTATCGAAAGCCTCTAAACCGCGCGTATACTCAAGGCGACATGCAGCAAGAATTTCCGCCTGAGCTGGTACGTCCAAATCCGCTAGTTCGATAATCCGTTGAAACGCCTCTTCAAATTTTAAAAATTCCGTATTTACCGTTAATAAGCGCATTTTCAATCGACCCGCATGCTCCGATCGCGTAATAAGGTCCGCACTATCAATCAACCATTGTAGTTTAACTTTAAATACCGAGAAACTATATTTAAACGACATCGTAATGTTTATCAATCCACTCACCGAAAATAAGTAATTAAATCCGTATATTACTTATCAAACAGTAAACACCGAATGTTACACGTATTACGCAAGCCGAAATTCACTTATTCACTTCACTATTTCACTTGAACACTTATTTAAACCGTAAATAAACACCAATAAACCGATCAAAACAATCCAAACACAAATTACCAGTAGATAACAAGACAAGTGATTGACAAGAATTGTCAAACGTCAAACGTCAAATTCAAGTGACACCATAGAAATCCGAACTGTCATATATGACAGCGTTTATTAACACAAGCCCGAATACACCCAAGTTACCAACCCACTATTAAAAATATAAACCGAATTGAAATTCGAAGGTAGGTATAAAATCCTTTGTTCGAAGATAAAATAAGGTCAATCCGACCGAAATAACCAAAATAAACCGAAATAAAGCCGAAACAACCGCGCTCTGCTACCAAAAATGTATGGATCTGCGCTAGGCAGAGTTGGACAGGGATAAATACATAGATATAATACTGTGAAGAAAGTGTACCTTGCTTTCACTGCGTCGCTTCTCGCAGGGCCCTGCTTGCATCCACGGCGCTCTTCAGCTCGATCCACTTTTGGGTTGGTGTATGGGTGTGTGTATGTATGTTTATCTATCCGATATAGCCCGAAAACCGTACTTTTAGTATTTTAATATGCGCAGGAGAACTCAGCGCGTGCCGACCGAATCTCGAGAGCTTTTGAACTGTCACCTTGACAGGTCAGAAGAGTATTTCTGAAGGATACACTGAGAGGTGTATTTTCCTATCAAGGTTGAAAACCGAACACTAGGTATGTGCGAAATTATTAAAATTTACCATAAGCTTTAAGGTAAAGGAAAATATCGTGAGGAAGCTGCACACACCTGCAAAGAAATTGAATGGTGCGTGTGATGTTGCCAATCCGCACTGGGTCCACTTGGGAACTACGAGCTAAGTCCTCTCATTGTAAGAGGAGGCCTGTACCCGTAGTGGGACGTACACAGATTGGGATGATGATGATTATATTCAACTATCGACGTTGCAGTTACATAGTACGGTCGGCTGCGCAGAGAAAAGTTACCCCCCCCCTAGTGTGGTTACAGCCGTTACAGAGGGGTACCTTTTTGCTGCAGCTGACTGTACGTTTTCGATTGTCAACTGCCGAAGAGGATCGTATCATTACGGTTCAATTCAAAGATAACGCTGAGGAAGTACTCTATTGTGTGAAGTGACGAAGCACGGTCTGGCTTTGAATCTTGATAGGCATGCATACATGTATGAATGTGTTAGGCCAACATGTCACACATTTTAACATCTGAATTGTCTAGCTTTTCTCTAGATTGTGTTAAATAAAGGCCTGACATTACGACATTTGAAGACTAAATTCATTGGCGTAGCTACCGAAAAGCTAGGTGGGGCGGTGCCCGGGGCCACGAACCTGAACTTGAAAAGGATTTGCTGTGCCCGATAGAAAGCGATGGTTTCTAATTCATCATCATCATCCCAGCCTATATACATCCCACTGCAGGGCACACGCCTCCTCTCAGAATAAAAATGGGCTTGGGCACACACCATTGAATTTCTTCTCAGGGTGTGCAGGTTTCCTCTCGATGTTTTCCTTCATCGTAAAGCTCATGGTAAATTTCAAATATAATTTTATAATTTCGCACATAAATTCCGAAAAACTCAGAGGTGCGAGCCCGGATTCAAACCCACGACCCTCTGCTTAAGAGGCAACAGGTAAAACCACTAGGCCACCACGGCTTCCCACTAGGCTACCACGGTTCCTAATTATGATTCCCCTAAATTCAAGTCTACGGTGAATGAGCATTTACTAGGCAAGCGTGCTCCATCATAGGCCTCATCTTCGCTTTCCATCAGGCGTGATTGTGATCAAACGCAAGCTTATAAGCTTAAGCCTAGGTATATATTGTATAAAAAAATATACAGTAGCTTTGCATTTTTAAAATACCTATGTATAGTATATATTGATAAAACTTAAAAACAGTTTAGGGTGCCCCAAGGCCCTTGGTCACCTGGTTATAATTCAATTCAATTCAAATTCATTTATTCAAGTGACAAGACTCATAATTGCCACTAACAAAATATTATACCTAAATATGCTTTAAAGTGGAAGTATATACTTACTTAATGTCAAAACTGATCTGAAAAGGGGAAGTTTATGCCATTAAGGATGTCGTCAATGAAATAAACAAGGTATTTAATGCAAATATTCATCCGGCTCTAATTTGATAATTAAAGACTAATAATCAACACAACATTTTTTTATTACGTGGTTGATACATTTCTTGTTTTTATTTCGCGACCCTGAAAATAAATATTTGCAACATCACACCACCGTCCTATATACGTCCCACTATTGGGTACAAGCCTCCTCTCAGAATGAGAGGGCTTGGACTGTAGACAACTGTAACTACAGTCGCAGGCCCGGTACGTATTGGAAACTTCACACATTTCGCTGAATAGAGGGTCGTGGGTTCCCTCATAGTTTTTTTTTATATTATAGGGGGCAAACGAGCAGACGAATCGCCTGATGGTAAACAATTACCGTCGCCCATGGACACCTGCGACACCAGAAGAGTCACAAGTGCGTTGCCGGCCTTTTAGGTAGGAGTACACTCTTTTTTTGAAAGCTTGAAGGTCATTTCGGTAAGGGAATACCGCAGCAGGTACTTCATTCCAGAGCTTTGCTGTGCGAGGCAGGAAATTTCTGGAAAAACGCACAGTAGAAGATTGCCAACCATCCAGATGGTGAGGATGGAAGTGTTGTCGCGTAGGGCGGTGGCGGAAGGATGCGGCAGGGATCAACCCAAATAACTCCTCGGAGCACTCTCCGTTGCATAGTCGGGGTAAGAAAAGGTTCGTCACTTTTCGACTCTATGTCAACGAGTTAAGGTCGAAAAGTGACGAACCTTTTCTTACCCCGACTATACATGCGATAGAAGATGCACAATGAAGCTACATCTCTACGCAGCGCCAAGTGATTTACCTTCACCAAAAAGCTTATTGTAAAGTTCAAATTTAGTTTCACGCATAAATCCAGAAAAACTCCGAAGTGCTAGCCTTGCTCGAATCCAAGATCCTCTGCTTGAGGGGCCGTAGGTCAAACCGCTGCTAGGCCACCACGTTTTTTTTACAAGATACAACATAAATTAACAACGTACAACCTTTTTATTCGTAAGTATTCCTTTACAAATATACCTGGCCAAGTAACAACTTCATAAGAACATCCTTGCGCAGTAATTTAAAACAGACAGTTCTACATTAACTGGTGAGATTTTTATCTGCACAACTGAATTACGATATGATCAGTGCGATTCTTTATAACTTCAAGCTTACATTATGACAGCAATGATGATTTAATAGTGGAAAGATTACTTTAAAAAATTTATTACTAAAGTAGACTTGCGGAAATTCCTTAATTGCGCCATTTTTATCCCCCGACACAAAAAGAGGGGAGTTATAAGTTTGACCGCTATGTGTGTGTGTCTGTCTGAGGCATCATAGCTCTTAAACGGGTGCACCGATTTGGATGTGGTTTTTTTAAATAGAAAGCAGGTTTCTTGGCAATGGTTCTTTGATATGTTTCATCAAAATCGGTTCAGCCGTTTCAAAGTTATCAGCTCTTTTGTTAGCTGCGGAAGGGATCTTAGACGCATAACGGGCATTGACTTAATGTTCAAACATACGAGTGACATGATTGCGTTGGGGGTTTTTAAAATTTTTAATTTATAGTTATTGAATAAAATGTGTACAATCGAAGGAACTGAATCACCACTCGAACCATTTGTCAACAAATGTCATGTTGACGTGCCGTACATTCTGCCGAAGAAATTATCGTGAAATTGGTGTGAAAAGGTTCCATCCTGTACGCTACACGATTCGGTTTCCTTGACTGTACATAATTTCTCAAACTGATTCGTTTTAAAAATCACTGTTCCTTAAAACCGACCTCAATTTTAAATTGGATTACAAACTTATATGTGCAGTTTCTGTATATTTGAAACGTGACTGAAATTGAAATATTTTTAGGTTTTCTACGACTTTGTAGGGTTAAATCTATTTATATTTAAAATTAGGAGCCTGTGGGTCTGCTAGAAGTACCTTAGAATTATGATGATCATGAGTCAGTGAGTGGTCAGTGACAAAACTAAGGAACTTTGCCGTCCAATAGTTCTGAAAGTGCCAGTTCAAATTGAATGCTATTGAGAATATATCTAAATGTCATTACGCCCAACATGTAGCTGAAAATTCAGGGCTCTAGGTGTAGCCAGCATAAAATTATAAGAGGTTGAAAATAGCCTGAATGGGTTCGAGAATAGGATGGTACGGCTGTACCTTTGTTTTGCTTGACTTGGCGGAGGCACTGCCGTGCCCCCAGATAATGACAGGAATAATCAACTGACATACTTTTTATGAGCTGTCAAAACACGATTCTCCATAGATTTTGTATGGCAAGTGCTGGTTATGACGTCGCTTTTTTGCCAACTCAATCGACAATTTATTTGTTTTAAAGCTAGAAAAAATTAAAATTTGTACTTAACGAAAATTAATCTGATTTTAAAGGCAAAAATTTTTTTTTTTTTTTCTTGAGTCGCGTCTTGTAGTTATTGTTTTATGGTACCATCTATTCTATTACAACTAATCAGTATTCACTTAAACAAAATTGCAATAGTTACCAAAGTGATAACCAACACCAAGTTGAAATAGCATTGCTTAATTTGTTTTGACCAATCAGGTACCTACTTAGTTATTACTTTACTAATAGATGTACTAAAAAATAATTAAAAATTGTAGTATATTTATTTGCCAAAAACCAGTAATGATTTCAAGTAAAATAAGGTGAACGACGTCATACCAACCTAATAACATAAACAAGCTCGTTAATCAATACTTAGAAACATTAGCAAGATCATCTATACCAATTAAAACTTCAATTAAACTAACGAAGCTATTGAAAAAATTGGTATACTTACTGATTTATCTACTCAATAATGTCGTATGTTAATTCATGGTCACTACTGATTTCATGCTGAATGCTGTTATCCAGGTCAAAAAAAAATAAGCCTTATACATATATCCATTATCTATATATATAAAAGAAGAAACTGACTGACTGACTGACTGACTGACATATCAACGCACAGCCCAAACCACTGGGCCTAGAGATTCCAAATTTGGCATGTAGGTTCCTTATAAGGTCTAGGGGTGCACTAAGAAAGGATTTTTCAAAATTCACACCCTAAGGGGGTGAAACGGGGGTCCAAAGTTTGTATGGGGAAACAAGATTAGTTCGACTATTTTATTAGAAACTTCACAGAAGTACTCCTAATGATAAATGAGTAAACTCGTGTTTCAGGTTTTTTGAGAATTCAACCCCTAAAAGGGGGAAAGGGGTAACAAAGTCTGAAAATCAACATGGGTGTAGTTTCTATGGTTTATCGGGTCGCTGGTTATGAAAACAACAACGGTTTTAAAATCCGACGTGGCGGACGTAAAATACCATCTCCCTGGATGGGGTGCGATGGGGTTGAAATGTCTAAATAAACTAAATGACTGTTGATATATCAACGCACAGCCCAAACAACTGGATCTAGAGACTTGAAATTTTGCACATAGATACCTTATACAATGTAGGCATCCACTAAGGAAGGATTTTTGGGAATTCCCACGGGAACGGGAAAAAATGGGATTTATAAATTCGATTCCGAGTGACCCTATCTCAGTAACTATAATAACTAGACTCTTCTAATTTGATACACAAGTAGGTATTATATCAGTTAAAACATTAATTTCAGGATTTTTCAAAATTCCCACGGGATAAGGAAAAAACGGGATTTATATATTCAGTTCAACGGGATCCTATGAACTATAATTACTAGACTCTTCAAGTTTGACATAGAAGTAGGTAATTATAATAGTAAAAAACTGTTTTAAGGATTTTTGGAAATTCTCACGAGATAAGGAAAACACGGGATTTTTCGTTTTACTGGTCGTAGAAAGCTGAAATTCGGCATGTAGGATGCTTAGGGAGTGTAGAGGAGGATTGAGAGAGGACTTTACAAAATTCTTACGGGAACGGGAAAAAACGGGATTTTTCGTTTTGGTGATCGTAGAAAGCTGAATTTCGGCATGTAGGTTGTTTGGGGAGTGTAGAGAAGCATCGAGAGAGGACTTTTCAAAATTCCCACGGGAACGGGAAAAACAGAATTTTTCGTTTTACTGGTCATAGAAAGCTGAAATTCGGCATGTAGGTTGCTTAGGGAGTGAAGAGGAGCATTAAGAGAGGATTTTCCAAAATTCTAACGGGAACGGGAAAAAACGGGATTTTTCGTTTTACTGGTTGTAGAAAGCTGAATTCGGCATGTAGGTTGCTTGGGGAGTGTAGAGGAGCATTGTGAGAGGACTTTCAAAAATTCCCACAGGAACGGGAAAAAACGGGATTTTTCGTTTTACTGGTCGTAGAAAGACGAAATTTGGCAAGTGGGTTCCTTGGGGAGTGTAGGGGAGCACTAAGAAAGCATTTCCCGAAATTCTTACGGGAACGGGAAAAAACGGGATTTTGCGTTTTACTGGTTTTTAGAAAGCTAAAATTTCAAAATTCATAAGTTCACACTGTAAATAGGCCGCAAAGGGCTCTTTAACCGAGTTCAAAAAAAGGAGGAGATTACATGCATTCCACTTCATGTATTTTTTTATGTAGGTATGTTCGCCGATTACTTGGTCAATTGTGGACCGATTATAAAAATTAATTTTTTTATTCGAAAGAATACAATATACTCCTGAGATGGTTCCATTGTCACCAAATCAGGATCTGATGTCGGGATCTTAGGGAAATCGAGGGCAACCCTCAAATTTTATAGGCACGCATTACGTTTTTCATATATTTTCTCAAGCTATTTAAGTGTTTGCGTCTGGTAGACATCATCTCATGTAGATGAGCTGATGATGGAAGGTAGAACTCCTTAACGGTTAGGAGTTGAGGATATTTTTTCAAATATTATAGGTACGTATAGACCGATAGTTGTATTCTTTCAGTTTATCCGGGTGAGCTGATGATGGAAGGTTAAACTCCTTAACGGTTAGGAGTTATAGGAAGTTTCTTTAAATATCATATGCACATATAGACCTTTAGTTGTATTCTTTCTGGTTATTCAGATGAGCTGATGATGGAAGGTATAACTCCTTAACGGTTAGGTCACACAACACCATAACAAAATACTACAATATGTATAATATCAATCAATGCTAAGTAGGTACACAGCGCTTCCAGTTACTCAAGTTTCCGTAGAAGGTAAGAAAACATTGAATTATACCTAATGCAAGACAGGGGAAATTAATAATAGGTTTTATATTATTAACAAACCTGGCTATTTTGGTGCCCACTTTCGAATACTTAGTGAAAAACATTTTATATAAAGAAATACTGTAAAGGACCGTATCCACCTGAAGTTTAGTCGGGCTTGCTTGCTCGCTTACTTGCACGCTTTCTTGCACGCTTGCTTGCTTGCGTGAATGCTTGCTTGCTTGCATGCTTGCTTGCTTGTCTGTATGCTTGCTTGCTTGATATCTTGGTTCTTTGGAATACTCATGGTACACGCGAGCGAAGCCGCGGGCAAAAGCTAGTTGTCTATAACAGCGTTCAAGTCAAGCTAAATAAAACCGTTAAAAGTAAACCTCCATTATTGCATTCTCCCTCATCTGGCAAAGTGTAGTCTTAAATTTAAAGTACAACAAAAATATTGAAAAAGAGCCCCTCAATCATAGCCGTATAAGGCTGTAGTATATATTAAAGATAAATATACGCCTATACATTCTGTTACTTCGATGATATCATCTCTTTTACTGTCTTTAAAACAAAGAAAAAAATATTTTTTTAAGGAATGAGTAAGGTAGTACATTAATAGCTTTTTGTGTTCACATAATATAGATATAGCATTATGAAAACACCAATGTTTAGTAATTATCAAAATAATAAATCTATTACATCTTACTTTAAAATAAGAAAATATGTTTGAATAGTAAACTTGAAAGATATTGACACAAAAGTTCCTGGTCCTTAATTGTTACCTGACTGCGTCACTTCGATCTCCAATTCAAATAACATACAAATTAAAGGTTCAATGTTAATAGCTATACTACGCAAAATACTACCTTCATAACAACGTTTCGTTCATTATATTTTATACCACAGTGGATTTAATACCTTAATAGGATATAAGTCGTAAAAATATGAATGATTGCCTTGATAACTCTTTCAAACAGCAGTTTGTTCCGAACCAGGGCAATAAACCCAGAATATTTACAATTTAATTAGATACGTTTAATAAACATTGCAAAATTAAGACGTGTCTAAATACTTAACTAATGGTTTTCATATTAAATGGCAATCACACAGCTGCCCATTGATAGACTCGATTATTCACAAATATCTGAAAATTTCGTATTTATTTTTTCAGTAAAAATGAAAATAATTATACAAATGAGAGAAAGTAAGCTAGGCCGATGTGTCAGTACAGACAGAGATATTTTCTAACGATACGGTCCATATTGATTTATTATTTTTTATTTATTATTATGCAAAAAACAAAAGAACATAAGTAAGATCTTATTCTAGATCTTAGCTTAATATGTGCCTACCCTAACTTTTATGTAACTTTTTATGATTGTTATCATTAAAAAAAAATGAAATTATTTTGTCTCTAAACACTTAAATTAAATAAATAATGGCTACCCGCCAATACAGATTGTCACTTTTTTCATGTCATCTACCACAGATAAAGTAAACTGTGTTTAGAATTCGAATGGTCATACGGTCACATTGTGCCAACATGTTAAAACAATACTTACTAAAATTATTGCAAAACTATTTGATATAAATTTAAAATATAAAAATAACGAAGTTTCATGAAGCGTAGACAAGTTTTGTGTAGTAAAATTGGGTTATAGCTAAGTTTTAAACATATAAATAAAATGTTGGCTGACTTGAAACCTCCTTAGTCTGTTTGCAAATTTTAAAACTAAAGTTAGAACTCCCTTGGGAAGAAAAACTGTACGTAAATCCATAACTCCCTTAAGAACAAATTAGGCCTTTGACATTTAGTATACAGGCATGGAATAACACCATTGACGAGCAAGTGTGATGAAAAATCTATTTACGCTCTGCTACCTTATTTCCGCCATTATATTAAAATAACTTTCGTTCATTGAAGTTCTTTAGAGCGGTGCACGGTGGTTCGTTCTCTACCAACAAGTTTGTTAACTTATTATTTCTTGTTACTAAAAATGTTTAGCTGCATTTTTTTTTGTTATTAAATATTAACCTACTTGATTCCATGCTGAGATAATAAAACCGAAAAGACGGAATGTGGTACATTACACTATCATATCGGTTCCGATCTATTGCATAAATTAAAATATTTAATTTGCACTAGGTGTCAAAAATATCAGGTATTGATCACGACAAAAACTATTATGAAATACATGTACCTGCTTAATAAACTAATGGTACATATGTCCAAATACAAACAAGATTAAGACAAGTAAATTTAGTTAAGTAAGTTTGAAACAAAGTCTAGGAGTCCCCTGAAGAAACTAATAGGATCCCTACCCTACCTCACCCTACCCTAGGAGACGACCAGATGGCCTAGTGGTTAGAGAACCTGACTACGAAGCTTGAGGTCCCGGGTTCGATTCCCGCGTCGGGGCAGATATTTGTATGAAAAATACGAATGTTTGTTCTCGGGTCTTGGGTGTTTAATATTTATTTAAGTATGTATCTATCTATATAAGTATGTTTATCCGTTGCCTAGTACCCATAACACAAGCTTTCCTTAGCTTACTTTGGGACTAGGTCAATTGGTGTGAATTGTCCCGTGATATTTATTTATTTATCCGTAGTCTAGACTACACATAATTAATTATATAATTATAATATAACGTCTGTAGTCGTACCTGGACATTAAGCATTACCTAGTTCAAATTGCACAATAACAATACTAATTAGATAGTAGTAATTAGTCTAACAATAATATGGATGGCAATTAGTTAGGTCAACAAAAGTAAACAATTATTCAATCGTTACGAAAGCTGCCCGCCTCCCTCATTATCTAGAGGGCTTGTGGAGTAAAGTGCTACTGTAAATTAAAAACCAAGTCATCCGTCAAAATCAATAAGAACCAATAAAATGACTGAAGTATAGTCAGCAACAATTTAAACAAAAATAAATAACTTCCTAAAAGTAAATTACAGGTTGGGCCGTAGCAAGGCACTTTATTGAAAATATTTCGTCGTAATTATTGCGATATAATATTATGTTCCTAAATGATGTACAATCAATTTGTAATGATTGGCAACACTTAATTAAAATGATAACAAAAACATGGCTTAAAGGTCTCTGAAACCAGGCCATTAAAATCCAAAAAAAAAAAAAATAACAAAAACATTTAAACAATATTTTTAATGATGGCGATAATACGTAAATAATCGTCATACCCTTATTGCCCATTTAAAAATTAAAATAGCACACTGTGCAAGGCATGAAAAATGTGCAACATGCGTACTAAGTAAGTAAAATCCCGTGCTTTGTTACAATACTAACTAAGTATATGACAAGATTATCTACTCACTGTTATTTCAAATTCAGGGTAATTTTTCATAAATTTTAATTATTATTTTAGAGTGATGTAGTTCCACATACCCTAAACCAGCCTAAACCTAAACACGCATACATATTAAGTTATATTAGTGCAGTAGTGTGTAGTGTGTTAGTGTGTGTGTAGCTATGTTACACGGAGTGTCCGCTTCTTCACAAATTGTCTTTACTTAATTTGACGCGGATTGTACATCACGCGACCTCGTCCTGCTAACGCTACCTACCACAATTATTTATTTATACCCACTTATTTATTGAGCAGTCATATATCTTCCGCGCTACATTATGTCTTTTTTTAATTGGCTTGTATGTTATACTATAATTACAAATGTTTGAATTGATGCAGAAACGATTTATTGCTCGTATGGATCGCCGTAGGCGTTTAGGCTGTTAGGCGTCTGCGACATACAGACAGACGTTGCGAAAATGTTTGACCGGCTCAAGCTTTAATGATGATGCTGGCCTGTAAGTAAGTATACATCTTGCTTACATATAATATTGATATAATTATAGCCAAGAGTACAAACAGGGCGGTTTCCGTAGATAATTAAATAGCATCTTAATTCATCTTATCAGTATTCACCGCACTTGAGTATACGTGTTAGTTAATTTTGTATTTAAGAGAGTTGGCCGCGCTTTCGGCATATAATTATATTTTGATTGTCATCATGTTAGTCGTAGCCTATTTGATTTGGTATTATGGTATCAAATGCATAAGCATTAGGTACTATTTTTGTCCCTTCGACGGATATCTTAAGAAATGGTCCAATGCGTTTCCGAACGACGCGTTCGCATACTTATTAGTATAGACCTAGGCTGATCCTTTATAATGAATAGAATTATCGCTGGTTTAAATACCCACTATTATAGTTCATTAGCATAGTGTGACACTGACGTCCAGGCCTCCCGATCTTGAGCAACCTCCGGCCAGCCGCTGAGGCACACGTCAAGCAAGGGAGAATGTTAACAAGTAGCTACGCAATATCTCATGAAATCATTGACAATGTTAGTAAAAATGGGCGAATGTATGTATTTCTCTAAATAAATGATTGTTTATTGGTATAAACAATAATTTATTTAGTCAAATTCGCCCATTTCGCCCATTTTTACTCCATTCATATTTTTTTTTATATTATGAGAGGGAGGCAAACGAGCAAGCAATCTGATGGAAAATGATCACCACCACCCATAAAATATCAACAACACAAAGAGAGTCATTGATCTGTTGCCGGCCTTTAAAAAGGAGATGGAATAGGGGAGGGGGAGGGGGAGAGGTATTGGGCCCCCGGCGCTCACACTGACCGTACGAAGCGCAGCAGGAGTACTGCTGCTTCACGCCGGTGTTCTGTAAAAGGGTGGTACTGCCCCGGACGAGCTGACCCATTCGTGATGCAGCGACTAGCTACGACATGGCTCTACCACTACTAAAAATGGTGAAGTAGTTATATAATTTGGAATTTGGATAAGACTGTTGAAAAAATATTGTGTAGGTACTTATTCTGTCTAAACCATACGTATTTCTTCTAATTTAATGAAACCTACCTAGATAACTGGAATCTCAATGGGCTAGCAGGCTTATTTCACTTCATAGGTTACACATTGTCTCGGATACCTATCCTGATATAAATAAATACCAGTCTCATTTAAAGTGTTTCAAATATGAGTTATTTAAGTTATTAAACGGTAATTATTAATAATGAAAATAAACGGATCACTCACGTCTTAAAACGAGTTTAACTCTACATGTCTCGGTGTGCGCGTTTGGCAGCCGCCGTGACGTGTGACTCCGAGAATAGGGCTACTGATTAGCCCGAAACATGTCAAGTTAAACTCGTTTTAAGACGTGAGTGATCCGTTTATTTTCACTATGAGAGAGTCTTACGGTAGTTTCATGTTTAAAGAAGTAATTATTAAATTAAAATATCATCATCTACTATGACGTTGCAGTTAAAGAGGTAATGGATCGCTGTTATGTCAGTTACCTCAGAGGTCAATACCAAAAATACGCAAAGAAAATAACGAAACAACATATTATAACCTCCTCCTTTTTTTGAAGTCGGTTAAAAAGTACTCTTAAGATATTGTCTCCGTGAATCACACTCCCAGTTATAGAGGTGGTGATCAATGATCCACTAACAAAGGTAATTTAAGTAATGCAAAAGTGCCGGAACCTCGACACGAGACAATTATACAGATTTCTCACTTACGCAGGTCCCACTTAACAAAGTTTCACAGATTTATAATACGTAGTACCTTATACAGCTAAAGAACTTACTAATCACGCATTTGTCACGATATAAAACAAAAAATAAGCAAAAAACACATTAGGCATTATCCACGAACAGCATTCCGTCGAACTGCGCATGCGCTATCATTATATTTTTCTAACGACAGCAATAAATCATGGTTTGCTGAGTGATACAAAACGGATATGTAATAAAATTTAATTATATTCGTTAAGGCTTCTGTCTGAGCATACATTATGATTGGGGGCGGAGACAACCAAAATCGGACAAGGCTCACAAGACAGTGAAGACCTAAGGCGCCGTCCTAATTGGCCATAACTCGCGCGATGCATCGATGCGATTTCATCGTGCGATAAAACAGCTGTCTTTGGTAACATCGCAGAATGGTATGACTAAATTAGGACTTTAGGTACATACGTATCTAGAATCAACCTACCTAAAGTCTTGCGATTATGCAAAATTCAAGACTATCTTTTAAGGTTTTATTTGAGAGTAGCCTTTATACGCTGCATCAACTCGTGTAAACATTAGTTCTGGCAGTTTAATTCAAATTCCAAGACTTTATTTATTTCCCGTAGCTATGCCCTAACCTTACATCGTAGCCTTTTCTTCAGTTAGTTTGTATGTGTACAATATTTCACGTCTTTGGCTGTAAGATGTTTGGCGATTAAGCTTTTGAGATTTTACACCCATTCCGTGAGGATATCGGGATAAAAATTTCATCCAAACCCGTTCAGTTTTTTTAGCGTGAAATTAAAACGTGCATGTCAGTGTATGTGTTTTTCAGGGTCTCCCCCACATCTATCGACATCGATCGAAAAAAGGTTTATGTATAGTACGCAAACGACGACAGCGACGAAGACGTCGATCGGCTCGGCTCAATTCGGCCCACGGAGCCGAACCTATCAACGTCTTTTTCCCTATTATTGCGAGGACATAAAGCTTTTTTGAACGGCTTAGACGATTTCGCGTCGATAAATGTGGCAAGACCGTAACACACACATACATGCACATACACACTGACAAACTTTCGCGTTTATAATGTTAGTGGGATAACAGGGTAAACGAAATTAGAACATAATGTAATGTAGTAAGGTTAGGAGATTCGAGCTTTTTGACTAACGGATTTCTAACATCGCGCTGCACTCTGATCGGCTCTAATCAAATCTGACCTTTACGTCTTCAAGATAAAAGCTTATTTATTACCATTCCTGGGTGCATGCATAATTTAGTGACCCAGCAAGTTCACCACAGTCGTAAGGCGCAGTGTAGATCTGCAAGAAAAAACGTGCAAGTTACAATACATTACGGCGCTCCATAGACCACTTCAAACTCGTTCGCTTTACGACTGCGCAATGTTGCAACTATCACGAGTTTTCTTGCAAATTTAAACTGGGCTTCAAATAAGTACATGCAAGTAAGTGCATGCTTATTAAATACATAATTACAGCCTCAAGAAAAGTTATTCCAAATTAAGTTGTTACATTGGGCCTTACTTGTCGTTGTTGCAAATGATAGTCGTTCATACCTAGAATATGTCCGATGCAATCGACTGGGACAAGTCTCTTTTTACTGAATAAACCTTGCTTATTAACAGTATTTACTTTTTGACAAAGTACAATGATG
The DNA here is from genome assembly GCA_947563465.1 of Archips xylosteana. NCBI lineage: Eukaryota > Metazoa > Arthropoda > Insecta > Lepidoptera > Tortricidae > Archips > Archips xylosteana. The sequence continues at coordinate 8,161,741 of OX387363.1, forward strand.
TTCGGAACGAATACGAGCTCATCAAGGTATGTTTTGGCTATCTTTACGTAAACCTGTACTTCGCGCGTAAACCTTATTTTAGAATTTAGTAAGCTGTGTATTACAAATGCAAAAATATAGAAAAATCACTATATTGAAGTAATTTATATTTTTTACATAAAAGCATAGCCAGCAAATAAGAAGGCTCAGCACAGAGAGAGAGAGAGCATAGACAAAAAACTATGTTTTTTTACTAAAAATAAAAATGTTTCTATTTACAATAATGTTAAAGTGCCATCACACAAATTGTTTTTTTATATGTTCAGTCTTGGACTGAACATAAGTTATATTGTAGAAGTTTAAATATCACAAGCAATGCTCACGGCTATTGAACAAAGTATTATGTCGCAGTAAGATGGTTGAGCTGAAACCGTTCCTACATTAAAATCAAAATAACAAAGCTGATTATTACATTGGCTTTGTGTGTGAAAATAGCCTTTGATGTGTGCAATCGTACAAAAAATTTCTTGGTCGACTATGCATACAAACGTGCCATACAATACAAAAATTACAAAAGTTACAAATCGACATAATTGTAGACTATCTCAAAAAAAGTTACAATTAGTATCTGGAATGTCAATTTATTGGTCATACAATTACACGGGTGCGCCAAAGTTGAACTAATTTTTCAATGTCGATTATTGGAAGTCCGAAAATGTTGTTCCTAAAAATTTACATCATAATAATCACTACTCATAACTACTCTGTTCCCAACGTTCTGAATTCCTAATCATTCAACTTCATAATGTCCGTTGCAATAAACATCTATCATACTACTATTTGTTTTCCTATATTTTCTCAACATAACCATCTTTTACACTATTATTCATCATCATATCTTTTTTATGTAGATTTGTTTTTATTCATAAAATTGAACATTATTATACATTAAACTTCATAATGTCCGTTGCAATAAACCGAGTTGCTTCCGCCCTGATAGGTCTTGCTCGCTCGCTCGCTGACTCCAATGATAGAGATTGAAGCCAGCGAGCGAGCGAAGCGAGCGAGCAAGACCTTGCGGAGTGGAAGCGACTTGGTATGGTTAGGTTCAAAGGCTAATGCGGGAGCGTAGCGCAGCGCAGCTCCCGCATTAGCCTTTGGTGTTAGTTATTTTTTTTATGACCACCCGGATAATCTAATTTGTTTAATAAATTTCAACAGTGAAGTTATTACTTAAAATTTTCGGAAAACTGAGTATTATGGACTACGTTAATAGTAAAATAAATTGTAGGAACGAAAACTTTAGGAAATAAAATTTTAGGAACAGTGATAATTAGGAGTACAAATCAATAGGAAAATCAATTTTCGGAAAACTGAGTGTTATAGACTACGTTAATAGTAAAATAAATTGTAGGAACGAAAACTTTAGGAAACAAAATTTTAGGAACAGTGATCATTAGGAGTACAAATCGTTAGGAAAATCAATTTCGGGTGATGAAATTTAGCGAACCCGATATGGACCCCAATTACACAGCATAACTAAAGCACAATACTTATAAATTATATATGTACACTTTCCTAGACTAAAAATAAGTACAATAAGGAAAAAGAAAACAAAAATATAAAATAATGATAATTATAACTAAAAGATATTATGAAAGGTAAAGCCCTTAGGCAAGGTGCCGAAGATACTGACAGCGTTTCCTCTTCGAATAGCTAAGCTAATTCTTTGTCCGAGGAAGCTGCCAGCTCTTTTGGAATTGTAGCACTTGTATTTAATGTAACGTTTGCGATGCAGTACGTCAGAGGGCACATTGCGTAACAAACGGACGCTCGTAATTGTATTCATCATATTTTTCTATCACCTTTTTATACCTAAAGCTTAACAGAATACAATAGTGAATACCATAGCGATAGTTCTGTATAACGACATATACTTACCTACTTGTACATAACCGGTGTGCGGCGGTTTTTCTTCACTGTAATTACTCTAGGTCATTTCACCAATTGTTCAGTTGTGAATAAAAAAAGATAAGCTACTTTAGCTTCCGTATCTTGTCAAGACACATTAGATTTAAGCTCATTACAATCTGAAACGTATATTTAAACCAATTATTTATTATTGCCTTTAACTTTATCTGACTTTAAATCAGGAGATCGGAGACTCAACGTTGCAGAGTTGAAATTTATTATTGCCTTGAATGCCTCTTTTGATAATTGATGCAATAGACTTCATTCGATGATGAAAATTTTAAAGATAGGCCGAGAAACAATCACTTATTTTACAAAAAAACTGGCATTGATTGTTAACTCGGATTCCTATCCGTACAAGGTAAGTGATGTTCATTATTTTATAGAACTAGTGCCATTCAGAGAGCTAAGACTCAGAGCAATACGTTTCCTTTCACGCTTCACTCTTTTTAGAAGGCGATCTACATTCCAGTAGTTTTTTTTAACCGATTCAAGTTCAGGTGGTCAGCGGGCGGCTGTCGCGTACTGCTGTTTAAGTTGGAACGAACAAGCGAAATCCCAGCACCAACCTTGTTGTCTAATAAAGTTTTTGATTAATCTGAATTCGTTATCTTATTAGATCTAAACGATCAAAAGATTGAAAAGTAGTGGCGCTATCGGTTGCCCATGAATCATAAAAATTCGATTGTAATCGATATAAAAATGAATGCAATTTTGTTTGTTAGAAAACAACTATGTCTCCTACTAATACTCGCTTACTCGTTTTATGTTCAAAACTCGTATTATAAATGCGGAGGATGTTGTTTGTTACGCTTTCACGCTAAAACTGGTGAACAGGATTCAGATTAAATTCGGTATGTAGATAGCTACATCGCGGGAATAACACAGACTACGTTTTATTCCAAAATTCCTACAGGGGATCGTAAACTTTTGCATGTGTGTAAATCAAGACCACGATGTAATTAGATAAGAATTTATAAAAAAACCTGTTAATTTGAATTAAGCTGGTAGACTTTATGTTATACATGAGATAAACCGGGGGTAAAAGCTAGTAGTTAATAAATGTAATAAGAAGATTAGATAGAGCCTCACCTTGTGATAGTTGCCCTTCCATATCGAGCGCACCTCATCTCTTGAAGTGCTGTTCTAGATCAATCGCTATTTATGTCTAGAATTATTATGCGTAGTCCACAATAATCGGATCTAGAAAAAATGTATACTGATCAACGCAACATAGACATAGATACTTAGCGGTTGCATACTCGTACATAATTCTTGTAGAATAATATGTATTTATGGGCATCTTTCTAACCTGTTAAAAAGTTACTGTTCTATTTTTCTTTTGAACTGAAAAAAATAAACTTTAAGGTTAGGTTAGGTTAAATATGTGTAATAACGGAATTCGTGAAAAAGTACAGATTTTTATTCTTGAACCCTCTAACATTCATTACAGCTTTGTGGGCGCCCTTCTTTCGTGTGTGCGACGTGCCCGTGTTGTCACAGCCCACATTTGTTACATTAGCCGCATTAGAACATCATCATGTGCAGAGCTCATAAGAAAGCTCAAATAGTCACTCAGAGGGCGATAGAGAGGGCTATGCTTGAAGTTTCTCTGCGGGATCGCATTAGAAATGATAAAATCCGCGCAAGAACTAAAGTCACGGGCATAGCTCGAAGAATCGCCAGACTTAAGTGGCAGTGGGCAGGGCACGTCGCTCGTAGAAATGACAGCCGATAGGGCCGAAAGGTTCTCAAGTGGCATCCGCGGACCGGATGAAACAGAGGTAGGCCTCCAACAAGTTTGAGCGACGATCTGGTTAAGGTGGGAACGCGTTGGATGCGGATGGCGCAGGACCGATCTGTCTGGCGAGCTTTAGTAGTTTCGGCTGAAATTATAAAGATGATCAGTGCTCTTCTAGTTAGGACGCAAAGCTGTCGCTGTAGCCGATATCCCATGCACACCTAGATCCGAGATGGTCCCAACAGCCTCTACGCATAGTCGTATGTCTGTACTAACGTTAGATACTCCTATGGTTCGCTATATGGACTGTTTTTTGGATTCCGTACCCAAAGGGTAAAAACGGGATCCTATTACTGAGACTTCGCTCTCCGTCCGTCTGTCACCAGGCTGTATCTCATGAACCGTGATAGCTAGGCAGTTGAAATTTTCACAGATGATGTATTTCGGTTGCCGCTATAACGAAAAATACTGAAAAATAGAATAAAATAAATATCTAGGGGGGCTCCCATACAACAAACGTGATTTTTTTGCCGTTTTTATAGATAACGGTACGGAACCCTTCGTGCGCGAGTCCGACTCGGACTTGGCTGGTAATTAATCGCTTTGGATTCCTCTGCAATTTAAACTTAAATTAAAGTCACGATTTGACCATGTTAGCTGACGTAATAAGGGTCGACATACCCTTTTGTCTGTGCTTAGCAACAAACCGCCCACTGGCCGCGTAAAAGTTGCACGGGGAGTGCCATTGCGAACTTGGCCTTGGTTGCACCGTGCACCGTGCGTCTGCGCATTGGGTTGCCAACTAATAGCTTTTGAAAACGATTTCATACATTATTTATTTTTAGAAGAAAATATTTACGGTATATTCAATATTTTTTAGGGTTCCGTACCCAAAGGGTAAAAACGGAAACCCTATTACTGAGGCTCCGATGTCCGTCCGTCCGTCCGTCCGTCCGTCCGTCTGTCCGTCTGTCACCAGGCTGTATCTCGGGAACCGTGATAGCTAGAGAATTGAAATTTTCACAGATGATGTATTTTGGTTGCCGCTATAACAACAAATACTAAAAAATGGAATAAAATAAATATTTAAGGGGGCTCCCATACAACAAACATGATTTTTTTGCTCGTTTTTGCTCGATATTGATAACGGCAACAGGTAGACACTTGAAATATTCACAGAATATATAATTATATATTGACTATAAAAATAAATCATTAAATTAAAATAAAAAAATATTTAAGGGGGGCTTCCATACAACAAACGTGATTTTTATAGATAATTGTATGGAACCCTTCTTCGTGCGCGAGTCCGACTCGCACTTGGCCGGTTTTTTTATTCTTGTCTTGTTTTCAGCTACAGAGAAAGGTAGCCCTGTTACAATTACGACCATATTGGGAGGGTGAATTTTGTGGCTTACTACAACTCGGTCTATTTTTTTATAGTTTACATAAACTCTCTTTGCATGATACATTAGGTATAATAGAAAATACCTACGTGCAGCTCTACCTAAACCAGGCAGCGACTGAAGTGTACCGTTTTGCGACGCTCCTAAGTCAGTGCCTTGCCGCTCTGGGGCGTTGTGGTGCACAATTAATTACACACTTGTCTATAACTTACTGTATACCAACTTTAACTAGCCCCTTTTGTTTTATTTACCGGCTTCATGTAAATTATAACTGAACAGTTTAATGCACAAAACTGCTAATTTATCTTTTTAAAGGAGCTCACTTTTTTAGGTTAGGGCAAATGCCACTGTTTTGGTCACTGGGCCACAAAAACTCAGTAATTTTTGTTGGTTTTGGCCATTTTTTTTAATACAATATAGGCTTGTGTTTGACCACTGTTACGCCTGATGAAAAGCGAAGATGAGGCTTACGATGGAGCACAACAACTTTATATTGAGTTTACTAAGGTACAGACGTCTGAATAGACAATCAGTCTTAAAGTGGCCAGAAGTGGGACAGCTGCCCTACATACCAAAATGGTACAGTAAGTAATGTTCATCTGTCAGGTATAGTAACCTAACCTTGTTTGACCGTCCATCTGCCACTACAAAAACCAATAATAAGAATACAAGCTTAAAATTAAAAGTGAGATCATAACCCATCGCATGCAACTCACACTTGGCCTGTTTTTTTTCTTCAGTAAGAATTGACTTGGAATGAATGAAGAGCTTTTTTCTTGTCATCTAAAAATTTAATGCCAAACTAAATAATAATGTAATTTTTTTTGGCTACCTCAATTTTAATATACTTTTAGAAAAAAATGGCAACCCTATTAAAACCACGTTTGAGAAATGCATGCCGCATGACTGGGTTCAAATTATCGAGAGCAGTTTTAGCAAATGAGCGATGCAGTCAAATTGAAAGGAACTTGTTTAACTGGTGGAATTTAAACAGTGGATAAATAATTTTAATTACTTATTAAAAAAAAAGTGATCGGTTCCTGATAAGACGTCAATTCCGCTAAGCATTAAGACTAGCTTAAGACGCTAAGAAAGATTATTGTTAAGTACATAAAGTTTCATGAATCGTTTACTGCTTAACCAAAATATTTGTAGGTATTTTTTTTGTTTTGCAGTTTTACTTTAAGATTTGAATTTGTTGAATTCAGTAGAGCTAGCTAGCTGTAATTATTTTGTCATTAACATTAAAAGTTAATAATTAGCAAATTCCACTCATACCTAAACATCTAAAGTAGTATAAGGCAGTAGCATTTCATCTTAAGCCTATACTCTTTTTAGGGTTCAATTAATTAGTTGATTACGAGTTTAAAAGAATGCGCACCGTACAAGCTAGCTAATGCGAACTACTAGACAAGCTGCTTGGCCCGGCGCCCTTGCGGCCGGTCACGTTAGCTAGCACTGCGCCTATGCAGGTATACATGTAGGCAAAGTATGTTTACTTTTAACTGGGGTAATTCCACTTGAGATGGTATTTGTTTACAACAATAGATTCAGGCAAGCACTCTTATTTTTCAATCCCCAGATAAAAGTATCTGTCAGATAAATGTAAGCTCTGTCCTTTTTAGGGTTCCGTAGTCAACTAGGAACCCTTATAGTTTCGCCATGTCTGTCTGTCTCCCTGTCTGTCTGTCTGTCCGTCCGCGGCTAAGCTCAGAGATTGTTAGTACTAGAAAGCTGTAATTTGGCATGAATATACATATCAATCACGCCAACAAAGCGGTAAAATAAAAAATAAAAAAATATTTTTTTTTTTAGGGTACCTCCCATAGACGTAAAGGGAGGGTGATTTTTTTTTCTGAACAGACCCTATAGTGTGGGGTATCGTTGGATAGGTCTTTTAAAACCATTGCGGGATTGCTAACATGATTTTTCTATTCAGTGATCCGTTTGCGAAATATCCAACTTTAAAGTGAAAATTTTCATTAAAATCGACCGTCCTCCCCCCTCTAAAATCTAAAATGTTGGGTGGAAAAATTTGAAAAAATTCGGAATGGTAGTAAATATATCAAATTTACTAGGAAAATTATAGCGGCTAAGATTGCTTGGAAATTATTTGTAGTTTTAGAGTAAATAGTAGCCTAAGGTATAAAACATACCTAAACTTGGATGATTCCGTACACATATGAAATCTTTAGAAAAATATTACTTGATTTTTTCGTAATGGCTACGGAACCCTACCTTGGGCGTGTCCGACACGCTCTTGGCCGGTTTTATCCTTATGGCTTGAGAATAGGAAAGCAATAGTTTTAACTGGCCGATACTTTTATCTGGGGATTGAAAATCACCCCTTAATCGGTAAAGTCTTTCCCGTAAGGACCAGGGCCCCTCACTGGCACCCGATAACTAAGTTTTTGTGGTACTTTTTTAATTTTTAAAGAGCTCTATTGGTATCCAAGGCTCACGGCATGCCCGAAAACGGCACTAGCCTTACTCGAACAACGGTAAAAGAAAAGAAGTTTTCTAAGTATGAACATTAATCGGCTCTCTAACTGTCACAGTAATTGGAATTGGCCTCCCTTTATATGAGATAAAGATAAAACATATAAAGGAAGACAGCAGTGCACCACTTAATAATTAGTCATCTCTACTATCTAGACACCCACACGTAGGTACCTAGAGGTAGACGTTGTCACACTAAAAGTTTAAAATTAAAATATTTATTCTGTAATTAATAAATCACAAAAGGCTCATTTACACATCGTTTTTACCTCCTACTGGATCGTAGGTATGGGAGGACGTGGCTGAGAAAAGTGCGCCGCAAGGAATTTTACAGAAAGCCAAAAAAAAAACAAATTCCTTAACCACTGTTTAATAAAAAAAAACTATACGAGTTTAAAATGGCCATGTAAGTAATGGCATGTATCTGAATATCGAAAGCTAATGTATCGAATGTACTAAAGTTTTTTTCTAAGATCGTAAACTTTTTATGATACGTATAGTAAAACTAACCTAACCTAATCGGTACTACCTATACCATGCAGTTCAATGAATCCTGAGAAGTTTACGGTTTCAGATTTTTTTTTTGATATTAATTATATTATATTAACTTTCGATATTCAGAACGGTGTCCGTGTAAAATATGAAGATGAGATGCCTGCTTTACCAACAATTTCTCCGGCTGAACATAGGACACAACAGTTCAAGCAGTGCTGCTAATGCCTAATATAATATTTTAATAACACAGCACAATATGCAATAAAGTACATATTTGTATTTGTAAAATTGGAATGAACTTGCGGTCAAGCCAGTTATCAGTTACTTATTACATTCCAAATTCCGGCTTGTTATGCAAAATGCATATTTTTCTGACAAGAATAATCATAAAACGTTGGGAACATTAATTTCTCGGTACAACGCGCCGGCGACCTTTGCACAACGCGCGGGCGCAGCCGAACTGATGTTGACGCATGAATTGTTCAGCTAGCCTCTAAGGATCAGTTCACACCGAGACGGGACATGGCTTTATTTTTAATTGAAATAACTAAATAAATTTTTAAAATCCCCAACATAATGTTTGAAAATAAAGTAAATTTCCACTATCCCTTCCGAATTTAACAAAAGAGCTGATAACTTTGAAACGGCTCAACCAATTTTAATAAAACATGTCTAAGAATCATTGGCAAGAAACCTGTTTTTAAATAAATACCGAATCCAAATCAGTTCACCCGTTTAAGAGCTACACTGACATACACGCACGCACACATACACACACTCTCACTCACACACGTACCCCTCTTTTTGTGTCGGGGGTTAAAAATACTTTAAATCGGTACTCGTTGACGCAACTTAACTACAACTTGGAGAAATTAGTTTTTTTCAATTGTATACCTACAGCAAAGAGACCAGAGAAAATCTACAATGCAAACAACAACCAGTTGACAATTCATTTTACTATATAACATTAAAAGTATCATCGGCTTACCATAATCTATTAAGCTACACACTCGCTGTAATCGGCTCGAGCTGTCAGCCACTAACATAATACTCTGATAGTAGATAACGTCGCTCGCGGCTTGAGACTCCTGCGCAGCGTGAAGTTCGACTTATTGAGATATTATAAATGAATATCTAATCCTTTTAAACGAACAATTCTTGTAGGTATTTAGTTTATTTGCTTAGTTCGGAAATCTGCTCGGCTCTAACGATTTCGATGAAACAATAACGCCCAATTACAATAAAATGCGGTTAAAATCGTAATAAGTTTTGGAACAAGAAAATTCGAACAAACGTCAAGTTACACTTCCAAGGAACAATAGAAATTTAGCCAAGTGATGCATTAAAGCATGCACCTGTACCTCTACCATAAGTTACACTAGTTTACAGTGACCGTACTCGCTAGCGACGGCGTAAATGATTTGTATGGAGAATTGTACTTCCGTAAGTGACCGCTAGAGGCGCTGTACAACGGCGCTGGTCACTGTAAACTAGTGTAACTCATGGTAGAGGTACTGTTGTCTATCGGCTGATGCACGTGATATGGGACAGATCGAATTGTTTTTTAATTGTCTTTTTACTAATATACGGCAGGTAAAGCTCCCGGATATTTATTTATACAGTGTGTAATAAAACTCAATGTTAATCTGGTACCGGGCGAGAGTCCTAGTGACACCACTTATAGAAAAAAAATAAGAAAAAATCCATAGCACTTTATTAAACGATAATAGAGTCACATAACATATCATTTAGTAGTGGTAGAGCCATATTATAGCTAGCCGCGGCATCACGAATGGGCCGGCTCGTCCGGGGCAATACCACCCTCTCACAGAACACCGGAGTGAAGCAGCAGTACATAATCCTGCTGCGTTCGTACGGTCAGTGAGAGCGCCGGGAGCCCAATACCTCTCCCCTATTCCCTCTCCTTTTTCAGATCAGTGACTTTCTTTGACTTTAAACATGAAACTACCGTGAGACCACTCTTAGTGAAAATAAACGGATCACTCACGTCTTAAAACGAGTTTAACTCGACATGTTTCGGGCTAATTGGCAGTGCGCGTTTGGCAGCCGCCGTGACGTGTGACTCCGAGAGGAAGGGCTACGGATTAGCCCGAAACATGTCGAGTTAAACTCGTTTTATGACTTGAGTGATCCGTTTATTATCACTATGACTTTTTTTGAGTTGTTGATATTTTACGTATGGGCGGTGGTCATCTTTTTCCATCATATGGACTTGCTCGTTTGCTTCCCTCTCATAATAAAAAAATATATCACTTTTAGTATTAGATATTTTCAAAAAAATGTCTATTATCGGTTAACAAAGTGACATGGTTTTTTATTTTTTTTGTAATTTGGCCTCTCGCCCGGTTCCAGGTTGTCGAATTTTGGGACACCCTGTAGGAAGATTCTACCAAATAATTATTTAGTGCTAATTTTCATTGACCGATAAAGTGAATTAATTTTTCTTGAACCCAACGGGTACTTGTATTTTTTATAATATATGGATCGTTCGACCAATTGTTTTGTCACTCCAGCCAGTCGACTAGCGGTGTAAACACCCCTTTATCTACATACTCGTTTATGTCATAGACACGAACCGACACTGGAGGCGTCAATACCGCGACCTACCCCTGACATTTATGTTACGTGGAAGCAAGGGTTATGTTATGGATTATGCTATGACGAATTTGCATTTTGTCTTGGTAAGGTCATTTTCGTAAATCGAATTCGTAATGATTGGTTATCGATATAGGGCCATTTGGATGACATCACTACAGTACGCACAGGTGATGTCATAATACTTAGTAATGTATAGTCGATTAAGAAATTCCTTTACCACCCTAAGGTTCAATGTCAGTTGTACGGCTTAAAACATCAAAGGCTATTTTCACTTACAAATCAATGTGACAATCAACCTTATTGTTTTTAATTTGATCTAGGAACTGGCATAAAAAATGGTAAAGCACTTACTTGGTCAACTAAACTAAGTAGATAATAATGTTGAGTTTCGGAGAGGAATTACAAGAGTATTCCAATTAGGTATTAGAAATTAAGAGCGTGTCATTTTTACAAGGTTTTATTTTTGCCCCTGTTTGTTTGGGTCAAATCTAGGAAATCGAATTCAACCCAGTTCCAGGGCGGTGTTAGTTGGATTGACTTCATATTTGGTATACTTACACAAAAAAATGTAGGTTGGATAACAATGCAATCACAATCAGCAAAAAGTACAGTTCTTTGGCAAAAATGCTTGCACTAAAAATTGTTTTCTTAAGAAAAACTTATTTCTAATTGAAAATTTAAATTATTTAATTTACATGTAGGTATTATTTATCACTGTACACATTTACGTACGTACTAGAAAGCATAAACAAAAATATGACAATAATTATCTATGTACCTACTTATTTATGGTTATGACGATAGTCACACGCAAATTACCTGTAATAACATGATTTACAGAGAAACTAAAATAAAAATTCATGGACCCTTATTTTGCTCCTTGAACTAGTCGATTGCACTGTGAATGATATAGTGTATAAGTCTTGGAAGAAGTTGAAAGACAGGATAAAAGGAGATTGGCCACAAATATGCTGGCCGAGCCGTTGAGTAACTTAAAACGATAGTATTTTGGAGTCCATTTAACTGTCGCTGCGAGCGGAAGCGCAAGCCAGCGCCGCAGGGAAATGCAAGCGAGGTCAAATACCGCAAACGGATATTGTTTTACGCTATTTCTTTTGCTCCATAAATTTATAAATTTGCTCTATTGCGTTGACGTATAAACTATGTATGTATGTATGTATTTTTAACCCCCGACACAAAAAGAGGGGTATTATAATTTTGACCGCTATGTGTGTGTGTGTCTGTCCGTCTGTCTGTGACATCATAGCTTTTAAACGGGATTTGGATGCAGTTTTTTTTAATAGAAAGCAGGTTTCTTGGCGATGGTGGTTTCTTGGTGATCTTAGATATGTTTCATCAAAATCGGTTCAGCCGTTTCAAAGTTATCAGCTCTTTTGTTAGCTGCGGAAGGGATTATAGACGCATAATGGGCATTGACTTAACGTTTAAACATACGAGTGACATAATTGCGTTGGGGGTTTTTAAAATTAACAATTTATAGTTATTATGGTGTCATGTATGCTCTCGCCCCTTCCTCTACCCCCGTCATGACGTACGGTACGGACATATAATGCGAGTTTTGTAAAACTATGCAATAATTAAAGAACTATTCTCAACAACGTGATTACGTGTCAATAGAGCACAGCCGTGCCTCTCGCTCCGTAGCATATTTCCCTAAATAATATTTCCACTGTTGTCGTAATATCAAAACATCCTAACAAAATTTACATTTAAGTAATTGAGGCTTAAGTATATCAAGCGCAGCATTCTAATTGTTCGAAGGACTGATAGAATCGAATCAGAAACACCGACCTACACTCCAGAACTCAGACTCAGACAAAGCGCCAAACTCAAGTCGGAGGCGAGACATGTCTGCCGAATGCATCCGGATCGTTGGGCAAAAAACGTCCCAATCAGGTTATAGGTGCCGGGCACCGGAGCAGGGGCAGACCAAAACGGAGATAGCGGGATGATTTGGACCGTTCTGACCCCTTTTGGCAAAATTATGCGAAGGGTTATCCCAGTGTGGAAAAAAGGGTTGACCTTTGCCCAACAGTGTAACGTCTAATAGGCTATTAAAAAAGCTAAATGGTCAACTGCTTTTGTATATAGTATATCTTCAAGGCTAATTTCTAAATGAATTGTGACGTCATGACTTGCACACCGTGCACATAACCTGTATCAATAAGTTATTTGACATCATTAACCAATAATTCCAATACACAGCTCTAAGAAAGAAAGAAAATACATTTATTTACAACAGCACAAGACACATCATCAAACATCAACAAAAGTTCACGCTAATAGTATTAAAAAGAAGAGTGAAAGTAACAGCACGATAAGAACTTCGAATTTCGTAGTAGCCCCCCAGGTATTGGCGGATAACAGAAACAACACCTAAAGTGAAGTATTTAAATGAGCATAATTTAGTGCTACACATTCGTGATATCGGATAGCGATCGGCTGACCGCAACAGTAACTATTATTGAACGGCGTGAGCACTATTAGGGCGTGAAAATTGGTTCGTCCCTACAAGTAAGGTCACATCACCAGTCTCCGGTGTTCGGTCACCAAATCAGATAGACATGTAAAGCCTTATTTAAATAATACAAGAAATATTGATACGTCTGTCCCCACGTAAAATTTCTAGCCGTATGTGTGATTCGGTCACTCATTCTACACAAACACCGTGCGTGCCAGTGACCTATGGCCTCTCAAGCAGAGGGGTTCAAATCCCGGCTCGCAACTCTGTGTGTTTCGGATTTTATGTGCGAAATTACATTTGAAATTTACCATGAATGAGCTTTGCGGTGAAGGAAAATATCGTAAGGAAACCTGTATGTATACACCTGCGAAGAAATTCAGTGGTGTATGTGAATTTCCCAATCCACACCGTCTGTCTTGCTGTTGATAATCGACCGTCTTGAATACATAGCCACACGGTCCCACGGTGCATGGAAACTCGCACGATGTTTTCAAATTGTCTAAATGAGGCTTTAAGAAAGAAAGTCAATATTGAATCGCATACATAATGGATTATACTTGCCCAATTTTACGTAATCTTATTGTTAAAGTAAAGGTGATACACTTGCTCATTTTTTACCTTGTTTCATAAAAACTGAACCTTGATATGTGCGTAATAAAGTTCACTTTGCCAGATTAACGATTTTGAGATACGAGCTTTTTTCAAAGTATTGACGATACCTAACTTGGAAGATTCCGTACACATACGAAATCCTTAGAAAAATATTACTTGATTTTTTCGTAATGGCTACGGAACCCTATCTTGGGCGTGTCCGACACGTTCTTGGCCGGTTTTATTTATTTAACCACTTTATCGGCGTGACTGATATATATATTCATGCAAAATTACACCCTTCTAGTACTAACAGTCTCTGAGCATAGCCGCGGACAGACAGACGGACAGACATGGCGAAACTATAAGGGTTCCTAGTTGACTACGGAACCCTAAAAAACAGTGATTCCTTGCGACAAGGTTCTACAGAGAACCAAGATAAACATTAGTTGACTCCACAATATTCTCAATAAATTACTTAATGTGCACCAGGTTGCTACTCGTATAATTAAATTATGATTATTATTTTTTGATTACTTTCTGGTTCCATTATTTATATTTTACTAACGAAAGGATTACCTCCATTACGCTACAATTAACAAGTTAATTGACGAAATATAATTGATTAAGTATTTTAATTAAAAACACATTTCTTTAAAGTCTCAACCAAATATGCCCAAGCCACGCGCACATTTATAATCAAAATTAATACATTGACAATAAGATTTTCACTTTTCATGCTCGTAAAGTTCATATTTATGCTGGGTATAAGCTGTATTTCATGATTTTTAAGTTAAAATTAAATTGCAGCAGATGTATTAAATCTTCGTCTAAATTGGTCTGGCGCCAAAACAGCCACAACATGTGAAGTTTATAAAATAAAGTTTCAATTTATTTTATTTTTCGTAGTTTTGTTCAAAACCAAAACATACACATAACATACCTCTACATACGCACAAAGTGTGAAGCTAAATAAAGACTTAAACACACGTGTTTAAAAAGATTGACGATTCGATTCCAAAATTGAAAAGTAATTGCGGGAATTAAGATAAACGATACCGTGTTAAGAAGCAGTGTTTATCATCGTATGCGCAGCGGGGTTTCTTTAAGAGCTTATCCAATGCAATGTCCAATGAATTCTCGATTAAAGATGGCGTTACACTAGCCGAAATACACGACCGAATGATCTTACAAGGAAAGTTAACCCCTCGTATGCTTAGAGCCGTGGTGGTTGGTGATTTGACCTATTGCCTCTCAAGCAGAGGGTCGTGGGTTCGAATCCTGGCTCGCACCTCTAAGTTTTTCGGAAATAACATTTGAAATTTACCATGAGCTTTACGGTGAAGGAAAACCTTCTGAGGAAACCTGCATACACCTGCGAAGAAATGCAATGGTGTTTGTGAAGTTCCCAATTCGCACAAGGCCCGCGTGGGAACTACGGCCAGAGCCCTTTCATTCTGAGAGGAGGCCTGTGCCCTACAGTGGGACGTATATAGGCTGGGATGATGATGATGATGATGCTTGGACACGGATCCGTGCCAAATTTAAGGCATTATTATTGTATTTTTGAATCTGTAAAATTGACTTTATATGAAACAATTGAGACTTCATTCTGCACGTTTATTTTTCACTTCCCGCATACGAGGGGTTAAGTTTAATGTTTTACGACCGGATAGCCTAGTGGTTAGTGACTGACTACGAAACTTGAGGTCTCGAGTTCGAATCCCGATAGGGGGCAGACGCTTGACGATGAAGACAAATGCTATACCTACGTAATGGTTATTCTATATATTTAAGTAAGTATTCAGCAATATAACCATGTTTATCCGTTGGCTGGTACCCGTAGTAAGTAGGTACAGGCTTTACTTAGTTTGGAACTACGTCAATTAGTGTCAATAGGGATAATGACTCCACCAATCAAGGCAATCAACTGATGTACATACTTGATTTGAATTGATGTATGACCTATCAAAACACGATTTTCCCATAGATTTTGTATGGCATTTGCAAGATATGAAGTTACTTCTATACCAAATAAATCGACTAACTATTTGTTTGTTTTAATCAGCTGAAATAGTAGATTGTACACCAAGGGGATAAAGCACTGTATTATGTCACGGGCGCGATATTGAATCCTGAGCGTTACGAGGGACCCCAGATTTAACTCCCGAGCGTAGCGAGGGGGTTTTTAGTTGATTCCCGAGCGAAACGAGGGAATTAAGATGGAGTCCTGAGAGCAGTGAAGGATAAAATCAGTTTTATCCCCGAGGAGTATACTCTACTTTTCTCACCTTTTGCGAGACAATAAAAACCAAGACTACTAGAAAAATACTCGAAATAGACCCAGAAGTGTTGGGGAGCAGCTTGCCTCAACGTGAGAAGAAGACCAGTAAATGAAGCAACTTATCTTGTGAATAATTATAATAGAGATCCAAACAGGAGTTACAGTACGTGCGTCAATATTTCGAATGTAACAAATATGACATGAGTACACAAAAATCATTTTCTTTTTAATTTGAATAGGCATAATACAACCTATTCCAATACGCCCCTTTAATATGCATATTCATACAAAATAAATATATATTAAACAAAAAGGGCTCTCAAAGAAAGTATAACAAAGGAACAACAACTCTAGCAATATAAACTATTAACAAGTAATGCCTAAACCAGACATGCACTTATAGTGCTTAACTCTAGGCAAAGCTTTCGTTAAAATATCAGCGAGCATAGAATCTGTAGGTAAGTACGATAATTCTATACTCTTGTTGTCCTTTAAAATACCTCTTATAAAATGGTGCCTTATATCTATGTGCTTGCTACGAGAATGGAACATTGGATCATTGGCAAGACACATCGCCCCCTGATTGTCTACATGTAAGGTTAACTGTGTAAACTTACTTAACCCAATTTCAGTTAGCAAACTGTTGAGATAAATGGCTTCCTTCATCGCTGACGACAAGCTCACATACTCGGCCTCACACGTGGATGTCGCAACACACTTTTGTTTTTGTGATTTCCACGATATACATCCACCACCTAACATGAAAACATAACCAGAATATGAACGTCTATCCAACAAACATCCTCCCCAATCTGAATCAGAATACCCTTGCAAAGACTTGCCTGTTTTCTTGAACACAAGTCCGTATTCAATTGTTCTTCTCAGATAACGTAGCACACGCTTTGCGGCTTTCCAACATTCATCGTTTGAGCAATTTAGATATTGAGACAATTTTGCGACACTATTAGTAATATCGGGTCTTGTCCCTGTTGACAAATAATTCAGAGCTCCTATCAGTTCTCTAAACGGATATTGTTCACTCTTCTCACATTTGTCTTCGCTTTGAGAAAACTTACATTTTACTTCCATTGGTGTAGAAACAGAATATTTGCAATTATTCATACCATATTTCTTCAATAAATCCAAAATATATTTTCGTTGTGACAATCTAATGCCATCTTTGCATTTGTCAAACTCTATACCCAGCATGTATTTGACAACTCCATAGTCTTTCAATTCAAACTCGGTGGCCAGCAACTTTTTAAATTCTTCAATAAATTCTCTTTTCTGGCATGCGATTTGGATGTCATCGACATAGACCAAAACGAAGAGTTTTATATTAGAATCGATATCCTTAAAATAAAGACACGGTTCATTCAACGATTGTTGCAGTCCCATACGTTTTAATTGCTCGTCGAGTCGTATGTTCCATTGACGACCAGCTTGTTTGAGTCCATATAATGACCTCTTCAGTCGACATATATCACCTCCAGCCTTTAAGTCGTCCAACATTTTCGTAGCTCGTTGAAAAATATCAGAACCTCTTGCTTCTGTCTCTATTAACTTAAGTAAACATTCTTCTAAAAGTTCTGGCATCTTCATGTAGATATTTTCTTCTAACAAACCATTTAAGTACGCCGTATTAATGTCTAACCGATGAACTTCTAGGTCTAGCTCAACTGCAAGTGCAGCTAACAGTCTTACTGTATCAAGCCTGACAACTGGAGCAAATGTATTATGGTAATCAATACCGTAACGCTGGCTATAGCCTTTTGCTACAAGTCTCGCCTTTTTCTTCTCAGTTTGGTCGACATTCAGCTTGGTTGTCAAAACGTATCGACAACCTACGACATCACGGTTCATGGGTTTGTTTACTATCTCCCATGTGTCATTTTTGACTAGGCTCCTTACTTCTGATAAGATAGCATCTTTCCATCCTTTACTTTCACTACTTGTCAAAGCTTGTTTTAATGTCACTTCTGCGACTCCAGCAAAGTCTTGACAGTCCGTAAATTCTTCGATAGATTCACTATTGTCTTCTTCAGTCGTAATTGGCTCTGGTTGTGTATTGGGTATGATGCGATAAATTTTTCTTGGACGTCCGACATGACCTCTTTCTATTCGCGGCCGACCTGGACCTCTCTTCATTCCCCCCGATTCATCATCATGAACGTCACTTTCCTGATAGTCATGATCTGATGATCGTGAAATGACCTCGGGCTCTACAACTGGCTGACAGTTAGGTTCAGCTGTCTTCTCTGAATGAAATTCTATTTCGATTGGCTTTGGTTGTACGTTGGATTCCAATTGGTCAATTTTACTTGGACATGTAACGTACCCTCGGTCAATTCTACTTGGACATCCAACATTACCTCGGTCAATCCTATGGAATTTGACATCTCGTGAGATTATTATTTTTCGTTGCTGTGGCAACCATATTCTGTAGCCTTTTCGATCTCTTGGGTATCCGACGAAAATTCCCTCTGTACTCCGTGGAGCAAATTTATCTTTTCCCAGTTCCTTATCCAATACGTGCACCTTCGATCCAAACCTTTCTAAATATTTTATCTTGGCCGGTCGTTCGTACCATCTCTCAAAAGGTGTGTCTCCTCCAAGACTGCGCGTAGGACATCGATTTCTGATATGACATGCTGTTACGACAGCATCTGCCCAGAAACCTGGTGAAAGTCCTGACGAAATCAGCATACATCTCGCCATTTCCACTAACGTACGGTTTTTTCTCTCAGCAATCCCATTCTGCTCTGGGGTTCGAGGACAGGTTAGTCTTCGAGATATACCTTCGTTCTTCAAGAATTCGTCGAAGTCACGGTTGCAATATTCGCCACCGCCATCTGTCTGAAGATATTTAATTTTCTTACCCGTCAAATTCTCGACATAATTTTTGTATATTTTGAATACAGTAAGGACTTCACTTTTCTTACTCAATAAATATACTTCACACCATCTTGTATGGTCGTCGATAAATGTGACAAAATACTTCGCGCCTCCTATGGCTTCATGTTGCATCGGTCCAACAACATCAGAATAAATAATCTTCAATTTTTCATCACAAGGGCCTTTTGAATTCGAAAATGGTAATGCACTCATTTTCCCACTCATACAAACATTGCAATCGTACAACTTTACAGCATCTGACATCTTGACATTTACGCCAGATTTATTCAAAAGTTTTACAAGATCTTTTCCATTCAAATGTCCCAACCGTTCATGCCACAACCACACATCGACCTGTTTCTCAGAAATCGCCGATACTGTTTCACGTTTCTGTTCCTCAACGTAATATAAATTATTCTTGCGATTTGCGATCAATTTCGTGTTACCATGGCTATCTTTTACACTAGCCACATTACCTTCAAACGTAACACTATAACCTTGATCTGTAATTTTTGCTACTGAAATCAGGTTACATCGCAAATCCGGAACGTAAAGCGTATTGAGCAATTGAACAACAGTTTTAGAACTTTTATTACATGGAAACAATCTTACCGTACCTTTGCCTCGCACGTTTGTACTAATATTTGTTGCCAAATTTAACTTCAACGACATGGGTGACATCGTATCACAAAATTTACTTGCATCATTACATAGATGTGACGTACATCCACTATCAATGATCCAATTTCCACTCTCATTGCTTGCAGCCTTATCATCTGAAAAACAATTCAAAGTTATAAAATCGGAGTCAAAAATAGCACTAGTACTACTATTTGTTGACACAAACTTGGAAGTTTCTTGGCATTGACTCTTATTCTTCTTCATTTGACATTCAGAAGCCCTATGACCGCGCTGATGACATTTAAAACATTTGTATTTAAATTTCGAATCCGCTTCGACTGTACCACTCTTTGATTTAAAAGGCCTTTTCTCCTTCACGACATAAAATGCTTTGTCCACATTTTCATTCAGGTGACGAGAACTTCCTTCCTCCAAAATCTTTACTTTAAGCGTTTCTGGATCTGGCAATGTATCTCTAGACTCTATAGCACATCTAAAGTTCTCAAAGCTAGATGGTAAACTGTACAGCAGCATAATTGAAATCAAATCGTCATTCATTTCTATTCCCATGTCAGCCAATTTACATCTGACATCAAAAAATTTCATGACATGTTCTCTAATGTCACCACTTTCCTCCATTTTGTGTAGCAATAATTCTTTCAACAATGTCGCCTTTTTCGCAGGTCCTTTTGATGCATGTATGCCTTCAAGTTTCAACCATACTTCTCGCGATGTTTTGCATCCTCGCAGGTGCCTCAGTTCACTCGGGCTGATTGATAGGACTAGGTCTGCCTTTGCTTTCGCGTCACCTGCATCCCATTCAATGGCTCTCAGTGGTTCTGCCGGTCTTACGAGATAGCCGTTCACATAGCCCCAGGCATCGTTTTTTACAAGTATTGCTTCTACTTGGATTTTCCATGTCTCATAATTATTTTCACAGAGTTGTTCAATTTTCACGGTTTTCATTTCGATATTATAAAAGCAAAAATCACAATATCCAGAAATGTTTAATTTCTTCTTCCTTCTGGGCCCATAACCATTGTTGGGGAGCAGCTTGCCTCAACGTGAGAAGAAGACCAGTAAATGAAGCAACTTATCTTGTGAATAATTATAATAGAGATCCAAACAGGAGTTACAGTACGTGCGTCAATATTTCGAATGTAACAAATATGACATGAGTACACAAAAATCATTTTCTTTTTAATTTGAATAGGCATAATACAACCTATTCCAATAAGAAGCACTGATTCCGACACAGACCTTGCGCCTTTCGCAGTTTTCCGTTTGTCGAAATTGTCGTAAGCCTTTAAGCAATTTTCGTTCGACTTCTCTGGAATTTCGACGTTATTATATAATATGTTCAATACAAACAAATAGATGCTGATCCACACACGTGACAAAGTGATGTACCCTACCTACATAGAGAATACCTACATATTATAAAAAAATTTAAATAAAAAATAGAACCGCCTTCAAAAACACCAAAAAAAAAAAAAAAAAAATTTAACTGGCTATAATGAGCATTATAATATCTTTCTACTAATCTGTTTGAAGTCGGGCCTCAGCACGAACTAGCAGGAGTGGTAGAAGCCCAATAGATAGTAGGTATCTATGTAGGTATGTTAAATTACTACTATAAAACTTGAGGTCCCAGGTTCAGTTCCTGCGTTGGGGCAGATATTTGTATGAAAAACACGAATGTTTGTCTTGGGTGTTTTAATATGTATTTAGAAAGAAAGAAAGAAAGAAAAATTTTATTCGTGATATATAAAATAAAATAAATAAATAAATTTAAGCATGTATCTATCTATTTAAGTATGTTTATCCGTTTCCTAGTACCCATAATACAAGCTTTGCTTACTTTGAGACTACATCGATTTGTGTGAATTGTCCCGGGATATTTATTTATAAATTTAATTACTAGGTCCACTCCTGCTGGCTTGAGCTGAGGCCCGACTTCAAACAGATTAGTAGAAAGATTATTATAATGCTCATTATAGCCAGTTAAATTTTTATTTATTATTTTTTTTTTGGTGTTTTTGAAGGCGGTTCTATTTTTTATTTAATTTTTTTTATTTTGGCTTTTTAGTTGTTTTGGTATAAAAAAGATGCGTAGGCGTAGCCAGTAGACGAAGCCCCGCTTCTGTTTTCGCTCTGAGAATTGCAAGGTAACTAACGAACCTAACCAGGTTAAACGGGAGGTGGTTTAATAGTATTTTTTATTACGGGGGGCTCCGCCCCCTAAGCTCCTCTACCGGTACCGAGGCTTCTATTTCCACTCTGAGGGACGCAAGATAACTGACGAATCTAACCAGGTTAAATGGGAGGTGGTTTATCGGTATTTTTTATAGCGGGGGGGGCTCCGCCCCCGAGCCCCCCCCTCCTACAGCGGACTTCTATTTCCGCTTTGAGGGATACAAGGTAGCTAACTAACCTAACCAGTTTAAACGGAAGGGGGGGGGGGGGTGGTTTGAAGATATTTTTTACTGCGGGGGCTCCGCCCCCTAAGCTCCTCTACCGGTACCGAGGCTTCTATTTCCACTCTGAGGGTCGCAAGATATCTGACGAATCTAACCAGGTTAAACGGGAGGTGGTTTAAGAGTATTTTTTATTGAGCCACCCCCCGAGCCCCCCTCCAAGAGCGAGGCTTCTATTTCCACTTAGAGGAACGTAAGATAACTAATAAATCTAACCAGGTTAAACAGTGGCTGGTTTGAAGGTGTTTTTTATTACGGGGGCTCCGCGCCCGAACCCCCTTCTACTGCCAGAGCTTCAATTTCCACTCTGAGGGACGCAAGATAACTAACGAATCTGGTATAGTCGGGGTAAGAAAAGGGTCGTCACTTTTCGACCTTAACTCGTTGACATAGAGTCGAAAAGTGACGAACCTTTTCTTACCCCGACTATACCTAAAGGTTAAACGGGAGGCGGTTTGACAGTACGTGTTATTGCGGAGGGCTCTGCCCCCCGAGCCCCCCCTCTATTTGCACTTTAAGGAGCGCAAGGTAACTAACGAACCTAACCAGGTTAAACGGGGGATGGTTTGAAAGTATTTTTTATTGCGGGGGGCTTCGCCCCCCGAGCCCCCCTCCGCTGGCTAGACTTCCAATCCCACTTTAAGGGACGCAAGATAACTAACGAACCTAACAAGGTTAAATGGGAGGTAATTTGTAGGTGTCATACCTACTATAGTTTAGGTGAATTACTTACACAATTCTTAGGACTGCTTTGGCCAATTAATATTAGTAATAATACGTTGTAGGTAATTCGATGTTCTTGTTATCAATATAAGGACGAACAAGTATGCTTTAGGACTTTCAACAGTATGCCAAACATTCTTGGCCAGAAAATTTTAAAACAATCAACATTATGCGATACAACAGGCACTCTTTGCTGACTGTACTTTTTGACTCTGGTCTCAAACGGCCCAAACTCGACTCGATGGGGTTATGTCGTTTTATTACGGAGTTCTTATGGTCACCTTCCAACTCCGTCTTCAGACCCTAGTTACCATCTAGAGATCAAATTTCTCGTCAAGATAAATCGAATGAGCCCAAACTCAATGCGGTCGTATCGTTTTATTACAGAGTTTCTATAGCCATCTTTCAGCTCCATCATCAGATCAGTTCCATGTCATAATAATATTGCATTGTCATCCAATTTACACATGCCTGCAAAATTTCAGCTCAATTGGAAACCGGGAAGTGGTATCAAATTTAACTTGCAAGATTTGAACCATTGAGGAGTTCCGTTGGCCATGAGCGGTCTTCTTAATCAGGTCCAGTTTACCAAATGATACTTTCTGAATGCAAATACTTCATTTGATGCTAAAAATGCTAAAATCACCATAGGTTTGCCTGTAAAATTTGAAGGTTGCCCTCGTTTTCTCTAGGATCCCATGATCAGATCTTGACTTGGTGCCAATGGGACCACCTCAGGAGTATACTCTATGAAACAAAAAAATAATTTTGAAAATCGGTTCACAACTGAGGGAGTAATCGCGTAACAAACATAAAAAAAAAAACATCAGACGAATTGAGAACCTCCTCTTTTTTTTGAAGTCTGTTAAAAAGCGTTATGGAGTAGAGTCGTAAACCGAGTTTTGTACACAAGTGAAAACTAGCCTTTGTGAATGATCCATTTAGGGAGTGGAAACTGTTATCGCATTTTGTATGAAGACCCAGTAGACTCCTCTTAAAAGTTCCGCCGTGCAATTACGGATATGTAACTACAGCTTAAACTCTTCGATGAATGGACGGTGCCTGCGCTGCCTTGAGGTGCCGATAGCTGACGCTTTTACGGTGTCCTGTCACATGAAAATTGTCAACGGCGAATGAAAATGTATTTAAATTACAGATAAACTCATTTGCAAACAATGTTTATTTGTCCATGCTGAATATTAAGCGCTTACGTTACTTTAAGGCTTTAGGTACTTATGTTGTTCAAAGAAAGGTTTAATTTTTAGGGTTCCGTATAAAAGGAAAAGGAACCCTTATAGAGTCACTTCACTCACTGGCGCACTGTGTTGTGCGTCTGTCAAGATTTTTACCATTAATATCGAACACTCAGACCTGCAATGTCTTAAGGATTTGCCACACTGGATGCGGTCTGCGGTCAGGTCAAATTGAACGCAACCCGCATTATGTATGAAAAACATTGTCGGTCTCTATATATTTTGTATATGTAGATATCGCATATCTAATCGCAAATTCTTTAAGGAGCAGTGAAAAAATTGAGTTACTACATTAACATGATTATCTTTACCTTTATAACAAGGTAACTTTCTTGGGAAAATATTGTGGTGATTTCCCTTCACCTTCTACAGCGTAGTGCTAGAGTCCTATGGAGTTTCATGATATCCACAGAAAGACATAAGTCCGGAGCCGGATCTAGGGATGTGCTAAAGCTGAGGGACCTCCACAAGGGACAGGCCCTGGTTTACAAAAAATTCGAAGGACCAGCAATTTTTTTAAACGAGATATTTTGGCTTTAAATAATTCCTCTCTTTCGTTGCTCTAAGGCCTCCAGACTTTAAATCCGGTCCTGCATAAGTCCATTATATTCTAAAACGGACATGGAATCGCCAACTATTGCTAAGTTAAATACTCACCACTTCAAAGCTAGTAGTGTACATTAGTTAATTTCCAATGGATAACGGCTATTTTGGAGTGGTGCTGTCATATTATCATTCTTCTGCCATTGCCATTTGCATCTGTATCTGAATTACATAGCTACTATAGACGTAGGATGTACCCTTAGTTGCCGTATAGGGTAAACATGATGACAGCCTACAGAAACAAAGATTGTCGCGGGCTTTTATCAAAAATAGAATACGTCTATGTAGATGGAGAATGTCTTCGAGCACGTCCGCACGGCGGTACAGGGTCGGTTACAGGGATCCCAGCTGTTCATCTACTCGCTTGAGTCTCATAATGGAGCTAACAATTTCAGCTCATTTAGACTCCAAGTGCCTACCAAGCACCGGCAGATGTTCCTGCGCTCTGACTTCTGGCCGGAGGCTGTAGTTGTTCCGTCGTTTTAGGGAAACGACGAAGACGAGTTTAAAAAATCCCTAAATATTTAATTGTTAATTTGTCTGTGAAACATAATCTTTATTATTGTTAGTCTAAGTTTCGTGATGCATTAGTTTTTACTGTAATGTTAGGTCTGTCCTGTAAACGTTTTTATCAATAAATTTATTCTCATTGGTTGTTATGACTATTATTATAAAATGCATCTTATATAATTAAACACTGAACAACAATTCATTATTTATAACGTAACAAATTTAAACTTGATCTTTAATGAGTCGTATTCAAAAAAATTGTACACGCATTACAGGCTTAATGAAAACAAAATCAGGATCGCGTCCTTTGAGTTGTAGACTCCATGTAACGAAAGTTACCCATATAGTTTCTTTGTTTAACTTTCGTCACACAAAGGAGTCAATTAAGTTTTGTTTTAAATAGAGCCCTTAATTGTTACATGTCTGTCGTAAAATGCTTGAACATGGTAACAATTACGTATTTACCTATACATATAAAATTTTAGTTTTATTTTTAAACAATTTTCTACTATTTTTACTCTAGCTTATTTATATTTATACCTTATACCATATTAACGTGGTGCAGCACACTTTTAGACATGGACATTTTATCGGAGATAGTGCCAATCTGCTTATTTACCATACGTAAATACTATGTATCTGCACTAAACATATTTAGTTTTATAGGAGCTAGATTTAACTTCATATTTGTTTTATTTTAAGAGTAAAAGTTGGAAATTGGCTAAATTTGTCAGATACCCGGAATTATCCAATGTCAGTTAAGCGGATTTGACTATACTCCACGATTTACAAATGAAGGGTACACGGCAAGAACATGTCTAGTCACTACAGTAGTCAACTTTATTGAATAATGAGATTTTAATCTCAAAATGTAGACCTTGCATAGTAAAGTACTATAACTTACCTTTGGATTAAATATGAATATCTGAAAATAATACATATTTTTTTCACTTTTACTGAAATGGTTACCATAGTAATTGTTCCTGATAACTAACTTTCAAACCACTAAAACAAAAAAGTTTTTCAATTTAGGGTCATCATTTGTCCACTATTACCTCTCATATTTTGATTTATAGATTTTTTTACCGAATACCGGCAAAATATATCTGACATTGGCCCAAGCCTTAAGGCCGCCATTAAGGGGAACAAAATAATCACTAAAAAAGTTTCTTAGGTGACTAGACATGTCCTTACCGTGTACAAATTGTGTTATAGTACATTGTGTATTAAGGGCCGTAAAAAGGGGATTACTACGAGCAAGCCCGACACCGAAGGCGAAGGGCTTTCAATGACTTGAGTTTGTTATCCCCTTCATCATCATCCCAGCCTATATACGTCCCACTGTAGGGCACAGGCCTCCTCTCAGAATGAGAGAGCTTGGGCCGTAGTTCCCACGCAGGCCCAGTGCGGATTAGGAACTTCACACACACCATTGATTCCCCTTTCTGCCCGTGATTATACACAATGATAGAATAAAAATTATTTTCTCTCTAAACACTTCAATTTAATTAACTAATACTTACATATTGACACTTTTTTCGAGTCGTCGACCACAGATAATGCTGAGGACTGTGTTTAGTTTAGGATTCCAATGGTCACACGGCCAGATTCCGCCAACATGTTAGAAAATACTTACCTTCTAAAATTATTGCAAAACAATTTAATATAAATTTAAAATATAAAAATAAAGAAGTTTCATGAAGCGTAGATAAGTTTTGTGTTGTGAAATTGGGTTACAGTTATGTTTTAAAGATATAAATAAATCGTTGGCCGACTTGAAACCTCCTTAGCCCGAAATGATGTATTAACTTGTTTGCAAATTTATAACTAATGTTTTAACTCCGTGGGGAGGAAAAGCTATGCAAGTCTATATCTCCCGTAAGAACAATTTAGGCCATTGACATTTAGTATACAGGCATGGAATACACCCTTGACGAGCAAGTGTGATGAAAAAGTTATGTCTTATTAATTATTTTTTAGCCGTCGCCACTGGAGCAGGAACGGCGAGCGCGCCTGTTTGTAGCGGTGCTACGCGCTAAGCGCTACGTCATGCTACGAGCCCTCTACGACGCTTCCCGGTTATTTACGGAATATAAATTGACACAATTTTATTTGTCCATAATAAATAAAATGACTGAAGTGGAAATGTAATTTAAAAGATATGATACTATTTTTTGTTTGTGAAGAACCAATTACACTACACTATTTTTGCCCAAATAACTAAATCAAATATTTGCAAAGAATCGCAACATATTAGTTATTAAAATGTGTCCAAGGGCATTCTGCTTATATCAACTTACCTTTTTTCCATTATAATTATGATTATGTTATTTAAATAAATAAATAAATATCACGGGACAATCTTACACAAATCGACCTAGTCCCAAACTAAGCAATGCTTGTACTATAGGTACTAGACGACGATAAACATACTTATATAGATAAATAAATACTTAAATACATAGAAAACATCCATAACTCAGGAACAAATATTCGTGCTCATCACACAAATAAATGCCCTTACCGGGATTTGAACCCAGGACCTCTTGCTTCGTAGGCAGGGTCACTACCAACTAGGCTAAAGCGGTCGTTAAAACCGATTTGATAGAAACAACTCTTATTCAGTAAACATTTAATACCGAAAATAACAAATACACTTTACATAAATATTACATGAAATACTCTTCTTTTGGCGCCGCGTCCTTACATAAAAAAATACTAGTCAACCGTAGCAAAAATAACCACATAATGTCACTATACTAAATTCCTAAGCAAACAACTCAAACGTATACGCTTGCCAAAAACACCACCGAAAAGTTCGCACCACATGGCTACGCACTGCCATTGAATATGATATTCAGCCATTATCAATGGCACATTGTCCCAACACTTTCACGCGCCGCGCCGCGCACCCCCTCTGCGCTCGCGTCGAACTATAAAAGCCCGCTCCCGCCCTCATTTAGTCAGACGCAAGTTGCACTTCAACATAGCGAGTCCTGGAAGATACTAGTCTTCCAGCAGCGCTATACATCGATAAACTCGCTAACAACCTAAAACTCTTTCACTCTCTTTCACTTCTGTGCAACCAGATCAACCCATCAAAATGAACCCCATGGTGAGTACTTGATTTTTTTTTAATTTAACCGTGACAGTGGAAACGATTTAATTAAGAAGCTGGAGGCATTTGATACGATTGAAACGGACAGCAGTGATCTATATTGATCTAATGATGTGTCGTAGATCACTTATGCAAATTTCTATGGTTCCGTTCGAGTGATTAACGGTGCGCGTGCGCCTGTTTCGGTTTGCGATAACTCAATTTATTATTGTTATATCAGATATCGGGGACCAGTTCTTACTTTGTTGTTTGAGCCTTGCCCAACACAGGCGCCGCGCCGCAGGATACCTGACCTCTGCTCAATCTTAAATCAAACAAGTGTACTCATTCTAGACCTTATTTTTCTGACAATGGAACAAAGAACTTTTCAATAGAATAGTTTTAACAAGTATGATTTCATCATATTGAAATAACAAAATGTCTCAAGCATAAATATGCATATGAAATCGCAATGGTTTATTTGAGATCATTTCAGTTGATTACTTGATTTAATTTTCCCAAAAATGACAGTATTCACCATAAAGCACCTACAGGCATAGTGATGTAACTATAAAAAATGTAATATTTGTTGTTTTTAAAGAAAGCCTGAGAAAGCAATAAAAAAAAGTGAAAAAAGCCCTCAGAGCTAGAGAAAATACTTAAATGAAAAAAAAATACGTTAAACGTAAATTACAAAATAGCGATTTCGTGCTAAACGCGTTTTACATCACTAAGTAACATAACCAAAATAGATCAGCTCATTATCACCCGATTATCGTGAAATAATGCACAACCACTCATTTAGTAATTTCCTAATATTCATTAACGAACATTGTCTACGCTCGTCATAATTATGTCGTTAATTGGCATAGTGCGCAAGTAGGCCTGTGTCGAAAATTAAAAAGTTAGCGACGCGGCACGTGAGGTCGGCTGCGCACGCGACCGCACTTAGGTCATTGCCAGGAATTTACCATATTTCATGCTCTATTTAAAAAAATAACACGTGATTCTGATTTTAAAACTCTACTTACTTAAAAATTAAAATCGCATTTTGTAACTAATCAGCGCAATTTATTTTCCTTTTTTATTAATTTTGAGTTTTAGATAGGTATACAGTGTCAGTAATTGTCTAACTGTCGTGTAAACCTACCCGAGATATTGAGACCTGAAAATGACTCTAAATATCCGTATTTCATTTTGAACATTACACGTAATGTGAACCAAATAATTTATAAACATATTACATAAAATTCAATTAATTTTTAGTGCATTCTGTAAAATTGTTAAATCTTTACCATTCCGGTATAGTGTAAATTATCTTTTAAATTTATTGCAAAAAAAAAAGTAAAACACCAGCATGTTTTATTACAACAGATTGAAGATATCAAGCTTCAACAGTTCGCATTTCTAACTGCTTATTATGTTATCTAGCTCACTTTCATCTTTACACTGATTGCATTGTTTTCCTACTTATTATTGATGAATCAGTTTTCCGTTACATATAACTAATAACGATCACATTATAATTTGCATAATAACTAAAAAAATGTTTGTTTCGTGAAACATTTATAAGGCAAAGCTACATTTTGCGTAAAGCAACTTGGAAATGGGCTTGATTCAAATTTACGCGTGTTTCGATGAAATAAAATCTGTT
The DNA here is from genome assembly GCA_947563465.1 of Archips xylosteana. NCBI lineage: Eukaryota > Metazoa > Arthropoda > Insecta > Lepidoptera > Tortricidae > Archips > Archips xylosteana. Next base: position 8,191,644 of record OX387363.1, read on the forward strand.
CCGTTGGGCAATTCGGTGTGAGCCTTTGCACTAGTAAAGTACACATTTTTTGCAATAACAATAAACCAATGCGGTTAAGGTGTCGTTAAGAACGAGCACAAAATGAAACTCGACTCGTTTCCGTACCAATGTCATTGAAAGTTGACCAATAGCGAGATATTGATCTTTATGGCAAGGGCGACCTGTCCTTTGCGCTATAAATGCATAATCATCGAGATTGTGACGCCATTGTAAATAAGGGCAGGGCATCGAAGGAGAACGAGACAGGTGAAAGAATAATCATCACCAGTGCAATCCACATATGGTTCATCCACATGAGCTAGACAGAAAAGTATTTTAGAAGCACGAGCAATAATGACGCGAGGATATCAGCGATACTTAGTGGAAATCTAGCGAAGTCAATCTAAGAATAAAATTGATGAGCTGTGGGAAAAATCAGTAAAATTTCTACACGAGCATATTGAATAGTTAGGAAGTCAACTTACTTAATTCAATCAGTTACGAGTAACCTTCAATTGCTAAATAACTTGACAATGACATTGCACTCCTTTTTAATGAGTTCAAATTCAGAAGCCGTTACACTTAATCATTAGACAATTAATTTGTGAGAATTATAATACATTCATAATGTCAGTATCGCATCGATCTAAATGTTTAGTTCTTAACAAGGAAATACTATTGAAGATAAGATTGCAGTAACGTTAAAATGCAAATTATTACCCTCCAGCGCCGCATTAAATCAAGTTTACTTTAAAATAACTAACTACCACCTAGATATTTAAATCATAATTGAGTTTAAACGACGAACTGTTAACTACCAAGTTGTTTCGAACGTGAGAATTTTTTTGATAATTTGCGACAGAGAATTAGTGCATAAACAAAACCGCTCAACCAAAACAATAGATAGAGCGCGATCGAAAAATCATAAGTGAATTTATGGAAGTCTGCCAATTCGACACAAATGTATAACATCATTTCCATTTCTCTCATGACGCAAAAGCTTCAAAAACATTATTATTATAATTGAACAAACTTATATCACAATATTAAAAAAAAATCTTAAATTTAATCGATTTCGCGACAGGCAGATGTACTAAGAATCAGAAAAGGCGTGGCTTTTAGGTCATGTCAATTTCATTTCAAGGTACTGAACCCTGAAACAAGATACTCTAAAGTACAACAACAACTTCGCAATGGGTTGAACGGCGTTTGCACATCGGGAATTTGCATCATGGGCGTGTATTAGTTCACACCACCCACCCATAATGTTAGTGAACATAGCCTCAGTAGGCGAAGCTGTCCTGCCTTTTCATGCTCCATTTGCGTCAACAATGTCAACAGATTGCTCACTCTTTCGATACAATTGCCCTCCCAAATAATAATTTATACTTAGTGTCAATTCCATGATTTTTAAATTTGCAAGTTTCTAAAATATACAGTGACCATAATTATTGTACTAAATGGGACTTATCACGCAAACAATATTTACCTTGATGTTTCGGCCACATTGCAGCGGCCAAAATACAAATAAACTTATAAATTCGCACTTCCGATTCTTACAACCTGTAGATTGCTTTTGTTTTGTTTTGTTTTGGTCGGGTGGTATTAGTTTAAGTTGATGATATAAGTGGGTGGTCATGTCATTGTTGGATATTGTCCGGCGCACCTACGGCTGTCACCGCTGCACTGAGTGCTCGGGTGTCGCCAGTCTCCGCTCACCAGAGCTTTTTGTCTGCATTCCACTGCGCATAGATTTAGAAGGGCATGCCCGGTGCCCACGCACCGCCCCGCGGCAATTTAATCGATATCCTAATTATAATTATACGTAAAACACCCACTGCAGTGCCTAGCGTTATATCGGCTAAAGATTACGCAGACCTTTAATCAAAATCCAATTAGACAATCCTGGACAATAAACCTGATTTTAAAACGTGATCTTGACATTTGAGCTACATATTTTCCTTCGGCTGGACCCTCCGTCTTGTTTATTCGTTCATGTTAAAGGACAATTGCCCCGCTTCAATTATTTTCTCTACACGTGACGCATCGCGTGGGAGAGTTGCATCAGCCATTACTTTTAATGCAAACCACTTTTCAGAAGGTCAATTGTTTATATCTTATAGCGTTAAGAAGTAGTTGGGCTCGATAAATACCGCATTACCTTCTGTATTCTTTGTTAATTATGCGAATGTATTACAATAAATGTCACTCGCATGAGAAATTCAAGAACCAGTAAGTTAAAGCGACGCGATTTATAGTGTAGTTCAAATTATAAAGTATCACTTTTTTTTGCCAATGTTGATTTAATATAAACAACTACATATATTCAATTAAATCCGACCAAGTATAAACCTCATTTAAGCAAATAACTGCGTCACGAAGTAGTCAACGGATAACTAGTACTAACATCATTAATGCAACCTTCCGAAATAAAAAGGAAGTTGAAAATTTAATAAGGAAATGGAGATAATTAACCAGAATTTTAATGAAATAACTGTAGAACTTGAAATTGTTTCGCTTGCTTCAAATAATACATTCTGATCTCTTATCGGTCACGTGTGTAGTGTATATTGCTGTAGAGACTTTAACACTCAATATGTAGCAAAAAATGCTTTAATAGGACAAGTATTTATAAACACCTATTTTGAACTATGTTTTCATAATATACTCTTAAAATTTAAACGGAAAAATCTAGACTGACTGACGCATCAAGCTGAAATTTTGAGTAGATTATGCTCCCTTTGTGATGTAGACATAGGGCGCGGATGGATTTTGCGAAATTCCCACAGAATATGAAGTTCTGCAGCGGGGGCGAAGTCGCGAGCGTAAGCTAGTATATCATAAAATCAGAGTATGATCCGATTAGCTACGGTTATCAAGATTCAATAACCGGAGCAAACTGGGACAAAAAATGCATTATCATGGAAAGTGCAAATGCCAACGAGACATGTGAGGGTCGCGTGGGCAGGTCCGGAAGGCTGGCTTCCTGCTCCCCGACCTTGGGCAGGCCTTCGGACCTTGGCGCCGCTCACTCGCTGCTCTGACTTACTTTTATTGGAGTAATTTGTAGGAGAATGCGGTACGGATGCTTAAAAAAGTTGACTTAGTTTTATTTCAATTTGTAATCGGATTATGTTTGTATAGCAATGACAGGTTTTAAATTTCAGCTGCTGTTTAAATTTTAGGGCAAAGCTGAAATAAAATAAGTAAATATATATTTTAAGTCCATATCTCTTATGATAGAATTCTAGGTATTAAAGCAATGTTGAAAACAAAAGTTAAAATTTGTAAAAATTCGTTACTGAAATCGCTTCAACTTATAGCTTGACGCCACAGTGACGCCACGCCCAAACGCGCGAGTGTATTTTTTTGTTCATTTTGCAAGTGATACCGAAGTTCATTGTCACCGCACTATTCGTAGACTTCCTATTTGTCAACACAAAAATAATTATACAGACACGTGGAGCAGAAATAATTATATTTAGGTACCTATTGTTTAGATTACAATCGGAACGACCTGATTTCTTACAATTTATTTTAATTACTTTCCTACAATATGAACATTCATTTCACCATAGCTGACACGACTACTTCAAGGATGTATTCCACATTTTCTCAGAACGAGTGCTAGCGATTTTAATCACACGTTTTGCAACGTCACGCACAAGCACGGACGTGTTACTTAACATCCTTAAAGTTTAAAAGATTATGTTATTTTAACAAGTAAAAATGTAGCCCAGTTTCACGTCAATTGTATTTATAGACAAGCCTTTCCTTACAACATCGCCCGCGCAGTTTCTAAATTTTCTCCTACAGTCCTTTCTTACTTATCCTGCTTAGTCCATTCTAGAGCATCAAAATATTCAAAAGTACTGTAAGTAGTAGTTACTGTAAATTGATCGGTGCTTGTAAGGCATTAAAACTATGTAGAAACGAGTAAATCTGCAATTTGATCACGCCGCCAGGGGCAGGGCTAGCGGACCAAGATCGACCGACGCAAGCCCTGACATCGTTAAGCAATCCTGAACTCTACTTCGCTTCAATTCACCGATGCATTTATATCATAAGATTTTTATTGGTCAAGAAATTCAAGTTTGCAAAATAAGAATGAAAGCTTTGTTACATATATTGACAATTGCTCATTCAATTTGGGACAAAGTGCCCACTTACTTACATAAGTTCATAACAAAACATTGCAGTTTACTTAGAGCAATTTAATAAATTAATCCTAATGTTTGACCTTTTAAATAAATTGTCATTTTCAACAGTTCTGTTATCTCGACAAGGCGTTGCTTTTATCGTCACTAAAATTGTAAAATTCTATTACTAAGTTGTCATAAATTGCCACCAAGGAAACCATAACTAGAGCATAAACAATAATGCAACCAAGCTTTACCATATTTGCATTAATTTACATATGATTAAGCGTACTTAAATAACCGCGAATTACACAATTGAATAATATACATTATAATTATATGGAAATGCATTTCAGAAGATAATATGGTTAATGAATGATTCCTTTTCCGGTTAAGTTTTTAAGTCTCTGTGAGAGATGGAAACATTAAAATACTTTCGGTTTCCATTTACCTTTTTTACTGCCTCATCAACCCATATTTGGGGTAAATTTCCGTATGCTTTCGGAGTGTTGCCAATTAAACATTAATTGATTGAAGTTGAGGGCATCTTTAATTGCATTTTTTAAACTCGCTTCAATGGACGACTGTTATTTACCATTAACCTTTTTACCTTGGGCATTCCTGACCACTGAGAACACCCGGTCAAGCTTATCTGGGTTACCTGCATAAATTAAAATAAGTAGCAAGCACCTTAAGCGATATATATAGTGTCTGTACAATATATCATATCAAAGCTTCGGAACTTATTTACATATGGCTGTAGGTATAACGGACGTGAATAAAAACATAATTAGTCGTTTTACGAGTGAATATAAGCTGCATGTAACTGCGTAAAAACCTGCAGATAGTTAAGTCTAATGTATTTTCTTAACATTCCAAGAGAACAGACACCTGACTGCATCGAGAGCGACTTATCAGAGACTAGAATTATGTATAAGTGCTAACCGTGGTACCCACAACTTGTTCTACATAGCGCGAGGCTGGTGCAATTAGACGTGATACTGGCCAATAACTCTAATACAATCTCGCTAACCGACACAATAAATAATGAATATAGCAGTTATTACAACTGCTGATATAGAGAATACGGCGCACGCTCTTAGATCAAACGTAAAGTCAACACCTAGAAGAAACTACTACTAAATAGCTTGAACATTTAACATATTATTGCCGTATATCTTTTAGTTAACGTCTCTTAATTGTTTCACAGATTATTGTTGCCTGCTTGGCGTTGGCGTGCGGAGCTCAGGCGTCCCAGGGCTGGGCTGGTCCCCCGGCTAACATCGCGTTGTCTCAGGATGGCCGCAATATCTTGGACACTCCCGAGGTAGCACAAGCCCGCGCTGCCCATTTGTCTGCCTTGCAACAAGCTTCCCAGAACAACCCTAACCCCCAGGATGATGGTTCATACGACCCCAGGTGGGACAGCGAAGAGTACTGGCAACGCGCTGAGCAGCCCAAATGGAACGCTGCCCCCGCTCAACAGTGGAACGCTCCTGCTCACCAACAGTGGAACGCTGCCCCTGCTCAACAGTGGAACGCCCCTGCCCACCAGCAGTGGAACGGCGCCCCCGCCCCCGCGCCCGTCGCCGAGACCCCTGAGGTAGCCCAGGCCCGCGCCGCTCACCTCGCTGCCCTGTCTGCCGCCAAGTCCGCCGCCCCTGCCCAACAGTGGAACGCCCCCGCCCACCAGCAGTGGAACGCTCCCGCCCAGCAGCAGTGGAACGCCGCCCCCGCCCACCAGCAGTGGAACGGTGCTCCCTCATGGCAGGGTGCCCCCGCTCACCAGGCCGCTAACATCAGACTGTCTCACGACGGCTCCGGTATCCTGGACACCCCCGAGGTGGCCGCCGCGCGCGCCGCTCACCTGGCCGCCCACGCGCAGGCCGCGCACGCCGCGCCCGCGCAGGGCCCCCAGCAGCACTGGTGAAGCCCCTCGCCTCTCCAGGGCGCCGGCGCAGCGCTAGCCCCTGACCCAGTGAAGTACATGTACAACGCTCCAGCGAAGTACACGTCGTCACGCGCTAACTCTCCGCCGTAGCCCTATCTCCTTCCTCCGATCTCTTCTTCATTTAGGAACACTTCAAAGTGCAAGTGCGTCAGCCTCTTCTATCCTTGTGGCTTTTTGTTACTTTTATAAAATTATATCGAACGATATTTTGTACATAATTACTCGTATGTATGCGTAATAACGAATTATATGGAACGGAAAATACCTATCTTGTTGTTTAAATTAATGAATCACATTTCAACTTCACGTGCACCTTCTGAAATTAGCAAGGTTAGCGGGAAAACTTTCGGGCGGAACGACCGGCCGGACTTGCGGTGTTTTTCCAGTCCATGGTGGGTTTCACTACACCGAATGCCACCCATTTTGAAGTAGTCATGCTCTTAAAATGAAGAAAAAACTTTATCTCAACTAGAATTATAAAATGTCAGCAAAAACAAAAGAGTTTAAGATTCGTTATTGGGTGCTATACAAATGGTACCATATCATAAGAGTATCTTAAATGTTCATAATAAAGAAACAATGACAACATTCACATATACTGGTCGCAGATTTCTTCTTTTTTGCAAGCTATCATTTAAGTTCACTTGTTTTGTAAAAACTATGGTAAGTATAGTATGCAATTATACATGTCCATGTAGATGGATTGAATGACAATACAAGTATATAACCTACAGTTAACAAAGAGTACCGCCAGCAAAAAAGCATTTATAATATTTTAGAAAACTTAGGACATTATTAAAGTAAGCTTGTTACATAAGATTCATAACAAGAATAATCCTGCAGTAGTATGGGTGGAGACCAAAAAGTTGCAGACTGTTAAAGCTGCGTTAAAATTACCATTAACTTTTTCCATTGTGACACGGAAATTAACCATACAAATGTATACAAATGTAAATACAATTAATGTAGGTATGGTTAATTTTCGTCGTTAATTTTCGAAAATTAACCATACATTTGTATTTAAGTTTGTATACATTCGTTTTGTTAATTTTCGTGTCACAATGGAAAAAGTTAATGGTAATTTTAACGTAGCTTTAACAGTGTGCAACTTTTTGGTCTTCACCCGTATACCAGTACTGAGCTAGCCCGACTGCACTCAGATCGCACGCGCACCGTATAGTATATTCACTTTAGGTTCGGATATCGTATTAGACATGAATCTAACCATAAGTAAATAATCAAACATCAAAAATCTAAATCACAATTAATGAAATTTGGTTGGCCAATTTTGGAAAAAGGTTGGCCCTGAACGAACGCCACCACAAATCTAATTACATAGATCGGGACAGAAGACAAATAACTAAAAAATGTATAATTGTGCTATCGAAAGCTAGCAATAGAGGCGGAGCGAGGTCGATCTATCATTCAGCTGCGCAATCAAACGATTACCCTGCAAACATTTACTAAGGGAAATTAGGTTACATGTACCACCGCCACTTCATCGCCACACTTTCTGGTAGAGATGTGTCCGCTTCGAGAAACGAAAGGTTTTTAAAATTGGGCCAAAAGTTAGAGTGTCACGATGGTGTACTCTCATCACAATTTTGGTATACGCCCCCGAAAAGAATCTACAGAGAACTTTCGAAAGGTATTTATCTCATTTTCTTCAGATGAAAGTTTGTAAAATTAAACGAAAACAGATTTGAATACTTTATACCTAACTAATTCAAATCTTTACTCCGATTATTAAAGCAAAATTATTGGACCACTCAGAGTAATCAAGACCCGACGCCATGGTATGTTTGGGACAAAAAACAACATATACCTAGAAGTAGGAGTGAGGTAAGTAAAATCGTATCAATATCTTAGTTATAAAGAAATATCTTGCAAAGATTTTAAAGTCCATACCATTTTATCCACACAACTTTTATACTACGTACAGGAAAGACCTGGTAGGTCTATATTGCCAGATTGGAACCTTACAGGTGTCCGAAAGGACTTAAGAGAATATTTGCTGACGTCCACATTGCATGGCCTTCGATATGTAGGAGAAAAAAAGCTGACTTGGTTTGAAAGGTAACTATGTTTAAAAACTATTGCATCTTTTATGGATATCTAATATAAACGCAGAGAAATATTTAACGAATGAAACCTTACAGATTTTTCTGGTTGGGAGCATTTAGTTGTTCTATAGTTTGTGCCGGATTCTTTATTTTGAACGTCTACGCAAAATGGCGCATGACTCCTATGATAGTGAGCATCAACCCGGAAAACATGCCTCTGCAAAACCTGCCCTTCCCTGCTATCACCATTTGTAACGTTAACCAAGCTAAGAAGTCCGTAGCGGAGCGGTATAAGAAGACCGGGTGCGTAATGAGTATCCTATTATCCATCTAAAGTAGATCGGAAGTGGATTAGGTTAAACTTTTACTTGACACAGTTTTCCAAATTTTCAGTTCACCCGTCGATAAGAAACTCTTGGAAAGTTTGTGTACGTCACAAGATGATACAGAAATATTCGATAATGATGTAGCTGAAGGCGCCGATTGGGACTACACGCGATCTTTCTTGATCAATGTCAGTAGTAAAATACCAAACATACAAGAAATTCATTCTTAATAGCCTAAAGCGGATTATTTTGTAGGTAACCCAACCCTGTAGCGAAATGTTGGCGATGTGCATTTGGGACTCGAGTGAGATGAGTTGTCAGGATTTGTTCAACGCGCAGTTGACCGACGAAGGCCTATGCTGCACGTTCAACGTCGTGCATCGAAACAAAATGTTTAGGAATCCGTAAGATTTCTATATAATATTATATCTTTACTTCAGCACAGCCCGCTTCTGTTAATACGTTCTGTGAATACGTTGCAGAAAATCTTTAAACGACATGAATTTCACCTTCCCATTGCCTTCTGTGGATTGGACTCCTGAAGGCGGCTACCCAGCCAATGCACCTTACAATGGATTCCCGTGGAGACCCAAAGGTTATTATAAAGAAAGGTTTTTACGTAAATCGTGTAATAGTATACATATTCGATGGTTACCTACTGCCGTAATGTAAATTTACTGGAGCTGTTAACAGATAGAGTAAACTGGTATTCTTAAATAGAATTTTGATGTCTCAGAAAACCCGTCCAGCTTGGCTAATAAAATGATTATTAATCAAGTTAAGAGGCAAGTTTAATTAGAATGAAACGTAATTGAAGTGTACGCCCTACATATCTTAACGAATAACTGTCGGCATTAAAGTTGTCATCGTGTGGTGGAAAATAGTTTTAAAAAATACCTAAAGCTCTCCTTACCAAATGCAAAAAAAATATACTGTGCCCCGCCTTTGTTAATAATATAAATCCCTACTTTCACTTTAATTTTTCAAGGTATTGGCACTGATCATGGTTTATCATTAGTCCTGGATGCAAATGTAGCAGAGTACTACTGCGCTTCAACCAAAAGCCCAAGTTTTAAGGTATCTAGATATTTCCACACAACACATTGTAACAATCGCTCACTCTGCTAAAACACAATGAAATCCACAGATTCTGATGCATAACCCCACGGAAACCCCTAACATTGCAAACCTGGGGGATATCTACGGGCCCGGGATAGAAGCTCGGGTTGCCATACAAACGAGGATATTCGATGCTCAACCAGCCCTGAAGTCAATCGACATCAAAAAGCGACTCTGCCTGTTCTCTAGCGAAAAGGAATTGGTCTTCTACAGGTAATATGTTACCCGCTTAGAACAAAGAACAGAATAACATTTACCACATCCGTTATATTTCAGAACCTACACGTTAAGAAATTGCGAGATGGAGTGCGAAGCCCGAAATATGTTAGCTTTGTGCAAATGCGTTCTTTACTACATGCCGAGTAAGTTTCTACAATATACATTTTTTCAATTCACTTAGTTTTTGAAAAAAGTTCAATATTTTTGTTTATTTTTCTAGAAAATAAAACAACTCGTGTATGCGGAAAGGCTGATGCTAAATGCTACGCAAATATTAAACTACTGTCTAATGTTAAGTATATATTTATTACTAGCTTACACCCGCCGCTTCGCTCGCGTAAACCACACAGACGGCAGCGGGTCGAGTACGTTGGGCCTATTTTTATACCAACCCATAAACGTCCCACTGCAAGGCACAGCCCTCCTCTCAGAATGAGAGGGCTTGGGCCATAGTTCCCACGCGGGCCCATTTCGGATTGGGAACTTCACACACACCATTGAATTTCTTCGCAAGTGTATACAGGTTACCTTACGATGTTTTCCTTCACCGTAAAGCTCATGGTAAATTTCAAATGTAATTTCGCACATAAATTCCGAAAAACTCAGAGGTGAGGTAGGCTACCACGGCTTTGGGCCTTTTTACGTGGCTGCATAATGAACAAAATCACACCGCCCTGCGCCCAACCCGCGTCCAGCGTCGGTATGATGTTCATGTTGTTCGTATACCTACATATAGGTACAGCCACGTAAATAGGCCCGTCGCACTCCTGACCCGGGCCGCTACTGTTGTGTGGTTTACGACACTTTAGGTCTAGCAGTCGAATTTAAATTCCAGGATTTACTAAATTTATTTAGTTTTATTCTTATCAAGAAAAAGTTTAATTGAGAATAAAACTCTTTACTAAACTCATTTTACTCGGAGAAGCTATCACAGCGGGTTTTGTAGTTATCGTAATTTTTGTAATCGACCCTTTATTTTTGCACGTCCGTGTAGTTATAGTATCGCTTTTAAATGTCTGGAGTTGTGCAGGAAATGAAACAGAAACTGATCTGAAAGCGTTTCAGCTTAGTATCTATAAGTACTTAGGTACTGTATAGCTTCAGGCGTTATTTTGCAGTTTCATGTTAAAATAAATGGCACAGTATGTTATTTTGCTCCTCCGCGAAGTAATGAGGTTGAGCCATGCAAAATAACTATTTAATTACTAGCTGTTTCCCGCGACTCCTTCTGCGAAGCATAGGGGTAGGTATAAAAAAAAACTTGTAAAATAGCCTACGACCTATTCTCAGACCTAAAGAATTTCATAAAAATCGGTCAAGCCGTTTTAGAGGAGTTCGATAACAAACACCGTGACACGAGATTTTTATATATTAGAAGAGAAGAGACATATTAGATTTATTTATTGCAGCAGGTTTGCTTTATGCTTTACCCCGCCATCCTTCCGCATAAAAAAATAAATAAAATAATAATAACGAACTCATAAGCAACTAAACCCACAATGAAGAGAACAACCATCAAAATAAATAAAAAAATTGCATGCGTGTTTCGCCTCTGTCCAAAGCATCATCAACGGCTGTCGATCCTCCGACGGCACGGTCGGTAGGTTAGGTACGACAGATGGCGGGAAAATTGCACGAAAAAGCATATTTTCAACGCAAACGCTATTTTGCATGACTTAACCTCCCAACCTTACCTTAAAGTATCCCATTTATTTTTAGAATCTATATTAATTATAGTATTGTATAATGTAGATCATAAAGTCACTTGCGAAGAGTGCCTGCCAGCTTGCACGGAAATCGCATACTACGAGCGCATGAGCTCTGCGAAGCTGAGCCAGTCGCTCCTCGTGCAGTATGCCAAACGGCTTGGCAACAGGACACCCGAATATATCACGTGTGTATAAGCCTCAGATCCAAGTCCCATGTTGGGCGCCAGGCAGGAAATGCTTTGAGAAAATACACTAGTTTTCTTGTGGCTTACAACCTTGATAGTGAAAGTTATGCAAATGAGGAACATATTTGCAGCACAGGATTCTCTGTGGTATAGTCTAAATACTAATCTGGATATATCTATCCGTCAGTACCTATACTATAGCTTCCGTTCCGTGAAGGTCCGCTGCACTGCTATTGATGCAGAGTGGATCGGAGACGTGCAGTGCAGAATCAACCAATTACAATACAATACAAATATTCTTCATTTGAACACCGCAAATCAGTTTATAAAAAGCAGGGTAGAAATCAGGCGATCTTTTCGCTTAAAAGCAAAATCTTCCAGACAACCATTAAGATTACAATACAAAAATTACGCTACTTAGTTAAAATTTATATCTCGCCCCGCTTCCTTTTTACCTATTGTGATTGGTCTTTTCTTGTAATCTCACTAACTCCGCTCCGTCTCAATAGAATCGCACCATAAGTCTCAACTTAGCGCTTTACAAGTAAAAGCTTGTTTTATAGCTGACGTCTACACGAGTGCATTTGATGACTTGCCATTGAGAAAATTAATTAAATATTACGCGTCCAGAAAACACTAATCTATTTGTGATCTACTTACTAAAAATTTAGAAATTCGAGACACATTTTGGGTTAGGCGCCATTATGAAATTTAAATTCTAAAAAGTTTTGTGTCTTTTAATACTAAACATGCAAAAAATATTCTTTCAGAAAAAATATGCTTATAATTCACTTTTATTTTGAGGACCGCACATTCACAAGATTTACAAAAGGAGAAATTTTTGGTCTCACGGAGTTCTTGTGTAAGTATTCCAAATGACTTTCAAAGTATTTTTATTGCTTATTTTACCAAATAATACCTGTTACTGTCTCATGTTTGAATCAGCTAACACAGGCGGTCTGCTGGGCCTCTGCATGGGATTTAGCATGATGAGTGTGGTGGAGCTGATCTACTACGTGACTCTGCGAGCGCTGTGCCTGGCGCGGCGCAGGCGACCCAAGCAGATGTTCACTTAATAAACTACCCACACATGTTGGCATAAGTTTGAAATCGGTGAGATAACCAATTTCACTATGTGCATTTTAGCAAATTATCAGATGAAACAAAAAGCCGATTTACGAAATAATTGGCCAAAATTATATCTTAAATTATCATATATATATGAACGAACGATAAAATTTACGTAAAACATTTATGCGATCCAACAGTGAACCATAACTGCCACATGGTTGATTCAACATTTCAACTGAAGTCACCTGTTTTAGATTTACCATCTAGACACCTTTTGCCAGCCTTAGAATTAGTGTTGGAGGTCAAGATAATTTTGTGTAAAGTGTTAGGGTAATTTTGTGAAGTAATAAAATAAAGCAATGTACAAAATTATTAATATTTAATTCTACTTAGTTCCTTAATTTTTTCTATAACAAGTACATCAGTCTATCAATACTTTAGATGATTAAACTAAATATTTGAGAAGCATTTTCGCGGCGACACTAACGTAACCTACTGTGGAATCATTTCACAGAAAACAAACAAACAAGGAAAATCATAATGATAATGACACTTTATCGTGAAAACATTCACAGTACGCCTGGAATAATATGGTTTCACTATACACAAAGCAACGCGATGACAAGTCGTAAAAGTCTTACCTCAGTAGGTCGGTGAATCAACTTTTTTGTGTTGTTTATTCTGTCCCCGGTTGTCCAAGTGACACTTCATACCTACTGTTTCATGTAAAAATGCTTAGGTTGTCCAAGGGAAAAAATTTATGTAACCATAGCAAAGCAACGGGTGGCACTAAAAAGTTGGTTCACCCAGGTACAGAAGAATCTTTTTTTTTTTATTTACACAATTGGCATATCTTAGTAGACATAATGTGACTATGCCAGCCTCATAAGGAGGCTCAGCTCAGCATCCAAATTAATTAAATATACAGACCAGAACCAGATATGTGCCAGTCGTACTGGATAAATAGGACTTGTATCGCGTCATCTGATGATCGCAAAAACGCGTCGCAGATTTGCGCATTGAAAATTCACACCGCCTATTTTGTATGTCGAATTTAAATAATAACCTTAAATTAAAATGAGAAGAAAACAAAAAAGAATCAGATGCAGTGCCAAAATATTAGTTAATATTTTTGGCAAAACACAGCTCGTAGCTAAGCCTGGGTTTTATTTTCTTAAAATAAAGTCAAACGTAATGAAGATTATATAGCACTTTGTTCCTGAGGTTATTAGGCTGCATACAATTTTTTTAGGCGCAAATATTGAGTTTCGAGACATAGGCAACATTATCGGCGTATTTATGTATTGGTGACAAAAACTGAGAAATACATATTATGTTTTTAAACTTCACATCAATATCTTTTATTTTTGCCTTTGTATTACTGAAAAAATAGCATAGACTCTACCTATACATATAATACAAACCAGACATTTTTGAAGTGCAAACTCCCTACCCTAGCTCCTCCCTACCATGATCTGTGGACCCCTAAAACTTTTATTTGCAATACTCATAAATAATCTAATTTAACTTTAAATGTTAATGGGATAGGATCATGGAACCCAGGGATCCTCGGACCTCAGGTTGGGAAGCATTGCTATATACCACTGGTGGCAGCCATTTGTTGGTGCTACCAGGAACCTTGGATGCGTCTGGAAACCTTTTAAGCGTCTAATCTTAGCCACCACAAGGACAAAAATGACTTAGTTTGCGGCAGGTCTTATTTACATTAACCGTACTTTAAGAGCGCGCCGAGCTTCTGGCGCATTTATTGCATTTATTTAATCCTTTGCTGAACCATTACTGGCAAAGCTTTGGTTTTGAAATTCATATATAAAATATTTAAGTAATCACTCTTTAGATCAGTCACCTTAGAAACAAGATTAATTGGAGTTTATTCAATAGAAAAGAATCCCAATGTTATCTCTAAAAAACAAAATTAAACCTTAGTATGGCGTAAATATTACACGGTAGGTCATGAGTTCTTGAATGATAATAAAACTAGATGTTTTCTATTGCGTATACACGTTACACTTTTAAAATATGAATTTGCTTTAGTAATACGAAGAAAATACTTAAATACGCACGCGTTCTGACCAACCTATCTCGAGCCGCCGCGCTTCCCCCTGTCCGTATAGTTATTTGCGTTAGTGCTCCTTCGGCCATCGAACGGGGAACTTGAGTCGCTTGCGCTTAGCTTTGATTTTAGCCGCTCACTCTTGGCGGTCGGTGTGCCCCACGCACACATACACGTGTGCATAGAATAACTAAAATCGATTAATGCTAGAAGCTCGGTGCCCCCCTAATAACAACCACGCGTGATAAAGGGTGTGGACCTCACGACTGCTGCCGCGGCGGGCCGGGCGGCGCGGGCGGCGCGGGCGGCGCCGGCGCATCCGGCGGCTGTAGAGTGCGCGTACGCCGCCGCGTGTAGTGTTGCCACAGTAGTATCGCTTGATCATCCATGAACTTGCATACCTGGAATAATATTCATCAACATCATCTTTGGCCTTTAAGCTGATGTAGTGCCTAATTAAAACCTAGACGGACAAATGTAATTTTGGAAATCATTGAACCCTATTTAAAATTCTGTATTCATTGAATAAATTGTACTTTATCTAGTACTGGCAATTATTTTTATAATACATATATATTCTTATAAAGTATGCTGGGACTCATGAGGTTGAGGCGCAGTGCAGATAAAGAGCTTCACACACACCATTGAATTGCTTTGCAAGGTTTAAATATAGCTTCCCTTACTTAGCTTGTGGTTAATTTCAAATGTATGTGTGTATGTAAACCCTTCATTGTACAATGTACAGGGTGTTTTTTTTTCGTTAACTTTAAGGGAAGGTTCTTCAGGTTGAATAAAGTTAATTTCTCTAAGAAAATAGTGTCTAAACATTTACTACTTTTGAGATATTCAATAAATAAATTTAATGGCTGAACCAGTGTAGAAGGTCCTTCATTATATCAGGAATTATGTTTTGATGGTTACTATGGTCATGTTTAAACAAAAGCCACTACTGGTTGATACTGGACTTATGTCTTTATTGGTTGCTACAAAAGGGGTTCTATGACGGAAAAAGGCAGCATTCATATGTAACACAATGTGCTGTCATGGATGAAGTTAAAACTTCGTCATTACTTCACACTAGCTCTAAAAGACCTTTTAAACTGTAATAGCCATTTATTATGTATGTCAACAAAAAAAAACATATAATTTAACAAAAAGCGATATACCATGTAGCTTCTGTTAATGTACGAAGCAATGTGTTGAATTTAACAGAAATAAAAAAACATGGTTGTAAACATAAACATAAGCTTAGCATTTTTTGCTTTACCTATCATAAACAGTTATATACAGTTTATAGTAAAATACTCATTCTGCTTGTTAGGCTCTTCTTAAAGAGTAACTTAACAAACTTTTAATGATTCATAGTTAACCACAATATTTTTTACAAAATAGTTCATCACAATCTATATAACAAATATGTTTTGAGTTTATAGTAACTTAATTAAATTTTGCCTTAATTGCCTACTTTAATTAATAATCCGTTAACTAATGACAGTATAGTAATATTAATATAATATTAAAAAATCTACTTAAAATATCAAATATTAAACTACCGTGAGACTCACTCATAGTGAAAATAAACGGATCACTCACGTCTCAAAACGAGTTTAACTCGACATGTTTCGGGCTAATCCGTAGCCCTTCCTCTCGGAGTCGCACGTCACGGCGGCTGCCACACGTGCACTGCGTGCTAACGCCCTGGTCGCGCGGCTACTCGACGCAACTGACAGCGACACACAACTACCCCCGTTTTCATCATCACTTTTATTGTCATTGTCAAATGTAGGGTAGCACACAACACTAACCACATCACTTTGTAAAGGTTCGCTCACACTCACCGTTGACGCAGTACGAACATTCAACACTGTTTTCCAACTCGGGGGTACTGACCAACCACTATCCCGGTTAAAATTTGGATGACGACCAATCTCGATGGCTTCACGCACCTTCCGCGGAATGAAAAACTTTTCTCTCGCAAGTACGGAAGCCTTATCAAAACGGATGTAGTGCGTCGAGCCCGAGTCCATTGAGTGTTCGGCCACCGCAGACCCCTTGCTGTCTTGCTTTTTCATACTGCGTATGTGCTCCGATAACCTTGTGGAAACATTACGTCCAGTTTCTCCGATATAATCCTTGCCACAGGAACATGGAATTTTATATACTCCGGGACCACTAAAGGGCTCCCTATCCTTCGGTGAACGTACCAACTGCCTGAGCTGCATATGAGGACGGTAAATCGACTTGATGCTGTATCTTCGGCGTAACAATTGCCCGATTTTATCCGTTACCCCCTTTATAAACGGCAAGTATGCCGGCAGCCTATCAGCCGCCCTTGGCCGTTGACGAGCCGATACGTTCAGGAACCGGTTACTCTGCCTCCAGTTGTACCCATTGCTCTCCAACACACGTCTTACGTGACCCAGTTCGCAATCCACAAATTGTGGATCACAAACACTTAAGGCTCGATCTATCATCGTCCTTGGCACAGAAGATAATTGACATGGATGATGGCGTGAATCTGCCCTCAAATATCGATCTGTATGAGTTGGCTTACGGTAAACTGTAGTTTCCAATCTCCCACAGGGACTCCGCATCACCAAAACATCCAAAAATGGCAACCGTCCATCACTCTCTCTCTCCACCGTGAACTTAACCTTATCGTGCAACGTGTTGAGGTAGTCAGAAAACCGTGACAAGTCATCTCCAGACACAATCGCAAAAATGTCATCCACAAACCGCCACCAATATCTAGGAACCACGGGAGAGTTGTTTAAAGCTTTACCCTCCAACCACTCCATAAAAATATTGGCGGTAACTGGAGCAATCGGTGAACCCATAGCCACTCCATCAACTTGCAAATAATAATCACCACGCCAAACCAAATATCCGCTTTTTAAACACAACTCAATTCCCTCCATGTACACAGTAGGTAAATCAGTGACACACAAAAGGTCAGATATAATTCTTAAAGTCTCGTCCACCGGTACATTGGTAAAAAGAGAAGTGACATCAAAACTAACCATCAGTTCGTCCTCACGTATACGGATATCATTTAACAACCCGACAAAATGTCTCGAATCTTTGATAAAACTCCCCGACTTCCCCGTAAACTCTAATAGCACAGTCGAAAGATGACGGGCAAGCTTATACGTCGGCGAATCAATCTGACTCACTATGGGTCTCAAAGGCCAGTCAGCTTTATGTATCTTCGGCAAGCCATATATCTTCGGCGACGTGGGGTTCCTTGGACGCAAACTCGCAATTAAATTTTGCAGTTGGTTGGTTGGTTTTTTGGCAGTTGGTACGTTCACCGAAGGATAGGGAGCCCTTTAGTGGTCCCGGAGTATATAAAATTCCATGTTCCTGTGGCAAGGATTATATCGGAGAAACTGGACGTAATGTTTCCACAAGGTTATCGGAGCACATACGCAGTATGAAAAAGCAAGACAGCAAGGGGTCTGCGGTGGCCGAACACTCAATGGACTCGGGCTCGACGCACTACATCCGTTTTGATAAGGCTTCCGTACTTGCGAGAGAAAAGTTTTTCATTCCGCGGAAGGTGCGTGAAGCCATCGAGATTGGTCGTCATCCAAATTTTAACCGGGATAGTGGTTGGTCAGTACCCCCGAGTTGGAAAACAGTGTTGAATGTTCGTACTGCGTCAACGGTGAGTGTGAGCGAACCTTTACAAAGTGATGTGGTTAGTGTTGTGTGCTACCCTACATTTGACAATGACAATAAAAGTGATGATGAAAACGGGGGTAGTTGTGTGTCGCTGTCAGTTGCGTCGAGTAGCCGCGCGACCAGGGCGTTAGCACGCAGTGCACGTGTGGCAGCCGCCGTGACGTGCGACTCCGAGAGGAAGGGCTACGGATTAGCCCGAAACATGTCGAGTTAAACTCGTTTTGAGACGTGAGTGATCCGTTTATTTTCACTATCAAATATTAATCTGAAAATTATGAAATTATTTTGAGCACTAACCTGTGCCGAGACACATTCTCTTCTGAACGCTTCATGTTGCAGTAACTCCAAGAAATGCAGACACATTGGGTATTTTAGGAAGCGAGCATACTCGGGTTCCCGCCAGTACTGAAGATACCGCAGGTAGTTGATGAAGGTTTGCTCTTTGAAGTAACCTCGTTGGGCTAAGACTGAAATTAATTTTCCAATACCTTGAAACTGATTCTTTCTATTAACTTATAAATCCCCACATAACCTTTACATACTTACAATGAATAT
Organism: Archips xylosteana; assembly: GCA_947563465.1. Lineage (NCBI taxonomy): Eukaryota > Metazoa > Arthropoda > Insecta > Lepidoptera > Tortricidae > Archips > Archips xylosteana. Next base: position 8,210,739 of record OX387363.1, read on the forward strand.
AATTTGGATTAGCTAGACATTGCACGAATTCCAATTCCACTTGAAATCTTATCCTATTCTGCTCCTCCGTCTCTGGTATTCCTAGAATGTAAGAAAGTTTGTAAATAAAATTCAGAACACGAAAATGTTAAAACTTATTGAAATTTCCACTAAACGATTATGATTTTTTTAGAACCATCTTGTACGATTTACCTTTTCCTGACATCATATTCGATGAAATTATTAAGGACTAAGGACTTTACTTAATACATTAAAAATTACTTTTATTCTTTCCAGTCTCGTCACTAAAACTCACTTTCGCCTTGCTTGCTTCATAACAATACCAAACCAAAGACAAGATTTACAAGATAAAGTGGTTTAGTTGTCACTTAGACTAAGTTGTCACTGTCATCTGATGGTCATCTGTCACCAAAGACCACAGACAGGACAATAAAGGAGAGAAGAATAATTTTTTAAGATGAGAAATGGGGAAAAGAACAATATTTCCTATAGTCGAAAAAAGCGCGGGAAACGTTGGTCGTGACGGGAGTATTTTTTCTAGCGGAATTTTCAAATTTTATTTAACTTGTATAAAAGATCAGTTTGTATATAATTGTATGTATTAGTTTAATTTAATTGTTCTGTTTATTGTTTTGTGTATATATTCTACAGTATTTGGTAAGTTTGAATACTTTATTTTCCTCAAGGCCTGGAGTCAGGCCAAAAAATGGACGAGCCCCCGGACATCGGGGGCTCGCCTCCCGAGGTAGCTTGTAATGTAATAATAGAAAATAGATTTTCTAAATTGGAGGAATCCAGTATGGATACAGATGTGGATCAACGGAGTGAGCGAAAAAGAGCGCGACCCAACAAAATTTGCAAACACTGCAACAAAAGGAAAAGAAGGTCCGATCCAACGCGTCAGAACAAACATAAGGACACCGACTGTTTGTGCCAAATCCCGGAAATTCAAATCCCATCATTATATACTGAGCTTAACAACGCTAACGCTCTTGATAGTTTTACAAATGTATTAGACCTGGTACATAAAATACCCGCTAACACCCAACAGCACCAAACACCACCATCAGACGATTCTCAGTCTCCAAAAAATCCAACAGGCAGAATGTTTTATGAGAGCTATGACATAGGGCCATTTGTGGTCCATGCGCAAAAAAATTCTTCAGATAGAGACATCCCCTCCCTGCACCCTGTCCAATTTGGCTATTTTCTAAAACAAAATTCATTTAAAAACATAATCAATGGTAGCATCAAAAGGATAGGCAGGAACCGAATTTCTCTATCATTCTCAGACCACAAATTTGCTAATGAGTTTATTAATAACCCTTGTCTGACAAGGAATAATTACAAAGCATTTATTCCTTCCTTTAATGTGACCCGAATGGGCCTGGTGCGAGGTGTACCTGCGGAATGGTCTCCCGAGGAGATCTTGGATAATATCTCACTGCCTGTGGGCAGCGGAAAAATCATAAAAGTTAGACGCCTAAATTATAAAGTGCGTAATAGCAGTCCTCCTGAGTGGAAGCCGTCACAGACTATTGTGCTAACTTTTGATGGTCAAGCCCTACCTAAACACATATATGCCTGTTACAATGCCCTGCCTGTGGAACTCTATTCATACCCCACTATTCAGTGTTATTCTTGTTGCCGGTTTGGACATACTAAGACGAAATGTAACTCTCGCCCCCGCTGTTACAAGTGTGGCCAAGGCCATACTGGTGACACTTGCACTATAGAAGATGATGCCGCATATTGCTGTTTGTGTTCTGGACTGCACTTTGCAACAAACAGGAAGTGCCCAGAATATGAACGACAGACTAAAATTAAATTATACATGGCTCAGAGATGTGTGTCTTACGCAGAAGCAAATAAAGTTCATGAACCGGTTTCAAAATCTTTTGCTGATATAGTTAAATTATCAAACATACAGAATACTTCTAATACCCCTGTGGAACCTACATCGCCTTCCTCTCCTTCGATTCCATCATATAGCAGATCGTATAAAAAAACAATATTTGCTAAACCCTCATCCCCCAAACAAAAACGACTGGGGTATAACAAAATAGAACACTTTAATTTGATAAAGGACTACGATGCTCCAGCCCCTCCTAACGGAGCGGCTTTAAACGGTAACCACAATAGTGAAACTATGTTCTCAATCTCTGATATAATCCAACTTTTGACTGAAATAAAATCCATCTCTAACTCTGAGCACAATGTAACCGAACAACGCCGCCCAATTATTGACTCATTAACTCAGTTAAAATCCTCTTATGCATCACGAACGCGAACAAATAATCCAGTGGAATTGCAGAAGCGCTATCTGCAATAAAAACGATTTAATCCATTTGCATAATAAATTTGAACCATTCGTCTCAACTCTGTCAGAAACATGGCTTCGCCCGGAATTGACATTTCGAATTCCAGGTTATGTTATTCTCCGACAAGACAGACTTGACGGCTATGGCGGTGTTGCCATAGTCATCAAAAATAATCTCCCCTATTCCTTATTTCCACTCCCCTCATTCAGTGATGACTTGTCAGTCATTGCTGCTATTGTAAATAAAATTTGTATAGTGTCTATTTATTTCTCTCGTCCTAATGTAAATATTTTTTCTCATCTTAATCAACTGTTCTCCATCCTTCCAAGGCCATTCTTAGTCCTAGGTGATTTTAATTGCCAACATCAATCCTGGGGAAGCACTTCTTCCAACTATTATGGAGATCAATTATTAGATATTATAGATTCTCATTGTATCTGTATTTTAAACACCGGGCTGCCAACTCGTGTTACTGGTCCAAATGAAGGTGCAAGTGCGCCTGATCTATCTTTATGTTCTCCTGATTTAGCTTCAACTTTGGACTGGCACCCTCTTGCATCTTCGTATGGTAGTGACCACTTTCCACTTGTAATTACTTTTCCTTCTCACAAACCTACCAAAACCACTCGCCCTCCTCGTTTTAAATACAGATTGAACAACGCTGATTGGGAATTATTCAATGAAAGAGTAGAGCAGAAAACTAGTACTTATTCTCAATTAGATAGCCAGATTTCTGCTGAAATTCTTTCTAAGGTTTTAATTGAAGCTGCCGATGAATCCTTTTCCACTAAAACTAAGTTCCGATCTCAAATTCCTTCGCCTCCCTGGTGGGATCATGAATGTACAGCTGCAATAAAAGCAAGAAAACAGGCTGAAAAAAATTACTGTGAGGAGATGTCAGAAGAAAATTTCGAGTTATATTTAGAATCTGCCCGTAGTGCTAAAAAGTTGTTTAAGAAAAAGAAATACGATGGTTGGCAATTATTTTGTGCCTCCATTAGTCCAGACGTCAGCCCGTCAGAGGTCTGGCGTAATATTCGTAGATTTAGATCTGCATATAATAATTCTCCCTCTTCTAAATTACCGCTTACCCTAGCTGATCAGTTCATGGACCATCTTGCTCCCCCCTCTGTACCGGAACAGAGATTTCCTCCAGTATCTATTCCTGCTTATATATCCGATGACCTAACCGGTTTAAACTCTCCTTTTTCTCTGACCGAACTTAAAGGTGTACTTAATAACGTAAAAGACTCTACTCCAGGAGAAGATGGGATTCCATACTCTTTTTTGAAGAACCTTTCGGACCGTGTGCTGATGCTGTACTTAAATATTATAAATTCTATTATGATTTCTGGGTGCATTCCCAAGTCTTGGATCACTCAATCTATTATCCCTATTTTAAAAGACAATAAACCAGCCGAGGATCCCTCTTCTTACAGACCTATTGTCCTTTCTTCCGTTTTGATGAAAACAGCAGAACACCTAATAAAAATCCGCTTAGAATGGTTTTTAGAAAGTAAAAATCTGTTATCAACGTCCCAATTCGGTTTTAGGAAAAGTAGAAGCACTATGGATAGCTTGGGAATATTCACTACAGACATAAGATTAGCTTTTTCGAACAACGAGTCAGTAGTAGCTACTTTCTTAGATATAAGCTCAGCTTATGACAATGTTGTTATATCGGTTCTCAGGGGTAAAATGCTCTGCTTAAATGTGCCACCGATCCTGACAAACTTTATTATCAATATGCTCAGTGAAAGACACATTAATTTATTTATTGATGATGTCAAACTATCTCGGACTGTATGGAAAGGATTACCACAGGGTTCTGTACTCAGTCCTTTGCTATATAACATTTATACATATGATTTAGAAACATCATTGCAGGCATCAGCAAACATACTACAATATGCAGATGATCTCCTTATTTACAAATCGGGCAAATCGATTGAAAATAATTGCCAAGCTCTAACATCTTCTCTTTCATATCTAAAGTCATGGCTAAATTCGAATGGTTTAGACTTATCTGTATCCAAGAGTAGGGTTGTGTTATTTTCAAGAATGCGTAGGCCTCTCCCGGTTCAGGTAAAATTCAATGATATCTTGATTCCCTCGACTAATGACGTCAAATTCTTAGGAGTAGTTCTAGATTCCAAGCTTACCGGTGTACCTCACTGTGAATATGTAACTGCGAGATGTGAACGTAGTCTGAATATACTTAGATGCTTATCGGGCATCTGGTGGGGAGCGCATTCACACTCCTTAAAACTTATTTACAACGCCATAATCAGAAGTGTAATGGATTATGGTACTTTCCTGTTGGAACCAGGCAATGTTTCTGCTTTTAAAAAATTGGATAGTATTCAGGCAAAAGCAATGAGAATAGTCCTAGGAGCTATGAAGTCAAGTCCAATCAACTGTATGAGAGCCGAATGTGTAGCGCCTCCATTAAACTTACGACGGCAATTCCTGTCTGATAAATTCCTATTCCGTTGTGTCCAATTCAGTAACCATATTCTAACACCTAAACTATCTTGCCTGGCATCTATAATTGTTGGATTTACTATGTCTATGCTCTACACCACTTATTTGTTTATCTATGGTAGAGAATAACTCTCTTGTCTCTGTCTCTTTTCTGCCATGGCCGTACCATTGTGAGCATTGTAAACGTCCCAATTTTATTTTTACATTTTATATACAATATTTGTTCGTGTCGTCCCCGTATACACTTGAATCATATTTCTTCGATTATATATAAAAATTAAGATACTCAATGTGGTTTGTGAATAAACCAAGTTTGGATATCAGTTGCTGTGGTTTGATTCCAATGCCCAGAAGGTGCTAGAAGGTCGATCTCAACATTCGCTACGCTCCGTTTCCCTACGTTCTTATCTCTCTAACAGGTTATGGGCCCAGACTAACATCTTTTAAAGCTAAGAATAGCAGATTCTAGTGGCGTAAGAATCGTATAAGAATGCCTGAGTCGAACGACCGCAGCAACGACCACGTGGGACAGACCAACTTGACCTCGGGAATGTCAACTTCTATAGAAAAATTAAATGGATTGGATAATTGGATTAATTGGAAATTTGCTATTAAAATGGTGCTAACTCTTGAAGGATTGTGGAATTGCGTACTGGGAACCGACACTGACTCGACGCGTGATGCACGAGCGTTGGCAAAATTATCTTTGTCGTGTCAACCAAATTTATACCAAATTATTCGTGAAGCAAAGACCGCTAAGGATGCTTTTGGATTGCTTTCGGCTACTTTCGAAGACAAGGGGCTTTATAGAAGAGTTTTACTACTACGACAACTTCATCGTGTCGAATATAGCCATTTTTCGAGTATGCCCGAGTATATTGAAGGTGTGCTCAAGCTCGTCACGCAGTTATCGGATATTGGGAGAAAAATTGACGACGAAGAAATAGCCGAAATTTTACTGTCTGGTTTACCCGAAGAATACAACGTTTTAGTTTCCAGTCTCGAGACAGCAGGTTTGACAACCAAATTATGTAGCGAAGTCGTACGAACTCGACTGCTACAGGAATATCATCGGCGTCATAATGGTAGCAGTGTAACAGATACTTTAGCTTATGTAGCCAGAAGAAAGAAATCACCGTTAACTTGTTCATATTGCCATAAGCCCGGTCATCTTGCCAGTCGCTGTTTCAAGAAGAAGAGGGAACAATCCAGGAAGAAAGAAGCGGAACACACTATGTATGCATCTGCATATTCAGCATCTCATTCCAACGAGTTCATTGTGGACAGCGGCGCTACTTCGCACATGTGTGGGGATCCCGCACTACTACAAGATGCTATCAAGAAGAAGTGTATAATTTCTGTGGCTAATGGACAGCAATTAGATAGTGAACTTATTGGTAAGACTGTTATTTCTTCTAATGTATCTTTGAACAATGTTCTCTATGTGCCAAATTTGTCAAACAATTTGATGTCTGTTAGCGAAATCACCAATAATGGCTATGTTGTTATTTTTTCCAATGATAAGTGTAGTATTTACAGTAATTGTCAAATCACAGGCAACAAAGTTTTAGATATTTTTAAAAATAATGGGCTTTACAAATTAAAAGTGCAAGTGCGACCTGACTCCCAATTAGGTCACTCTATGTCCCTACAGTCTAGGCTAGGAACCATGAGTGCCAATGCTGTAGCCTGTGCTCCTATGTCTGTGTGGCACAGACGTTTAGGACACCTGAATCCTAAAGGTATGTCTTTACTGGGTGGTGGAAATAAGTGTGGTGTCGTTTTTCAGCATGAAGACGGTGTGCCCACTCGCTGTATCGCCTGCCTTACGGGGAAAATGTGTGAAACATCATTTCCTCAGTCTAGTGCAGGGCGTACTGCTCATCCTCTGGACCTAGTACACAGTGACGTTGCCGGACCGATTCAAGTACCCAGCTGGAGCGGAGCTCGCTATTTGCTCACCTTCACTGATGACCACACTAGGAAAACCTTTGGTTATCTTCTGAAGAATAAATCTGATGTAAGTTCCCATTTCATTATCTTTAAAACTATGGTTGAAAAACAGACTGGTTTGCGTATCAAAATTTTACGCACTGACAATGGTACTGAATACTGTAATAAAAATATGGCCAATTTTCTAAAGAGGGAAGGCATTATTCACCAAACAACTTGTCCTTATAGCAGTGCTCAAAATGGGGTTAGTGAGCGAGCAAATCGCACTATTTTTGAAAAGGCTAGAGCCATGTTGCAGGAGTCTCATTTGTCTGATCGCTACTGGGGCGAAGCTGTTATGACAGCTATTTACTTGAAAAATAGGTCGCCTACCAGAGCATTATCAGATAGAATTCCTGAGTGTGAGTGGACTGGATCTGATATTGATCTCAGTCATCTGCGCGTTTTTGGCTGTCTAGCTTATTCACATGTACCTCATCAAAAAAAAGCGTAAATTAGATGCTAAGGCTAAACAATTTATTTTTGTTGGATATGGTGAAACGTGCAAGGGCTACCGCCTGATAGACCCTCATAACCCTAAAAAGGTTTTATATTCTAGAAGTGTTGTTTTCCTTGAGGATAAATTTATGGATAATAATGTATTGCGTGAGGGGGCCAAGCAGAATAGAGCAAATTTTACAATTTTTGATCATTTTATTTATGATGATAATTCTCGCTGTGATAATATTTTAGATAACCGTGATAATAGTTTTAATAGTAACTGTGATAATGATAATAATATTAGTAAGAGTCAGTGTGATATTTTAAATGATAAATCTAATCAAAATTCCTCTGTGGTTTCAGATGTGGAGATGATGTCACCACTGTCTGACCATTACCGCACTTCCGAGGATGTCTCTGAGGATGACGGCGAGGATGGCGTGCTATCTGGCACTAGCAAACCTCTACCGCCCTCTACATCTCGAGGAGGAGAGCAGATTACGTCGGAGTCTTCCGGCGCGTCTATCTCTCGTCCTGTGCGTGGTACTACTTTTGTAGATGTCTCCGAGGATGACGGCGAGGATGGCGGGCTATGTGGCTCCGTCAACACTCTTCCGCCCTCTACATCTCGAGGAGGAGAGCAGATTAGGCCGGTATCTGCCGACGCGTCTATCTCTCGTCCTGTTCGTAGTACTCGAGGTATTTTCCCTGAGAGGTTTAATGATTATCATTTAACATCACTGTTGGCCGCAGCGAGTGCATCCTATGAACCACTAACGTATTATGATGCTATGAATTCACCTGAAAAGGATGAATGGTACGGCGCTATGACGTGTGAGTTCGATTCCATGATCAAAAATGATGCGTGGGAATTAGTTGATCGTCCGCAAAATGTTAATGTTCTCAAAAACAAGTGGGTTTTCAAGAAAAAGTACGATGCGGCAGGTAAATTTACTAGATTCAAAGCTAGATTAGTTGCCTGTGGTTATAGTCAAAAGGCAGGAATAGATTATTCTGATACTTATTCACCCGTTGTTAGACATTCAACTTTGCGTATTTTGTTTGCTATATCAAATCAGCTGGACCTATGTATGGATCATATAGACGTCACCACAGCGTTTTTAAATGGCGCGTTAGATGAAAAGATCTATATGGAGCAGCCAGCTGGTTTCAAATCTGATAGCCATAATAATAAGGTTTGTTTGCTCAAGAAGAGCATTTACGGCTTAAAACAAGCTAGTCGTATGTGGAACATTAGGATTCACACAGTTTTGTCGCAAAATGGTTATAAGCAGAGTAAGTGCGAGCCTTGTGTGTATATTAAGAAAACTGATGATGAGTATATTATCTTGGCATTATTTGTTGATGACTTTTATGTCTTTCACAATGGTTGTATAGAGGCAGTTACATCATTGCTCAAACGGCACTTTGAAATACGGCATCTGGGTAAATTAAAAAATTGTTTGGGTATGAATGTTACTAAGAACAATAATGTGACTGTTTTGGACCAATCTGAGTATATAGGGCGATTGTTGAATAAATACAATATGAGCGATTGTAAGCCAGTTTCCACACCTTTGCCAATGAACTGTAAACTGGAAAAATCCGATAAATGTTTGGATGACAATGTATATGAATATAGACAGCTCTTAGGCTCTCTAATGTTTTTGTCTGTTTGCACTCGTCCAGACATTTCATTCGCCTGTAGTCATTTAAGTCAGTTCAGCACATGTTTTAATGTCAGTCATTGGCGCATTGCAAAGCGTATATTGAGGTATTTGTCTGGGACAATAAATTATGGTCTCCATTTTGAAAAGGATAATAACTTTGAAATAAATGCCTACGCAGATGCAGACTGGGCCAATGACTTAACAGACCGCAAGTCATATACTGGCTTTGTAGTTAAACTTGGTAATAATGTCATCAATTGGGAAGCACGCAAGCAACGATGTGTAGCTTTATCGAGCACTGAAGCTGAATATCTCTCTATTAGCGACGTATGCAAGGACATTTGCTTTGTCAAAAATTTCTTGATGGAAATAATTGACAAACACTTTGATGTCACTGTTTATAATGACAATCAAAGTGCTCAGAAATTGTTGTTAGTTAAAGAATATTCCCATAGAAAGACTAAACATATTGACTTGCGGTATCACTTTGTAAAGGACTTAATACAGGAAAAACTAATTAATGTGAAATACCTATGTACAGAGGAAATGATAGCTGATGTTTTTTACAAAACCATTGTGTATTCAGAAACATAAATTTTTTGTAGAATGTCTTAAACTAAAGCCTTTGTCGTAATAAACTATAGAGTTTGTATTTAAAAATGGTAGAGTCACTTTTATACATTAACTTTGTTCTAGTTGAAGTTATGTAGAGTCGTTTTAAAATTTCATTGTATAGAGTCATATAATTGTATATCTAAGTGATGTACAGCATAAGGAGGAGTGTTGGATTTACTATGTCTATGCTCTACACCACTTATTTGTTTATCTATGGTAGAGAATAACTCTCTTGTCTCTGTCTCTTTTCTGCCATGGCCGTACCATTGTGAGCATTGTAAACGTCCCAATTTTATTTTTACATTTTATATACAATATTTGTTCGTGTCGTCCCCGTATACACTTGAATCATATTTCTTCGATTATATATAAAAATTAAGATACTCAATGTGGTTTGTGAATAAACCAAGTTTGGATATCAGTTGCTGTGGTTTGATTCCAATGCCCAGAAGGTGCTAGAAGGTCGATCTCAACATTCGCTACGCTCCGTTTCCCTACGTTCTTATCTCTCTAACAATAATCCCCACTTGTAGCTATTGGAAAAACAAACGCCCACCATGTTTGGTTGAAAGTTACAGAAGATTTACTTCTCTTGAGGCTCCTACTCACCAAACGACTTCTAATCCGTTGTTCAAATATAGTTACGATTCTCTTATAATCTCTCCTGAAATACATACTAGCATGGGTCTTGTGAAAATTGAGCAAAACCAAAAGTTAACATTTAACTACATTGCTGACACCAAGTGGCCACTATGGCATCGAATATTTACAGATGCATCTAAGCATTCCAAAGATGGATGTGTCGGTGTGGGTGTACTCCACTCTAATTACAATATTGTCCAAAAAACTAAACTCCCTCCTGAATCATCCGTGTTCACTGGCGAATGTCTTGGCCTAGTTAAAGCCATAGAATACATCCTTCTACTAAAACTTCATAAAACTGTAATTTTTACAGATTCACTAAGTTCTTTAAATGCCCTAGCCCGGTTCCCGTTTGGCTCACATTATCAATTCCCCGTCATTTCTGAAATTAGAAACCTACTATTGAAATGTTTAAAAGAAAACTATTCCGTGTCTTTTGCATGGGTTCCTGCTCACTGCGGGATATCTGGAAATGAGAAAGCAGACCGTATAGCCAATGAGGCGGTGGAGGGTGGTGATGTTGATATTTTTAGAAATTATGCGCATGACTTGAAGGCTCTTCCCGGGATTTATCTCAGGAAATCCTGGAATGAATCCTGGGCCCTAGATAATTCAAAAGGTCGTCATTATCGTGCCATTCAACCTTCCATACCCATTAAGCCCTGGTTTTGGAGACTGAGATTCGGTAAAAGGGTCACAACCATATTAACCCGTATGCGGCTGGGACATGTTTGCACCCCGGCTCACCTTGCTAAGCTCAGTATTATTGACAGCCCCACGTGCGATTGCGGATATGATCAAGCTGATTTAAACCACATCATGTTTGTTTGTCCTCGGCGCGACCGATCGGATTTCCTCGAAGGTCTCATTTCCCTTCAAGTTCCTTTCCCTTCATCCATATCCTGTTTACTTGCAACATTGGATCCGCCTGTATATAAACTTTTAGCAGCCTTTATCTTAAGTAATAATATTAAAATTTAAACAATACGACGTTTATATATGTAAATATTTTTTCTTACAGTACTTTATTATTTTTCCTATAAAAATTGATCTTTTATTTTCTAGACTATTTCCTAAATTCCTTTCTATCCGATCATTTTAAGTTTTTACCCCGGGCCACAGTGCACAAACCGTGCGGGCCAGAAAGAAAAAAAAAAAAAAAAAAAAAAAAAAAAACTATTTCTTTTAATCCGGTCTTCTCTGTTTGATCTGAGCTTATCTGTGACGGGGGCGGTTCTCCATCTGTTAGTTAAGAAAAAAAAAGGGCGGGAACGACAAATTATAAAGGCGCTTTTTTCAATATAATTTTAATTTATTTGGTTTTAGCCCTTTTTTACGCCATTGTTTCCTAATTTTTCATTGCAATTGAGCTTAAAATTACATTCTATAAGTGTGTTCCGTAATAATGGACGATGACGCCGGGGGTGAGGGCTTTAGCTCCGCCCCTGCGTCCGCTCCCATAATAAAGGGAAAAAGAAGATTGACCTCATCTGAATATGACGAAAGCCGCAAAATAAGAATGACTTTTATCAAAAATAAGCGCGGTCTTTTTAAAGACCACCATGCTCTCTATGAAGACCTTACAAAAAAAGAATACCCAGTGCTTATTCAATCAAGCCTCTCACAACCAAATAACAGAGTCCCAATGGACCTGTTAAGAATAAACAAAGCATTAAAAGATGTTCAAGGGGTCCAGTATGTCAAAGCTGCTGGGAACTTTTTTGCTAAAGTTTACTTTGGCTGTGCTCGGGATGCCAACGCTTTCTTACTAGATGAAAGCTTTATGGAGTTAAACAATTGGACATCAAAAATACCTTATGACAGTATTGAGAGTCAAGGAATTATTCGAGCTCCTGTGGAATTGGATGAAGAATCTCTTTTAGTGAATTTAAAAGCTTCATGCACAATACTCGGAGTCAAAAGATTTTTCAAAAAACAAGAAAATGGAAGTGACAAACCACTGCAAACTGTTCTGGTTACGTTTTTGGCGTCTACCCATCCAGATCATGTCACATATGAGCATATTTGGATGCCTGTTTCTGAATATATTAGACCTGTGTTACAGTGCTTTAAATGCTACAAATTTGGACACGGTAGTGGTGCCTGCAAAGCCACTCAAGTTTGCTCTACTTGTTCAGGAAGTCATTTTTACAAGGAGTGCGGCACTCCCAACATCTTCAAGTGCTCCAACTGCAGCGGGCCACATTCTGCAGTTTCTTACTCCTGCTCAGTAAAGGCGGCCAAGGTCGCTGAAGTAAAGAATAAGATTATCGGCAAGCAAACATCATACGCAGCCATGCTAAAGAATCCCGCTATTAAGAACCCCAAGATCTCTTCTAACATACCTATGTCTGCCAAGACACCTCAAGGTAGGGCCTTAATATCAGACATTATCAATTCAGAAATTGTCATCAGTACCATTACAAAAACTTTAATAGAATTGTTAAAGAAAAAGGATACAAAATCCCCTTCTGGACCTATATCCACTCAATTAATTAAAGAAATGCTAGTAACAAATTTTACATTGTAAACTATGGATAGTTCTACCCAATCTTATATGCATGATTCTGTTGGTCAGTTTAATATCATTCATTGGAACTCTAGAAGTTTATTCCCTAAATTAGATCAACTTAAAGATTTCCTCAGTAAACTTGACAAGTGTGTTGATATGATTTTATTCAATGAAACCTGGTTAACTTCATGTAAAATCATCAAACTGCCTGGATTTACTGTTATAAGAAGAGATTCCGACCACCCACATGGTGGGGTTGCAATTGCATTACGCTCCAAGTATAAATTTAAAATAATAGACACAATTTCTCAATATTATTTTCAAAATATTTTAATTACAGTTTACATTAATAGTTTTTCTTTTGACATCTTATGTGTTTACATTCCTCCACCACCAAATGGTAAGTTCACTATTAATTTATTGAAAGATTCATGTTCCAAATTTGTTTCAAATAATTATTTAATAATTGGTGACTTCAATGCACATCATGCTTCCTGGAGTTCGAGATTCAATGATGGAAGAGGTAAAGCCCTTCATGATTATGTGGAAAGTTCCGAGTTAGTTTGCTTAAATGATGACACAATCACAACCTTTGCTCCATTTGGTCAACAAGGTAATGTATTGGATCTAGTATTCGCATCCCGTGCTATTAGCTCTAGTTGCACAGTTTCTGTCCTCGATGATTTGCTCAGTAGTAATCATTTCCCACTGCTCATTGAAGTATTTAACGATGCTTTTCTTCCTTCATTCGGCCTGACCACCTCTTTAATAAATAAAGGTGATACACTGGATAATGCCTCTCTAGCTAGCGTAAACTTAAAAAAGATTGACTGGTCAAAATTTAATAAGTTATGTGAAGTTGAGTTTTCAAGTTTTGGCTTTGCTGATAACCCTCTTGAAAATTATACTTCAACTTGTTTTGATTGTGGCAACCGGTCGCTTGAGGTTAGCAACCATTACTGCCAATGACACCTGACGGCAGCAAAGTGTATTATTGTGTTTGACCAGTTATAAAAAATAAAAAAAAAAAAGGGGGGGTTCCAAACAGTGGTTGTAGAGGCGTGTTTGTTGCGAATCTGGAAAGGACGTATACACAACATATAGACAACACAAACATATAGACAGTACAAAACATTTAGACAATACAAATAGGATCGATAGGAAAGACAAAAGCGAGGAAAGCACCTAAAGTTTAATTTTTTCTTTTGTGATGTATTTGATCAATAAGTTTAGGATTCTCTTATTAGAGGAGGCGAGGAGAAGAAGGGTTTTGAGGTTGGTAGGTTTGGGGATCCAGGAGGGTAAGGCATTATAAAGGGGAGTTGTTCTCATCGGGCAATTCAGAAGGATGTGGTCTGCGGTACCCTCCTCTAAGCCGCATGGACAGAGGGGGGATTGGACAATGCCCCATCTGTGCAGGCGGGAGGGGGTGCATGTATGCCCAATACGCAACCTGCAGACGACTGAGGTGGTCTGTTTGTTGGCTTGGCGAAAACGGTAGAACCATGGCTTGGGTGGGATATTGGGTTGAATGTCCCCATAATGGCGACCTTTGACCAATAGTGAGCGCTCATATTGCCGGAGCCAGCTACAGTCGAGATCTGATTTTGCAGACGAGAAGAGGTCATAGAAATAGCAGCATGGGTGGTCCAAACTGCCGATCCCTATGGCCTCCTTAGCATGCATGTCGGCGATTTCATTGCCCTGTATCCCCGAGTGACTGGGAATCCAGGCCAAAGAAATCTCAAGATTGCGTGTATGACATTCCCATAAGGTTTGCCTGATGATTAACACTAAGGGATAACTAGCTTTGGAGGAGTACGGATTGGCCTTGATGGATTGTAAGCCGCTGAGCGAGTCCGAAAAAATTATTGATTTATTAATTCCGTGGGAGATCACGTATTTAACTGCCTCCAAGATAGCTACCAGCTCTCCGGTAAAAACTGATGTAAGGGCAGGGCATTTGTAACTTAAAATTACAGAGTACCTCGGAATCCAGACTGCTGAACCCACTGCACCGGAAAGTACAAGCCTGGAGGAATCTGTAAATAACAGCGTCCAACCACGCCAAAAGTTGTTAATTTTGTGCAGGAAGGAGTTGTTAGCTCCTGGTTCGTTTTTAGCTATTCCAAAGTCCAGAATTATATTTGGTTGGAAAATTAGGGCTTCGTACGTGTGAGAAAAAAGAGGGAGTAGAGAGCAGGAGTAGGAAGGATCTGGGAGGTTATTAAATTTTCGTAAGCTATTTATCAAGCAGGGTGGATTTTTGTTAAACCAGAACCCACTGTCAGTAATCAAAGTTGAGAGTTCTTGGAGTTTTGGTATAAGGGGGTGATCATCAAGAAGAGAAAGCCTAAGGTAGAATCGGTCAGCAAGGTATTGGCGTCGGAGAGAGAGAGGGGGGTCTGTTGCTTCTACTTGAAGAGCGTTGGTTGGAGAGGATTTCATAGCTCCCAATATGGTTCTTAACGACTGGTATTGGATTTTGTCCAGTTTACTCAAGGCCACCTTACTACATGGTTCTAAAGTAAAGGAGCCATAGTCAAGAACGCTACGGACTATGGCGTTATAGAGGAGTTTTTGAGAGTAGGGGTGGGCACCCCACCACACTCCCGAGAGACAACGTAAGACGTTAATATTTGATTGGCACTTTTGAGCTGTGAAATCAATATGTGGGGAACCCGAAAGGCGAGAGTCGAGGATAACTCCTAAAAATTTTACCTGTCTGCTAACAGGGATCAGTTGATTATTAAAAGCTACTTCCACCGGGGGGAAAGATCTTTTTCTGGTAAAGGGAACTACAGTGCATTTGGACACTGAGAGGGAAAGACCGTGGACAGCAAGCCATTCTCCTAGATAGAATAGAGCTTGGTTCAGGTTACACGTGGCTACTTCGACGGAGTGCGAGGAGGAATACAGGGCTATGTCATCGGCGTATTGCAAGATGTTGCAGAACGGGGAAACTGCCTCTTCTAGATCGTGAGTATACAGGCTATACAGTAAAGGGCTTAGCACGGATCCTTGAGGAAGCCCCTGCCAAATGAGTCTCGGAGTGGAATGGGAACTACCATGTCTCACTTCGATGGATCGTTCCATAAGGAAGTTGCATATGAAATGCGTCAGCCTCTGCGGCAAACTCAGCTTTGAAAGCTTTTCTCTGAGTAAGGAGAGAATGACATTGTCATACGCCGATGATATGTCCAGGAACACGCCGACAAGGAACTCGTTCTTGGATAGTGTGATCCTGATGTCCGTGGTCAGGATAGATAGGCTATCCATGGTACCCATTCCCTTCCGAAACCCAAATTGGCTTTTGGCCAGGATTTTTTTTGATTCGACAAACCACTCTAACCGTTTCTTGATCATGTGTTCCACGACTTTGAGAAGACAGGATGACAGAGCAATAGGGCGGTGGGAGGATGGCAGAAGGGGGTCTTTTCCTGGTTTAGGTAACGGGATAATAATTTGTTTTTTCCAGACCTCTGGAACGAAACCAAGGGAAAAGAATATATTTATAAGGTCTAGAAAATATTTTTTTGTCAGCTGTCCTGATTTCGCTAGGAACGCATACGGGATATTGTCTGGTCCCGGGGCAGAATTTTTGAGGTGGTCCAACGAGGCGAGAAGTTCGAACCAGGAGAATGGTTGGTCAAAATTGTTGGGGGGCTGATTGAGAGGATAAGGGGAGGGGATAGAGTTTAGATGAGGAACAGAGGGCGGAGATAACGCGTCGATAAATGGGGTAAGCCAAATTGAAGGGTCGTTGCTAGGTAAATCGCGACTTACGAATGAACCCCGATATCGTTTTATGGCTCTCCATAAAACTGTTGCTGGGGTGCGGGGCGAAATGCTTTGGCAGAATTTAATCCACCCATATTTCTTTTTTTTTTTGAACATTCGTTTTGCCAAAGCCGCAGTTTTCTTGTAAGCAAGGAAGTTCTCTACCGACATGTTCTGGCAGTATTCCTTCTCGGCATTTTCTCTCAGTCGAATCATGTCTGAACATTCCGGGTCCCACCAAGGGGGAGAAGACCTACCTGGTTTGCGCTGCTTTTTAGTTGGGATATTAGCGTCGGCTGAACTTACAAAGGCTTTGTTTAATTTTGCGTGACATGTAAGTGCATTTTCGGGTGAGACAGTCGGCATCGCTCTGACTGCTGCATCCATGTCCACGGCAAATTGGTCCCAATCTGCCTTGGCTAGGTGGTACCTATTGGGTATTAGAGGGGGAGATACGGGTTGGGAGAAGGATGAGGGGAACGATATTAGGATGGGAAGATGGTCACTGCCATGGGAGTCTTGGATTACGGACCACGAGAGGAGGGTGCCGAAATTAGGAGAGCAAAGCGAGAGGTCAACTGCGCTAGGATTCTGACCGGGGGCCGATCTCCGTGTAGGAGAGCCATCATTGAGGAGGCAGATGTTCAAATCCTCCATGAGGTCTATGAGGTCGCAGGCCAGAGCGTCGTAATCAGCGCTGCCCCACATAAGGTGATGGCAGTTGAAGTCGCCTAAAATAAGGAACGGGCCCGAGAGGGCTGAAAAAATGTGCTCAAGGTCAGAAATTTGGATAGAGTGAGGATCAGAGACATAGATAGAGAGGACAGTAAAATCCATGACTTTGGCGGCGACAGCATTAATGCTGTCAGGTATAGACGGAATGGTTACACGAGTGTATGTAACAGAAGATTTAATAAGAAGAGCGGCTCCTCCATACCCGTCATCTCTGTCATGTCGGAGACAGGTGAACCCTGGCACCCGAAAACGGGAACCCGGGAGCAACCAGGTCTCCGAAATGGCAAAGACAACAGGATCAAAAGAGGCTACCATTTGCAAAATTTCATGTTTTTTGGGGCGGAGACTGTGACTATTCCACTGGACGAGATGGAACATTAAGAACCTGAAGGAATTGGGAAAGTTTATTGGCAACGTTGGGCGGTAGGGGGAAATCATCCATTTTGCTGAACATATTGATCAGCAGCGAAAGTAAAACATCTAGGAGATTGTCGTTGGAATGTGATTGATGGACGGGAGATTGTACTGATTCTGGGGATTGGAGAGCGGCACCATTCCTCGGTGGAGGGGGGTCCCTATCTCCAATTATTGCTTTATGAGCTGCACGGTCGTATCCTTGGGGAAGAGGGCGGCGTGGGGATCTTGGGATTGTAATTGATTTCCTGTAACTATATGACTGGATTTGGGTGTGGGGGGAGGGTACAATGGGTTGGGATTGTGGTTCAAAAGAGTCAAATTGGGATTGGGGGGGGGTTTGGGCTGCATCTGCATAGGACCTCTTAACCGCTGGGAACCTTTCACATGCATCAAAGTACGAAATGTTCTCCTCAGACATAGTATCTTTTATCGTTCTTTGCCGTGTATGTTCTGGGCATGTTCTACTTGTGGCAAAGTGTCTGCCCGAGCAAAACAGGCAAAATGCATCGTCTTCATGGATGTCGCAGGATATTCCCGTGTGTTCTTTTGCACATTTAAAGCATTTTGGTTTTGATCGGCACTGATCTGCCACGTGACCAAATTTACAGCAGCTGTGACACTGTATTGTGGGAAGTAAGTATTTTTCCACCACCAGGGAGGTGTAACAGCAATAAATTTTAGTGGGCAATACTTGCCCGCTAAAAGTTATTACCACCGTCCCCGTGGGTATCCACTCAACGCCGCCGTCAGTTTTTCGAACCTTCCTGTTGAGGCGTCTTGCTTTTAGAATTTCCCCACAGCCGGGGGGTAGTTCTACCTCCTTGACGAAATCTTCTAAAACCAAGTCGGTTGGGACTCCTCTAACCAGGCCCATGCGGGTGATGTTAAAAGTGGGGATAGAAGCTTCGAATCTATTGGCCGCGAGCAGTGGGTCCCCCAGGAATGAATTTGCCGACTCTGCGGAATTGAACTCTACACACACTCTGTTTCTACCCACTTTCTTGATACCATCGCGGGAAATATTTTGTACACGAGAATTTACCATCACTTGGCCGAACTTAATGGGATTTAGGGTAGCGCCGGAAGCGGGATCGGATTCTGTTCTGGACACATGAATAAGGAAAGGACCTCCATCACTGGACGAGTATTTTCGACCGCCTTTAAGGTCAGGGTGTTCGTAAAGGTGGGCTATGGAGTCTGAAGGCGCCCTAATCCCCAACTTAGTTGGGGGTTCGGAACCCCGTGCCGTAACCCTCCGTTTTCCCTTTAACATGGTTACTTCCTCGTTCATCGGCTCCACCGGATGATTGTCCTGCGACACATCATTCGGGGTGCCGCCAGCGACCGGGACCCCAATAGAGGTTATGTCTGGAGGTTTTGGAGGAAAATGCGACATAGCGGTGTTAGCAGCGTACAAAAATTGGTTAGAACACTTACTGATCGCCGATATCACAGGATCGCACAACAAACCACGTAAAAAATAGCACTAAGCCACAAAATTTCGTAGGTCCGACACAAGCACGAGCTGTCACCAAGGAAGCCAAGCGGTCAGTCCTTGAAAATTATAATAAGTTTTTGAGTATTTTACATGACATATTAATGACTTTTGCCAAAAAGTGTTACTCGCACAAAAAACGGAATTGTTCCAAATCTGTTCCTTGGTGGAATGCTGATTGTGATCGCGTAGTTTTACAAGCCAAAGTTGCTTTATTATCGTACAAGCATTATCCAAATATGGAAAACTATATTATTTTTAAAAAAGTAGACGCTTTGAAAAAAAGAACTTTATATGAAATAAAACGTTCAAGCTGGATGAATCTCTGTTCATCATTCAATCGAATGACTTCGAGTAAAATTATTTGGGATCACATTCGTAGATTTAAACACGCCAAACTTAATAATATGTCTTCATCTTCAAGTTTTCTTCAGAATCCCGCTAATGCATCTTTGTTTTTAGATTCAATAGCTGGTTCTGATAATCAAATTTCCGAACCTAAGTTGCAAGATTTTTTTAACAGCCGTGGAAAACCGGAGGCTCAATGGATGGTAGACCCATTTTCTATGGGCGAATTTGCGACTGCGTTAGAAAATAAAAAGGAAACCTCCCCTGGTCCTGATTTTATCTCTTATAAAGTAATCAAAAATCTTCCCCAATATGCCAAGGAAGTTTTATGTCAAATATTTAATGATCTTTGGCAAAACAACTGTATTCCTCTGATTTGGAAAACTCAATATGTAGTACCGATTTTAAAGCTTTACAAGGATCCCAACTGTATAAATTCCCACAGACCCATTTCTTTAACTTCTTGTTTTTCGAAAATTTTCGAAACTATGTTAAAAAATAGGTTAGAGTGGTTTACTGAAAATAACAACTTAATACCAAGTACTCAATACGGATTTCGAAAAGGTAAAAGTACAATAGATAACTTAAGCTGTTTGATTGGTGATATTAAAAATAACTTCCGTAATAATCAATTTACATTAGCGGTATTTCTGGACATTAAAGGGGCTTTTGATAATATAGATCATTCCTACCTTATTGAAAGTCTGCATTCTTTAGGCTTTCCAGGTCATGTTCTGTTCTGGCTGTTCAATTTTCTGAACAAGCGCTCTTTGTTTTTGAAAATTAAATCTAGTTTATTTGGTCCTAAAATTTCTACTAAAGGTACTCCTCAAGGTTGCGTTTTATCACCTCTTATATTCATACTTAGTTTAGTATGTTTCATTAAGAAAATTCCAAATTCTGTTAAACATTTATTTTTTGCTGATGATCTTGTTCTCTATGTAAACTGTAATGATATCAAAAGTGGTGAATCGGTTATGAATAGTTGTTTGCGTAATATTTACGATTTACTTACAAATTCCCTAAAACTTGAGGTTAATATTTCCAAAAGTTCTGCAATTTTATTTTCCCAAAATGGATTGCATTACCCTAAAGTTTTTTACAATTCTGACATTATTCCTGCTCAATCTTTCGTAAAATATGTTGGTCTTTCTCTAGATTTTGATCTTTCGTGGAAAACTCATATTGATGTTATTTGTAAAAGAGCTGAATTAGGTTTGAATATATTAAAATCGCTAACTGGAGTAAAATGGGGAGCTGATCCCAAAGTTTTAAAAACGATTTACATTGCAACAATCCGAAGCCATTTCGATTATGGCTGTATGTTCTTTTCGGACGCGAATTTTTCTATTCTTAGGAAATTAGATATTGTGCAAAATAGAGCATTACGAATAATTACAGGTGCTATGATGTCGTCTCCAATTAATTCCTTGGAAGTTGAAGCTGGTATTGTTCCACTATTCATACGAAGAAGTTTTATTATAGATAATTATTGCCTTAAGCTTATTAGCCGTGATAATCTAGTAACTTTCAGGTATTTGAAGCATGCAAATATTCCAAACTATAATTTAATTCCGCTTCCTAATTCTTCATCCATATCCAGTGCCTTAACGTACTTGAATTTCGAATTTCAGGATGTGGTGTTTTGGTCTACACTATTGCCTTGTTTCGAATATAACTTTCATGACATGTTGAGAGATGTGGCTGTTGATCTAATTAAGTTTAAATCTAAATATGATTTTCTGGAGTTCCTTGAAGATAAGACTGATTTTGTTAAAGTGTATACAGATGGCTCTAAAACTAAAGATAGAACTAGTTTTGCATTTTTTGATTCGTCCATGAACATAGGGACAGTTTATAAATGTAGCAATTTTTTCTCTGTTTTTTCGGCTGAAGTACTAGGTATTATATATGCTTTAGAGCATATTCGATTCAATTACTCTGCAGGGGACAAAATTTTAATTCTATCTGATTCAATGAGCGCCTTGCAAGCCCTTAAAAATAAATGTATTAGTGCATCTGTAAATTATTTAATTTATAAGTATGATGTGGATATTATGACTGGGTGCGAGGAGATTGAAGAGAAACAATTTTACTGTAGTACGAGTATTATATTTCGGAAGGCACACGACAGACAAGTTTTTTTACAGTTACTTAGGTAACCTAGTGTTGCTACAAAATAATCTACATAATAACAACATTGCCATATTATAACACACCCCCTCAATGGTGTTAACACAATCCGACTTTCTCTTTTAAATAGTTAAACACTTGCTTGCCCAGTGGCTTTGTGAGAATGTCTCCCAACTGTTCAGCACTACTGACATATACAATCTTTATCCCATTAGTGTTAACTTTGTCTCTTACGAAATGTAATCTAATGTCAACATGTTTGAGTTTGCTTGGATGAAACAGGCTCTTACATATTTTAATTGTGCTTAAGTTATCCTCTAACACTGTAGCATACACTTTTTGTTTACAAATGTTAATTTCATTAATTAAGTTTTGCCACCAACATGCTTCACTCACAGCAAAACTCAACGCAATATACTCAGCTTCTGTAGAAGACAAGGCAACAGAAGTTTGCTTCTTTGATACCCATGATACAGTACAACCAAATACTTGAAACAAATATCCTGCAGTTGACTTTCGGTCAACCCTATCCCCCGCCCAGTCTGAGTCTGCATACCCTGCTATGATATATTCAAACTTGTGTTTGGTGTAGACTAAACTTAAGTTTAGCGTACCCTTTACATATCTTAACAGTCTTTTTAAATGACTCCACAGATCTCGACTTGCACAGGCTTGATAACGACTTAAGATGCTGATACTAATACATAGATCTGGCCTTGTACATAACATGGCATACATTAATGCACCTATCAGCTGCCTACACTTTTGTTCTATCTCTGTGCTTTCTGAGCTCTCTCGTTTTAAAACACTGTGATCAAAATTTTTATCAAGTGGGGTACTCACAGGTTTGCAATCTTGCATATCATATTTTTGTAAGACATTTTGCAAATATACCGTTTGGTTTAATGTTATTGTTTCATTAGCTAAATCTTGAGTTATATGCATGCCAAGATAATGTGATACCGGACCCATGTCTTTCATTTTAAACATATTACTTAGGTCTTTCTTTACATTTACAAGTTCCTTGCTATCTGTAGATGCAAGAAGCATATCGTCAACAAACAGTAATAGAAATACTTTATAAGTCTTGGTCGACTTGACATACAGACATGACTCATAGTTAGACCTCTCAAAACCTAAGGACAATATTACATTATTAAACTTTGTATTCCAATTTTTGGGTGAATTCTTTAAACCATATAAAGATTTTATAAGTTTAAGCGCATACTCGGTTTCTTTAATTTGTAAGTTATCTTTACCAACTCCTTCCGGCACCGATATATATACATCACCCTCTACATCACCATTCAGAAATGCACTACATACATCTAACTGTGATACTTGCATTTTATACTCGTTGCACATTGCCAAGAATAACCGCACCGATGACAGCCTGGCGACTGGACTATATACTTCAGACAGGTCTACATCCTTTTGTTGGAAGCCTCTAGCAACTAACCTTGCCTTGTATGTTACTACCTTACCAGTCTCATCTTTCTTCTTTTTGAATATCCATTTACAGTCAATTAATTTGCAGTCTTCTGGTCGTCTCACAAGTTCCCAAGTTTTATTTTCTTCGAGCGCACTAACTTCTTTGTCAATTGCCTCTTTCCACTTTTCTTTTTCTGGACTTGACAGTGCCTCACTGTATGTCGCAGGCTCTGGGTCAATCTGCTCTGCAGCTGCTACAGCGGCATATATATGACAAGAGTCTAATCTTGAAGGTTGTTTTAATGTACTTCTATCTCTTAGTCTCGCGCGGTAGTCTGTCTCTTCCCTCACAGCGGACTGATCATTTTCTTGACTTTGAACCCCATGACCTTCTGATCTATCACTTATGTTCTCTCTTACTGGTTCCAAATTTTCTAAACAATCTTGTTCTCTACTACACCCTGGAATTGGTTCTATATTCTGGTTTACACTGGTCTCGTCATCTTTTTCAATAACATATTTAACATTTTTTCCTTCCTTGTTCTCATTTGTTATTTTTATCTTTTCATCTTCAGTTGGTAGAAATATAACATCTCGCACTATCTCCAATTTTCTTGTTCCTGTAAAATACACCCGAAAACCTTTAGTATGTTCGCCATATCCTACAAAAATCCCTTCTTGACTCTTTGGATCCCATTTCAAACGCTTTTGTTTGGGAATATGCACAGATACCCTGGACCCAAACTCATGCATTGACATAAGGTCACTTTGTTTTTCATGAAATAACTCGTAGGGAGTTTTATCTACTGTAGGACTTGGTCCCGTGCGGTTTAGAACGTATGCGGTTGTGTTCACGGCTTCCGCCCAAAACTCCTTGCCAAACCCTTGCATCATACTGCGAGATGCTTCGACTAGGGTCCGCATTTCGCGTTCCGCACGCCCATTTTGCTCCGGTGTATACGTTATAGACCGTTGGTGAACGATGCCCTTGTGTCTTAACAAGCTACCGAGTTCGGTATTTATGAATTCTAACCCGTTGTCGGATCGCAAGCACTTTACTTTACATCCAGTTGCCCGTTCGGCTGACTGAATAAATTCTTCGATACATCGTTTCACCTCGGACTTTTGTTTTAGGAAATATACAAACCGATACGACGAGTAATCGTCTTTCAACAACAGAAAATATTTTGCTCCACCAATCGAACTTACCTCCATCGGGCCGCACACATCAGCATGAATCAACGATAATCTCTCACACGCTCTATTTTCGCTTCTTGCGAACGATCCACGATGTTGTTTTCCTAATAAACATTTCTCACACACTATGTTTTCACTTTCAGATACATATTTTATATTATTTCGATCGAGTATACGCTTTACATAGGAAAAATTTTGATGCGCAAAAATTGAATGCCATTTTGACAGCGTCAAATTTTGTTTCGCAAAGTGGCATTCCACTTTTGTTTCTGCTTTGGTTTTTGGATACAGGTTTAAAAAATTCATCGTAAACATTTTATTTTTTCTTTTAGCTATGGCTCTAACCTGACCATCTTTGTTCAAAATTTCGCACGAATTTTTATCTGACGACAAAAAATATCCTTTGTCTAAAACACTACCAACTGAGAACAAGTTAAACGTTAGCTCTGGAACAAACAATACATTATTTAGAGTAATATCATTTATGTTTTGTCCTACTCTAGCTAACACTTTTATTGAACCAACACCTTCTATAGCTACCTCGTTTCCGTCACCTACGGTTACTTTACCCAGGTCCGTTTTTAACTGAAGGGTCTCGAACAAGTTTCTATCCCAGCTCATGTGCTCACTTGCCCCGGTGTCCAGGCACCAGTCTTCTCTCTTCACTTTCTCCTTCTCCTGTGTTCCTATAAACGCATCGTGACATTTTTCTTTCCTGTTGTAATTTGTACCTTCAGTCTTTTTCTCTTTCCTGAACCAACAGTCCTTTGCCTTATGTCCATATTTCTTGCAATAAAAACAATTTCTGTCTCTACTTTTGTCTCTCTGCTCTCCTCTAGCATTACCAAAACGTTTCTGAACTTTTAACGCTGTTTCATCCACCTGTTTTGGCATTCTCTCTTCCTCTATAAGCAATCTAGAGGTCATCTCAGCTAGGGTTTGTTTCTCACTGGGCACGGACTCCCACGCAGATCTGAAGTGTTTGTATGACTCTGGCAGTGCCATTAATACTTTAGTCATAACCATTTTATCAGAGACAGGCTCTTTACACTCCTTCAACTTCGTCTGGATATGCTCAATTTTTGAAAAGAAATCTGACATGGACTCGTTTTCGTACTCGAGAGAGAAGAATTTTTGTTGTAACAAATGAACGCTCACCTCGGATTCTTTCTGGTAGACCGTATTTAGTTTTGTCCACATCTCTTTCGCTGTTTCACACGATAGTAAATGCGAAAGCGGTCCCTGATCCATTCGAGTAACTAGAAGTTCTTGGGCTTTGGCATCATTTTTCATCCATTGCTTTAACAGTTCCGGTTTTTCAGTTTCTGCCGGTTTGACCAATTCGCCCGTTACCATTTCGTACAATCCTCTCCCTTTCAGGATTACCTTTATTTGAAACTTCCATGTCGGCCAATTATTACTTCCGGTTAATTTTAAACTAGACCCGGCAATTTCAGTTTCCATCTTTCCTCGGTACTAACGAATCTTTCAATTCACCCGCACCGTTGTTTTACGCGCTGCTACCATATGATGTGGATATTATGACTGGGTGCGAGGAGATTGAAGAGAAACAATTTTACTGTAGTACGAGTATTATATTTCGGAAGGCACACGACAGACAAGTTTTTTTACAGTTACTTAGGTAACCTAGTGTTGCTACAAAATAATCTACATAATAACAACATTGCCATATTATAGTACGAGTATTATATTTCGGAAGGCACACGACAGACAAGTTTTTTTACAGTTACTTAGGTAACCTAGTGTTGCTACAAAATAATCTACATAATAACAACATTGCCATATTATAACAATAAGTTACGAAGTTGTTTGAGTTTTTTGTATAATAGAAATATTTTTATTGAATTTTGCTGGGTGCCAAGTCACTCTGGTATTATGGGCAACGAACTTGTCGATAAATTAGCCAAATCTACAAAAGACATAAATATTTCCGATTTTAAAGTTCCGTATTCTGATTTAGTTTATTCAATTAAACAAAATATGATAAAACGTTGGACTTATTCCTTGTCTAAGTCCAGAGATACAAAAGGTAAATGGTTAGCTGAAATAGTCCCAGTACCTAGTACTAAATCTTGGTTTGAACATTTTAGAAATTTCCCGGGAAGATCCTTTATATCGATTATTTGTAGATTACGTATAGGCCACGGCCATTTTCCTGCGCATCTTTTTAGATTAAAGTTAAGTGAATCAGCTACTTGTACATATTGTAACTCTGGCATGTGTGATCTAGATCATATTTTTTTTAATTGTCCTGAATTCAATCTACAAAGATTATTGTTTATTGCTCTATGTAAAGATACAGGCTTAAAAACTATCCCTAATTCCATTCAAGGTATTTTGAAACTTCCACAACTATACTCAATAGTGTATAATTTTGTACTTCATACTATAGGACGACTATGAATGAATAATTCATGAGTCGTTTGTACATACATTGGGGGCTTGATGGGAACGAGATCTCTGTCGCGTCCCTTGTTTAGCGAAAGTTGGTCATAGAAACTATATGGGTAATTTTCGTGGCACGGGGGAGTCGATTGGGTTTCGTTTTTGTTAGGTCCCCCGTTTGTGTACAAGTTTTTTAAGCTAATGCTAAGCTTTTTTTTTTTTAGTTTTAAACAACCCATGTTGAAAACTTGTTAATTTGTTTTCTTTTTCACTTGTTTCTTTTGTCTTAGATAATTTAAGAACTTTTGTACTGTAAAGTTGGTTTAAGCTGATGGCCGTGTTGCCAATGCTTTGAATAAATAAAAAAAAAAAAAAAAAAAAAAAATTCTCCATCTGTCATGCTGACGTTTTATTGAATGAGAACTACTCGTGGTGAAGTTAAGTAAGGGAAGTCGGTCGAGCGAACAGTGAAGCAAATTACTCATTCGTGTATAGTTTATGGTTACAAATTATAGTCGTCATCACGACCCTTTGTTCCAGTGTAATTGTTTACGAATATTTTAGTTTATTATTTGTGTCGTAATTTCGTCTACGCGATTACAATGGCTGGTCACAAGTATATAAATCCGAACAACTTATTTGAGGAAGACGATGTCGATGACGACACTTTTGTGAACAGTTACAGGAACCGTAACCCACCCGCCTCGCGACCAGCCCCTGCCTATGGAGGACACCTAGCCGATCTGGAGAGGCAGAGGCAAGTTATGCTACAGAGACAGCGGGAGATTGAGCAGCGGACAGTGGAATCGTCTGAAAGGAGTGTGCAACTGTTAAGAGACTCGGAGAACATTGGAATCGCCACAGCGGAGGAGCTGGCTCGACAGCGCGAGGCTCTTGACAACACCAACCGCCGCCTCGACGAAATCAACACCAATCTGAACTACAGCCAGAAACACCTCAATGGGATCAAATCAGTGTTCTATGGCATCAAAAACTACATTTCCGGAAAATCTGACCAACCCCCCTCCAGAAGTCAGGCTTCTCCAGCTTCACAAGATGTACCAAGCAGCAGTAGATTGAATGATACTCTAGACAATTTGGGAGCAATGCCAGGGAGCAGAGTAGATAACTTTGATTCTCACCCGTCCACCCGCCTTCGTGGAATGAATGAGCAGGACATGATGGCTCCTGTGTCTGACAGTCAGCGTGTGAACAAAATATTAGATGATAACTTGGATGATATGGTAAGAGCAATAACAAGGCTCAAAGGTCTGGGGACGGCCCTGAGTGAGGAAATCGACCACCAGAATGAACTCATAGACACAATACAAGACAAAGTGGAAGGAGCAGACATTAAAATTGGCAAGCAGAATAAGCAGATGAATAAACTTCTAGGGAAATAGTGGTTGGTTAGTTTGAAAAAGTTTAAATGGCTTAATCTTACCAAATGGATAAAATATGTGTAACAAAATTTTACCCTTAAAAAGACAAACTTTGTACAGTGACACTTAAATTTATACATGGTCAAATAAAAGGAACATAAGTTATATCTCGTCAAGCAATACACTATGCCTGTTTATGTAAAAAGGCCTGTATCAGTACAGGGACAAAACATTTTAATATAATTAGCCTTTGCGTGGAAGCTATTATATTGAAGCAAATAGCTGGCACTATACCTATTTTGTGCATGAAGCTTATTTACATATTTTTAACATTTTATATTTTATTTTTTGTTATTATAATAAATAGGTAAATTTAGGATATAAGTTAGGTCTGATGTACCCACACATAAAGTACGAAAGTAGTGTAAATACATACATTGAGTATGTAAATGTAGTAGCATGTGTTAAACAATAGAGTGCTAATTATTGTTATCTGGATAATTAATCACAAAAAGCCTGATAAAAATGTTACTCCCTCAAATTTTCCTCATTATTTTGTAAAGTTATATAATAAAGCTATATAAATAAGGATGATTTTAACATTTGTTGTGACTCACTTCTGGTCAGAGTTAGTCTAAGGGTGTGCTTCCATTAAAACAGAGCGGAGACATGCATAAGCAACCAATCACATTGGTCATAATCCACATAACAATTTTTCATTACACCAGGAGCAGAGGAGCAATCTTAGAAATAATCACTCTAAAATATCATTCAAATTTTGTAAAAATTGCTACAAAACTACAGTACAAATCAAATCGACTTGGTAACAAAATTAATTACAGCTGTAATTCTCACATGACATGTTGTGACATGAAAAATCGGCCTCCTAGGCGAAACATGCATTTTGGCTAATGTGATTTGATTAATGGACTCTACCTGTGCTTCAATGACAGTGTACCCGTATTCAACTTGCCTGTTAACCTTGAAAATATACATTAATGTAGACACAGTAATAGAGTCAATTAAGTGCGACTAGCTTAGACCTGTGGTTTCGCTTACGTGAATTATTATTACATCTGTCTTTTTATTCTGAGATACATTGTGGTCTTCACTCATGTTGTATGAAGAACGTCTTCATTTCATGTCTCTATGTTATGCGTAAATTCCGATGGCGTAGAAATATCGGAAATACCTTGTTTCCGAGTATGTGTTATTCAGAGATTCAGCATTCTATTTATATAGGAACTAAAATATAATCAAAATCCATCTAGAAGTTTTGACATGAAAGAGTAACAAACAAACAGATATACACATTTTCGCGTTTGTGATATTAGCAAGATAACGGGTAAACTGCCGGGCCGTATTCTCGAACCACAGTGGAACCTTTTCACAATAAATGCTCCAGTTGATTTCCTTAATGAAATATCACGAAACTATTGTAAGGAGAATAAAAAGTGATGCTTGCTCAAATCGCGAGGGCTCCCATACCATAGCTATGGCTAAAAAGTCATATGTTTATTGTCTGGGCCCAGTCTGTAATGTACGCCAACCGATTGAACTGTTCAAGAAATTTCATATGAACTGGTGAGTAATTAAGTAGTAGTAAGTAAGTATTTACTATTAAGTAGTAAAATCTAAATAAATAAAATAAAGCGTATATGCATGCATTAATAGCAGGAGAGGCGAAAAGGTGGCGACATCGATTGTGGAAGAAAATAACGAGCTATGAATTTCTATTTCTCTTATTAAAATGATTCAGTGATGAATACAATCTTGATTTACTGAGACAGAGATAAAACGTATTTGGGTTAAGTTTATCTCAATTACTTATCATCAATATTATCATTGCGATAAATAAAAAACCGGCCAAGACGCGTGTCGGGCACGCCCAATATAGGGTTCCGTAGCAGGTACGAAAAAATCTTTGCATACTTTATTAATGTAGTTGTTTTGGTCCCAACCCAACTCCCACCGCGCGCTAGGGTTAACAGCGCGATGTACCTAGAATTTCAACGTCGGCGGTACAGCGGCGCCACCTAACGGCGAATTGGGTAACTAATCTAATTTGCAGTCTACTAGAACTAGTATGTATGTTGATGGTTTTTCAGATGTAATTCTTTATTATATGAACCGATTTCAATTATTTTTTTTTTATTTGAAAGAATATACTGTTAGCGTGATTTTATAGTACTAAAAAGAAAAGAAAATGCTTGCAGTGGCGGTTAAATTACAATCTTAGTTTAGCTTTTTTTTTTACAAAAACTTAAAAACTGCTCAACTGTTTAAGTTGAAAATAATTTTCCTAGAAAGTTTTTATTAAGTTTAATGCACGTGATTTTTTTAATATTTTTTAAACGTGCGGTTCAAAAGTTAGAGGGGGGGACACATCATTTTGAACTTTTGGAGTGAATATCTCCGATAATATTCACTTTATCGAAAAACGGTTTTAGCAAACCCCTATTAATTTTTAAATACCTATCCAATGATACCCCACACTATAGGGTTAGTCGTGAAAAAAAAATCACCTTCACTGTACGTCTATGGAAGGTACCCTAAAAAAATTTTTTTTAGTTTTTTTATTTAACCACTTTGTCGGCTTGACTGATATATATATTCATGCCAAATTACAGCTTTCTAATACTAACAGGCTCTGAGCTTAGCCACGGACAGACAGACAGACAGACAGACGGACAAACATGGCGAAACTATAAGGGTTCCTAGTTGACTACGGAACCCTAAAAATGGCACACGGGGCAGTTAACACACATACAGCATATTGGTTAAAAGTTAAAGGAAATTAACTAATGTGACCTTGGTGGATTCAGGTGTTACTTTATGGAAGTCTATATTAATGAACTACCAATAATTTTTTTACCTTGCTTCTCATGCATGAGTTCTGCATGTTAACGTAGATATGTACATGTGTCGCACAGACGTAGCTGTAGTGCGATTTTATACGGATATAATGAGGAAGGAGAAGCGGTAAAACGACTCAAAATTTTTAATAGTAGGCTTACGACTCTTGTAATTGCCAGGTCAGGTAGTGCTCGTGAATTATTGAGTACTTACTATTATATATTCTGTGATTATCGTCATTCATTCCTGGTAAGTAGATGGGGATGCCCGGCCGGGCACAGAGCGATGGAGAAGGCTATGCTCGGAGTATCTCTGCGCGATAACACCAGAAATAATGAAATCCGCGCAAGAAGTATAGTCACTGACATAGTTCGAAGAACCGCCTGACTCAAGTGGCAGTGGGCAGCAGTAGCGTAGCTAGGCGTGGGCCCTCGCCCGCTGCCTCGCAGTCTGAGGGGCCTCACGCCTCGAATGACTGTCGTTTTTTTGCTCAATCAAAAATCCGTAGGTACTTCTATGTGTCCACCGAAGGGCCTCGCAAAATATATCTTGCCTACACAAAATTTAGGTCCTGCGCCTCCTCTGGGTAGATCTTTGGGAACGAACGAAAAGGGGGCTCCAACAAGATTGAGCGACGACCAGGGTAAGGTTGCGTGAACGCGTTGGAAGCGGATGGCGTAGGAACGGTCTGGCTAACCATAGACGAATCGGGTCGGGTCCCGTTGGCCTTGCTTGCTATCCTTGGTGAGCAAAACGGCTGACCAAGTACCTATGCAAAATGACTTGGTTATATAATGCCATGGTTACAAAATTGTCTTAGTTTCAGTAAGACTTACTTAGCAAAACGTCTAGGTCGTTAAATGCACAAGTAGGCAGAATGACTCAATTGTGTAAGGTCTTGATTGTATTAAATAGATTTTCAAGACCAGACCAGACCATTTACCTGATTTACCTACTAAAACATTATGACATTAAGTCGTTTTACAACCAAGTCATTCCGTCTTCTATGGCTTATAGCAATGAGGGCGTTTTACAGACCAAAGCATTTTGCTACCCGGACAAAATACAACTAAGGTGCTCTGCTCGCCAAGGCTAAATGCAAGTAAGGCCAACGGGACCCGATCCCTTTAAGCAGTTAACGTCTTTCGGCTGAAATGATGATGATTCTGGGTCGACAATAACGAGGTCATACACAACTCCACCCCTTGATAGGATTGTCTTAATGAACACGTAAACACAGTTCCCTTTTGAATTAAATCATTCAAAGTTCTTATCATGTAAGTTAATGGCTCATGGATGAAAATTTAACTAATATTACATATTATCAGTCATCACGCTAAACGATTCAGTGCATTTATCGCTTACGCAATTATTTTTTTGCAAAAACATCAACTCGACTATAGTATAAATCTTCCCAGGTGAATTTTTCGCTCCGAGCCATTACATTAAATTTGAACCTTAATACTATGACGATACCGTTTGTTTTGAAAGATAAGGGCTCGAAGCGAAAAATTCACCTGGGAAGATTTATACTATACCTAGCATTAGAGTTAAAAATGTGTCATGGCATGGGGCTTACCAGTGCTTTGATAGAATTTATTTATATCATGTATGACTTACCTACTACATAAATGCCAATGGGGATTCCCGAAAATTACCTACATTGTGCGTGGTCTTCATTTGCGTTGAATCAAATCACCCCCACTTGCGAAGAAATTCAATGGTGTGTGTGAAATTCCCAATCCGCACTGGGCCCGCGTGGGAACTACGGCCCAACTCCTCTCATTCTGAGAGGAGGCCTGTGCCCTGCAGTGGGACGTATATAAGCTGGGATGATGATGATGAAATCAGGGTGCCTTTCCACCAGCAGATGTGCTATGCAGCTATGCTGCGAAGATGTGAAAGCTACGCTACGAAACTGTATTGACCGTTTCCACCAATGCAAAGCTAAGCTGTGCGAGGATGATGCGCTATGTAGATGAACAGCCGCGAGGCAGCTGTGCGAAGATGCGCAGCTCGAGCTATGCGATGTATCGACAGGGGCACGCGGAGCGGCAGCGCGGTGAGGGGGCATCTTGCTACAAGACTCGCGACCGTCCATAGCACGCATCCATGTCGGAAAAACACAACCTCACCCTTGCAAAATTTCATGTCTCTAGCTAGACTAATCGGGATTTTATATGCGTGCCACATACTTGCACCATGCCACATAATTACAAACCAAACCAGCTAATTCAATATGAAAGGGTACCAAACTCACGCCTACAAATTTTCGCATGTATTAACATGATTTAACGTAATAAATTTTAACGGACGACAGAATGGGAAAACCACGGGAAAACGCAAACTAAACACAAGCCAAAACAACAACAACAAGGGTGAAAGCTGAAAGCCATTAGAAAAACAAAAACATCTACCCATACTAATATTACAAATGTGAAAGTGTTTTTTTGTCCTTCTTTCACATCAAAACTGTGCAACAGGTTGCCGTGATTTTTTATGTCAATATAGTTGAAGAGCTGGAGTGACATAGGCTACTTTTTACCACGGGAAGTTATATCATTCCCATGGGAAAACATGTTTTAATTTACTTTAGCGGGACCGAAGCCGCAGGCACAAGCTAGTTCATAATAGATTAGATTCATGAACTTTTTCTCATAGGCCATGAAAACACTACTTTTTTCATATCTCTTTAATCAATATCTTAAATACAATGGTGGGTACTAATGTAATAAGTTCTACACCATGTGCAAGCCAATCACTACATCGAGTTGCCAAATACATATCCCTGATGTTAATCAGTACACTTGGTCAAAGAACACATCATCAACTACTGTCTCCAGAATCATATCATTGGCATCCACTTTGTGGACTTTGATGTGTTTCTGCAGCACTCTTTTGTTGGCCAAAGATTTGCCACAAATATCGCAATTAACCTCTTTATTAGAGTGAGAATCCCTGTGGATTTTCAAACCACTGACTGTGGCAAACCCTTTGTAGCAAATGTTGCATTTATGGGGCCTCTCCAATGTATGTGCATACGCAATATGCACCAACAAAGAATTCTTTGTTACAAAGCTTCTATCACAGCCTTTATTTTGACACAAGAATGGTCGAGGTCTCTCCTGCCCAGTATGGATGAGGCTATGGGCTCTCAAATATGTTGCTCTTGTGTATGTCTTAGGGCAATGTTCACAAGCAAACTTTTTTTCTCCATTGTGAGATCTAATATGCATCATCAGAGTTGACTTTGCTGTGAAGCTCTTCCCACAGGTGACACAGACAAATAGCTTGCGGTTGTTGGAGTGAGCCACTCGAAAATGCTCCTTCAAGGACTGCCGAGATTTGTAAGTCTTGTGACAAAATCCACATTTAAACTGACCAGATTCGTGATGAGAAATATCATGCTGTCTTAATCCGTTAGCATTGTGGAAACACTTGCCACATCTGGGGCATAAATATTTACGGAAGTTGCTATGTTTAGCCATGTGATACCTCAATCCATAAATCCTGGTAAATGATTTGTCACACAGTGTGCAGGCATATCTTTTCTCTCCCTCTTTTCTAGGTGGCTGCTCAGCCGATGTTATCTCAGTGACAGGAGGCAGTGGAGTTACTTCTTTGTTAACTGGCAGATTGGTCATGTTAGTATCAAAATCTAAGGCTGGCTGGCTGCTAAACAGTGGAACATCATACTCATGGTCCTGATATACAACATTCACATCAATTGAATCTATATCGGACCTGTTGTTGGAGGGCGAGGTTTGTATGAATATTTGTGAAATTGTTGCATTTGCTTTCAAGCAGTTCAGTTTGAAACTATAAGATACCAATGCAGTTGAGACACAAGAAGCGCACATCCCACTAGGCCAGTTTTCTTCATCATTATTCTGCAAATAAATGAATTTGGTCAAAATACAGTACAACGCTAGCGCTAGAGATCACATGTATCAGGATGTCAAAGTGGATTCTTACCTCCAAGCAATTAAGAAATATTAAAATATCTATTAGTTTAATTTTAATCATTTCGTGCTCGATCAAATCTTGCACATTTAAAAGCATTTCTGTATCGGATTCGGCGAGGCATGTTCGACAAATGTTTTTTGTAAGAGGGAGGATTAAACTCGTGAACTCCATGGATGTGTATTAAAGAACGAGAGGAAACTAATGTGAACGTGTAAGTATCAAATTAAAGTCTTGCCCATCCTAAAAAGCACTAGGATTTATCATCAGTGCGTCGACAGTTACATTCATACTTAAAATAAAAGAAAATGCAAGCAATGAAATTGATAAAATGCGTCTTCGTCTTCTCAACAAGACGTCATTTTTTTTCTTAATTAGGTTAAATTCATAGACAAGACAAGGTTTAAGGCGTTCCATTCATTCGATCATTTCAGCTGAAGCTGTTTTAGTTAAACGATAAGAAGCTCATTTTGTTTGTACTACATAATTATTCCACGAATGACTTTATTCAAATTACTTCTATCTCCCTCTTTTGTATGTATACTATCTCTGACTCTTTTTAGAGTGACGTGCGTCGTGGGCAAGCTGGACTGCCTCGACTTTCTCCTCTTTTTCAAAATATTTTCATGAAGCTATCACTCATATTAAGTGCTGCTTATAAAGACACGCGATCATTTTTTTGTCGAAGGTAAATTTTCCTCGCAAAAACCGGAAGAAAGGAGTTTTAAAACTTAACCTCAAAGTGTCGCGACAACACCTCATATTTAGCCAAATCCTATTTTTTTTTCGTTTTTTAGTTATTTACAAGTGGTCCTTTAAGTCTGGATCGGAATCATACCATAAATAGTTAAATTGCTCGTTCAGAATGTTAATATTATTGTTACATGGTTTACAGGTAGATAACATTTCAATTTCACAATGAGTCGGTTTTTTGCCACTGGGACGGACTCCAGCGAGGAGAGCTCGAGCGAGGAAGATCAGATTGTGCGCCCGGCAGCCCCCGTCTACACGGTAAGTTACTTAATACTTTTACAAAACAAAAGTAACCTTGCAACTTTCCAAGTGGAACTGGAGTGGCTATGCAAGACTCGTTTATGGTTGAGTTGTGAAGTAAAGTACTTATATGTTATATCTTCTTATGGCTAATTTGTGGATTATCGGTGATCAACACTGCAAGACTACATAAACTGCTTTTATACATTATTTACCTTATAGTGGGAATAGACAATTCCATCAAGTTCAAAATAATCTTTTTTTTTGTACACAAGCTTTATTTTCTTAAATGAATCAATAACAACTTAAAACATTTTAGTAAATAAGCAACATCTATCAAAAACACAACAATTGATACTTCAGCTGTAAGCTGCCTGTTTGTTATATGTATAAATATAAATTCTCTAATACTAACTTAATAAAGTGGTAAACATTGTATGTGGGAGTGCAACCTTACCAGGGAGCTAAGAATCAGGTCATATATTCTTTTATGTTTTTTGCCTAATAAACAAATAATCTTTTGAAAGCTACATACATTATCTCTGATCTAAACTACTTTTTACCCTGGAAGAGTGCAAAGCTTTCATAGGATACAGATATTATCTTAGATTAGTTAGAAAATAATGCACTTCACAATAAAGCAAGTCAATAATTTGTGCTTGCAACTAATGTGACTTAATTATGATGCAATGTATAAGCATGCTAAAATAAAGAGTAGAGTCTATCTCTGTTTTTACGGTTCCATACCCAAAGGGTAAAAACGGGACCCTATTACTGAGGCTCCGCTGTCCGTCTGTCACCAGGCTGTATCTTGGGAACCGTGATAGCTAGAGAGTTGAAATTTTCACAGATGATGTATTTCAGTTGCCGCTATAACAACAAATACTAAAAAATGGAATAAAATAAATATTTAAGGGGGCTCCCATACAACAAACGTGATTTTTTTGCTTGTTTTTGCTCGATATTGATAACGGCAACAGGTAGAAGCTTGAAATATTCACAGAATATTTAATTATGTATTGACTTTAAAAATAAATCATTAAATTAAAATAAAAAAATATTTAAGGGGGGCTTCTATACAACAAACGTGATTTTTATAGATAATTGTATGGAACCCTTTGTGCGCGAGTCTGACTCGCACTTGGCCAGTTTTTTATATACCAACTTGCTAATTCGAAAAATATAACTACTCTTTAGATATGATGGAAGCTCCTTCAGTTAGAGTAATCACAGTTATTTATTTTCAGTTCAGTGATGATGAGGAGGAAACAAAGCGCGTTGTGCGCTCCATGAAAGAGAAGCGGTATGAAGAGTTGGAGGGTATCATCCATTCTATCCGCAATCATCGCAAAATTAAGGACTTCTCCTCTGCTCTGGCCTCCTTCGAGGAACTCCAGAAAGCATACACTAAAGCAGCTCCAATTGTAGCTAAGGAGGAGAATGGAGTGGCCCCCCGGTTCTTCATTAGGGCTCTGGTGGAACTCGATGACTGGGTTGTGGGGGCCTGGGCTGACCGAGATAGCAGAAAGACACTCTCCAAGGGCAACAGCAAAGCCCTGACGTCTTTGAGGCAAAAGCTCAGGAAGTATACAAAGGATTTTGAAGCTGAGATTTCAAAGTTCCGTGAAAACCCTGACTTGCCTGATGATGATGATGAGAGGAAAGGTACATTCAATTTATCTATTACATACTCTTCTAATCTTTTGTTTTTTGTTATAGAACAATTTCTTACAGTAAATGGCAAACAACTAGGGCTAACCTTAGGAAATAGTGCATGGAGTGGTTGCTCTGGGTATCAGTTGCCAAGTGGCTCTTATATACCAAATGTGAAAGAGCACTCTAACCAAGTCAAGAGCTGGGTTCAATGCAGTACTAAAAATGTTAAACATTAGTAACAAAGCTGCAAATTGTCAGTTAAATAAGTCCAGGACCTTCCCCTGCTATATTTAATTTTAACAAATAAAATAGCAAATAAAATATTATGATTTATGATTTTTAATGCTCCATTTAATGTGATCAGAATATTTTGCTATTTTAAGATCTGAGCTTTAAATGCAAAACAACACCAATGTCTTTGTTACACTGCACTCAAGTTCCATCTGTTTTGCAGTTTATGCACCAAGGTATTTTTTCAGACTCCTCATCTGAAGACGAGTCTGAAGATGAAAAGAAGCCTAAAGAGAAGGTGAAGGTGCGTCGCTCGCCCGAGCCGCCTCGCCGTCCGCCGCCGGCCGACGACGAATCATCAGATTCTATGGACTGGGGCTCGAGCTCTGATGACTCGAGCTCCAGCTCCGATGACGAGGCTCGCGGTGCTGCCACGCTGCGAGACAAGTTCTTGAAGAAGACCACAGAAAGGTACTGCAGTAGACTTTTTTTACCATTAATGCGACTGTTAAAAGTCGAATTGATTCAAACGCCACCTGGATGATATTGCATTTTATACATTACCCTGATCCCAACTAGGTGTAACTTCAATATCGCCCAGGATGGCATTTGAATCAATTCGCCTTTTAACCGCCAAATGAGTTTCCATTTCCTTTTTTTGTTTTGCAGAAATTATTGATTTGAGTACTTTAAGAAGCATGGTATAAAAGTTCGCTTTTTTTTTTAAAAAATTAACGTTACTCCAAAATTGAGTTATCGCGTTGCATAAACAATAGAGGAGGTGGACATAAAGCGGCAATTACACTAAGTCGATCGCCGCATGCTGCATGCGGTGACCGCAAACAAAAGTGTAAAGAACACGGTAGTGAAGACGACAAGTTCGGCGACCGCGTTAGGTGAACGACTCAGTGTAATCGCCCCTTTAGTTAACCCTTGCTGGGTAGCCTTGAAATTTCCACGCTGTATTAGCAGGAATAACGAAAAACAATGCTCGATTCCGTACCTCAGCCTTATTTTTCTGTTGCTTCCTGTATTCTCATACCAAGGCAAATAAAAAACGACTTGTTTGTTTTGATAGGGAGGAAGAGGATGGAGATAAGGATCGGAGAAAGGACAGGAGAGAGAGGCGTGAGCGAGCCGGCAAGACTAGCAAGAGGGACCAGGCTGACGATGGCGGCGAGTGGGAGACCGTCAGGAAAGGGGCTGCTACTTCTGATAAGCCAAAGATGTTTGCGAAGGTCAGTTTATATTAACTTTAATGACGGTAATAATTAAACGCAAACAATAAAATTTCCATTTTTCTTTATTATGATTTGTTTTGTAATGAAAATCTTTGGGTTAGGCTCGTAAAACACACTTTCCCGAAATGTGCACTTTCTCTAAAGGTGCACTTTCCGCAAAATGTACACTCCCAAAATATACACTTTCCTATTAAGGGCACTTTCCCCGTAAGTGCATTTTCCCAAAAAGTACATTTTCTCAAAACTCACACTTTCTCAAAATCAAAAAAAAAAAAAAAAAAAAGTCAAAAATGTCATCTTCACCACAAAGTTTTCCTTAGATGAAGATCCTAAGCTATGATGGCGATGTTAAGATTTTTTACCTATGTACCCTAGATAAATCCTTCGTGCTTGTGCGTTTTACCGTTTATCGAATAGTCTATACATACAGTTGTGGCCATATAATTAAGAACGATTATTTATTGAGATGATTTTTTCAAAGTAACAAGTATAACTAATTGCCCGTATTTTTTTTATTTCTCTCGGTATTGCAAAACTTTTCCGTACTACCGGTACATTCATTTATGCAACATTGTTGGCTAAAAAATTAATAGAGAAACTTTATACATTCGATCTGAACCTAGTATTAGTACTTACTGGCTGGTCACGTAATTAAGAACGCTGAATAGTTTATTATTTTTTCATATTTAAATAGAGAACACTGTGTGGCTCTGTGGTTGTAGATTATTATTCGTATAATTTTGGCGCCATTTCGTGCTGTTAAAGTCTTAAAAGTGATTACTTCGTATAAAAACAATGGGGAAAAATAAAAGTTGTGATAAATCTACAAGAGAAGTAATAATAAAACTTCGCGAGAAGAATTGGTCGTATAAAATGATAGCCGACCATCTGCAATGTTCAAAAACAATGGTTTTCCATGCCGTAAAGCATTTTTCCACGTATCAAACTACTTCAAACGTTCCGCGTGGACCTAGACAGAGAAAGTCATCTCGTCGAGATGATCGAAATATCGTTCGTTTGGCAAAACAAAATCCTTTTAAAGGGTCTAATGAGTTGATAAAAGAATATTTTGGCGAAAACAACTCTTCAGCAATCTCTGCACGCACTATTCGAAGGCGTTTGGTAGAAAATAAATTGAACGGAAGGATAGCAAGGAAGGTGCCTATGTTGAAACGATGTCATAGGCAAGCCCGGCTTGCATTTGCAAGAAGGTATGAAAACTGGACAGTCAGACAGTGGAAAAACGTTCTTTTTTCTGACGAGACAAAAATAAATAGGGTATGTTCTGATGGAAAACGATATGTACGACGCCCTCCGAATAAAGCATTCGACCCAAAGTACACAAAAGTGACATTAAAGCATGGCGGGGGAAATGTGAAAATTTGGGGGTGCTTTTCTGGACATGGCGTTGGACCTGTTAGGCTGATAGAAGGAAACATGGATCAATTCCAATACAAAAATATACTGCAAGAAACAATGTTACCATATGCCGAAGACGTGCTTCCGGTTATTTGGACATTCCAGCACGACAATGATCCAAAGCATACTGCACGCACCGTTAAGGAATTCCTCACATCACAATCAGTTTCAGTCTTAGATTGGCCAGCCAACAGCCCAGATCTTAACCCAATAGAGCATCTTTGGTGCAAAGTCAAGAAAAAGGTTTCAAATCGACAGTGTGGCAATTTGAGAGAGCTGTACGACGTTTTCTTAGAAGAATGGAACTCTTATTTCTCTTGCGAAATGTCAAAAATTGAGAGATTCAATGCCTCGCCGGTGTAAAGCCGTAATTAAAAGCCGTGGACATGCTACTAACTATTAATTTTAGTTCAAATGTATTAATTTGCTTTTTTTTCTATACCAACTTCACATTAATATGATTTATTTAATTTAAGTTTCATATAAAACAACTCTCGAGCAGTTTAATAAATCGTTCTTAATTATTTGTCCAGCTTCATTACTATTTGAATGTATTAGTATAGAGAACAAATAAAATTTGTAAAAAAAAATGTTAGCAATTATACACTATTATTATTAATCCCGTTTGCTCTATCCATGTGGCTATTTTATAACATAACTTGTTACTTCTAAGAAGGAACACAACTAGACATATGACATGATGTAGATAAAAAAAAATCGGAAACTTCAAATCGTTCTTAATTGTATGACCACCACTGTATATAGGTATATAGTACCTATTTTTCCAAATCTAGTGCACTTTTTGGGAAAGTGCACCAGCTGAAATGTGCTCTATCTGAGAAAGTGTACCAATTGGGAAGTGCACTTTTTGAGACAGTGCACCTTCCGAGAAAGTGATCCATTTAAACAAGTGCACCTTTAGAGAAAGTGCACATTTCGGGAAAGTGTGTTTTACGAGCCTAACCCAAATCTTTAATGGCTTTACTAATTTGTCAGGACAGCGACATCGACGCGGCTCTCGTGGTGAAGAAGCTTGGTGAGATCAGTGCCGCGCGCGGGCGCAAGCGCACTGACCGGCGCGCTCAGCTGGAACTGTTGCACGAGCTGCGGACCGTCGCCGCCGCGCACAACCTCGGCGACGCCCTGCAGCTCAAGCTCCGCGCTGCCACCGTCGCCGCACTCTTCGACTACAACCCCAAAGTCTCCGACGCCATGAAACCAGAGTACTGGTCCCGTCTCGTCGAAAACGTCGACCACATGGTCACTCTGCTTCTTGCCCACGAAGACATGATGCTCAGTGAGACGGTGACCGAGGAAAACGAGCAACTCGTCACCCCGCCGTACCAAGTGCGCGGATGCTTACTCACGTCACTGGAACGCCTCGATGACGAATTCACTAAGCTGTTGAAGGAGTGCGATCCTCACTCCAATGAATACGTCGAGAGACTAAAAGACGAGGTCAGAGTGTCGGCTCTTATCGATCGCGTGTGCTTGGTCGTGGAGCGCGACGGCACGCCTCAGGAGATCTGCCGCGCGTACCTCCGCAAGATTGACCACTTGTACTACAAGTTCGATCCCCGAGCGGTCAAGAAGGACCTGCCGCCGGCCGAGGAGACTTCCATAAAGAAGATGGAACGCCTCTGCAAGTATATCTACGCCCACGATGAGTCTGACAGACTCCGGACCCGCGCCATTTTGTCGCATATGTACCACCACGCTCTGCACGATAATTGGTTCCAAGCCCGCGACTTGCTCCTCATGTCTCATCTTCAAGAGACCGTTCAGCACTCTGACCCGAGCACTCAGATCCTATACAATCGAACCATGGCCAACTTAGGCCTTTGCGCATTCCGCCGCGGTA
The DNA here is from genome assembly GCA_947563465.1 of Archips xylosteana. Lineage (NCBI taxonomy): Eukaryota > Metazoa > Arthropoda > Insecta > Lepidoptera > Tortricidae > Archips > Archips xylosteana. Next base: position 8,252,960 of record OX387363.1, read on the forward strand.
ACGTGAAAGAAGCTCACGGCTGCTTAGCCGAGCTGATGATGACCGGAAAGCCTAAAGAGTTGCTCGCGCAAGGTCTGTTGCCCCAGCGTCAGCACGAGCGCTCCAAGGAGCAGGAGAAGATCGAGAAACAACGGCAGATGCCATTCCACATGCACATCAACCTGGAATTACTCGAGTGTGTGTATTTAGTGTCGGCTATGATGATCGAGATCCCATATATGGCGGCGCATGAGTTCGACGCTCGTCGCCGCATGATCAGCAAGACGTTCTACCAAAACTTGCGGGCGAGTGAGCGACAGGCGCTGGTGGGGCCTCCCGAGTCCATGAGGGAGCACGCTGTGGCGGCCGCGCGCGCCATGCGCCGGGGCGACTGGCGCGCCTGCCTCAACTTTATCGTCAACGAGAAGATGAATGCCAAGGTAAATTTTCTACTATACCCTGTCTATTTAAGAGAGTTAGCAAGGCGTTCTCTTTGTTGCACTTTTGTATGCAAATGAAAGGGACGAGAAACTGTCACTGGGCTTCAACAATCGCACGTCAATGGCGGGCTCGGCTTGCATGCCGTTTGTTGGAATATTCGTAATATTTCTCGTGATTTTTTGATTTTTCTTGTGGCACGTTTGTCATGTTTATTCATCTATTAATCATAATTATGTAATTTAAAGTAGTAGATAATAATATTTAAATATGTGCCCTGCAGTGGGACGTATGTGCCGGTGCATCGTCTTTATCGCTGACCAATTATGTGCATTCTCTGTTTTCTAGTACTAACTCTGTTAAATAGACAGAGTATAACTGGCTGTTGCCCACAATTTTGTCTCTGTCTTGCGGGAACTGTGCACATTCTCAGGATAAATGGTTAATCAACTTTAACTAACAATACATATTTTGCCAGGTCTGGGACCTAATGGTGGGCGCTGATAATGTCCGCGCTATGCTCGGTCGGCTCATCCGTGAAGAATCACTCCGCACTTATCTCTTCACCTACGCACACGTATATGCGTCTCTGTCCCTCAAGTCCCTGGCCGATATGTTCGAGCTGCCGCGACAGAAAGTCCACTCTCTGGTCTCCAAGATGATCATAAACGAAGAGCTACTGGCTTCGCTGGACGACCCCAGCGAATGCGCTATACTGCACCGCTCGGAACCCACGCGTATGCAGGCGTTAGCGATGCAGCTCGCTGATAAGGTATGTTTTGGTTTCGTGTAGAAACTGTAGAATAGTTTCGGTCTGGATATAATGGCAGAAGAGATAATTTTTCTTACGCTCTATGAGTCCGTAAGGAACAGTATTACTCGTAAATAAAAGGAGTATAGTTTATTGCTTGACTTGGCGAGATTTTAACTAGACACGCGCTGACAGCTGTAATTTTTTTGGCAACCGAAGACATGCGTAACTCGTCCTTCTCTCGCTCTCCAGTTGCGTAACGAAAATATTCACACCACGGCACTGGTAGCATATATTTATGATGATCTAAATATTAATGTAAGCATTTATCGCAGGTCGGCAACTTCGTAGACTCAAACGAGCGCATATTCGAGAAGCAGGGGTCGTTCTTCCAGCGCGGCGGCGCGGGCCGCGGCGACGGCCGGCAGCGGGAGCGCATGCGCGAGGGCGGCTGGAACCGCCGCACGCGCAACCGCCGCCGCGACGACGAACGCTCGCACGACGAATGAGGGCCCGCAGGGGAACACCTAACGCACGCGAGACCATTTGTTGGGACGGGGTAATTGCGTCTATAAGTATACTGTGGGCTCGGCTAGGACACAATGCTAGTGCAACAACACTCCATACAGACTTCCCCTTCGCTATCGTTAACACAGAGATTCTATTTTCTTTGGCAGTTGTCACTTGAAAATGTATTTAATGGCTGCTGTAAAGTCGATTCAGTTACGTAGTAATTATTGTTAAGCTGCGATAATGGTAGCAGTGTTGTATCTAAGTCTAAGCAATGTTGCTCTATTACTGTGTTATTATTTCAATAAATAAATTACGTTGTAATATCTCGGCCTATTGGTTACTATTATAGACGCAATTACCCCGTGCATGAAACATTTATATCTCGTACGTTATGTATTCCTAGATTAACCTTCAATTCAGTTACGTTCAACTAATCGGTTTTATAAACTCCCATAGCCCTGGTTTCAAATATTCACATTGTAAGCACAGTGTAATAAAAATGATAAAATTTGTCACAAAATGTGTTTTATTTATCCATTGTGTACTAGCGAAAATCACATTTGGATAACGTATGTTCTGCGTCCTGCAGTTTCAGGTCAGCTCAGACTTTGAATAAGTAGATCGGAATTCGGAACACCAACGCGTTCAGTTCAGTGTAATAAGTCCCTAAAATTATCGCAGCACAAAATAAATAAATAGATTAGTAATAGCATAAGGAATAATCTAATATATAAAAATCTCGTGTCACGGTGTTTGTTATCTAACTTCTCCGAAACGGCTTGACCGATTTTTTTATGAAACTTTTCTCTATACTCAGTAGCTTTGATAAATTATAACTGCTCAGTAGGTCTGAGAATAGGTCGTAGGCTATTTTTTATACCCCTATTCTTCGCAGACGGAGTCGCGGGCAACAGCTAGTAATATATATGGCGGTCTTATCACCCAAGCGTATGCATTGTATATATAGATAAATCCACCATATGTACAAATATATATCGAAATATACGCCGTAAACAGCCGTAACCATAAGAATAAATAATAACAGAGTAGAAGGGAAACTCGCTCCGGCCGGACTCAAGGTCACGATATTAGAGTACTCGCTAAGCGAGAACTCAGTCAGGGTGTCACGGCCGGCGTCGCTGCACGCGCATTTGGCTGTTTAAGTGTTTACTGTTTGCGCGTTCGTTTTATAACAATGGCGTCAAGTTATTGTGGTGTATTTGGGTGTGTAAATAATGGAAAAACGATGCCACACTTAAGTTTTTTTAGTTTGCCCAAAGATGATGAGCGGTAAGTAATATTTTCTAAATATTATTTCGTTTTCGTACCTAATTAATCAAAAAGATATGAACAGTTCTTTTTGTGTAGCCAATTGTTTCACCCAATGGTAAAATTTAGTTTAGAGTAGGTACCTACAGCATTTTATTGCTTTTCGTCAAATCTTCAATAACCCCGCCATCGGTCGTTGACCATTTCTCGCTCGCCTCGCCTCGCGACGCGATCGCGCAGCGCAGTGGCCAGTGGCGCAAATTTGATTTCAAAGTAAATAAAAACTTATATTTTACCGATATTATGTTTAGACGTAAGTAATATTTAACAGTAAGCAACCCTAGCAACACGCCTGGACGACAGAGGGGTGTAACGACGTGAGGGGGGAAGTAGGTATATAAACGACCACTTTAGCCTAGTTGGTAGTGAGCCTGCCTACGAAGCAAGAGGTCCTGGGTTCGAATCCCGGTAAGGGCATTTATTTGTGTGATGAGCACGAATATTTGTTCCTGAGTTATGGATGTTTTCTATGTATTTAAGTATTTATTTATTTATATAAGTATGTTTATCGTCGTCTAGTACCCATAGTACAAGCTTTGCTTAGTTTGGGACTAGGTCGATTTGTGTAAGATTGTCCCCTAATATTTATTTATTTATAAATGGCGGCGTTTTGGACGCGGTCAAAAGAGATTCCCTTCTACTCTGTTATTATTTATTTTTATGGTACTGGCCACAGTTATACATAATCAAATCGAGTTTAAAACGCAGAAAAAACACGTTTTATTTATGATGACCCCTTTAATTTTTAACTTCATTTTATTTTTAGTATTTGTTGTTATAGCGGGAACAGAAATTTTAACTGTCCAGCTATCACGGTTTATGAGATACAACCTGGTGACAGACAGACGAGACGGTCAGTGGAGTCATATAGTAATAGGGTCCCGTTTTTACCCTTTGGGTACGGAACCCTAAAAAGGGATGGATGAATGAGACCTCATGAGAATCAAAAACTTGAGTTACGTAAAAATTTCCATAGATGGCGGTCTAAAAGACGTTTAGTTTCATGAAAGTATAACTTTAAAATTAAGAGAAATAGTTTATTTTTTTAAAAATTAGGCAATTTGACTCTTTCTTATTTTATTTCTATATAAATTAGAATTATGTTGAAATATCGCTTGCAATAGAGCATGTTGTACCGATGATTCATACGTGGTGCAATAAAACGCAAGTTTGTAATGGTGGAAGTGGAAGAAGGCAGGATTTGTGGGGCATTATCATCGTTCTTATAAGTATTTTATAGAATTCGAGTAGTGCTACGTAATTAATTATGATATTCATGAGATTAACGAAATAAGATATACTATAATTTCTGAGAAATCTTACACACCTTAAAATCGTGAAGTGATATTTGACAGATAGTACAATGGCTGCGACCAAGAGACTTCAAAAGGTGAGACATCGTTTTTCGCTGTAATATAAAATGTTCTAGAACCTTTTCAGAATCCTATGCTTATTTATAGATACTTTTTGCAATTGTATATTGCCAAATTTTTCTTTGCTTCACACATCTACGTATACAACACGTTGACAATTGTCTTGGAAAGTGTCGAAATTAGGAGGTTCTAATGGACACACTTTGTATTTCAGGAATTGAATGATATAAGACAATCAGGTCTAAAATCCTTCAGGGACATTCAAGTAGACGAGTCGAACATCTTAACTTGGCAAGGACTTATTGTACCGGTAAGTTTTTTTGTGATTGCCTACATCCAATAAGAATCAGTGCATGGAGTTCAAAAAGTTGAACCGTGTTAACCGTTAGTTAACCATACACAACGAATGACACAAAAATAACTAGTACAATGGTTAACTGTCTGTTGCACAATGAAATGTTTCATATTATTTTTAACTGCCAGTGATAATTATTTTTTTTTTTTAAGGATAACCCACCCTATAACAAAGGTGCTTTTCGGATTGAGATTAATTTTCCTGCTGAGTACCCATTCAAGCCCCCAAAGATTAGTTTCAAGACAAAAATCTATCACCCCAATATAGATGAAAAGGGTCAAGTCTGTCTGCCCATCATCAGTGCTGAGAGTTGGAAGCCGGCAACCAAGACTGATCAAGGTAAATGTTACCCACTTTTAAACTTATTTGTTTGCTATAACTGGCATGATGTCAACAATTAAAGCAAAGAGTGTTAATGTAGTATGTAGGTATGTTGTTTTTTCTCTCCTGCAGAGATGAATTTCAATATAATTTTAAGAGATTTTTACCAATATATTAGAAATGGATAATTCAAACACTTTTCATGCACAGATCACCAACCTAATGTAAAATTTGCATAGTCCTTTGGAAGTGAAAAAAACCTGTATGTAAATTAACCCGTTGCACAACCTGCAACTTTTTGGGCAATTTTTTCTAAGTACCGTATGTTAAAAGGTGATCGAAACTACAGTAAAAAAAAACCGTTTATAGCGTTACCAATTACAACAACATATTGGATGTAACAACCAAGAAAAAAACCCAACACAATCTTATATACCAAAGTAACACTGGTTACAACGACCAACCGTGTTTAACAACCAAATATTGCTGTCCCTTGAATGTTGTTATAAACGGTTTTGACTGTAGTAACAAAAATTAGCAAATCATGAACAGTTAGTTACGCGCCACTTTGGCGTGCGGGACGTTCGACGGGTTAAATTTTACAGATAATAATAAGAAAAGAAAGCCTTCAATTGCTCACAGATCCATGTCTTAAGCGTAAAAGAGGTTAAGGAGTACTTGAGACTGCTTACCATCCAGAACAAGACTGCAAAAGTAATATTTATCAAAAACTTTGGACCCTGACTTGCATTAAATGTACAAAATATTTGAGAAATGCTCTTATATGTCTCTAATTTACTGCAAGGCAGATGTCCCACTACTTGCTGGCTGTTTGAATAAAATCTTCAGCCTCTCCTGCTAACTTATAGAAAGAGTTGTTTAAAAGTGTTTTACTATTTCAGTTATTCAAGCCTTAGTCGCTCTTGTCAATGACCCCGAGCCTGAGCATCCATTACGCGCCGAACTTGCTGAGGAATTTCTCAAAGACAAAAAGAAGTTCACGAAAAATGCAGAAGAATTCACTAAGAAACATAGTGAGAAGCGGCCTTCAGATTAAACTTTTTAACTAGCTAAGCATAGCTTGAATTAAAAGCAGTGCCCAGGTCATGCTGCCATGCACTGGTTTACATTCATTTATTTATACTATACTTAAGTCTCCCTGTCTCAGTTACCTTTATGATTTGCATTTTGTAGTTGTTAAAATATCTTTTAAAAACTATTTTAAGTCAATTTCCTCATCATAGCTGCATGTAAGTGATGGTGGCATGACCAGTTTTTAAATAAGGGTTGGTTTGATCTAGTGTTCAGAGATCAGGCAAATATGTAAGAGCAGGAAGTTTTTGTGTTATTACACAAGTAAAATAAACAAAAGACTAATTAGTTCCAAGTTACTTCCAGTTGATTGTGACCAATCTAATACATCTGTTTGAAGCACACTGCTCTTAATTCAACTATGTCCCGTCTCACCACAGCTCCTCACTACTATGTTGCTTGCGTTAAAATTTTACACAGATTTCATAAAGCACTACAAAGTTAGTGAAAGAAAGGCAGACATAAAAGCTTAATAATAATGCTTAGTTTTAACTAGAGGTTTGGAATTGTATTAAATAAGTCAGGGGAAGTATATGGAAAGTTTTTTAAATGACTATTTCTTTTATTATGTGCGCTCTAGAAAGTAGCCTTCATTGTGGTAATTCAACCGTAATGACAATAAATATCTGTTTTTATCTATGTATGGTTTGATAAATTGTCAACTGTGCTTGGTGTCTAAAAGAATATCTAAAATGCTACGGTCACTGTTCAGGCAATGTTATTAACATGTAAATAAGTGCATTCAATGGAAAAAATGAAAATGAAGGCCAGTGAATTGAGGTATTCGAACAAAACTTAAATGTTAGAGCTGTTAGTAATAGTATATGCATTTTAAAATGGTATGATCAATGTTACTGTGGAGGCTTGGTTGGATAACTTTTTCATATTTGTAATCAGATCTTTGAACTTACAGCAACCAACTGCCCTGCAGAGTTGCATAGTTTTTCTCAGCTGTATTGCGTAATATTGTTGGTCTTGAATGTTAAATGTGAATCCGATAATTATTGAAAATGTATTGCTTAAATATTTTTTAAGTTGATATGTTACTGGGTTACTACAACAGGTGTGCTGATCAGCTCAGTGAGAACTTTAAATATATATTTTTTCCGAATTAACAGTTGTGTATCTTTTATTAATATTTTAGAAATCTTGATAGTTTTAACCCTTTCAACGCCAACGACACATATAGGTATCACAAAGTACAGTGTCAAAGTTATCTTGACACAGTGACATAAGATTCAAAGCAGGTTTACGTTTTGTCGAGGCGCGGCAATGAAAGGGTTAACCAACATATTTTCAACCTGCTTACTTTGAAAAAGCTTCATATGGTTAGTTTAATTTATATATTGATTGTAGATATGAGGTTCTTCTGAAGTACGTGATATGTATTTAATTTTTTTTTGCAAAATACGAAATATAAACAAAAACCCACAATAAAAAGCACAATAGGAACGAAAAAATAAACAAAAACCCTTAAGTAAACAATTTTTATTCAGTAAAAGTATACACATCTTCTTTCATTTGAATTTCTTCAGTTGTTTGGATTGATCTCTGAATTCTGTAAAAGATTTTTCGGCTGGGTTTTGTCGCTTGATTTTCTTTTGGTTGAGACTCTATTTGTCCCGCCGTGATGGATTTATCTTTTTCTGATTTTAAATATGTCAGCAAATTCCCTGGAAACGAAAGAATAAAAGCCAAAATTAAATTAAAATTTAAAAACCATACCATGCGAGACTGCAGCGTTAACCTTTAATAAGGCCCAATTTATTGGAGAATACTACCACAGAATCAAAACAGCTATCGAATGCCCACCTGATAAAGTATATGTTAACCTTTTCGACGCCAAGCCGAATGACAAAACACTCATTCATACGCCAAACCAACCATTTACTTGCAAGAAACTAAGTAAAAGGTTAGGGATGTCACAAGTAACTATCGATACCTTAAACATTGTAAAGAATTTGGTCTAAAATAATAGACCTACGCACGCTGATACCGTAGGGTAAAATAGGGCACAGTAGGATCCAGTATGGTACTGTAGTTACAGTAGGGTAGAAAAGGGTACACTAGGGTAAAAAAGGGTACAGTAGGGTAGAATAGGGTACATTCGGGTCCTGTAGGGTACAGTACGGTACCATAGGGTACAGTAGGGTAAAATAAGGCACAGTAGGATCCAGTAGGGTGCTGTAGTTACAGTAAGGTAGAAAAAGGTCAAATAGGGTACAGTAGGGTAGAATAGGGTACAATCGGGTACAGTAGGGTAAATTAAATAGGGTACAGTAGGGTAATAACGGTACAGTACAGTAGGGTACAGAACCCTACTGGACCCTATTTACCCTACTATACCCTATTTCATCCTACTGTACCCTATTCTACCCTACTGTAACGTACTGTACCCTACTGGACCCTATTTTACCCTACTGTATCCTTTTTTACCCTACTGTACCCTACTGTAACGTACTGGACCCTATTTTACCCTACTGTACCCAACTGTACCCTATTTCATCCTACTGTACCCGACTGTACCCTATTTTACCCTACTGTACCCGACTGTACTCTACTTTACCCTACTGTACCCTATTTTACCCTACTGTACCCGACTGTAACCTATTTTACCCTACTGTACCCCATTTTACCCTACTGTACCCGACTGTACCTTATTTTACCCTACTGCACCGTGCCTATTTTACCCTACTGTACCCGACTGTAACCTATTTTACCCTACTGTACCCGACTGTACCCTATTTCACCCGACTGTACCCTATTCTTCTGTATCCATGTCGAACTAGGTAACCAATATAAGTTTAAAGATAACGGCAGCACTAATAATAGTTAGGGCCTACGCTAGCTGACGCGGACGTCCGCTGCGTGCGCCCGCACGCGGGTCTATAATGTACCGAAAATCCGTCGCACGCGCCCGCGCCACTTAGCGCTGTTCATACGGGTGTGTATTACAATACCGAAGTACGAAAGACCGAATGTATTAAAACATCGAATGGGTCAAAAGACCGACACGATTTTTTTCTGAAACCGTAAACTTTTCAGAATTTATTAAAACGGCATCATACAGAACCCATTAGGTTAGGTTAGGTTTGTTTTATAACAATCTTAAAAAGTTAACGGTTTCAGAAAAAAATCGTGTCGGTCTTTTGACCCATTCGATGTTTTAATACATTCGGTCTTTCGTACTTCGGTATTGTAATACATACCCGTTCATACAATTTCTTATTAGACGCGCGCACGACGGGCGTCCGTTCCGGGTAATCCGCATCAGCTAGCGTAGGCCCTTATTATGTCACGTGCGGACTGATTTATCAGTCAACGGCGTAGGAATATAGTATTTTCTGCGTTCTTCAATGATAATAGAAGGGATGCGAGACGTTTAATTAGCAAACGAATCTCGTTTATCGAGAGTTCCATTTTCGAACTGTTTTTTCTTTAAAAACGTGTTAGCACAAAGGTTACTAATTAAAAAAAACGATTATTTGTCATTAAAATTATTGAGTATCATTTAAACTGAAAAACTGTAGTTTAATTAAAACATAAATATTCTAACGAATTTAGCTTAATACAATGTAATAATTAAATGTGGACTTCTCGCAACATCACTAACGACTTATTAATCAGTCAATGGCGTACGAGTTGTGCCATAATTAGACTAACATCAATGCTCTCAAAAAAAAAACATGATTTCGTGTTTAAACGTACAACTAAATGAAAATATCGCGTGGAAACGGGAAGAACATTTTATCTAAATGTGTTTTACCCAATGAAAGGTATTTTTTATATTAACTGGATCTTGTAAAATATCCTATTTTCCTTTTGACCTATATATGAGTCGTTGGCTTTGAACCTGCGGTGCTGATATATGTGTCGTTGGCGTCGAAAAGGTTAAGCTAGTCTTATTTTTTCGATAATTACAATAGATATTGTGACGTATTTTAAAAAGAATAAGGTTGAATTTCCAAAGCAATGCATGTGGTCGGTAAATCGCTTATACCTTTTTAAGAGTTAATTAAGAGTAGGTAGGTACATACTTTGTATTTTTTCTATGCAGTCATCAATATAGCTTTTCTTATTGGCATCTTTGGATAACATAGGCTGGATAGCTAGCATGTAGTCGGGCCCATATTCGGGCCAGTGGTTGTGTTCAGGAATATTCTCATCTAGTGTAACTCCGGTTACTAGAGCTGTTAGCGTTGTCCAAAGCCGCGCAGCGTTGGGATGTTTGTAGCCACCTGTATTCAACATACAGTCGAATCGAAAGCATGAATATCTATACAACCATCGCGTCAAATATATCCTATCCTACTAATATAATAAACGCGAAAGTTTGTAAGTATGGATGGATGTTTGTTACTCTTTCACGCTAAAACGGTTTGACGGATTCTGATGAAATTTGACACACAGATAGTTTATAAACGCATAGATAGCAATAAACGAATTCTTAGCACGACGGAGTCGCGGGCAGCAGCTCGTGTAAACATAAACCATATAGTTTATGGCATAGAGTTGTATAGATATTTTTGACGCCGCTTGGTAACGTATGTATACCTAATTATAAACTAGACTGAATATATATATTTACTTTCTCATTATCTGTTAATTTACAAACATTGGTACAGTTGCCATCATAAATATCGGAACAGTCAATGTGCTCAAAAATATCTGAACACATTTCAGATAATTTTGGCCACCTTGAATGCCCCGATGTTTATGATGCCGACTGTACCTAGACTGACAGGGTTTATACAGTGGCATAGCGTGGAGGGCAGGGGAGCTATGGCCCCGAGCGGGATACGAAAGGAGACGGCAACCATCACGATTTTTGCAGTTTAAAAAAAAAAAAGATTCTAAATTAATAGGGGGGCGGTGGAGGGGCCGAAAACCCATGCTACGCCACTGGGTTTATAACTATACCTTGCACGCCTTTAAACAGGTCTAAAAAAATGTGGATTCTACATAGTATACATATAAGTACAGTGTCAAATATATTGAATGAAGCGGACCACGTGCTCAAAAATATTACTTGGGTACAGTGGCATAGCTACCGCCGTATTAGCCTTATCAATGATACGGGCCCCCCGGGCTACAGAGGCCCCTAGCGTGTGTAAGCAAAAATTAGTAAAATTTTATCCGCAGTAATTAATCTCGTGCTTCCCGAGAAAGCCCCCCCCCCCCCCCCCCTCCCAACTAATTTTGATACAGGGCCCCTCCAAGGCACGCTACGCCACTGCTTCAAGCAGCAGTACCCAATGGGTACTTATTGCCAAGTGTGAATGTTTTCTAATATCTTTGAGCACATTGACCGCAACTTTTTATCAGATATCGACTGTACCTACCTAGGTGTGGGCACTCAAACTTAATGAAGATTTGTGTTTCCATTTTTATCAATGACCTTCGAATGGAGTTATGAATCGCTAAAGAGATAATTTTCCCCGATTAGTCATCATAATAAAAAAGTTCTTGGTAATTTACATTAAGTCATAAGTCATTTATTTTGCTTAAAATGTGGTACAAAAGATGGTATACATTTATGATATGTTACACACATTTCACCAGTAGCTGGCATGCAAAAAAACATACACCTAAAATTAGTTGATGTAAAAATAATCTTGAAACACAAATAGTTAAATAATACAATGTCAATAATCACTAAATTCAATTCAACCTAATATATATATATATATATTCTTATTTAAGAGTTAAACTCTTGTCGGTGGAGCCGATGAATGGCTCTCCACTTCTCTCTCCTCAAAGCTGCCTCCTTGATCTCCTTATACGACATGACGGCTATCTTCTCCTTTATTTGATTTACATAATCAATTCTCGGCCTCCCTCTTTTTCGCTTCCCTTCTACTTTTCCTTCCAAGATGACATTTATGAACTCATCATGTCTTATAAGATGACCAATCATTTTCCCTCTCCGATTCTCTATTGTTTTCATTAATGTTCTCTTCTCTTTCACTCTTTCCAGAACCTCTTCATTGGTGACTCTTTCCGTCCAACTAATTTTCTCCATCCTTCTCCAGCACCACATTTCGAATGCCTCCAACCTTTGCCTATCTTTCTGTGTCATGGTCCAGGTCTCACATCCATATAAGGCTATACTCCATATAAATGCTCTGATGAATTTTTTCTTAGTGTTCTTTGAAATATTTGATGTGAGTAAGTGCTTTTTTCAACCTAATAGCAAGCCCAAATACCAATTTTAACACTTATAATAATCAAAATAATCACTAATACAATAAAAACACTCTTTTATTAACCAACTCTTTAACCTACGTTTAAATAAATTAAGTGGCAATTCTTTGATGTCATCATGCAATCGATTGTAAATAAGGTATTTATGCGCGGCATATTTAAGTTACTTTAATTGTATACTAGATATGTCTTCTAATATACAGCATGCCCATTAAATAATGGACAAACTTCTATCCACCAACCGGGCACGTTAGGCTGGTTCCTAAAATGGACTTATAGGTTTAGTAAAAATGTTCCGTGATTTTCGAGATAGTCGAACTTTCCTTTTTACAAGCTTTTATGGAACTTGCAATGTACCTATGTATGTACGTACGGGTCAAATCTTGGAATTCGAAATTACCTATTTCCAGTGGTTGGATTCACTTGAAATTTGGTAAGTATACTTAAATGTAAGTTGGATGACAATGCAAGTACAGTCAACAAAAAGTACAACCAGCTTAAAAGCTTGCTTTAAAAATGAAATTTTTAACAAAAATTTACGTATTTACTTTTTTCTTTTCGATTATTTCGAAAACCTTACTTTAGTATAGTAAAATTACATAACCATTGCCTTCATTTCATATTCAACTTTAACGACCTACAAATAAAGCCAATTTTAGAATACTGTTACCCACGTTTGCAGATTTTGTAATAGCTATTTTATTTGTATGGTATTAAATTTGGAAATGAAATGAAGGCAAGCCATCTGTCAGTGGTAAACTAAAAGTAAACGTATTGTACTTAATTTAACTCCTGGGGTGTTAAAGATACGCGGTTCAACATGGATCGCGCCGCATCTGACGGCATGTTGCATGACCGCATTTATTTGCACGTCCAAACTAACGATCATGCAGTCTGTAACTAAACGAGGAGCGGAGCTGATCCCTGGTTGATGGCCGGGAGGAGTCTGATGGCATACTTACTTTTTATTAGCTTTTATTGCTTTTTTTTTGTTTTTCGTTTTTGGCCAGTCTAAAATTAGATTTAATATTAATATACCTAAAATCGTATGGATCAAAAAAAAGTGCTAAAGAGTTGGTAAAAGGAGTGACATTCCATCGGGCTCCTCTTGGCCATCAGCCAGGTGTCGGCTTTGTTCTTCGATTCGTTACATTCCGTATACTCATCGGTGCCACGCGACATATAGATACGATACAAATGTGGACCCACCAGTGGCCGATTTACCAGCAGGGTGAGTAGGCTGGAACCTATGGCGCCCGGCTGGCATTTGGATCAGAGAAATAAAAATACCCCGCAAGCGTTTTGATGTTACAATTTATTGAATTGCAAAGGTTGGTAGGGGCGGCAAAGGTAGTCTACTGGCGGCAAATGTGTAAATCAGCCACTGGGATCCACCCAGAGTGGTGTTAAGAGAACGCTTGCCTCCTCCTAGAAGCATGGTCGGCTTCCTTGTACCCAGCACCCTGTTCACGCATGCGCAGTAGCCGTGCGCGGTGGCGCCCGCGCCGCCGTTCGGGTCGCCGGCCAGCGCGTCTGCGCCGCATTGCACCACTATTGCGTCTGGCGCGAAAAGGGAGAAGACTGACGCGAAAACCCTATAATATACGAGTATCATGTTTTAACTTTTGCTATATCCATACTATCCATACTTAATATATAAATGCGAAAGTGTGTCTGTCTGTTACCTCCTCACGCTTAAACCGCTGAACCGATTTAGATGAAATTTGGTATGGAGATAGTTTGAGGCCCTGGGAAGGACACAGGATAGTTTTCATCCCGGAAAATTGCATAGTTCCCGCGGCATAGAGATAAACGAATTCTTCGCAGACAGAGTCGCGAGCAACAGCTAGTAATATTATAAATGTGTGTGTTAAGAACAGCGCCATCTATGTTATTTCATAAGAACTAGATGACTTAATTGATCATGAAGATTACATCCTGATTAGCTGTCAATAAGATCGAAGGTAATGTAAAGTTCCCGAATATGCTAACAGGTGGCACAGTAATAAAACTCCTTATCTAATCTAATCTATGCATATAAAATCCTTTGTCCTGACTGACGGATCAACGCACAGCCTAAACCGCTGATCGTAGAGACCTGAAACTTGGAGGGTGTGTTCTTTGTATGACGTAGGCATCCGATAAGAAAGGATTTTCCGTAGTTCTACTTCTAAGGGGGTAAAAAAGGGGGGCAAAGTTTGTATGAGACATCGTGATTCCTTGGTCCAATCTACTTCAAATTTTGCATAAACATTCTTTAACAAAATTGATGGAAGACGTGTTTCGTATTTTATTGAAATTCATCCCTTGACGGGGTCAAAAAGTAGTAGAAAGTTATTTTGGGGGTGATTTGCTTCGAAGTTGATATCAATACTCCTTAGTGCTTTTGATTTAAATTACATTTTATTTTGACACATTGTAAACGAAACGAAACTTCAAATATTGCAAACCATTTTTGTCTACGTTTGTCAACCACGTCTTGATCTGATCTCTGATAATAGCTAATTATATGTATTAAGTATTTGCATTTCACCAAGCTTTTGCTTTTACAAGCGCAGCGTGGGACGTCCCCAACGAGATGGACGGACGTTTTGGTGAAGGCCGCAGGTTCAGGGTGGATGCAAGTCGCTTCCAACCGTAATGATTGGACGTCAATGAGGGAGACCTATGTCCAGCAGTGGACGTCCTACGGCTGAAATGATGATGATGATGAAGCTTTTATGCGAGTTCAACCTTTTTCGAATAAAATCGAATTGAGTATTCAAATATCATTGTTGAACTCGCATAAAAGCTTGGTGCAATGCAAATACATATAAAAAGCTTTGTCCTGAAGTCCTAAATGACTGACTGCCGGATTAACGCACAGCCTAAACCGCTGTATGTAGAGACCTAAAACGTGGAGGGTGTGTTCTTTGTATGACGTAGGCATCCGATAAGAAAGGATTTTCCGGAATTTCCACGGGATAAGGAATAATCGGGATTTATATATTTCATCAAGAGTGACCCTATGCCCATAACGAAGATTACTAAACTGTACAAATTGGGCATGCAATTAGACTATTAGAATATAAAGCGAATATAAAGAATTTTGAAAATTTCCACGGGATAAAGTTAAATCAGGATTTATATATGTAGGTACTCAAATCAACTGGACCATATCTCCGTAACTACAATTACTAATCTTTTCAAATACAGTATTAACGAAAATGACCATAACAACAAAAAAACTTATTGCAGGATTTTTGGAAATTCCTGTGGGATAGATAATCTCTGAAACTTCCGAGCCGATTAAAAAAAAAAACTTTTACCAGTAAAAAGTTACACTATCCTTTATTGACATAGGCTACTTTTTTCCGGGGAAATGCAAAATTCCCAAGGGATAGAAAAAAGAAAATTCAACTTCGGAGCTCATTTTAAAATGTCTTACACCAATAGAAAAGATGCACTGTCCTTGGTTAACATAGGATGCTTTTTTCCGGATAAATGCAAAATTCCCGCGGTATAGAAAATAGTAAAATTAACTTCGGGGCTGAGTTTAAAAAAAAATCACCAATAGAAAGCTTCACTATCCTTTATTGGTATAGGCTACCTACTATTTATTCGGTAAAATGCAAAATTCCCCTGGGATATTAAGAAGTGAATTTCACTTCAGGGCTGATTTGAAAATTTCTTTCACCTATTAGTGAGTAGCTACACTAACCCTTACTTACATAGACTATTTTCTCCGTGAAAAATCAAAATTCCCACGGGAAAAAAATAAGTGAACTCAACTACGCGGCTGATTTTAAAAGTTCTTTTATCGGTAGAAAGCTTTAAGGACATAGGCTACTTTTCTCGGGGAAAATGCAAAATACCCGCGGGATAAAAATAAGTGTAATTTTGCAAAGAATAAGGACAAATTTGTTGAAATTCCCGCAGGATAGGGAATAAACGGGATTTATAATATTCACTAACTGATACTCATGATGAAATGATAATAATGATGGATGTTGCCGGTGCCGGATTTTTGTTTTATACAATGAAAGAGATGAAGAAGCTTTACCACAAATTGGAATTCTACGCGGACGAAGTCGCGGGCAAAAGCTAGTACATATATAAAAATCTCGAGTCATGTTTGCTATCAAACTCCTCCGAAACGGCTTGACCGATTTTTATATAACTTTTCTCTGTATTCGGTAGGTCTAAAAATGGGTCGTAGGCAATTTTTTGTCTTCGCAGACGGAGTCGAGGAACTTCCGGGATGTACTTTCCCGGGACTCAAACTATGTGTACATCTAAATCGGTTCAGCGATTTAAGCGTGAAGAGGTAACAGACAGACACACTTTCGCTTTTACAATATTAGTATAGATAAGTTTCAATCATTATTTGAGATACCATAACTAACCAAAACTTTAACCCTTTACAAGGCAGAGGCGATTTAGCGACCACATGCATTGAGTTGGAATTTCAATCTTATTGACTACACTATACGTCACAATTTCTATTGTAATAGTTGACAATACGACTAGCTTTAAAAATATCCTTTGTCAGGTACGCATTCGATAGCTGCTTTTGATTTTGTGGTAGTATGCTCCAATAAATGGGACCTTATAAAGGGTTAATAGTTAATCGAAGTTTTTGCGAAATCGATATTTTTTTTAATTGACATATCTTTTTTATTTGTGAACCGATTTAAATGAAATAAAGACTAAATGTAAAACTCAAGAAAAGGACAACACATCAGTGAAAACCGTATTCCTCTAGCTTAAGCCGTTTCTGAGATTAGCGACCACAAACGCACAGACAAACAAATAAATAGACTATAATTCTAAAATTCATTTTTTTTTGGTTTCTATTGCGCTAATAACAGTTTTTCTCAAATATTTTCAATGTACATGATTACAGATTTATTATAAGTATAGATAGAAGATTATAGGTAGTAACAGGTGCTTACTTCTCAAACACATACTCCAAAGTGTCATCAGAGTAAAACGCGTGTAGCGGCACATTACAGGAATAGCCTTTGCCAGAGAGTGATCCTATATCACTGACGTCGCCGGTCCCCGGGTAGAACCCCGGTTCGTACTTGTGGATCGAAAGCGTAAACACTGACGTGCTCAAGTTGTACGCTTCTTGGACTCCATTTCCTGTTTTATAAAAGGCATTATTTAGATGGACAGCAACCCATGGACCCTCATTACAAAAGTAGAATTAAAGATGCATTGCCGGCCCTATAGATAGCTAGATTGTTTATGTGGAGTGCCCCCCCCCCCCCGGCGGTCGAGGCGATTTGAGGACACCCCCGCCCGCCTTGTGAGATATCGTGAGATTGGCTTGGTTACCTCACCTCCCTAATCTCACATGAGATTTATCAAAATGGATAATTTTACTTTAAATAGATAAGTACGTTAATCTGTGCTTGATTGCGTTGTATTTATCTAAAATAAAATAATTTCCTTAATTATCTAAATTAAAATTGAAAACGATTAATTTAGATTTTATATACAACATAAGCTTACAATATAACTATGGTTAGTTCAAGACTAGTATTTAATTATTTAAGACTAAAATTTTTTGCGCTACTTTTTCCAAAAAGAAAATACGTACTTCATATTTGCTGAGAGCCTGGGAAAATTGAACTAGCAAAGAGACGTTAAATTCGCTTCAAGGGTTGATAGAAGAGAAGTTTCTTAGTTCTGCTGGAGTATAATTTACCTTAAAATACTTATTTACCATGATGCACATCCAAGTCTATATACAAGACTTTAGGGAACTTCTCTTTAAGATATTCAATGGCGAGTACAATGTCATTTATATAGCAGAATCCTTCAGCACCATCTCTAAAACAATCCAGAATTAATGTTAAAACCTGAGACATGTAAATACAAAGAATAAACGCATAGAGGGTGCTTGGTGATAAAAAGATTTACTAAGTAAGTAAAATAACTGTTTCCAGAACACATTGAGAAATTTCCCTTTCTTGTCAATGCTCAGGAGCTCAGGTAGGTATAAGTGTATGGTAAATCCAGGTATGACTAAAATCCAGATCGATTCCCAGCCCAGCAAACTAAACATACCTACTACACACATTTACCACATAAATATTTTCGATAGATAGATAGATATATACATACATATGTATAAGGTGATTTTTAATTGGTGAAGGATTTGAAATAAAATTGATAACTAGCTGAAATGGAATTTAATTGACGAGGTCTAACAGCAATGAAGTAATAAAAAGACTTTATTGTTAAAACTTCCTACAATCACCAAATGCATGGTCATCCTACATTTGTTGAAGTTAGCTAGTTTCGTCAAGTGTCATAGCTTTGGCGGGGAATTTGACAGGTCTCACAAAAAAAAATTCAAAGAAACTGACTTGTCAAAGAGGTTTCAAGTTCATAGACTAAATCATGTGTAGGGTGACAAAGATTTTAATTAAAAAGTGATTTTCCAAATAATCATTACACAAAAAAAGAAACATTTTATTTCACGTAATTGTGAATTAAACATGATCACCACTAAATACTTAACTAGATAAATGGTTCTTGGTCACCAATTAAAAAATCATTGTGTACCTATACCAATAGACACACTTTGTTTTGTTTTTGAGTATCAAAAATATATAAATTTAAGACAAACTTTGTTAAATATACCTATTAGCATGATGCCATCCTCCACACCAATTCAAGACCAACTCCGTTAGACCCAGAGTAAGACACCGAGCTGCTGTGATTGATCCTCCAGCCAGGGTTGACACCAATTCTGGCATCTTTGCCACTGGTGGGCAATCATAGCCTGGCAAAAAAATACAATTTTATGTTAAATAACTAGCTCACCAACAATTGTTAAACTCTAGGACCCTTTTATTTCTGAAACCAAGTTTAGGCCAACACAGTGTAGGGCATTTGTATCCTGTAGCTAAGTGGGGTGATATTTGTCAGGCTGCCAGCAGGGGAGGAAGCTGAAGGTTAAGCTCAGTGGCATACTTACAGCAAGCAGTGGACTGATATAGGCTGAATTCTTTCACAAATAGGAACCTGCTGGCCTAGATCAAGATAAGGCACATTTAAGGCCTTGGTCGTTCTGACCCGCCACCCGCGGCGGGCAGCGGCGCGTCGCCCGCCGCGTCTATATGCTGTGATCGTCAATGTTCGGGAGTGGTCGTTCTCGCCCGCCGCGTGCGGGACGTCGCGAACGACCAAGGCCAAATAATAATATAATATAATAATAATAAATCATGGGACACTTGACACCAATTGCCCTAGTCCCAAACTAAGCAAAGCTTGTACAATGGATACTAGACAACGGATAAACATACATAAACAAACAGATAAATACATACTAACCCGTCAAACGTCCCGCGCGCCACAGTGGCGCGTAACTAACTGTTCATGATTTGCTAAGTTTTGTTACTAGTTTCAATCACCTTTTAACATAGGGCACTTAGAAAAAATTACCAAAAAAAGTTGTTGGTTGTGCAACGGGTTAAACATCCAAGAATTAAGCACAAACATTAGTATTCTTCTCATAAATATCTGCCCTGACCCGGAATCAAACCCAGGACCTCAAGCATAATAATGAGGTTCTCTAACAACTAGGCTATCCGGTCATCTTTTAGTCTGGGAAAGTGCATAAATTCCGCAGGAGGCAAATGAAGTTGCAGGCATTAGCTAGTATGATAAAATTAATATGACTACAACAGATTTTTACCTATGCCGTATTCTTCATCTTCATTACTCGTCATGTATTCCTCGTCCACTTCAGAGAAGTTCTTCAAATGTTTTATGTACAAATCAGAGTGGAATTTGAGTAAATCTGTTTCAACTGCAGGGTTTGATCTGACAATCTTCAATTTTTTTATCAAGTCATATGCAGTAATAAGACTGTGTACGACAGAAGCCTGTGAGAAAAATAGAAGAAAATGAGTATCAAATTGTAATCTTTATTACATGAAAAGAAACGATTAAAACGATTTATAACACAGTAGCAAAGCAGCAGGCGGTCTGAATTATACCGTTACGAGTATCAAAGTTTTAGATTCAAAAACAACAAATAATAATGAGGGCACAATTGAAAAAAAAACTATAAGAAAGAAACTCTAACTAAAACAAACAGTAGAAGTAACGAACATACTCTACCGGGCACAGCAGGTAATCGATCGCATTGTTCGATCAAATTCTCATCCCACACGTAGTACACTGATTTGCTCTCCATTTTTTTTTAGATATTTTGAATTTATAAATGCGGCCGGTTCAGGGGAATGGAACGAAATAAAAATAAGTAAAATATGCCTTAAAAGTCGAAGAAAAAACGGCGGGAATCAATTATGCTGAACTTTTGACAAACAAACAAAATGAAATGAGGTCAAGTCAGGTCAGGGGGGGGAGTCTATTCTCAATTAATTCGCAATTCAGTTAGGGTATGCGCGCACGAGCAACTTAGTCGCAAGGCGATTTTTTTGTGTTATATGTATTTATATCCCGGGAGACGCGGCGCACTTCCATACTAACCCATAGACCATAGACTTGATGTGAGAGACAAAATAGTCGCGGAGACAAAAGTTGCTCGTGCGTGCATACCCTTAACAGTGCGTGCGTTCAGAAATTAGAAATCGGTCGGTCGGATTCGTCAATAAGTAGAAGTAGATTTTTTATTTTTATTTACATACTTTTTTTTTTTAGTCTAGGATAGTTGTACATATGTAATATATTAGTATTATGCCAAGTATGTATATTATAAGAATAGTTCTATGCTGAATGAAATAATGCATAATATCAAATTTCAGGGGGTCCACGGGATTCATTATCAAGTCAAGACAAGTATTAAAATAAAACATGAATTATTTATGCATCTGGCAACATTAGTTGTAAAACGAAAACAAGCGTAAGCGTCCATTTTCTTTCTCTTGTATGTAGCTTCTATCTTGAGTCTATTTTAAAAGAAATCTAATTATAATTCGTAAATGGTGAAGTGTTTCAGCAATTTTGCATTCTAAAAAAACATAGCACAGGCAACGGTTTCGAAATGTTTCCCTCGTGACAAGGGCTCTGATTGATCACATGAAGATTTCCCGCGATCCTATCATGACAAGGTCTATTACCAAACATTCGTAACACGACGCTGTCTCAGCATTGCATATGATAAGACCACTTAGTGGGCGGTCTTTTGTGGTCTTTTTGCTGTGACTGAGAAACCTAGTAGGATATGGTTCGAGGTTAGTATAATTTTACATAACTATTACTAGAGGGTCAGGTTATGTGTATTTTAGATGCTTTGTTCGCGGTATAGATCTTTATTGGAATATTGTTAGCATTTGATCAAACACACGGCATACCTTCCATAATGGGACTTCTTGACTTGAGGTTATAATCGCGTGCATGATCTGTCTTTATTACTATAATAATTTAAATAACAAATAAAAAATTGTTTAGCTTCTGCAAATAAGATGCATATTATTTTTATTACGTTGATTAGTTATTAATTTAATTTTTTAATGCTTCCAGGTGTTTGGTAACCCAGCAATTAAATTACTTTGTTGAAGGGCTTGGTTCCCATTGTCAAAAATAAATTATAAAAAAATGTACCTATAATTATTTATGCAAATTTTTTATTTTATTATTTATAATCTCTTTTTGTGTTATAATAGCTAATCTACTTCAAAAACACAAGAATCAATTAACTTAGTGAGTGCCAAGATACAGGCTCAGCCTAGTTTGGCGCTTACCGGATAATACTGTTCTCTGTATAATCATGTAATTTTTTTTTTTAAATAAATAAACTATAACTAACTAACTATAACTTTATTGCTATGCCCCAACTGGGCAATATTTTTATAAATTGATGAGATTTCATTTTTTGACACCTGAAAATTACTACAGGAATCAAAACAGTTGCCTCCTGAACACAGAAAAATATTTATTATAATTTATTTCTCCATATTTAAAATAATACAAGAAATTAAAAAAATATATCCGAATTTACCAATACTACAACAGAATAGATATGTTTCCTTTGTCTTTTTCACCTGAAAAAAAGATATGTCATAATTTTAAATTTGACATTAACATTGAGACTACAGATACATACATAAATGATCTATTTTTATTAAAGTTAATGGACAAAGGATGTTTTATTGATTTAAATAAGATTTTAACCTCTTGTATGCCGGAACGCGGATCTGCATCAGATTTAAGGCAAATTTTATAAATTATATTGTCACAATGCAATTGGGACAATATTTATTATTTATTTATTTTATTTATTCATCAATAAAAAATTACAGCATTACAGTATACACCAATGCGCTGTAAAATTCAAAAAAAAACCAACAAAACTTAAATAACTATTTAGGGATTTTTGAAAAACGTCTTCGTCGCTTCCCTAAAACGACGGAACACCACACCCTCTGGCCAAAAGTCAGAGCGCAGGAACACCTGCTGGTGCTTGGCAGGCACTTGGAGCCTAAATGAGCCTAAATATAATTCTTTGGTTTTGTTTTTGGACTTAATTAACAATATCCTAACGAAGTTAGTTCGATTCAATGCAACGAGCCTTACCCCGCGAGCACTAGATGGCGCTATTATCAAACTTTCCGCTGCTATGATTTTTTGGACGTATTTATTTAATATAATTAAGTAAATACGGACAAAATCTGGGCTCTTGTCTTTCCTAAATATTTAATTAATTAAATAATGAGGAAGGCCAAATATATTAAGTACATCGTTTTGTTGCGCAGAGTCTTCTCTGTGGCACGAACTGTCAAAACACATCACACAAATTACGGTTAGCGTTATCTCGAGGGGCGTGACCTAATTTTGTCTTTAAAACCCAGTGCCGCCAAAAAATTTGGCACATTTTGAATCTGAACACCACTGTCAAGAAAACAGTCTACCTATACTACCAAAATAAATCAGCCCAGTGGATACTCTGCCCGATATTGGTAAGTTCTCTCCAAAAGCAAATATCAACATTTTACCTTGTCTAATTTTATGAGTTTATTTCTAGCTTTCTATATACAAAATTATTCTATTACTATCTCCTGTTTCTTTACCTAGCTAACTCCAACGGTCTGCATTATTGTAAATTAGGTTTAAACTTCTTAGACCGTTAGGCAGTTTCAGTTAGTTCAAATTTAAATTTCAAAAAAAAGAACAGTTTTCGTTTTCACTAAATCATTTTATTCTTTTGTATTACATTTAGCTTCATCTTTCTCTTTTTGTAAATTCCGTATGATTGCTCTGCCACACAGCCAGCGTTTAAATTCGGACCTATGGTCAGGGACCGTTATGGACGTTGGGCCGGTGGACAGAGCAATTGTATGGGCCCCTGCTGACATTAACCAAATTCCAGGGCAACCAAGTCGGGGTTAAACCGCCGAACGATACTGCAGTCTCCGCCTCTTGGCTCCTCGCCATCAGCACACTCCGAGCCCTGAAGCACCCTGGCCTCAGCTCTGCAACACAGCAAACGACCTTGAAGATCCACCTGCGACGCCCGCAGCGCGTCCTACGGTCTCCTGAATCCAGGGCAGTGTCTGTCCGGGGAAAGCGTATCCCACTCAAGTGCTTAAAACCTACGACCCTCTCTAGTCTCTTGCTTGTTCACAGTTAGCGTTCTAATAAACGTCTAGACTTGTTTTTTATGTTTTAATTCCTCTCCGCAAGGCCTAAACCTAAACTGTGACAAGTGGCGCCCCTTAACGTGGTCTTGAGTTGGGAAACGTTTTTTCTGGTTTTATTCGTTGTGTTTGTGTTGGTATTTGTGCACTTTCCTACTACTTGTGTCTCGCAGTAAGTAATATTCTTTTTATCACTTTTCTAATCACCGTGTGGTTCCGGTTAAGAATAGTGCCACCCTTTTGCACCTAGGTTTCGTAAGAGGCGAATAAAGGGCATTTCGTTGCCCAGTGGTTGTCATCTCAACGGTTTTTTTTAAATTTGTAACGTTTTTTTTTTCAAATTTAACTGCCCAATTTTAAATTGAACTACCTACCTAATTTTAAACTTAACTGCCAACCGTTATTCTACAACGGAAAATTTCATACAAAATCGGAAGTTAATAACCAACGGTTATTTAACCTACAACCACTGCATGCTAAATTTCATCCAAACCGTTCTAAAATAAATATAGGCAACACTACTCTACTTATTTTTTTCCTTAACTTCTATCTACTGCGAGGATATAATTGAGTGGGAAGGTACATACTTAGATTACTCCTTGTTTGTAACGTACGGAATAGTCAAATCACTTGATATTTGCTATTGGAGACTACCCCAGTAGGCATTTTACTTAATCACCTAAAACTATACCTTAAATTTTAACGATCACTATCACAAAGTATCGTTAAGACTGTTTTTTTTTGTAAATTTAACTTCAGTACAGTACTACATTCTTTTTATAAGCTGTCGCTTGGCACGCGCCTTATAATTTGTTATTTTTCTAAATTTCATTATCAGCTAATTATTAACTTCAACGCTATCACTTAATCTAAATATCTAATATGTACGAAATCAAGTATTTGTCACTTCAAAAGAGTGAGCTAACTTATGAAGTCTTAATTCGTGGTTCTACACCCGCAGACTCTGTGCAAGAATTACGTAAACAAATAATAAAGCTAGCGTCATCTATGCCCACGGGAGATATTCTGGAATCAGGCCTCGAAATTTCGGAGGATATTACCGGGGTTAGGGTTAGTTTACTTAAAGCCCAGTCTAACATTACAACACTTAAATCTACCTTCAATGAGGGATTGTATGAACGTACCGAAAATCTATTAAACCATATTTACCACCGTCTAAGGAGGATTTCACCAGAATCTGCCGAGGATTCCGTCACGTTAACTACATGTTATAGTTTATTCCAGGACTTAGGCAAGGACTTGGCCGAAATGCGACCTAGTACGGCCGCGTATAATAATTTAGCTAGTCACAGCGATGCGCCTTCGCAGTCGATGCAGCCTCCAACAAATATTCTGGTTACGTGCGATCGCGGAGTAACTTCTGATTTTTCAAAATTGAAATATAACGGAAAAACTTGTCCGCGCGCTTTTGTTCTCAGAGTACAAGAATTTATGCTAGCCCGTAATATTAATTCAGAAAAATTCCTTTTATTTGCAACCGAAATATTTGACGGAGAGGCACTGCATTGGTTCCGTTCCGTTAGAAGCACAATCAATAGTTGGGAAGATTTAGCGTCGCGTTTAATTAGCGTTTTTAGTCAATTAGATTATGACTACCGACTTAAGGCTGAGATCCGTGCTCGTACTCAAGGCGAGTCTGAGAATATAACTATCTACCTATCTATAATGAACGGCATGTTTTCAAGATTATCGGTGCCCTTTTCTGAGGAAGAAAAGCTGGAAATAATTCTTCATAATATACGGCCTTACTATGCTACCATTATAGCCACTGCGGGTATGATTGAAACCGTAGACGAGCTAAGGGAAAGATGCCACAATTATGAAATCGTTCACGCACGAATGTCTCAATTTAAAGAACCACCTCGTCCTAATTCTGATACTCTGGCTCCGGAATTTGCCTATAATAATCCGGTTTCTTATAACCATTCCCAGTTTAAACAGTATCCAAGTAACAACGCTAATAAGAGTTCGCATCACAATTTTAAATCTAACTATCCCGTCAGCGCTTTAAATTCACAATATAATAATAATAATAAACCATTCTGTCCGCGTTGTCGCACTAATGCACATTCTTTAAGACTTTGTCGCGCTCCGCGTACACTACTGTGTTTCCGTTGTGGCTTGACAGGTTACAATGCATCTAACTGTCCGCAATGTTTTAAAACTACTCAACCGCAATCAACTACAAACCCCAATTCAAAAAACTAGTAGCGGGGCGGAATACTAGCCACTTTAATAAAAATGACGACTGGCTAAAGTGGGTAGACTTCATAAGAAACTTTTTTAACTCTTATAACTTAGCTACTATTTTGCCCCCTCCTTCCTTATCGGATTCACGACCTTATGCTACTATATCTTTAGGTGGTTTAGAGGTATCTGGTCTCTTGGACTCTGGATCGGCTGTAACATTGATGGGAAGAAACTTTCATACGAATCTAATTAAATTAGGCCATCGTATGTCAGACGATGATTCTATACAGATAGTCGCGGCTGGCGGTCAACATTTGAGGAGTGTAGGTTATTTTGATCTCGACGTAACTTTTGAGCGTGTGACTCACTCAATTAGGTTTCACGTGGTTCCGGGGATCGAGACCTCACTCATTCTAGGAGTTGACTTTTGGCGCGCTTTCAAAATTTGCCCTAAATATTTATATAGTATTAGGGTAAATGAGTGTACTACTAAGCACTCAGAGGGGGTCCCAGATACTCAGAACTTACAGTCGTACACCGGGTTGAGTCAGTCACAGCGCATTCAAGCCGATAACGTCATTTCCCAATTTAATAATATTTCTTACGAGAGAAAAGGTCTCGGACGTACTACGTTAATTACACATCGTATCGATACTGGAGACGCTCAACCGATACGTCAACGTTTTTATCGAATGTCACCTGAGAAGCTCCGTATAGTTAACGACCAGGTCGACGAAATGCTCAACCTAGATGTCATTGAGCCTTGTGAAAGCGCGTGGTCATCTCCAGTACTCGTTGTTAATAAAAAGGATGGGAAACCTAGATTCTGTCTGGATAGCCGTAAATTAAATTCAGTAACTAAAAAGGATGCCTACAGCTTACCTTACATTTCAGAAATTTTAGATAACCTAAGGGATGCTAAGTTCTTATCTAGTATTGATTTATCAAAAGCTTTTTGGCAAATTCCTATTGATAACGCGGATAAAACTAAAACCGCATTCTTTGTGCCTTCTCGAGGTACCTTCTGTTTTAAAACAATGGCCTTCGGCCTCACTAACGCTCCAGCCTCCCAGCAGCGACTGGTTGATAGAATTTTCGGAGTTGAATTTGAAATGAAGGTTTTTTGCTATTTGGATGACATAGTCTGCGTCAGCAATTCTTTCGAAGAACACGTGACCCTACTTTTACGCGTTCTATCTAAGCTTAAAGAAGCGGGTCTCACTATTAATTACGAAAAATCACAATTTTTTAGAGACTCGTTAAAATACCTCGGTTACGTAGTAGACTCGCGCGGTTTACGCACCGATCCCGATAAAGTAAATTCTATCGTAAACTACCCTACACCAACTTCACCGAAGGACGTAAAAAGATTTTTAGGTACTGCTTCCTGGTACCGTCGTTTCGTACCAAACTTTAGTACGCTTGCTGGTCCATTAAACAAATTAACTTCGAATAAAAAGGGCGCACCGCCATTTTCTTGGACCAGCGAAGCTAATGAGTCGTTCAAAAAACTTAAACACTGCCTCGTAACAACACCGGTTCTTTCATGCCCTAATTTCGACTTGCCATTCGAAGTACACACGGACGCGAGTAACTATGGCGTCGGCGCTATGCTTTGTCAAGTCGTTAACAACGAAGAACACCCAGTGGCGTATATGAGTCGGTCATTAACAGCTTGTGAGAAGAACTACAGTGTAACGGAACGTGAAACGTTAGCCGTACTCGCGGCATTAGAACATTGGCGTTGCTACTTGGAGAACGGCAAAACATTTAAAGTCTATACTGACCATTCATCTTTAAAATGGTTCTTAACCCTTAATAACCCTACCGGCCGCCTAGCCCGTTGGGGTATTCGTTTATCGTCTTTTGATTTCGAAATATTACATCGTCGCGGAAAAGACAATGTCATTCCTGACTCGTTGTCCAGAGCCGTTCCGGTGTCTGCAATAAATATTGCTAATTCATACTTAACCTCAAAAGATAAATGGTACGTCGATCTATTTAACGGTTGCATCAATACGCCTCAAGGTTACCCTAACCTAAAAGTAGTTAACAACTCCTTGTATAGATTAACTAAGTCCAATAATAACTTAACTACGGAGTTCCTATGGAAAGAGGTCGTTCCTCAAGAATTAAGGAATCAGGTCATAAAGGAAAATCACGCAGAACCTACAGCCGGTCATCTAGGTGCCTTTAAAACCTATCACCGTGTAGCACTTAAATATTACTGGTTAGGCATGTATAAAGACATAACGAAATTTATATCTGCTTGCGATACATGCTTAGCTTACAAACATCCTACACATGCAACGTTAGGTCATATGGGCCGCCCTAAACACTGTGCTAGACCGTTCCAGGTCCTGTCCATAGACTTCGTAGGCCCGCTTCCAGTTAGCAGAAAACGAAACAGTTATTTATTGGTAGTAACCTGTTGTTTTTCTAAATATTGTTTTTTATTTCCCGTTAGGAAAGCCACAGCCTCTATAGTCGTAAAACACTTAGAAGAATCGATTTTCTTGGTGCACGGTGTACCACAAACTATTTACATGGACAATGGTTCCCAGTTTATTAGTCGCGAATTAAAAGTATTACTAGACAAATATAAGGTCCCAAACCAGTTTTTCACAGCAAAATATTCTCCACATATAAACGATTGCGAACGATATAATAAAACTGCCTTGACCTGCGTGTCGACCTTTGTGGAAAACGACCAGAGGTCTTGGGATACTAATTTACCTAAGATACAATTTGCGATGAATAACTCGGTTAACGAAACCACAGGTTATACACCAGCATTTCTAGTACACGGCAGGGAGCTCGTGACATGCGGCTCACACTATTTGGAAAACGACCTAGGCGATGAATTATTGTTCCTTCCACGCGATGTTTACGCTCAGAATGCAGGTTTCCTCACTAATATATTCGACAAAGTGCAACATTCATTATACTACGCGCACCAAAAGAATGTGCGTCGCTATAACTTACGACGTAAGCCTGCAAACTTTGAAGTAGGAGACATTGTATGGAAGCGAACCTTTTATTTAAGTGATAAATCGCAGTATTTCAGTAAAAAACTTGCACCTAAATTTATAAAATGCCGTATTTCCAAGAAAAGGTCACCGTTAATATTTGAACTACAAGATATGTCTGGCAAGGATTTAGGCGTATGGCACATAAAGGATCTGAAATTAACTCCAGGCAATAAATAGTAATAAACTTCAACATAACCTTTAAATAACGTACGAATAAATAACCTCGTTAAGAACGATTTAGCAACAATTAGTACTATTCCTACACAGAAGACTTAATTTTCATCATAATTATAAAATGTACTTTTATTATTGTAACAACGTTGCACTCTTATTACGTTAATGTCGTGGGCTCGGTCCATGATACCTTAAGTTAAAAAAGAGGGTTGCAGTAATTGTCGCGCTGCGCTAACTACCCTGTTTTATGTTCTCAATCGTATCGTCAAGTTTGTTTACCTTAAACAACGCTACTGCATAGCAAGGTCAACGACTTAACGTTACTTATAAATATTTTGCGCCTACTCGTAAAATACTCTTCTGTATGATTAAATCTAGTTTTGAAATAAAAAACGCATCGACTCGTTCGTGATCGTTGTGACTACCTTAGCGTCTACCTCGACAGAGTGAGACGCACTAATTATAGTTAACTACTTAAATTTAACAAATACTAGCCGCGTGTTAGGAATAAACTATACACATGGTTCCCGTGTTTAATATTATTTATCTCTAAGTTATAAAAGTTCTAGTTGCTTTGTGTACGTACACTAGTTCCTTAGGTCGACACAATTACTTCACTACCAATGCTAGTCTTGATCCAAAGCCTTTGCCGGAGCGGTCTTTACTAATTTCAACTCCTTAAAAACGCCTAATGAAAGCTATATCTAGCGTTGCGCGGCCAGGCAGCTAAACCTTGCGCGTAGTGCTGGATAATCTTATAAGGGCGGTTGGCAACCCTTGTCTAGATTGGCGGCTGTGTCTCCTAATTACTACCTCTTTACCATCTCGCCATTTTCTCGTAGCGTAGGGTCTTGCAGTGTCTTAAACGGCAGACCTGCCTGTGTTAGGTTGAATGAATGAAGTATGTTAGGAAGTATGATAGGATTGATAGGTTATTTTGAATGTGTTACGTTAGGGATTTTTCTCAGGCGGATTTTTTCGCTAAGACGAAAAAATCCTCCGCGGAGAGGGAGGTACTGTCACAATGCAATTGGGACAATATAATTCTTTGGTTTTGTTTTTGGACTTAATTAACAATATCCTAACGAAGTTAGTTCGATTCAATGCAACGAGCCTTACCCCGCGAGCACTAGATGGCGCTATTATCAAACTTTCCGCTGCTATGATTTTTTGGACGTATTTATTTAATATAATTAAGTAAATACGGACAAAATCTGGGCTCTTGTCTTTCCTAAATATTTAATTAATTAAATAATGAGGAAGGCCAAATATATTAAGTACATCGTTTTGTTGCGCAGAGTCTTCTCTGTGGCACGAACTGTCAAAACACATCACACAAATTACGGTTAGCGTTATCTCGAGGGGCGTGACCTAATTTTGTCTTTAAAACCCAGTGCCGCCAAAAAATTTGGCACATTTTGAATCTGAACACCACTGTCAAGAAAACAGTCTACCTATACTACCAAAATAAATCAGCCCAGTGGATACTCTGCCCGATATTGGT
Source organism: Archips xylosteana (assembly GCA_947563465.1). Lineage (NCBI taxonomy): Eukaryota > Metazoa > Arthropoda > Insecta > Lepidoptera > Tortricidae > Archips > Archips xylosteana. The sequence continues at coordinate 8,283,836 of OX387363.1, forward strand.
AAGTTCTCTCCAAAAGCAAATATCAACATTTTACCTTGTCTAATTTTATGAGTTTATTTCTAGCTTTCTATATACAAAATTATTCTATTACTATCTCCTGTTTCTTTACCTAGCTAACTCCAACGGTCTGCATTATTGTAAATTAGGTTTAAACTTCTTAGACCGTTAGGCAGTTTCAGTTAGTTCAAATTTAAATTTCAAAAAAAAGAACAGTTTTCGTTTTCACTAAATCATTTTATTCTTTTGTATTACATTTAGCTTCATCTTTCTCTTTTTGTAAATTCCGTATGATTGCTCTGCCACACAGCCAGCGTTTAAATTCGGACCTATGGTCAGGGACCGTTATGGACGTTGGGCCGGTGGACAGAGCAATTGTATGGGCCCCTGCTGACATTAACCAAATTCCAGGGCAACCAAGTCGGGGTTAAACCGCCGAACGATACTGCAGTCTCCGCCTCTTGGCTCCTCGCCATCAGCACACTCCGAGCCCTGAAGCACCCTGGCCTCAGCTCTGCAACACAGCAAACGACCTTGAAGATCCACCTGCGACGCCCGCAGCGCGTCCTACGGTCTCCTGAATCCAGGGCAGTGTCTGTCCGGGGAAAGCGTATCCCACTCAAGTGCTTAAAACCTACGACCCTCTCTAGTCTCTTGCTTGTTCACAGTTAGCGTTCTAATAAACGTCTAGACTTGTTTTTTATGTTTTAATTCCTCTCCGCAAGGCCTAAACCTAAACTGTGACAATATATATTTTAAATCTGTAACATTGGTACTATTTGAAACAAACAAAACTAGAATGCAGGTTTTTTTTTTACTTTCGGCATACAAGATGTTAAAGGAGCCCGTAGTTGTGATCGAAAAGCTAGAAAAAACCAAACCACCTAAGCATACCACACATAATGTCAACGTCAGATTTATTTGCTCTGGAGCTGTGGGGAACAGCTAGAAAATCTAACATTGAGATACTGCAACGGTTTCAAAATAATGCGCTCAAAAATATTTGTTGTTGCACCATGGTTTACCAAAAACGAGGATGTGCTCAAATACATCAAGATTCCCACAATACTCAAAGAATAATCCTATAAAACAAGACTCACAGCACACACAAATAAGCTTGCACAAGCATTGACTTTGTGCAACAACAAAGAATGTTGTTTGAAGAGGTGTAAAATATTGGACGCAGCAATGGTGGATTGAACTCCAAAACCCCCTCAACCCTGAAACATGCATAATAAGGAAGAGAGATGTCAATGGACTTCTCGTTCCAAACACCATATCTACATACAACTGATTTGCTCATGGTTTTTAGACCGATTGCAGAAAGAAAAAAAAAAGTTATGTAATCACTTTTTTTTTATTAGAGACTGGATCTATTGTGCGGTAGTTTTGGAGCTTTTAGAATAAGCACATCTTTAAAAAAATGTAATAATTTAATTAATAATCCTAGTGAAAATTTAAAACTATCAGCGTCTTTCTCTTTCCAAACAGAATACAGAGAACAAATCAAATTAGTCTTAGAAATATGAAATCTTGTTAATTTTCATAACAAAAGTTTCAACTGAATAAATACTGCATACCACTGGATACAGGAATTAGGAATACAAAACTTAAATTTAGAATGTCAACCACTAATTACCATTTAACAATTTTTAGTTTTTTACATTAATTATAATTAGGTATGTACTAAACTTTATTATAGGTATAATTAGTACAAGTTAAAAATGTCATTTATTATTAAGAAATCACTCTTTTTTTTTTTCTTATTTTTGTTGAGGCTTTGAACACTCCAGGTGATCATGTCAGCCCCATGGGTGCTTACTCAATTCCCTATTCAAGGGACATATCAATAAAATGGTAAATGCAGATTGCTTTGTTGACAACGGCTCAGATAGCCAACAATCCACCTGGCCATTGTGCATGGAACCTAAATCCCCAAGAACTCTTCTCCTCAAGTCTGAATTCCGGACACACTTCGGTCATTACTTAATTTTATTGTTGAATAGATAAAAAGCCATAGGTATAAAACATCCTAATAATAATGTTACAGCCAGTAATGTGACTGCCCAGGAGGGAGTAAAGACTCCTCACCGCATCGAGTTGTGTGAGCACCAGCCTGTCAGACCTACTCGCAACTATAGAAAGCGCAGGTAACTGAGGCTTTAATTTAAAAATATCAATTGATTGCATTTTATCATTATTTTACTAGCAAAGAGACTAGTTCTGTGGAAGAGTGATTTGATTACTTTTTGTCAATAGGGACATGGTGTTTGTAAGTGATGACTGTTCTACCCTCAGTTTAGTGTTAAATTGCCTTAACATTAACTAACCAGATCTATAAAATAAGTGTAAAACTCCTTCATTTTATTTTTCATGGGTTATGTGATACTTATTTATGCTGCTTCTGGTAATCTGCTTTTGCCAAAACAACTGAGCATGTAGTCTTTGTCAGTTTGAGAACAGAATAGCTAAATAGATACATGTAGTTTTTAGACAGATTTCCAGATGCAAAGCTCAGTTTGACACCAGTTGTATATAACAGAACAGTCTCTGCTGGCCATCAGATTTGTGATTTCTACAGGTGCCATAAATGCACATATGCATATTCAAATGACTGCCATAGTATGATAGTGGCACCAATCAGAAGTCATGAAAACACATATATGCTTTCCTGGCAGTGAATGTGTTAAGCTTATGAATGTAACATCTGGCCTGTATATCTAATCTAACATTTCATTGCAGGATTATAGCTGCTACACCAACTAAGACTGAGAATGAAGAAGTAAAATCTGAACCAAAAATAAAGAAAATTGAAGTCAAATCTAAACCACTGAAAAATAGTAACGGTTTTTCAATCATGACTAATGGACACAGTGGGCGCTCAAGAGCGTCCAGGGCTGCTGCTCGCACTACAGAGAGTCATAAACTGACAGAGTATTTTAAGGAAGAATTGAAGAGCCCCAAGACAGAGCGGCCTGAGTCTCCCAAAGAAGTAGAAAAGACTGTAAAAATAGAATCTAAAATCACAAATGGAAATTCAAATCACAAACTCACTGAGTATTTCCCTGTAAGGCGTAGTGTTAGGAAGACGTCTAAGTGTGTGATGGCTGAGAAAATGAGAGATTTGGAGAGGGCTGTGAGAGAGCAGAGAGAGGATGGGCTGGCGGTAAGTTGTTCTGTTTTATCAACCAACTTCATTTGGGTAAGAACATTTCAAAAAAATCTAGATTTTGCGATTTATGCTAATGTTGCAATTTTATTGCCTGAAAAAACTTGTAGATTCATATTTTTTCATAGTACACATTTACTATCTGACTCCTTTTTAATCAAGAACAAGGTATATTGCATTAATTATTGGTATTGTTTATTGGATTTCAATCAAAATGGTACTATGAACTTTGGTTGGAGTCTTAATGATATTAAATTAAGCCATTTGCAATGTACAAACTATCACATCTTTTTGTTCTATTGTTTGTCAATGTCAATGACTCATACTAAATAGAATCTTTCCTTGTAGGTGGCATACTTTGAAGGCAAGGGGCGCGGTGTGATTGCGACCCGCGCGTTCGGGCGCGGCAGCTTCGTAGTGGAATACTCCGGAGAGCTGGTGGGGCTGGCCGAAGCGCGTGAACGTGAGCTCCTCTACGCTCAGGACCCTGCGGCTGGCTGTTACATGTATTATTTCAGACTGCAAGATCAACAGTATTGGTGAGTCTAGTTCAGACATGGGGAATAGTGTTACTTTGAAATACCCTACTACCTGAGTTACAAAGTGGATCCAATGTTGAAAGGGCATGAAGTTAGCGTCTTAGCAGAGATTTATGATACTTTTCACATGACACATTAATCACATTATAGGTAAACTGATACTGTTGTATGAAAACATGTTCTCATTGACTCTAAAAACAGTATAATTTAAAACAAAGGTACTTACCAGACTTCTGTTAAGTACTAAATAATTGTCACAAGTACATGCTTAATCATAGGCTCTAAAGTTTAGTTAAGTTTAGAGTCTAAACCTTATTTTGCTCACTGCCCCTTTAAGTTTTTTTTTCTGAAGCACTCACATTTTTTTTAAAACACTTAACCCTTTCGGCGCGCATGATGCCCATGTGCATCATGAGATTGCAGGCTCTCGCGCGCGCATGATGACCATGCGCATCATGGGATTGCAGTCTCTTGCGCGCGCATGATGCGCATGAGCATCATTACAAATCTTGATCTAAACATACTATTTTGTCCAAAATTTATGTAGTTTTTGGTTGATCAGGATTACTGGATCTATACTTCATTTAGTGTATTTTTTTATTATTATTGTTCCATGGTATTTACAGAGAAAAAATACTTTGAAATTCGAATGTCATTATTATCTGTATTTGGTTAAAAAGTTTTCATTTTTATTTGATAAGCCAGAAATTTGGACTTTGTTATCCATATTCAGTTAAATAAATCAACTTTATATTCATATTTTAACTTTGAAAATGCCATGATAACACGGTGCATCATTGCGCCGTAGCGTACTGCCAATCACAGTGGATGGTATTCTACAGCATAGAACCATCTGTTTATATTTTTAAAATAATTCATTCGTATAATCACAGAATATGTATTTTAGCGAAAAGTGTAGATAAATAGCAGAAGGAAATAGGGTTGTTGAGTAGCTGTTGGCCGCGACTCCGTCTGCGAAGAATTCGTTTATCGCTATCCCGCCTAAACTATATTTGTTAAACCAGGTCATAAACTATTTATGTGCCAAGTTTCATCATAATCCGTGAAAAAGTAACAAACATCTAGGTACACATCCATCCATACAAACTTTCACGTTTATAATATTAGTAAGATTAACCAAATAAAGATTTTTTAAAGTAGTAGCGATACACTAAGTAGGGATATTATGCGGTGCAGTATAAATTTTACTAAACTTTTCAATCTCATCATGTTGCGTATTATTTTATTCAAGTCCGTGTTAAACCTATTCGGCTACCTGGCTTTTCCGTGTCCCGTGGCCCTGGTATACCGTTAGACTCCTAAGTGCGAGCGAGAGGTCTGATAAAAGGGTTTTACCCACGGACCCACTCGGCTGATGTCTGTGTGTCTTGTGACACTACGCTCATCCATATGACTCCCTAAGTGCGAGCGAGAGGTCCGAGTAAAAGTTTTATGCGGCTACTTACAATAGTAGTACAAATTCGATAATTATTGTTAAGGCTTTCAAACGAAAATCGACCAATCACGAGCATCGCTGACCTGAGCCTGATAGACAAAGGGTGGGTTATCTTAGTATCTTTACATTTATTTTATTCCTGGTTATAGTCATAGTTTGTGCCTGTGACTGAGCGTTACGCGTTGTGCGTAGCGTTGTAATTGTGAATCTTTACTGACCCGGCATCTTTATGGAATCGTATACTGCACTTGGTACAATCGACCCGGCTAAACGCCCAGTCTTTCGCTAAAAATCATACTCGTGTCCATATTTACCAGATTATCGTTATTTTTTGTACTTATATATTTTATGTAGGTATTCTAATCTGTACAATTTTATATTTGAACTAGTTGTTACCCGCGACTCCGTCTGCGAAGAATAGGGGTATAAAAAATAGCCTACGACCTATTCTCAGACCTACCGAATATAGAGAAAAAAAATATATAAAAATCGGTCAAGCCGTTTCAGAGGAGTTCGATATACTTATATTGAAGTATGTTAAAATATTGTTTTTTATTTCACCCGCAAATAAACATTTGGTGTTTGGTTATTATAAATAGCGCATTACGCCATCCATTCCCTTGCCGTTCGAGGCGAGAAAGTGCGTGCGGTCCCACCGCGCGCAATGATGCACAGGGTGCATCATGGGTATTTAGTACGGGAAAAAATGTACTGCGCGCGGGCGCATTGCATCGCTTCGTCGGGCCTGCGCGCAGGACCATTGCAGCGCGCTAGAAGGCGCTCGCGCCGAAAGGGTTAAGTAAGCCCTTATAACTTTTTAGCTTTCTACTGCCAGTGCCCATGTGAAACCCTTCAACGCCCACAAGGGTATGTTATCGCCCACATTGAGTACTTATGTGCTAAGTGAACCATTATTTGCAGTATCGACGCTACAGCAGAGTCGGGGCGGCTCGGACGCCTAGTGAACCACTCGCGCAATGGCAACCTACACACTAAGGCTCTGTGGGTGGACGGGCCGCGGCTGCTTCTGCTCGCCGCTCACGACATAGCGCCCGGTGAAGAACTCACTTATGATTACGGGGACCGTTCTAAGGAGTCTCTGCGCCACCATCCCTGGCTCGCGCTCTGACTACCTGCTAAGGTTAGTTTTATTTACAATATAGCATGACCTAGATTAGACCCATCTCAATCAAGCTATAATCTAGAACCTATGTTCTCAATGTGAGAGATAAAGCCCCCTTTCGGATGTTGAAGGTTTTATGGGGGCAGTGTAAGTAGAACTCACAGAAAATTGTGAGGTGTTACTTATTAGGTAAAAGAAATATGGGAGCTTTAGTAGAAAAAACTCCAAAAGCGATAGCCAAAAAAGGCTGAGAAGCTATGGTGTAACTAGGGTCTAGGTCCTAGGTATAAGAATCACTTTGGACTGAATTAAATATACCCTTTACTCTGCATCCTCCCACTGTGGTGCTTTTAAATTATGGCGACGACATTTTTTAAGGGCTTGTCATCTTTGATCAATTATAACTGTAGATCCACAGTCGCGCGCCCGAATATGTCCGAGCCAAATGAGCGCCACTTTGATAAAAGTGGCCTTCTTTTTTCTCAGTACGTTGCGTGAAATTGTCAAGTTTAGCTGTCAAGTGTCAACCGAAATTCGACTGTAATGAAGTAAAGACTAGGTTCAAATTTCTGTGTAGGTGATGATTTTAATTGTTATGCAAACAAATAAAAAAGTTAGGACATTTTTTGAAGGGGATTTTGTTCCGCAATGTGTATCTTCAGTTATAATTGATCAAAGCTTGTCATGCATGACCCTTGAGCCCTGATGTTCTCTTGATAATTTTACTATTTTTCTTCGATTTCTGGTTATGCATAGATTTTCTCGGAAAATTATAACACTGCCCACTGCATCTGACTGACTTCATAAGTATGTCACGGCATTTAATTGAAATCGGTTCAGTAATTTAGCCGTGAAACCGTAAAAACGGCCGGCATTATTTTTCTATAAAGACTGCACACAGCTTATAAATAATAAGAGAGCAATAAGAGGCAATGTCCTTGCTGTGTCCAATTATGAAATCAATTGGAAAAAATCAAGTATTGTTTTTGTTTGTTAACACGAGATTGCTTCTAAAATGCAATTTTTTTTTACAGGTATGTTTTTAAAATTCTCCGGAGGACTACTAAATATTATTTATTAATTTAGCTTAATTGTGAAGTTTTTGTTGTTAGACAATTTCGTTTGAAGTTGGATATAGTTATTCACCATTGCTAGAGCTTGTCTAATTTAAAATGACGCGCCCCACTACCGCATTTGACATACAGGATTTGAAATCATGTATGTCGAATGCGGTGGTGGGGCGCGTCATTTTAAATTAGACAAGCTATAAGTATAAAAGGAGTGGCCTAACTCTGGATTTGACCAGAGAGGAGTTCAATTGTAAGGGCAAAACCACCAAACACCAGATGTCTCGTAATGAGTTAGACACAGAATAAAGCATGGGAAGAAATAAATAATGTAAACACACACCCGTTTCTTAGGTACCAATGTTTACTGATATTGGATTTAGGTAAATATAAATAGATGAGTGAAGGTACAAATAACTTGCGTTTTAAGCGTAAACTTATGAAATCCGGTGACATAGGGACTTATGATTGTGACGAAAAACATGATGTGACGTAATTGTCGTATGGTGCCTTTATGAGAGGCCTGAAATGACAAACCGGTCACTTTGACCTACACGACCAACAGCGAGATACAGTTGTGGCCATATAATTAAGAACGATTATTTATTGAGATGATTTTTTCAAAGTAACAAGTATAACTAATTGCCCGTATTTTTTTTATTTCTCTCGGTATTGCAAAACTTTTCCGTACTACCGGTACATTCATTTATGCAACATTGTTGGCTAAAAAATTAATAGAGAAACTTTATTCATTCGATCTGAACCTAGTATTAGTACTTACTGGCTGGTCACGTAATTAAGAACGCTGAATAGTTTATTATTTTTTCAAATTTAAATAGAGAACACTGTGTGGCTCTGTGGTTGTAGATTATTATTCGTATAATTTTGGCGCTATTTCGCGCTGTTAAAGTCTTAAAAGTGATTACTTCGTATAAAAACAATGGGGAAAAATAAAAGTTGTGATAAATCTACAAGAGAAGTAATAATAAAACTTCGCGAGAAGAATTGGTCGTATAAAAAGATAGCCGACCATCTGCAATGTTCAAAAACAATGGTTTTCCATGCCGTAAAGCATTTTTCCATGTATCAAACTACTTCAAACGTTCCGCGTGGACATAGACAGAGAAAGTCATCTCGTCGAGATGATCGAAATATCGTTCGTTTGGCAAAACAAAATCCTTTTAAAGGGTCTAATGAGTTGAGAAAAGAATATTTTGGCGAAAACAACCCTTCAGCAATCTCTGCACGCACTATTCGAAGGCGTTTGGTAGAAAATAAGTTGAACGGAAGGATAGCAAGAAAGGTGCCTATGTTGAAACGATGTCATAGGCAAGCCCGACTTGCATTTGCAAGAAGGTATGAAAACTGGACAGTCAGACAGTGGAAAAACGTTCTTTTTTCTGACGAGACAAAAATAAATAGGGTATGTTCTGATGGAAAACGATATGTACGACGCCCTCCGAATAAAGCATTCGACCCAAAGTACACAAAAGTGACATTAAAGCATGGCGGGGGAAATGTGAAAATTTGGGGGTGCTTTTCTGGACATGGCGTTGGACCTGTTAGGCTGATAGAAGGAAACATGGATCAATTCCAATACAAAAATATACTGCAAGAAGCAATGTTACCATATGCCGAAGACGTGCTTCCGGTTATTTGGACATTCCAGCACGACAATGATCCAAAGCATACTGCACGCACCGTTAAGGAATTCCTCACATCACAATCAGTTTCAGTCTTAGATTGGCCAGCCAACAGCCCAGATCTTAACCCAATAGATCATCTTTGGTGCGAAGTCAAGAAAAAGGTTTCAAATCGACAGTGTGGCAATTTGAGAGAGCTGTACGACGTTTTCTTAGAAGAATGGAACTCTATTTCTCTTGCGAAATGTCAAAAATTGATAGATTCAATGCCTCGCCGGTGTAAAGCCATAATTAAAAGCCGTGGACATGCTACTAACTATTAATTTTAGTTCAAATGTATTAAATTGCTTTTTTTTCTATACCAACTTCACATTAATATGATTTATTTAATCTAAGTTTCATATAAAACAACTCTCGAGCAGTTTAATAAATCGTTCTTAATTATTTGTCCAGCTTCATTACTATTTGAATTTATTAGTATAGAGAACAAATAAAATTTGTAAAAAAAAATGTTAGCAATTATACACTATTATTATTAATCCTGTTTGCTCTATCCATGTGGCTATTTTATAACATAACTTGTTACTTCTAAGAAGGAACACAACTAGACATATGACATGATTTAGATAAAAAAAAATCGGAAACTTCAAATCGTTCTTAATTGTATGACCACCACTGTATGTCACCGCAAATACGATTGATTAGTGAGTGGTTGTCTCACTTTATAAAATGACGAATATGTACTCTTTTAATGTCAGTTGATGTAACTAATAATAATAAATGTTCACCACTCCGGTTATAATATTGATGTAGTCTCTGGCTATCAACACTGTATTTATCCCTAGTTGTATGAACACTGAACTAACTCGAATAGTTTTTGTATTTATCACTAGTATTAAGTTTAAATTAAATAAACTTTGGAAAGACGCAAGGTTGTAAAATTTGCTCAGTGTATTAATGACATTTTAATTTTCGAATCCTTAATCCATAGACAGTTTTTAAATGGACTTAATCTATCTCAATAAAAAAAATGTTGAAGAAAACATCTTTCAATGGCCCACCGAAAAACGTAAATTATGTTCATCGCACAATTACAAGTTGGAAACCATAATTCATTATTAAAATCCAGGGCGAAGTGGATAAATTAAAAAAAAATAAACAAAATGTAGGCCAGAAACTGAATGTTTTGTAAACTTTGCTCGAGCTCTGGATATAGATCTCCTCGCATTTTCTTAATTATAGAAACACACAAAAAGTCCATTTGCGAGACTTAAAGTAGTGATCATAAGCGTATGTGTGATAGAGACTGTGTCCCAGAATAGCGAATGTAAGAGAAAGAAGATTGTATTTGAAAGAGAAAAGAAAATTTTAAACTATATAGCAGGTCTCGTATTACTATTTGTGCGTTGGCGACCTACGAAAAGACTGAATTAAACGTTTAAAATTATATTTCTAAACGATTGTTTTACTCAAAAACGTAAATCGCTAACGCACACAAAACAAAATTTGATACACGTCGAAGTAGGAGAGATAGTACTAAGGAAATTTTTATATGTCATTTAGTGTAAATTGTTTGTAAGCTAGTGATGCTGATGGAAGAGTGGTGGGGTAGCGATAAATAACCAAATGATTAGATATTTATAAATGTCGTTGCTTGTATTGTAGGCCAAGTGTTCACCAGTAATTCGAAGTGCAGTTGCATCAAAGAGCTCTGGCCCTACGAAGTGCACATAGGCTGTAGATGCTCTTTTGCACTCTACAACGTCGTTGTAATATTATGTTCAGCACCTTGTCTGCTCAGATGCATTTGATTTTGGCTGTGGCATTGACCTGTTACGTACCCGCATTCTTTTACTGCCGTTACGATCACAGAGATTTGGCAATTGGTTTTAAGTTTAGCACTTCACTTGGCGTTACATGTTCGGTACGCTACAGTAACGTGCCCCTTAACAACTTTATATCAGACGGGTTTTCTAAATTTTCACTGAACCACTTCTCTCATTCACCTTTATTTTACTCGCCGCTTTAAGGCAGTGTCTTCTTTTGCTCCAGATTATCGACGGAAAATGTTCGCGCCACGTCATTGTTGCGCTATTGACATCACTTTCGCTCATTTTGAAAACTATATAGTAAATTTTTCCCGCAAATATTTCAGTGAATATGCCAAGTAAAGTGCTTAAAAAGTTAAAACTAGAACTGGAAATAAAATAAGTAATGTAATAATTTGAAAAACATCTTTGTATTTCAAACAGTAAATTTTGGTTATACCGCTGAATCTCTATTGTGTTCGCTGCATATTTCACATCCGCCTCGCTTGCATTTGATTGATAACAGCTGATATCACTGCCAATACTGAATAGCTCATTCTAAAATGATACTATTGTTTGCTTTGCAATAAAATGGTTATGGTAGTTGCTAACTTTTAATTACTGGTCGACCTTCAGATTATGATTGGAGTAAATGTACCGTTGTGCACTTGATTTCTAAATTTCTAAGCGACATAGACTAATGTTGCTGGGTGGTGGTCTTACTTTATGTATTACAAATCCACTTTAAGTTATAATAGTAAAGCAATTATTGCTTAATTTTAAGATCGTGTAAGTTCCTTGTACCCGTTCCAGCAACATCTTGCTGATACAGTATTGCTTTGTAGTTCCTACAACCGTATGCCTAATAACTAACGCCACGTGTGATTCCTTAACAAGATTAGTTGAATTGACCTTACTTTCTCTACTGGTTTGGCTCCTTGTCTACGATTCCGAGCAACGCGACGGATAGCTAAAACAGATAGGGGGTCTACCCTCAAGTTCGTATTACACCATCTCTCTCCCTCTCCTTTTAAATGCTATTAGCATGAGAGTGACGCCACGATACGAAATTCGAAGCACAAGACCAGGCCTTATACTACGAAATTCTATTTTCGAACTTCGAAACGTGCCCGTTCCGTTCACGCAAATAGCTTTAAGCAGAAGAGTGAAGGGACTGCACGATACGAGTTTCGTAGTAACCCCCCAGGCCTCACGTCTAAGTGATGTAACAACGGCGCGCAAGTTAGATTTAAATCTCTTTTCTATGCGTAATACGTAAGAGCAAGATACAATTACAATACAAATTTACTTGTGCACCGCTGTCACTTGAACAAAGACACTTCTGCTGAAGGAAATATGCTGCAAAGAAATTTCAGAAACAGTATGCGTTGCTCGTTGATTTGTTATGTACTGAGCCTAAATAATCTATTATTGAGATTTGATGAGACTAGCCTAGTTGGTTATTGCATAGAATTCCGCGTTATTTTTATCCCAGGAAACTAGATTAATTAATATTAAAATAGATTAATAATATATTACGTTCAAACAATTCAAATCGACGGTTAATATAATGGATTTTGTGTTAAGAATTTAACTCGTAAGTTAAAATTCATAGTGGGGTCAATAACTGGTATGGTTAGCGCCAAAGGCATTATATTACTTGACAAGATAACAAGATTTCTAAATGCGTGTTATTATATCTGAAGAATTACAGAGGCCCACCAAAACAGATTAAACTTATTTAACACTTACTACTTTACTTACCTTTTGAACGGCAGCATCGTCTATAGACGAAAATACGGTAATACAAAAATTAACCTACCCGCATCCGCATAAGAATTAATTTTGTTCATAAGAAAAACGACGTGTGGCGTTCAAAAGGTTAAAATTGCTTACAAGCCGATATCGGCGAAACACTAGCACAATAGAGAATTTGACACCACTTACCAATAATTCAACACACAGCTGTAATAAAAAACCATTTCATTTTTACACAGAAAACCAGATAAATTTGCTTTGCTTTGAAGTAGATAAATAGTCAAATGAGTCATTTCAGTACTGCCATACAAAATCTACGAGAGAATCGTGTTTTGATAGCTGAAGAAAATGTCTCGCTTGATTGGTGGTGTCAAATAGCCTATTCTATTTTAAAAAAAATAACATGTGTATGTAGTTTATGTGCAAAAGGGCCAACATTCGCAAATTAAATAAAAAAAAAATTGTTAGCGAAGGCAAGAATAAATAGTTTTGTGTAACATTTCTGTAGCAAATCAAAAAATTAATTTTACAATTGATGTGTTTACTACTGTACTGATTGTATATATGAAATTAAAAGTTACTTACAAACTTTTGCCACTGAGTGACGTCCTCAATCCGAATCATGTCATGGACTTTAGCATAATGAATAGATTTTGTTATAATAATATATTTGTTGTATGTTATGTCAAGTGGTTTATACGTAATGTCAAGCTGCCAGTCGCAAATTACACTGGCATCAGTATTGTTACGGCTATTTTCCTACTTAGCGGTGTTTTGAGACTTATTTATTTTGGAAATACGGGCCTCCATGCACTGCCCAAATTATAATCAGTAGTGAGTGAAATATAAAAATGAACTTTACTTTTTTGTTTTATTTTCGAAGCTTTACATTCCAGGTACGGAAAGTTGATCCTTGAAGTGAGATCTTGGTTTCTATGTGGCAGGTATTAAAATAAAATCGATGGTTAACTCGATTGAATGGTGCATTTATCTATCATTCCGAATTCGAGACTTGGCTGAAATATTTACATATTATTTTCTTTCCATATGTACAGTCAGCATCAAAAGTAGCTGGTCACTTTTGTACCTTGTCGCTTTACAGTCAAGTGCAAATGTTACACATGATTGACAATAGTTTTTATTATGATAAAGTACAAAAGTGACCAGCTACTTTTGATGCTGACAGTACGTCGTCGAATGAAGTTCATTCGGATTTGGAGTGAATGATGTCGAATTAAAATATCGAACGTGTTTGGGTTCACTAATGGAATATATTCGACATTTTTGTATCACTTGGCATTCAGAGTGTCACTTTGAGTAAAAGATAGATAAACATGATAATAAACGTTCAATGCCAACATTCTCAAAAAAAAAAACTAAATTTGAAACTTCGCACGATTACAAGTCAACGCACGTTAAAAGAGCTCTGGGTGGCTAGTGGCGGGGATACGTTTGCGCATCTGTCAACTATCAAGCCAAGAATATTAAAAAAAATGGATTCTGCATGACGTTCATTCCTTTGAAGCCAGAAAAAATGACCTTGAATTACGTCACGCCGATCTTGCATCTCTTTCTTTAGGGTGTCCATAATTAAGCATACATTAGGAATATCCCGCGGAATTTGACATACTTTTATACAACAGATTGATTTTGTAATTTATTAAATTCAACCAATTTCAATTCAATTCACTTTTTAGGGTTCCGTACCTCAAAAAGAAAAAAACGGAACCCTTATAGGATCACTTTGTTGTCCGTTCGTCCGTCTGTCAAGACCCTTTTTCTCAGGAACGCGTGGAGGTGTCAAGCTGAAATTTAAATCAAATACTCAAGTCTACTGTACTGTCCCTTGGAGCTGTGAAAAATCAAACTTCTAACCCAACGCAATCAAAAGATATCTACAGCCATTTGCCGCAAATTTTCGACACTCGCACGCAAGTGATATTTCCCGTGAACTTAGAATCTTGACATTTGGTACGAAGCAAGGTCTTATAGCACAGATAAAGGAAAAATTGCAAGCATAAATTGCAAGCAGAAAGCATAATTTTTTTTGTCTGTCTGTCTATATCAGTAACCAATCTACAATGATCCCACACTGCGCACATTTTGCTTAGGAACAGGGGTCTGCTAAGACTGGATGTTCATAGATACATATCAATTTGTACGGAACCCTCGGTGCGCAAGTCCGACTCGCACTTGGCCGGTTTTGTTATTAAATTTTTATCCAACCGTTTTATCATGAAAGTGAACATCCATCCTCACAAACTCAAGTAAAAGTTACCTACCAATTTTTTTGTCAGTCGTCAATATAAGGTCCATTTCTGGTTGCATTTCTATGCCACTCTGCAGTTACTCGGCCTTACTGATATCCGGCAAAAGGTTACCTTTTACCTGAGAACGCTACAAATACTTACTGCAAAACATAAGGGAAGTATTTGTCAATGGAAAAAAATAATAAAATACTAGGACATTATAACAGTTTCTTTATTTTCTACACATGTGAGAATAATATTGTTTTGTACTGAGTAGGCGTCCCGGCCTTTCTGGGTCATAGTCATTATCTTCAGGCTTAAAATGCAAGCTGCAAATTGTCAAACGGTCTACACCTTTCCCTTTATCGGTACAATCGACAGCCAATTTTGCCTCCTTCTTTCATCTTTTGGAAAACTGCAATGTAAAATATTATTCATGTAAATTGTAAAGACACAAACAATAAACATGTTATTATATACTGTGATATGAATTATGAAGATTGAAACCGTACCAAGTTGATAGATTTAGCTCCATTCAATACGAATAAATACCATGCATGAAAAAGGATTGGTCACCCTAGTAGTAAAACCACACATTCTTCAATTTTTCATTTAAGGTCATGTTTAAATCCAAATAAACAAAATATACTTCTAACTTAACATTATAAACCTAATCGTGGGGTTTTTGAATAAAAACTAACAAAGCTTAGAAGCAAAATATAGGAAAATTGATTGCCACTAAGATTTATGAACATTTTCGTAAAATAAGTACTCACCTGTGAAGTTTTATGTCGGATTTCGGCCTCCAATTACTCCTACAATGCTTTACTATGCAATACATAGCGCATAACCCAAGTAAATCGACGAAAAACGTTTATTTAACGTAAAAATTCTCTGAAATGAGTGAATGACTTCTGACAATTCTGACGTGATTCTGACATATCGGCCATTTAGTGTTGCCATAGTACGCAGGAGGTGCATACCGGTGAAATGAGGATTTTGACTGGGTTCTTTTTTTTGTATAATACAAAGAAAACTAAGTAAATTTTATTGCAGAAAGTTTTATAACAAAAATATAAATTTCTGAACTAAAACAATTACTTTGCTCACCCGCGACCTTACAATAGTTACGTTTATGCAAGAAATGTGTGCTCATGCAGTTCCTCCACCTCCACACTGTACGAACACACACAAATCACATAAACCCAACCATCACCACCACCAAGCTACACTGACGCGTTTCGAACTCAACCAGAGCTCATCTTCGGAGTTAAAACAACCGTATGCTATGCTACCAAATGTTAAACTAACAAACCAAAACAAATGTTTTAACTTGTTACTGTAACTTCACAAGTACCCACTTTATTTTTCTTACTCTCAAACTACCCCACAAAAATTAACTTTTATTGACATATTATAAAACTACCTTGAAGTTTTGTTTATTTATATAAGACATTTTTTTATTAATACTAACTGTTCAAAATAGACCCAAGCCGCAGTAAAGGAGAAGAAACTAAATTTACCTGTTCATTAATAGTAGACCCCATAGTGTTGTACCTAATTATTTCCATGCATTCCAGAGCATCCAGACGCAACCCCTTGCCGCAATAATGTAACACTTCATAAGAATCTGAATCTGACAATGAATGATTTGATTCCAACAAATGTTTTGCAAAATTCGATCTATCTGGATGCTCATTCCTATATGCCGAAACATGCTTCGGCTAATAATAATAAGTAAATAAGTAATAGCATACGGTTGTTTTAACTCCGAAGATGAGCTCTGGTTGAGTTCGAAACGCGTCAGTGTAGCTTGGTGGTGGTGATGGTTGGGTTTATGTGATTTGTGTGTGTTCGTACAGTGTGGAGGTGGAGGAACTGCATGAGCACACATTTCTTGCATAAACGTAACTATTGTAAGGTCGCGGGTGAGCAAAGTAATTGTTTTAGTTCATTAATATGGACCTCCGCAAAGTAACGCCTGATTCAATAAATTATATAAATTTCTGTTGAAATTAGCTTAAAGTAAATTAATTAGGTGATGCCAGATAATTCGTATTTCTAAAAAAAATAAGGTTTTTTTATAAATAACCTGGCAATATATCACAGTGTTGAAAAGAGATAGAACATAGGAGCAAAGGTGAATGAACCTGGCTTCAACTCATAGTTCGGCTGGCAACATCCAGTTTTTTTTTAATATCCTTGTATCAAGCCAATGGTTTGCGCATCTGTCAACTAACAAGCCAATGGCGTCACGGCCGCGCGCGCGCTCCTACGTCCCCCACCGCTCATCGCCAATTTGGTCCGTATTTCGCTCACTGCGCATGTATTTTGCCAGGAGCTCTTTTTACGTGCGTTGTACTGTACGCACTTGTGCAGTGCTTTTAGGAGGATCAAGTGCTATTAATGTGTTAAAAGCTGAATAAAAATAAGTAACAAAATTAAAATACCAAAGATTTACGCAAAATCAGTCTGTTTATTCACGTAATGCGATATTGTGTATAAATAATTAATTCACTTAATATTCAAGCAGCAGTAATTTTGTGATGCATCTTCAGATAGTAAAGCTGCGCCTGCGACTCTAGCTCCTGCAGCGAACGCACCACTGGCGCCATCTGTGTCACGTGGTCCTGAAATATTTCGTTTATTACCACCGTATTCATAATCGTTTGCTAACCCTTTTCCAGGCGCAGTGCATGTTCCATATAAATGACAAATCTATACAAGGATTTGAATTCCAGGGTTCCAGATTTCAAAATTGGTTTCACGTTTTAATTTGTATACTAATTTTATCTAACTCCAACCAACAGTTATAACGTACAGGGCATTTTCAGAAAAAGTGTTCACTTTACTTTTTATTGAATGAGGTGTTTTTGGGGTTTTCATATTCAAAATCACGAGTACAATTAATTTTTATTAAGATAAAAATTCCTTATTTTTTGGGTCACTTTTTTGACGTTTTTTTCATTAAGTTTATATGAGTCGTCATAAAACTGACACGAAAAATTTCTATATGGAAAATTAGGGACTTATTTTTAATCAAAATCGATAGAGCTCTTGATTCAAAGAATAACCAAAAATTTTCTCATCTTAAAATAAAGTGAGGGGTACAGTTTATATTGAAAACGCCTAACAAACACGTATATTAGCACACTCACAAACTTTCGCATTTATAATACTAGGTTCTTTACCTGATAGCCAGTACCGATCTGCGTCCTCTTCTGGCCGTACACGACCTTGCCGTCAAACTCGTTGCTCGGCACTTTAAGGTCCGGCTCCACTTGTTGGATCGTTACGTTCAAGTGGTCTTCGATGTCAGCCAGATACTACAACAAACATAAAATGTGTTGGATACTTTATTTTTACAAAGTTGAGTGTGCCAGTCTCTTATGTTGTCACTGCAAGGTGGTCCCTACAGGGCTTAGGATCGTAAAACTCACTTTCCCAAAGTGTGCCCTTTCCGCAATATGTACGCTCCCGAAACGTACACTTTCTGAATTAGGGCATTTTCTCGAAATGCACACTTTACCTTACATGCACTTGCTGAATAAGTGCATTTTCCCAAAAAGTAGACTTTTCCAAAACGCACATATTCGTAAAATCCACAGGTTTATGAATATTGTAAAAGTAGCGTTCAAGTAATAAAGAAAGTAAGTATTATGGTTTACCTGCATTTCATTGTACCACATGCAGCAGCCCTTGGGGCGATCTTCTATGAGGTTGGTGTTACGGCAGTTCCGGCCGCGAGATGAGCACCACTCCCCATGGTACCACACCTACACAACGCATTAGTAAAATAAACAGAACAGAACAACAACACAAGGTATATAGGATACAGACGTGATCCGGAACAACACTACACCAATAGTACTTAAATGATAATGGATTGTTCACCATCATATTAAAGTTAAACAAGCACATCCTTTTTCTATTTGGTAAGAAATATATCTTGCTCGTTTGCTAAGTCAATAAGTTTTTCGCGGTGGAGCCAAATAACTTTTTTCATCTCATCACTAACTGTTGCTCTCGACTATGGCTATCCCGCGGATACTATGCAATTTTCCGGGATAAAAACTATCCTTTGTCCTTCTCAGCGTCTCAACCTATCTCCGGACCAAATTTCAACTAAATCGGTTCAGTGGTTTTAGCGTGAAGAGGTAACAGACAGACCGAGTTTCGCATTTATAATATTAGTATGGATTTTAGAAATCGAGCATTTTCGCCGCCGGAGTTTGTTTCATTGTAATTAATTTAATGATTACATTAATAAACAATAAATATAGTGCAATATTACCTTTTCGGGTACTGTTGAAACGATGCTGATGGCGAGACCCATCCGCTCGGCACGGCCGACGCGCCCGATCCGATGAACGTAATTGGACTTTTCGTCAGGAAGAGTCACATTGATCACTAAGATGAAAAGAAACACGTTAATTTTCTGACCCAGATCAGAAAACAACAAAAAACAAACCAAAATTATTTAATTCGTTCTTTTGTTTTATGTATGAATAGCTGTTGCCGTGAATTCATCTACGAAGATTCACCTTCTACATTTATTAAAATAAAAAACACTACTCAAACTGGTCACTTACTGAAAGGCAGTCCAGAAACGTCGATGCCTCTCGCCGCCACGTCGGTACAGATCAGGAATTTCGCTTGCTTCTGCTTGAAGCTCTCGAGGTTAGCCTTTCGCTCGTGAGGCTTGCGGTCGCCGTGCAGGCACACGCAGGAAAACTCGCCGCCAAACGACTTCAGGTAGCGTTCCATGTTGTCACAATCGAGCTTGGTGCGGCAGAAGATTATAGCTCTGCAAGGGTCAACGTTTGAATAGTTTTTTTATACAATATAGTCCTTTGTTTGGCCACAATCGCGCCTGTTGGAAAGCAAAGATGTCTACGATGGATTTTGAATAGATTTCAAAGAAAAGGAGGCTACTATCAAACTCAGAATTATATTTTCCGATATTTGTATTATTTTCATGCTTTACGCGTTAGAAATATTTATTCCAAATTCTATTGAAACTAAAACGCATAAAAAAACCGGTTTTCTGTAAAGTCGGTTTACGGACGATAGTTTAACGTGACAGCGTCATAACAAAACATTCAAAAATTACCCGAGCGGCGACGATGAGCATGCACTAAGATTTTACATGCTCATCGTTCGCCGCTCAATGTAACGTTACATAACGTTACATGTACGTTACAATGAGTCATGTTTTTTTGTGTATGCAGCCGGCGTTCATCGATTTATTAGACGTTGTCACGTCAAAAATCAGAAAAGTATAACTTAGAGCGGGTGTTGCCGTATAGCGTAAGGGCCGTAACAAAAAGTAAGTAGACAACTTTAGGATCCTATGAATGTATACTATAGAACTTAGGCGGGCTTGCACGGACCAGTAACTCCGAGTTAACTGCTAACCCAGGGTTAAGCAGTGTCAAAATTTATGAAACCCTCACCCTTAACTCAGGTTTATCGTTTTTTTTTTTACCGTAGACCGTGTAAGTGTTAGTGACTAAATTTTAGTTTACCTGTCCATTTTGTGTTCCCGGATGGCCCGCACGCAATACTCGCCCTTGAGTATCTTGACGGCCTCCGACAGCGTTTCGGGCGTCGTGTTGCCGCTGTTAATGTTGTCTTTGGCGTGCACGGCGTCTGTTATTATTTGCCTTTAAAGAAAACAATACGTTACCCTATGAACACTACTGAGGCACAAACTTGTAACCTAAGTATATTTAAAACCAGGGTCCATATTGTCAAACGTACGCGGTCGTTATTGCATTCACCATCTCTTTCTGTCACCATCTTATACCGTTTGACCGAAAGAAATAGTGATTGCGATAGCAAGTGCCCGAGCGCGCGTTAGCAATAAGCGTATTATACTTGAACATTAAATGCATACACCAGCGAGCGTTTAATTTTAAATTTTTATTTACTTTTATTCTATATATTGTACCGTTTTTTGCCGAAACACACATTAAACAATTATTGTGTGTGCTGAGAGGTAATCTGAATCACTCTATCACTCTACGAGCCAGAAAAACACAGGCCTACAAATTAAAATAAAACAACCTACCCCCAATCAAAAACCCTTTCTCACCAAGCGGCAAGGAACCCAGGACACCTGCCTTGCCACGTAGCACAGCGAGGCTTAGGGCCGGCGCTCACTGACGGCATGGCACGGCAGGTTACATACGAATTTTACCGCAGCATCCCTCGGCACTTCGCGGCATCGTGGTATCGAAATAAAGTAACATGAATTCTAAAGTCATTGAAATATGATTCAAAATAACTTGATCTACATCTACACTAATATAATAAAGAGGAAAGATTTGTATTTTTGTATGTAATGAATAAACTTAAAAACTACTGGACCGATTTCAAAAATTCTTTTGCCGTTAGAAAGCTACGTTATCACTGAGTAACATAGGCTATATTTATTACTAGAAAAAATTAGAGATCCTCAGAAAATCTTACTAAAACCAACCCAAGGTGTAAAAAAATTAGCCATAATAATATTATGTCTTTCATCGCATACGCTGCAGAAAGTATTGATGATAGAACAAAAAAATGTTCTACAATATTATAGAACGTATCAATATCTACAAAAAACTTCGCGAGACTATACGTCCAAGTATTGTAGTTATGTCACTATTACTATTTTTTTACATTTTAAAAGATGATAGAAATGCCTATCAAAATCAGACCGTGTTATCCACACCTTTGTATTAATTCTTATCCAAATAAATTATTTCGTATTCAAGACTGGTTCAATACCTGTTGATTTCTTTTTGAATTACAGAAATCCGACATTCCATTCAAAAGATAATACGAAATTAAAAATGTCAATATAAATTCATGTCAGTTTTTAATTTTGAAAATTTGGGCCTTCTGCTTGGATTCTCGCTAGCATGCCTGCTTGCATGCTAGCTTGCTTGCTTGCATGCTGCTTGCTTGCATTCTTGCTTGCTTGCATGCTTGCTTTCATGCTTGCTCGGATGCTTGCTCGCATGCTCGCTAAAATCCTGCTTGGATTCCCGCTTGCATGCTTTCTTGCATGCTTAAATGCTTCCTTGCAAGCTTGCATGCTTTCTTGCAAGCTTACATGCTTGCAGTGGCGAAGGGTGCTAACAACCCGATTCCTTCCGGGTTGCCTAAAATTTTGAACTAATCAAACGCTTCTATTAATAACCCGTTGTTTGTAATAAAGGCATAATCTTCCCTAATAAACTTAACTTTTTTTCAACACGATGCAGAATCAAAACGCAACGTAATACTCTCACAAAAACGATTCATTCACGATCTCTAATAGTAAATGCCGGTCGGAAATATTAGAAATTGTACACTCAGACACTTAAATAATTCATTGACAAACACCCACACCACTCCAGGAAACATCGCGTGTGTATGCTACTTAGATAACCCGGGATTAAGCGGCTTATTACATTTAAAAAAAGACTTTGTGTGTTGTGCGTAAGGCTCACTTTCACTTTGCCTGCCGAAGCCGCGAGCCGCGAGCCGTGAGCGGCTTCTTGGAACATTTTTGGCGCTACGATCGCCTACTTAAATACAAAATTACTGCAGCGAAATGGAACGTAAAATATCGATGATTTAGTGTAAAACAAAAACAATTATATTTTATCTGCTTTTATTATTAAGGTTTATAAACTGGCGAAATTAATATTAGATTAGAATTTTATAAAATAACACCGTCACTTATTGGAAATAATTGTAATGGCAACATTACGATTGATTTGTCATTGATTACAAACTTCATATATCGTTTCTTGTTTTGAAGTATTATTATTGTTTGTTAGGTAGTACATTATATTGTTTTAATTTAATAAAAAAATACATAGCCAGATTAGTGTTGATGCTCGAAACCAGTGAAATTTCGTAATATCGGATTGTGCAAACTTATAGTGTCAAGTGATCAGTTTAATTTATATTTTATCTTCGGTCGGACTCGCTAGATAAATTATTTTGTATTTACTAGGCTTAATAAAAGTAGAAAAGGCTCCTTTAATTAAAACTGATTGTGGATGCGAATTTGTTGAGTGACGATTTTAGAAGTTATGTCCTAATTTTCAAGAAGAGAATAAATAAAAAGGGTAAGATAAAGGTTAGTAGTTTTCGCCAGAGGCGGCGCTGGGTAAGGGCGACGTGGGCACCCGTCCTCGGCCTCGCGGTCTGAGGGTCCTCGCGCCTCGAAAGTTTCCCGTTTTTTGCTCATTACATCCGCAATCTAATGTGTGGCGCGCCATCACAGGGCCTCACAAAATGTGTCTTGTCTTGCCTACACCAAATTTAGGTCCTGCGCCGCCACTGGTTTTCGCTACGGCTTTACCTGAAAAAAATTTCACGCTTCGCCACTGCATGCTTGCTTGCATGCTGATTGCATGCTTGCGTGCATGCTTGCTTGCATAATAGCTTGCTCGCTTAATTGTATGCTTCTCTGAAATATTTATGGTTCACGCGAGCGAAGCCGCGGGTAAAAAAGCTAGTTAGTAATAAAATCCTTTGCCATGACACGCCGTGCCGTGCCGGCAGTGAGCGCCGGCACTTAAACGCTAAATGACGAGCAAATACGAGCTCATCAAGTAAAAATAAGCACACACACGCTCCCAAACAAAACGAATAACGCACTAAGTCATCAGATGGGTTGGTCACTCACTTGCGCAGCATTTCCCAGGAGCGGTCCTTCTGCGGGTCGACGGTGGCGACGACGTGGTGGACAGTTTCCGGCACCGCGTCCTCGCCCTTCAGGTCAATCCACGTCGGGAAGTGCATCAGCTTGTCCTGAACACAACACATACTATGATCAGTGAGCAAAATTGTAATCTATTTTTAAAGAAAATATTATTTTGTGCCAAGTTTCTTGCGGCGGATTCTTCTTGGCAATCATGGTCTTTCCTAAAGTGCTGGTAGACTCAAAAAAAGACATGTAAAAGAGCCCTTAGTGGCCTACTTTCAGATTTTTTTATTTTTTTTTGATTTTGAGTGTTCCTACCAGTAGCTGTGTAAGACTTACCCCTATTTCATCATCCATTGATCAAATTTATTTGACGGATAAATGTGATGCCGTCTCTGTTTGTTTTGTTCGAATAAACGGAGACAGCATCACATTTATCCGTCAGTTAAAATTAATCAATGGGTGGTGAAACAGCCCCTTATACTTTGATATTTTATTAGGGTCTATTATGGTGCACCAGGTTTAAAAGCACGAGTTATGAAAAGAGGACAAAAAATCGGGAAACTTGAGGCTCCAAGCTGTTCAGACCGCGACCCCGTAGCCTACCCTATAGGTGTCCATTCGCACGAATTTTGCATGAAAACACACTTTAAAAAATTGCAACTTTTGATCACGTCAACATAGAATTTTTTTTTGCAATTGCACGAGACCATAGCTGACACATAGAACACTTAGGTGTTCCATAACAATTCCACCTCCACGTGTTCCTGAGAAAAAAGCTTTTAACAGAAAGACCGATAGACGGACTACGAAGTTATCTTATACATACAGTAAAATTACATAAAATTTACCAGTGACAGATGGTTTGCCTTCATTTCATATTCAACTTTAACGACCTACAAATTAAGCCAATTTTAGAATACTGTTCCCACGTTTGCAGATTTTGTAATAGCTACTTTATTTGTATGGTGTTAAAGTTGGAAATGAAATGAAGGTAAGCCATTTGTCACTAAAAGTAAACGTATTGTAAGTAATATTGAAATTTTGAGAGAAATCTATGACTTGAAATTACGTTGAAAGAAAAAATAGGAAAAATATGACATAAAATGTTGTAGTTCATTGATAGTGTATAGCGTAAGTTACTCACAGCCATTTTTTTAACTTCAAAGGCATGCAGCGTCGCTGAGCACACGACCATTTGCAGCCGTCGGCCGTCTGAGGTTATCTTGGGCATTTGCCGGTGCAGCCTCTCGATCAGCTCCCCGTAACCCGCCTTTAGAAGGCCATCGGCTTCGTCCAGGACGAAGAAGCGGCAGTGCGTCAGGGCCAGGTAACCTGGAGAGGGTAATGTGCTTCTATGAGCAATTGAGCATGGGCGCCGGGAGAGGGTTGAAAGGAGGTGCACTTGCGCCCCCCTGGCGTATAAAAGATTAAAGAACATGACTATGGTACAAAATAAAACCTATAAAATAAATAAATAAATATCACGGGACAATTCACACCAATTGACCTAGTCCCAAAGTAAGCTTAGCAAAGCTTGTGTTATGGGTACTAGGCAACGGATAAACATACTTACATATATAGATAGATACATACTTAAATACATATTAAACACCCAAGACCCGAGAACAAACATTCGTATTTTTCATACAAATATCTGCCCCGACACGGGAATCGAACCCGGGACCTCAAGCTTCATAGTCAGGGTCTGTAACCACTAGGCCATCTGGACGTCTAAAAAATAATTAATAATTATGAAGATGAATGCACTCCCTAGACACAGATGGAGGATGCAACCCCCCCCCCCCCCCGTGAAAATAACCCTGCCGGTTACTGAGCACTTTAGGATAATGGAGCTCCAAATGGTTGATATTGATAAGCCAGTCTACAATTATGCCACTTATGTTTTACAGTCTGCAGGGATTCCATCGTCCGCGGCGCCCAGGACACTTGCCCCAGGCGTGGATCCAGTATTTTGTTCAAGCAGGGGAAATTTTTGTGTGATATTTCCTATATCTATTGTAAGAGTGATTTGTTTTAAATACAAAAAAGGTGCTTCGGTCATTAGTTAGGAGAGGAGGATCAATTGTTACAATTGCCTCCCATTGGATCCGGCCAGAATTACACAGATAATCCAGTGAAAAAGAGAGACCTATAAATGTATGAGCAGTGTATGCTAACTTTCGTAGGGGGCTTAGTTTGGTTCGCTAATGGGGGAGGGAGTCACAGGTGTTGTTCTCGCGCCAACATCCGTTTAAGCTAAAATAGATCGCATAATAACAAGAAAATAAACTCTTCAGGGCCCGCCAACTTAAACAATTTTCGCAATTGGGATGTCCCAATTTTTGGCAACGTATAATAAATCGAAAACCGTTTGGAGAAATAGGCTTTGTGAAGCGTTTACAGAAATCAGATTCCAAAAATATGATAATCTGAATTAAATAAAGAAAATTTAAGTAATTCTTCATTTGACCCCTGCAGTGAATCGTCACAAAGGCAGATATAAAGCAGGTCTACACTCTAAAGCAAATTGACAGTTTGAAATGTTGCTGTCCTGCTTATAATAGCAAAGAGTGACAAAGACAGAACTTTAATCACATGATGCACACCTGGCTTTAAACAGTTGTCATTTATCATAAAGTCCGAAATGTATACAATACTCGCAATGTATTTTTACAAATTTAATTATTAAATTACTACGTTACAAGTAAATATGAAAGAATTTAAATATCAGATTTTAATAAAAAATATCTATTTACTATCACACCATTAAACAAACAGGAATAATCGAAGCTAAAAGAAGAGAAATAAATAAAACTATTTTGTCATGGTTCATTTAGGACCCTAAGCCGTGCTTGAAAAATTGACAGTGACAAGACAAATCAGGGGCACTACTACAAAATTCGAAGTTCGTATCGTATCATCCCTCTCACTCTCGAGTCAAATCATATTAGCGTGAGCGGGACGGCATGAAACGAAGTTCGAATTATGCACTTCGTAGTAGGGTCTCAGTAGTGCCGTGGTAGTGCCACAGATTATGTTATGTACGAGTTGAATTTTTCTAGGCTATGGAACGTGGCTCTCTCACTGTGACGTCATCCAACGTATTTCTAAAAAAAAATATAAAAAATTAAATACTCAACCAAATTCAAAATCGATGAAAATGGTGTCTTAAAATATCCTATTTTTTCCAAAAAAAATATAAAAACTATAGGTTATTTTTTTGGTGCATCCCAATTGTAAACAGGTCGTACACATTTTTTTGTTCACGACTCTCCTATGGACATGGCAAAAGTTAAGGGTCTATAGCCAATATTTTATTGTATAACAGCCTGGGGAGGTGCAACAAAATCTAAATTCCTGGAGGTTGAACGAGGCCAAAGGCGTTTACTTAAGGTTATGTTCCTAAAACCATATCGGTTTCCTACAAGCGAACTAAAATAAATAAATAAATAAATTAATATCACGGGACAATTCACACCAATTGACCTAGTCCCAAAGTAAGCTTAGCAAAGCTTACATACATGCGCTCGCAATTCCTGCATGTGTTATGAATTTTTGTAATTTTAATTTTATTTTTATGAATTTTCTTTGATATTCATAGTGATTAATTAATTATGGAAAAGCGGGACTTCCTGACACAGGTATTGTATACTTACTAGGAAGTCCCAGTTCCAGTCAGTAACAGTCCCAGTCCTGTTATTGTAGGCTATAATTATTGAAATAAATAATTTTTCTTTTTTTTTTTTTTTTCTTTTTTGAATGTAAACAAACCTTTTATTTAAAATGTCTTTAATTTCCATTTTCCCTCATCAAATACTGCTAAATCCATGTGTTATTTAATCAATACTTACCACAACACTATCCTAAACCATTAATACAATAAACAAGTGTGCTAGAATATGGATATTTCATTAAATGGTTTATTTACATTGTTCGCAATTTCAATTGACAGCGATTTTACAATGTTTACCTACCTGTTAGCTCTGATGTTAATTTGGAAAGGTTTTGTAGCAAAATAGTTTCATTCCCCAAGCGAATTTTTCCAGTAGTTCATTATAAACATTATTTACAATGATCCGTTGTTGACTACAAATCGTTTTGGGCATTTTTTTTATTGTTCAAAGAAACCGCCACAGTGACACTGACAATCATTAAAATTATTGCCAGTGTAAGAAATTAGTTCCAATGAAATTCCGCAATATGGCGAATAGTCATATATTTCTGGTCAGGCTTTAAATAAGTTTTAATATTTAATTTTCCATATGTGTATGTTAGTCTATAAGATATTTATGATGGAAATCAATAGTCTTATTATTATCACCGCAAAAGCTTGATTGACTTAGTTTAAATTTAAAACACGAAAATTCTACAGGGTGTTTGGTAGCTACGTGCAAAGCTTTAAGGGGGTGATAGCCGAGGTATTTTTGAACATTTTTAGCCATATATGTTTTAGCCGACAAATGTTTTTTTTTTTTTTAATTGAAGACAGAAAATTTAGGAAAATACCCAGAATTTGATAGCCACGAGTCAATATGGCCCCAATGAGCGTTAATTTGGAAATTTTAAATATGGCACAGAAAAATGACGTAGACTTGTCTTTTTCACAAGACTAGTGCATTCTTAGCGAGTGCTCCCTGAGTTTGGTTTTTACTTTTTATCTCAGATTTAGCAAGCAATGCCAATGAGTGATACCTTAAAAGAAAGAACAATAAACAGGCATGTCTCTAAAAATGTTTGAACATTTCAAAGATTTTTTTTTTAATTTTTTTATGGCCCAGAAAAATGACTCAGTACCAACCTAGACATTTTTCGTAATTTGGAATGCCTCCATTTTGTTTTTGTGGCAAGAAAGACACTTAAAAATTATTTTATTTGGTCCAATACACATTAAACTATCCGAAATAAAAGATTTGGTTTCCAAATTAACGCTCATTGGGGCAATATTGACTCGTGACTATCAAATTCTGGGTATTTTCCTAAAATTTCTAAGTCTTCAATTAAAAAAAAAAAAAACAAATTTCGGCTAAGACAAATATAGCTAAAAATGTTCAAAAATACCTTGGCTATCACCCCCTTAAAGCTTTGCACGTAGCTACCAAACACCCTGTATATATGCATGTACTTTACCTCCTTGTATGAGATCTTCAAGTCTACCCGGTGTACCGACCACGATGTCAACGCCCGCACTAAGCGCGTTTATTTGGTCCTTAACATTGATCCCTCCGACGACCAGCAGCTCTCGGATTTTGGGGTTGTCCAGGTGTTTCTTAAATTTAGTGATTTGGTTGCAAGTCTGCTCGGCCAACTCGCGTGATGGCTGTAGAAAATAAAAATATAACATAGAAAAAAAATTAAAGACATGTCGCCATGTCGCGGCCAATCTTGCGCGGAAAACCATCCTCTATAAGGGATGTTTGTCTAGCTAGACTGTTACTACTGCTACTGTGACTGTACTGTGACTGTTAGACTGCTAGATTGTTGTGGGTAGACTTTAAGTAGTTGGTATGTTCCAAAAGTTTGCCGCGCGAATGAAATCATGGCTAAATGTTAAGCCGGGTCCATACTAAACGAGCCGCGACACGAAGCAGCCATTTTCAGTCCGATTTTGAGTCTTATTGCAGCACCGGCTTCGAGGGGAGGCGACGCCCGGGGGGTCGGGTATTCGAGGGCGAAGTGTGCTCAAAAATACGGCAAAATTAAAAATTACATGTGCAATTGTATGAAACTAGTTGATCCCCGCAGCTTCGTCCCCACTGAAGTAGATTAAAACGTGTTTTTCCGTGATAATAAGTTTTTGTTCAAAATTTCATTTTAAGAGCAAGCTTTTTAGCAGACTGTTATTTTGTTGACTGTACTTGCATTGTCATCCAACTTACATAAACATACCAAATTTCAAGTGAATCCAACCACTGGAAGTGGGTCAAATTCGACTTCCAAGATTTGACCCGTACATACATAGATACATTGCAAGTTAATAAAAAACTTTTAAAAAGTACCCTATGTCACTCTCCAGCCTTTCAACTATATCCATACAAAAAATCATGGCAATCCGTTGCTCAGTTTCGCCGTGAAAGAAGGACAAACAAACAAACACACTTTCACGTATATTAATGTATGAATGGCGCCAAATGAATGATTTGCTCTGGTCAGTGTTGGTTTAGTTAGGCCGGCCCTGTTTGTGTAGAATAAAATAATGCTTCATACATCGCTCAACATGGGGTCTGCTTTTAATAAATGTGTTCTCTTTTCTTTTTATTACCCAGAATTGATTCTGATTGTATCAGATATAACCTTCCTTGATTATTTAAGAATTACCTCAATGATGATAGCCTGTGGAGCATTGTTTGTGGGCTTGCTCTCTGTGGCCAGCCCCATCTGTACCACATTATTCTTCACACATTCCTTGGGAGCCTGGTTAACCGCCACATACCCTTGAGGAGGTTGATGCTGCAAAAAAGAAAAAAGTGATTGAATTCAGCTATAGAACAAAAAGAAATGTAAAAGAGCCCTGTGTGGAATAAATACAAAACTTGTCATCTCTTTCATTTTACCTTTGAGTTAGGAGGCCAAGACAAGCTTCTGTTTTGGCAATTTTCAATAAAAAAAATTGCACCAGTTTTTTTAAATTTTAAGTATAGATAGACAAGGGTATTGGTTTAATCGTTAAACTTTAATATTTTATACTTTCGCCATTTACACTCATAACCATTAACATAAATGGGACTTATCATGCTGAACAAGTAATAATTACTGCAACATTACCATGCCAAGCTATGTTGCCATGGTCATGTGTTGACTGGCCACTGCAATGTGGCAGAAATATTGAGGTAATTATTACTTATTTAGCTTGATAAGCTCCATGTGTGGTAATAGTTATTAGGGGTATTGATTGACAATTTCCCACAAATAAATACTTGATCTACATTCTACAATTTGGATATGATATCCTTTTAGGGACAGCTATGGGTAGGCGAGGGACAGAAAGCTTTGTTACATCAGTAAATACTTCTATTTTTATTTATTTTATTTTTGGGTGTTACCTTAAATGGTGTGGCACCAAA
The DNA here is from genome assembly GCA_947563465.1 of Archips xylosteana. NCBI lineage: Eukaryota > Metazoa > Arthropoda > Insecta > Lepidoptera > Tortricidae > Archips > Archips xylosteana. Next base: position 8,314,398 of record OX387363.1, read on the forward strand.
GTTGAAACTCATCTCAGCATTCTTCAACACAATGGCTGGGAAGTAGCAATCAGAGCGCCGCGACTGGTCTAGCTTGAAGGCGATCCCCAAATCTTCCCCATTCTTTGAATACCGAACCTCACCAGCATTCAAGTTTAACAAGCACCCTGAAAGAATATATATTTCTTGACAAAATCACATTATGACAAATAAAGTAAATATTCATAAACATAGATAATTTGAATTAATTACAGGCTTTTCTAAGAATTTACAAATTATCTCAAGATAAGGGAGCTTTGTAGGTTTGTTTTCAATACTTTAATTTTTAAATGAAAATAATTGTTAAAAGCATAATATCATCTCATTTTCAGCCTTTATACGTCCCATTATGGGGCACAAGCCTCCTTTCAGAATGAGATTGCTTTGGTTGTAGTTTCTACATGGGCCCAGAGTTAACCTGTGGGATGTCAGTTCGCCATAGAAGCGCATAACTAATTGTTTGCAATTTGCCATTTTTTGTTACTACAGTCAAAACCGTTTATAACATTCAAGGGACAGCAATATTTGGTTGTTAAACGCGGTTGGTCTTTGTAACCAGTGTTACTTTGGTATATAAGATCGTGTTGGGTTTTTTTCTTGGTTGTTACATCCAATATGTCGTTGTAATTGGTGTTGCTATAAAAGGTTTTGACTGTAGTTTAGATCACCTTTTAAAATAGGGCACTTACACAAAATGGCCCAAAAAAAGTTGTTGGTTGTGCAGCAGGTTAAAAGCATAATATTAAAAATGTTACTAAACAATAAATAAAACATTGAATAAACATAAATTTTATTGTGTAATGATTGTGAAATTGCATCTTACCAATGACATCATTTTTGCCATATGCAGTGCCATAGTCATCAAACTGCTTAGCATTGGATTTCTTGCCTGTGCCACCAAATCCAAAACCCAGGCGATCTGTGCCAAGATCCAATCTAGCCTATTAATTAAAAATAAAAGAAATAAATTATTATAATTACAAAGTATTATTGTGATATCTAAGCAATAACTACCTTTCTTATTTTAACATTTATCTTATTTTAGTACAAAAGAGTTGTACATGATCAAAGAGGCAGAATTCTAATTTGAAAATGAGTTAAAATATAACTTACAGCTTGTGTGGACCATCCGACACGGCAAAGCCCTTCATCAGTGACGGTGGCTTCATAATAATACGCGCCCTTTGTGTGCACGCCTTTGGTGGCCCTGCATCCATGCCACATCTTCTGATCTCGAGACTGGCAACGCAAGCCATCTGGAGTCACCGCCAACGCGTCGTTACGATCGAAAAATGACATCGTCCATTCCGAGGAAGTCTGTGCTACCACTTTATTAACCCTCCCTTCTTGTATATCCTTTAGCGTCTCCCAAACTATCTGAAGAATAGGTAAGCAGAAAGCACCGGTCTTTCCACTACCGGTTTCTGCAGCCATGAGAACATCACCACCGCCCAGAATTAGAGGAACCGCTTCAGCCTGAACGTCTGTTGGCAAGGTCCAGTCCATCTCGTCGATGGCTTTGGCTAGTTCGGGGAGCACCCCGAACTCCTCAAAGGCAGTCATGATGCAAGATAAATAATATTATTTCGTCAGAAAACAGAATGCCCGGCACTCCTCTCGTTTACTTTTTGACGTTTTTAGCCTGACTGACTTGACGTTGGCTTGACGGATCAATGCACAGTGTTGCCAGCCGTAATTTAGTTTAATAATACTATTCACGTTCATTTCTATGATGGAAGGCGGTTACGGACATCACAGCATTATTCGCTTGATAGTGAAGAGAATATTTATTAAAAAAATAAAATAAAAACTAAACTCGGCTCGGAAAAATCGTGTCTATGATTATCAGCTGTTCGTCAAACAAAACTATCGGAAAAATAGTAACCTGGAAACTCAACTCATGAAATATCTAAAATTATATAATGGAATTGGAACTAATCGGTTCAGAACCAAAAGCTCCTAAGAAGCTCTCGCCAGCTGGAAAGATCTTAATTTATACAACTGGTGGATTAGCCGTTGGAGTCAGTATTGTTTGTATTCCATTCGTGTCGCCAGCTTTGAGGAAGGTTTGCTTGCCCTACGTTCCGGCTACGACCGAGCAATTAGCCGGAGTTACCCGAGCGCTGGCCGGTCGCAGTGGCAGGCTTCTTGACGTAGGTTCGGGAGACGGAAGAATTGTATTCACAGCCTCCAAGCTAGGCTTTAAAGCAGATGGTGTCGAGCTCAATCCTTGGCTCGTCTACTACTCAAGGATAGCCGCTCTCCTTTCTTCTCAAAGCCAAAATACTACATTCTATAGACGAAATTTATGGACCTTTAGTCTGAAGCCATACAACAATATTGTGATATTTGGTGTAGAACAAATGATGGCAGAATTTGAAAGTAAATTGCTAGCTGAAACGGAACGTGGTACTGTAGTGGTCGCCTGTAGATTCCCACTTCCTAACATGGTTCCAGTAGAAACAATAGGGCATGGAGTAGACACAGTTTGGAAATATGTTATTAAAAGATAATGATGTTAACTTAGTATTTGTATTTCTTAAATAATATAATATACATGGCTTATAAGTAACAATAAATAGTTATCAGAACCTGCCACTTCTTTTTCTGCCAGTATACTTGGTATCTGGTTTAGTGTCTTTGCCTTGTTTCCGCCTCCGTTCCTTCTTTTCCAAAAGCCAAGCTTTTGTGTTCTTAAGGGGCTTGCCTCTTGCATTTCTGCTTGCTTCTCTCTTTGCATATTTAACTTGGAGATCACTTTCTTCCTCTGTTCCTGTTTGAAAATATCAAAGCCAATTATCAAGAAATCTGTTCATTATGATACAAGTGCAGAAATAAGTCCTAAAACATGGTTTTCAAAATTGGTGCTACAAATTAAGACATGATTATGATAAATTAGTTTTAAAATCTAACTAGTTTTCTAGCAGCAAATTAAATGTTATGATAAATCTCTTGTTATCAATATCTGATCTTTGGCAAACAATACCAAAACATAAAAAATAGTATAAGCAGAATTACCAAGAGCTTGTGGCAGTGGTGCCGATCCTCCTGTCATAAGTACAAGGAAGAATTTCTTGGCTTTGGTTGAATTTGGGTAATCTATAACCACACCCCCAAAGAAGCCTGCCTTCATGGCTTGAGACGTCAGGAGTTCTAGCTGGGACTCATTCTGTGGGTAGAATTGGAATACTGCTCTTGCTGATCTAGACTGAAAAATAACTAAATTGTTAGTTCTTGGAGGCATTTGATAAAGCAAAATAAATTTTAAACCTAACTAAAGTAATAGTTACAAATAAATGGTACCAATGTGAAAAGATTAAATAACAGTACTATTGATAGTATTAGCACTAAAATAGACACTGTTTATATTATTTTTTTAAGTCAAGAGCATGAAATATTTAAAACAAAAATCAACCAAAATTCAGGCACATACCAGGGATGCATATAAGGTACTAAAGAACTTGTAGAGCCTCTTAACAGGGTGGTGTGACTTCTTGTCGGCATTGAACAGCCACTGGATGGCTGAGACAGACACAGCTCCATCAAAGCAGCCGGCTCTGAATGGGACACCTTCACCCATGTCACTGAGGACCAGGTCGCCTTCCGTTTCACGCTCTACAGCCACCTCTGAGAAAGAATTAAGAAAAACTTAAAAAAAATAAAAAATCTACCTAAATTAAACACAATGTCAATGTAAATTTTCGTCACAATGTGATTAGCTTAATGACCAAATACAGTGAAGTCAAAAATTAATAAAGCTTGTTTAAATTTTGATTATGAATACATGCAATAATGGTAGGCTATCATTTTCTATTTTTACTTTAATTAGGATGTTTGTATCATTCTCTTAAGTAGCAACTTAAATTAAAAAAAAAAAACACTTTATTGAACAACACCAGAATGAGTTAAACAAACACTACATAAAAAATAAAAACACTACATCAAATCATAAAGGCAAAGCTGCAAAAAGACCCCAACTCAGCCAGCGCTGTGGTCTGACTGCCACAGTGCTGATGTTCTGTTTGTTTGGAAGTAACTGTGTGAAGCACTGGTTCCAGGCAAATTTTAATTTTATTATCATACCAAGCATAGCATTAGATATATCCATTCCAATCCACATGTGACCATTTTCTTCCAGCACTGATCCCGAGAGTCCCGAGCCGCAGCCAATATCCAGAAGTAAGCATGGAGTATCTTCAGGTAGTAACAACAACTCTAGGCACCTCTCCGTCATTTCTGCTTGAATGTTTATTATTCGCGAACTAAAAATAAAGAACATGCTGTAGGACAAAACCTTTAAAAAAACCATGAAATACTTGTTTTAACAAACAAACCTTACTTTTGGGTATATTTCCTAGCTTCGTCCTCATTGTAAAACTGAAATAAAGGAAAAGTTGTAATAGTATTTTCTTAAAATGAATCAGTTTTATTTTGGTGATATACTTATAATTAATAAAATTGTAGAGAAAAATAAACTTACGATCTCTGGTGGTGCCTGAAATTCTGGCCTTCGTGACATTTTTAGAGTAATAATAAGTAAGGAATTGATTAAACAGAAGGTAAATACGCGCACGAGCCCTAACCTCAATTCAAAACATTTGACCTGACGCAAACCTGACGTGACTGACTGACTGACTGACACTGACACTGACAGAACTTCACTGTGAAGGCCTCCACAGACAGCAGGGTGCGGCGGCGACGGAGTGGGCCCAGCGCGTTGCATAACACTGAATGATACATGCTATGCCGCGTTACGAAGTGCGTCATTATATATATAATTCAGTGTTATAGAACGCGCTGGGTACTCTCCGTGGCGTCGCATCAGGTATCGAAAATCATACAGGCATCGATGGAGCTATTATTTTTGAAAATTGATTGAACTAAATTAAGGTCCCAAACTTTATATGTATATTGAACTAAATTCACAAATTGAAATAAAAATCCCTTGACAGTGTAAATTAGCAATTTTTGGATATTCTGTTTAATTATTTTTAGCTTAGCTTAACTAAAAACATGTCTTCGGTTTAGAAATAAAATATTAGTTACAGTTATACATTACATGACAATAACAAAACACAAGATAACATTATCATCCGTCGTGCAATATCAAAACGCAATCAACCTTGCCATTTCATAAAATACCATAAATTCAAGGGGAATTCTGAACTCAACAGCAAAGTTAGAACTGTGTTTGGTGACTTGTATTTTAGTCAAGCGCAAATTTATCACAAAAAAAAAGAAAGTAGATTTCATCACATTTAAGAGCATTTTTAGAGTAGTATGCTTGAATAATGATAGTAACTTTGTATTTTAAGTGTTGATTTTGTTTCAGAGTCTTTTTTATCACTGTACAATTGGTATAAACGTATCTTTTTTTATCACTTGTATTTTTTTTTCAAGCTGCAATAAACATGAAATAACGGTTTTTCTACTTTTTTTCAGTGTTGATTTTGTGTAAACTTTGGGTAACATTTGTTGTTTGTATGAATGTCAATGGAGATTCTTTGGCGGGAATTTGAAACGAAAGGGCGTAAAACTTGATTTTTTTGAAAAGAAAATTCATAATATTGTATATATTTATGTTTAAGTGTTTTTATTTGTCTGCAAATAACTAATATTTAGTGAAGTGTTTTAAAAATGGAGGGTAACGAGGGCGGGGGTGGCGTTCCCCTCGCCCCCGGCACAAAACGGGGCAGGACAGTGGACAGTGAAAAGAACAGTGGCGGTGAGGACAATCTTTACTTACCTTTTCACAAACCTGATCACAAGAGACTCTATCCGGAAAACTCGGCTTCCACGGAATTTAAAGTATTCGTCGAATCTAGTAGTACGAACGAAAGACTAGGAAACAAAAGCCCAATTTATTTGAACCACATATTCACAAATGGAATTAAAGGTGTAGTGGCTATTCGTAGAATAAACGCTAGTAAGATTGTGGTGGTATTTAAACAATTTAACACGGCCAACAACTTTATTAACAACACGGCTTTTTTGGAAAAAAATGGCATGCGAGCTTTCATACCCGCAGCTCATATTGAAAAAATAGGAATTATTCGATTTGTTCCAGTGAACATTTCAAACAAGGACTTGTACTCCAAGCTGTCGTCGATATATGAAATAATTTCAGTTAGACGTTTTTCGAAAAAAGTAGGACAAGAACGAGTGCCTTTGCAAACTGTGAGCATTACGTTTCTGTCAAATTCATTGCCTGACAATGTTCAATATGACCTGTTCTCGTACAGGGTTTTCGATTATATTCCCCCTCTGCAGCAATGTTACAGATGTTTTAAGTTTAATCACTCGGCCAAGATCTGCAGCGGCAAACAGCGCTGCAGTTGTTGTGCCGGTGATCACCACTACAAAGAATGCGATAAACCAAACGAGCTTTCTTGCGTAAATTGCAGCGGGCCACATATGGCTATTTCAAGGACTTGTCCAATAAAAATGCAAAAAATGATGGAGAAAAAGAGTAAAATTACTTACTCTTCTATTGTAAATACCAAAAACGTTGTGGACTTTCCCCCATTAAAAACTACTCAGCAAACTGTACAAAATGTAAATTTGAATGTAAATAAGCCTTTAAATACCACTGTAAATAAGACACAGAACCTAACGAATTTCACTTCTGTTGCTGATGTTAAAACTCAGCTATTAGGTAATAATGATCTGACTATGGCTATTGTTCGTACATTGATCCAATTGGCTAATAATGGTGATGACACTCCCATTACTACCGCAATAATTAAAGAGATGCTTTTTAAAAATTTATCATAAATGGATTCCAGTTCTTCTCATAATTCACAGTTAAGAATCGCTCTTCATAATATTCAAAGTGTTAAAAACAAAAAGCCTTTAATTATTAAGTTTTTAAAAGAAAATAATATAGATATCTGCCTACTGAATGAAACATGGCTTAAAGAAAATCAAACTTTTAACATTCCTGGTTACAATATATTTTATAAAAATGCGAAAAATGAACACGGAGGTGTAGCCATTCTGATAAAATCATTTTATAAGTGTAAATTATTACAAACTGCTTTTTATGAGGACATTCAAGCAATTGCTTTATCGCTGTCTGTTGAAAGTGGTAATATGTCAATTTTATGTGTCTATTGTCCCCCTACTGGAGGCCTTATGCGTATTAATAATTTACGGAAATTAATAAATGATCTACCTAAACCCATTTTTGTAGCAGGAGACTTTAATGCTCACCACATAGCTTTCGGCTGCGTTTCCACTAAGGGTCGTGGCCAACAATTGTTCGACATGATTGACGAGTGTAATTTATGTATATTAAATGATGGCAGCTTTACAACTCTTAATTATCCTAATCGCAATCCTTCTGCTATAGACGTAAGTCTAATCAGTCCTTGTATTGCCCCTCTTTGTGAGTGGTCAGTACATGATGACAACATGGGAAGTTATCATTTCCCAACTATAACAGACATAACACTCTCAATAGACAGATATCAAATAAACCCTCCTGTTGACAAGTTTTTATATAACAAGGCAGACTGGGAAAAGTTTAAAAAATTATCAATTGATATCTTTAACGATTTGACTGTGGACAATGAGAACCCTTTGGAATCATATAATCAGTTTTGTATTTGTCTCAACACACTTAAGCAAGAATGCATACCTAAATTTACTAAAACTTCAACTTTTCGAAGTAAACCTCCGGCACCCTGGTGGAATGATAAATGTGAACAGAGTGTTGTCAACTCTTATGAGGCTTTAAAGTGCTACAGAGTTACTCCTACTATGGAAAATTACATACAATACAAAAAAATTGATGCTATTAAAAAAAGGACTATTGCTGAGGAAAAAAAGAATGGCTGGCAAAGACTTTGCGACAATTTTAATAGAACCACACCAATAAGCATTATTTGGAATTACATTAAAATGTTTAAAGGTATGAATAAAAGTAAAAACAAATCATACAACAATGAGTTTATCGCATCCTTTTTAGATAAGTTGTCGGAGGACAGCACAGATAGTTTCAACAATCTAGATGTATACTTTAATCTTAATAATAATAATGAGAAATCCAAGTTTCTGTTAGAACCTTTCTCAAGAAATGAATTCTTACTAAGCCTTCAGTCACGTAAAAATACAAGCCCTGGTTTAGATGATTTTCCCTACATACTAATTAAAAACTTGGATTCAACTGTACAAGATATTTTATTAGATATATTCAATGCACTATGGTCAAAACAAATAATTCCTCAGCCGTGGAAAACCCAGTGCGTGATTCCAGTTCTTAAACCAGATAAGTCCCCAGATTGTGCTGATTCATATCGGCCTATTTCCTTGTCATCATGCATTGGTAAAGTTTTTGAAAACATGGTAAAATGTCGCCTCGACTGGTTTGTTGAATCAAATAGCATTATTCCGCAAATGCAATATGGATTCAGACGAGGTAGGAGTTGTGCAGACAGCTTCTTGTCCCTTATATCAGATCTGAAATATGCAAAAAATAGTAATGTTAGTGTTGCATGTGTTTTTTTGGATGTCAAAGGAGCATTTGATAATGTTCATCCTGGAATATTAGTTAAGGTGATAACTAACTTGGGAATACCGGGGTTAGTTGCCAAGTGGGTGCATGAATTTCTAATTAACCGGACATTATATGTGAAACATAATAATATAATACATGGCCCAAGATCTGTGTCTAAAGGCACTATGCAAGGTGCAATTCTGTCACCTTTGCTATATAATTTATATACTAGTGAGATTTGTAAATATGTAAATACAGATTTTGTAAATATTTTACAGTTTGCTGATGACCTTGTACTATATAGTGTCAATAATGATATAGACATAGCCATCCATAAAATTAACTATGCTCTTGAGGAACTACATTTGTTTTACCATAACAGATTACACCTACAAATTAATCCAACTAAAAGCAGTGCTATGATTTTTAGTAAGGACTCTCCTTCTAATAATATTATATTCAATAATGAAGTAATTTCTCAAGTTAACCATCATAAATTTTTAGGCATAGTTATTGAGAATAACTTAAAGTTTGAAAAACATATTAAATATATATCTCAAAACTCCACAAAAGGGCTAAATATTATGAGGTGTCTAGCAGGAGTATCTTGGGGGGCAGACCCAAAGATACTGTCAATGTTGTATAAAGCAATAGTTAGAAGCCATTTTGACTATAGTTGTTTAGCTTACTTAGATAGTAATTATGTACATAGACTAGACATTATTCAGAATAAGGCTTTGAGGGTGATTTCAGGAGCTTTCTGCTCTACTCCCATTAGAGCAATGGAGGTTGAAACAACTATCATGCCTCTTGCATTGAGAAGATTACTACTGGCAGAAAGACATAGTGTGAAGCTATTAGCTTCAAATAATCAACATATAATTAAAAAAATAATACCTTGTGAATTAGACTGCCATGATCCTATGACTACAGGTGCCGATCTTCTCAATGGCCAGGCTCCCAAAGTCTCTCGCATCCTGCTGGAAATGAGGAAGAAATTCCCATCATTGTATGCAATATCACCTTGGCCATGTTATTCACACTCATTCAGTTCTTTATTCCCTCAAGTTTCAGTAATTAGGGCTTCCATCACCTCTAATCAGGATATGTTAGAATTTTTAAGTGAAAATGAGGAATACTACAAACTTTATACAGATGGCAGTAAGGGAGAAAATTATGTTCGTAGTGCTGTTTATAACCCTCAAAATAAGTTTGTTCAAAGCTTTGTTCTGAATAGTAATTGTAGTATATTTACTGCGGAGGCATATGCAGTTTTAGAAGCACTTAAGTTAATTGCATTTACTAATAGTTACCATAAGTTTTTGATTCTTACTGACTCTTTAAGTCTAATTAAAGCTCTGGAAAGCTTCAAAGTTCATTTTAAAACATCATATATGATTTATAAAATAAGAGAAATGATTAATAATTATAGGAAAAAAGGATTAGACATTTCTTTTATGTGGATACCGTCACATAAAGGAATAACAGGCAATGAAATAGCTGATAAGGCTGCATATGATGGAATCAATGCGTTAGATGTGTCTTTAATTGTAAATATTCCGGTTACTGATTGTTATGCCGCCATTAAACATGATATACAAAAATTGTGGCAAGAATTTTGGAAGAAGGACCAGGAAGTCAAGGGAAAATGGTATGGAAGCATTCAACAAGACTTACCAGTCAAACCATGGTATAATAAGCTCAAGTCACCCAGCCGTGATTTTATCACCACAATCAATCGTCTTCGTTTTGGCCATACTAAGACACCTGCACATCTGACCAGACTTGGAATTGTACATAATAATAAATGCAACAACTGCGGCAGTATCGGCGATATAGACCATTTGATTTTTTCCTGTCCGGCATACTCCTTGGATAGGTTAATCCTGGCTAGTGAAGTCAAAGTGTTATCAACTAACGACCCCTCCCGCCGCCTCAGTGAATTGTTAAAAAATGTGGACTGTTATATACCAATCTTTAAATATATTAAAAATACTTTCAAAGAACTCTGACATTACCACAAAAGAAAAACGTAAAAGTGAAACGTGAAACAATTGAAACATACATATATACTTTAGTCTATGTACTGAAACTACTCTTTCATGTGAAATGTGAAGTGAATGACGTGACGTTTAATCAATGGTGTTACCAATGAGCAAATAACCGCTATGACAATATGAAAATAAAGACTTGGCTTAAAGGTCCAGTTACCAGGCCATAAAATTCCAAAAAAAAAAAAAAAAATGAATGTCAATGATTTGTCATGAATGTCAATGTCATATTTTTCGCGGGAGTAGTTGATGATGAATAATTGAATAATACTAAAATTACTTTATTTACTAAACTAATACAGTTACTGATGTGCTATCTTTGATTAATGCTGTGTAATTTTATTTTGAAATTAAATTATGCTTTAAGTTGTGTTTTGATGTCAATATTCAGCTATGCCGCCTAAATCCTTAAGCCTAAAAAAGGTTAGAACTGTTATCTACTAAAATATAAACAAGCTAACTGTTTGGTCTCTATCCGTATTTCTCGAATTTATTTCACTTTATTTATAGGGTCAAGCAGGGCCGCCCAAGAATCAAAAATCAATAACACAGTTCTTTAAAACCACGAATGTAAATAATTCTCAAAAATCGCCAGAGAAAACTCCTATTTTGCCTTCAAAATGTGACGATAAACCAGTTAAGCGGAAAGCAACATCGCCAATATGCATCGAAACTCCTAAGCCTGTCGAATCATGTTTAAGTGCTAAGAAAGTCAGCAATAAAAAGCAGAAATGTGAAAGTCGAAATTGTGAAACATTTAAGAAATCAGCTGGCAAAGAAAATGGTTTAAATAAAGATAAAGTACTGCATGACTTTGATAGTCTGTTATTTACAGATGATGTAGAAATAAAAGGAAATAAAGTTGGAAATATAAACAATTGTACTCCAAATAAAGACAGGTCTCCATTAGTGCCTTGTGTAGTTTCTAATATAGAAGAAGATATTTTAAGTATCCCTGATAATGATGATGCAATTGACTCTCAAAATCATGACAAAATTCAATGCCAAGGAAAATTTTCACCAAATTTTTATGACCTAAATGATGAAGATAGTTTTGATGTAGATAAAACACCAGTTAAGCTTTTAAATGGTAAGAATAATGAACTTTACTGCTCTTGTAACATTATTTTTTACATCTATTAAGTTTGTTTTATTATGATTATCTTCAATATTTGCCTTCAATAAATTGATGTTAACCTCTTGGATGCCCTAACACAGATCTGCTTCAGATTGAAGGCTACCTTTTTGTGTATTTTATTTTAATCTGTAATATTGGTATTATTTGAGACAAACAAGTCTAGAATCCAGGTTTTTTTTTACTTCATGGCATACAAATGGTTAATTTAATACCTATACATTTTGCAGGTACTCCTAAAAAAAGCAGTTCAGTTAAATCAATAAAATCACCTCTGAAGACAAGCAAATTACCAGAAAAATGTGCCAAAGTTTTAGAATTTAATGATCAAGATGTTAACTGTATGTTTGGTGATGACTGGGCAGAAGACATGAATGAGGTTTATATCAAAATTTAATTACTTTAGTTCATTTTAGTTAAAGCAGGTTAATACTATAAATTTAAATATACTGGACCAATTACTTTACTCTTTTTATATTTCAGGATGTTTTAGAAGACTTAGACCTAAGCACAATGCAACGTTGCACTATTGAATCTGTAACAAGTCGCCCTAATAGACTAGAATTGAGACTTAAGAATTCCACTAACAATAAAGGTTCTTGTTTTGTGGATGGGATATGGTAAGAATTTTAAGCACATACTACTTATAGTAAAACTAATTTTTTACAGAAGCAACTTTGTTGACTGTATTTGCTTTATCACCAAATTTCAGTATCCTGGTAACCTTAAGAAAGAAAGAAAAAAGCTTGTAAAAGAAGCCACTTTCTGGCTGTTCCTTGCATATTAAGATAGGGCTCAGTATTTTACCTACAGTGATCACAACACATCTAATATTTTTTTTTACTAAGCTGTGTTTCAATATACAGCATGTATTAAATTTTTTTGAAAGTAAATTTAAATTAATAAATAATTGAAGTTGCACCTTCTTATTTCTTAGGTTAGATACACCCCTTCAACCTGGAGACACTATCAGTATTCTGGCTACAAGAGATCCCTCAGGTTGTTTTAATGTGACTAACAGCACAGGACTGATAGTGCTGCGCCCAGACCGTCTCATATCATCCACTAGTGTTGTGGCCGGAGTATTCTGTAAGCGGAAAGCTGTCTTGCAAGAGAGGTGGCGAGGCATTGATTCTGCTAATTCTGCTGTAAGAAAACTTTCTCTGAATGTAAAGATAATAAAGAATAACAACTAACACCGTGAATGCAAGGAGACAGTGTGTCTCCTCATGTGCTATATGAAAATAAAGTTATAATAAGTAGATTATAATAGAAGGATCAAATCCAGTGACCCTTCAATTCTGGTCTTGTTCACTCGTACATACATGTGTGCATTAGTGAATGCAAAATAAATTAAACATCAACAACATTATTTCTACAAATTAGACCACCTTTCAGAAACCCAAAGTAATAATAATAAATAATAAATAATAAATAATAAATATTGGGGGACAATCTTACACAAATCGATCTAGTCCCAAACTAAGCAAAGCTTGTACTATGTGTACTAGACGATGATAAACATACTTATATAGATAAATAAATACTTAAATACATAGAAAACATCCATAACTAATATAATAATATAATATTTAATTTGTAAAAAAGTGCATAATGAAGAAAGAATCCTGCACTATACAGGGTGGCCCAATACTCGAAGGTAACCTGGTACCGGGCGAGAAGCCTAGTGATAACGGTTCTCGAAAAAATATAAAAAATCATGTCACTTAGTTGAGCGATGGATAATAGACATCTAATACCAAAAGTGATATGATATGTATGTCATGTAACTCTATTAATGCTTAACTAAATGACATGGATTTTTGTCCTATTTTTTTCAATAACTGGTATATGAGTACCTCTCGCCCAGTACCAGGTTATCTTGGTGTTTTGGGACACCCTGTATGTACTGTCACTATTAAAAATATTAAAAATAAGCAGCATTTATCTGTTTCAGATGACAATCGGAATTTTAGTTCATGAATTAGTACAAAAAGCTCTAACACAGAATATAAAAACTGTTGATCTGCTACGGAAAGAGGCAGATAAAATACTGAAGGAATCGATCCAGAGTTTGTACGATGCAGGTTTGTCTGAGGAGGAGGCCTCCTCTAACATGCAACAATACATATCACCGCTAGCTGAATTCATGCAGATTTATATGTCAGATAAACCACCTCCAAATAAGGTAATTTTATGTGGAATCTGATATAAGCAGAAATTCGTTTGAATATTATCTGTTTTACTGTTACTGTTTAGAACAAGCATCTTTAGTTGTTTCACTTAAGTCCAATATATTTCAGTTTGTTTGGTAATATTAATGTTAGGTGTTGTTAAGAGCCCGTTGTTTGATAAATAGTTAAACAAACTAATAGTTAAAATATATGGCAAACATAACAATAGTTAACGCATTGCAAAGGCAATTTGACTATTAGTATCTTTAACTACTGATCAAACAACAAGCACTAAGGGCCTAAGCACACGGCGTATTTTTAACGCGCCGTCGACGCGCGTTTGTATCAATACAAACGCGCTTCGACGGCACGATATTTAAAAAACGCCGTGTGCTTAGGCCCTAAGCGTAAGCCCGGCGCCCGTCCTGCGCCGGCCACTAGTGTGATGTTATTCATATACCGCCAGGTAAATACCTAGTCCCGCCGCACTCCCGACCCGACCCGGTCCCAACCAGCTGCCGTCCTATGTGTGGTTTACGTTTTCATGTTAGCTGCTGCCTGCTCTTACTATTCGCAGCTAGCGTGCAGTCTGCGTACAGTTGTGCCAACTGCAATGGAACTGTAGTGAAAAATGTATAGTAGCCCAAGAAAATCCATTAACACCCTGAAGTTCAATGACAGTTGTATGACTTAAAACATCTTAGGCTATTTTCACTAGCAAGTCAATGAGACAATCAGCCTTATTGTTTTTATTCTGATGTAGGAACTGTGACTTACTTGATCGACTGTATCGGCCGGCAGTTGCGCTTATGTTGCGATTAGAATTCAGTGCACCTTTGCCTTTTATGTTCTAGGGTCAAAAAGATAGATGGTGCGGAAACATAGATAAGGTGTTAGATATAGAGGAGAATTTGTGCTGCCCAGAGCTGGGGCTGAAGGGTAAAATAGACGCCACTCTACAAGTAACCATACACGAACGGAAAGGTATGTGGTTTCGATAGCTTCGAAGACCAAAACAATCTTTTTCTTTACTTTTACTCCTTTAATTTGCGTAAAGCAATTTGTTGCTGGCATCCTTACTTATTCAATTCAAACAAAATATGGCTCCATTGATACAATGGTGATTTTGCCAATGTCGAGGTTTTTATATATAGGTACGTATGTAAATCTCTTTATTTACATAAAAATATGAAATTATCAGTTAACAAGAAAAACAGATGTACAAAGATTTGTGTTGCCATTGTTCAGTATTTTGCTACCTAATCTCCTCTCACCTGGCCATTTTTTTTTTACCTGACCAGCCATGGTCCTCCATCTTCCCTGTTGAGTGCAGCTGACGCTGAAAATTTAATTAAATTGTCCTATAACAGCCCATTCACTCTGGCCTTTCGTTCTTGACTTTGCAGGTCGCGAGACTGCTGTGGTGCCGTTAGAGCTTAAAAGCGGTCGAGCGTCCGCGTCGGCCGAGCACCGCGGCCAGTTAGTTCTCTACGGCATGATGCTGAGTTTGCAGAATCGGCAAGACCCCACCAGCGAGGCGCGGCGCGGGTTGCTACTGTATCTCAAGTGAGCCTGTTTGCAGTGTTAAGTTTAAACCTGGAAGAAAAATTGTGCAAGTTCCATTACATTGGAAAGAAAATACGAGCGAGTTTGAAGTAGTCAATCGAGCGCCGCAGTGTAATGCAACTTGCACGATTTTTCTTGCAGATGTAAACTGAGCTTTATGTTTGAGCAGCTCATAGCAATTGAAGTCTCCTGAATCAATACTGAAGCACACATGCGATTAATCTTTTTCCGAAACGATGTAACAAAAATCCGCTAGCTTGCATAAATCTCCTTAAAGTTCCAAACGCACAGACAGCGGTAACTTGTACGAACGAGTTCGCGGTACGGTACCGCACAACCGTTCATACATTTTAGAATATTACAACCGTCACCGCCTAGGCACCGGCACGCCTCCGCTGTGTGCGTTTGGAGCTTAGGTAATAATAGGTAATTACGGGCTAAATTCCGCAACTCGACGTCTTTTACGCGCCTATTTTGCGTAACTGGCTGTAGGCACTATTCATGCCAGCCCAACTCCATAAGGAAGCCTAGCAGACCCTTCACGTTGCCGACGACTTCCTGGAGCGACCTCGGTGTCCCGAGGTGTAGTGCCCTGTAGCTCGCCACAATAACACACTCCAGCAGGACGTGTGAGGCCGTTTCTTCCGCCTCCATGCACGCTCTGCAAAGGGGGCTGTCTGTAACACCTAAATTGTGTAAGTGTTTGTTAAGTAAGGCATGTCCAGTTAGAGCCCCGACCAGTAGTCGGAGCTGAGTTCTTCCATAACCGCGAAGTTTGCGGGATAATCCGGGGTTAATCTTCGGAAGAGCTTCTTTGGTCTGCCTGCAGGTTACTAGGTTTGTCCAATATTCTTGGTGCATTACCTTGGTGTTGTGGCGCAACTGGCCGCGCAAACATCCGAAAGGCAGGGGCAGAATGGGTTCAGGTCCATAGACCCTCAACTTCGATCCCTCCCTTGCCAGTCGATCGGCCGCGTCGTTGCCTCGCGAACCACTGTGACCCTTTATCCATTGAAGGGTAATGGTGTTTGTCTCACTTACCTTCGTCAGAGCTCGATGGCACTCGTAAATTAGCCCCGATGTCATAGTGTTGCTCTACAGGGCTTGCAAGACCGATCTGCTATCAGACTGTATACGGATTGGAAAACCCTGTACCTCTCTGGAGTTAATCGCTGTTGTTGCCATTATGATACTCATGCATTCCGCCTCGAAGACGGTATTATGGATCCCCAATGGCGATGAGATATTCAGGTCCTCTGAATGTACTGCCTGTACCTGTTGACGTTATCGATCCATCCGTGAAGATCCTCAACTCCTTGAGGTTGAGGCCCTCTCCTGGGTCTTCGTGTAATTGTATCCTATATTTTTTGTCGAATACGTACTGTTTAGGTATCCTGTCGGTGACCGCTTCGATGAGCGGTTCCCTATTTACCAGTTCACCCAGTATTCCTGTGTGTGTTACTTTTACGTTCCTCCATAGGTTCAGCTTCCTGAGTCTTACCGCAGCCGCTCCCGCCTCTTGTTGGATAAACAGATGCAGCGGCGGCAAGTTCAGTAGGGCTTCCAGGGCCGCAGTCGGAGTAGTCCTCATGCAGCCCGTAGTCGCCATGCAAGCCAGCCTTTGAAGTCGTTGCAACTTTGCTTCAACGGTAATCAGTTGGGTTCTCGGCCACCACACCACTGCACCGTAGCTGATAATGGGCCTGATGACGGACTGGTACAGCCACAGAGTGATTTTCGGGGATAGTCCCCACCTTTTACCTATCATTCTGCGGCACTGCCAGAAGGCTATTGTAGCCTTGTCGATCTTGCTGTTGAGATGGTTGCTCCAGTTCAGCTTACTATCCAGAATGATTCCCAGATACTTTACCTCCGAGCTGAACTGTAGCTCCGTACCAAACAGTCTAGTGGGGTTGTAGCTGCCCAGTAGACGTTTGTTAGTAAACATTACCTGTTCCGTCTTCCAGGGATTGACGGTCAGTTCGTTGTCTATGCACCAACTTTCCACAATTCGTAGCGCCTGCTGCGTGACATCGCACACGGTACTGCTGACTCTGCCGCTAATTAAAATAGCAATATCATCAGCATACCCGATCGTGAAGTAGTAGTGCTGGTTCAGTCTGGTTATGAGGTCATTAACTACTAAGTTCCACAGCAGTGGGGAAAGCACCCCTCCTTGCGGACATCCTCTGGCTACCAGTGCATGTTGTGTCTCAGATGACGCGAGTTTGACGACTCTTTTACTGAGCATGTTACCTATCCAGTCGACCAATACCGGATGCACTCCGTGTTTGACCAGGGCCGACGTGATGCTGCTGAAGTTGGTCTTGTCAAAAGCTCCTTCGATGTCAATGAAGGTGCCGAGACACATTGATTTGTTTTCAATGGCCTCTTCTATTTTGCTGACCACTGCATGTAGAGCTGACTCTGTTGATTTACCTTGACTGTACGCATGTTGGTGTGAGTGTAGGCGCACTGTAGCTAGGGCATTTTCCCTCAGATCCCGGTCACACAGCCTTTCTAGGGTCTTCAGCAGGAATGACGTGAGACTAATAGGTCTGTGAGATTTGGGTTCCGAGTAGTCACTTTTCCCCGGTTTGGGGATGAAATAATTTATCCTTTACCTCCCTCCATCGCTTTGGTACATACCTGTGAGCCAAACAGGCCACAAAAACGGTTTGGAGCTTTCGTGTTCAAATTCGCACGCTCGGGCATGCTAAGTTGAAATTCCCCTCGCTGAGCGGCTCGTCTCGTCTGGCAGCTCGCTCTCTTTCTCTTGAGTGTATGTGTGCGTAACCGCGGGTAAGAGCTAGTTGTTGATATTTTGGTAGAGAACGAGTGGATCTGAGAGAAGTCAGCTGCGGGTACCCGGAACGACGCGATCTGATGATGCTGCGCAACCAACTGGTGCAGTGTCTGACCGCTGGACCTGATGCACCCGATCCAGGTACAAAATACAAAACAAGTACTTTAACCAGTGATTGGATTATTATTTTTTTCTTTTTTATAATAAAAAATTGATAGTGCAATTTGGTGAGACTTCGGTGCGTAAGCGTAAGTTTCATTTGAATTTTTTTTAAGTTTGTGATAAGTTTTATTTTATGATTTTTTTGATTGTACACATTTCATATTACAATGATTATTAAGTGCTAAACACTTGTATCTGACACGATAAGTATGTGATGTTAAATGAACAGTATAATTATGTATTTATTTACAATGCTAAAAAAATATTTTTCGCGTTATCCTATAATATACTCGTAACTTCAAGTAATGTCATGTCAAAAAACATCTGTAAAAAAATAAGAGTCCCGGTATCCCGGGTCCTATCCATACTAAGTATATTGTTTAAGGTCATTCACCCGAAATTGCACTACTTGTTCCGATGTTTTTAACAATAGAAATGCAGACAGGAGAAAAAGAAAGCGTTTACATACATACATACATACATACATAACCTGGTACCGGGCGGGAGGTCATGTTATACCAGTTAGGTATGCAGTTCCGGAAAAAATAAGAAAAATCCATGTCAGCTAGTTAACCGATTATATAGTCACATTCACATAACATATCACTTTTAGTATTAGATATTTTCAAAAAAATGTCTATTATCGCTTGAATAAGTGCCTGATTTTGGCACCACTTGTCTCGTTCGCTCTACCTTAGTGTCGGGGGCTCTGAAAAGTGGAAGTCGCAACCCCTTCCCCCTTCCATTCGCGCCTGTGGTAGGTAAGCAATGTAATAGCTACGAACGAACTATCATTATTATTAGGCATCCAGTTATACCTCCCAATACATGGAATAATTAAAATTACCTCCTGGTTATACTTCGTAGAGCAATTGCCTGACATCGAGGAGGCATCTCGGCTGCTGCAGCAAGAGTTGCCGGAACCCATACATCACCATAACGCATGCGCCAAGTGTCCCTACATCACTGTGTGCTCCTTGCATCTCTGGTGAGCCCATTTGACATATATTTGTGTCCGCTAAATTTGCTATTACTATACTTTACATTCAAGCTCCTCTAGATTGAAACGGCTTAATCTGTAGTTGCCAGACGAACCATGTGCGGATTGGAAACTTCACAGGTGCTGTTTTCCTCGTGATGTTTTTCTACTCTGAAAATCTTGTGGTAAATTTCGCACATACATTCTGAAAAATTCAGAACCTGGGCTTGAATTCTCATGAATATGAATTCTTCGCCTGTGTAAGAAAGAGGCCATCGGTGAAATCACTAGACAACCACGACTTACTTTACGTCAGTCAACTTTAAAGTAACAAGTTTGGTTTGAAGTATCTTTATGTATTTTTTATTTCTTCAACTTCAATTTTTTTTTTTTTTACTTTTACAGTCATCCCGTGAAATACATATATTTCATACTAAATACAAACTGAAACATAGATGCACAGAAAAAACCCTCTTCTCCTCCTTCTTGTTAAAGTATGGCCTTGTAGCGACATCTCTTGTCCGGGTGAGCGGTTAGTTCCGAAGGAGCGTTGATGTTTCTTGTTAAGAACTAAACATAGATGGCGCTGTATCACTGCTTAAGTGATTATGGCAAGCTGGAATGTATGATGTATTCTATATCGATGTGTATAATGCATAGGAAAAATTTGCGTGTAAAGTTTTAAACTCCTGACCAGTGCTGGTGTAGGGGTAAGCACGCGGCACGGAATGCCGAGGACCTGGGTTCGATTCCCAGCATTGGTCTTTTTTCTGGGGTTTTTTCTGTGCATCTATGTTTCAGTTTGTATTTAGTATGAAATACGACCTTAAAGTGTTAATTTCTTCCCAAAGGCACACGAACGGCCCTAAAGTGTCCGACAGCCACCCTTTGTCCAAGCTGCGTCAAGATGCCTTGGGCCACTTATCACCGGAACATATCAAGTACTTCCTGCAGTGGGCCGCTCTTCTGAGGGTGGAGGAGAGCGGTCAAATGGCTGCGGCACCGCTGCACGCCTTGTGGACTGATAGTGCTGAAAAACGGTATGTTTTTACAAAAGCATTTATTCTTGACCTCTCCCGTTTTCGTTCTCGATTACCGATTCAACATTCGGACGACAATGCAATATTATTATAATCTGGAGCTGATCTGATAATGGAGCTGGAAAGGGGCCATAGGAATTCTGTAATGAAACGACATAACCACATCGAGTTTGAACTCGGTTGATTCGTTTTGACGAGTACTTTGGTCCAAGATGGATGGTGGTGGGCAAAAAATACAGTTGGCAGAAAAGCTTATATTAAAACATAATTTTTAACAAAAATTTATTTACGAGTATGTAGGCTTAAACAGCAGTTTTTGATATGAAATATTGTGTTAAACGAGCAATTCATTTCACGTTTAAGTGCTTAACCGCAAGTGTCGCTGTCGCTGCATCTCTACTCCGCCTCCGCGGATATTAGGCTTAACATGTGGGTCATCAAATTCGCATTCACATCCTCTCTTTCTTTTGTGAAATTTATACTTTACAAGAAAGAGATGTTAAATGCAATTGATACTCGCGCGCGCTATACTCCAAAGCCACTGTTTGTTACAAAATTCACATATTATTATTATATTAATATTATTCTTCTTGGCGTAAGTACTTCCGAAAGCGCTGGTAGTTAAAAAAAAGTGATATGTAAAACAGCCTTTTGTGGCTTACTTGCAGAATAAACGTTATGATTTTTTTGATATTGATAAGGGTTTGAAAGTGTAAAAATTACATCTTATTTCAGAGCAAAACGTGGAACTTGCGCTGCATATTTGAAACTGAAATCGGTCGTGCCTTCTGGTGATAGGTTTACACATACATTCCAGAGACAATGCTTAAACCAAGGTATGACGTGTTTACTAATAGTACTAAAGGCATAGTCGACCAAGAAACTTCTTTACTACCCTAAGGTTCAAAGCAAAGCAAGGCGGCAGCGGCGAGCGTTTTCTCATTGCATTGCGCGGCCGAGACGCTCGCCGCACAGTCATTATCTGGCGACGCACGCAATATACTGATAAAACCTAGCCACTGCCGCCGGTCGCGCGAAGTCGTGACCGGGCTGTTAGTTGTACAGCTTAAAACATCAAAGAGTATTTATTTTCACTTGCAAGTCGATGTTACAATCAATCTTTGGTTTTTGTTGTGATGTAGGAACTGTCATAAAAAATGGTAAAGCACTTACTTGGTGGACTATAAGTAGTAATAGTAGTATTTACTTATTAAATTGACTAAATTTTTTTTTTAAATATTACATATTAATGATTTTTTTAGATGTGTCTTATAGTGAAAATAAAAGCAAAGGTCCCCAAGAAGGCGACTTCTCAATAGTGAGCATAGAAAAGAGACCATGGATTGCTGCAGGAGTCATTACTAGCGCTAATGGCAACGAAATACAAATTCTTTTGGAAAGGTACATAATATGTGTAATTTTACCTAGCTGCGTAAGTGCATTGATTTTTGTACAAATACAAGTAAGTAATGTAGGCTATTTAACCACCCGTCAATTGATATACTTTTTTTGAGTTGTCAAAACGCGATTCCTCGAAAATTTTGTATGGTATTACTGAACCGTGACGTCACTTGTTAACCAACTCTTTTGACCTGGTTCTGGGCGATCAGTTCAGAATGGTTGAGTTTTGGGAGTTCAGTTTTTTAACGCGTTTTTTTCACGCGTTTTCCATAGATAAGACCAACAAAAATCAATTGTTCGCCCCCCCCCCCCCCCCCCCCCCACATAGCAAATTTTAACGAAATTGTCGTCAATAAGGGTATAAGTTGGCAGCCGACCGCACGCAGCAACAGCAGACGACGTGTCGCTAGCTACGCCAACTTATACCTTATTTCTATGAAATTCCCTCCGGAGCTAGCGTAGCTAGCGACACGTCGTCTGCTGTTGCTGCGTGCGGTCGGCTGCCAACTTATAGCTTAATTGCTCGTTTAAAGATATTAGATTTATTTTAAAGTACCTGGGCGACCGAGCTCTGCTCGGGCAGAAACTCGGTACCAAGCGTTTTCCCAGAGATAAGACCAAGCTAGATCAATTTTTCATCCCCGAAAACCCCCAAATACCAAATTTCATCGAAATCGTTGGAACCGTTTCCGAGATCCTGATTATATACACCGGAGGGGTGGGGGGGGTGTGAGAGGGGGGAGGGGATGCGGGGGAGGGAGCGCGGGGGTATCAAGGGGGGATGAAAATTTCATTGATTTTGCCGTAGGATGCACCGTTTTCAAGATATTTGACAAAAACACCGGAGGTTGGGTGAGTCACGTTAAACTATCGTCCGTAAACCGACTTTACAGAGAACCGGCTTTTCCTGTTCTGTGCTCCCAATAGGGAACGTGCACATAGACGGTGCTGCCAACTGGTGCCATAAGGGTGCCATCAATTTGAATGTTTTACCTTGATAAGTTTGTTTTACTGTCCGCACAGTGTCTCTTCTGTCGCATTAGTGCTGCCGCCTATAGTTAGCACGTTCCCTATAATACTTTTTCTAACAAAAAAGTAACTTTTTCTCACAAAAGAAAAAACTTGACGTTTTCTCATAAAAAAAAAACTTAAAAAAAAAAACAAAAATCTTGAAAAAAAACGTGGAATCGAACCTAGGTCGGCTGGATCCGCGACCACCCGATTTCTAATGTGCCGTTATGATCTGCTCGAAGTCGGCGAAATTTAGCTTTATATTCTAATGCAAACAAAAATAGCCGGAAAACACGAGTAAAAGCGATTTTCTGAAAATGAAACATAGCTAGATCAGTTTTTCATCCCCGAAAACCCCCACATACCAAATTTCATCGAAATCGTTGGAGCCGTTTCCGAGATCCTGATTATATATATACATATATATATATACAAGAATTGCTCGTTTAAAGGTATTAGATCTACTAAACATCAAATTTTATGGTCAATCTAAGAATTTAAATTTAAATATTTTTTTTATTAGAGTTGTGTTCTAGAAATATTAGTTAACTAGCCTTTGCCCGCGACTCTGTCCGCGTGGAATTAGTAATTTGGGCAGCTTATTTTTTTTATCCAATTTGCTTTTTCATCAATTATGGCTCTCCTTAGTTCCTCGATATAAAAAAAATTACCCGCCCCCCCCCCCCGCACACCCGCGTTCACATTCACCACCGTACCTACTCCCAAGTCACTACTTCTAAAAACTGTTCTATAAATTCTTAAAATAGACGTATCTTTCTTATTTGTCCGATTCAAATGAAACAAACACTAAATGTTAATCCAAGAAAATACCAACATATCAGTGAAAACCGCATCCTTCTAGGTTAAGCCGTTTCTGAGATAAGCGCGCACAAACGCACAGACAAACAGATAAACAGACAATAATTCTAAAAAACATTGTTTTGGGTTCTATTGCGCTAGTGACAGTTTTTCTCAAATATCTTCAATGTACAGACACCGACTTGTTACAGATTTATTATATGTATAGATTGTGTTAAATACCCTGTTTGCAGAATGACATCTTAAAGACATACGCATAGTAAAAATAGTTGAAACACTTGAATTGTAAAAATTTGAAAGTGGCTTGCCAAGTGTATTTTCCAAACTGTGACACGCTTGGTTCTCATAGAGGTCTAGATACTGCTGTATAGTAAATATAATACAAATATTTGAAAATTAAAAAGTTTATTGTACGAGAAATGCTTACAAGAAGAATCATTGACTCTGGATTTGAATATTAATCCGTGATTTTTTTCAGAGACTTGAGCTGTCGCCTGGATAAAGATACACACTTTCATATCGATACGTATGAGTCGTATGCGACGACAGTTCAGAACTTAACCAATTTGGGGGTTCTGTTAGAAGACAGCGATAGAGCGCAAAGACTGAGAAAGCGAGTATCTACTTATTTACTGTATTTAGATCCATAATGTTAGTTAGTAACAGTTACATATGTATGTGTAATTCTTATTGTACATTAAAAAATAGTGTGTATGACCCAGTCACAACATGGAATTATCGAGTCACTTGCCACTGTTCGTAATTTGGCAGTATAATTCTACTCTGGTTTACTGATGAGAATATTTTTGACGATTGTACTACGAGTATGTATTCAGCTAAATTATGAACAGTGGTAAGTTGCTTACTCGCACGTAACACTCCCTTGTAATGACTGTACCTACTTTACTCCTAAAAATAAGAAATTGTTACAGAGTAATAATAGACAAAGAGTGCCCTCAGTTCGAAAAGAAGCTTCCTCGCGAAGTGGGCCGAATAGGAACCAAACTCATGAAGTCGTTGAACATCCAGCAGCAGAGAGCCGTGCTCAGAGCACTAGCTGCCAAAGACTATGCTCTGTTGCAAGGTCTGCCTGGAACTGGTAAGTACATCATTACTAACTACCAGAACATGTAGCCTCACCACTGAATGTTAATTAATTTAAAAAGCGAGACAAACACATTACCAGTATAAAGAATATTTGACCAAGGTACAGCTACAGGCACCTATCAGTTGCCCCCAACTGGCGGCCTGATAATATAAATAATAATAACTGCCACATGCCGAGATCTCAGTTAATTGTTTTGGTTCGTATCTTAGTATTACTAAGTACTTCGTCAATTAAAATTGTTAATTTTTAGGGCGCCCAAGATACAGGCAATGCCTAGTTTGGGGCCCGCTGACAATGTATTTATGTTACTGTTTCTGCATCAATAAAATATTTCATATATATATATATTTTCATATATAATTGCACGCCAGTGTCGTCTATAGCATAGCCGATATTATGGTAATACGAAAATTAACCTACTCACATCCGCATAAGAATCCATTTTGTTCGTAACAAATACGATGTGTATCGTTCAAAAGGTTAAGAAATTTTTACCAGACAACTTTTGAGGCGCTAAGAGGACCATGCAACTAAAACCCCTTATTCATGAAAGCTTTTTAAGTTTATAAAAAAATAATTTATTCTATTAAATTTGAAATTTACTTTGAACTTTATGGTGAAGATTCAAGATTCAAGAAGTATTTATTCAAGAACAATACAAGTATCGTGTTTGAAAATACAGTTGCAGCAGGTTAAAAATAATGATAAAACAAACCCACTTACAACCAATAAAAAAAAGAACAGAAATAAAAACAAAAACAAAAAATGAAAATTACATACAGGTCTAAATTTAATAAATAAATATCACGGGACAATTCACACCAAATTAACAATCCTTATTAAATATTTCGTCTACAGTGTAAAAACATCCTCTTAATAAGAATACTTTTAATTTTTGAAGGAAAACATCGTGAGGAAACCTGCACACACCTGAGAACAAATTCAATGTGTGAAGTTTCCGATTTGCACTGGGCCCGCGAGGGCGAGCTATGTAACTTGTATGAATAACGTTGCAATTTTGCTCCATTTTTTTTGTGGTTTTTAAGGTAAAACTCAAACAATAAGCGTTCTAATTCAAATGCTGGTCGCATTGAAGCAACGTGTGTTGGTGACGGCGCATACGCATTCGGCCGTCGATACTGTTCTGTGCAGGTAAGAAAGATAAATATTTATTGTTGCTATAAAAGCCCTATGACCCTAGCACAGGGTCATGTAAGAACAGATTCGTCCATCGGTGAAGGTGTTCATACGACAGTCGTTGACTAGCAAAACACTTACAATTGACGTAAAAAAGTGCAAGTCACAGCGCCCGGCTGACCCGGCGCCGACAGTATAAGTTATAGTACCTACGAGTACTTTAGTAGTCACAGAGTACATTTTCGAGTGTCAACAGCAGAAGAGAATATACTACCTACGTGACAACGAAGGGGCACCGGAAATGGACCTCAGCACCTAGGTACTGCACTCTATGGATTATTGAAAATCAAAAATCCATAAATGCAGTATTTGTTATTTTAAAAAATGAAAGTAAGTCTCCATTGCATACAATTTGCTATTTTAAACATTTTAGTTAGCTACGGTCCATCTCCTGTGACTGGCGAAAACAAAATTAACACGTAATTGTTAGTTTTTATGGCCTTCAACAGAACAATTTTGATTGTGTATGTTATTTAGGGTTAAATAAACCTTATCAGTAACCCTTTCGATCCGCATCATAAAATACGGCATTTTATTTTTGTCACTTTTGATGGGTTCGCGTTCCGATTAAGACGAGTGATTTTTCAAAAATCCATAAATGCAGTATTTATTGTTTTTAAGAGGGTTTATACCTGCTGAGCTGGCAACGTTGCATTTTGTTAGTTTTTCTCGATTATTCCATAAAAATTGAATGAAAATTAAAAATGTTTTGTGTACAAATTGTTCTAATATATAAGTTAATGTGTCTACTGCAATAATAATTCGTGATAGGACTTTTATTTTCTTTAAAAACCGTTAGGTAATAATTTGTTCGTTTTTAAAGAAAATAAAAGTCTATCATGAATTATTATTGCAGTAGACACAATAACTTATATATTAGAACAATTTGTATACAAAACATTTTTAATTTTCATTCAATTTTTATGGAATAATCGAGAAAAACTAACAAAAATGCAACGTTGCCAGCTCAGCAGGTATAAACCCTCTTAAGAATAAAGGAAATTTAAGTGCTATTTCCAATATTTAAGGTGTTTGCCCACCATGTAGCGTTCGTTTTTCCACCCTGTATATGAGGGTTTTCAGAAAAAAATGTACGCGTTTTGCCTTAATTATCCTTAATTTTTCCATACAAAATTTATTAGTCAGTTTTGTGACGGTCCATACAACATGTATCACAAAACTGGCAATTAAAAGTGGGATACTTTTTTTATTGCTTAAATCGATAGTGCTCTTGATTATGAGTCGAAATAACCGAAAATTTATTAGATTTAAAAAAAGTACACTTTTTTCTGTAAATGCCCATATCTTTTTCGTAGTTAATTCTTCCTTCATCCATCCTATCCACATGCCCAAACCAACTTAACGTTTCTTACTCTGTAAGAATCACAACATAGAATCAACACCCTGTAATCAAAATCATTAACATACTTAGGTTGCCCGAGAAGCTGCGTGTGATGCGTTTGGGCTCGGCGGCTCGCGTGGCTCCTAGTTTGCAGCCCAAATGTGAACATCAACTCGCTGCCGGCTGCGAGACGCCGTTGCAACTAGAACAACTGTATAATTCAATGGTACACTATACACCCTACGAACAAATAAAGCTGTGGTTGCCTCATGGTTTCACCTATGTTCTCATAAGTGGTCGTGGGTTTCGGGCTCGATTCTGATTTTTGCGGTTTTATGTGCGAAATTTTAGCTTTTCAGTAAAGATAAATATCGTGAAGAAACTTACAGTTCCACCGATAAATTGATAAACGCAACGTGTCATATCAGAGAACCTTAATTTGAAGTGATTGTATGAAGTGAGTGTATTCCTTAACTGATCCTCAGAAACTACCCCGGAAAGGAATCATTTTCAGATGGGGTACTACATGGCCTTTTTTTTGCTGCAAATGAGGTGTACTCTTACTTTATACTCTTAAAAGGAAATTATGCAATAACCAGTCCTCCTGTATGTACCTATGCGACTTTTAATTGTGCTCCGAACAATTCCCATACACACATTAAAAGTGTTATCACCTATGAATTCTCTTAGGTTTTGTCTCATTTATCTGATAGGTATATAGGCTTTTAGAAGAAATTATTTTACTGATTTTACTGGACTAACGATGACTTTTTACAGGAAGTAGTGGGTGTCACATGTTTGGGTGCAGCGCACGCCATGCTAGCTCGTACGACCTTTGGTGTCTGCATAGTGGATGAGGCGACACAGGTACACTATGTTACATTTTACGATAATACTAGTCTACCCGCGGCATCGCCCGCATTACCAGATCATTCCCAAAAAATATATCGCGGTCTTACTAATATTGTATAAAACCCACCCGTGCCAAATTTCATGTCTCTTTTAGTTGATTTCGGTATTTTATCCTCATCCCGTGAGAATATTGAAAGTATGCCTAGAAATCTATTTTTTCTAATCACTTCATTTTCTAGGGTTCCGTACCCAGAAGGTGCCAACGGAACCCTATTAATGAGACTCCGCACTCTATCTGTCGATCTGCCACGGGGCTCTTATCTCTTGAACCGTAATAGATTAAATTAGAAATAATAGACCCTTGAAATTTTCACTGAATGTGTATTGTATGACAACAAATACAAAACAAATACTAAAAATAAAATAATTTTAGTAAGTTTACAAGAATCTTTTTTTTTTCTCTCAGCGTTTTTTGGTTGCTAGGCGGCCTAGGCGACAGCCGTCAGTTGCTAGGCAACCCTATGCTGTTCGGTTACCTACTTTAAGTTTACGATTTTAGTGCTTACATTTCGGCGATATTTTACTGAACTGTTTTTAAAACTTGACCGGTTTTTATTTATTATTACAGGTTTTACAATGCACGGTGCTGCGTCCTTTGTTCGCTGCGAACAGATTCGTTCTCGTAGGCGACCCGGAACAACTGCCTCCTGTGGTCAGAAGCCGAGCTGCAAGGTAAAATTACACCGTGACGACAGTTTTTAATTAATTCAAACTAATAGTTCTGTAGAAAGGACGATTACATTAAGAGGACTACCAATATATACCAATATACTACCAATATGTATAGGCCGAGGATGGTGATGATAGTTTATCGGCATGTCGACTCCCGTTTGCTTCCTCGCACATTGTGTTCTGTGAGTGGCCATCATAGCAAGGTATAAATGCGAAGATGCGAACTATAGACGGCCAAATGGCCTAGTGGTTAGAGGACCTGACTATGAAGCTTGGGTTCGATTCCCGTGTCGGGGCAGATATTTGTATGAAAAATACGAATGTTTGTTCTCGGGTCTTGGGTGTTTAATATGTTTTTAAGTATATATCTATCTATATAAGTATGTTTATCCATTGCCTAGTACCCATAATACAAGCTTTGCCTAGCTTACTTTGGGACTAGATCAATTGGTGTGATTATCCCGTGATATTTATTTATTTTATTTATTTAAGTATTTTCACCAAAGCTATAGAATGAATCAACTTGTTCTGGGATATTAACTCAGCGCCGCTAACCTCTGCGCTCTCGCTTTATACCAGATTACAGATACTGGAATAATGCCGATTTTTATTTATATGCATGTGTTTTTTTTTATTTATCAGGCGACTAGGAATGGAAGTGAGCTTGTTCCACAGTCTGATGAGCGACGAAGCAACATCGACGTTGCAGCTGCAATACCGAATGAACAACGCTTTGGCCGATTTGGCCAACAAAGTCGCGTATAACGACAGACTGAAGTGTGCTGATGAGAAGGTCGCACTAGCCAAACTGAAAATTAACGAGGAGGTAATAAGATCTCAGTTTACATATTATATTCTTTCACGTAGTCTCCGTGTTACTCAAGTGGTCATTTTATTCAGAAAAAAAACTAAAAGTCCGGTTTCAAGTAATCATGCAGTCTGTCACTTAATTTCTCGTGAGAAATTACAGGGGACAGTTAACTGAAATTGGTCACTGGCCAAGCCATTGTCAACTGGTTTAAGCCGGTTCATCTAGCTAGTGGAAAGTCTTAGAAAGTTTTGGCTCCGTGGGTTACCCAAATGGTCCTTTTCTTTTTAGAAATAATTCAAAACCCCCTTTCAAGCAATCACACAAGAATGCTCTAATAAATAAAATGTATAAAAACAATATTTCGATGTAGCAAACAAGTAAGTTTCAATGTCAGTTGTAGAGCTTAAAACATCAAAGGTTGTGTTCACTTGAATGTCATTGCGAAGATCAACCTTATGGTTTTTCCTCTGATAGGAACTGTCATAAAAAAATATCAATTATATAGTTACTTAGTCGACTATACATAGGTTCCGAGATACGGAGTTTTACAAATAAATGCACGACGTGTTATTTTACCGGCCGTGCCTTGACCGCGACCGCTAGTCTATCATCCATATCTCTCAGTCCATCGATCTCTCCCGCAAAATTATGTAATTTTTTTTGTACATCTAAATACTAGAAAATAATGTGTTGTGTCAAAAAAGTCCTGCCGTCGTTGGCGACTAGTTAAATTGATGAAGTACTGCGGATTGATATCACTTTTTGGACTTCCTTCACTAGCTCACTAACAATATTTACGGAAATTTCATATGTTAGTGAAATATTAAGTCGGTATTTTTGAATAAAACAGACGTTAGTGTATTTGTATAGACAGATGCTTTATTAGGCTTCAAGTCGTATTATTCATATAACAATTTCCATTAATAAAAACTTAAACGTACAATTACAACTAGTTATTACTTCAGAAGGGATCCGTTGTCTATGAGGTAGTTCGCACCAGTGACACTCTTCGCCTTGTCACTGGCAAGGAACAAGATCAATTCTCCGATCTCCTCATTCTGAACCATGAACCCTAGAGCAGTGCCATCAATACGCCTTTGCCGGTCGAATTGGAAATAACCATTGTTTGTGGCGAACTCGTTGTCCACCGGGCCAGGGACGACGCCGTTCACTCTGACCCCTGACGATGCTAGTTCCAGCGCCGCGCAGCGCGTGAACTGATTCAAAGCAGCCTTCGATATGAAATAAGACAGCAGTGTTGGTAATCTACACACAGTTAATGATGATGCACTGGATATGTTGACGACATTACCCTTCGTCTTAACGAGATGAGGCGCCGCCATCATTGTCAGCTGGACTACTGCTCGCATATTGGTTTGCATTACTTTGTCGTACGATTGTAACGCTTCGCCGTCAAGAAGAGATCCGTCGACGCTTATGCCAGCGTTATTGATGAGGATATCCAGCTTGCTGAAATGTTGAACGGTTCGAGGGACGATGGTGGCGGTTTCGTCGTCGTTGGCCAGGTCGGCTCTGATGACGAGCGCCTTCCTGCCGAGCGCCTGGACCTGCTCGGCGACGGCTTCGAGCTTGGCCTGCGTGCGCGCCACGACGGCCACGTCCGCGCCTTCCTTGGCGAACAGCAGCGCCGTCGCCGCCCCGATGCCGGAACTGGCACCAGTTATCAGCACTACTTTGTTACTAAAACTCATATTTGTTTTCAAGTGGATAACCTCGTGCCTAGACTTCGTTAAAAGGAGTGTGGAGCAACTACAGACCTTCACGCTTTTATATTTATTTTATCAATGAGACTAGATAATACATTCATTAATAATTTGAAGGTACAAACAAAGATACAGATAAAATAGATGTTACAATGAAGATTGTCTTTTTTATCAATAATTTCGTAACATTTTGTAACATGACGCAAACTTTTGTCATGATTCATTTCACAAAAAAAATCTAAGCTGAGATTTATGTACTATCGACTACAAATCGAACGAAATACGATGAGAGACCAGAGACGAGCTAGACACAAGCATATTTAAAAGCTGTAGAAAAGGGCTTTAACTTCCTTTAAAGACTGGCATCAAACCAGTGACTCCTTGAATTGTTGTTATTCATGGGCGGTGGTGATCATTTCTCATCAGTAGTGATCGGCCATCGGAAGCATTTTATGTCAATTTGATGACGAAATTATTACATGGACATGACTATTTAATTTCTTGCACAATTTTTTTACCTACTTAAAATGTAGTTTTTTTATTGAGTTACTATCAAGGTTTTAACATTTCTGTTGTGTAAATGAAAGAGCGACTGGATTACAACTGATTTTATTAATATTTTCTACGTCTACCCACAACATCTTCCCCATAAATGAAATGAAGATATAATCTTATTGACTAACCCAGCACCAAATAAAACATGTAACACAGTCTCTCTCCTTTCCCTTCAAGCAGAGAAGAAGATAAAATTAAAATAAAGTCATGAAACTATTGTTAATATTATAATTTAAAAAAAACTTATTTAACTATAGGTACTAATTTTAGTTACATTTACAAAAGTCTTTTATGTATAAATAAATACTTAAATACATAGAAAACATCCATAACTCAGGAACAAATATTCATGCTCATCACACAAATAAATGCCCTTACCGGGATTTGAACCCAGGACCTCTTGCTTCGTAGGCAGGGTCACTACCAACTAGGCTAAAGCGGTCGTTAAATGTATATAAAAATAAAACGTTTACTTTTTTCTTAAGGTAATCATTGGTGAATGAGTTTCTATAACACTGTCATGATCTGACCCAGCAGAGGAGTAACAGTCACTATTGGGTGACGCACTCACGTCATGTTGGTCGTCTTCTTTTTGTTTAGCTATATTAGAAGTGCTACGCTGAGGCTCACATCTTATCAAATGTCTGCGGTTTCGACGGTAAATTCCTCGTTTATTTTTCACTAAATATGACCTCGGAGCAGCATATTCTGACACTATTTGACCTCTCATTTTACAATTCTTATCAATGACAATAACATCGTCTCCTTTGTTTAATTTAGGCAATTCTTTACAATGTTGATCATAGTAGAGCTTACTTTTACGTTGCCTGTTAACGAGCTCATTATACTGATCGGCTGATACTAGGCTTGGGTGTAACAAATTGGGATGCACCGGCAATCTACACCTCAGTATCCGGCCCATCAGCAATTGTGCTGGAGAATTCAAATTTTCCCTGGGTGTGTTACGATAGCTAAGTAAGTTTAGATGAAAGTCTGTTTTACTTCTTAGTGATTTCTTTAATATATTTTTAACGGTTTGCACGGCACGTTCACTTCTCCCATTAGCTTGAGCATAATTAGGTGATGAAGTGACGTGTTCGAATCCCCACTCTTCAGCAAACCGCTTAAAGTCCCTACTTGTGAATTGTCTAGCGTTATCGCTGATAACTTTTTCTGGTATCCCATATCTTGCAAAATTTTCTTTTAGTGATTGTATAACTGTTGAACTTGTAATATTGTTTAAGATAGTTACTTCCACGAAACCCGAAAAATAATCGACAATAATCAAATAATATTTCTTTAAGTACTCGAATATATCTGTGCCAACTTGATTCCACGGCAAATTGGGTATCGTTATCGGTATTAAAGGTTCGCGACTAGGTGCATTTGAATACTCCTGGCACACTGAGCAACGTTTCACATAAAGTTCTATCTCCTTATTTATACCCGGCCAGAATAATACTTGTCGCGCTCGCCTCTTGCACCGGTCTATACCCAGGTGGCCATCATGAATTATGCTAAGCATGTCCTGCCTTATCGAACGCGGAATCAAGACTAAATTGTTCTTAAATATTATACCATCTACAACAAATAATTCATCCCTCATTGACCAAAAATATTTCAGTTCGTCTATCACGTCGTATTTATTTATGGGCCATCCCTGGTTTAAATATTTAATTAATTGCATTAAGTTTTTATCCTTCTGGGTCTCTTCCCTTACATAATTTAATTTGTTATTTGATATGTTGATATGACTCATTAAAAGATTGACTTGATATGTTATTCCTTTACTTATACTTTCCTCATATAATATGGGCAGAGGCGCGCGCGACAGTGTGTCTGCTAAGTACATGTACTTACCGGGCTTATACACGACTGATAAGTCTAGGCCTTGGAGGCGTAATAGCATTCGCTGTAAGCGTACTGGGACAGACTGCAATGATTTTTTAAATAGGCTTTCTAGGGGCTTATGGTCAGTTTCCACAACTACATTATTTTTACCATAAATATACTGTCGAAATTTATCACAGGCAAATACGATAGCCAGCAATTCTTTTTCCACCTGCGCATACCGGGTCTGCGTGTCCGTGAGCATACGCGACGCGTACTCGACGGGCCGCCCGCCCTGCAGCAGCACGGCGCCCAGCGCCACGCTGCTGGCGTCCACCGACAGCACGACCGGCGCCGCCGCGTCATACAGCGCCAGCACTGGCGCCGTGCTGAGCAGCTTTTTCAGTTTATCTAATGCCTCTTGATGTTTCGAGTCCCAGACCCAACACGAATCTTTCTTTAATAAACTAGTCAACGGTTTTGTATGCTCCGAATAATTCCGTATAAATTTGGATAAATAGTTAGTAGCCCCCAAAAATCTTTCTAAACTTTTTTTATCACGCGGTGGTGGCATGTCGACGATAGCCTCAACTTTAGCACTATCCGGTTTCATCCCGTTTTTGTTAAAAATATGACTCAAGTAGGTGACCTCCTCGACACATATTTTGCATTTGTTTTTGTTAAATTTTAAATTGTTTGTCCGTGCTACTTCTAATAAAGCGTTTAATCTTTTATCGTGCTCTTGTTTAGTTCGTCCCCAACAAATTATGTCGTCAATAAATGATTCAACACCCTCTAAGTTTTCTATTAATTGTTTAACTCTGGCATGAAACACTTCCGGTGCGCAATTCAATCCAAAAGGTAACCTTGTAAACTGGTATCGGCCAAAGGGTGTGCTGAACGTGCACAAGTCTGCACTCGCTTCATCCAACTTGACTGCCCAGAATCCCGAATTAGCATCTAAAACCGAAAAATAACACGCCCCGTGTAATTTTGATGTTAATTCTGTAAGTGTAGGTAGCTGAAAATGAGCACGTCGAATAGCACAATTTAATGGTCGCGGATCAAGACAGATACGTAAATCACCATTTTTTTTAGCAGCAATTACTATTGCGTTAACCCATGCAGTGGGGTGAATGACCTTTCTTATCACGCCTAAGTCAATCATTCTATTTAACTCGTCCTGCAACTTGTCGCGCAGAGCTATAGGTACCTTGCGCGGCGCGCTCACTACCGGCGGCACGCTCGTATCAACAACAATACTATACTCTCCCGGCAAGCAGCCCAACCCTTTAAATAAATCCGAATAATCGTTTAGATTTATACTGTGAATTCGACGTATTAACCCCATCTGAGAACACGCTTGTCTGCCCAGTACACTTTCACAAGTCAAGTTCGCAATCGCAAACCTTAAACAATATTTGTTATTTTTATGCGACCAATTTAAATCGCATATACCTTTTATTTGTATTACGTCACCACTGTACGACTGCAACTTAATGTTATGTTTTCGTATAATCGAGTCATTAAATCCTAACTTCTTAAATCGCTCGTATGACAAAACATTAATGTCTGCGCCCGTGTCCAATTTAAACTTTTCTAAGCCACCGTCACAAGTTAAGTTTTCATGCCACTCATTATTAATCGTTTGCTTGGCAGTTGACATATTTACTACAGAAACATAAAACAACTCACGGTCGTCCTCGGAGTCGTCATCGTTGTCGGTGTGAACACCGATGTCGTACATTTTTTTGACACCTCGCGTCAAATTACACATTCTCGCGTAATGACCATAATTTTGACATACGTAACACTTCACTTGAATAGCGGGACACGTTCCCGGTAAGCACTGCATACCACACCCGTGGCACTGCGGAGGGGGCGGAGGCGCGTGGGCCGCGCGGCTGCTGGCGGCGGGGGCGGCGGCGGGCGGCGCGCGCTGCGCCGGCGGCGCCCGGCCCCGGGCCCGGCCGCGCCCGCGCCAGCCGCCGCCGCCGCGGCCGGCCCCCGGCGCGCGCACCCTGTCCACGCGAACGGTCCCCGCGACGCCCGATCCGCGAGTCTCCAAGAACCTGCTGCCGTCCGCAGATACTTCGTCCGCCTCGCATATCTTTATAGCTTTATCGAGAGTTAAATCGCTCTCCCGCAACATACGATCGCGTACAATTCCATTGTTTATGCCACAAACTATGCGATCGCGAATTAATGAATCCTCCAATGATTGAAATTCACACTTCTTGCTAAGAAGCTTTAACGCCACTACGTACTGGCCTATTGTTTCACCGTGTTCTTGGTCACGTGTGAAAAAGTTGTATCTTGCCAACGTAATATTTGACTTAACTCCAAAATATCCATCAAATTTTTTGAGCAGAGCCTGGACGTCTTCTCGATCTTTTTCGTTGACGAACGTAAAGGTTTGATAAACATCAAATCCGTCCGGCCCGATTAAATTAATCAAGAGGCTGGCCTGCACTGCTGATTCCTCTTTGTGCACCCCGGATGCCTTAAGGAATAGCTCAAATTGAGTCTTCCATTTACGCCACGCGTCAGCCCGGCTGACGGGACTGCCATCCAGATTCAATTCTGACGGAGGTCGCGCGTGCTCCATTGCAACAAATCACTATTGTTTCCTTATTTCGCTAACTAATTAAACCACTTTGCACCACTAACAATACCAATACTGCACAAAAACGTAATTTAAAACACCGCTGCCACCATGTTGTGTAAATGAAAGAGCGACTGGATTACAACTGATTTTATTAATATTTTCTACGTCTACCCACAACAATTTCTATTACCTATGATATGATTATGAAGCACAGGCCACTTATAATTATCTATCGAACGAATGAGTTTACGTCAACTCATGTCTTGTACTTGTCTCATTGACGTTCCTATCATTATTTTATACATCGAATCAATTGAACAGTGGTAAAATATGCCTGAGGGTGGCTTGCGATCTAGCGTTTGGGAAATAACGTAACCAGCAATAAAAATACGAACGAATGTGTTGTTTTCCAACATTAATTTTATATTAAATATTTTATATTATTATTTAAAAAAAAGAAATAATAATAATTGCATGTTATTATTATGTTTTTAATTATTTAATTTAACTTATTTTATTATTTTACGACCGCTTAGCCTAGTTGGTAGTGACCCTGCCTACGAAGCAAGAGGTCCTGGGTTCAAATCCCGGTAAGGGCATTTATTTGTGTGATGAGCACAAATATTTGTTCCTGAGTTATGGATGTTTTCTATGTATTTAAGTATTTATTTATCTATATAAGTATGTTTATCGTCGTCTAGTACCCATAGTACAAGCTTTGCTTAGTTTGGGACTAGATCGATTTGTGTAAGATTGTCCCCTAATATTTATTTATTTATTTTTATTTATTTAACTGAGAATATTATTTTAATTTAATGCAATGCTTTGAAATGAAATGAAATGATAATGTGTTATTGAATGATTGTAATATTAATTTTAATTTTTAATTTAATTTTTTATTTTTTAAATTGTATGGGTTCTAAATAAATGCCTAAAT
The DNA here is from genome assembly GCA_947563465.1 of Archips xylosteana. Lineage (NCBI taxonomy): Eukaryota > Metazoa > Arthropoda > Insecta > Lepidoptera > Tortricidae > Archips > Archips xylosteana. Next base: position 8,351,753 of record OX387363.1, read on the forward strand.
AAATACATATTATTATTATTATTATGTTGGTACGGATTTCCGATCACGGGCCCATGGGGACCCGGTCATTTGAAAGGCATGCATGGGGCCGAAGCCAACATGAAGAGGCCTTTGGTACCATATAATATAAATGAGATGGGCGCAACTATGGAGGTCTATCCCCTAATACACCATAAAGATGTGCTAGCGGACAGTCCTCCACAGTTGCCAAACTATTGCCAGGTAGGAAGCGACATGGAATTGGCTATGGGGTTGGGATGTTGTGGACAGGATTACCGGGCTATGGAGTGAGATAACGGACACCTACCATTTCAATATCTCATAAACTGAACTTTTTTATTATTATTATTATTATTATTGTTTTTCTAGAAATTAACCCACTATACGAAGGAGCCATGGTTATTGAAAGCCTGCAGTTCTGAAGCCGAAAATGCGGCATTGTTTATTGATATGAAAGCGATGGACAAACTGGAAACAAGCAAGACATGTGCGAATCCGGATGAAGCTTGCATCGTTTTGGCATTGGTGGCAGCTTTGACAGAAGTAAGTTTTTAGAAGTCATCTCATTACACACTAACCAACTTACGAGTATCTGTGAACCAGACCTAGCAATATTATACTTTATGCGAACGGCGTAAAAACTTTTTCAATTCACAGATAAGTTTGTTAGTCTGTAGTAAACTCTTTCGTCTGCTAACATAATAGTTAATAGGTAATAATGATTTTAAGTTGAAAAAATATTTTGATAACACTTTTTTTGTTGACTGTACTTAACCTTTTCAACGCCAACGACACATATAGGTGTCACATAGTACAGTGTCAAAGTGATCTTGACACAATTACATAAGATTCAAAGCAGGTTTACGTTTTGTCGAGGCGTGGCGTTGAAAGGGTTAAATATTGAATTGTCACGGGATTCTTAAAAATCAAAAGGATAGAAAATAACCAATAAAATAAAAAAAAAGAACATTATCAAATGAAAACAATTAAAGTCGAAAATTGATTGGTAAGATTATTTAGTTGTTAAAAACATTACCCTCCTTTGCGTCGCGTAATCGGGTAATTAGTATGTACATAAATAAAACAAGAATTTTTCATCGTTCAAATAAGTTTTAGAATCAATTGAGTTGGTAAATCCATAGTCGAGCATTGCATATTTTATTTTATGCTTAAATGAAAGTAATAATTCACCGTTTGATTAATTTATCGTTTGTGCAGGGTGGAATTCTCACGTCAGACATTGGCGTAATATCGCCTTTCCGCGACCAAGTGGCACTGCTGCGCAGGGCTCTGTCAAAGCACGCCGTAGAGGTCAGCACTGTCGACCAGTTCCAAGGGCGGGACAAGTCCGTCATCATCTACTCTTGCACTAAACGCGATGATGCCGCCAATGATAAGAAAGTAAAGGTCGGTAACGAATGTTAGTCTTTGAAAAAAAAAACATCTCTGGCCTGGGCACAGATCGCCTCTGAATGAGAGGGCTTCAAAATAAAAAAATTTGTAGTGGTAGAGCCATGTTGTAGCTAGCCGCTGCATCACGAATGGGCCGGCTCGTCCGGGGCAGTACCACCCTCTCACAGAACACCGGCGTGAAGAAGCAGTAATCTTGCTTGCGTTTCGTACGGTCAGTGAGAGTGCCGGGGGCCCAATACCTCACCCCTTCCCTCTCCCCCTCCCTCTCCCCTTTCCCCTATTCCCTCTCCTTTAGGGCCGACAACGCACTGGCATCGTGTAAAGCGCTGCGGGTGTCTATGGACAGTGGTGTTCATTTAACATCAGGTGACCCACTAGTTCGTTTGTCTGGCCTATCTAACATAAAAAAAAAAAAAAAAAAAAAAAAATGAAGACTACAATGTAATTTTTGGGAATTCCCACCGGAATTTATTTTAGTGAAATCCCGGAGTTTCAATTCAACTGCTAGATCTAATGGTTAACTTTTTGGCTGGCGGGTAAAGGCTAGTCTCGAATAATTCTAACTTGTTATTTTCAGGAAGGAGAAGTACTAAATGACCAACGTCGCTTAGCAGTCGGAGTAACCCGGGCCAAGCACAAACTCTTAGTAGTTGGAAACTCAACTGCCCTGCAGAGATATGAACCTCTTAAACGTTTGATAGAACTTTGCCCCTCGCTTGCCCTTGAACGCGAAGTTATTAAACGAGTTGTCGACAAATACCGAAATATAGTATCATGAGTGATTTACTGATTTTAGAGTTAAGTGCCTTAGTTATTTTTAATCATGTTTGGAGTTGTAATAATAATATATATATTTTTTAAAATTACTATTGTTTTTATTTGTACCTGTTGATATATTAAGTACCTATGTATGTACATACAACATATAAAACGATACCTTGAACCGTGCTTGAACCACCCTCCTGTCTATGTCCTTTTTCATCTGCATTACATAACTCTTTGCTTAAGCAAATGCCTATGACCACGCGGATTAAGAAGCCGCAGATAGATAGATAGATATAATCTTTATTCTTCAAAACAAAGACATGGCTTAGCAGCCCCGGATCTAAGGGCGGGCAAACCGGGGCACTTGCCCCAGGCGACAGTTTCATGGGGGCGCCAAATCTTTGAGGCAAGAATTCGAAAAACCGAACAAGTGAAGGGAGGGGGCGCCACTATCAAGTTTTTGCCGCGGTTCGAAAAAATCGTAGATCCAGGGCTGTGGCTTAGTAACTAAAGAGTAATAAAACTAACAATTCAGCACTTAAAATTATGCCCGAAACAAGGTACTTACGATAGCAAAGAGAAACATAAAATAACAATTAAACAGATCAGACACATAGAGATGAGAAGCCATGTGATGCACTGAAGAATAGGCAGCATAATGCTGCAGCAAGCCGCAGCGCTGGTATTCTGCCAGTACCCATACCGAGTAAGGACGCCGACCAACGTGATAAACTCAGCCCAATCTCGTCTGAGTTTAATTATTTCTGTACCGTAGCGACTGTAAAAAATAATAGCTGAATAAATGCGTACTGCTACTCCATCTGGTGATCATGGACATTGGGGCTCCATTATGAAGGCCCTGATTGCCTAATCTCGCACCATACTCCAACGTTAGTTCTACCCATTTAACTTTATGTACTATGTTCAAAGCTATATCTTCTAATATATAAAAATCTCATGTCACGGTGTTTGTTATCGAACTCCTCCGAAACGGTTCGACCGATTTTTATAAAACCTTTTTGTCTGTACTCGGTAGGTCTGAGAATCGGTCGTAGGCTATTTTTTATTTTTTTTTAGTCGCAGGCAACAGCTAGTGATAATATACAGGGTGTTACATTGAACGTAATACAACTCTTGTTTTTTAATTTCGTCTCCCTGATGCTAAACGCCTCTACTAGGTCTCGTGTTGTTAAAGTCATCTTAATTAATTAATATTGCTGTTTAAATTTTTCCTATTTTTTGGTCTCATCGTGGTTACCCTAATTAGAGAGTTAAAAGAAAAAAGTTTGAATCTAGTTTTGTAGTGAACACTTACCTTTTTGCTTTCCTATGTTGATAATTTATGAGTGAAATTCATTCTGACACATTACTGAAGTTATTTGTCATAACAAACCAGCATTTCGTTTGATTCTTTATTGTCGCAGTTTAATTTTAAACAGAAGTCATGCCTCCTGATTATCCGTTTACTAATATTCAGCGATCAGTGATGGTAGAACTTTATTTCACATCGCAGAGTACGATGAGGGCACAAGAACTATTTCATGAGCGATACCCGGAGAGTTCAATCCCCACTCGTCAATTGATCAACACAAGTGTACAGAATTTGAGAGACTATGGACAGTTTACGGTCCCAGCTCATGCCCAAGGTAGAGGCCGGCGTCCAAGGTACTCAGGGGTTTTTAAAACACGAGTACTTAGGTATTTTATCCGACACCCAGAAGCCAGCACCAGAGAAGCCGCGGCACGATTTGGTACAACCCACATTTTTATTTGGAGACTTTTGAATGCCGAAGGATTACACCCGTTTCACTTTCAACGGGTGCAAGATATTGTCTTAGCAGATTATTCCAGGAGAGTACGGTTTTGTCGTTGGCTATTACAAAACCAACACCTTAACATTTTATGGTCAGATGAAGCTACCTTCACCAGAGTAGGACTGTTTAACATACACAACGAGCACTGGTGGAGTGATGTCAATCCTCATGTGACACGGCGAGACTCGTTTCAAACACGCTTCTCAGTTAATGTTTGGGCGGGTATTCTCAATAATTATGTCATAGGACCTTATTTCATTGAAGGTAATTTAAATGGAATTAAGTACGAAGCCTTTTTAAGAAACGAGTTCCCAATGCTGTTGCAACAAATTCCCGAACAAAATTTGCAAAACATACACTATCAACAAGACGGAGCTCCAGCACATTTTTCCCTGCGGGTTCGGAGTTACCTGGACCAAGAGTTCCCTGGACGTTGGATAGGACGCAGTGGTCCAGTGGAATGGCCGCCTCGTAGCCCGGATCTAACTCCACTGGATTATTTTTTTTGGGGTGAGCTCAAAAGACTGGTATACAAACGAGAGTCTGATACTGTTCTGGAGCTCCGCCAAAAAATAATCCAGGCGTTTGAGGTAGTAAAAACCAACGAGTTCGTACTCGGCAGAGTGCAAAGAAATCTTCGACGACGTGCAGAGCTATGTGTTCAGGAAGGAGGTGGACATTTCGAACACTTGCTGAAGTACGTTTGAACTTAACAGTTAATTTTACTTTCTAATAAAAAAATATTTTTAACAGATATCACTTGTTGCTCCTTATCATTTGTTTTGATGTTTTGACACACTGATAACTGATAACAAAGCTTGAGGAATAGATACGTCAAGTAAACGTGACGTCATGATGGGTGACAACACTAGGAGATTTTAATTTCTTTATTCTGTTAGCAAATAAGCAAAAGTTAATTACGAAGTATTTTAATTACTCAATTCGTGCATTTTGTTCTCTATCGTTAACTGAGCCGGAATTACTTAATTTGTACTACGTTCAATGTAACACTCTGTATTATTACCTGCTGCAAACTTGAACGTTTTTACACGTAACTCGAAGTAACTGACATTATAAGATGACAGTATAACGACAGATGTCAATGTCACATTGTTGGATGGATTGTGTTCTCATCAAGGTTACGCGGCGGCAGTGTTTGATTTTAATCAAAATAATCCTTATCTTTATTTGTATACTGTTGTGATAATGCTGTGATGTCATTGCATTAATCTTTACGCAATAAAGTCATTCACAAGTCCGAATAACGCATTAACTATTACGTATTGTATGTACTTTATTAGCTGTTATCATTAGATTGGCCATCAGTGCGTAACGTAAGTACCGACTCATTGCAAATTGTGTTTGTATTGTATATTAATGATATTGACAACAATTAAATGGCCTTAGGCAACTCTGTTGTATTGTTCCTAATGTTTTACGTCAAGATCGAAGATTTATATTCGTTGTATTTTTAATACGTAGTCTCATAACTTTGAATACATTTGTGATTTCTACAAGTTACAATTAGACCCCGTTATCTAATGCTCAGTTTGGGGGCAAGTGATGGGGCAGTTTCGATAATCTGAATCGATAAAAAATTAAGTTCATTTACTCACTCACTAACATAATTATCAAAACGATCCATACTTACCAGAGCTCTCTATAGTAATTTTTTAAATTAATATGAAACGAAAGAAAAAAAATATTTAATTTTTGTATGTTTCATAATAAATTAACAATATTTTTTCCAAATTATATGAAGTCAAACTTCATCATCTGCTTGTAAAAATCCATTTTAAAAATGAAAATGGTTTTTCGACCTCTACAGATGTAACTGGCAAAAACTGTAGTTTTTTGTAATGCTCTGTGCAGCTTTTGTTTACAATACTTTTATCAATTTGAACTTCCTTATTTTCTAACAACTGATTTATATTTTTTACAGATTTAATGCCTGGATTTTTATTTAATACGTTTGTTAATTCAATAATTGTCACCCTCCTATCCAATCAAATAGATGCAATGAATGTGTTATCTCAAGAACATTCACAAAAGAATAATTTCATTTTGACAATAACTATTTATAAGTAAATGTGAATCAAATAATTATGTGAAGCTACATCACTATTTTAGCTTGCCCCCAAATTGAGCGTTAGATAACGGGGTATAGTTACAACTACCCTTTTTTGCACTCTTGTACCAAAAAAACGTGATTGCTGACCCTAAGTTTCTCTAACTGCTGAATTGCCCAAAGCTGTATTAAAATTAGTTATAACCTATCAAGAGTTAACAAACTTCTATTCTATACCATAGTTTATTGTGTAACATGCAAATAGCTATTTAAAGAATCTTTTATTTTTGCATTTTAAGACTCTTATTTTATGAGATCTAATTGCCATCTGTCTTCAATTTAAACTTATAATGGTCTCTAGGACAGTTATTAGTTTTTTCAAGTGGTTTCTCCAATACTATAATAAAGATAGCTAATTTTTTTTCTATTTTACAGTAAGTGGTAAAAATGGTGAAAGCTGTTGCAGTTTTAACCATCAGTGACTCTTGCTTCAAAGATAACTCTAAAGATACTTCTGGGCCTACTCTGACCCGTTTAGCAAGAGAATTGTTCCCTAATGCCAACTTGCATAAAATCATCATACCAGATGAGCGGGAAATCATTGAGAAGGAGCTTAAATACTTCTGCGATGAAGCCCATGTCAATCTCATTCTGTCAACGGGAGGCACCGGGTTCAGTTCCAGGGATGTGACTCCAGAAGCAACAAAAGCAGTGATCCATCGAGAAGCCCCAGCTATTACAGTAGCCCTAACAATGGCAAGCTTAGAAAAAACTCCAATGGCTATGCTATCCAGAGCCGTTGCAGGAATTAGAGATAAAACCTTAATTATTAATTTCCCAGGCAGTAAAAAGGCTGTTATTGAATGTTTTGAAGTAGTCAAGCCTGTCTTAACTCATGCTCTAGCTCTGATAAACAATGAATTGAATGCAGTGAGAACTATGCATGACTCAATGATGTTTCCAACTTGCCAGCACCATGGTCCTAGCAATGTAGATATAACTAAAGTTGCATTCAGACCTAGAGAATCCCCATTCCGTATGTTGGAGATGGATGAAGCTTTTAGGACTGTTGATGAAGTAATGCGGCAATGGGAAGAGTGTTTGGAGATCATACCTATTACGGAGGCTCTGGGGAGGGTGGTTGCGGAATCTCTGTGTACTAAGGAACCTATGCCTCCATTTCCTGCATCAGTAAAAGACGGTAAATATTTTGAATGTTCAGTTCTGCTTCTCACTTGCATTCCCTAACTACATTTTCATAGCTCAATAAACAAGTTTCAGACTAAAGTCCTATAAATTGCAAAGAAGATGTATAATACACCAACAGCTTGGTTACAGGCTTAATATATCGATACCGGAAATCTCAAATGGCGTAAAGGACAAAAATGCGAAAATGAGTCTTAAATGCCATTCGATAGGGAAAAAAAAGCTGTATACGATGGCATTTAAGACTCATTTTCGCATTTTTGTCCTTTACGCCATTTGAGATTTCCGGTATCGATATCTTGGGATTGCCACATTACAAACTAGCTTGAAAGTCTTTAACATGCCTAAAATTACAGTTTTCTGTGAACTGAGAAATCTTAAACATATAAACAAAAATTTATGCATTTTGTGCACTCATTCATGGTCAGTTTCAGTCACTACTTACTGAAGTTAGATTAAAAACTGAAGGTACCTTGCAGATTCCTAGTAGACAGCCAGTGCCTATGCAAATCCTAAAATATTTTAATGGCCTTCACCTATAGATAGTAGTCACCTAGTCTTAAAATAAAGTTGTTGTGTAGGGTATGCGTGCCTGAGCAGCGACGGAGCGGGCGTGCGGGCAGTGCGGACTGCGCTGACGGCGGGGGAGGCTCCTACCGCGCCCCTGTCGCCCGGCTCGTGCGCGCGAGTCAACACCGGCGCGGCGCTGCCCAGCGGCGCTGACTGCGTTGTGCAGGTGTGTTGCAGCGATGTGCTATCGGCAGTATTGCTAAAGAAGTACCAGCCTTTATGCTGGCACAACACGATGGGTCATCGCGATGGTCCACTATGATGTGCCCGCGTGTGGAGGGCGTAGTGGTGTTGGATGGTTTATAGGGCGTGGGATGGCGTCGGTGTCGGTTTTTCGCCGCACATCAAATGTTACGTTAATATCACAAATGAACGTCGCCATCGTGTAGATGCGTTGCAGTCGGATTACTAATGTTTGGCAAAAAATGATGGCAGAAACTCAATTGTCAAAACTACTTATCGCAATTTTACAGTCAGCAAACCTCTTTTTTGGCAAGTGATTGTTTAGCAAATAATTACATGGTCATGTTCTATTTTCCCAAATTTTTTTTGGCAAAGGTATCGTTTGGCATAACATACCAATCCCAAAACATTGCATGGCATACGGTTTATATCCCAATTTGGGTAGTGCGTAGGATAAAAATTAATAATACTAGTATTGTGAAATACGGCGGGATAAAGTGAAGAAGTGTACTGCATCTATGACTACTACATTAAAGCATGGGAAACATTCAATGTCATGGTTGTATGACATGGTTGTATGACATTTCATAATATCAACATCAACATCCTTTATATCAACATCCTTTTCTGTGCTGTCATAAAAAAATACCTAACATCGAAGGCTAAGGCGGGAGCTACGCTACGCTTCGCTCCCGCCTTAGCCTTCTGAACCTAACCTGTCCAAGTCGCTTCTGCCCTGAAAGGTCTTGCTCGCTCGCTTCGCTCGCTCACTGCCAGCGATATGACTAACAATGTTACCTACTATTGTATATCTGCAACAAAATATTGCATGGCATACGACTTTCCTATTTCTGTGCATACGACAGGTGTCACCAATTATTTCTGCCATTTGTTCGTTTTATACTTGAAATTCCTGTACCTACTATTGTATTTCTGCAACAGTAAAAATTAATTATCATTTGCCGAACTTTTGTTATAAGTTGAGCATGGGAAGTGACAAATTTGGCAAACATTTTTTTGGCATATATTTTGTGACAAAATAAAACATTTGCCTAATAAGCATTTGCTTAATAAAATCATGACGAAGTGAAACTTTGCCAAATGATGATTTGACCAAATGAATAAAATGCGAAATGTAACTTTGCTAAACATTCGTTTGGGAAATGAAACTATTGCGATAAGTTATTTGGGAAGTCATATTTGGGAAAAATAATTTGCCAAACGGCAGTACACCGTTGCAGTCATCGCTGGGTCATCGCACCGACCATTTAATGGCCCATCTTGTAGAGGAGTTATAGCGGTGTTACCCAAAGTGGTCTATATCGACCCCCAGGGATCGACGAAGACCTGCGAGGGGTCTCATCATCATCATTATTTCAGTCAAAAGACGTCCACTGCTGAACATAGGCCTCCCCCAAAGTTCGCCAAACAGATTGCTTTATCTTTAAAAAAAAACCGTTCTATTTACATTGCGTAAGTCTTGTGTTTTGCCGCGATCATTCCGAACCACTTCTATTTCATATACGAGTACATTAAAATTATTACACTTTGTAAATAATTTGCAATACTCTTTATTTCAGGTAGAAGACACGAAGTTGGTATCAGCGTCAGAGGACGGTCGGACGGAGTTGGAAATCGAGATCTTAGTGGCACCGCAGCCTGGTCAGGACGTGAGACCAATAGGCTTCGACATCCCGATGGGGGCTGAACTCGTGAAAAAAGGTATTACTACGAATATCCATTTTCACAGATGCTTCCAAAATAAATTCCAATGGTTGCATGGGCGCAGCGGTATGGATCCCCAAATACCAAATCGCTTTGACTCAAAGAATACCAGCTCGATCATCGATTTTCACTGGGGAATCTATAGCAATATTAGAGGCCATTAAATTTTCGGAATCACATAATATCCCAAAAATTATAATTTTTTCTGATGCTGATCTTTTTGCTGATGCTAAAAGCAATTGTAGGCAACCATTTTAAAATGAAAACTAAATTCCCAATAATATTAAAGATCAATGAGGCTTTAATGCACTGTGAAATGAAGGGACTAGAAGTTACTCTTGCATGGATCCCAGGCCATTGTGGCATAGCGGGCAACGAAAGAGCGGACACGTGGGCAAAAGAGGCCATCGAAATAGGTTCCCAGGACCATAACATTATCTTTCCATCAGACATAATGATGTGCGCTCAAACTTGCTTGAGAGAATCCTGGCAGAACCAGTGGGGTCTCTCCAGACTTCAGAAAGGTCGACACTATGGAAACATCCAACCGCTGATCCCTCGCAAACCTTGGGTCTACCTTAGCTAATAAATGGGTCACTTCTACTATTTGTCGTCTCCGTCTGGGTCATGTCTGCACTCCGGTATTCCTGTCAAAAATTAGGGTGCGGGGTAACGCCCTATGCGAATGCGGTCTTGACGAAGGTACCCTGGATCACATTTTTTTCAACTGCAGTAAACTAACATACTCCTTGTATGATGTGTTACCTAAGGAAGTTCCGCGACCTATCGACTTCCTGTCACTTCTTTCTCTCTTGGACTCTCCATTGCTAAAAGTTTTAATTAAATTCATACAGTGCCACAACATTAAGTTGTAGTAACTGTTGCATGCCTCTATACATATATTATTCCTTTCGTGTTAGCATGCTTTACTAACAGTAATTTCCCTCGTTTCCCTCCAACTAAAAAAAAAAAAAAAACTTGTAATGTAAAAACGTCTTATGTTGTCTGTGTACCGTCCATAACATGTGTTATTTGTTTTAGGTCTCCTGTCTATTCCTTCCCCAAAATCAAAATTTCTTAAATCGAACCGTCTCCTCATGTGTGTTATGTCTCTACGTCGACATTGGCAAAATACGCCTTACTAAAGTAGCAAGGGTGAAAGCCAAGAAAAAAAAAATAGCAATATATTAGTCCTTATCTTTTTTGTTGGTGCTGCCAATATTTTTAATGCAGATAAGACATATACTATTGACGTGAAAGCAGTGCTGAGTAACCAAAGGAGTTCTTCCTTTTGGTTTCCTGACTATAGTAACTATGATATTTTTATTTGGCATCCAGTGTAAGGGACAACAGTTGCAAACATGATGTCAGTAAAAGGCAGGGCCAGATTTAGGGGAGGCCCTCTACAAGTAAGAAGCCATCCCAGGAAGCTTTAAAAAAATCCAAGTTTCGGCGGTTGCTGATACGCCGTATATTTCCGTTTTTTTAAGCAGTCTTTCGCCTCGGGTCGAGCCTCCACTCCTTCATTGCCCCAGGGCCTAAAGACTTCAAAATCCGGCCCTGGTAGAGATTTAGATGATAATTATTTTTGTTTGATAGGTTCCGTCCTTGATGCGGGCCACATTGGAATATTAGCTGGTGCTGGATACCAGAATATTACTGTGAAAGGATATCCTAAGGTGACTTAATTAAGTATTAATTAGACTTATACGTACAAATTAAGTTAAATCAAAAAATCGGTCAAGTGCCAGTAGGACTCTTAGGTACATGGAGTTCCTACCTCCTCCGTACAATGTTTTAAAAAGAGTTCAGTAAAGAATCGTCGAAATGTAAGCATTAAAATCGCAAACTTATAGCTAGGTTTTCGAAAATCATCCAAACAGCACGGGGTCGCTCGCTCATATGCGCTCGGTTATGGCTATAGCTGTAAATCGTCGCCTAGCAACTGTCAGCTCTCACCTAACAACCAGGGCCGCAATTGAAAACGCTGAAAAAGACACGTTTCTTGTATGACCCTTTCATTTTTAACTTTATTTTATTTTTAGTATTTGTATAGCGGCCACAGTGATATATAATCGGTGAAAATTTCAAGCGTCTAGCTGTTACGGTTCTAGAGATAGAGCCCTGTGACAGACAGACAGGCAGCGGAGTCTCAGTAATAGGGTCCCGTTGACATCCTTTGGGTACGGAACCCTAAAAAGAACCTTAAATGTACCCGTTCAGCAAATGTTAACTTACACTCCTTGCTTAACAATCTACTATATTCTCTTGCTTATTTTCATCTTCGTCACAGGTGGCGTTACTGTCAACTGGCAACGAGCTTCAGGAGCCTTCCGAGGTGAAACTACGGCCTGCTCACATCAGGGACTCCAACAGAACCATGCTCAGTGTTCTTCTCAGGTCAGTCAGTTTTATCTGCAGTGTCTTGAATGATTTTATCTTAGAACCTAAAGTTGACACATACGCACGTTTATAACGATATAGTCTAAGAGCCCACGACACTAATCCTAGTTCGATAAGACTCCCAGATGATATATATATATAATTAGTCACGTCATTAATGGGGGAACACGAAACGGCGATGCTGCAATGCAAAAAAACTGGCAAAGCCATAATAAAATAAAAATATTGAAAAATTCGGTTTCTAGTATGATAAGACTCCCAAGTTTTGTTTGTTCCTCGAAACAGGGGAGGGATAGGACTATTCGATAGAGCAGTGCTGCAAGCCCCCCTGATTGGCCTAATCAGTGGCAGCAGCATGATAGTGACGCCTCGTACCTAGGTGTCTAGTATGATCGACCTCCTCAAAAAATCCAAGCTCATTCGAAACATCATCGATTTCTGTGTAAGAAAATCCACTGCTGCATTTTCCAAACAGTGGAGAAAGTGTTTGCTGCAGCGTTTGAAGGTATAATACCATTACCTATAATAAAAAAAGACTATTTACTAGATCTCGTTCAAATCAATTTTCGGTGGAAGTTTACATGGTAATGTACATCATATATTTTTTTAGTTTTATCATTCTCTTATTTTAGAAGTTACGGGGGGGGGGGGGACACACATTTTACCATTTTGGAAGTATCTCTCGCGCAAACTATTCAGTTTAGAAAAAAATGATATTAGAAACCTCAATATCATTTTTGAAGACCTATCCATAGATGCCCCACACGTATGGGTTTGATGAAAAAAATTTTTGGGTTTCAGTTTTAAGTATGGGGAACCCCCAAAATTTATTGTTTTTTTTTTTATTTTTGTGTGAAAATCTTAATGCGGTCCACAGAATACATCTACTTACTTACCAATCAATCAATTAATCTTTAAAAACGCTAGAGGAGAGCTAGACAGACTACTTTAAATTGATCGGCCTTGACGTTATTCATCATTAGACATCGGATTATATGCATTTACATGCATTTGCATGTCTGCATATGCAAATGCATATAATTTATTTTTATAGCGTTATTGCATACTTTGGTACTTTTTCATCGATAGTGCTTATTTCAATCATCATCATCTTAATCGCTCCCTCACTGCTGAGGATCGTGACTCTTAATTTTGTCCACTAGTTGTCGCCATTGGCTGCGTTCAGTCGCTTGATGAAGTGCAGCGCTGACCGTTAAGTCCAGTTGTTCGGAGATCTGATCTGACCATCGTTTGGGACTTCGGCCTCGAGGTCTTTTACCCTCTATTTTTCCGGTCACCATTAACCTCTCCAAATTGTCCGCTCCCCTACGCGCTACATGACCAAAGTAACGCAATATGCGTTGTAGGCAGATCGAAGATAGACGCTTATTTCAATAGTTAGATATATTTAGTTAGGTATAGATAGGTATTTTTTCCATATTTGGCATTTTGATAGTGCATATAATCCGATGTCTATTCATCATATTATAACGAAAATGTTTGCACCACTGATGAGTAGATGCCCTTTCGTTTTTATTCAAAAATGAACACAACACATTAAATTCTAATCAGTCTTCAGAAGCCATCCGTTGTCCATGACGTAATTCGAACCAGTGACACTCTTCGCCTTGTCACTGGCAAGGTACAATATCAAATCTGCGATCTCCTCATTCTGAGCCATGAACCCTAGAGCAGTGGCGTTAATTCGCAATTCACGATTAAAGTAATGGGAATACCCGTTGTGGACGGAAAAGTCGTTGTCCACCGGGCTAGGGACGACGCCGTTCACTCTTACCCCCGATGACGCTAGTTCCAGCGCCGCGCAGCGCGTGAACTGATTCAACGCAGCCTTCGACACGAAATAGGAAAGCATTGTTGGGAATTTGGGCACAGCTGATCCTACTCCACCAGATATGGTGATGATGTTGCCTTTTGTCTTTATGAGGTGAGGCGCTGCCAACATTATCAGCTGGACTACTGCTCGCATATTGGTTTGCATTACTTTGTCGTATGCTTCCATTGCTTTGCCGTTAACCAGAGATCCCTCGAGGTTTATGCCAGCGTTATTGACGAGGATATCCAACTTGCCGAAATGTTCAACGGTTCGAGGGACGACAGTGGCGGTTTCGTCTTCGTTGGCCAGGTCAGCTCTCAATTCGGTTGTAAGTTGAAAATGTGGACGAGATAGGAAGCGTATGATTTGGGAATTGAATGTAGACGAAATGGAATTGTTGACGAGCTAGGAAGTTATTAGTCGAACGAACATTTTATTTTTTACTAATTTTAATTTTAAGTTTTATTGTTACTAACTTATTTAATACCTATGGATGGATTGATTTAATCTAATCTGAAATAAATAATTTCAATTTCAATAGTTATTTGTGTCACAAGGGAGCAAAATAATGTATTTACGGCGAGGGCAGTACATCGAATCCAGAGTGAAGCGAAGGATTCTACAATAGAATCCTGAGCGCAGTGAGGGATTCTAAGTTAGAATCCTGAGCGTAACGAAGGATTCAAGTGTTAACGACCAAGACGAAAATAATTTTGCTCCTGAGTGACACATACAACTTTTCACACCGACTATGAGGAAAATGGATTGTTGTGATAGATAGGGAAAGGTCACCACAGATAAAGTATTCCTGTGCTACTTATAAGAGATAAGATAAGATAATTTAATTAATAATTTGTAGTACAAGTTAACAAGCAATAAATACAATTTCTTACAAAAGGCTATGAAACACGTGGGCCTGCACTAGGGTTACTAGAGAACTCTGTGTCGCAGGCTAAGCGAGCTAGCATAAAATTAAAATTAAAAATAATTATCTAAGCTTAATAGTTCAAATAGGTATTATGCAAGTATGTAGACATATAATAACGTGAAATCCAAACTTATAACAATGTTAAATAATAATCGAATGGAGTCGAATATTACAATGGTATCGGATATCAATATTCATCCAATCACAATAACAATCATCGATAGTTTTCATTTAAGTGAAACATATAATTTATTGTGTCATTTTTTTAAACTACATAATATTACGAAAAATTCATCAATTTTCATATAACGTTGTTAAAGTTAAAACATGAAATATGTTCGTTTTTAATCAATTACGATGAAATTACAATCAATTATTTTATTAAGGTCTGTGTTCATTGGCACATTGCGTAAATGATACATGCCAATGAATAAATTAAAAAAGTAGCTTGAACAGAAAAGTAGCATTTTGATCCCTGTCGTCAGGGAGTAAAATCTACTTTTCCGAATGAAAGGTGTGAAAAATTATATGATAGTTACAGTGTTTAATATTCTTGCCACTAACATTACTTTGCGACGGACGGACTGATACAGCCGAGGCATTAAAAGAGAACTACATTTATAACAGTGATTTTTACTTAGGTTTAATCAATATCAATTTAAGTAATAATTAAATAAAAAAATGTCGGAGGTTTTTATTATTTTTAGGGTTCCGTACCTCAAAAGGAAAAAACGGAACCCTTATAGGATCACTTTGTTGTCCGTCCGTCCGTCTGTCTGTCAAGACCCTTTTTCTCAGGAACGCGTGGAGGTATCAAGCTGAAATTTATATCAAATAACTCAAGTCTACTGTCCCTTGGAGCTGTGAAAAAATCAAACATCTAAGCCAACGCAATCAAAAGATACAGCCGTTTATGACGCAAATTTCCGCATATTTTCGAAACTCGCAAGGGAATCAAAACCTACAGGGTACATCCCGTGAACTCAGAATCTTGAAATTTGGTACGAAGCTAGGTCTTATAGCACAGATAAAGGAAAAATTGCGAAAAGCATAAATTTTTTTGTCTGTCTGTTTATATCAGTAACCAACGCACATTTTCGACACTCGCAAGAGAATCAAACAAAACCTACAGGGTACTTCCCGTGAACTCAGAATCTTGGAATTTGGTACAAAGCAAGGCCTTATAGCACAGATAAAGGAAAAATTGCGAAAAGCATAAATTTTTTTGTCTGTCTGTCTATATCAGTAACCAATCTACAATGATCCCACACTGCGCACATTTTGCTTAGGAGCAGGGGTCTGCTAAGACTGGATGTTCATAGATACATATAAATTTGTATAGAACCCTCGGTGCGCGAGTCCGACTCGCACTTGGCCGGTTTTTATATTTTTCTTTGGTTTTATTGGACCTAGAGACTCCATGATGTGGCAGATTGTTCTAGCAAGTCATTGAAACTGGATAACCTTTAAGTGGAAAGTTAATGGAGGGGGAGGTACTTACGTTGAAGAGCTATTGATTATTCTTTCCTTATCTAATGAAGGTCAGTTGGTGGTAGGTATAGTTGTGTAGGGATAGGAAAGTGATAGTGCAATTTAACACACTTGGTCACTCAGATTCTATCTTAGCTAATGATGTAAATAAGCATTTTCAAGTGCTCAAATAATACCAATCAGGTGGTCAGGTTACTAATGCGTTAATTGATGGCGATCACGTTCAAGTCGCATATATGGATCCAATTTTTAGGGTTCCGGAGCGAAAATGGCAAAAACGGAACCCTTATAGCTTCGCCATGTCTATCTGTCCGTCCGTCCGCGGCTTAGCTCAGAGACTATTTAAGTAAAAAATCTGTAATTTTGCATGGACATGTGCAGCAATTATTCGGGTAAAGTGAATAAACAATAGTACCTGGGCGGCTGAGCTCTGCTCGGGTTGAAACTCGGTACTAATCGTTTTCCCAGAGCCGCGCGCGGCCGTTATATAATGTACTCTGTGGTACGGCTCGTACGTCTCGATTCCGATGCAGTGGACGCTTAGCTCTAGTGTTGCGTTGCTTAACAACGCCATATATTGTCAAGTAACTTTAGTGTTGCTGTGTTGGTTAAGCAAAAAGTATTTTTTTTCTGTTCTGTGCTCCCAATAATACTTTTTCTCACAAAAAAGTAACTTTTTCTCACAAAAGAAGAAACTTGACGTTTTCTTATGAAAAATAAAATTCTTAAAAAACTAAAAACCTTTAAAAAAACGTGGAATCGAACCGAGGTCGGCTGGATCCGCGACCACCCGATTTCTACTGTGCTATTTATTATGATCTGCTCGAAGCCGCCGAAATTTAGCTTTGTATTCTAATGCACACAAAAATAGCTGGAAAACACGAGTAAAAGCGGTTTTCTGAAAATTAAACATAGCTAGATCAGTTTTTCATCCCCGAAAACCCCCACATACCAAATTTCATCGAAATCGTTGGAGCCGTTTCCGAGATCCTGATTATATAGGTATATAATGTATATACAAGAATTGCTATATAGATTAGATTAGATTTAGACAGAAAAATTTTTTAGGGTACCTCCCGTAGACGTAAAGTAGGGGTGGGGTGATTTTATTTTTCTAGTCTAATCTTATTCGCTAGGTGCGAAGTAGGAGGTGGGGGAACCACGAATCGATCGCAGCGCCCGCCGTGGCCAAACAAGAAACCGTGGGTGGAGCAACTGTCACTATTTACTAGTGAAATTTACGTCTTTGTGTATTATTAAATTAAAATAAATAAATATGGGTCACGAAACCTGCTGCGTAGTTAACTGTAAAAACAATGGGGAAAAAAATCAGTGATCTCAAATCTTATAAATTCCCAAAATCAAGTTGGAAACGAGAACAACTAAAAAACTGTGAATGAAATGTATAGGTAATCGCTGTCAAGAGGAAAAAGTACCTAAGCTAACTTATAAAGCAACATTTCTAATATCTTCTTCTTCTAATGTATACAAATCTCGTGTCACGGTGTTTGTTTTCGATGTCCTCCGAGACGGCTTGAACGATTTATATGAAACCTTTTTCTCTATTTTTGTTAGGTCTGAGAATAGGTCGTAGCCAATTTTTTATACCCCTATTCTTCGCGGACGGAGTCGCGGGCAACAGCTTGTTATATTAATATGTCTGTTGTAGGAAGTAGCGAAGTAAGAAGTGTGTTACAGTGCAGACGGATCGCCATGGTATTACAATATTTGCTTTAAAACTCTTTTAGATTTTGGTTACCTAGTCTTGCCATAAATTACGTCCCTCTTAAAATTGTACGTACCTATCTCAAAGCTAAACAAACAAAAATGAATAAAATACATTTTTATGTTATTGTTTATTTTCTAATTTATTGAATAAACATGCAATTTATTCAAAGTGACCACGTTTTGCTTTCACACACATCTTCAATTGATCTGGTCAATCGTTTATCGCCGCACGCACCTTTTCTAGAGGTATGGAAGCCGCTGCTACCTCCAACTCAGATTCAACGACTCGATTTAAATACGGTGAGGTTTGAGCACACCTTCTTCTCTAAAACCGGTAGTTCAAGGGGTTAAGGTTGGGACTTCCAGAGGGCCAATCATCGCACGCGCTAAATTCTGGTAAATTGTCCTTTAGCCACTGTTGCGTGGTTCGTCGTTTGTGTGCTGGAGCTGAGTCTTGTTGAAATACCTAATGCTCATTGGAAAATAATGTTTGAGTAAGTGCAAGGCTGTACTACAGGTAATTTGCCGCCTTACTTTTTACGCCTTTTTGGCAGAAATGGAGCTCGGGTGACTCCCTCGTATGACTCGCCCCACCAAACCAAGACATTAAGCCAGATGAGGCCTCATTCTACCTTAGCAACCTTCTGCGAAGCTTTCTGTGAACTGTGAGCATAGACCCTGTGATTTTGACGGGTGTATTTCTCTTCTACGGTGAAAATTTTTTCATCGGTAAACAGGATTCTTCGGTATCCGCCCTTAACGTGCTTCAGAAACAGTTGATTCGCTCTGCTCGCTCTTATGTTGCGGAAAGCTGCTGTTAGGTAAGCGATGTTTTTCGTCGGTAAGCGGCAAACTTCAAGCCGTTTTTGGTGTTGCGATACATAGTCCAAGGTGGACACTTTACCTCTCTATGCAAGGTTTTCCTTCGAATTCGATCAGCAACAGCTTTAATAGCCGCTGGCATCATGGAATCGCTAGGGCGGCCGCTTCTAGGTCATAAATAGAGGACATTTCACTGAGCCTCACACACAATCACATTTCCCACTCGTAACATAACGACTAGAATCAATCTGTAAAAAAATAAATTATTTATTTACATTCTATTACATTATTGCATTGTAATGGATCATAATATGCAATATGAAAAGATTGCAAAACCAGAAAAAAACAGTTTACATTCAAGGATGTTTTGTATGGCGTCGTTGTCACTGAATTTTGACGAATTACACGAGCTTCAATGTTGTGGCTCATAATAATAATGATCTTCACATTTGGTTTCTTTTACATCTTCCACATGTTGAGCCAAAACTAATTGTTTTCCATTTTATTATTGTTTGTGGTTGGAAAGCGATGTCGTGTGTCGCTCGCAATCCAGTTTTTGGCCATGTTTAACTGAAAATACAGAAAAAGTCTGCATTACTAACGACACTACACTCATAAATAATCGTCTGAAATGTATATGAAATGCGTTATTTGATTAAATTTGTTTATTTCTTTACTTACTTCTTGTGAAGACAGTCATGAGAAAGTCTTGGTGGTTGCTGTGTGTACTGCCTGAAATTAATTGATTGTGCCATTTTAGACGGGAAATAAAAAAGGTCAACGTTATTATCGACACTATAGAATACATTTACATGATTGAATAGAATATGTGTAAATTACGATATTTCATTGAAATTATTTGTTTGTTTACTTACTATTTGTAATGACAGCCAGCCATTTGGCTTTTCAAAATCCACCCTGGTTGTAACCGCTAGTTGGCGCTGTCATCGCGCACCCAGCCAATAGTGTGAGGTATTGTTGGATAGGTCTTTTAAGATCGTTTCAAGGTTGTGAAGACAATGTTTCGATATACTGATTCGTTTGCGAAATATTTGACTTTAAAATGCAATGTTTTGTTAAACTCGAGCGTCCCCCCCCCCCCCCTCTAAAGCTAAACTGTTGGTTTGAAAAAGGGCCCAATTGCATAACAAATTAAGACTAATATTACAAGCGGAACTCTCGCTTCAGTTATATTAACTAGAAATTAGTATATTAACTAGTTGTAGTTTGTTATGCAATTTGGCCCTGGTCTATAAAATATTGCTTGTTTAATAATTAATAGTAAAATTAATAATATATGCGCAAGGATTTTTTCGTAACGGCTGCGGGAATCCTATCCTGGGCGTGTCCGACACGCTCTTGGACGGTTTTTTCTGTATTATTCTTTATTTAGAAAATAACGTGATATTTACCTAAAGGGTAGGTGTTTTATTACTTACATTATCCTGTCACAAAATTGGATACATCGGTTACCTATCTTATTTTGTCTAGTTAGGCTAAAGTTTATCATAATTAATTTTGCAGTACGTAAACCTGGGCTCAGACGTATTTTTGCATTTTGACGTGACAACGTCTTAGAATTCGATGGAGCCGGCTGCACGCACGGAAAAACATGACTCATGCGGCGTTACCTCGCTCTGAGGCGTTCCATTTAAAGCTTGAAGTGCAAGCGAGAGCGCGGACCGAGCGACAAAGAGGCACAATCGGCCTCCGCGTTCGGCAGCGTTCGACATCTGTCTCTCTCCTACTTGAGTGAGCGATGCGTCCGCGTGGACAGCTGCTATACAATAATACATTTAAGTGTTTTCGTCAAGTATGAAGTGCAGTGAAAAGTGAATGTGGTGTCATTTGGTTATAGCAACATTAATTGCGGCGATAAAGGTATGATTCTTTCGATATTAAATATATGTTCAGTAATATATTGTCGAATATTCGTGCTTTCATCATTAAAATAAATAGCATCGGTCCGCTAGTGCAGCAATTGTAGGTTATGCTATTATAATTGACAAAACTATAACAATAAGTTAACAGAACTATTTCACGATGAGTAAAAAATCAATGGCTTTACTATTCGGGCGAAATAATTATCGAGCGTAGCTATGATTTCAAAAAATTAAAACATAGGTAAATGTTAAATCTTCCACATATCATAACAAAGTCCCGTACATAGCAGTGAAGGCCAGGATGTACAAGAGAGCAGCGCGCCCCAGGATGTATTACATTGTTTTTGCCGTAGGATGCACCGTTTTCAAGATATTTGACAAAACACCGGTTTTCGTCCGATCACCGAGGTTAAGCACCGTCGGGCGCGGTCAGTACCTGGATGGGTGACCGCCTGGTTTCATTTTTGTTTTTTGAATGTTTTGTTATGACGTTGTCACGTTAAACTATCGTGCGTAAACCGACTTTTTTTGTGAAGCGAATCATGACAAGTGATCGCGTTTGGCTAAATGTAATGAATCACCATGACTGTAGAGATACGTTTGATATTATATTACAGTACCTGGGCGACCGAGCTCTGCTCGGGCAGAAACTCGGTACCAAGCGTTTTCCCAGAGATAAGACCAAGCTAGATCAATTTTTCATCCCCGAAAACCCCCAAATACCAAATTTCATCGAAATCGTTGGAACCGTTTCCGAGATCCTGATTATATACACCGGAGGGGTGGGGGGGGGGGTGAGAGGGGGGGAGGGGATGCGGGGGCATTAAAGGGGGGATGAAAATTTCATTGATTTTGCCGTAGGATGCACCGTTTTCAAGATATTTGACAAAAACACCGGAGGGGGTGGGGGGGGGGGGGGGAGAGTCACTTTAAACTATCGTCCGTAAACCGACTTTACAGACAACCGGCTTTTCATGTTCTGTGCTCCCAATAGGGAACGTGCACATAGACGGTGCTGCCAACTGGTGCCATAAGGGTGCCATCAATTTGAATGTTTTACCTTGATAAGTTTGTTTTACTGTCCGCATAGTGTCTCTTCTGTCGCATTAGTGCTGCCGCCTATAGTTACTGCACGTTCCCTATAATACTTTTTCTAATAAAAAAGTAACTTTTTCTCACAAAAAAGTAACTTTTTCTCACAAAAGAAGAAACTTGACGTTTTCTCATAAAAAATAAACTTAAAAAAAAACTAAAAATCTTGAAATAAAACGTGGAATCGAACCGAGGTCGGCTGGATCCGCGACCACCCGATTTCTAATGTGCCATTATGATCTGCTCGAAGGCGGCGAAATTTAGCTTTATATTCTAATGCAAACAAAAATAGTCGGAAAACACGAGTAAAAGCAATTTTCTGAAAATGAAACATAGCTAGATCAGTTTTTCATCCCCGAAAACCCCCACATACCAAATTTCATCGAAATCGTTGGAGCCGTTTCCGAGATCCTGATTATATATATACATATATACAAGAATTGCTCGTTTAAAGGTATTAGATTAGATTAGATAACATCACATTTGTGTTTCAAAATATTATGCAATTTTTACTAAAACAGCGCGTAATTTTTAAACATTTTTCAGTATAATAAATCTAATCGCAACCGAAACATCAATTTTATTTGTATCTTTTTATCTTATTATTATTATTATTGTATTATCTAATCTCCTTGATAAAATAAGTATAAAAGTTTGAAAGTCTGTAGTGGCTCCATACTCCTCTTAACGAAGTCTAGGCGCGAGGTTATCTACTTGAAAACAAATATGAGTTTTAGTAACAAAGTAGTGCTGATAACTGGTGCCAGCTCCGGCATCGGGGCGGCGACGGCGCTGCTGTTCGCCAAGGAAGGCGCGGACGTGGCCGTCGTGGCGCGCACGCAGGCCAAGCTCGAAGCCGTCGCCGAGCAGGTCCAGGCGCTCGGCAGGAAGGCGCTCGTCATCAGAGCCGACCTGGCCAACGACGACGAAACCGCCACCATCGTCCCTCGAACCGTTCAACATTTCGGCAAGCTGGATATCCTCATCAATAACGCTGGCATAAACGTCGAGGGGTCTCTGCTTAATGGCGAAGCGTTAAAATCATACGACAAAGTAATGCAAACCAATATGCGAGCAGTAGTCCAGCTGACAATGATGGCGGCGCCTCATCTCGTTAAGACGAAGGGTAATGTCGTCAACATATCCAGTGGAGCATCATTAGCTGTGTCTAAATTACCGACAATGCTGTCTTATTTCGTGTCGAAGGCT
This sequence comes from Archips xylosteana, assembly GCA_947563465.1. Lineage (NCBI taxonomy): Eukaryota > Metazoa > Arthropoda > Insecta > Lepidoptera > Tortricidae > Archips > Archips xylosteana. The sequence goes on from OX387363.1 coordinate 8,374,887, forward strand.
GCTTTGAATCAGTTTACGCGCTGCGCGGCGCTGGAACTAGCGGCTTCAGGGGTCAGAGTGAACGGCGTAGTCCCTGGCCCGGTGGACAACGAGTTCCCAATAAACAATGGTTATTTCTACCTCGACCGGCAAAAGCGTATTGATGGCACTGCTCAAGGGTTCATGGCCCAGAATGAGGAGATCGGAGATTTGATACTATTCCTTGCCAGTGACAAGGCAAAGAGTGTCACTGGGTCGAACTACGTCATGGACAACGGATGGCTTCTGAAGAATTGAATAACTGCTTTGCACGGTTAAGCACTGATGTAAACCGCAAGATGGAACCATGGCAATTACTTCTGTTTAAAGACGTTCTTACAAAGTAATTTAATTTAACAACATTACAATTATATTTTTAAATCAATGAACGTATGGAGAGGAAAGATAAGGGGCATCAACAATATTTTAAATTTAAATAATAAGTAACGTTAGCAGATGTTTTGTTTAAATCATTAAAATATTTAAATACGACTTGTAAATAAATATATTTTTGTATACCTACCTATACATAGTTTCTTTCAGTTTTTCAAAATCAAAAGACCACATCTGTTCTATAGTAAGTACCACATTTTTCTATGAAAAACCGACTCCTGCCGTGCAGTCGATCATCATTGGTATTACTTAGTGTAGTGAATATAATAAATCCTGTTTATTCCCTATCCCGTGGGAATTTCAACAAATCTATCCTTTTTTGTTGCTCGATATTGATAGACGGCAACAGGTAGACGCTTGAAATACTTATTCACAGAATATTTAGTTATACATTCAATTTAAAAATAAATTATTAAATTAAAATAAAACAAATACTCCCATACAAAAATGTCATTTTTTGCCGTTTTTATAGATAATGGTACAGAACCCTTCGTGCGCGAGTCCAACTCGCACTTGGCCGGTTTCTTCAACATTTTGGCAAATGAAGTCGGTTAAAAAAAATCTAAATCTTTTACATACCCCTCGCAAGCTGCGGTTTGCCGATGCCTGCTTTAGTATAATAATAATACTTTATTTCGACCAACATAGGATCATAGTGTTAGTAATACAATACATAAAAGCATAGTAGTATAGGATTTATAATTATGGTTTTGTATGACTCGTAAGTTTTATGTCTTACTATATTAGTACAAAAAATGTAGGTATGTGGAGCATTAGGTAGGTAATGTAATACTTATTAGTGAAAGAATTTTTAAAATCAATTCTGAAGTTGAATTCACTTAATTCTTATCCTACGGGAATTCCGAAAAATAATTTCTTTAGTAATGTCAAGTCTCTAGCACCAGTTGTTTAGGCTGTGCGTTGTCTGTCAGTCAGTCAGTTAGTCACGGTACTGTTTTATAAGTAGGTATATGTTCGTGTAAAGAACCCTTCGATAGCTGGAGATCACTGGTCCTAGGTTTCTATTAGGATAGCCCCAGGGTCCTTGGCATTGTCCTCTCTCAATATAAAGAAAGCCACTCGCCTTGGTCTGCTCTCAGGCGCCTTCTGCTGTTATATTTACACAGAGTCCACAGTGTCACACACACAATAATGTTCAAATGTAGTATCCCGATGACCGAAATAATATCCCAAAAAACCAGTACTTTGGTTAAAAGAACAGTACACACCAAAAACACATGTGATCCGTGCGTTCGTTTACCTCGAACTCTCTTGACATAGTCTAGTCGAAATGTTCAAAATGGTGTTAATTCTTGATAAAGGTCCTAAAAATATGTGCGATAGCTCATTGGATTCGGAATGACGTCTAGAAAAATGTATTCGAAGGATTTTACTGCAGGATAAAAATTGCAAAAGTTATTAACAAATTAAGATGAAAAAAAAAAGGTATTTCGTTTAATGGCAATATCTCAAAAACTATTAATATTTAAGAAATTTAAAAAAAAGATTCTTAAAGAGGAGAAAATTTCCAAAAAAAAAGTCTACCTCCCGGAACTCTACCTCCATTATTTATAATTTCAATTTAGCGCTGAAAATAGGGCCCCGCGCGGCCGATTCAGCATGGCCGCGCTGCCGCTCAACAGAGTCTATGACATAAAATATTTTTTTTATAGAATTAAATATCAATCGAAAAATTTAAAAAAATTATCGTGTCATCAGAACACTTCAAAGAAGAAAGTCCCGTTGGAAAAAAATTTTTTTGTTGACTTTTCAAAAAGTTATACTATTGTTAATTAAGTAATTTTTCGTGGGCTTTAATTTTTACAAAAGACAGTATAAAAGTTTAAATAATTGGCCTATAAATTTTTGGCTTCTTGGAGCTCTTCTTATATATATACTTAAAAAGACCACGTTATAAAAAAATCTTAAATTTGTATATTTTGTTTATTATAATTTTTTTAAGTTAACAAAAAATGAAAATCATCAAAAATGTTGTTAAAAATTTTTTTTCAATTTAATGTTGAGTTATGGCTATTTTTGCATTGCATAAAGGCATTGTCTAACGTCGAAAAATATTTTTTTGCGGCATTTGTTAATAAATTGTTTATAAACAAATAGACAAGTTTAATATTTTTAAAAAAATTTTTTTTACCATATTGTTGCCATGGGAAAATAATGATTTTTAAAATAAAAATTTTTCTTAAAAAAATTTTTAATTTTTTAAAACCGTTTTTTACATATTTGCATTGTTTAAATAATTAGTTAAGAAATTATTTCCTCTTTAAAAATCATAATTACCATTTTTCAATAGACTGACCGAAAAAAAATTTTTTTTTATTAATAATTTAATTGTTTATTAACTTTACAATTGTTTATAAACAAATTCAGATGACCATAGTATTTTTTTTCTACAACTAAGAAAAATAACAAAAACAACCATGTATAACAAAGTGGTAAAATATTTTTTTTTGTATTTTTTACAATAATTTCTAAAACTCCACGATACCAAAGTTAGATCGGTCACACAATTTGTCAAGTAACAAATTACCATAACTCATAAACTATTAGAGATACAATAATAAACGTTCAGGTCATTTTTATAGAGGATTAACTACTTGGTAAAATGAGCTCAAAACGAAGTTTGTAACTATTGTTAATTAACAATTACATGATATTGTTTAAAAAAATTTAAGATTATCTTCAGATTAAAGCCAATATAAAAAATTATAATATGTAGAATGTAAAGTCGTGGCAAACTATAAATAATTTATGCAAAAAGAAAGTTATTTCATATCTAATAGAACACTAGTTTGAAAAATAATAATGAAAATATGTTTATAGTTAAAACTATAAGAGAGTGATTTAATGAAATGATCATGAGGTAGATATTTTATCGATAAACAAAATTGTCTTGAAGGTCCATAAGCGTATTTACGTTATTTAACAAGTTATAAGTCATAAAACAGGCAAAAATGTCAAAAAATCTTAAATTTTTTTAAACAATAGCATGTAATTGTTAATTAACAATAGTTACAAACTTCGTTTTGAGCTCATTTTAACAAGTAGTTAATCCTCTATAAAAATGACCTGAATGTTGATTATCGTATCTCTAATAGTTTATGAGTTATGGTAATTTGTTACTTGACAAATTGTGTGACCGATCTAACTTTGGTATCGTGGGGTTTTAGAAATTATTGTAAAAAATACAAAAAAAATTATTTGCCACTTTGTTATACATGGTTGTTTTTGGTATTTTTTTTAGTTGTAGAAAAAAAATACTATGGTCATCTGAATTTGTTTATAAACAATTGTAAAGTTAATAAACAATTAAATTATTAATAAAAAAAATTTTTTTTTCGGTCAGTCTATTGAAAAATGGTAATTATGATTTTTAAAGAGGAAATAATTTCTTAACTAATTATTTAAACAATGCAAATATGTAAAAAACGGTTTTAAACAATTAAAAAATTTTTTTAAGAAAAAAATTTTATTTTAATACTCATTATTTTCCCATGACAACAATATGGTAAAAAAATTTTTTTTTAAAAATATTAAACTTGTCTATTTGTTTATAAACAATTTATTAACAAATGCCGCAAAAAAATATTTTTCGACGTTAGACAATGCCTTTATGCAATGCAAAAATAGCCATAACTCAACATTAAATTGAAAAAAAATTTTTAACAACATTTTTGATGATTTTCATTTTTTGTTAACTTAAAAAAATTATAATAAACAAAATATACAAATTTAAGATGTTTTTATAACGTGGTCTTTTTAAGTATATATATATAAGAAGAGCTCCAAGAAGCCAAAAATTTATAGGCCAATTATTTAAACTTTTATACTGTCTTTTGTAAAAATTAAAGTCCACGAAAAATTACTTAATTAACAATAGTATAACTTTTTGAAAAGTCAACAAAAAATTTTTTTTCCAACGGGACTTTCTTCTTTGAAGTGTTCTGATGACACGATAATTTTTTTAAATTTTTCGATTGATATTTAATTCTATAAAAAAATTATTTTATGTCATAGACTCTGTTGAGCGGCAGCGCGGCCATGCTGAATCGGCCGCGCGGGGCCCTATTTTCAGCGCTAAATTGAAATTATAAATAATGGAGGTAGAGTTCCGGGAGGTAGACTTTTTTTTTGGAAATTTTCTCCTCTTTAAGAAGCTTTTTTTTAAATTTCTTAAATATTAATTGTTTTTGAGATATTGCCATTAAACGAAATACCTTTTTTTTTTCATCTTAATTTGTTAATAACTTTTGCAATTTTTATCCTGCAGTAAAATCCTTCGAAAACATTTTTCTAGACGTCATTCCGAATCCAATGAGCTATCGCACATATTTTTAGGACCTTTATCAAGAATTAACACCATTTTGAACATTTCGACAAGACTAACAGCTCTTCTGCCGCCAATCGACCGTAGTACTGTGACTTACCCTCTTATTAAAAGATTACAATGCCCGAACAGTATGATTAAATGACGAGAACTTTTTTCATTGTGACCCAATTTTAATGAAACAAAGCTTAAATGTTGCTTCAATTTAAAAAACCGCAAGAAAATCCGTTCAGTAGTTTCGGAGATTAGCGTGTAAATACAGACAGACAGAGCTCTACTTTTACTGTTTTATTATAATATAGATTAATTTTGTAATAGGTTAGTTAGTAGTAGGGCAGTTAGTTAGGTAGGTAGGTTTTTATTTCGACTTTTACTGGACCTACATCCATCCACTGCACATAAATTACCAGGCGGCATATTTTTTCCTTGAAATACGAATGAACGTGCGTCGGTGCGCAACCTACTCACAGAGTACTTTACTTTATATATGAACCTACTGAAATTTCATTCAATCGTAGAAGATCTATCGCCGTTCGTCCCCGCGGTAGGTAAATATCGCGCGTAAGTTACATGGCATGCAGGAGGCTGATTTTTTAACCTAAAAATATTTATGGACAGGGTGGAAAAATGAACGCCACATGGAGAGTAACTAGGTAGCTTAAATATTTGAAATAGTATATAAAATAATAAAAAAAGGAGATTTAAGAAAAAAGGACGAGGAATGTATGAATTGATATTTGATCTGTTCGATTTTCGGTTAAAGCCATTTATTATTTTAAGACTTATTTTTTTAAGGCTTATACTTACCTACTAACAAAAAAATGAGATCATTGTTATCCTAAGGAAATGAAATAAATTCAATTCAATTTACATAAAATGTGGCGTCCGTTTTTAGGATTCAAATACCCAAAGGGTAAAAACGGGACCCTATTACTGAGGCTCCGCTGTCGGTCTGTCCGTCTGTCCGTCCGTCCGTCTGACACCAGGCTGTATCTCATGAACCGTGATAGCTAAATAGACAGTTGAAATTTGCACAGATGACGTATTTCGGTTGCCGCTATAACAACAAATACTAAAAACCAGAATAAAATAGACAGAGACTTCAAATTGGCATGCAATTAAGTTTTTATAATAGTACAAAAATAACTTTAGGATTTTCGGAAAATCCCACAGGATAAGGAAAAAACGGAATTTATATATATTCAGTTCAATGGGATCTTTTCTTTAGGATCCTAGTTTCTGGTAGAGGTACAGTAAAAAGGACTTTTTTGGAACTTCCTGCGGGATAGAGATCGGGAGTTGACTGATACATTTTATTTGTGCGCGGACGAAGTCGCGGCCAAAAGCTAGTCTCGTACTCGTAAGTATAACTTTACGAAAAATGTATATGCCGTGGAATGGCGTGGCATCGTACAACTTGATTCCCATCGGGTTGCCTACATTTTTTTACATGTCGTCAGTCAGTGATGAGATGACGTACCTATGGAAAAACCTATTCGACCTAAGTCCGAGGAGTTGCATTCGAAGAAATACCTCAGTCACGCTTCTCTCACTATGGATCATCATCATTTCAGTCGAAATACGTCCACTGCTGAACATAGGCCTCCCTCAAGGCTTGCCTAACAGACCGGTCCTGCGCTATCCGCATCCAACGCGTTCCCGCAACCTTAACCAGGTCGTCGCTCCATCTTTAGAGGCCTACCTATACTTCTCTCACTCACTTTCTCTCACTTTTTTCACTTCTATGGGTTACATAACGAAAATATTCACTCCTCACCACACCACTGATGGCGTGGCATAGTTCACATCATTTGATCTTAACTAGAATAAATAATTACTATACTAAACGAGGCTTATCACGCAATTAATATTTACCTCGACGTTAAACTCGTGACTACGGCTGCTGCAATGTGGCCGAAACGTCGAGATAAATATTAATTGCGTGATAAAGTCCCGTTTAGTATAGTAATTATGAGTGAAAATCATGAAAGTTTAAACCAGTATAGAATAAATAAGACTACGAAATCGATTCATAAATTGAAAGCCAAGTTACCCCTAAAATACAATATAAAAAATATCAGACGAATTGAAGAACGTCTCTTTTTCATCCGGCTAAAAAAAAAGTTTGTTACTTTAGAATACTTCCAATTTGGTGCCATTATCACTTAGTAAAACCTAAGGAGTAAAATCCGGGAAAATCGAGGGAACTCTTCAAATATTGTAGCCACTCCAGTAGTGATTTATGGGTATAAGTACATAATGTTGTAGTAACTCGTGCATTTGCTTTCGGAAATCACCACTTAGTAAAGTGAACCTGATGAAGAAGACCCCAGAGTGCCAACGGGTCTATTCAATAACAAAACAAAAATAAAAATAAAAATTGTACTTAAAAAAATTAAAATGACTCCAAAAACCCACGAAAATAATTACTAGAATTTAATCGAAATCATTAGACCCCGTTTCTGACACCTAAGAAATAAATAAATAAAAATACAAGAATGGTATCAAATTATACTTATTTACAAAAAGAAGTGGAATTTAGGCATACATAACGAGCGACTTGGTCTCCCGGGTTCAGTTCTTCAGAAGCCAGCCGTTGTCCATGACGTAGTTAGAACCAGTAACGCTCTTTGCCTTATCACTGGCAAGGAACAGAATCAAGTCTGCAAGCTCTTCGCTCTTCGCAATAAACCCAAGGGCTGTGCTGTCAACTATCACCTTCTTCACTTTGTCCGAAGCCTCGAGGCTATTGTTGACGCGGAACTCATTGTCTACTGGACCGGGATTCACGGTGTTCACTCTGACTCCTGCAGACGCTAGTTCCAAAGCTGCGCACCGCGTGAAATGATCCATGGCAGCCTTGGAGACGTAATATGGCAACATTTGCGGAACTTTACTCACAGCTAAAGCTGCTCCGCTAGATATATTGATAACGCTACCCTTTGTCTTGACGAGATGAGGCGCCGCTAGCATCGTTAGCTGGACCACTGCTCTAATGTTAGTTTGCATTACCTTATCGTACGCATCTAACACTCTTCCGTCGAGTAATGATCCCTCGATCACTATTCCTGCATTGTTGACCAGCACATCTAGTCTTCCGAAATGGTCTACCGTTCGGGACACAATAGTAGCAGTGTCAGCATCTTTGGATAGATCGGCTTTGACGATCAATGCTTTTTGACCATGCGCCTCGCATTGTTTGGCCACTGCAGCGAGCTTCGTCTGATTCCTTGCGACTATGGCCACGTTGGCACCTTCCCTGGCGAAGAGAACCGCGGCTGCGGCGCCGATGCCGGAGCTCGCTCCCGTAACAATTACCACTTTTTTTAGAAAACTCATGATATTTGCTAGAATTCTATCAAGTACCGAACGACAATGCGCTACGACTAGTCCAGCTTGAGGATTTATACCAATTTTCACTACGAATAAACGAGAATGAGGACAATCCTGATAGTGTCAAGTGCACGGTCTGATATATATCAGTAACTATTCTAATAAGTAATATCTGTAGTCATTTTATGTTTATATCATATTGCACAATATTTTGAAATAGGCACATGTGGGCGTGCGGTTATTACCTACAGTAATACTTCATAATAATTAGATACTTACACTTCAACGTGTTGGTCAATTAAGTAACTACATATAGGTACATATTTCTTAGCTACGTGGTAGCTACCGTAGGTACCATGTCGTGTTTGATCGGTATCGAAGATTTATTTTCCGTTGTTTTATTTACAGTGTTCCCGTTCAAAATGCTTCTTTCAATTTTTACCTACTGAACTGAGACAGCATACCTACTAATTACCGTTCATCTGTCTGTCTTTTTCTTGAGAAGTTTCATAACATAACTATAACTATAATTCGCGTATGATGGTTAAATATCGAGAAACATCCACCAATCGAATTACTTTTACTTAATTTGCCTAGGCTCGCTCCGCATTTTTTTCCTATTAATTAAGTATTAGATTTTCTCCTCGCACACAGCTCCGCCTTATTCTGACACGATTTCTAAAGACCCAGTACCTATTTTTTTTGTACATAAATATGTAACAGTCTTGGGTTTGACTGTACGGTACCAAGTAAGCGGTAGCTTGCGCTAAATAGAGATGTACTTAAGAAGGTACTTAGTAAATGTTAGCAAAGAAGTTGAGGACTTGTACTTAAGTACGGTAGATATTATCAAAATTTCTGCCTTGCACGTCTCTTATCTTTGAAGGCACTTCTCACGGTATGTACAGATACTTGTTATTGTTAAGATAGCGAAGGTCAAATTACATTACAATGTAAAAATGGTACCTATATTGACCACTGGAATCGGTACCTAGGTACCTAGATTATCTATTAGCAGCCTATAGCTATACCAATTGATGTGGTATTTTTTTTGTAAAACTTACTGTACTTGTATACATGTGTCTACCGTGTATTTACAGGTACAAAGTCCTAAAAATAAAATTTCTTAGGACTTGTGGTTGTTTTTTAAGGCTTTTATAAGTTTTAATTGCTGGCTAAGTCCCGATGGAGTCAATGATCTTTCCGGTTTCAAAATATTTCTTCCTTTATGTACTTATATCCAAATATACATACATCTACCTACATTCATCCCGTTCATCCATTGTTTTTATTTAGAATGTACAAAAACGTATTCTCCTTGAAACAATCTTACGGAAATTAGAAATGAATTTGCTAACTTGTGTAAAATATTTTGCATGCTACTGTGTACGTTTTGTACATTCTAAAAAAAAGATATTTTTTATTGTACTCTACTCTATTTTCTGCAAATAAATGACTTATCGTCGATGAAACTGCAATACCGCGTAAGCAACAATTGCTAAAGTCGGCCGCGTAACTGACTTGTGGCAATTAAAATTGAACATCTTTGTTTTTATTGATGTCAGACTTCCCAAACTTAAATTTGCACATTTTGTTAGTTACGCAGCGTTAAATCGTGGTCCGATATATTTGAGCACCTGGCCGCTCTATTATTATTTGACACTGACTGCACAAAAACGAGCAAACCTAACGGGCCACTTTGTCCCTAAATTTTCGTTTCGAAGTGTGGTTTAGTGCGGACTTTTAGTTTGACGTATCCGCAAAAATCCTAACTGTCACTTCAGCCTGGAGTTCTACCTTCCGTTCTTCCCATATTCCACCTCATCATTGCTAAACTGTGGTCTCATGCAGGGAGCACGGCTACTCGAGCATAGACTGCGGCATCGCGCGCGACGAGCCGGCGGAGCTGGGCGCGGCGCTGGCGGCGGCCATGACCCGGGCGGACGTGGTCGTCTGCTCCGGCGGCGTGTCCATGGGCGAGCGAGACTTGCTCAAGCCGGTGCTGCTTAAGGTACCGACACTACCGAATAACTAAGTGCATAATAATACTGCACCACTGACCGATGACGACTGGGTGACCTTCGACACACAAGACGCAGCGATAGCCTCCTAATATGTGTTGTGGGTAACCAGTAGATGCAGGTAGCAAGTTGTCGTTCATGGTAGCTTTCTAAAGTGGTTGTCAGATCAGACGAGCGTTGTTGCTTAGGTAGATCGGATTTGATCAGACCTTGACAAACCGAGCCCAACTATCTATTAGCATTAGTATAAAGATACAAGCGAAACTTTTACAGGCTGCGACTTCGTTTTGTAGGCTTGGTAGATGATGTTTCGTTGTATTGTGCAGGACTTCGGCGCCACGCTGCACTTCGGGCGCGTGCGCATGAAGCCGGGAAAGCCCAGCACGTTCGCCACCTGCCAAGTCAACGGACGCACGAAGTACATCTTCGCGCTACCTGGTAAGCTTCCCTACAATTCTTGCGAAGAGCTACATACGGGTTTTGGGAGGCTGTTTACGTCCTAAGCTGGTCACAAGGCAATGCAGGACGGAGAACAAGAGGGCTCGGGTTCCTCACGATGTTTTCCTTGATCGAAAAGCTCATGTTAAAATTAAAATGTAATCTCGCATTTAAATTCGGAAAAACTGCGAAGAGAAAATACGGAAGGTGCGAGCTCGGGCTTGGGCTCGAACCCAGGATTATTTGCTTGAGAGGCCATTGGTAAAATCACTAAGCTGCCTGACTGGCTTCAGTTTAAGACCATCCTTTTTTAACTAGAATAACTGTGCTCAGGCAACCCAGTGTCAGCGTACGTATGCTGCCTACTGTTCGTGATCCGTGCGCTGAAAGTATGCAGCGGTCGAGCGGCGGAGTGGCCGCGCCTGCGCGTGCGGCTCGCGCACGCCGTGCGCCTGGACCCGCGCCCCGAGTACGGCCGCGCCGCGCTGGCGCTGCCCGCCACCAACGCGCTGCCCACCGCCACGCTCATAGGCAGCCAGGTGGGTACAGTAAAATTACAAAAAGTTTACCACTGACAGATGGTTTGCCTTCATTTCATATTCAACTTTAACGACCTACAAATAAAGCCAATTTTAGAAGACTGTTACCCACGTTTGCAGATTTTGTAATAGCTACTTTATTTGTATGGTGTTAAAGTTGGAAATGAAATGAAGGCAAGCCATCTGTCAGTGGTAAACTAAAAGTAGAGGTAACGCCACAAGAGTTGAGGCCACGCACACAACCACATCTCATGTAATGACAGCGGAATTTTGACGTTGTGTTGACGTTTAACGACAACACAACGTCAAAATCCCGCTGTCATTACAAGAGATGTGGTTGTGTGCGTGGCCTCAACTCTGGTGGCGTTACCTATAAACGTATTGTTCTGCGCCGAGTGTGCCGCGCCCTGCGCCTTTGAAATTAGTATTTCTAAATCCACAGATCGCCAGTTTTGGTTTGAGCGAAAACCTAGGCGCTCTGCCCCACGTTGTTATAAATATAAATCTTAGAGCACTTAACACTTCGAGTCTAATGGTGCATTTACACGCTTGCCAAACTTCGACAACCTTTCAGAAGCGCCAGTGTGTAAACAGGGGTGTTTGGCTTGGCTTGCGTGAGCTTGCCGCCGATCCGGGCCAGTGGTGGTTTTGGTTGGCGCGTATTTAGTGTCACTCACGAGCTCGCGCCGTATAAGTAAACGTATTTTTAGGCAGTATACAGCTGAGTATCGACCATGAGTGAGTACCTACTTGGACAAACGACGAAACTATGGGCTTAAAAAATATCTCAATCCAAACATAAGAGCCGAAGAAACTTCAAGGTAGGTACCCGTCTGCCATGTTTGCCTGTCCGGAGTACAATAACGCGCTTGCAAGCGTGTAAATGGCACTCAAGGCTTGGAGCTTGTAGACGTTTGGCAAGTCTCGCCAACCGTTTAAATGTAGCATAAGAGACTCTCCTAAATACCTCATTGCCCCTAGCTTACCTAGCTATACAAGTCTAAACATAAACGCGTCCATTAACCTCATATGTGTTCAATTGTCAAAATTGACAAGTTGTTGTATCTTAACAGTGCAGCAGCCGTCTGCTGAGCGCGTGCGGCGCATGCGTGCTGCTGGAGCTGCCGGGTGCTTCCGACGCGGTCAGCCAGCTCGCGGCCGGCACTGTGGTCTCCGCGCTCGCCATCGCGCGCATAGAACTGCCCGCGCCATAATGCTGCTACGTTCGAGGAAAGGGGGAGGGCTGCTGAGAGATTAACGCTTTCATTGCCGACAACGCTTGTGTGCGTTTTTAGGATTCCGCGAACTCTAAAGAAAACTTTACAACGTCTTAAATACTTGGTGCTATGATATCTAGGAGCTATAAAAAAATTAAGTTTTAAGTCCAGGCGATCAAAACATACTAACTTTTGAAAGTGCAGCGCATTTAACATTATTTGCGTTTTCCGCTTTTTAAGTTTTGAGCTCCGAAATTCGACAGCAAATGCCTTAAGCTCAGGACCGGAGTTAGAGGTCTGGAGGCCTCTTGGCCACAAATTATTTTCCACATAAAACAACCATTTTTTTCAGTCGAGATTTCATCAAACACTTTTTCCAAGTCTCTATTATGCCGGCGCCCCTCTATTGTGGAAGCCCCGGATGGCTCCCCTAAATCCGGCCCTGCTCAAACCCTATTGCGTTCAAAGGCAAGATGTTATATTTTCACTCTATCTCCTGTCAAGTAAAAAACGAAAAAAAACATAGCCCCTCCTTCCCGGTTTATACTTGAACAATAAAACAACACCAGAATCTAACTTGGGTCAGTGGCGTGCTATTTTAGTTGATTTAACGTTTTTATGAAATGTGTGAATGCTCAATCGGGACGAATGCCCTATATGATCGTAATCTCGATAAAAGCTAAGCGTGATGATGAAGTCAATAAAGCTAGCTTTAGCAACTTTGTCTTCCTGTGTTTACTACGATTTATGTATGTACAAAGAAACCAACTAATGTTGTTAAACAATGTTGTTGAATGAAGTTAATTTACTATCATGATAACGTAAATATTTAATATTTAATAATTATGCCTTGCATAAAATCGATTTATAAAATCGTTGCACCAATATTTTGTTATTATTCTTATTATTCGAACTGCAGTAGATAAGTAAGCAGATTTTTATAGTTGTAGTTTGGAAATATTTTAAGAAGTCTGTACTAGTTAGTATAAATACATTATTAAGTTTAGTAGTTGAATCTGTTAAAAGCATATCTCAATAAATAAATTTAAAAAATACTAATTCATTAATTTTACCCACTTATTACAAACTTTCTTATAAGAACTAAAGTCACCGACATAGCTCGGAGAAACGCCACACTAAAGTGGCAGTGGCACAGAATATATAATGCAGTGGGCAGGGCACATCGCTCGTAGAACTGATGGCCGATGGGGCTAAAAGGTTCTCGAGTGGCGTCCACGGACCGGAAGACGCAGTGTAGGTAGGCCTCCAACAAGATGGAGCGACGACCTAGTTAAGGTTGCGGGATCGCGTTGGATGCGGATGCCACGGGACCGATCTGTTTGGCGAGCCTTGGGGGAGGCCTATGTTTAGCAGTGGACGTCTTTCGGCTGAAATGATGATGACGACCCACTTATACCCTTTGGGAAATGATGCACGCATATTAATAAAATTCAAAAGTACAAACATTATTAATTTATTTCAATAAAACTCCATAACTAAGATTAACTCATACTGTTCGACACTCATTCATCAGATCAGGATACACTCAATCCTACATCCTACTCGCTCCCTTGCCTTGTGATGTTTACAAAAAAAAACATATTTTATTAATTTCGACCTTAATTTGTAATAGATATAGACACCACAATGAGAGCAATGTTTCATAATAAGCAATAAAAATCAAAGTGTGTTGATGAAAGTTTTAATTATCTGGTAGGTAACTTTGGCAGCCCACATTGTACAGTTGAGGAAACTGAATTGCGTACCAGGATGGAACCATTTTGTTGCAAATGTCATGTTGACATTCCCTACATCTGCCAAAGAAATCATCGGGAAATTGAATGTGATGGATGAGATTCCACCCTGGTACGCGATTCAGTTTCCTTCCTCTACTGTATAGCTACTAACCAGCTTTTACTTGTTCAATGTAATGAGTGCTTTGTTTGGCGTTAAATAAAGACTCAAAGCATGAAGCGTTATAAAATTTCAATTATACATTCTTGGGAGTTCACACTAGTATAACACAAGATTTACTCTGCATGGTTCCAATTACGCAAGTGATTGTTTGTACAAATGTTTTCATGTGTTGGAGTAGTATAACAAATATACAGTAAGCATTACAATACTTGCTGTAACCAGTATGTACAAATCTGACTTATAGCATCTTATACATAGGGGTTCAGAGAGGTCGATTATTCACTGGTATCAAATTGATTACAAACTCTTGAAGTGTCACAGGGAGCGAGTTCAAGTTTCAAAGCCTGAATATATTTCTAGAGATTTTTATGTACTAGAAATCTATACAATTATACATTATTACTAACGTTCCCATGATTTTTATTCGATCCAAGGCGCATTGCGTCTTTTTAATCTCTTTAATCATAACATAAGCCATACACTGAGTGGCAAGAGAAGCGCCACCATGCAGTTTTAACATCAAAGTATAAGAACTCTAGTAGTTTCCATAGATACATATTCAGCCTATCAAACTATTTGATTGTAAAACCAACCAATTTTCGAGAAACACGCTAACGCACATTCCTCAAAAGTCAGCAATGGCTTACTATTTGGCCATGTTAGACCACACGTTGCACCTCAAAGAACCTTTTAAGGTAGTACACCTGACCAACGGTCATCACAAGAAGCACTGATGCTTCAAAGACAGACCACATCACTACTCTTGAGTTGGTGCTCTCATTGATGGATCTATGGATTCGGTCGCGCACCTGAAATAAACAATTGTATGTCAGAACAGAAACCTCTAACAGACTGAAAATCTTTGATCAATTATAACTGTAGATCCACAGTCGCGCGCCCGAAAATGTCCGAGCCAAATGAGCGCCACTTTGATAAAAGTGGCCTTCTTTTTTCTCAGTACGTTGCGTGAAATTGTCAAGTTTAGCTGTCAAGAGTCAACCGAAATTCGACTGTAATGAAGTAAAGACTAGGTTCAAATTTCTGTGTAGGTGATGATTTTAATTGTTATTCAAACAAATAAAAAAGTTCGGACATTTTTTGAAGCGGATTTTGTTCGGCAATGTGTATCTTCAGTTATAATTGATCAAAGCTGAAAATATTAGAATTAAGATAAAACAGAACTCAACCATCCTTGGCAACTTGTTTGAGTGGTTAGTCTTCAATATACTATCAAAATTATGTGACTCAAATAAGTGTACCACAATAAAATACATATAAGAAAATATGAGTTAGGTTTTGCAAATGTATGTAAGTCTCATACATACAGGGTGTCCCATAAGTGGGTATGTATTACAATACCGAAGTACGAAAGACCGAATGTATTAAAATATTGAATGGGTCAAAAGACCAACACGATTTTTTTCTGAAACCGTTAACTTTTTAAGATTGTTATAAAACAAACCTAATCTAACCTAATGGGTTCTGTATGATGCCGTTTTAATAAATTCTGAGAAGTTTACGGTTTCAGAAAAAAATCGTGTCGGTCTTTTGACCCATTCGATGTTTTAATACAATTGGTCTTTCGTACTTCGGTATTGTAATACATACCCCCCATAAGTACTACGACAAACGGAAATGGGAGATAGGTGGGCAGGTCGTCTCATCATCAGCCTATGTTCGTCCACTGCTGGACATAGATAGGCCTCTCCCATGGCACGCCACTGAGCACGATCCTCGGCCACCGAGTCTGAGGACGTCCCACGCTACGTTTGCCGATCCGTGGTCTCCACTCAAGAACACGTCTACCCCAACGGTTATCGGTTCTTCGGGTTATATGGCCTGCCCATTGCCACTTCAGCGTGGGCTATGTCGATAACTTTGGTTCTCTGTCTGATCACTTCGTTACGAATTCGATCTTTTAGAGAAACTCCGAGCATCGAAGCTCCGAGGTCGAGGTCGTCTACCAATATGAAAAAATGAGCCTCAAACAACTTTTTACTAAAAAAATACTGGCCGCAAAGACTTCGAACGCCGCTAAATTTAAATTCGAAATTTAAAAATAATTTTGTTTATCATTTGTTTATTTAACCATACCTGAATTAACGGTAAGATTGGGTTCAAGTATGAATTAGTTTTAATTGTTTTTTTTTTTAAATTTATTTAGTTTTGCGTAGCTGCTGAATTTAACCAGAGTGCATTCTGATCCATCTTGAGCCTCAACTTAGATAAGGTGGTAGTACTGGCTTAACGAGATTTGTAGGGTACTTAATGCTTTGTATGGAGATTTTTTTCCCTGTAAATATTTTTTTGATAAGCTATTTATCATTTTTGAATGTTCTTTAAATGGACATGTTTTTAAGCTAGTAAGCTAAACAGTTGTCATGTAATTTTTTTTTTCACTGTGATTGATCAAATCTTGACCAAAGTTTAGGAGAAAAGGCAAAATTCAAATTGAAATAAAAATAAATAAAACACTATAATAGTTTTTTAAAAATGGTTTTTGCATCTGATAACACTACTATTCAAGATTATTTTTCAATAAAAATAAATGCAAAAAATAATTAATTTGGAATATCAGAACTCAAAATCCTCGTGCGGGTGTACATTTTTGAAAAAATTAGAAAAGTCGAAATTTCTCGAAAACAGTGCGACTTTTAATAGGTAAGGACATTTTTTGATATTTGGTAGACGACCTGCCCACCTATCACCCATTTCCGTTTGTCGTACTACTTACGGGACACCATGTATATTGAAAAAAAATTAAAGTTAGGGTCGACAATGCACTGGCATCGCGTAAAGCGCTTCGGGTGTCTATGGACATTTAACATCAGGTGACCCACTAGTTTGTTTGTCTGGCCTCTCTGACATAAAAAAAAGGGTCTTGACAGATAGACGGACGGACAACAAAGTTATCCTATAAGGGTTCCGTTTTTGCTTTTGAGGCACGGAACCCTAAAAAAAACTTGAGAAGGTAATTAATCAAAGCTAACTGTTGCATGTTAAGGATGTTAGCATTCCATTGGTCCACACAAAGCGGTTAAGTTTATATTTCAGATAGGAATTTACTCCCATTGTATGTATTTCCAGACAGATACAATCTAGGCCTCTTTAAGGCTAATGTGAAAAGGCTGTTACTGAAGGGTATGTATTACAATACCGAAGTACGAAAGACCGAATGTATTAAAACATTGAATGGGTGAAAAGACCAACATGATTTTTATCTGAAACCGTAAACTGCAGAGTTTATTAAAACGGCATCATACAGAACCCATTAGGTTAGGTTTGTTTTATAACAATCTTAAAAAGTTAACGGTTTCAGGAAAAAATTGTGTTGGTCTTTTGATCCATTCGATGTTTTAATACATTCGGTCTTTCGTACTTCGGTATTGTAATACATACCCGTTACTGAACCAGTTAATTACAACTCTATCTGCACTTTCCATCAGGTGTGATACAGGTCAATCACTGGTCAGTTTATTGCAACAAAAAGCTATTCTAATTAAAATGGTAATGTAGGGAAAATTTGAGATAAAGGGATTAATAGTTTTACTAAGAGAGATTATATAGAAGAGTACATAGGCTTAATTAGATTATAATGGGAAAAAGTTAGAGTAACAAAAAATCTTTAGCACTATAAGTTTAGCAGTATAAATCTTAGCCGATAGATTTTTTTGGTGCTTTTTAACTCTTCTAAATTTCAGCTGATGGGGCCTTCCAAATGGGTAGAAACTGATGAGACAGAAAATGTCTTGTTTAGTAGTGTTTCATACCTGCATGTATTCCTGCTCATGCTTTACTGTCTTGAGTGTGGTGGCTAACTCTTTGATCATGTCCTCTAATTTGTTGTGGTTCACTTCCTCTTCTTTCTCTCCGGTGGCCTTGTGCGGAGCATCTCCTACTTCCAAGTTGAACATTACAACCTAGAAGGTAAAAAAAAAACTTGTTTTATTTGGGGTCATTGCAATTAATAAGCAATAATAATTATCAAGGCAGTTAAATTTCAATCTTCTTTTACATCTCCCAAAAAAACAAGGTTAGAACTATTATATAGAACGCATATTTACTAATCAATGGTCATTTTGTTTATTTATTCACTAGTTAACCTGTGGGACATCCTGCACACCACAGTCACATAGAACTACCTAATTGTTTGTTATTTGCCAATTTTGTTACTAATTTCAACCTCCTTTTATTTAACTAAGGGTACTTACACAAAATGGCCCAAAAAAGTGGTTTGTAGTGCGATGGGTAAAAAAATGTATACAAAGTGAAATTGACATAATTTTACATTCTAATTTGAATGGAGTAGCAATGTAAATCTTGCTTTATATTTCATTTAGTTATCATATTAGCTCAAAAGTGGTTTTTAATCTTATAATAAAAAAAAGTTTAGACTGAATGAATCAAGCCTGGGTTAAGATTAATGACGGATTTTCCGATATTTCTACAGGACAGGGATTTCTGCAATAAGAGTGAAGCAAAGGGCACAAACTAGTTCCAAATAAATTAAATTCTCTATGTTCTTACTAGACTCCATGCCTATTACAAAAACTATCGTAATAGGATGTAAGAATACTAGTTGAAAATAACACTGATGACTATACCTTTGGTGTCATAGTAGACATCTTGTTGCTGAAGCAATATGTGTACCGCCCTGCCACATGTGCAGAGAATGTGTACATTCCAGAAGATTCCCTCTCGCCGTGGTATATTACAGCACCATCAGGACCGGTGATTGTTACATCTATATCGAGGAACCCTCCTTCGGCTATTTCAAAGGTTAAACCTGAAAATAATGTTTGTCAATATAACAATTTGTAATTACGTTTGAATCTGAAATGTTAATTAATGAAATAATATTTTGCATCCAGACTGAACTGGAGGTAATTAATATTCTTGCAAAAAAAAATAAAGACTGGTTATGTATAGAAAGTTGGGTTTGTTTTCACTTAAAACTGTGACAGTTATTAATATAATGATAACAGAATGACTCTAGTTGAAAATTTGTACTTACCCATCTTCGTGTCGGCTTCAACATGTTCAAAAAAGCATTCTTCAGCATGAGCATCTACAGTGATACTGTAGCTATTTACTGAGCTAAGTAGTGTCAAAAAAAGAATTGTGGCCAAACCTAATTGTGTCCATTTACGTGCCATCTTATTGGTATTTATTAAATATGCACGCCAATAATACTTTTCTACAATTAGCTGACCATAAGCTTGTTTTCTTTCCTAAATCTTGCGGCCACGTAATGACAGATGACAAAACGCACCACAGAGAGAGACGAGATTATACCACAGAATATATATGAAGATCATTTAGATGCGTTCAGTTTAAAATTTTGTTGTTGTTCTACTCACCAATAGATGGCGTTATAATATCTAGCTTCGAACCTGAGCAAAGACACAGGACACATTATCCTGCAAAAACCGGCCAAGTGCGAGATGAAATCACACACCGAGGGTTCCGTACAAATTTTTAGGTATCTCAACAAATACGCCTTAAACAACCGTTACCTTAACACTAGATGTGTAAGTAGAGCCCTGATTCTAAGTAAAATGTACGCAGTGTGGAATCATTTCATATTGGTTAGTTGGGACCCCCCCTTAATGTCTATTTTAATTATATTATATTTAATATTTGTTGTTATAGCGGCAACCAGTAAAAATCGGTGAAAATTTCACCTACCTGATTTATTTAATGCCATTTTGGGATACAATTTTTTAAATTACGTACTTAGTAATACAAGTTACAGGTTGTAAGGTCCGCACAAAATACGTTGGCGGCCCGGACCCGGATCGCGGTCCGCCATTTGGTGACCCCTGGTCTAGCTATTTAAGGTTCAAGAGTTAGAACCCTGTAACAGACGGACGGACAGACAAACGGCAGATAGCGAAGTCTCAGTAATAGGGTCCCGTTGGCACCCTTTGGATACGGAACCCTAAAAAGCATAATTGTGTTAGCGATAAACAAATTCTTCCATGACGGACTAAATCCCAGGTAACAGTTTGTTTAAAGAAAGTAAGTAATATAATATTCAAAGCTGCTAGTAAGATAATCAAATAAAATAAATTGGATCTTATTTTTTTCGACGCTGAATTAATTATTTAGAAGTTACTTAATATCAAGGATGATATAGACTGGATTGGCAGTCGCCATAGTACGGATCGGCCGCGGTTTTTGTAGTTCGATTATTAAATCTAGATGGCGCTGAAATATAGCCAGAGGCTTTGAAGGCAAATACAATAAGACTACAGATATTTCATATCACTGCAAATGTATTATTATGCAATATTTTTGAAAAATAATACATTTGTAGTAATACGAAACATCTGTTAGTCTTATTGTTTTGCCTTCAAAGCCTCTGGCTATATTTCAGTGCCATCTAGATTTAATAATCGAACTACAAAAACTGCGGCCGATCCGTACTATGGCGACTGCCAATCCATTCTATATCATCCTTGTTAATATGTACTTACTTAATCCTTTTGTTCCAAAAACTAGAAGTTAACATTTTAGGGTTCAAACTAAAAAAACTATTTCTGAAAATAAAACGCGATTAAACCCATACTTATTTCTGAGAAATTTTATTTAGCCAGGTGCCATTTTAATATGGCCAAAGACCGGCCAAACCGTTTAATCTTTGCTCTTATTTTAAATCTTGTTCACACCACGAGGTTAACAGCCTCCCACTTTTGCTTCCTGCATGGAAATTTACCACTTTTTGTGATTTGTTTATCTGCTGGGTTCGCAGAGACTCGAGAAGGGACCTCTTTTTTTGTCTGTATTCAAATAAAATAAAACCTCCATATATATCTCATATCCTTTCAAAATTCCAAAAGACGCAAAGCCCGTCGTTTGTTTCGGTATTATTCTTTAAATTTCTTTGGTTACGTTGGTTAATTTTTTTTTTGGTTCAAATAAATATTGTACAGTTTGTAGATTCCTTTTTTTCTCTACAGTAGATTATAGGTATAGATAACAAATGCGGAAATGACCGGTATAATTTTTTAAATAGGCGAGTATTTTTTCATGTTGTTTGGTTTTGAAAGTCTACGCATGCGGTTTAGTAGTGATGTTAAATAATATATGCACAAGGTAATTTGACTTATTAAAACGTGCTACTTGTAGGTACTCTAATATTGGATACTAGCTGTTGCCCGCGACTCCGTTCGCGAAGAATATGGGGTGTATAAAATAGCCTACGACCTATTCTCAGACCTACCGAATATCTACAGAGAAAAAGTTTCATAAGAATCGGTAAAGCCGTTTCGGAGGAGTTCGATAACAAACACCGTGACACGAGATTTGTTTATATATTAGAAGAAGAAGATTAATACGTGCATGAATTGTAGCTGGTAGCCAAGCTAAGTAGTAATATTATAAACGAGGATAATAAAACAAAACTGATTATTTAGTAATAAAGATTTTACTTTCTACATTAAATGTAACTTAATCTTACGTTTAGGTATAATAGATAGTAACAAGAAAATTTCCAATTTAAAATTTTGCTCGACTTTACTTTTATACATTCTAGTAGGTAACACCAAGCTGTATCAGATTTAATTGGCTATTTATCAATAATCAATTGGATATAATTATTACTATACATAATTAAATTAAATCTGCGAATCAAATCGTAACATAGCCTGCAGATTTTAATTACCACCTTATCTAAGTATCTCTAGACGTCTTTCTTTGGTGTGCTTGTTCCAGCAAGTGTCGATTAAATATCATTACCATTCCTAACTGAGAAACACAGTCCCAATACCATTCCCACCCGTCACAATACTTCGCTATAACCGCGCACTTTCTTGATTGGTTGCAAAGATTTACATCTAGGTTTGTACGATAGGTTAATCGATGTCGAGTTTTCTGAAAGCGCCGACTGCTCCATAGATGTCGCTTTCGTCGTAAGATTTGGTTTTGGCGGGTAGTATCTCGTTGAGGTCACGGAGGTAGTCACGAAGTTCGTCGACGCGGACTCGCCACTTCCTGGCGATGGTGTCGATGGACTCCTCCTGGCCGCCCCACTCGGCAGGCAGAACTCGCGCGGGGATGTGATCGAGCAACTCCTCCACTTTAGAGTTCAAGTAGAACTGAAACGAGATCGGTACATTTAATATTCGTAAATTAAATTTTGAATACTGGCAAGCTTTCGACCGGAAACATGTGGTCTGGAAACCGCGCGGAAATCAGATACGCGTCTGATTTGCATGCGGAAGGTAATTAATTACTTTAATCAGTTGTTAACTAATATCAAAATGAACCAGCACGTCAGCATGAAAAATGTAGGTGACGAATGAGATAGCAAAACTATGTAAACGCTGAAGTAGTAGACGTGTTCTGACATTTTTCAGCAATCACTGCCTCAAGTATTTAGTTGAAAAATCACGGTTGTTGGAGCAGGTTAAACAAATTCCGTGTTCTTGATCTAAGTAGTTAACTCTAAACAAGCGAGTACGTACTATAATTGGATACTTAAAATTGTAATTGTTTCAACTACACTATTGTTTAAATTCATTCAACAACTGATTTATCTGAAGGCTAACTTTATTTATTTCCTCTTATAATAATTATAAAGAAAACAATGAGAGGTCGTTCGTTGTTATTGGGACTATGAGTCATTACTTGCACAATAAGTTCGATAATGTTTGTCAGCCAATTTCAAATTGGACTATGTGATTGTATTGCTCAAAATAAAAGTAAGTTTGCTTACGCATAACTGCCTTGAGTGCGTTATTTATATTATACCGAGATAAGTATATTTGAGCGGGTAGAAAATATTATCATTGAAAGCAAAGCAGTTTAAATATTACGTAGGCACCGAAGGGCGGTGGATTGACCACTTTTTGCTTATTTTTGATGAAAAAGAGGAGGAGGGCTGGGCTTACTTGCGATTATGTCAGCAATATTTACATGATGATTGATTATTTAAAAGAAATTTGGACAGAACTTGGAAAAAAAATATGTTTACCAAATACCAAATATGTATGTACCAACAAATATACAACGTGCCCACCAGGTTTCCGCGAGTGTCTAACCACGCATTCCTGGGGCCATATGGAGTAATAAATGTTATCTGAACCTAGGTCGAAATATGCTTAGTTTTTGAGATATTTCCATTTTTATGTTTAAATTTTACGATGAAAGGTGGAGGTGCTGGGATTGTGTAGGTATTTAATCTTCTTCTTCTTAAATTTAAGAGCTATGCTCTTGTCGGTGGAGTAACCGCCACTCCGCGTGGTCTTCGGCCAGCCGTTTGACTTCCTGATACGACACGACACCCACTTTTTCCTTCACCTGGTTAAAATAGGTCAATCTTGGCCTTCCTCTGCCTCGTCTTCCTTCTATTTTTCCTTCCAGCAGGTTTAAAAAGAAATCGTCGTGTCGTATCAAGTGTCCCATCATAGGTATGTCTCCTTCTACAATTTATGGTCTCCAGTAATGATCTTTATGTATTTATTATGTATGAAAAAATAAAAAAGTTAAAAAGCATAATTTGACCTAGGTTCAAATAACATTTATGACTCTCGCGGAAACCTGGTGGGCACGTTGTATAAATATCAATGAATAGAAGAGAAGCAGTGCTTTGTTCGCTTTCCCAGCCACGACTACGCGCGACCGAGACGCTCGCTGCAAACGCAATGAACAGAGGAAAAGGAAACCGCTAAGGCTAAAGTTCATCTACATCTACACTAATAAAGAGGAAAGAATTGATTGTTTGATTGTTTGTTTGCATTGAATAGGCTCCAAAACTACTGGACCGATTTCAATAGTACATTACTGCAGAGGCCGGGACTTAAGGGGTTGCCGGCCGAGTATCTAAGTTGACGGCCGAGTGTTACACGAGGCCGGCATGATACGAGGCCGGCAACCCCTGTTCCGGCTGAGGCTTGTATAGTGCTTTGATAGCATGTTTGAGAAAATACCTTTTCCTACGGGAAAATTAATTTATCGCGGGCGAAGCTGCGGACGGAAGGCTAGTTCAATATAATCTGACAATCTCTTCGACACCTACTTATAATCGAAAACTAATCACACTATCACACTAATATTATAAGGCGAAAGTTTGTGAGTGTGTATGTTTGTTACTTCTTCACATCTAAACGGCTGGAGCGATTTTAATAAAATTTGGTATGGAGCTAGCTGACACCCTGGATTAACACATAGGGTACTTTTTATCCCGGAAAATTGCGTAGTTCCTGCGGGATAGCGATAAACGAATTATTTGCAGACGGAGTCGCGGGCAACAGCTAGTACTTAAGTAAATAAAAAGATTTTAATCATATCACAAGGGCCATCGTCCATGTCAGTTGACTATTGTGTCTACGAATTGTCAGATTCTATCGAAATGAAGAATAAGTAAGTTGTTTCTTTCATTTGTTTATGATGTTTTTAATTGCAATTGAAATAAAATAAAATTACAACTATCCTAAAAACAATCTAACTATGAACAGTTGACTATAGTATTAAAAAAAAAAAAAAAAAAAAAAAAAAAAAAAAAAATATCAGGGGACAATCTTACACAAATCGACCTAGTCCCAAACTAAGCAAAGCTTGTGCTATGGGTACTAGACGACGATAAACATACTTATATAGATAAATAAATACTTAAATACACAGAAAACATCCATAACTCAGGAACAAATATTCGTGCTCATCACACAAATAAATGCCCTTACCGGGATTCGAACCCAGGACCTCTTGCTTCGTAGGCAGGGTCACTACCAACTAGGCTAAAGCGGTCGTTAAATTAGTATTAGTGTACTGACCCGCCTTTTAACCTTCTCGTTCATACAGGAGCGCATGAGCTGCAGGGTGGAGGCGATGAAGGGCGGCGCGCCGACCACGTGGATGCGCAGGAGCCGCTGCGGGTACGCGGCGTGCGCGAGGTGGATGCCGCGCCGCACCGCGCCCGCCGCCGCCGCCACGCGCCCCACTAGGGACCCTCGTACTGCCGACACCTGCGTACACAGTCAACTTTAAGTAATTGCTGCTATGGCTTTACTTTACCCAGTTAAAAAATACTAAAAAAGCACACATTTTGTCTATATCGAATAACTATATCTTATACTTATTTTTAAACGAGTACTTATCAACAAGTTTGGTTTGAAATGTCTTTTCGTATTTTTTATTTTTTTAACTTCAATTTTTTGCTTTTACGGTTATCCCGTGAAATCCATATATGTATTTCATACTAAATACAAACTGAAACATAGATGCACAGAAAAAACCCCAGAAAAAAAAAACAATGCTGGGAATCGAACCCAGGACCTCGGCATTCCGTGCCGCGTGCTTAGTGCTTACCCCTACACCACTACTGGTCAGGATTTCTTACACGCAAATTTTTCCTATGCATCATACATTCCAGCCTGCCAGCATCACTTATGCAGTGATACAGCGCCATCTATGTTCAGTTCTCATCGCGAAACATCAACACTCCTTCGGAACTAACCTACTTACTACACTACTACTAGTACTTATTGTAAAACCAATGGCCAAAACAGAGATTTCAACCAATCTCTAAGACCAAATCACGCGACGGGATGTTAAGATCCTTTTTATCATTTACCTAGAAAAAATCAGTCATTTGATCAAATCCCTAAATATGTTTAGTGAAATGACAAAATCAGCTAAAAAGGCAACTCGTTTTTTCATTTCACCAGATTTTTTAGTGATTTAATAAGTATACTCTGAACCAAGTCAGTGAGTTGATGAATCGAACTCTCAAAGTTAACTCTTTTTATCATTTCTCTAGACATGTTCAGTGATATGATAATCTCTCTATCTACTAGGGTGATTTCATCTCATTCAGAGAGGAGGTCTGTGCCCTGTAGTGAGACGTATATAAGCTGGAATGTTGATGATGATAGGGTGATTTGATTTGTTGAAATCTCTGAACGTGTTAGTGAAATGATAAAACGAATTGACTTTGCGAGTTCGTTTCGTCAACCCACTGACGTGCTTCAGGCATTTTATCAAATCACTAAACAAACCTGGTGAAGTGAAAAAACGAGTTGCCTTTTGTGGCTGATTTTGTCATTTCACAAACGGGTGAAGAACCTCTGTAAATTTGGATCGCGGTATGCACGCGTGCCTGGAACGAATCTCTATGAATTTGTATTGCGGTAGGCGCGGGACCAAAATCATCGGATCTTGTGTACAAAAGGCGTAAGCCGCACAGAAGAGACGTGGGGTGGGGCCGCATATCCGCCCCGTCTCTTCTGTCTGCTTTAGATCGCGATGCTTCTATAAATTTAGTATAAACACTACTACAATACTGATTCAAGGGGCGCCGCGACTGCGACGCGCCCCCGTCCCACGTCTCTTCGGTGTAGCATGCGCCTTAGACTTACATCCCACACGAAGACGTCGCCGAGTATGGGGGTCTCGTCGCGCATGCGCGCGTCGCTCACGAGTAGCACGGCGCGCACGGCCGCCGTCACGTCGGCGCTGCTCTCGGGGTACTGCGGCCGCACGCGGAAGATGGTCACGCGCACGCCCTCGTCCGTCAGCTTGGGCAGCGGCAATATGTCCCTGGGGAGGTAAGGGGGGCCGTTCAAAAGCGTTCTTAGTATTAATTAATAGGCACTGGTGTTATTGGCAGTGGCGGCGCAGGACTGAACCCGTGGAGCGTCCGATGGACACCATTTGTCACCACCCGACACTACCGGCAGAAAAAGTTGAGGGCCAAATGGTATCCATCGGACGCTCCACGGGTTAGAAGATATATTTTGCGGAGCCCAATGATAGCGCGCGCACTACACATTGGATTACGGATGTTTAGATAAATGAGAAAAAAAACCCTCAGACTGTTGAGGCTGTGGGCGGAGGCCCACGTCGCCTTCGCCTAGCGCCGCCTCTGATTATTGGTATAAAAGTCGGGTAAGGTAATATCCTCATGTTATGGTTTCTCTCTGTTACAGTGCCTTAAAGTGGAGGAACTTGGAAAGTGTCACTACGTGCGTGAAGAGGTAAGGGGAAGCCTTCAAACGTGATCTAAGTACTAGTGTCATCTAAGTATCTTATTTTCTCGACCCTTGGACAGTGGGTTCCTACCGCCATCTTGCCATAAAATATTAGCGTCCATCGCTAGCTCGCGCCTAGACCCACTACACCACACACTCTTTCTATCCTCGAGCCGTTTCTGTACAAGTCCTTCAGAGTCATTTAGGTAGTATCAGACGGAGGGTAGTTACATGAAGTCGCAGACGTCGCTAAGCGGCGGCTCGTTGAGCGAGCGGTGCTGGTAGAGATCGCGGTGACGCGCGCGCGCCGCGCAGAACGCGTCGAACTTGGCGCGCGCGCGGGCTGTGTCCATGCGACACCCGCGCACGAACAGCTCCAAGAAACGCGTCTCTGGAACAATGACAACAACTTATTAATGAATTTGCGAATGTCCATATTAATTAAGTTGTAGCGAGTCGGAGTTTTTCAACTCTACTGCAAAAATACAACTTCCAAATTTCTACCTTCGAACTTCGGTCCACAGGCCTGCCTGGCACAAAATAAACCTTATTAATTTGCTCCGCCGCTGTCACCACTAAATATAACTAACTAGGTAAGTTTAACGACCGCTTTAGCCTAGTTGGTAGTGACCCTGCCTACGAAGCAAGAGGTCCTGGGTTCAAATCCCGGTAAGGGCATTTATTTGTGTGATGAGCACGAATATTTGTTCCTGAGTTATGGATGTTTTCTATGTATTTAAGTATTTATTTATCTATATAAGTATGTCTATCGTCGTCTAGTACCCATAGTACAAGCTTTGCTTAGTTTGGGACTAGGTCGATTTGTGTGAGATTGTCCCCTAATATATTTATATTTATTTAAGTAATTAATTAGTTAATTATCTACTTCTTACAAATTTGCGGATCGTGCTGAGCTTAACGCGGCTGGCTGGACGTATGGTCCTTCCTCCATGGGTCACATGCGGCTGGCATGATAAAATAATATACGTATGGGAGCACAATCAAAATGACCACTAACTTAACAAGCTAAGTTCACAGATCCAATCTTATTCGAAAATATTGACGACCAAATGGCCTAGTGGTTAGAAAACCTGACTATGAAGCTCCTCAAGCTTATCCCAGGTTCGATTCCCGCGTCGGGGCAGATATTTGTATGAAAAATACGAATGTTTGTTCTCGGGTCTAGGGTGTTTAATATGTGTTTAGTATGTATAATATTAGTATGTTTATCCGTTGCCTATAGTACCCATAACACAAGCTTGGCTTACTTTGGGACTAGGTCAATTGGTGTGAATTGTGTCGTGATCTTTGTCGTGATATTTATTTGCGTATTTATTTTTAAAATATTTAAACATCTAAACTAAAGCATCCGGGCTGGCTTCAGTACAGATTTGTATAAATTTACTTGTAGAACAAAAAAAAGCAACGACGACGATGTTCTCGGAAGAAACAACTCGTTTAATTATTTGTCATCTACGATAAACTCACCGGTTCTTTTGTTCCTTATCTCTGTAAATGTAACGACGCCATTATACCTACTTATAAGTTTTATTACATTTTACCTTAAACATAAAAGGCGTTCTGGACGGCGAAAATGTCAAATTACCTGTTCATGGTCATGATCTATCTGCATGCAAACTACCCACGTTTCGTGTTGCGCAACTGTTTGACGATAAGTAGAGCGTTGTTATTTGTTAACAATTGTATTTAAATGACACGGTTCGCTGTTAGGTCTTTAGTGGACTTCGCGTGTTAACAGAAGCTGCGTTATTTGATTATTCCTTGGCAGTAAGTATTCTTAGTATTTTTTCCTTTTATGGTACCACTCTAGTTCGTGTCTCGCTCATTCACGTTAAGAGGTGATGCACAAATTCTCCAACTTTTAAATGGCCAACCTACCTAGGACGGAGATACAGACGGTGCAGCGGTGACAGGCTAAATGTAAGCTACAGCAAAGTGAGGTGCCGTCATTAAATTACCTACAACCTAATTAAGTGGGTCATATTATTTAGGTACACACGATTGCCTCACTTAAGTAACCACGTTGAATAAGAGGTATTGAACGCGCACTACTACTATTACTACTATTACCCTACTTTATTTCGCTAAAAAGTAGTTCTACAAACTGCATTTCGTCAATACTTTTAAAAAAGCTCGTATCTCAAATTCGATAATCTGGCGAAGTGAACTTTACTTAGTGTGCATCAAGGTTCAGTTTGGTTTACATATTGAATTGAGATACGAGCTTTTTTCACAGCAGTGACGATTTCATTCATGAAATACCTTGCATTCGAGACTCAGGACGAATTGTCTTTTTTGTTGCAGTGTATTTTTTTTTGTTTACTTTGAATGTTAAAAATAATATGTATGAATGTTGTTATGGAATTTAAACAAATTAATAGGTATATGTAATTTGATAAAATTTTGTAGTTCTGTATTTTCGTTCCTATTTTAATTTTTTTGTAAATCAATAATATTAGCTTTTTTCAAAGTAGTGACGATTTTCACTATTAAAAAGAAAACAATTGTTTTATTTTTAAAAGTATTACTCAAAATTAAAATCATTGCGCAACCTACTGTGAATATAGTCACTACTTTGAAAAAAGCTCGTATCTCAAAATCAATAATCTGGCTAATTGAACTTTACTGAGTGTGCAATAAAGTTCAGTTTGGTTTACGTATTGAATTGAGATACGAGATTTTTATAAAGTAGTGGCGATATTATTAACCGCCCTTCTTACCTACATACATACATACATAGATGGCACAGCACAGTTGGTCACTATCACCATTCAAATAGTTAAATCAAAGTGGGGTGCGCCAAAGTTGAACTAATTTTTCAATGTCGATTATCGGAAGTCCGAACATGTTGTTCCTAAAAATTTACATCATAATAATCACTACTCATAACTACTCTGTTCCTAACGTTCTAAATTCCTAATCAATAAACATCTATCATACTACTATTTGTTTTCCTATATTTTCTCAACATAACCATCTTTTACACTATTATTCATCATCATATCTTTTTTATGTAGATTTGTTTTTATTCATAAAATTGAACATTATTATACATTAAACTTCATAATGTCCGTTGCAATAAACCGAGTTGCTTCCGCCCTGATAGGTCTTGCTCGCTCGCTCGCTGACTCCAATGATAGCGATTGAAGCCAGCGAGCGAGCGAAGCGAGCGAGCAAGACCTTGCGGAGTGGAAGCGACTTGGTATGGTTAGGTTCAAAGGCTAATGCGGGAGCGTAGCGCAGCGCAGCTCCCGCATTAGCCTTTGGTGTTAGTTATTTTTTTTATGACCACCCGGATAATCTAATTTGTTTGATAAATTTCAACAGTGAAGTTATTACTTAAAATTTTCGGAAAACTGAGTGTTATGGACTAAGTTAATAGTAAAATAAATTGTAGGAACGAAAACTTTAGGAAACAAAATTTTAGGAACAGTGATAATTAGGAGTACAAATCAATAGGAAAATCAATTTTCGGAAAACTGAGTGTTATACACTACGTTAATAGTAAAATAAATTGTAGGAACGAAAACTTTAGGAAACAAAATTTTAGGAACAGTGATCATTAGGAGTACAAATCGTTAGGAAAATCAATTTCGGGTGATGAAATTTAGCGAACCCAATATGGACCCATCAAAGTGTAGACTTGCAAGAATGTGAAAGTTGCATTACATAGCAGCGCTGGATTGGCAACTTCAATCTCGTTCGCTTTGCTGCCTCGCAATGTATGCAACTTGCGCGTTTTTTCTCGCAGGTCTTAGTCTTAGGTCTAAACTCGGCTTATTATTACGTTCGTGTCAGTTTTTTTGCTTTCATTTATTGCCACTACTAGATGGCAGCACTGCGCGCTACTTATCATAAGAATCAATTCACTTTATTATTATTTATTCCTGTTGTCACACTCGTATAAGATTTTGTGTGCTAGTTTATTCCTCGCTTCTTGAAATTTTAGAAGCTGGAAAATCAAAAAACTTCAATTAGTATGCTGGGAATCGATCCGTCAACCTCGTGCGTCAAAGCCGGCATCCAGACCACTGGACCAAACGATAGCTTAATTTACACTACGAAAATTAAAAGTGGTTGTTGCAAACTGACGTCATTAGAAATGTTTCATCATCATTCGTTCTCAACTTAAAACGATTTACCCGCAATTAAGATTATTTACTCGTCAATTTTCTACCGCAATATAGATTTTTCTTAAGCGATTCGTTTTTTGCCATCGGACCAACCACAGTGTCACTACGCTAAATAAATACATACCAACCTAATTTATTTCTACGATGTCATCCATTCATTTTACTACTTATATGAAGGAAAAAATAGTCGTGTTATTTGAGCATAACACTTCTATTGGTGAAATAGCTCGTCAGCTCAATTTAATACGGTAAGTTAAAATATTATGCAAATCTTGTAAAGTTTAAACCTTTAACCGTTGTATAATAGTTTCGTTATGTTGTTTGTATAAATTTGCATTATGATAAAAAAGTAGATAGGTAATAAAATAAACATTAGACTTAATATAATTTTCTTTTACAGAGAGAAACCTTCAAGCTGTGGGTAAAACGGTATGGAGATTCTCGCGACATAGAAAGGAAGCGGCCAGTTTTTCAACCTATTATGTTTACACCTCAATCTGCACGTTATCAAGACATTGATGCAAGACATACTGCAAACCCTTTGCTATCAACCTAGCAACTGCTCACGGTAAAGCAGTAAAGACAGTGCTGAAACACACTCTGCTGGGTTTAAAAAATACTGACCAGAAAATAAATCGCACTGTCCTACGTTCACCGAAAACAAAGGGTTCGTCTTGCTGAAGAATATTTAAATTTTGTTTGGTGTGACAATATAATTATATGTATTCACTGACGAAAAGTCGTTTATGTCTGACATAGATGATCGCAAGATACTAAATATGGCGGAAACACGCAGATTATGTTTAATTAATGTTGTGGGACTTGTGGGTTACTAACCAGATCTAGCGGCAGAAAAACCTTAGCTTATTGGGGATAGATGTCAACTATGGGGCCTGGTGAAATTGTGGAAGTTGGTGGTCGCAAAATATTTGGATGTTTTGGGCGATTTTATTATTATTATTAACTGGCCGTCAAAAATTCCAGATCTAAACGTTATCGAATATTTATGGGGTCTAACGTATCCATCAAACGTAAAGATAACGCAATACCTCAGGGAACTAGTTTATTCAACTTGGGAATCTTCCTTTTTCTTTGAATTTTCGCATAGATATGCGAGGTAGTGACTTAAGTTTAACACTAGTAAATAGTATGAGAAGCCGCCTTCAACAAATAATCAGCAATGAAGGTAGATCCTTGAGGTATTGAAAATTAAATAACTAAGTTTCTTCTGCCCGCTTGAAACTGCTAAGCTTATTTTTGTAAATATTTAAGTAAGATGGCCAAGTGATGGTATTGTAGTTTAGATAAAACATAACGCATGTTTCTGTCTAAATATTTACATGATGATTCACTATGTGCCTATCTGCTTTTATAAAATAAGTTAAATTATAAGTAGCAATTATGTTTAACACTCACTTTCCTAACTCATTAGTAGTTTTAAATTACGAAATGTTATAGTTTGTTTACAGGTTTTGTCAGAATAAATAATGTTAATCGAATTAAACAAAATGTGTTTTTCTGTAAGAAAATAAAAATCTTTTTTTAAAACCTATTTTATTTTTTCATTTACACTAATTCTGTATTAGATTCAAATTGAAATAAAACTTGTAAACTTATTAAACAACCTACTTAATTCGAAAAGCAAATAAAAAAAAACGCAAAAAGAAATTAACTGCAGAAATCATCTTTGAGACTCGAACACCCTAGGCCTCACGTTTTGTAAGCCAGCACTGGACCGCTAAGCCACGAAGTATGTTAATAGCATGAGCAAAAATAAGCACCTATTGGTATTAGAAACGGTAGTTTGTTCAACTAGGCATGCATTGATCTTATACCATACAAACATTTACCCACATTTATGTTTATAATATTCATTCAACTCCAGTGCGCATTCAAATCCACGTATCTGAGTGGATACTTAAGTGAGGGCAACGACTGTACTAGCTTAAAAACACGTCTTTTACTCCAATAGAAGAACAAAAAAAGTAATAGGTAGTTTCATATCCCGTGGGGATTTAAAAAATCCTTTCTTAGTGTACCAACCCATGGCACTGCTCAATTTTACGGCTCTAGATTCCTTGGTTATTATTATTATTTATTTAAAAATACGGCTTCTGTCCTATTTAAGGACAATTTCGCCAGTGTCAAAGTAAGCTCTCTTTGGGAGCGACGTTGTACGGTGATTGTAGTTTTTGTAACTTGATAGTAAAATTCCAGAAACCACGTGGAGACAACTTGCGCATTAAAAAATGTCAGACATGAGAGCAATATAGAATTTTGTGATCACTGTTAATTAAGGTTAATCGCCGAATAAAACACTATCAAAATTATACTTCAACTAGCCACAGAAACAGAAATACCAAAATTATATACCTACTGTCTACATCCGCCATGTTTGAATGCTACAAATCGAATAGATTCCTTGGTTTAGGCTGCTGTGCATTGTCATCTACCTGCAAATACTATAGGCGTTGTAGTGTATGTATGTATCTATGTAAACACTTTATTGTACATAAAACACAAAAATAATACAAAACAACAAAACAAAAAGAGTACAAAGGCGAACTTATCCCTAAAAGGGATCTTTTCAAGCTAACTTGGCATGAAAGGAAAAACTTAAAAAAAAAGATAGGCAAACAATAATTTATGTACAGAGAAAAGAAAGGAAAATATGATATATAAATAAATACACAAAATAAACAACAATAAGTGACTACGACAAATATACTTATACCTACTTTACACATGATGACCGCTCACAGAGAATCATACCTACTTACTTAAGCAAGGTAAGCTAAATATTTTCGCAAGTGCTAATACAAAGTTCATGCAAATGTAAAGGACAGTCAAGTTATCCGTAAACACCCGAAAGTGCCGAAGAATATGATTTATTGATGTTGCAGCGTCTTGGCAATTCATGATATTGTTCCAACGACTCAATTTCTGTACATGTTATGCAAAAAGTAACCGACCAACACGACCAAATAAAGTTTGTCTCTTAATCATATTATGCTTAGGTGTGGAATTCCTGGAATTATTGAACTGATTTGAATACTTATTTTTTAAAAGAAAGCTCCATTATTTCAAATTTACGGAGGTTTATTTTTTACCCCGGAAAGTCCAAAGTTTCCCCGAGAAGCAGACAGAGTTACGGGAACTGTATAAAATTAGATGTTTACCCTGGCTGCCATTATACTACATACTTATACTTATGTTATCTTGTCATTTATGTTACTATACCAAATGATTTTATTCAACAATTAAATATACATAAACATATTTTAAAACACAAAAATAAAAAAAAAAACTTAAATTAAACTTAAACTACTTATGTTGGTGTGTAAAGTGATTTAGGACTTATTTAGTATGACGCCTTGGCTTTACCCCTACTCATTAAAGGCAAGGATACGAAAAAGGTAATTAGAAGTTAAGGAGTACTATAATGACCTAACAAACCTGCTATTTAAGGCAGAGAATGTGCAAGGATGTTCTCAGTCAACATAGAATTACCATGCAGGACGTCGCACCGCCGCAACACTATTGTGCAACCCAAACAATGGCAGGGAAGAGCTCACTACACTCATGGAAAATTAACCAATTATACAAAATTCGTTAAATTATAAAGTAAACGACATTCAGCATAGAAAGGGAACTTAATAGTAGAAGTTCCCGCCATGGTCATGAGACCACACTACACATGCACGCAGCACCGCCATACAACAACACGATACATAATATTTGGTTTACATGCAGTACCTATACTTAAAGTAGGTACTTAATTAGTATATTTAACAGTAGAAGATGATAAACACGGATGAAAATTATCAAGAAATTATTTAGGAACATTTATCCACAAATCTGTTTGGCGAGCCTTGGGGGAGGCCTATGTTCAGCAGTGGACGTCTTTCGACTGAAATGATGATGAAAAAATCCATAAATTAAGTTCGACAGGATATACCTATTAAAAGTATATAATGAAGTGATGCAATTTATGAGGTTTCGTTCTCATATTAAAATCTAAGAATGAATACATACATTGTCAAATTATAGCACTTGTAACTCATTTGATTGATTGGTCTGAGTACCTTTTAGGAGCAGGTTAATATTTATGTAATAGAAAATAGTCATCGAAGAATCGCCACGCCCATGTGGCAGTGAAGG
Organism: Archips xylosteana; assembly: GCA_947563465.1. Classification (NCBI taxonomy): domain Eukaryota; kingdom Metazoa; phylum Arthropoda; class Insecta; order Lepidoptera; family Tortricidae; genus Archips; species Archips xylosteana. Next base: position 8,410,394 of record OX387363.1, read on the forward strand.
AAAACATCGTGAAGAAACCTGCACACACCTGCGAAGAAATTCAAATGTGTGTTCAGTTCCCAATCCGCACTGGGCCCGCGTGGGAACTACGGCCCAAGCCCTCTCATTCTGAGAGGAGGCCTGTGCCCTGCAGTGAGACGTATATAGGCTGGGATGATGTGGCAGTGGGCAGGGCACATCGCGATGGAGTCAAAAGGTTCCTGAATGGTCTCTACGCACCGGAAAACGCAGCCTCCAATAACAAGAGAAGATGCAGCGGTAACCTGGTTAAGGTTGCGGGAACTCGTTAAATGCGGATGGTGAAGGACCGGTCTGAGTACAAATCTCACTAATTACTGTTACAAAATGCTAGTATATTTCATACTAAATACAAACTGAAATATGGATGCACAGAAAAAACCCCAGAAAAAAGACCAGCACTGGGAATCGAACCCAGGTCCTCAGCATTCCGTGCCGCGTGCCATTCCCCTACACCATCACTGGTCAAAATGCTGCGTGTTATTATTTTAGTATGTCCTGTGCCCTTACTGTCTAATGCGCGGGCGCTTGATATCGCATTGACTATTTCTTTCTGTCAAACAGAACAAGATGGTGACAGAAAGAGACAGTGAATGCGATAACGAGCGGCCGGGGGTATTAGACAATATTATTATGGCCTCTGATTGCATCTCCAGAATCGCTTTAGTTCTATTTCCTACGGGATGTAGATCGCGTTCGCGATTACCTAAGTATAAAATGCCCTTCCTAAACAAGGCAAGGTAAGCAAATCTTTCGAGTGCCTGTGTACGAAACTCTAGTCGAATTTGTGCTGCGTTAGTCGCTTTTACAACCGTCGGGTATCGAAGATTTTGCGTAGCATTGCGTACGAAGGGCCTAATGAGCTCCCGATATTTATCAACATCGGTCTCGTGTATCATTATTCATTACATACTTGTAAAGTACGCTTTATGCAACAAAGAACAAATATAAAGACCTGTACTTGCAATCCGGTTTCGTCTAGAGTTAATAAATAACATGCACGGATACCAGTTTCATACGAGAATTTAATTTATAATGGCTACCTACGTTAACTAGGATTACAGATTGTAAGAGAAGATTGTTTGAAAGATTGAGAGTGTTTCATATCGGATTTTACATTGAACCATCTAGAAAATCTTATAGTACTCTCATCACCAATTGTTAATAAAATTCCTCAATGTTGGGAAGGCATCGCAGAACGCACGAGATGAGGAAACAGTAGGTACGTGAACGGGAGCGACTTGCGGTTGCTCGTAGCATTACGAATGTAGCAGTAAGCACTTCTACGCTATTTAGTAATCTGCTTTAACACTTAGGTCTCGTCAGTTCTCGTCACCGAGATTGCTAAACTTGTGAAGACGCGCGAGGCATAGTCTCTTTATTTTATTCAAGCTTCATTCAAACCATGCTCCTATATCCTACACCGAATTATTACTTATAAAATTGCCGTGGCACAGAGGCTTTCTTGCGAAGGTGTTCAAAGGCCGATCACCAAAGGCTTAATCACTATTATTAATAATAATAATAATTTATTATTAAAGCCACTATGTAGTTAGAATTTGCAGCGCGCATAAAACTATTATCCCTCACGCACACTACGTACTCACTCACCCTCACCTACTATTATAGGTACGTAAGTAATTATAATTAAGTAAGTAGGTAGAATTCAAATCAAAAGGATATTACTTAAATGTTTTTGACCGCTACAGAACCTAGCGTGCTAGGTCCACAGGATCTTTTTAAGTATACATTGCTGACCAGAAATCGACGCGGTTTCACCTAAATTTATGTAGGAGGGTCATACAAATTTGTTTCATACGCTGAGATTATTTCCCTTCGATTATTAATATGAAAAATACACTATCAAACATCTAATAAATAATAAATATTAGGGGACAATCTTATACAAATCGACCTAGTCCCAAACTAAGCAAGCTTGTACTAGACGGAGATAAAAATACTTATAGATAAATAAATACTTGCTTTGGTTGAAAATAAAAATGACTGTTGAATAAATACTTAAAATAGGTACATACTTAGAAAACATCCATGGCTCAGAAATTAATATTCGTGCTCATCACAGAAATGCGCTCGTTCCCTAAATATCTGGATTGCATTGATCCGGTTTTCATTGGAACATGGTGTATTGAAAACAAGTTGTTTTGGCAATCCGATATAAAGAAAACCACGGTGACAGGAAAGTCTGGTATTCTGGGAATTTGGTATTTTAGAAATAGGGTAAGTCGGCAATTTAGTATTTTGCAATTCTGATATTTAGGGAACGAGCGCACAAATGAATGCAAGGGCAATGAATGAAGGTAAGGACCGGGATTCGAACCCATGATCTCTTGCTTCGTAGGCAGGGTCACTACCAACTAGGCTAAAGCGGTCGTCTCTAGGCTAAGCGGTAATCTAAATGATAACACCTATAAATTTTGAGATCAATTCTACCGTCATCTATTTATAAGCAATTAAGCCAACATCTTTTGACATAAGCTTGATATGATAGATGACGTATTGACGGATGATGATTTGATGACTAGATGATTCTAAATTCTTAAAATATAAGTATTTCAGTGTTTTTGTAATTGAGATTAACAAATTATTTGTTTTCAGTGTCAAATAGTTCAGATCATCTTAAATTTAGCTATCTGATAAAAATCCATGGTCTTCAGTCATTCTAACTCAACCTTCTACTGAAATTTTCCGGCTTAATCCTTTAACTTTATTTATCTTAATACATGGTCACATAATCTCACATAATCACGCATGATAGTGCATTACAAAGTCCCCCTTTACCGCAGCATTGAGCTAGTTAGCGACCGGTTGCTCGCGCGCAGGTCGAAGAGTTCAACGACTCCGCCGAACTTGCCGAACGAACCATATTTTTGTTCGCGATATATTTTGCTTGAGCTATATTTAGAACTGCATTACTTATATTATTTAGTTCTCAAGACGTACAAGATGTTCTTAAAAGCTAAGATCCAAACGACGACGATGAATACTTATGTATTAGTATGTAGCTGTTTCCCGTTACTTGTTTACCGCGTCTTGAAGGAATTTTGTACTGTCCCAGAGAAATTAGTGGTCTATAATATTTATATAAATTACAATCAGAAATGTCGCCGCTTTTATTTGTGAAAGAAATTTTAGAATAAGTTCAGTAGCTCCAGATATTACCCCTATCAACAAAAATCAAACAAGGTTATCTGGTTTACCTGACGTACTCGTAGTAGTAATACGTAGATAGGGATAAGATAGATTATAGAAATAAATACCAAGATAATTTTCAAAACAAAAACACTTTAAATAAGCATCTACTTACTTAAGGACTGTTTTTCTATAAAGGTCACGATGTGCTAGCTATCCGAAATGATATTTGAATTTGATAGTTAGGTATATGTAAACATATACATAATATATGGGGCAATATGAAGGAGGCCTACATCCAGCAGTGTACGGACAATGGCTGTAGATAGATAGATATATACCTAATGTAAATACAATTTAATTAGGCAATATCGTAACAAAGGTAACTGACAAAGGTCCCGCGTGGGCAAGGACCTTGCTAATTTCCGAAAAGTTGCTCGAATTCTTAAATAAGAAGCCATTAAAGTTATAAAACGAAGGCTGCCCGGAAACGCCAAATCTGCACCGATTGATATACGGAAGCATAGCTGTGATTTCTTCCTGACAAAACTTGTGACGCTTAAGCACAGGCTTATCAATATATTAATAGGTACTACGTCTATTTTGGTGGAACTACTTACTTAAATTAAATTTTGACTAGTGTTTCCGTTCCTATTGTGGTTTCCTTCCGGTTTTTTTTATGTTTGCTCAGTCTCGGAGTTCAATTAGTGTTGAAATTAAAAATATAGGTATTATAGTTACCTACTCGTCTTATATATTGCTATAGTAGCCTTCCGTCCGCAGCTTCGCCCGCGATAAATAAATTTTCCCGTAGAAAAAGGTATTTTCCCGCGGTAAAAAGTAGCCTATGTCACTCAGTGATAACCCCCCCCCCCCCCCCTAAATATTCATTTTATACTGTTTTTTAGTATTTGTTGGTATAGCGGCAACCAAAATACATCATCTGTGAAAATTTCAACTGTCTAGCTATCACGGTTCATGAGATACAGCCTGGTGACAGACGAACAGACGGATTGACGGACGGACAGTGAAGTCTCAGTAATATGGCCCCGTTTTTACCCTTTGGGTACAGAACCCTAAAAACTAAATAAGTATAAGTTAAGTTAGTACAAGGCTTAATATCTTAATAATATATTTTTTTTAATATATAGAACTTTAATTAAGGTCATTAGATACTATAAGGTACCTATGTTTCGCTGGGCATGACTGTCATTGTTAATGACGACCTCCAACGCTTACAAAGGAAATGTTGACTTCGCTCTCTAGAGAGTCATTTCTTGATTGGGGTCATTTAGCATTTAATTGTCTATAGGTAAGTTAAGTACTTATTTTCATTTGATTTTTGATTGCAGGTTTATTAGACCAACGAGATGAATTGACATGATTTAAAAACAGCAAAAAGCTTTCTCCCCGACAAAACTTATAAATACGTCCACATTTTCTAATAAGTAATTAAATACGATTGTCATATGTCACGTTTTCTAATAAGTAATTAAATACGATTGTCATATATTTTTTCTTATATTCGATTAAATGGCCTTGTGATTTGTACGAAAAATATGAATGTTTGTTCTCGAGTCTTGGGTGTTTAATATGTTTTAAGTACATACTTAAAACTATGGTATATAAATAGATACATATCTATTTATATACCATGAGGGTTGGACCTTAAGCACACCTCGCTGGTCCAGTGCTGGTTGGTGGGCCGTCCCGTCAGAGCCTCGTTAGTTGTTCGGCAGGGTGCACCGCGGGTAGGTGACTTAAGGCCCTTAGGCTGCGTATCCACCGGAGCTGTGCGAGTATGCATTGCGAGGGATGTGTTTGTCATGAATCAATAGAAACACTTCATTTAAAAGGTCCTAAGTGAATGAAGTGTTTCTATTGGTTCATGACAAACACATCCCTCGCAACGCATCCTCGCACATCTCTGGTGGAAACGCAGCCTTAAGGTGGTGTGGCCCCTTACACCCTATGACTAGAGGGGAGGCCTTTGCCCAGCAGTGGGACACTATTATATAGGCTAGTAAAACAAAATCTATCTATAATAATATCACGGGCAAACCACACCAATTGACCTAGTAAGTAATAGAAAAGCATAAAATAATCTCTTAAAAAAAATAATCAAGGATAAAAATACCTATATATTTATTACTTATTAGGTCAATTGGTGTGAGTTGGCCCGTAATATTTATTCATCTTCGTCCGCGAAGAATAGCTTACGAACGACTTATTCTCCGACCTGCAGAATACAGTGAAAAAAGTTTCATAAAAATCGTTCATGCCGTTTCGGAGGAGTTCGATAACAAACACCGTGACACGAGATTTTTATATATTAGATTAGGTAAGTATCTATATTTCCGAGGTCCCGAAATAAATTTATGCATAACAAGAATTGCTCATTATTAGTTAGTTATTAGTTTTTGTTTATCTACCCGAATAAGTATATAACAGTATGATAAATTTTTGATACCTAGTATTTTTTCGTGTCTCAAGCAGAAGGTCGTGGGTTCAAATCCCGGCTCGCACCTCTGAATTTTTCGGAATTTATGTGCGAAATTACATTTGAAATTTATCATGAGCTTTACGGTGAAGGAAAACATCGTGAGGAAACCTGGATACGCTTGCGAAGAAATTCAATGGTATGTGTGAAGTTCCCAATCCGCACTGGGCCCTCGTGGGAACAATGGCCCAAGCCCTCTCATTCTGAGAGGAGGCTTGTGCCCTGCAGTGGACGTATATAGGCTGGGATAATGATGATGATGAAGTATAGGTTTTTATTTCTCGCCTTCATATATTTATAACGAAATGTACTCTACTTATAATCTGTGCGAATAATTCCATCAATTAAGTTTGGTTATTTTTAAAACCCCAACAAGGTGTAGAGCAGACAAAATGTTAAATTCGTTATTCTTTTTTGCTCCTGTGCTATAGGTAACGCCACCAGAGTTGAGGCCACGCACACAACCACATCTCATGTAATGACAGCGGGATTTTGACGTTGTGTTGACGTTTAACGACAACACAACGTCAAAATCCCGCTGTCATTACATAAGATGTGGTTGTGTGCGTGGCCTCAACTCTGGTGGCGTTACCTATTTAAGTAAATATCAAATTGCCATTTCAGTTTTTTTTCTGGTTGTTTTTAGCTGTCGAAGAATCTAGTCTATAGAGACACTTAGCAAAGAAAGACAAGCTCACATTGGTGAGCTACATGAAGCCTTGAAACCATGCGAAATATTGCTGCTTAGGCTTTTTAACGAGTCTCTATGGTCTCGCTTAATGTAATGTATCATTCTTCATAATCAATGTTAGTATTGTTAGTCATAAAGTGATTGCCACATGTGCATGTGCCACAGGGCTTTTTTTAATATTTATTCTATGATTTATATTAAAAAACATATATGTAATAGGCACTTTAGTGATTATTTTAGTATACCTACACATTCTTGAATGAGCGATTTAAAAAGCCTTAGTTCATTTCATTTAATCAGCTCTCTTGGACGTTTTTTCGGAGAACACTGTTCCTAGGTGCCAAAAATGGTATAGGTAACGCCACGAGAGTTGAGGCAGTTGATTGACACCGCTAAATAAAGTAGGTACTGATTGCAAAAAAGGTAGTGAATGAATGAAACGAGTGAGTGAATGAAAATGTGAGTTACCTATATGATCTTATGATAAGATGAAATACTTACGCAATAAGTACTATGCATATTATAATTTTTCTTTTTTTTCATTTATAACCTATTTTTGAAATAAAACAATTTGAAACTGATAAGAAATATCCACAACAAAAAATCGGTATTTTATAAATAGCGAAAATATGCTTATCTGATTAAATAAAATAGGTAGATGAAAATATTTTAATTTCTGTTTTGTTTGAACTACTTAGATGTATTTTCCTAAATTATTCTTAACGAAATAGGTTGAAGAAATTTGTAGTCAATCTTATTATTCTATGTCGAGTCTGTTGAACTTGCTTAAATGTCAAAATCCCGCTGTCATTATATGAAGTGTTGTTGTGTGCGTGACCTCAACTCTGATGGCGTTACCTATAGATAGATATCAATCAATTTGCAATGAATTCATTTTACTACGTCACTGTCAAAGTCCACGTGTATCTAGTTAGTTTTAACTTAGCACCAACACTATAATACATTAAGGGAAAAATAAATAAACACTATAATAATGTTTTGGGTTTATAAAAAAAAAATATAAATTCACAGTAAACCTTAATAAGTAATAGTGTTACATCTCCTTTGTCGAGAGTAGACCAAAAATTTTTATATTTAAGTAGGTATAATTTTTTTCGTATTGTTAAACTAAGTATTTTTATGGCTAAAAATCTGATATAATAATAATATAAAATTAATAAATCATGGGACTATTGACTCCGCTTTCGCCACTTATATTTAATGTATTTATAGAACATGCCATTAGAAAGTTAACAGAAACATCTACAGGAGGGGTCAAAATTCATGGGGAAATTGTTAAATTTGTACGGTTTGCAGACGATATAGCAGCAGTTGCAAAGAACAGTAGAGAACTTCAAGCACTGCTGCTAGAAATGAATAAAGTATTTTCGGAAAGGGGTCTCAAAATTAATAAAAACAAAACCAAAACCTTAGTAGTCTCCAAAAAAGAGTCGACAGTACAATTACATTAGAAAACACTGCAATAGAACAAGTGAAGTCGTTTAGATACCTCATTATTACAGAAGACTCTAGATGTACACCAGATATTATTACCAGGATAGCCATGGCGAAAAAGGTGTTTAACACTAAAAGAAGCCTACTTTCAGCTAAAATATCAAGCTCCGTCAGGAAGAAACTGGTGAAAGTCTACATCTGGAGTATAGCTCTCTACGGCTGCGAAACGTGGACCATGACCCAAAGTGACAGAGAGAGATTGGAAGCGTTCGAAATGTGGTGTTGGAGGAGGATGGAAACGATCAGCTGGACAGAAAAGAAAAGTAATGAGGAAGTTTTAAATATGGTTAGCGAAAAAAGATCGTTGTTGAAAATAATTGAGAACAGGAGAGGGAAGATGTTGGGGCATCTATTACGGCACGATAATTACATTAAGACTATAATAGAAGGAAAGATAGAAGGGAAAAGGAAAAGGGGAAGACTAAGAAGGACATATATGGAGCAAATAAAAGAAAAAATAAATGTTTCATTATATAAAGAAGTGAAGGAAAGAGCGGAATGTAGAATAAGCTGGAAATTACTCCACCGACAAGAGCCTAGCTCTTAAATATATGATGATGATGGGACTATTGACACCAATTGACCTAGTCCCAAACTAAGCAAAACTTGTACTATGGGTACTAGACAACTGATAAGCATACTTATATAAATATACACATACTTAAATACATATTAAACATCCATGACTCGAACACAAACATTGGTATTTTTTACACAAATATCTACCCCGACCGGGAATCGAACCCGGTACATCCAAGCTTCGAAGTCAGGTTCTCTAACAACTAGGCTATCCGGTCGTCACCGTAATCGTCATGGAATGATCTAAGGTGTGTCAGCCCCATTAGACGGCGATACGAGCGAACGACCTTTTAAATTAACAAAACAAGCGTCACACGATAGCTTAAAAAGTAGAGTACGTTATTTTTAGCAAACAAGTTTGTAAATATTGACGTACTTATTTCCGCAAAAAAAGATACTTTAATACTGCGCCGCCGCCGTTGTCTGTTTGCGCTGCTTTGTAAACAACATCGTTATTATAATTGATAACCTCTAAAAAACATTATTGACTCCACTTACTTATAATCTGTGCGAAAAATTCCATCAATTAAGTTTGGTCATTTTTAAAACCCAACAGGTTGTTGAGCAGACAAAATATAAAATCGTTATTCTTTTTTTGCAAATATCAAATAGCCATTTCAGTTTTTTTTTCTGGTTGTTTTTAGCTGTCTAAGAATCTAGTCTATCTAGAGAAACTTAGCAAAGAAAGACAAGCTCACATTGGTGAGCTGCATGAAGCCTTGAAACCGTGCAAAATATTGCTGTTTAAGCTTTTTAACGAGTCTCTATGGTTTCGCTTAATTTAACAAGTCATAATGTATCATCATTCTTCATAATTAACGTTAGTCATAAAGTGAGTTATTTCTGAAATAGTTCTTTATCGGAATTGTTATAAAATGAACTTAACCTAACCTACTGCATTCTATGTATGATGGCATTTAAAAAAGTCCTGAAAAAAATACTGTTTCCGAAATAAATCACTGTATGACTAACGTTGATTATGAAGAATGATGCATTATGACTTATTAAATTATGCAAAACCAAGGGATCCCCTTTTTAACATCGATGTAGATTTGTTTTTATTGAAAAGTTCTGTGAGACTCAGACATAAATACAGGATTAATATTTGATAGATTCCAAACTGTTGGAGTATTATAAAACTATGTATCTTCCTAATGACTATAAAAGTGTGAAGTGTTTCATATTATGACATACATAGAACTAAAACCTAGGTTAAGGTACATACCTACTGCATTGTTAGTAACAATTCTCTTTTTGTATATGAGTCACGTAAAAGTTACTCGAAATAAATAAATCAAATTATTATTATTAGACATAAGCGAGTGAAGTAGTTCGATCGGAGTAGATAAGTACCTACTTAGTATTATTCTAAATGAACTTTTGTATCATATAATAGTATTTTATGCAACGGTTGTATAAGTGAGGTCTTAAAAGGCGAGTGACGTGAGTTGCGATACGAGCGAATGCGAGTATCGCAATGGAAAACGGCACGAGCCGTTAAGACCAAATTATACACCGTTGCATACAATATTTTTTCTACGACTCGACTCTACTGTACTGGACTGTACCCTACTGTAGGGTACAGTCGGGTACAGTAGGGTACAGTCGGGTACAGTAGGGTAAAATGGGGTACAGTTGGGTAAAGTAGGGTACAGTCGGGTGAAATAGGGTACAGTAGGGTACAGTAGGGTACAGTCGGGTACAGTATGGTAAAATGGGGTACAGTAGGGTACAGTCGGGTGAAATAGGGTACAGTAGGGTACAGTCGGGTACAGTAGGGTAAAATAGGGTACAGTAGAGTACAGTCGGGCACAGTAGGGTAAAATAAGGTACAGTAGGGTATAGTCGGGTACAGTCGGGTACAGTAGGGTAAAATAGGGTAAGTCAGGTACAGTAGGGTACAGTAGGCTAAAATAGGGTACAGTCGGGTACAGTAGGGTAAAATAGGGTACAGTAGGGTACCGGTAAACTGGGGTTACTTTAAGAAATTTTGGGGCTACTTTGATAGATTTAAAATGTTTATAAAAACGCAAATATTCATAGATTGATTGAGCAAATGACGTAAAAAGTTAGGTGATTTATCAAGGTAGTTATTTCACTGCCACAGATGGTCTAAAAAAAATAAGGACACGGCGTAAAAAAAACTGTTTCTAAAGTAGCCCCGCATTTCAAAGTAACCCCAGTTTACGGTACAGTCGGGTACTACAGTAGGGTACCCTATTTTACCCTACTGTACCCGACTGTACCCTATTTTACCCTACTGTACCTGACTGTACCCTACTGTACCCGACTGTACCCTACTGTACCCTATTTTACCCTACTGTACCCGAATGTACTCTACTGTACCTACCCTATTTTACCCTACTGTACCCGACTGTACCCTACTGTACCCTATTTTACCCTACTGTACCCGACTGTATCCGACTGTACCCGACTGTACCCTACTGTACCCTATTTTACCCTTCTGTACCCGACTGTACCCTACTGTACCCTATTTTACCCTACTGTACCCAACTGTACCCTATTTTACCCTACTGTACCCGACTGTACCCTACTGTATCCTATTTTACCCTACTGTACCCGACTGTACCCTAATGTACCCTATTTTACCCTACTGTACCCGAATGTACTCTACTGTACTCTATTTTACCCTACTGTACCCGACTGTACTCTACTGTACTCTATTTTACCCTACTGTACCCGACTGTACTCTACTGTACTCTATTTTACCCTACTGTACCCGACTGTACTCTACTGTACTCTATTTTACCCTACTGTACCCGACTGTACTTTACTGTACTCTATTTTACCCTACTGTACCCGACTGCACCCTACTCTACTCAACTCAGCAGGTCTAAACTGGGCTTTAGTGTTGACTGTACCCTACATTTAATATTATGTGGCAGCTAGGTGTATCATAATAACGACATTACGACACGAGTGCTGTTATGGCGAATAGATTAAGTATAGACTTTCTGAAGTCATATTATCTTAGTTCTTATATATTTGTTCGCGACCATGTAAAAAACAGATAAAAGTACAGGAGTAGGAAAATTATCATAACATGTAGTCTGACTCCAACATAATAGAATGTGCAGCAACATCCGGAACTCTCTAGCACGGAGCGGAGGCAGATTACTGTATGTAGGTAGGTATTTATTTAAAGGATTAGTCGATACTCTAGGTATACAGGGTTTAATAGTTAAGTGGTGCATAGGCGATTATTCCGTAAAACTTTAAACTGATATCAAAAGTACGTTACCTAATGAGTAAAATGACACCAATTACTAGTTAAAAACAAAATTTTGTCATTAAACACTCCCATACATTTAGTGCGAGATTAGTAAAAAGGTTTAAATAGTCGGTTATTTTTTTTATTACCAAGATAGCTAGTAATAACTATAAGAGAAAAATAAGATACTTAGGTTACATTTTTTCTTTATTTACATTTATATTTTTGGTGGGATAGTATTCAGCATCAAAAGTAGCTGGTCACTTTTGCACCTTGTCGCTCTACAGTTAGGTGCAAAACGATACTTGATTGACAATTGTGTTATTACGACAAAGTACAAAAGTGACTAGTTACTTTTGCGAGGTCAAAGATATATTTTTTTTTTATACATTATGGACCTAAATTAACAAAATTATGCCCACCAGTATAGGCATTTAATATTAAATTTATTACGACAATAAATCCAACAAACAACGTAACGTGTGACTCTACATTTTCAAGATTATGAGGTCAACGAGCCGTACGTGCTGATTCCGCATTTTTGTTGTGTTATTGTTCTACGGCCATGTCGTATTTTGGGTAGCACTTAATTGTAATTATAATTAGTTTAAATAAATAATGAATAACTTAGGAGGTTACTCGTACCAGTTTGAAGTCGGTGCCTCAGCACAAACCATTTTAAACTTTTTATTAATAATCTGACATTGTAGGTTTATTCGCATGACTAAATAAGGTTCTATACCTACCTAAATTCAAATATTCATCAAAAATAAAGAGGAATCAGTAGGTATTATTTAATCATAATCATTGAAGCTAAGTAATCTTAATAAATATTAAATAATTGCAGCATTTTGCATAAAGGCATATTATTCATTCATAATAACACGTTTTATATGGTCTTAATTATTTTCAAAAACAAGAATTTCTTGTAATGGATGGTGTTGAAATTTTCCTGCTACTATGCCCAAATTATTATATTGTTATAAGTAATTAGGTTATTATATTTTTATAAAAAAATGTCGGAAAACAAAATTGACAAAATTAAATCATCTCGAATAATAGTGCCTATCCTTCTTGTTTTTTGCAAGGAATTACAATATAAACAGTTACTTGTATTATACTTAGTATAAACATAAAATACTTCAGAAAGGATGAAGCCAAAAGGCTACCTAAATATTAGACAAATTGCACGAATCTTGGATCTTGGTTACATCTTCCTACACCGTGTTGAGGTACATATAATTCTGTTAATCCTTGCTCCCCTCTGCCTCACACATGTCCACATTTTCAAAAATGAGAAGCTACACTACATTCCTAACAATGGCAACACTTACCTACGCTCTCCGGCTGTGGCAGATGTGGGGAGGCAGCACACATGTTCCTGAGGTCTCTCACCCCCCGCTCCAAGTCGCCATCTCCTTCCCCTAACTCCTGTTTAATCAGCTCCAGCTGCTTCGCAGAAGGTCCTTGCAGAAATGCCATGGCACTATACACTAGCGACTCAAGTCTGCGCAATTTCGAATATAATAAAATAATAATCTGTTCTCAATTTGAATCGCGGTAAATTGCAAGCTCTTGCTGAGTAAGGACAAAACTGCGAGCGAATCGCCACCAGCCAGTGCCTTATATAAACAAGCGACGATTAGAAAAGGTAAGGACGGTTGTGGCGCGGTCACGCTGTGCTAGTGCACTTATGCGTTATTTATGCGTAACTAAAATTTAAATTTAATAAGTGTGGCATAAATAATAATTTAATTATTATTCAATGCTTCGGAAATCCTTTCCGACAAAACTAGGATCAAAGTTTTATTAATTGTATAAAATTAATAGCTCTAATTATATTGTTACCTCGTGAAGTCTTATTTCTTGGTATGGATAAATTAAGTAGTTTTCAAAAAGTATCGGCAGTGACATTTTGCAGCCAGCAAAAAATTACAAATGAAAATAAAGTCAAAGTCAAGTCAAAGTTCTGTAAGAGCTGTTTCACCACTCGCTGGTATGTTATTGATATCAATGATATCATACCTCTCACAGATACTGTTGATGCTCTTTTTTTAGAATAAACAGAAACGATATCACAGATATCCGTTAGTTATGATATTGGGAACTTAAAAGGTAACTGGTGAAACAGACGTTAAATCTTAGCGTTTATTGTCCACGCTGTGGCCGGCCCCTTGCAACGCTGCTGATGCTAACCGCGTCACAGATTGCCGATCAAGTCAGAAAATATGCTGTTTGTTGCGATGATTTTTCCATTGAATATTTTGCAGTGGAGCAGTCATTTGCATTTACAATAGACGAGCAAAAGTGAGCCTAAGTGTGGCAATTTTTAAAATAAGTAAACATTCGTAATTCTGGTTTGATAGCGCTTTTGTAGCATTTAAATTATTAGTACCTGGCGGCTGAGCTCCGCTCAGGCTGAAACTCGGTATCAAGCGTTTTCCCAGAGATAAGACCAAGCTAGATCAATTTTTCATCCCCGAAAACCCCCACGTACCAAATTTCATCGAAATCGTTGCAGCAGTTTCCGAGATTATATATATATAGGTATATATATGTATACGAGAATTGCTCGTTTAAAGATATTATATTAATAAATTAAATAAATTAAAAAATATAATTCCTACTGAGGCACCGTCAATCAATCAATCAATCATTTATTTCAGAAAAATAAAAATGATGTAACAAACTACTTACATCGATAGATCATCATGAATATTAATTCTATTCATCTATCATGAATATTTATTCTTGTGTCTATCAATCAATCAATAATTTTATTTGTCAAAACATAGCGCTGCTTATCTAAAACAACGCTCTATTCCAAAATACTACGGTGTGAAACTTAATACTTTAATTATTGCAAATAAGGTGTATAATTACACAGAATATCATGCCGAATTAGGCCGTTGTTTTAGATAGGCAGCGATAGGTAAACACATGTACAGAAAAATAAAGAAAAAAAAATACACCCAAAGTACCAAAAATATGCATCCACGACTCTATTACCAGGGCATAAAGGCGTGTATACATATTTTTGGTACTTTAATTGTATTCATATTTTTGTTGCTGACTGTACAAAGATCTTAACTGTATAATTTAGTATCACTATGTTGCACCATGCGAGGCATACAAATACCTTTGAAATATGAGGCATGCATGTTTTGTTATTAACCTACATATAATAAGTACATAGTAATACATAACAATGCGACGACCAGATGGCCTAGTGGTTAGAGACCCTAACTATGTAGCTTGAGGTCCCGGGTTCGATTCCCGTGTCGGGGCAGATATTTGTATGAAAAATACGAATGTTTGTTCTCGGGTCATGGGTGTTTAATATGTATTTAGGTATGTATCTATCTATATAAGTATGTTTATCCGTTGCCTAGTACCCATAACACAAGCTATGCTTAGCTTACTTTGGGACTAGGTCAATTGGTGTGAATTGTCCCGTGATATTTATTTATTTTATTTAATACATAACATGAGACACAACATAATATGGCATCATTCGCCATAATATACATTAAGTATATTAACTAGAAAGGGAGTTCCGCTTGTAATATAAGTTCTACTTTGTTATGCAATTGGGCCTTGGTCTTTGGTGCGCGCGCTCTGCTCTACACTACTAAACGTAAACCTCTTTCTTTCTTACTTTATCCCCCTCACCTACAACCCCCCAACCCCCTAAACCCAACCACCCAACATCCCCCAACCCATTTCCCCAACCCCCCCCCAACCCCTAACCCCAACCCCCACACCCTTACCCCCAACCCCCTAAACCCCCTTACCCCCTCCTCATTTTCCAAACCCCCAACTACCTAAACCCAACCCCCCTAACCCTGGACCCCCACCCCATTTCCCCAAACTTAACCCAAGCCCCTAACCCCAACCCCCCTTGCCCCCTCCCCATTTCCCACAATCCCCCAACCTCCCTAACCCCCGCACCCCCCCAACACCCCACACCCTTAACCCCAACCCACTAAACCCCCTTCCCCTCCCATTTACCCTCAACCCCCCACCCCTCCACCTACCCCCCTTCCAGCTCCATCATCAAACCCTTGTTACCATCTAGGCCTCTTACCCCCTCCCCATTTCCCACAACCCCCCAAAATCACTAACCTCCGAACCCCCCAACACCCCCGCCCTATTTCCCCCAAACCCCCCCCCCCCCCCCCCCCCCCACCCCCTAACACCAACCGCCACACCCTTGCCCCCAACCCTCTAAACTCCCAACCCCCTTACCCCCACCCCATTTGCCCCCCACCCCGCCACCTACCCCCTTCCAGCTCCATCATTAGACCCTTGTTACCATCTAGGACCAAAGTACTCGTCAAAACGAATCAAACGAGCCCAAACTCGATGGGGTTGTTTCGTTTTATTGTGGAGTGCCTTTGGCCATCTTCCAGCTCCATCATCAGACCCTGGTTACCATATGGGATCAAAGTGCTCGTCAAGACGAATCAAACGACCCCAAACTCGATGGGGTTGTGTCGTTTTATTGTGGAGTGCCTTTGGCCATCTTCCAGCTCCATCATCAGACCCTGGTTACCATCTGGGATCAAAGTACTCGACAAGACGAATCAAAAGAGCCCAAACTCGACGGGGTTGTGTCGTTTTATTACAGAGTTCCTATGGCCACCATCCAGCTCCATCATCAGATCAGCTCCATGTTACCATAATATTGCATGGTCATCCAATTTACACATACGTGCAAAATTTCAGCTCGGTTTCCGGAAGTGGGTCAAAATCGCGCCCTAAGGAGTCGGTTACAAACATACATACATACAAACAAACAAACAAACATACAGGTGAAGCTAATATAAAGCGTGTAAAAAATAGCCTACGACCTATTCTAGACCTACCGAATACAGAGAAAAAAGTTTCATAAAAATCGGTCAAGCCGTCTCGGATGAATTCGATAACCAACACCATGACACGAGATTTTTATATGTATATTAGAAGATTTTTCTCGCTAGTTCCGCTATATGTTTGTTACCAGTTTACGCTTTTAGCTTTAGAGTGCTTGAAAATAACATAATTCATATCCGATAATTAGTTAATATCCATCCAATATGACGCGTGGCGCATACGCTCCATTTTTATGGTTCCGTAGCCAAAATGGCAAAAACGGAACCCTTATAGTTTCGCCATGTCTGTCTGTCCGTCCGTCTGTCTGTTCGTCCGTTCGCGACTTTGCTTAGAAACTATTAGTGCTAGAAAACTGTAATTTTGCATGGATATACAGGGTTATTTGTAATTCACTGACATCCTCTTAACCCTGAATTTCTATCACTCAAACAAATGTTTTTGTTTTACGACTTTTTAAAATGAAGTACTTTTTTTCCCATACAAATACACAGAGTATCGTAAAAATAAGAGGAAATCTCAAATTTTCAAAACGCTATTACACCAAAAATATTAAGTTATGATAAAAGCCGTAAAACAAAAAACGTTTGTTTAAGTGGTTGGAGTTTAGGGTTAAAAGGATGCTAGTGAATTACAAATAACCCTGTAATGTAGTAATTACCTACCCCGACAAAGTGAATAAATAAAATGTAAGAAAAAAATTAAAGGCGGTCGTCATACAAGAAACATGTTTTTTTAGCGTTTTTAACTGATAATGACATTAACCAGATATCTATCTATTCTATCTTGTTTTTGCTGAACTATTTTCAAAATATTTTACGGTCAGGAGCTAAATTCCGGAACGGCCCAACACGGTTTGCGAGCGGTAATTCGATTGTTTGCGAGAGGAAAGGATGAACTAGGAAACCTAACTGTTGTTCAAGATTCAGGAACCTACCTAACTGCTATTCAGGAACGCCAAAAATCACTGATTTGCGAGAGGTTTGGGCTGAGCTTCTGTATGTTTTTTTTTCTACAAATAAACTACACTTACACAGTCATCAACAAACAATATCAGGTATTTTTATTAAATTCACAAAATATTTTTATTTACCAGAATCGTAGCGTCGTCATTTCATTATTTTAAATAGATTCCATTCCAGATGTTATTAATGACAAAAAAAAATGTTCGCACAAAAGCAAGTTCAATGCGGAAAAAACCGACCAATGCAAAGCAGTTTAGCTTACTGAGAGTTCCGTACTTTGTAGGTATAAAATACGTGCTATAATAGAACGTATCAATAAAATCCAGTGTTAGCAGAGCCCTGCTTTCAAGTAAAATTCTCCCAGTGTGCGGTCATTATATATTTGTTGGGCGTCCCCCTTAATTTTCGATTTAGCTGTTGGTATTATTATTATTATTTGTTATTGTAGCGGTAGTTATACAGATTGCGTAGGTATAAATTTCAGCTGTCTATCTATTATGGTTCTTGAGACACAGCTATATGACGCACATGCGAATAGACGGACGGGCAATGTAGCGACATTAATTTAATAGGGTTCCGTTGTCAACCTTCGTGTACGGAACCCTAAAACAATTGAGAGTTACAAAAAATTTACAAACTGGTAACATTCTAACACTGGCAGCAAATGCAATCCTAATGTGATGATGAGCCAGCCTACATAAGTCCCACTGCAAAGTACAGGCCTCCTCACAGAATGAGAGGGCTTAGGCCATAGTTCCCATGCTGGCCCAGTGCGGATTAGGAACTTCACACTTTTGAATTTCTTCGCGGGTGTGTGCAGGTTTCACCGTGATGCTGATGGTTAATTGCAAATGTAATTTTGCACATAAATTCCAAAAAACTTAGAGGTTCGAGCCCGGGCTCGAACCCACAAGCCGAGAGAGACATATCATAGGTCCAACCACCAGGCTACTACGGCTTTTTAAAAGCTTTTTCACTTCTCATGCTCTTAAAATGTTACTTTAGTCTCTGCATATCGGGACTAAAGCTCTTTTTTGGTCTCTAGGGATTAAAGTAAATTTTTTTTAATTGACTATGGAAACCCCTAAACTGCCAATCACGGTGTTTGTGAATGGAGGATTATCGCCATTTTCAATAACTGGGTATAGACAATTTTAAAGCTTTCCACAGACCGAAGCGCGCTGCGGACGCACTGTAGCGCCCTGCGCTTCGGTCTGTGGAAGCCTTTAGGGTGTGGAAATAACCTCAAAATGACAACTGTATAAAAAATATTTAAAAAATAATAATTTTGTGAAACACATTGAATAATTACGAATATTACTACTGTCGCACCAACACCAACTGGAGTGGGACTTAACCACCGCCTGGCTCGCGGAGTGGTCAGCCTCCGCTGAGCCGACGGACGTGTTCGAGCTGGATCCGCACGTCCGCCCCTCTGGTTTTAAGGAGTCACGTCGTGTTTGGTGTTTGCTCAACCGTTTGAGGACAGGAGTTGGCCACTGTGCCCACCTTCGGAAAAAATGGGGTTGGGGTGAAAGTGGATCGTGCGAATGTGGACACCCGAAACAGACGGTGCGCCATATCGTGCTGGAGTGCCCCCTAACAAAATATGGAGGGAGGATAGAGGACTTCAAAACCCTCACGAGCGAAGCAGCAGAATATCTTAGGAAGTGTAAATTTAAGTTATAATTTAAGCGTAATTTGTAAGCCATACGATAAATAAATAATATTAATCTATTGGGCCCAAGTATAACATAGACTGATTCTATTTAAGACGAGCAAAAAACCGTTTTGTGTCTCTTTTTAGCACATGGAAACCAAAGAGTATTGTAATATTATATGAACAAGAGTGGCAACTCTATGGTCAAAAATGCATGTATGGAAGGTGCTGCCGCCCTACGGCAGTTCAAGAACTAATGTGACGTATTTATAGATATATACCTATCTATATTTATATGCTGGTAGTGATGTACAGCTATAGATACGCGTACCTATAGCAATGTACAGTCAAGGATTTTAATTGATAGGCTAATTGCCACTATTCGTATTTTAGCCGTCTAATTCAAATCATCATATACGAAGTATAAGCGGCTAAACCCGATTTGCATTATACGGCTAAAATACGAACATTGGCAAGTGGCCTATCAATTAAAGTCCTTGACCGTACAATTTGGTACGCCATGGCCATGGCCGATGAATGACAACTGACAAGTTTGACAAGTCAACCAAGATGGCCGCTAATTTAGTTCTTCGGCAAACACCAGAGATCGCTGTAGTCGCATGAAAAGTGATGATATATGTAAGTGTGCCCCCCTATGGAAACTCTCACTGTGAAAAAAATGCAACTAAAAAATAGAAAATAAATAATAGTTTAAAAAAACTAAAAAACACGCTTTAAAAAAAACTACTAAACAATAAAAAATAAATTTTAATAAATTTAAATTCACTATTCTTATAGTGCAGTAAAAAATCTTAATAAGCAATTATTATATTGTTATATCCAGATCAAAATTTGTAAACAATTCTAAATATTGATAAAATAAATAATAATAGTTTTTTTTTTCGCGGGCAGCAGCTAGTCTAAGGCCCATACTACACGGGCGGTTTCCCGCTCGACGGAGCTGCGCAGTGTAGTTTGCACCATACAACTTCCATATAAAATTGTGTCTAGTGGCGGTTCAGAAGCGGTTTCCCGCGGCGGGAGAACCGCCCGTGTAGTATGGGCCTAATATAATAAAAATCTCGTGTCACGGTGTTTGTTATCGAACTCCTCCGATAGGGCTTGACCGATTTTCATGAAACTTTTTTCTCTATATTCGGTAGGTCTGAGAATAGGTCATAGGCTATTTTTTTATACCTACTCCTATTCTTCGCAGTCTTTCTCTAATATATAAAAATCTCGTGTCACGGTGTTTGTTATCGAATTCCTCCGAAACGGCTTGACCGATTTTTATGAAACTTTTTTTTTTCACATTTGGTAGGTCTGAGAATTGGTCGTAGGCTATTTTTTATACCCCTATTATTCTTCGCGATCGGAGTCGCGGGCAACAGCTAGTTATAATTATAAGTTTTGTGAAATTAACATTATTTATACTTACGCCATCTATTGATTAGTAGCGTAATCCAAATCAGAGCCATCTATTGTTCAGTAGCCTAACTAACTTAAAATTGTTCAAGACACTTATTAAAACACTGACATTAGTGACAGAAAATGCACATGGTTACATTATCATTCGGTTTCTTTTACTAGCAACCCCACAAACGAAATTGACAGTTCAAAGATTCTTTGGCGGGAATTTGAAACGAAAGGGCGTAAAGCTTGATTTTTTTGAAAAGAAAATTCATAATATTGTATATATTTGTGTTTAAGTGTTTTTATTTGTCTGCAAATAACTAATATTTAGTGAAGTGTTTTAAAAATGGAGGGTAACGAGGGCGGGGGTGGCGTTCCCCTCGCCCCCGGCACAAAACGGGGCAGGACAGTGGACAGTGAAAAGAACAGTGGCGGTGAGGACAATCTTTACTTACCTTTTCACAAACCTGATTACAAGAGACTCTATCCGGAAAACTCGGCTTCCACGGAATTTAAAGTATTCGTCGAATCTAGTAGTACGAACGAAAGACTAGGAAACAAAAGCCCAATTTATTTGAACCACATATTCACAAATGGAATCAAAGGTGTAGTGGCTATTCGTAGAATAAACGCTAGTAAGATTGTGGTGGTATTTAAACAATTTAACACGGCCAACAACTTTATTAACAACACGGCTTTTTTGGAAAAAAATGGCATGCGAGCTTTCATACCCGCAGCTCATATTGAAAAAATAGGAATTATTCGATTTGTTCCAGTGAACATTTCAAACAAGGACTTGTACTCCAAGCTGTCGTCGATATATGAAATAATTTCAGTTAGACGTTTTTCGAAAAAAGTAGGACAAGAACGAGTGCCTTTGCAAACTGTGAGCATTACGTTTCTGTCAAATTCATTGCCTGACAATGTTCAATATGACCTGTTCTCGTACAGGGTATTCGATTATATTCCCCCTCTGCAGCAATGTTACAGATGTTTTAAGTTTAATCACTCGGCCAAGATCTGCAGCGGCAAACAGCGCTGCAGTTGTTGTGCCGGTGATCACCACTACAAAGAATGCGATAAACCAAACGAGCTTTCTTGCGTAAATTGCAGCGGGCCACATATGGCTATTTCAAGGACTTGTCCAATAAAAATGCAAAAAATGATGGAGAAAAAGAGTAAAATTACTTACTCTTCTATTGTAAATACCAAAAACGTTGTGGACTTTCCCCCATTAAAAACTACTCAGCAAACTGTACAAAATGTAAATTTGAATGTAAATAAGCCTTTAAATACCACTGTAAATAAGACACAGAACCTAACGAATTTCACTTCTGTTGCTGATGTTAAAACTCAGCTATTAGGTAATAATGATCTGACTATGGCTATTGTTCGTACATTGATCCAATTGGCTAATAATGGTGATGACACTCCCATTACTACCGCAATAATTAAAGAGATGCTTTTTAAAAATTTATCATAAATGGATTCCAGTTCTTCTCATAATTCACAGTTAAGAATCGCTCTTCATAATATTCAAAGTGTTAAAAACAAAAAGCCTTTAATTATTAAGTTTTTAAAAGAAAATAATATAGATATCTGCCTACTGAATGAAACATGGCTTAAAGAAAATCAAACTTTTAACATTCCTGGTTACAATATATTTTATAAAAATGCGAAAAATGAACACGGAGGTGTAGCCATTCTGATAAAATCATTTTATAAGTGTAAATTATTACAAACTGCTTTTTATGAGGACATTCAAGCAATTGCTTTATCGCTGTCTGTTGAAAGTGGTAATATGTCAATTTTATGTGTCTATTGTCCCCCTACTGGAGGCCTTATGCGTATTAATAATTTACGGAAATTAATAAATGATCTACCTAAACCCATTTTTGTAGCAGGAGACTTTAATGCTCACCACATAGCTTTCGGCTTCGTTTCCACTAAGGGTCGTGGCCAACAATTGTTCGATATGATTGACGAGTGTAATTTATGTATATTAAATGATGGCAGCTTTACAACTCTTAATTATCCTAATCGCAATCCTTCTGCTATAGACGTAAGTCTAATCAGTCCTTGTATTGCCCCTCTTTGTGAGTGGTCAGTACATGATGACAACATGGGAAGTTATCATTTCCCAACTATAACAGACATAACACTCTCAATAGACAGATATCAAATAAACCCTCCTGTTGACAAGTTTTTATATAACAAGGCAGACTGGGAAAAGTTTAAAAAATTATCAATTGATATCTTTAACGATTTGACTGTGGACAATGAGAACCCTTTGGAATCATATAATCAGTTTTGTATTTGTCTCAACACACTTAAGCAAGAATGCATACCTAAATTTACTAAAACTTCAACTTTTCGAAGTAAACCTCCGGCACCCTGGTGGAATGATAAATGTGAACAGAGTGTTGTCAACTCTTATGAGGCTTTAAAGTGCTACAGAGTTACTCCTACTATGGAAAATTACATACAATACAAAAAAATTGATGCTATTAAAAAAAGGACTATTGCTGAGGAAAAAAAGAATGGCTGGCAAAGACTTTGCGACAATTTTAATAGAACCACACCAATAAGCATTATTTGGAATTACATTAAAATGTTTAAAGGTATGAATAAAAGTAAAAACAAATCATACAACAATGAGTTTATCGCATCCTTTTTAGATAAGTTGTCGGAGGACAGCACAGATAGTTTCGACAATCTAGATGTATACTTTAATCTTAATAATAATAATGAGAAATCCAAGTTTCTGTTAGAACCTTTCTCAAGAAATGAATTCTTACTAAGCCTTCAGTCACGTAAAAATACAAGCCCTGGTTTAGATGATTTTCCCTACATACTAATTAAAAACTTGGATTCAACTGTACAAGATATTTTATTAGATATATTCAATGCACTATGGTCAAAACAAATAATTCCTCTGCCGTGGAAAACCCAGTGCGTGATTCCAGTTCTTAAACCAGATAAGTCCCCAGATTGTGCTGATTCATATCGGCCTATTTCCTTGTCATCATGCATTGGTAAAGTTTTTGAAAACATGGTAAAATGTCGCCTCGACTGGTTTGTTGAATCAAATAGCATTATTCCGCAAATGCAATATGGATTCAGACGAGGTAGGAGTTGCGCAGACAGCTTCTTGTCCCTTATATCAGATCTGAAATATGCAAAAAATAGTAATGTTAGTGTTGCATGTGTTTTTTTGGATGTCAAAGGAGCATTTGATAATGTTCATCCTGGAATATTAGTTAAGGTGATAACTAACTTGGGAATACCGGGGTTAGTTGCCAAGTGGGTGCATGAATTTCTAATTAACCGGACATTATATGTGAAACATAATAATATAATACATGGCCCAAGATCTGTGTCTAAAGGCACTATGCAAGGTGCAATTCTGTCACCTTTGCTATATAATTTATATACTAGTGAGATTTGTAAATATGTAAATACAGATTTTGTAAATATTTTACAGTTTGCTGATGACCTTGTACTATATAGTGTCAATAATGATATAGACATAGCCATCCATAAAATTAACTATGCTCTTGAGGAACTACATTTGTTTTACCATAACAGATTACACCTACAAATTAATCCAACTAAAAGCAGTGCTATGATTTTTAGTAAGGACTCTCCTTCTAATAATATTATATTCAATAATGAAGTAATTTCTCAAGTTAACCATCATAAATTTTTAGGCATAGTTATTGAGAATAACTTAAAGTTTGAAAAACATATTAAATATATATCTCAAAACTCCACAAAAGGGCTAAATATTATGAGGTGTCTAGCAGGAGTATCTTGGGGGGCAGACCCAAAGATACTGTCAATGTTGTATAAAGCAATAGTTAGAAGCCATTTTGACTATAGTTGTTTAGCTTACTTAGATAGTAATTATGTACATAGACTAGACATTATTCAGAATAAGGCTTTGAGGGTGATTTCAGGAGCTTTCTGCTCTACTCCCATTAGAGCAATGGAGGTTGAAACAACTATCATGCCTCTTGCATTGAGAAGATTACTACTGGCAGAAAGACATAGTGTGAAGCTATTAGCTTCAAATAATCAACATATAATTAAAAAAATAATACCTTGTGAATTAGACTGCCATGATCCTATGACTACAGGTGCTGATCTTCTCAATGGCCAGGCTCCCAAAGTCTCTCGCATCCTGCTGGAAATGAGGAAGAAATTCCCATCATTGTATGCAATATCACCTTGGCCATGTTATTCACACTCATTCAGTTCTTTATTCCCTCAAGTTTCAGTAATTAGGGCTTCCATCACCTCTAATCAGGATATGTTAGAATTTTTAAGTGAAAATGAGGATTACTACAAACTTTATACAGATGGCAGTAAGGGAGAAAATTATGTTCGTAGTGCTGTTTATAACCCTCAAAATAAGTTTGTTCAAAGCTTTGTTCTGAATAGTAATTGTAGTATATTTACTGCGGAGGCATATGCAGTTTTAGAAGCACTTAAGTTAATTGCATTTACTAATAGTTACCATAAGTTTTTGATTCTTACTGACTCTTTAAGTCTAATTAAAGCTCTGGAAAGCTTCAAAGTTCATTTTAAAACATCATATATGATTTATAAAATAAGAGAAATGATTAATAATTATAGGAAAAAAGGATTAGACATTTCTTTTATGTGGATACCGTCACATAAAGGAATAACAGGCAATGAAATAGCTGATAAGGCTGCATATGATGGAATCAATGCGTTAGATGTGTCTTTAATTGTAAATATTCCGGTTACTGATTGTTATGCCACCATTAAACATGATATACAAAAATTGTGGCAAGAATTTTGGAAGAAGGACCAGGAAGTCAAGGGAAAATGGTATGGAAGCATTCAACAAGACTTACCAGTCAAACCATGGTATAATAAGCTCAAGTCACCCAGCCGTGATTTTATCACCACAATCAATCGTCTTCGTTTTGGCCATACTAAGACACCTGCACATCTGACCAGACTTGGAATTGTACATAATAATAAATGCAACAACTGCGGCAGTATCGGCGATATAGACCATTTGATTTTTTCCTGTCCGGCATACTCCTTGGATAGGTTAATCCTGGCTAGTGAAGTCAAAGTGTTATCAACTAACGACCCCTCCCGCCGCCTCAGTGAATTGTTAAAAAATGTGGACTGTTATATACCAATCTTTAAATATATTAAAAATACTTTCAAAGAACTCTGACATTACCACAAAAGAAAAACGTAAAAGTGAAACGTGAAACAATTGAAACATACATATATACTTTAGTCTATGTACTGAAACTACTCTTTCATGTGAAATGTGAAGTGAATGACGTGACGTTTAATCAATGGTGTTACCAATGAGCAAATAACCGCTATGACAATATGAAAATAAAGACTTGGCTTAAAGGTCCAGTTACCAGGCCATAAAATTCCAAAAAAAAAAAAAAAAAAAATGACAGTTCAAATATTCGATATTCAAATAGTTAACGGCATTTTTACCGGGCTGTCTCGATTGCCAATAATGGCATGAGTTTATTACTCTCTCAAAACAAACATTCAAAACAATGCATGTGATGTGATTTAATTGTTTTCTGATACGAAAGAAACATGGAACCTTCGAAAGAAGCGATTGCTGTTCGCATTGCGCGGCTCAACCGCCAGATTTTGGGCAAAGTAACTGCAGGAACAAGTACATTTAGTAAAAGGACAATAGAACGTGAAGCTTTGCTGGATGCCCTCACAGTTTTGTATGACGAGTGCAATGATGATCCCATCAAAAAGAGTGATGAGCTGGTGCGCAGCTTCGTGGACAAATGTGAGTCTTCTCTTTATTAATTATCCACCACCTGCCCGTACCGTAACACTGGCAGCTGCTAGTTTATTTTTAGATACATTCCTTGCATTCCTTTAAATGTTTCAATCGTTTTTCTGAACTACAAGGACATTAAGGCTTAATAGATTAATAGATTTTTTCAACTGAACAACTAAAATAAACATCCAGAATTGAAATATCTTCTTAGTCATTCTGTTTGATGATATACTCACTTCTAGCCCAGTATTTTTATTATTATTTTAATTTCAAAAGTATATTATTTAATAAATAAATAAATGTTTTATTTGCTTTACAGCAGCATTATTAGAATTAGGACAGATGTTACCTCTCACTTATTGGCCAAACCAAATTGAGTTCTATTGTAGAGGTACTACTGTTGTTTGGTATTATTTCTCTCTTTTATTTTTAATAAGATAACTTAAAACATCAAATCCATGCTACTGCATCTTTTTGTTTTTATTGTATGCTATTAAATTTAGCACTTAATGAAACAAACAAATATTGCATGCAGGGCCCTATTTAATAAAAATTACAAGTTGTAAATTGTAAATTGTATCAGCAGGTTACAATTCTACAAGTTTCTGTTTAATAAAAATTTTAATTTACAAATTTGTTATGGTGGAAAATTTACAAAATTGTATAATTGTACCTACAATTTCACATAATTCTGTTTAATAAAAATTTTCACTTCACAGGTGATTGTTTACAATTTTGTATGGAAATTTACTTTATTAAACAAGTAATTGTACTTACAAGTATACATATTTTGTAAATTGTAGTATAATCCCTACAGGTAACCTAGGGTCTGTCAGAAATTAATGAAGTGTACTCCGACGATCTGAATAATTAAAAATCATGGTTCTAACAACGAGTAGTGACATTAGCTTGAGGTCCCGGATTCGATTCCCGCGTCGGGGCTGATATTTGTAAAAAATACGAATGTATGTTCTCGAGTCTTGGGTGTTTAATATGTATTTAAATATATATAAGTATATTTATCCGTTGCCAAGTACCCATAACCTCCCATAACACAAGCTTTCCTTACTTTGGAACTATATTTATTTATACACATACAGCAAATATTGCTTATAGTTTTTTTTAATGGCCGAACGCCATGATGCCGTGACACTCCGTGTGGAATGGAAACGAAAAAGATCACTTTGCCGACCTAGGCCGGCAATGTTGTATGAAATTCCATTATTGACCTCTCGTCTAGCCGCACCTGCATTGTGATACTTCGCGGCCATAAGGAGCATAACATCAATTATTATCATTGCATATTTGAGAACAATATCTTTATGTATGTATGTAAACTCTTTATTATACAAAAATAAGGAAAAAAAAGAAATACATTATTGAAAACCGTTGAAATGCATGTACAAAGGCGAACTTATCCCTTTAAGGGATCTCTACCAGTCAACCTTTGAGTGGATGAAAGGAGCATTTAGTAAGGGACCGACAAAGAGTAAGTAAAAATAAATATTAAAAAAAAAAAAATAATAATATAATATAATATTATAAATAAATAATTTTTATTCTCGTAAATTAGACCCAAAATTGTAATTTTGTTGTTGTTCTCCGTGATTTCAATAGGTTATCCAATTCAATAATTTCTTATTTATTAATAAGTCTACCCTCGTTTAATTGTAGCAAACTTGTAGTAAAAAATTACATTTTACGTAAATTGTACCTTACAATTATAATTTTGTAAATACAATATTGTCATGGAAAGCAACAGGCATTTTTCACATATGTGAACATTTATTAAACGGCGTTTACAATAGTGATAATTGTAAATTTTTAATTTGTAAGTTTCTTACTTATTTGTAGAATTTCTTAAACAGCACTTGTAGTACAATTTAACAAATATGTCAGTTTTTTACAAAATTGTTGGATTGTAATGTTTATTAAATAGGGCCCAGCTCATTCTTTTAATTCTTCTGTATAAGGTGTTAACTACTGTTTCATGCTGGTACAAGTATAAGTCAGATTTAAATGTTTTCTATTGTTTTTTTTTCTGCCTTAATCTTATGTTTTAGGATACTTTAAAATGCACAAGTCAATTGTGACAATTACAGGAGTATATGGCTTACAGATTATTCAATGAAAGAAAATTCCACCACCCACTATCTAATCTAATATATAAAAATCTTGTCTCACAGTGTTTGTTATCAAACTCTTCCAAAACGACTTGACCAATTTTTGTGAAATTTTTTCTCCACATTTTATTTTTCACATTTCATTTTATTTTATATTTTAACAACCGCTTTAGCCTAGTTGGTAGTGACCCTGCCTACGAAGCAAGAGGTCCTGGGTTCAAATCCCGGTAAGGGCATTTATTTGTGAGATGAGCACGAATATTTGTTCCTGAGTTATGGATGTTTTCTATGTATTTAAGTATTTATTTATCTATATAAGTATGTTTATCCGTTGCTTAGTACCCATAACACAAGCTTTGCTAAGCTTACTTTGGGACTAGGTCAATTGGTGTGAATTGTCCCATGATATTTATTTATTTATTTATTTTTTTTATTTATTTGGTAGGCCTGAGAATAGGTTGTAGGTTTTTTTATACCCCTATTCTTTGCGGACGGAGTCACTGGCAACAGCTAGTAATATTATAAATGTGAAAGTTTGGATGGATGGATGTGTGGATGTTTGTTACTCTTTGATGGATCCTGATGAAATTTGGCACACATATAGTTTATAACCTGGATTAATATATAGGATACTTTTTATTCCAAACAATTGCATAGTTCTCCCTGGATAGAACACTAGATAAACAAATTCTTCAGAGATGGAGTTGTGAGCAACAGCTGTTCTTTAATAATGTGGAAATAATTTCCTAAATCTTATATCTAGGAATTTGCAGCTCAGTCGGGACCACTATGACTATTACAAAAAGTCAGGACTTATGAGGTTAATGTCTAGGCTAGCTGTTTTTAAAGTAAGAGCTGTTTTAACCCTTCGTATGCCTTGTACCGGATCCGTACCCAATTTAAGGCATTCTTTTTGTATTTTATTTAAAATCTGTATCGTTGGATTTATATGAAACTGTTGAGACTAGAATGCACAACTTTTTTTTTTTTTACTTCCGGCATACAAAAGGTTAAGAGTAAGTGGTAGATTCTTCGACATTTATAGGAGCATCAATTGATGCCTAAATTGAATAAAGAATTTTGACTTAGTTTTAATGCCAGTTAAATTTTTTTTTTATATAATTTTAATTTGAATTTTAAAGCATCTAAATTTTTATAATATATTTTTTTCAGATCGTAGTACTGTGGCTGAATTGCGGAGAATCAGAGTGTGTTTTTCAGACTTTGAGATCATCCAAACTATAGGCAGAGGACAGTTTGGAGATGTTCATGTAAGTTTGCATGCTTGTGTTTACAATTTCCTAATGAAACAGTTGATAAGTTGGCAAAAAGTAGTGCCCTTGTTACTCGTACAACATAACCGAGTTACATTACCAGCAATGTACAAGGAAAAAATATTCTTCGTACAAAACCGGGTAATGTATTAGAAATATTTTTTCTTTGCACATTACCGATAACATTTCCAGTTTTGTACGAGGCTGTAAATATTCTTCCTACATTACTTGGTTTTGCTCAAAGAAATCTTTATTCCGTGTACAAAACCAAGGAGGTTCTCCGAGTAAATAATAAATAAAAACCTAGCTACTGCTGCAGTTTAAAAACATTCACAAAACCTGAGCTATCGATGTGAAACTGTGGACGCACCATACGCTTATATGTATTGACAAAACTTTATGGACTGTTAATGTTATGTCCTCTTTACCTTTCGACGCATAGTACCGAATTCGCAATGTGCCAAATGGCGTTTCGCGCAATGTTATTTTTATACACGCAAAACGCCAAATTCTCACAATACCAAATACGCTTAGTGCCAGTCCATGAAAGTTTTGTCAATACATATAAGCGTATGGTGCGTCCTCAGTTTCACATCGATAGCTCAGGTTTTGTGGATGTATTTAAACTGCAGCAGTAGCTAGGTTTTTATTTATTATTTACTCGGAGAACCTCCTTGGTTTTGTACACGGAATAAAGATTTCTTTGAGCAAAACCAAGTAATGTAGGAAGAATATTTACATCCTCGTACAAAACTGGAAATGGTATTGGTAATGTGCAAAGAAAAAATATTTCTTAATACATTACCCGGTTTTGTACGAAGAATATTTTTTCCTTGTACATTGCTGGTAATGTAACTCGGTTATGTACAAGTAACAAGGGAAGTAGTGACATCATAACTAACTATTGCCATACTTACAGACTATATGAATGAATAAAATTGTATAAAAAGTATGTTGGTTGATTGGTGGTCATCTTCTATATTCATCTTTTATATTCCATTCTCGTTCGCAGATGGTGCGTGAAAAGGAAACATGTGATGTGTATGCACTGAAATGCGTGCGCAAGGAGCTGGCGCGGCGGCGCGCGGGCTCCGCCGAAGACGAGCGCGAGGTTCTCGCCTCTTCCACTGGACCCTGGACCCCCAAGCTGCAGTATGCCTTTCAGGTATGTTAGTTGCAGTAGGGCATTTTCTATCTGCACTCACTTTTTTTAAGATGATATTTTGAGTTTTTCTTTCTCAGAATCAAGAGCGCTATTGATATTTTTACCCATAATAGTGGAAGGGTTAAACTTAGATTTTTACACTAACCATACCATACTGCTACTGATTTTAGCTTAGTATAGTATAGGACAGGAGTTCCCGCATCATCACCACAACCATTGGTAATTGGTAATAACGGGCTAATTTCCGCAACTCGACGTCTACTACGCGCCTATTTTGCGTAACTGGCTGTAGGCACTATTCATGCCAGCCCAACTCCTTAAGGAAGCCTAGCAGACCCTTCACGTTGCCGACGACTTCCTGGAGCGACCTCGGTGTCCCGAGGTGCAGTGCCCTGTAGCTCGCCACACTAGCGCACTCCAGCAGGATGTGTGAGGCCGTTTCTTCTGCCTCCATGCATGCTCTGCATAGGGGGCTGTCTGTATCACCCAAATTGTGTAAGTGTTTGTTAAGCAAGGCAGGTCAGAGCCCCGACCAGTAGTCGGAGCTGAGTTCTTCCATAACCGCAAAGTTTGCGGGATAATCCGGGGTTGATCTTCGGAAGGTCTTCTCTGGTCTGCCTGACTTAGTATAGTATAAAAAGAGAATGTTCAACAAGGAATTAAGATTTGTACAATAAAAGATGACACAATGTCATTGGCTGCAGGCAGCACAAAACCATTTGTCGCTAAAATCTTTGGGAAGGCTTATATCTGGTAGAGGATGTCTTCCAGCCTGGCATGATGATAATGTGGGACAATTTGTAACGAGTCTGGTATCTGCAGGACAACACCAACCTCTATCTGGTGATGGAGCTGTGCTCGGGCGGCGACTTGGCGGGGCTCCTAGCTCGCCGGCACCACCCTCTGTCAGAGCGCGCGGCCGCGTTCTACGTGGCGTCGGTGGCGCACGCATTGAAGGCGCTCCACCAATTCGGCTTTGTGCACCGCGATGTCAAACCACACAACATACTACTGGACAGGTGACTCTCTCTTGACAATCTCTATTATGCCCGCTCATCATGTTGGGCTGACGTCGGCCAATCTGAGGAAAGTCCTATATCTCCAATTTCCTCACGTTTGTTAACGTAGACCCAACAATAGGGATGTTGACACCACCAATCAACTGAATTACTTTTTATAAGCTGTTAAAACACAATTCTCCTACAGAGTTTGAATGGCAATAGCAACTTATAACATCACTTGTTCGCCAACTCAATTAACTATTTATTTGTTTTAAAGCAACAAAAAATCAAATTTTGCAGTTAATCGAAAATTAATCTGGTTTTCAGGGCTAAAATAAAGCGTTCTTTTACTGGAGTCGTGTGTTCGAATTATTTTTTAATGGCGTCACCATCCCTATAGTATAGTAGAGCCGGCGGCTACATTGTTTTTATTTGTGCGATTTGTTCGTTGCGTATCAGTGGACGCAGTTGTCCGAGTTTATTTAGGTACATCATCAGTCGGATGAATTCCACTATTGAAATGGGAGGTCCCTTGTAACGCCACAATAAACGACAACTCACTCACTACTTTCATCCACCGGTTCTTCCAAAGTCTCGCGATATCGTCGGTTACTCTATCCCCCCCACTAGTTCTAATATCAGTTCTATTGACCTAACTATGTAAATGGATTTTTTTTTTTCAGTACTTGGTTACATTAAAATTGTGGATTTCATTTAATGGAAAATTGGTCAAATTTCAATATAAAGTTTATTAAACAACTAATTTCATTAATGATACTGATAATAGAACCAGTGGTAATAGACCCGTGCTTGCCAACAGCGTCTTCCGGTTCCAGGTCGCTACTCGATCACAATACAATACAATACAATACAAATATTCTTTATTGATCACCAAAAACAGTACAGTAACATTACAAAAATAAAAAATAAAAAAATTCAGGTAGACAATAGGCGGTCTTATCGCTAAAAAGCGATCTCTTCCAGACAACCAATTACTCAGAAATTAATAAATATCAACAGACTAATGTAGGTGGCAGAAATAACAGACAAGAGAAACTTAGTATTAATAGACAATAAACAATAAAATCAATACAAATATAATATAAATTTTATATTCAATATAATACATTTACACTACATATACTTAATACAAAATATCAATGGAAAAATGTCAAAAGGCCGCATGACATCACCTTTTTCCCCTAGTGATTATTTGTTCCTCAAGCGATAAGGGCGGCCCATTGCCATTTCGACTTACATAAGCGAGTTTCTATACAAAAAATATTCTTCTAATAGCGCCACTCAGCACGGCAGTCAGCTCTTTAAATATAAACAGGTCAAGTGCGACTCGAACTCGTACATGAAGGGTTCCGTACACTGTTATTTAAATAGTTCAGTAAAAAACAAGATACTTAGATATCTAGCTAATGCCACTACAAGGATCGAGTTTAAAACGCTGAAAAAAAAAACACGTTTCTTGTATGTTCAACCCCTTTATTTTTTTAACTTTATCTTAATTATAACATAATCGGTGAAAATCTCAAGTGTCTAGTTATTATGGTTCAAGAGATAGAGTTCTGTAACAGATGGATGGACAGACAGCGAGTCTCAGTAATA
This sequence comes from Archips xylosteana, assembly GCA_947563465.1. Taxonomy (NCBI): domain Eukaryota; kingdom Metazoa; phylum Arthropoda; class Insecta; order Lepidoptera; family Tortricidae; genus Archips; species Archips xylosteana. Next base: position 8,443,978 of record OX387363.1, read on the forward strand.
GGACCCCGTTGGCACCCTTTGGCTACAGAAACCTAAAAAGCCATGGAGGCGTAATGATGTCTTAAGAGGGTTTATACCTGCTGAGCTGGCAACGTTGCATTTTTGTTTTCTCGATTATTCCATAAAAATTGAATGAAAATTATAAATGTTTTGTATACAAATTGTTCTAATATATAAGTTAATGTGTCTACTGCAATAATAATTCGTGATAGACTTTTATTTTCTTTATAAACGAACAAATTATTACCTAACGGTTTTTAAAGAAAATAAAAGTCTTATCACGAATTATTATTGCAGTAGACACATCTATACTAATATTATAAAGAGGAAAGATTTGATTGTTTGTTTGCATTGAATAGGCTCCGAAACTAATGGACCGATTTCAAAAATTCTTTTGCCGTTGGAAAGCTACATTATCACTGAGTGACATAGGCTACTTTTTACCGCGGGAAAATACCTTTTCCCACGGGAACATTGATTAATCGCGGGCGAAGCTGCGGACGGAAGGCTAGTTAACTTATATATTAGAACAATTTGTATACAAAACATTTTTAATTTTCATTCAATTTTTATAGAATAATCGAGAAAAAGTAACAAAAATGCAACGTTGCCAGCTCAGCAGGTATAAACCCTCTTAAGCAGACAATCGTGATTTCGAAGTAGCTAGTAGAGTAGTAGTAAGTAGCTCCTATGAGTCTTTGGAATCCGCATATGATGCGGAAATACCGGAAATACCTGGTCCCAAGATAGAGCCTCAGCCTAGCCTAGGCTCAGCCTAGTTTGGGGCTCACCGGATACTGTTTCATGTAAACTTTTAGTTTGTGTAATATTTTTTTTCTTTCTTTCATTCTTAACCCTTTGACCGTCACAAAACAAACGAAGTGACATGCTCTGTACGCCACGTAACAAACCGTCTAGTCGATAAATAGGGCTTTGTTACCATTGCAGAAGGATTTTTTTCGAGTTAAATGATGGTCACCTATAGATGACTCTGGCTTGTCAGGCATTTTATTGGCTGTCACGACTGGTTGACTCTGGCGTTCAAAGGGTTAAATGTGAACGCACAAGTTGAACTAATCTCGTTCAGATGCGGGCACGTGAAGCTAGCAGACTTCGGGTCGGTGGCGCGGCTGTCGGCAGGCGAGGCGGCGCCGGCGCCGGCCACGGCGGACTACGTGGCGCCGGAGCTGCTGGCGGCCGCCGCGTGCGCCGCGCGACACGCCGTCTGTCTCGAGTGCTGCCGCGGCATTGTGCACACCGCTGTTGTGGGTTCGCTTGGGCTTGCCGCTCTTTTGACTGTCCAAAGGTTGCAACAGATCGGCTCATCAACTCCAGACTATATACGTCCCAACGCTGCGCATTACTCATAATGAGAGGGCTTGGGCCATTGTCCCAACTCGGATGATTGATGACGATGAAAATATTAATAGTGGGCGCACTTCTTTGTCTCAGCGTAAGCCAAGCGTACAATCAGCCGAGTCCTGGCGCACACTTAAGCTCCGACGGACTGCGGTGCTGTTTTTCATGGTTTAATTAACCGAACATAAACAATCATTAACACAATGTAATACTGGTACATACACATAAACCAACAAAGTGTGCCTATAAACTCAAAACTAATTCCCCAATCTCTGGTTTTTAAATACAATGATTATTTAAAAGCGAAAAAGTTTTTCGGGTGCGCCGGTGGGATTCGAACCCACGTCTCCTGGGTATGCGCCCCAACGGGTGTTCTACCAATAGAACCACGTCGCATCCAACCACTGTCGCACTGTTGGCGTATGTAAGCTATTAAGAATTTCGGGGGAGTCGGTTGGATGCGACGTGGTTCTATTGGTAGAACACCCGTTGGGGCGCATACCCAGGAGACGTGGGTTCGAATCCCACCGGCGCACCCGAAAAACTTTTTCGCTTTTAAATAATCTTAGATTCGGTGAGCAGCCGTACTGCTAATAAAAATAAATAATATTTTAAATACAATGGTTAGTTAGGCGTGAAAATGGACTTTCTGCCATTCCTAACTAAAATATCTTATTCAGCATTCATGTAAATAAAATGAACCGATCATAATTATCTGTCTCTTTAGCTCTAGCTCTAGAAACCTGGACTTATCAAAAGAGTACTGCGATGTGGATTAACTTGTAGCAGTAGAAACACTGACAGCACGCAAGCGTATTTTCTTACCATATTTTCTGTAGATTAGTGAATGGGAATGGTAAATGCATGATTTTAAATGACAACTGTTTTCTTGTATTTTTTAGTAAAACCTTTTGACTGTCTCTCAATGGAATGGGTTGTTATTGGATTGTTAAAAATATAGTGACTAACAAACGGATTGTTATTTAGAAAATCCGCTTTGCGGTGCTGGTGTGTTTACTAATTCGGTTTGTTATGTATAAGTTGAATATTTTCTATTAATACTCGACAGTTTTTACTTAAGGACGCATATATCAAAATACGGTAGGGGTCAATATCTTCGATCTTAAAATGTTATAAATGAAAAATTTTGTGAGTTTGTTTGTTACCCCTTCGCGCTAAAACGGCTGGGCAGATTTAGATGACATTCGGTATGTAGATAACTAATTATCTTGAATAACGTATAAGCTACTTAGTATTCTGATATTTCCTCTGTATCGAGATATAGATAGATATGTAGACAAAGATGTGCAATTTTGCATGGGTCTTCTTAATACAAAGTAAATTAACCTCAACATATTTTTTTGCAATTTTTCTGAAATCTCGCAATTCCAATTAAATTGGCAAAATTAATATTTTACGCGAGCGAAGCCGTGGGTTAGAGCTAGTAGCAAAAATATAGACAAGTTTAATTCTTGCTGGACTGTTTTTGAACAGTACCTACTTACTTATAAATAATCTATGTTTTGCTGTAATAAACAACAGATTCTTGAAGTAAATAGTTATTTAGAAGCTTTTATTTAACTTACCCCGTTTGTTTTATTCTTGGGTCAAATCTTAGAAGTCGAATTTGATCCCCTTCCAGTGGTTGGATTCACCTGAATTTGGTATACTTATCTTAGGTTGGATGACAATGCAATTACAGTCAACAAAAAGTACAGTCAGCTAAAAAGCTTGCTTTAAAAATGAAATTTTTAACAAAACTTATTTTCTTAATAACATACCCTAGTTGGAGACATAACTAATCGAAATCAAAGATCACAATTCCGAAAAATATCTGCCTTATCATAGTCCAAGAAAAATCCTTAAACCGATTCACCAGTTTGTTAATGCATAATTTCTGTACAGTCGGCGTGCGACTACTGGTCGTTGGGCGTGATCGCTTTTGAGCTGGTGACGCTGCGACGACCGTTCTCCAGCGGCGACGGAGATTCTGTCGCGCAGGTGCTCAGCAACATACAGAAGTGAGTGACACTCTCAAATACATACAAAACTAAGAAACACTCTAACCTAAATTAACTGATTTCAAATAATTTGTGATGATGATGGTTATTTTTTAACCTCATAAGTCCCGATTTTTCCTAGTTATGTGATTTTGAAAACTAGCAACATATTTAGAGTCCTTATTTCATTAAAAAATGTGTCCTCCACATAGTACACTGGGTCTGGGTTTGTATTTTTGTTATGCCGCCGTATTCATGTAGTGCAGAGAACATCGAGCGACCTCGCTGAGATTTAATTCGGTGCGTTATTTGTAGATTTGTCACTGGATTCATTCGTTATTTATTTTAGTGTAACACGATGCACTGTTGTACCGTAGATATGAGCGGTCGGAGCACGCGGAGCCGCCGTTCGAGCCGGCCCCGGACGGGCCCTCGGACGACTGGCGCTCGCTGGTGGGCGGGCTGCTGCGCGTGCAGCCCTCGCGCCGGTTCAACTACCTGGCCACGCTGCAGCACGCCTCGCTGGCGCACCTCTCGGTCCACTCCATCCGGGACCAGGTATGGACGACTGGCGCTCGCTGGTGGGCGGGCTGCTGCGCGTGCAGCCCTCGCGCCGGTTCAACTACCTGGCCACGCTGCAGCACGCCTCGCTGGCGCACCTCTCGGTCCACTCCATCCGGGACCAGGTATGGACGACTGGCGCTCGCTGGTGGGCGGGCTGCTGCGCGTGCAGCCCTCGCGCCGGTTCAACTACCTGGCCACGCTGCAGCACGCCTCGCTGGCGCACCTCTCGGTCCACTCCATCCGGGACCAGGTATGGACGACTGGCGCTCGCTGGTGGGCGGGCTGCTGCGCGTGCAGCCCTCGCGCCGGTTCAACTACCTGGCCACGCTGCAGCACGCCTCGCTGGCGCACCTCTCGGTCCACTCCATACGGGACCAGGTATGGACGACTGGCGCTCGCTGGTGGGCGGGCTGCTGCGCGTGCAGCCCTCGCGCCGGTTCAACTACCTGGCCACGCTGCAGCACGCCTCGCTGGCGCACCTCTCGGTCCACTCCATCCGGGACCAGGTATGGACGACTGGCGCTCGCTGGTGGGCGGGCTGCTGCGCGTGCAGCCCTCGCGCCGGTTCAACTACCTGGCCACGCTGCAGCACGCCTCGCTGGCGCACCTCTCGGTCCACTCCATACGGGACCAGGTATGGACGACTGGCGCTCGCTGGTGGGCGGGCTGCTGCGCGTGCAGCCCTCGCGCCGGTTCAACTACCTGGCCACGCTGCAGCACGCCTCGCTGGCGCACCTCTCGGTCCACTCCATCCGGGACCAGGTATGGACGACTGGCGCTCGCTGGTGGGCGGGCTGCTGCGCGTGCAGCCCTCGCGCCGGTTCAACTACCTGGCCACGCTGCAGCACGCCTCGCTGGCGCACCTCTCGGTCCACTCCATACGGGACCAGGTATGGACGACTGGCGCTCGCTGGTGGGCGGGCTGCTGCGCGTGCAGCCCTCGCGCCGGTTCAACTACCTGGCCACGCTGCAGCACGCCTCGCTGGCGCACCTCTCGGTCCACTCCATCCGGGACCAGGTATGGACGACTGGCGCTCGCTGGTGGGCGGGCTGCTGCGCGTGCAGCCCTCGCGCCGGTTCAACTACCTGGCCACGCTGCAGCACGCCTCGCTGGCGCACCTCTCGGTCCACTCCATCCGGGACCAGGTAAGGACGACTGGCGCTCGCTGGTGGGCGGGCTGCTGCGCGTGCAGCCCTCGCGCCGGTTCAACTACCTGGCCACGCTGCAGCACGCCTCGCTGGCGCACCTCTCGGTCCACTCCATCCGGGACCAGGTATGGACGACTGGCGCTCGCTGGTGGGCGGGCTGCTGCGCGTGCAGCCCTCGCGCCGGTTCAACTACCTGGCCACGCTGCAGCACGCCTCGCTGGCGCACCTCTCGGTCCACTCCATACGGGACCAGGTATGGACGACTGGCGCTCGCTGGTGGGCGGGCTGCTGCGCGTGCAGCCCTCGCGCCGGTTCAACTACCTGGCCACGCTGCAGCACGCCTCGCTGGCGCACCTCTCGGTCCACTCCATCCGGGACCAGGTATGGACGACTGGCGCTCGCTGGCGGGCGGGCTGCTGCGCGTGCAGCCCTCGCGCCGGTTCAACTACCTGGCCACGCTGCAGCACGCCTCGCTGGCGCACCTCTCGGTCCACTCCATACGGGACCAGGTATGGACGACTGGCGCTCGCTGGTGGGCGGGCTGCTGCGCGTGCAGCCCTCGCGCCGGTTCAACTACCTGGCCACGCTGCAGCACGCCTCGCTGGCGCACCTCTCGGTCCACTCCATCCGGGACCAGGTATGGACGACTGGCGCTCGCTGGTGGGCGGGCTGCTGCGCGTGCAGCCCTCGCGCCGGTTCAACTACCTGGCCACGCTGCAGCACGCCTCGCTGGCGCACCTCTCGGTCCACTCCATCCGGGACCAGGTATGGACGACTGGCGCTCGCTGGTGGGCGGGCTGCTGCGCGTGCAGCCCTCGCGCCGGTTCAACTACCTGGCCACGCTGCAGCACGCCTCGCTGGCGCACCTCTCGGTCCACTCCATCCGGGACCAGGTATGGACGACTGGCGCTCGCTGGCGGGCGGGCTGCTGCGCGTGCAGCCCTCGCGCCGGTTCAACTACCTGGCCACGCTGCAGCACGCCTCGCTGGCGCACCTCTCGGTCCACTCCATCCGGGACCAGGTATGGACGACTGGCGCTCGCTGGTGGGCGGGCTGCTGCGCGTGCAGCCCTCGCGCCGGTTCAACTACCTGGCCACGCTGCAGCACGCCTCGCTGGCGCACCTCTCGGTCCACTCCATCCGGGACCAGGTATGGACGACTGGCGCTCGCTGGTGGGCGGGCTGCTGCGCGTGCAGCCCTCGCGCCGGTTCAACTACCTGGCCACGCTGCAGCACGCCTCGCTGGCGCACCTCTCGGTCCACTCCATCCGGGACCAGGTATGGACGACTGGCGCTCGCTGGTGGGCGGGCTGCTGCGCGTGCAGCCCTCGCGCCGGTTCAACTACCTGGCCACGCTGCAGCACGCCTCGCTGGCGCACCTCTCGGTCCACTCCATACGGGACCAGGTATGGACGACTGGCGCTCGCTGGTGGGCGGGCTGCTGCGCGTGCAGCCCTCGCGCCGGTTCAACTACCTGGCCACGCTGCAGCACGCCTCGCTGGCGCACCTCTCGGTCCACTCCATCCGGGACCAGGTATGGACGACTGGCGCTCGCTGGTGGGCGGGCTGCTGCGCGTGCAGCCCTCGCGCCGGTTCAACTACCTGGCCACGCTGCAGCACGCCTCGCTGGCGCACCTCTCGGTCCACTCCATCCGGGACCAGGTATGGACGACTGGCGCTCGCTGGTGGGCGGGCTGCTGCGCGTGCAGCCCTCGCGCCGGTTCAACTACCTGGCCACGCTGCAGCACGCCTCGCTGGCGCACCTCTCGGTCCACTCCATCCGGGACCAGGTATGGACGACTGGCGCTCGCTGGTGGGCGGGCTGCTGCGCGTGCAGCCCTCGCGCCGGTTCAACTACCTGGCCACGCTGCAGCACGCCTCGCTGGCGCACCTCTCGGTCCACTCCATCCGGGACCAGGTATGGACGACTGGCGCTCGCTGGTGGGCGGGCTGCTGCGCGTGCAGCCCTCGCGCCGGTTCAACTACCTGGCCACGCTGCAGCACGCCTCGCTGGCGCACCTCTCGGTCCACTCCATCCGGGACCAGGTATGGACGACTGGCGCTCGCTGGTGGGCGGGCTGCTGCGCGTGCAGCCCTCGCGCCGGTTCAACTACCTGGCCACGCTGCAGCACGCCTCGCTGGCGCACCTCTCGGTCCACTCCATACGGGACCAGGTATGGACGACTGGCGCTCGCTGGTGGGCGGGCTGCTGCGCGTGCAGCCCTCGCGCCGGTTCAACTACCTGGCCACGCTGCAGCACGCCTCGCTGGCGCACCTCTCGGTCCACTCCATCCGGGACCAGGTATGGACGACTGGCGCTCGCTGGTGGGCGGGCTGCTGCGCGTGCAGCCCTCGCGCCGGTTCAACTACCTGGCCACGCTGCAGCACGCCTCGCTGGCGCACCTCTCGGTCCACTCCATACGGGACCAGGTATGGACGACTGGCGCTCGCTGGTGGGCGGGCTGCTGCGCGTGCAGCCCTCGCGCCGGTTCAACTACCTGGCCACGCTGCAGCACGCCTCGCTGGCGCACCTCTCGGTCCACTCCATCCGGGACCAGGTATGGACGACTGGCGCTCGCTGGTGGGCGGGCTGCTGCGCGTGCAGCCCTCGCGCCGGTTCAACTACCTGGCCACGCTGCAGCACGCCTCGCTGGCGCACCTCTCGGTCCACTCCATACGGGACCAGGTATGGACGACTGGCGCTCGCTGGTGGGCGGGCTGCTGCGCGTGCAGCCCTCGCGCCGGTTCAACTACCTGGCCACGCTGCAGCACGCCTCGCTGGCGCACCTCTCGGTCCACTCCATCCGGGACCAGGTATGGACGACTGGCGCTCGCTGGTGGGCGGGCTGCTGCGCGTGCAGCCCTCGCGCCGGTTCAACTACCTGGCCACGCTGCAGCACGCCTCGCTGGCGCACCTCTCGGTCCACTCCATCCGGGACCAGGTATGGACGACTGGCGCTCGCTGGTGGGCGGGCTGCTGCGCGTGCAGCCCTCGCGCCGGTTCAACTACCTGGCCACGCTGCAGCACGCCTCGCTGGCGCACCTCTCGGTCCACTCCATCCGGGACCAGGTATGGACGACTGGCGCTCGCTGGTGGGCGGGCTGCTGCGCGTGCAGCCCTCGCGCCGGTTCAACTACCTGGCCACGCTGCAGCACGCCTCGCTGGCGCACCTCTCGGTCCACACCATCCGGGACCAGGTATGGACGACTGGCGCTCGCTGGTGGGCGGGCTGCTGCGCGTGCAGCCCTCGCGCCGGTTCAACTACCTGGCCACGCTGCAGCACGCCTCGCTGGCGCACCTCTCGGTCCACTCCATACGGGACCAGGTATGGACGACTGGCGCTCGCTGGTGGGCGGGCTGCTGCGCGTGCAGCCCTCGCGCCGGTTCAACTACCTGGCCACGCTGCAGCACGCCTCGCTGGCGCACCTCTCGGTCCACTCCATCCGGGACCAGGTATGGACGACTGGCGCTCGCTGGTGGGCGGGCTGCTGCGCGTGCAGCCCTCGCGCCGGTTCAACTACCTGGCCACGCTGCAGCACGCCTCGCTGGCGCACCTCTCGGTCCACTCCATACGGGACCAGGTATGGACGACTGGCGCTCGCTGGTGGGCGGGCTGCTGCGCGTGCAGCCCTCGCGCCGGTTCAACTACCTGGCCACGCTGCAGCACGCCTCGCTGGCGCACCTCTCGGTCCACTCCATACGGGACCAGGTATGGACGACTGGCGCTCGCTGGTGGGCGGGCTGCTGCGCGTGCAGCCCTCGCGCCGGTTCAACTACCTGGCCACGCTGCAGCACGCCTCGCTGGCGCACCTCTCGGTCCACTCCATACGGGACCAGGTATGACACTCATTGCCAGAGGTCGGTAAGCGTGCGTCGTTTCGAACATTGGTTTAACCTCGTCCTGCCCAATGTGCTTGATTAAGGACATCTCCATTTCAGAGGAATTTATATCATTCTAAATTGGAATAGAGTTGCATATGTTTTATTTCATTCGGTCTGAAAAGAAAACAAATTCGAATCTTTTTCCTATTTACAGTAAATTCACATTTCACTGACATATTTGCTTGTATGGTGGGCAGGACGAGGCTAACACACAAGAGTTTCATTCGAGCGTTTCAACCGCATCACAGTCGTGGTCAATTTTTTTGCAGAAGATTCTGGTACAGTTTCTAGTTATCTGGAGGAGTACAGGACCTCTAAGAAATAACTGAAAATGACATCAAAATCTGCAGCCAAAAAAGCCAGAAGTTGGATTCTTTCATCATCATCATTTCAGCCAAAAGTCGTCGCTGCTGAACATAGACCTCCCCCGAGGCTCGCCAAACAAATCGGTCCCGCGCCATCCGCATCCAACGCGATCCCGCAGCCTTAACCAGGTCGTCGTTCCATCTTGTTGGAGGCCTACCTACACTGCGTCTTCCGGTCCGTGGACGCCACTCGAGAATCTTTTTGCCCCATCGGCCATCAGTTCTACGAGCGATATGCCCTGCCCACTGCCACTTGAGTTTGGCGATTCTTCGAGCTATGTCGGTGACCTTAGTTCTTGCGCGGATTACATAATTTCTAATGCGATCCCGCAGAGAAACTCCGAGCATAGCCCTCTCCATTGCCCTCTGAGTGACTTTGAGCTTGCCCTGCCCACTGCCACTAAACGGAATGAAGATTTCACTTGGATAACTGGGGACTGAGTAAACAACATTAGGCGACCGCAGTGGGATACTGAAATTATTAAGGACGTTGCTGCCCGTCCTGCGGTATTACTGGCCGCAGTTTAAGGACATTCCCGGGTCCAATCCAATTCACAATCCAATTGGGTAGGTTCCGAGAAAGAGATCAATCGACGAGTTCGACTCGGCTGGGCAGCGTTCGGGGAGCTCCGCAATATCTTGTCATCCAATGTACCGCAGTGTCTCAAGTCAAAAGTCTTTGATCAGTGTGTGTTGCCAGTGATGACTTATGGCACTGAGACGTGGCCCATAAGGAAGCTCAAAGTTACTCAGAGGGCAATGGAGAGGGCTATGCTCAGAGTTTCTCTGCGGGATCGCATTAGAAATTATGTAATCCGCGCAAGAACTAAGGTCACCGACATAGCTTGAATAAAAAAAAAAAAATAAAAAAAAAATATCACGGGACAATTCACACCAATTGACCTAGTCCCAAATTAAGCTAGGCAAGCTTGTTTTATGGGTACTAGGCAACGGATAAACATACTTATATAGATAGATACAGTATACTTAAATACATATTTAACACCCAAGACCCGAGAACAAACATTCGTATTTTTTATACAAATATCTGCCCCGACACGGGAATCGAACCCGGGACCTCAAGCTTCATAGTCAGGTTCTCTAACCACTAGGCCATCTGGTCGTCTAATTCTTGAAGAATCGCCAAACTCAGGGCACATCGCTCGTAGAACTGTTGGACGATGGGGCAAAAAGGTTCTCGAGTGGCGTCCACGGACCAGAAGACGCAGTGTAGGTAGGCCTCCAACAAGATGGAGCGACGACCTGGTTAAGGTTGCGGGATCGCGTTGGATGCGGATGGCACGGGACCGATCTGTTTGGCGAGCCTTGGGGGAGGCCTATGTTCAGCAGTAGACGTCTTTTGGCTGAAATGGTGGTGATGATGATGAAATGTGTATTGGTGTCAGCCGCCTCCGTGGGTCCCGCTGACGCGTGGGCCGGAGGACGCGTCGCACTTCGCGCCGCCGCCGCGCGCGCCGCCGCCGCCCGACGCCGCGCCGTTCCGCGCGCGCCCTCCCTTCGCCGGACAACTGCCTTTCATCGGTAACTGACTATTTTATCACTCCGCTGCCATTTGTTTAGCCGGACGAATCGTTAAGGCCCTACCGTGTTTTTGGCGCATTTATTGCATTCATTTAAACTCGTGCTGTATCATTACTAGCAATGCTATAGTCCTGAAATTCATATGTAAGATATTTGAGGATTCAAACTAGTGAAAAGTATTTATCGAAACACGATTACTTGTAGTTCGCTCGATAGAAAAAAAATCCAAAGTAGTCTCTTAAAAATAAAATAAACTCGTAGTACAACGCTAATTAATACCGCACGGAAGGTCATGAGTTTTTGAATGTTAATAAAACAAGATGTTTTCTAGGGCGTATTTTTGCTACATTTTTAAAATATGTATTTGTTTTAATAATAAGATGAAAATACCCAAAAACACGCGCAGTCCAACCAACCTATCTTGAGCCATCGTGCCGCTCCCACAAAGGGGCCCACGCCCGAAATCGCCCACCCAAAATCGATTAGCGCGAAAAACTAGGTAGGCCCTTAATTAACCATTGAAGACGAAGCTGACAAAATGAATTAGAAAGGGATGTGTCTAGAAACACATTGAAATTTATATATCGATCTCTTCATTTGCGTAGTTAATAATCTTAGCCCATATAATGTATGTAGAAATTTTCTCGACGCTCTTTCAACTTCAATGGAAACTTAAAAAAAAATTTAGTCCAATCTCACTCTTTACAAGATAATACATACAGTGGTGGTCATACAATTAAGAACGATTTGAAGTTTCCGATTTTTTTTTATCTAAATCATGTCATATGTCTAGTTGTGTTTCTTCTTAGAAGTAACAAGTTATGTTATAAAATAGCCACATGGATAGAGCAAACAGGATTAATAATAATAGTGTATAATTGCTAACATTTTTTTTTACAAATTTTATTTGTTCTCTATACTAATAAATTCAAATAGTAATGAAGCTGGACAAATAATTAAGAACGATTTATTAAACTGCCCGAGAGTTGTTTTATATGAAACTTAGATTAAATAAATCATATTAATGTGAAGTTGGTATAGAAAAAAAAGCAATTTAATACATTTGAACTAAAATTAATAGTTAGTAGCATGTCCACGGCTTCTAATTATGGCTTTACACCGGCGAGGCATTGAATCTATCAATTTTTGACATTTCGCAAGAGAAATAGAGTTCCATTCTTCTAAGAAAACGTCGTACAGCTCTCTCAAATTGCCACACTGTCGATTTGAAACCTTTTTCTTGACTTCGCACCAAAGATGATCTATTGGGTTAAGATCTGGGCTGTTGGCTGGCCAATCTAAGACTGAAACTGATTGTGATGTGAGGAATTCCTTAACGGTGCGTGCAGTATACTTTGGATCATTGTCGTGCTGGAATGTCCAAATAACCGGAAGCACGTCTTCGGCATATGGTAACATTGTTTCTTGCAGTATATTTTTGTATTGGAATTGATCCATGTTTCCTTCTATCAGCCTAACAGGTCCAACGCCATGTCCAGAAAAGCACCCCCAAATTTTCACATTTCCCCCGCCATGCTTTAATGTCACTTTTGTGTACTTTGGGTCGAATGCTTTATTCGGAGGGCGTCGTACATATCGTTTTCCATCAGAACATACCCTATTTATTTTTGTCTCGTCAGAAAAAAGAACGTTTTTCCACTGTCTGACTGTCCAGTTTTCATACCTTCTTGCAAATGCAAGTCGGGCTTGCCTATGACATCGTTTCAACATAGGCACCTTCCTTGCTATCCTTCCGTTCAACTTATTTTCTACCAAACGCCTTCGAATAGTGCGTGCAGAGATTGCTGAAGGGTTGTTTTCGCCAAAATATTCTTTTCTCAACTCATTAGACCCTTTAAAAGGATTTTGTTTTGCCAAACGAACGATATTTCGATCATCTCGACGAGATGACTTTCTCTGTCTAGGTCCACGCGGAACGTTTGAAGTAGTTTGATACGTGGAAAAATGCTTTACGGCATGGAAAACCATTGTTTTTGAACATTGCAGATGGTCGGCTATCTTTTTATACGACCAATTCTTCTCGCGAAGTTTTATTATTACTTCTCTTGTAGATTTATCACAACTTTTATTTTTCCCCATTGTTTTTATACGAAGTAATCACTTTTAAGACTTTAACAGCACGAAATGGCGCCAAAATTATACGAATAATAATCTACAACCACAGAGCCACACAGTGTTCTCTATTTAAATTTGAAAAAATAATAAACTATTCAGCGTTCTTAATTACGTGACCAGCCAGTAAGTACTAATACTAGGTTCAGATCGAATGTATAAAGTTTCTCTATTAATTTTTTAGCCAACAATGTTGCATAAATGAATGTACCGGTAGTACGGAAAAGTTTTGCAATACCGAGAGAAATAAAAAAAATACGGGCAATTAGTTATACTTGTTACTTTGAAAAAATCATCTCAATAAATAATCGTTCTTAATTATATGGCCACAACTGTATAACTTTTTTAATGTATCAGGATATACTTACGTGGCACCCGACGACAAAGACGACAGCGGCAACTCCATGGGTTTCAGCACATCATCACATGATTCTACCGCCATAGACTTGGCCACGTTCAAGTAAGTCAATGTTATATATTCCTCATTCCCCTGCTCTAGTGGCTAAACATTTTATATGAGGCTGTTCACCAGTGGTGGGGCGTGAAAATTTTTGCAAGTAAAGCCGGAGCAAAAAAAAAGCGAAAACCCATTAATCCTCTTCTTGAAAGTGCAGTAATGGAAGAGAAGCTTTTAGTAACTTCGAAAATTTTGTCAAACTGGGGGGAATCGGGTTGCTGATACCCTTCGCCACTGCTGTTCACACTCATCTTGGGGTAAGTGTAACCGTTTCTAAATTACCGATCTCCGACATGATAAGAATCCGACACTTGACTTGTAAGAGCAGGGTCTTAGGGTGTGTTTCCAGTAGAGCTTAGAGCTGTAAAAAATTATGAGGAACAAATCAACCAACAGTATAACTAAGCCGTGAGATAGTAAATGATACTCCGTTTCGTTTTTGTGCATAATCCTAGTAAAAACCCAGTCTGAAATGTACAGTTATAAAGCCACGGCTTATTTTGCCTCTATGCTATGTTGTAACGAAAGAACTGTGGCCGTATTGTCTAATGCGCGGATGCATGCTATCGCTTTCACTATTTCTTTCTGTCACACGGTATAAGATAGTGACAGATAGTAAGCGCCCGCGCGTTAGACAATATGGCCTCAGGTCAACAAAAAACACAACCATATCTTTTCAAAATTTGTTATTATGGGTTCTAGCATTCTCCATCGCAATAAGAGAGGGTGTTATAGTATAAGTTTAACGTGTGTGTATGTGCGTACTCTTGTAGAGAACCAGATTCGGACGCGATTTTTCTGTAAATAGAAATGTTGCGAATGCATCCATAAAGCCACTAACTATGCGAAGATTCAAACTTTCGGAGCTAACCGGTGGATTTAAAATATAAGTACTGCGGTCGGCGCGTCAACCGATGAATTCAAATTCAATCACCGGATCGAACTCACCTCAGACTGTTTCATTCATACTTGCCTGTGTACTTACCTCAGAAATGTAACTACTAAATACTTCAACTTTCAAGAACTTAGGGCGCAAGCAAAAACCAAGTTTAATCGCGTTGATTCTTAGCAAAGAAATTAGACTTTTAGTGAAAAATTTGGGAGGTTTTTCAAATATAACCTGTGGTTTTTTCTATTAGGTCTGCAGAGAAGCTGGCAGCGACGCGAGCGCGCGAGATAGCCTCGCTGCAGAGTAAGCTGGCGGCGGCCGAGTCCGCGGCGAGCGCGGCCGCCGAGCGCGCGCGGCGCGCCGCCGACGACGACGCCGAGCGGACCCGAGCCAGGCTGCAGGCCGAGATCACTGCCCTCAGTCTGCAGAACAAGTGAGTGGAGTGGAGAAAACCCACGAGTGGGCAACTACGCGGAGTGACCCTAGGAAAATAGAAAATAATGTAATAACCTCGCACAGCTCCCCGCCGGACCAATTGTACCAGTGGGCAGTACCATTGATGGTACAAATGACACCAATTTATCCCACTACTACCATCGATTGTACAAATGGTACCATGTATCCCATTAGTAGGTTAAATAATTTCATTTAATGAAGATAGAAAGCATCCGTGCTGGCAAGAAACAATTACATACAGCATGTGCAAAAGGTGGGCGATATAACGTCCTGCTTTTCTTGAAAAAAATACGACAGTAGCTTTTTTATCACATACTTGCTGCCGCTTGCGACTTCGTTTGCGGAAATTGTTCAGAATAAAATTTTGTGCAAGTGTCGTGTTGGTACTAATGGGATAAATCAGTGTCTTTTCTACCATCAATGGTACTGCTCAATGGTACAGGTGGTCCGGCGGGCCACAGCTCTGGTGGATATGCAATCACAGAGCATTAGGGTGTTTTTCTATCAAAGATGTGCTATGCACTTATGCAAGCTTAGCTACGCCACGAAACTATGTGACCGTTTCCACTCAAGCTAAGCGCTGTGTAGCCGCTCGAGGAATGTCCAGAGTACGCATCTTTCCGCTTAAAAACATAATTTATTTGAATCTTTTTCCATCAGTTTTATACTATACTGTGTGGACCAATGAATATGAATGGTGGTTACCAATCGCATCCATCGCATCCATAGCAATATAGCATAGCACATCTCTGGTGAAAAAGGACCAGGCTAATTCCACGAATGGTAAACTACGCTGAGTGAGCCTAGGAAAATGAAGTAATCCAATTGATGTATCTATGGATTACTCGCGGCATTTAGTATCGTGTGCTTCCATTACTTAATTGCCGATCCTAAGCGTGATAAAATAACAAGTGGGCCTCACGTTACTAATGCCACCTTGTAATATTTTGTCAGCCACTTATCGGTCATTCAACTATTAAAAACGACCTAACTTGATTGATAACTCGCGCTTCATTTCCGACAGACGCTTGGAACGTCAAATCGAGATCGAGAAAGAGGAGCGCATGGCTCTAGAACGCACCAACCAAGAGCTAATGTCAGCAGCCTCGGAACGCAACAGTTCGGAGTTGCGAGTAGCGCAACAACAAGCGACCGAGCTGGCGTGCGAGCGGGACAGCCTGCGCGACGGCATAGCGCGCCTCGAGGCGAGAGTGAACGAGATGAAAGCGGAGTGCGCGAGGGCCGTCGCCGATGCAGACTCTACGAGGGCGCAGCATAAGCATTATAAGGTTTGTACTTTTATTTTACTAAATATGTACTCAATAATAATTCATGGTCAAAAATCGAATATGGGTTGTAAGTAGGTGTCAAAACACAAATATAGAGAAATACAGATTTTTTTACTTTTGAATACAGGAAAGCAGTGGCGTAGCGTGCCTTGGCGGGACCCCGTATAAAAAATTGTTTGGGGGCCCTTATGAAGGGTAAAGATTTCTCACAAAAGAAAAAAATGTTTGCATAAAATGAAAAGAAATGTTTATTCATCATAATTATCTATCTGTCACTTTTGCTTTTTTTGACTTTAGTCATTTCTGATATAAAAAAAAATTTGGGAAGTTTTTATTAATTTTTGCTTACGCACGTCGGGGGCCCCCGTGGCCCGGGGGCCCCGTATAATTGATACGGCAGATACGGCGGTAGCTACGCCCCTGCAGGAAAGGCACTCGAGCACACTTTTAATTATAGTGACAGTTCTGTACAACTGTTAATAATATTTAATATATGTCTATAATTTACTAAGTTTACATCTGTCAAGTTAACCTCAAGTTGATACCTAAATACTGTAACTCTACTAGTAGCTAATTCCACTTTTTGAAACTGACACTTTTTGCTGCAAATATACTGTTTAGTCATTATTGAAGAAAAAAAATGAAATTACAGAAGTAAACAGAGTGGTACAATGTTGAACCCTTAAAGGGATCTTTTCTAGTTAACTTATTCTAACAGAAGGAAATCATTACTATAGTAGGAAAAAATAAGTTATTAAGTACGTACGTGTAGTAGAAAATTTGTTTAAACTGATTGAATCAATCCTTACACAAGCAATCAACTGAGTGTCAAATTGTAATCAGCTAGCACTATTGCGTCTGCCTTTTTGTCGTTCAACGGGTTTAAGCAGAAAGACTGTATTGTTTTACTGTGGCCAGGCCATACTAGAGCAAGCGCAGCAGTTGCGACACCGGACTATCACCGAGATCAACGTACGAGCGATCGTGAGTCTCGTATACCTGACGCTTAGTAGTTGTACAGTAAAATTACATAAAGTTTACCACTGACAGATGGTTTGCCTTCATTTCATATTCAACTTTAACGACCTACAAATAAAGCCAATTTTTGAATACTGTTACCCACGTTTGCAGATTTTGTAATAGCTACTTTATTTGTATGGTGTTAAAGTTGGAAATGAAATGAAGGCAAGCCATCTGTCAGTGGTAAACTAAAAGTAAACGTATTGTAGTTTACTAGTTAGTGCCGTCCATACTCGTCTAAAGTTCAATAAGAAATAATTGAAAAGCCTAATGTTGACATGGCTCAACAAACAGTGATGTAATAAAAACACAACGTTTCCTTTTGGCATGCTGCTGTCGGGTGAAAAAGTAGAGTTGAAGCTTTTTGAAACGTACTTTAGCTTATTATTTTATTTTTATAGACAGTTGTTTACTTTGAACCCTAATCTATTGTTGAAGATAATTCATGTTTTAAAATTATGTTTATTTAATTAAACGTCCGCTATACAGTTGTGGCCATATAATTAAGAACGATTATTTATTGAGATGATTTTTTCAAAGTAACAAGTATAACTAATTGCCCGTATTTTTTTTATTTCTCTCGGTATTGCGAAACTTTTCCGTACTACCGGTACATTCATTTATGCAACATAGTTGGTTAAAAAATTAATAGAGAAACTTTATACATTCGATCTGAACCTAGTATTAGTACTTACTGGCTGGTCACGTAATTAAGAACGCTGAATAGTTTATTATTTTTTCAAATTTAAATAGAGAACACTGTGTGGCTCTGTGGTTGTAGATTATTATTCGTATAATTTTGGCGCCATTTCGTGCTGTTAAAGTCTTAAAAGTGATTACTTCGTATAAAAACAATGGGGAAAAATAAAAGTTGTGATAAATCTACAAGAGAAGTAATAATAAAACTTCGCGAGAAGAATTGGTCGTATAAAAAGATAGCCGACTATCTGCAATGTTCAAAAACAATGGTTTTCCATGCCGTAAAGCATTTTTCCACGTATCAAATTACTTCAAACGTTCCACGTGGACCTAGACAGAGAAAGTCATCTCGTCGAGATGATCGAAATATCGTTCGTTTGGCAAAACAAAATCCTTTTAAAGGGTCTAATGAGTTGAGAAAAGAATATTTTGGCGAAAACAACCCTTCAGCAATCTCTGCACGCACTATTCGAAGGCGTTTGGTAGAAAATAAGTTGAACGGAAGGATAGCAAGGAAGGTGCCTATGTTGAAACGATGTCATAGGCAAGCCCGACTTGCATTTGCAAGAAGGTATGAAAACTGGACAGTCAGACAGTGGAAAAACGTTCTTTTTTCTGACGAGACAAAAATAAATAGGGTATGTTCTGATGGAAAACGATATGTACGACGCCCTCCGAATAAAGCATTCGACCCAAAGTACACAAAAGTGACATTAAAGCATGGCGGGGGAAATGTGAAAATTTGGGGGTGCTTTTCTGGACATGGCGTTGGACCTGTTAGGCTGATAGAAGGAAACATGGATCAATTCCAATACAAAAATATACTGCAAGAAACAATGTTACCATATGCCGAAGACGTGCTTCCGGTTATTTGGACATTCCAGCACGACAATGATCCAAAGCATACTGCACGCACCGTTAAGGAATTCCTCACATCACAATCAGTTTCTGTCTTAGATTGGCCAGCCAACAGCCCAGATCTTAACCCAATAGAGCATCTTTGGTGCGAAGTCAAGAAAAAGGTTTCATATCGACAGTGTGGCAATTTGAGAGAGCTGTACGACGTTTTCTTAGAAGAATGGAACTCTATTTCTCTTGCGAAATGTCAAAAATTGATAGATTCAATGCCTCGCCGGTGTAAAGCCGTAATTAAAAGCCGTGGACATGCTACTAACTATTAATTTTAATTCAAATGTATTAAATTGCTTTTTTTTCTATACCAACTTCACATTAATATGATTTATTTAATCTAAGTTTCATATAAAACAACTCTCGAGCAGTTTAATAAATCGTTCTTAATTATTTGTCCAGCTTCATTACTATTTGAATTTATTAGTATAGAGAACAAATAAAATTTGTAAAAAAAATGTTAGCAATTGGGATGTCCCAATTTTTGGCAACGTATAATAAATAGAAAACCGTTTGGAGAAATAGGCTATGTGAAGCGTTTTCAGAAATCAAATTCCAAAAATATGATAATCTGAATTAAATAAAGAAAATTTAAGTAATGACTTTCATTTGACCCCTGCTGTGAATCGTCACAAAGGCAGATATAAAGCAGGTCTACACTCTAAAGCAAATTGACAGTTTGAAATGTTGCTGTCCTGCTTATAATAGCAAAGAGTGACCAAGACAGAACTTTAATCACATGATGCACACCTGGCTTTAAACAGTTGTCATTTTATCATAAAGTCCGAAATGTATACCTATAGACGACCTTGAAGCAAACTGTCTTGTCTCAACACTTGGACTTGAGTATGCAATTATTTCAATATACAGACCACCCTCTTTTAAGAATGCAGAGAACTTTATCTACGCGTTAGACCACCTTTTGACGAATCTTAAGCAATACAAAAATATAATACTTTTGGGAGACATAAATATAAACATAACAAATAATGCTATTGATCACAAAGCCGCGGATTATCTGGACATGTTGGCATCTCATGGTTTGCTTCCTTCGCATAATCTTCCCACCAGAGGTGGAAACTGTCTGGACCACTGTATGATTAAAACTGTACTCCCCAATATTACAATAGTTTGTGATACCTCAACCACTGACCACTCTTCTGTTATACTGTCTATATCAAACACAATGCATAAATCAAAACAACAACGAACTGTAAAAAAAATTGACTATTTTTCAGTTATTTCTGAACTACATCAGATAGACTGGATCAGTGTGCTCGAAGATTCTGATGTTAATGATGTAACAAACTTATTCTTGTATCTAGTAAATGGCAGTATAAACAAATTCACAA
Organism: Archips xylosteana; assembly: GCA_947563465.1. Taxonomy (NCBI): domain Eukaryota; kingdom Metazoa; phylum Arthropoda; class Insecta; order Lepidoptera; family Tortricidae; genus Archips; species Archips xylosteana. Next base: position 8,464,043 of record OX387363.1, read on the forward strand.
GTTATGTTAAAATTTCCCACAGAAAGTATAATATAAAACCATGGATGACTCCCGGGTTAATAAGATGTCTAAGAAACCGAGATAATCTACATAAAAAAAATAAAATAGACCCTAATAACTTAGTAGCCTCTATTACATATAAAAGGTATCGAAATACGTGTAACAATATCCTAAAAAATCTTAAAAGAAATTATCAAAGATCGCAAATCAAAGAACACAGCAATAATGTTAAGGAACAGTGGAAACTTATTAAACAAATATGTAACCTTAAACCTAGCTCTGTGCCCCAAAATGATATTCTTACACTTAAGTCAACTCCACAGGAATCTTTAGAATATGCAAACGAATATTTTACTAGTGTGGGAAGGTGCTTGGCTCATGAAATCATAAATAAGACTGGCCTATCGGAAGAATTGCGTATAAAAAATCTAGTATCAATGTCGACCTCTGTCAATTCTATGGTGATGCTAGACACGGATGAGCTAGAAGTCAAACGTACCATAAAAAATTTAAAAAATAGCTCGTCTACGGGTTGGGATGGCATATCTTCATCTTTTTTAAAACTCGCCGCGGATGTACTAGCGCTGCCTATAGCCATTATATGTAACCGCTGTTTTAAAACTGGTATTTTTCCGGATGCGCTGAAAAAATCAGTGGTTATTCCTATATATAAGACAGGAGACAGAGACTGTATCTCAAATTATAGACCCATTTCCTTGTTGCCTAGTTTAGCGAAAATACTGGAAAAAATTATTAATAAAAGATTGAAAAACTACCTTGAAACCAATAACTTACTTAGCAAAAATCAACATGGTTTTAGAGAACATAAATCTACGGAGGATGCAGTACTACAACTAACTAACTATATTGTTGACAAACTTGATAGTAATAAAAAAGTTATTGGAATCTTCTTAGATCTTAAAAAAGCGTTCGATACAGTCTCTGTCCCAATACTTGTTAAGAAAATGGAAAATATGGGTATACGGGGCACTCCGTTACAACTTTTGGGTAATTATCTAACAAACAGGAAACAGTTAGTAAGAGTAGGAGACATTTACAGTAAAGAAGATAATATTGAATACGGCGTGCCGCAGGGTAGTGTCTTAGGCCCAACCCTATTTCTAATCTATATCGATGACCTGTGTCGCCTAAGTATTGTTAATTCCGAGATAATAGCCTTTGCTGATGATACTGCAATTTTGTACCACGGTGACTCTTGGGAAGAGGTAAGCAGGCTAGCACAGGAAGGCTTTAACCTTGTACATGAGTGGCTTTCCTATAATCTTCTTTCACTTAATTATACAAAAACTAAATATATACCATTTAGTATAAAGAACATGAAGCCATCATTGTCAAAAACCATATCTATTAAAATACATTCTTGCCAGGGTGCAGCTGATTGCTCTTGCCAAGTCCTATCCGAAACCGCATCTATTAGGTATCTAGGAGTCCTGTTGGATAAAAACCTCTGTTGGCGTGAGCATATTTTTAGTCTTGCAGGTAAAATTAGAAAATTGATTTATATATACAAATATCTCAGACACGTATGCGATAGGAAACTATTATTGTCTATTTATTATGCTCTTTGCCAATCGGTGATTACTTATTGTATAGCCGCTTGGGGAGGAGCATCAAAAACATCCATACTTAGACTCGAAAGAGCTCAACGGGCAGTACTCAAGGTTATGACATTCAATAAATTCAGATATCCAACTACAGCACTTTACGAGGATACGCTTGTATTAACGGTTAGGCAACTTTTTATCAAACAGCTGGTAATAAAACAACACAAAAGTATTCCAGACTTACCTGTGTCAAAAAGGAGAAAGGATATAGTCTATTCGATTCCGCCACATAAAACGAAATTTTCCAAAAAATTTACCAATGTTCTGGGCCCTATATTGTACAATAAATTAAGTAAAGAAATCGAAATGCGAACATTAAATCTACATTCATGTAAAAAGTTATTGCAAGGTTATTTACAGAAACTAAATTATGAGAACACAGAACTACTTCTTAAAATCTCGGTGTAAAAATATACATGCGCGCGCACACATATACACACATACATATATGCACTCCCATATACACACACACACACACACACACACACACACACACACACACACACACACACACACACACACACACACACACACACACACACATACATACACATACTTGCATGCATACAAACCCACACGTTAACGTATAATATAAAAAATTGTTTTGTTATTCATTAAAATATGATTAATCTTAAGTCTTAGCATATACTACTTGTTTACTTCTAAAACCGGCCCGGCAACAGCCGCGGTTCAGTTGTATTAATGGTCATAGAAGTCTTGTCTATCTTGTCGTTAACTATATACCCACTTATTTAAATTATTGTTACCTTAAATACTTATGAAGAAATATAGTTTAAAAATACGTTATAAGTTTATAACTAAGTGAGTGCATGCTCTAATTAAAACTAAAGTGGTAAGGACGGTGAATCTTGATCCCCCGTGATACAGTTTACACTAGTACGGGGGTCAGTTGACGCTTAATCTGCCTTTGTTTTTTTTTTTTTTTTTTTTTTTTTTTTTTACCATAATAATAAAACATGTAAGTAGAAATAAGCATTTTTTTGGCTAAATAAAATATTTGTATTTGTATTTGTATTGTATTGTATACAATACTCGCAATGTATTTTTACAAATTTAATTATTAAATTACTACGTTACAAGTAAATATGAAAGAATTTAAATATCAGATTTTAATAAAAAATATCTATTTACTATCACACCATTAAACAAACAGGAATAATCGAAGCTAAAAGAAGAGAAATAAATAAAACTATTTTGTCATGGTTCATTTAGGACCCTAAGCCGTGCTTGTAATATTGACAGTGACAAGACAAATCAGGGGCACTACTACAAAATTCGAAGTTCGTATCGTATCATCCCTCTCACTCTCGTGTCAAATCATATTAGCGTGAGCGGGACGGCATGAAACGAAGTTCGAATTATGCACTTCGTAGTAGGGTCTCAGTAGTGCCGTGGTAGTGCCACAGATTATGTTATGTACGACTTGAATTTTTCTAGGCTATGGAACGTGGCTCTCTCACTGTGACGTCATCCAACGTATTTCTAAAAAAAAATATAAAAAATTAAATACTCAACCAAATTCAAAACCGATGAAAATGGTGTCTTAAAATATCCTGTTCTTTCCAAAAAAAATATAAAAACTAGAGGTTATTTTTTTTGGTGCATCCCAATTATACACTATTATTCTTAATCCCGTTTGCTCTATCCATGTGGCTATTTTATAACATAACTTGTTACTTCTAAGAAGGAACACAACTAGACATATGACATGATTTAGATAAAAAAAAATCGGAAACTTCAAATCGTTCTTAATTGTATGACCACCACTGTAAATGTCGTGTCTTAAACAATACACAGTGACCCCGGAAGTAATTTGCCCCCTACTTCCGCGGCCGCTGCGCATTTTGCTATTCTCACTGGATAAAAATAACTTAACCCTTTCACCGCCGCGCCTCGACAAAACGTAAACCTGCTTTGAATCTTATGTCATTGTGTCAAGGTCACTTTGACACTGTACTTTGTGACCTATATATGTGTCGTTGGCGTTGAAATGGTTAATTTTACTTCGAACTGAGTGTTTACATCAAACACCGTTGCTATGCCAATCCGTTTAATAACAAGTACGTACAATTCTTATAGACTCCCTAACAGTCAAACGTTATCTAGTTTTTCATAGGGACAGCGACATCTCTCGGTCAATAAAGTAAAAAGCGTCCAAAACATACTCCCGCCTAAAATGACTGAAGGTCATTTTACTATAAATTTGTGAGAATTGTACTCAATGCTATTCAACTCCTTCACTTTCGCTGCTTGCTGTTTAATGCACATACTTTTCTCAACATAGCTCGATTTTTCTATCAGTGGACTGTATTTTTGTTTATATTCTTTTTGTGTTGTACTCAAATTGTTTTTTGTTCATTCTCCAAATCTATATCATTCTCATCTGGTTTATTTATAATTATGTTACTATGTTCTCTCTTTATTTTGATGCTTTGTCTATTTTTTCATTGCTTAAAAGTAAATTTTGTTTTTTTCAGTTTTTCCGGATTTTTTCCGCCAAGTATCCATTCGTAAATCTTTTGACAAATCGTCCCTCATGTTTCTCAATATTATCATATGCTCTCCTTTTCGTAAACCAGTTCCTCTCGAATTTAGATTTTGTGTGAATTGTTTCTGAATTTCTGCATCCCTGTTGTCTTTCGTTGCTATCTTCTCTTTATACTGTTCATCTGAATCTGTTGTTACTCTTTTTCCGTATCTATCTTTTCCTTTCTGTTCTTCTGTCTGATTGTTTGCTCTTTTCTCTGTTGGTTCTTGTTTTGTTTCTCGTTGCTGTTTCTCCTCGTCTTGTATCTCTTGGTTTGTGTCTCTGTTCTGTCTCTGTTGGTTTGTTTCTCTGTTTTGTCTCTCTTGTTTTATTTCCTTGTTTCGTCTCTCATGTTTTGTCTCTCTGATTTGTCTCTCGTGGGAATGGCAGGATGTATTACTTCTATGCAACAGTGTGTGGTGTCTTTTTCCACAGGTGTGACAGGATGATTTGTTTTTGCAATACCTTGCTGGATGACCAGGCATAAGGCAGTTGAAGCACAGCCTCTCATTCTGTACAACATCTATCTTCTTTTCAAGTTTTAATTGTTGAAACTCTCTGCATTGAAATATGTGATGGTTGAGCTTGCAAAATGTACATTTAATTTCTATGGCTACTAAGAATGATTTCAATTCTGTTGCATCGTAAGGCACTCTCTGGACGTTTCTAGTAGGGTTTGCGTTCGTACTCTGTGTTGGTTGCATCATCTCTAAAACGCGGAACCGTTTCTCGAGGAACTTCTCAAATTTAAACCACGAAGGGAACTCATTGATTTTCATGTCGCTTACCTCTTTTTCCCACTCTTTGTGAGTTTCGGTATCAAGTTTGGAAACAGTGATGAAAATGATGATTGTATCCCATGAATTAGTGTTTACCTCTTGAGCTTTCAATTTGTTCAGGCATTCCATGGTAGTGTCTAGAAGCTCTCGAATCGATTTGGCAGTTGGTGTGTTTATTTTTTTCTGGTTGATTAATCTGCTCAGGATCGAATTGACAATGATGCATTTGTTGTTGTATCTGCCTTGTAACATATTCCATGCTAAGTCGTAGTTGTTGTCAGTGATTGGAAAATGTTTCAGGAGTCGCTCGGGTTCACCTGACAAACAGCTCTTCAAATAATATAGCTTCTGAATGTTGTTTAAACTTGCCTTGCTGTGGATGAGAGTTACAAAAAGATCATGAAATGATGTCCAGTCTTGATAGTTGCCGGTAAATTGTGGGATATTTATTTTCGGTAGTTTTATCTCTTCACTCTGACTCCTCCCGTTCGAAATTTGTGCAGTGTCGTCTAACATGTCTATCATCTCTGCTTTTAATTCAATGTAAAATTCTTCGTATGTAGAATAATAATCTTTCGTAAAATACGCCAGTTTTTCCATATCTTCTTTATTGATAGTTTTGATTATGGTTCGGTTGGTCTCTACAAAATTCTTCCAATATTGTTCTAAAATTTCTTTTCTCGTTTTGACGTATCCACTTGTCAACCTAGCTTTTCCCGTTTTCTTGAAATTTATTTTCATTTTTTGAATAATCCCCATTGCCTGTTCTTGTTCTGCTATAAGTCCCAATAGTTCTTTCGTCATCTTGAAGCCTTGAACACGTTAGTTTCGAAAATTATCACAAGTCCATATAATAAATCTCGAAAAAATTACAAGTCCATAGAAAGAATTTTGAAAATTTTACAAGTGTTTGAATTTTGTGCTCTGAATTTGGCTAAGTCCATAGAATAAGATTTTGAAATTTTACAAGTCTTTGACAGCTACGATTTTCCCGCTAAGTTTGTTTCACTGACACTGACACCTCACTTCACAGTACTTACGGTTTTATTAAGGTCCACTTTTGCACTTACACTTCACTCACTACTCACTGTCACTGTCACTGTTACTTATCCGCTCGTAAGGACCACTTTGTTTACATCAAACACCGTTGCTATGCCAATCCGTTTAATAACAAGTACGTACAATTCTTATAGACTCCCTAACAGTCAAACGTTATCTAGTTTTTCATAGGGACAGCGACATCTCTCGGTCAATAAAGTAAAAAGCGTCCAAAACACTGAGATTCATACATATACATATTTATGTAAAGTTGACCAAGAAATTCCTTTACCCCCTAAGGTTTAATGTTAGTTGTACGACTTAAAACATCAAAAGCTATTTTTTTCACTTAGAAGTCATCAGGACAATCAACCTTATGGTTTTCCTCTGATGTAGGGACTGCAGCAGCGCACCGCAGTGTAGGTAGGCCTTCAACAAGAGGGAGCGACGACCTGGTTAAGGTTGTGGGATCGCGTTGGATGCGGATAGCACGGGACCGATCTGTTTGGCGAGCCTTGGGGGAGACCTATGTTCAACAGTGGATGATGATGATGAGCAACTGTCGTAAAAAATTGAAAAGCACTTGGTCGACTATACATTTCAAAGTTATTGATAAAGAACACATATCAGTTAGTTATTTTATTGAAGTGGATCAACTTTTTCTTGCTATCCGTTACACAAATTTTGTCTCCTCCACAGCCTAAATAATTTTCTATGAAACAGTAAGAAGATGCTTAGACAACCGGGGACAGAGTAAACAACACAAAAAAGCTGATTCACCCATTATCATCTATCTTAATTTGAATCGTCAATCATCAGGACACAATAGCCAAGGAGCGCGCGTTGCGTCGCCAAACGCTGAGCGGTGGCGAGGCGGAGACTCGCGAGGCGGGCGCTCGGGCCGCCGCCGCCGAGGCTGCCGCCGCCCGGGAGGCGCGCGCGCGGGAGCAGCTCGAGAAGCGGCTGGCGGACGCTGACGCCGAGAGCCGGGCTCTACGCGCTGAGCTCGAGGATGCGAGGCGAGAACTCACTGCTCTACAGGTACGTTCGTTTATCGGTTACTTATCTGAAACACTAAAAAACCGGCCAAGTGTGAGTCGGACTCGCGCACGAAGGGTTCCGTACAATTATCTATAAAAATCACGTTTGTTTATGGGAGCTCCCCTTAAATATTTTTTTTATTTTCATTTATTGGTTTATTTTTAAAGTCAATATATAATTAAATATTCTGTGAATATGTCAGCGTCTACCTGTTGCCGTTATCAATATCCAGCAAAAACGAGCAAAACAAATCACGTTTGTTGTATGGGAGCCCCCTTAAATATTTATTTTATTCCATTTTTTAGTATTTGTTGTTATAGCGGCAACCGAAATAAATCATCTGTGAAAATTTCAACTCTCTAGCTATCACGATTCCCAAGATACAGCCTGGTGACAGACGGACAGACAGACAGACAGACAGACGGACGGACAGCGGAGCCTCAGTAATAGAGTTCCCGTTTTTACCCTTTAGGTACGGAACCCTAAAAACGATAGTCCGATTTTCGTATCGGCAAAAACTATTCGACAAATTTTGTTTTACGTTGTTTACGTTTGGTCGAAAATTCATTTCGAATTTTTACGATTAGGCATTTTTTGTTTTGGTTTAATCTTTCGTCAAAATATATTTTTCCCTAAATCGCATTTGTCCGTAATATCGGTTACCCGATGTAAGTGTTTGAGATAGGTTAACTCTTTTATCTTATATCAACAACTGATTAATTCATGCGTTACTTTGCAGAGGTCCACATCAATGGGCTTAAATCTTTAACATTGTTAGAATCCATTCACATCTAGTATCTTTCAAGCTTTGTCGTCTTGTCGACGACCGCTCAGCGTCAACGGAACGTTCACAAAGCGGCGCCGCGACGTTGATGGCGTCTTTTCAACTCAGCGTCTCATTAACGCCTGCGCAGCGGCGAAGCCACGTTAGTGGTGTCTTTTCAACTGTCTTGCCAACGCCCGCGCAGCGTCACTGAGAGGGACAATTGGACGCGGGATGCAGGGACGCTGCGAGAGCGCTGCCAAGACGCCGACGTTCGAAAGACGCCATTGACGTCATAGCACCGCTACGTAAACATTGTGTTGACGCTGAGTGGACGTTCTCGAAACGACGACGCTCTAAAGACGCTAGATGTGGTTGGACCCTTACTCCGCTACGTCTAGTTGCGTCTGTACAACATGTAAGCGTTTTCATACTGAAAATCCGCCCTTCTCCACTTCCACATATCCAACACTAATATCACACAGACCAAACTCTCACAAACCCCCACACAAAATGCTAACGCGTTTCAAACTCCGCACGCGTTCATTTTAAAGACTTACTAAGCGAGCATATTTTCCTGCATGTAAGCCAGCATGACTTGACAGACCAGTAAAAGGTACCGTTTTGCGCAGGAATCGTTGGGCGAAAACAAGCGCGTGGCGGCCGCATCCACGGATCAGCTGAGGGAAGCGCAGATGCAGCTGACGCACGAACGCCTGCGAGCCTCCACTCTGCAAGCTCAAGTACAGGTAACGCCATTGATACTCAAACCATAGTGAAATGGAACGTTCATTGCGAAGACAAGAATGCAGAAGAGTGATTGATACCCAAAGTGGTCTATATCAAATCAACGACGAAGACCTACTAGGCGCTACATAGGTACGCAAAAAAAAACACATATGAAGTCGATAACTTTGAGATAAATCAATCTCATCATTTTCATGTAAAATTTTGCCAAGACGAGACCTCTAATAATTCTCTCTAGACCTCTAATATTCCTTCCACTGTCTAAAAGTTATCAGATCTCATATAAAACCAAGCTTCCGAACTCTACACGCCCTAACTTCACAAACTTTACACCTTAGTCAAAACATCTGGCTTGGCCTTTTTAAGGGACTGATTGAGCCGGTAAACACTGAGCAACGTAAATTACTTTGCCGTTGATTAATATCCGAGTTTTTAGTTATTTTAGATACCAAATAATCCCACTAATATTATAAACGTTAAAGTTTTTATAAGTGTGTGGATGTTTGTTACTCCTTCACACTAAAACGTTTCGACTAATGGTGATGAAGGACATAGATAGTTTATAACCTGGATTAACAAATGGGATACTTTTTACCTCGGAAAATTGCACAGTTCCCGCGGGACAGCGATAAACTCTTCGCAGACGGAGTCGCGGGCAACAGCTATTAGCAAAATAAAAAACTCGACATTTCCAAAAAAATCGCCCCCGCGATAAACTCCAACGCCCACCGGGGGGCTCTACCGACCCCTTTGTTAACCTATGTTGTACAGCCATATTTTAATAGTACACTACTACAGAGGCCGGGAGGTAAGGTGTTGCCGGCCGAATATTTATAGTTGAGGGGGTTCAATATTTCATTGCAAGTTTAAGATAAGAATAGATTTAAAGTTCATCGTTGATTATAGGAACTGCAGCGTCGGCTGGAAGAAGCGGCGAGGCGCGAAGCGGCGTTGGAGGAGCAATGCAGCCGCACGGAGGCGCGGTTCAATGAGCGGCTCGACGCGGCGGACGCGCGCGCCGCCGCCGCGCTACATGACGACGCCAGACACCGCGAAAAAGTATACACATAAACATCAATATACGGGTGGGAAAAAAAATCTATGGAGGGTACTACCTTTCCTTAGCTTAGCTCATTTTACTTATAGGAAACATTCTTTTATTTTTAAAAAGAAACAAAACTATACGAAGATTTCTTTAAATTCGTTTGTCACACGCAAGAATCAAATAAGCTAAAAATTAAAAAAAAATTACACTATCTATTATAGATTTTTTCCACCCTGTCTGTATATAAAATTCAAAGTCCTGACTGACTGTAGCGTAAAGAAGTGAAAAATCTGTATCAGCTGGTAGCCTTTATTGCATTCAATTGTTTACTTAGCGTCTTTCTCTTGCCGAGCTGTGCATTGTTTAGAGACAAAATAATTCAATTTTTTCCTTTATTTTTTTTCCTCGTAAAAGTGATGAAAATCAATGTGTGCGAGTGTGTGTATCATGGGCAGTAAGGGGATTACAAACTCTTACTTAGTCATTAAAAGCCTACCGACTTCAGCGTCGAGCTTCTAATAGACTCTCGTTAGTAATCCCCTTCTTACGGCCCTTAATGCACTATGTAGTATACCATGAATAAATTGTTAGGTGACCACGCTGGAACAGCTGGTGCGGCGGCTGGAGCGCGAGGTGACGGCGCTGGAGGGGGGCGCGTGCGCGTGCGCGGAGGCGGGAGCGGGAGCGGAAGCGGGCGCGGGAGCGGGCACGCCGCAGGGCTCGCCCGGCAAGGGCTCCGACACCGAGAGTCTGGCCGACGCCGCGCCGTTCGCCGCCGCGCTGCGGGACCAGCTGCAGCGCGCCGAGACGCAGCTACAGGTAACAACTAGTTCACACCATCATCACTATAGGCACAGAATATATGAATGAATAATAATAGATAATAGAGAAATGAGAATGTATAATAGTACAGAATGGACACGCTCCACCCCGCACCGATTCGAGTTACCCCACCCCTCAAGGCGCAGATTGCCGGACCCCGCCGGAATCCAGAAGAGTGCGCGCGCGATGTATGTAGGCGTACGCGTGTACAGACGTCGTCGTGCTTATGTACATTCAAGAACGCGTATTTGTACGTCGTGTCCGCCGCGTGCTATAGGCTTGTTCGGACTAGGCTAGTATTTTAGTCTAGTAGCGAGTAATTTAGTAGCTAAACGTGTCTGAACACCAAAAAATTGGTCGAATAGATTAGTAAGTTATCGACATAGCCAACCGCATTAGCACGCTGAAGTGGCAATGGGCCGGCCATATAACCCGAAGAACCGATAACCGTTGGGGTAGACGAGTTCATGAGTGGAGACCACGGATCGGCAAACGTAGCATGGGACGTCCTCAGACTCTGTGGAGCGATGATCTTCGCAGGGCGGCTGGCAAGAGCTGGATGAGAGTGGCCGAGGATCGTGCTCAGTGGCGTGCCATGGGAGAGGCCTATGTCCAGCAGTGGGCGAACATAGGCTGATGGTGATGATAAGTAATTTAGTCGACTCAATCCATTTTATGCTATTTTTTTTAGTAGTTTAGTAGTGAGTAGCACCCCCCACCACGCGTCCGTGCTTACTCGGCTGCCGGCTAAACAAGTCCGAACCTGTCGATTTAGTCGAGTTCATTAGTTGGCGTGAAAATGTCTCGACTGTAATGCGAACTATTTTTATGCAGTAGCGAATAGTTTAGCTACTAAATTACTCACTATTAGACTAAAATACTAGGCTAGTCCGAATAAGCCTTAGTATTTCAGGCGTAAGACGTCCAATGCAGGCCTCCCCCGAGGTTTGCGAACAGATAAGTCCTACGCCATCTACATCCAACGCGTTCCCGCGCAACCTTAACCAGATCGTCGCTCCATCTTGTTGGAGCCCTACCTACACTGCGGCAGTCGCCAGTCGCCTTCATAAGCATCCAAATTGTCTAGGCGCTCAAAAATATATGCATGCGACCATATCGTTAGTCGCGTAAGTGAGTGTTGAACAGTTCCGATGATGATTGTGGTAGTGATTGAAGTCATTTAATCAATAAAAAAAAACACTGTTAACTATCCCACATTATTATCTTCCATGAAACCATGTATACCAATTTTGTGTCCATTTTTCAGGCGCGTGCTGACGAAATAGCTGCTTTACGCCAAGAAGCCAGGACCGCCAATCTAGCGAGATGGCGCAAGGTAAGCGTATCTCACAAATAACCAACTCTTGCCACTTTGCTTGAGAGTATTTACGAAAATATAAATAATAAATTTGTTTTGACTCGATTGTCTAGACCCGCCCATAAAAGCCACCCCAATTTAACATATAATTAATTGCTCAGGAGCGCGAGTTCAACGACCTCTCAGTCGAAGCCAAAGCTACCGCCCGCGACCTGAAACGCGCAGAAGAACGGTTATCAATCGTCACCGAGGCACGAAGGGCCGCAGATAAAAAAGCTACCGAACTCAAGAACGAGTTGGATGCGCTTAAACCGCAGTACGAGGAGGCCACCAAGGAGGCCGCGAGGGTTGGGGAGCAGTTGACGAAGTTGCAGAAACAGCATGAAACGGCCCAGGCTGAAGTAGACAGGTAACGTTGATGGTCTGTTTGGTTGGAGCTTGAAATATGCGTTTAAACCCAAAATAAATTATTTGCCCACTACGTGGTAAGGTCGTTACTATGCCGGCACAGATGCACCAATTGCTGTCTGCACTCAGGGATACATGCACTTTTGTAAGACGTCGAGACCGGTATTAAACGAGAACTAGCACGGTTACTATACTGTTCTGACGTTCTAACTTAATCTAATATCTAGTACTCATACAAGCTTTCCTTAGTTTGTGATTAGGTCAATTGGTGTCAATTGTCCCATGTCTATTGCTTGTTATCCGACTGCCGAAGGATGATTAGTTTTTCAAGCGTATCATTCTTTGGCACACCCTGCAGCCTAAGCGGCTCTATAGATGTTGAAGTGTGAAGTGTCATTAGATTCGTCTCAGTTGCGAGAGTGACATAGGATAGGGTGTATATTTTCCCGGAATTCCTGTGGGAATGGGTTTTACACAGAAACAATAGATTTCCGATGCTACTTATACCATTTCACAACTTCCTATTGAAATGAAATATGGTATGGTAAGTCGGTGAACCAAAGATGGACGTGCGACGTTAATAAACATGGAGGCTTCTTTTGGGCGCTAAATAAGTTTTTTTTTTATAACAGATCTGCAATGTATTTACTTTGACTTTAGGTCTCGGAACGACATCCGCAAGTTGAAGAGCGAACTACAATACAGCGAAAAGCGTCGCATGCACGCCGAGGAGCAAGAGGAGCAGAGCAGCCGCGAGCGCGGCCAGCTGCGCGACGAGCTGATGGAGCTGCGCGCGCACGCGAACGAACTCGCGCAGGTCAGTCTTCATGGGCAGGGGATGAGGTGGGATTTTTAGAACCGGTTTTATTTAATCCCTGTACACAGGGCGTCCCAAGGCTATGCGACTTGAAGGGAAAGTACCTTAAATATTGTAGATAGGATATTTTGCTGTAAGGAGACTTTATTTTATTTTTAAAATTTAGTAATATTGCAAACAATGATTTTCTAAAAATTACTTGCTTCATCTGGCATTTGAACCGAGTCCAATATGAAAAAAAAAAAACAATCCGTTTTTATGATGCCAATCGAAAGAATGGATAAAAAATAATAATTCCTCTTAAGTAACATAGTATCTTAAAACAAAGGAATAACGTAAAATATTAATCATTTTTATCAAATTAAAAACGTACTTGAAAGTGTTTTTATTTAACATTTGTTTGTAAAATGAAATGTTGTCAATTATGTAGAAATTTTATCTACGGCGTTATTGACAAATTTGTCGACTGCATTAAAAAATATATCACTAATTTCTACTCCATTAGTCCTGTTGCTCATGTTATTTGCACTCAATCATCTGATCCCTATACATATGTATACCAATAAAGTAAAAACGATCTTCCGGTAGAGGGTGAAATTAACTTGCAAGATTTGATGCAGCAAACAAGCACAACTTGTCAAATAAAAGATTGTAGCAAAAATATGTTCTAGCGTTCCCACGATCCTATAACTAAGCATTCCTTGCCTCTGACAACACACAGAATGTTGTCAATAAACAAAGCAGGATTATGCATTTCAAGAATTCTGACAATTTGTTTGATGGTATAATTGTGTACCTCAAGAAGTTCATTCAGTGTTGGCGTTCTAACATGGCCGCATCTGCATTGCCCTACAGTACCTTTATCCCGAGTTACGGATACCAAGCGTTTCGAACCAGTGTTCTCGAGGCCTACCTAACTTGCGTAATCGACTTGGAAGTAGTTATCAGCCTCTTCTATCGAATAGTGCACAAGGCATGTACGTTTCAAAGTTAATCTAATATCTCTAGCAGTGACGAGGAGTGAACATTTTCTTTAGGCAACACGGAGTTAAGTATATCTTCGGGTGCAATACCTCGTAGTTAGTGTACACCTTTACAATACTTGTCATCACTGATAATATCGTACCCGCAGCCGTATTGTCTAAGGGCCTAAGCACACGACGTTTTTTTAACGCGCCGTCGACGCGCGTTTGTATCGATACAAACGCGATACGCACGCGGGTTATTTAAAAAACGCCGTGTGCTAGGGGCCTTAAGGCTGTTCTAATGGAATGAAAAACGCGCTGCAAACGCGCGTTCCTAAAACGCACGTCAACGGCGCGTTAAAAAAACGCCGTGTGCTTAGGCCCTAACGCGCGGGCGCTTGCCATCGCTTTCACCATCTGTTTGATAGAAAGAATTAGTGAATACTATAGCGGGCGGGGGGCAACAACACATGGTGAGTCAGTAAAACACCGCAAATGCGCTGAGCTCTGAAGAGATATATTTGCAGCTTGCTGTTGAAATATCGGGTTCGTGGTGCTCGCTAACTTATCACGGACGGAACAAACTTTTTGGCCAAAATTCCAAATTTCCTGATTGGAAATTCGTTGCTCTTATAAATTACATGTAAAACCTATTGCTTTTCTATGAGATTTTAACTGACCTTATAATTTTTTTAGGGAAATAAATTATTATTATTATTTATTAAATTATTATTTCACTCTTCCGCGGGAAGTGACTTCGAAAAGTTGTACGTAATAGTTAAGTTTTTATTTGTAATATGTTTTGTTTTTGCGCTACTTAAATTTTTCTGATTATATTAAATACCAGTTGCGGCCCGCGACTTCGTCTACGAAGAGTTCGTTTATCGCTATCCCGCGGGAACTGTGCAATTTACCTATACAAAAAGTATCCTATATGTTAATCCAGGTTATAAACTATCTGTGTGCCAAATTTCATCAGAATCCGTCTAAACGCGTGAAAGAGTAACAAACATCCATCCATACTACTAATAAGATAGAGATAAGATAAAGTGACCAAACCAAACCCTAACCGCATCTGTATGCGATTGTAAGAACATTTTTCTTATTTTTTATTAATTGAACACGCATTGTTTATCGAAAAGAATGAACTCGTCAATGTTTATCCAAATACCAAAGGATGACGCGCATGTTGATCTCTATGTTATGCAAACAAACATTGTCTTAATGCTCAGAGCTCGCGCATCGAGTCAGTCGTGGTCCCTCGCCGTACCCGGTTGCTCACGATGCTAAGATGTCGTTCAAGCACGCTAAAATGAATATTTTCGCGAACATATCGGACTTCCAATATCGTTCTAAGCGGAAGACAAACGAGAAACCTCCGGTGCGGCCTAAGCCTGCGTATTTACGGAACTGGTGCGGTTTGGGTGCGTTCGCGCGGCGGGCGCGCGACGGCGCGTGGGCGCGGCGGCTGCGGCATGCCTTGGCGGCTGATCTGCTGCAGGGCAGATGCCAAGCCGCCGACTTTGCTTTGGCCGCCTTCAATAACTATTTCGATACGGTAATCAATCAATCAGCGAGCTTGTTGAAAAAGCTTGTATAACGATGTTGCAAAAAATTTATCTTAAAAAAAATTTAATGGGCTAAGTTTCCTAGCCTAGCTTAAATTTTTAATATTTTTCGGGCCATTTGCTCCGAAAGAATGCTACTAATATTATTATTACAAATGTGACAGTTAGTGAGTTTATTTGTGTGTATAACTTTAAGTATGTACCTTTTCACGCTATAACGACTGGACGGATTTGGTTGAAATTTGGCACACAGTATTGTAATTTGGATTAGATCCTAGCATGTTTTTTATCTCGGGAAATTGCACTGTTCAGAAGTAAAGCGCATCGGGATAGAGATGAACGAATTCATTGATTGAAAACAATAAATATGTACAGCCGACCAAGTAAGTGCTGTACCATTTTTTATGACAGTTCCTACATCAAAATAAAAACAATAAGGTTGATTGTCACATTGACCTGTAAGTGAAAATAGCCTTTGACGTTTTAAGCCGGACAACTGACATTGAACCTTAGGGTGGTAAAATAATTTCTTGATTGACTGACTATACTTGTTATTTTTTATTGAAACTAAAACTATTGATTTGTATAGATGAATGTTTCACTTATTGTAACAAATTGTCAAGATACCTTAAGTTAACATCCTCCATTCGTATTTTGATTTGGCCTAGGGGCCTTCCTCTCATTCCCCAGCTATGTGTTAATTATGATGAGATTTCTTGATAATTATAATAATTTCAAACTTAACAAAGCTAATCTAGATGTATTTGGTGTTTTCATATCACTACTCTTCAAACTCATTTTTCTACTATGAAATAAGCTTCATTAACAGTTATATGTTGATCGTTTCTTTTTCTACAAATTCGTAAAAGTAGATGTTTAATGTCACTATACTTTTAAGCAATAATTTAATGCCCATTGTAGACTGCATGGTCTTTCTACAGAAAAATTGACCCTGTTTCAGGTCCTGCCTATTTAGACACGATACTGTTTTTTAATTAGCCTGGTTTTGCGTCCTACGGCTGAACAAAGGCCTCTCGTCTCTTACTCCACTCTCGCCTATCAAACGCGAGCTCCCGCCATCCCACGTGATAATATCTTTGTCGTCCTTCTATCTCCGCTTCGGTCTGCCTCTATTACGATCTATATCGCTAGGGCCATTCAGTGACAAGTTTGGCCCAACGTTCAGGGTTCCTTCGACCAAAAATAATCATAGTTTTATTATGTATTGCTAACTTATGTAGGATTCCTTTTAAAATAAATCGTATTTTCAATAAGTTTCATAATATTTAGTACAGGGAGCAAAGTCGAATCTTTGTGTAGATCAATGTGATGGACATACCCATTTACCTGAAAACAGGGTTGAAAATGCCTCACAAAAGCCTAAAAGGACAGTTTCATCATAAAGTGAATCGTTTCTAAGTTTTCTTCGTAATATGGTTATTATTTATGAGCCTCATTAGCTGTTTCAAATTAAATAACCAAACGATGTTATACCTACTATCATCCAAAATGGTACCAGTATTACTGAAACTGTAGATTTCTTTAAAAAATGGCCGGTAAAGCTTACAAACCAATTATAGGGTTAAGTATTTTTCCGTTGCGACAAATGGTCGAAAGATGATGGTTTTCATTCTTTTTTTGCAGAATAACAAAGCGCTACAAGAAGCATGCAGTTTGTTGGAGGAGCAGTTGATCGATTTGGAAAAGTTATCGGATATACATGAAGTCAAAAACAAGGATCTCGAGGTAAGTTGGAGTTGTAAAGTAAATATAACAATTGTAAACAGTATTCCATAACCTCTAGTAAAAAAAATTATGTAACTTGATATACTTCAGAATAAAGGCTATTATTATTATTATTAAATTCAACAATCATTATTGTTGTTGTTGAGGAATGTTATTGTAAATTGTTTATGAATATGCGCATCATCCATTCAAAAAGAGATAAAATTGAATTGCAATACCTATCTGAAGTGATTTTCAACAATGGCGCTTGAACTAAAGTTTGTAAGCAGAATATTGTTATGTCATTTCTTTCTATTCCTAAATTTATTGTCTACTTTTTACATGATATTTACTATTGAAAACTGGACTTATTTTTGAGCAATATACTATTTAAGTACATAATTATGCTTAAAACGCACAAAGCTAAGGGAAAATTAAAAAATGATGTTATTAAAATTTACAAAATTGTTTGGGAATGTTTAGAGTGAATCAGGAAGCTCATACTTTTGTATTGAAAATAGCAAATTTCACGGTCGTTTTTCTGAGTACCTCGCTTAATGGGTATAATTGTACTATTTCGGTTTTGTGTTCAGTCGGAGGTGCAGCGCATGCGTGCGGAGCTGAGCCGCGTGGCGGAGCGGCTCGCGAACGCGGAGCGCGCGGCCGCCGAGCAGTCCGCCGCCGCCGCGCTCGCGCAGCACCACCACGGCGCCGCGCGCGACCAGGCGCGTCACAGCGGCGCGCAGCTGCAGAGGCTCAGGGTAACGCCGACCACTCTCTCGAATAGATCTCGACTTGATGATGGCCTGTGTCATCAATGGTTCTAAGTTTTGCGTTTTATTTCCATCTCTCTTCGTTATTTAGTTACAAGCTAATTCGGTTACTTTCGACAGGAGCGTCTGGAGGACCGCGAGGCGCGCGTAGCGGAGCTGGAGAGCGTGGTGGCGTCGCTGGAGGGGTCGCGGGCGGCGGGGGAGGCGGCGCTCGGGGCGGCGGCGCGGCGCGTGCGCGACCTGCAGGAGGAGTGCGCCGCGCTGCGCACGCGCGCGCACGACCACCACGCGGCCGCGCTGCAGCTGCAGGCGCGGCTGGGGGAGGCGCAGGTGAGGGGGGCGCGGGCGGCGGGGAGGCGCGCTCGGGGGCGGCGCGGCGCGTGCGCGACCTGCAGGAGGAGTGCGCCGCGCTGCGCACGCGCGCGCACGACCACCACGCGGCCGCGCTGCAGCTGCAGGCGCGGCTGGGGGAGGCGCAGGTGAGGGGGGCGCGGGCGGCGGGGAGGCGCGCTCGGGGGCGGCGCGGCGCGTGCGCGACCTGCAGGAGGAGTGCGCCGCGCTGCGCACGCGCGCGCACGACCACCACGCGGCCGCGCTGCAGCTGCAGGCGCGGCTGGGGGAGGCGCAGGTGAGGGGGGCGCGGGCGGCGGGGAGGCGCGCTCGGGGGCGGCGCGGCGCGTGCGCGACCTGCAGGAGGAGTGCGCCGCGCTGCGCACGCGCGCGCACGACCACCACGCGGCCGCGCTGCAGCTGCAGGCGCGGCTGGGGGAGGCGCAGGTGAGGGGGGCGCGGGCGGCGGGGAGGCGCGCTCGGGGGCGGCGCGGCGCGTGCGCGACCTGCAGGAGGAGTGCGCCGCGCTGCGCACGCGCGCGCACGACCACCACGCGGCCGCGCTGCAGCTGCAGGCGCGGCTGGGGGAGGCGCAGGTGAGGGGGGCGCGGGCGGCGGGGAGGCGCGCTCGGGGGCGGCGCGGCGCGTGCGCGACCTGCAGGAGGAGTGCGCCGCGCTGCGCACGCGCGCGCACGACCACCACGCGGCCGCGCTGCAGCTGCAGGCGCGGCTGGGGGAGGCGCAGGTGAGGGGGGCGCGGGCGGCGGGGGAGACTCCATAAATCACCTAGTTTTCTTTAGGGTTCCGTACCCACTGGATAAAAATGGAACTCTATTACTGAGACTTCGCTGTCCGTCCGTCCATCTGTCACCAACCTGTATGCATAGCTAGACAGTTGAAATTTTCACAGATTTTCACAGTTGCCGTTATAATAACAAATACTAGAAAACAGAAGAAAATAAATATTTAAGGGGGTTCCCATACAATAAATGCCGTTTTTATAGATTATGGTACGGAATCCTTCTTGCGCGAGTCCAACTCGCACTTGGCCGGTTTTTACATTTTAGGTGATATTTCGTAAGTGACTAAAGAACCATGAAACCAAACACTAACATTGAAATTGCATGTCACGCGCCTTAATAAATTAATTATTTTAAATACCTCCCCCCGAGTGTTGTTTCGTTACTTTTTTCCGTATCCAGGAAGGATGCCTACAGGAAAAAGTTACCTTTCAAATTGATTTATTGACGCCCCCCTAACTAGTGCCGCCAAGTAAAAGGCAAAACTTTACGATACTATGCTGTGCGCATCGACGCACCGCGTGGCTAACACCACCTCTAATCTGGATCTAATTTAATTTCAAGGTAACTTTATAACAAATATGTATGCTATTTCCGTAAATATCATCGAATTTTGTCCCAAAATACATGTGGTCACTTAATATCCGTAGGAAGAGGTGGCGAGCGCGCGCGAGGCGGCGGACGCGGCGACGGCGTGGTGGCGCACGCGGGAGACCAAGGCCGACGCCACGCTGAGGCAACAAGCCAAACTGATTGACTTCCTACAGGTAACCTCCGCTAACTTAAGGGCGTTTATATTTGCTGAGCTGGCAACGTTGCATTTTTGTTACTTTTCTCGATTATTCCATAAAAATTGAATGAAAAATAAAAATGAGGTCTATAAGAATTGTTCTAATATATAAGTTAGTATGTCTACTGCAATAATTATTCGTGATAGACTTTTATTTTTCTTTAAAAAAAAGTAACAATTATGCAACGTTGCCTGCTCAGCAGGTATAAACCCTCTTAATCCTTTTCCAGGCCCCGGCTATTTAGATATGCTGCAACAAAATTAATCATTGTGTTATATTGTTTACCTATGCAGGATTAATTTAAAAGCAAAGCATATTTTAAACAAATTCGATTGATTTTCTACCGTATTATAAAGTAGGTAAGGTCGAATCTTTGTGTAGATTTTTGTGGTCGCTATATGCACTATGCCTGGAAAAGATTAAACTCATTGTTGCGTTAAATGTTGTGATGGAAATCTGTAATAGTACATTGTTGTAGAGGCTAGAAAGTAAGCAATAGGTGGACGAGTTAGTTTGAGGAGCTCGAAAGTACGAGTCCATCTATTGCACTTTTGGCTGAGACTAAACATTGTGCTTTTCACGACTAATGCGAAGAAATAACAATTAAACAAACGAAACACTGCGTTTGCTCCCGCCGATTTTACTTTTTCTTTTGTGACATAATTTTTTTTTAAAACGAGCTAGGCCATTTTTAGTGGCCAGTACCCAAAACCACATAATAAAAAAGAAAAAGCTCATCCTCGTCATATCCGACCTGCGGCGTTTTTTCATACTTAAAAAAATAGCATTTTGTGCATATTATGCGTTTAGGAAAAAAAAAACACCTCTAAAGTCAAGAATGGCGCATTCTCATTGGTCAATTTAATTTCACATGCAGCAGACGATTACTTTTGATTGGTCCAATTGTCGTTTCAGCACGCCGGGAATGAAATTCAGAAATTGTCTTTCAAAAAGCCGTATCATATTATGAAATACATCACATCATATTTTGATACGTCATTTTTTCGTAATGTGTTACATTGTTGTCGTGTTTTGCGCGCCATAAATGAGTCGGCTGTTAAATGTACAGTCGAGGAAACTGTATCACGTACCAGGGTGGAACCTTTTCGTATCCAATTTCGCTATGATTTGTTTGGCAGATGTATGGGATGTCAACATGACATTAGTAGCACAAAGGTTCCACCCTGGTACGTGATTCAGTTTCCTTGACTGTACATATATAGGCAGTTTTGGGTACTGGATTTAGGTTATCTATGGCCACATTTTCGAGCAGTGTCATGAAAAAGTATGTACCATCAAGGACATAAAAGCACACATGGAACGTTGTAATAGTGCTTTTAGTGTTTGTTTACAAACACGTTGCTAGAGACCGGGTTGGTAGTGTTAATATGACAGTGTTCCAATTTATGTTTGTGACCATACAGCTTCAACATTTACCCTGTAAGGGAACACCAATATCTGTATGTATACTCGCGTGCTTTTTTTGCATTTACTTTTATTTATTGACAAGTGATTTCAATCATTGTCCTTATTGACTTAAGGAATAAATTTGATTGAAATAAATAAATAAATTCGGAACCGTAGTTGCACAAAGCATGTGAGTGGATAATAGTAATAGTAACCACATAGTAATATTAAGACTTTATTTGCAATATATGTCTTTTCATTGTATATCAATAAAAAAATCGTTAATTACAGGCAAAAGTAGAAGAAGCGGGCCGTAAGAAGTGCTCACTGAGCAACAAACTGTTTGGACGCTCCGGGCGCCGGCCCGCTGCCTCGCCGCCCCTGCGCCGTGCTAACAGGTATTAAGAAAAACCTGACTGACTCGCATTACAAGAGAATAATAATAAATAAATTAAATATTTTTTTGTGCCAAACTCGCTTTTGGCCTAAAAATCCTGAAATGTCCCAGTAGAAGAATACGCACCGTATCCTGATAAAGGTGACAGCAGAGGTAACGTCGCGGCATCACCTTGCCTCAAAGCGAAACTTTGTGTACGTTAGTCTTCAGTTATGTTAATACGGTGCATTTTGACATGAAACGGCAGTACTCTCAGATTTACTACTCACAGATACATTTACACAGTTCGACTTTGAAATTTTAGGCGGTGATTAAAGATAATACTTAAATGTCTATGCAATTAACATGTATGTGCATAAATTAGTTCTTCATTAGTCGACCACACTGGTTTATTCTAAGTTAGCACAAATTTTGTGATTCCAGAGAACTACGTGAAGAAGTAGACCGACTGCGCGCTAAACTTGCCGCCTCCAACGCCGCCAATGGCGAAAAGTAAGAATAAAATGAATTTTAACTTAATAAAATATCATCCATAATTCTTATTAAATCTTCTTAATTTCATTAACCTTTTTTAATATTGCAGTTTTCCACCTACTACTCCTAGACGCGAGAAGCCAAAGCCCGCCGTAAACAGGTAAATTGCATAATACTTTTTTATGAGCTGTAAACACACAATTCTTCCATAGAGTTTGAATGGCAATAGCAACTTATGACGTCACTTGGTCGCCAACTCGATCAACTATTTGTTTTAAAGCAAAAAAAAACTAATTTTGCAGTTAATCTGGTTTTTACGGCTAAAATAAAGCGTTTTTTACTGGAGTCGTGTCTTCGAATTATTTTTTAATGGCGTCAACATCCCTACTACATAATAAGATAAATAAAAATTATTAATGTATGTCCGATTATCGCAGATCCAATTTGTTCAACCTATGTATGCCTGTAAGGAGTTTTATACATATAAACATAATTTTTCACTTCTCATGCTCTTAAAATGTTACTTTAGTCTCTGCATATCGGGACTAAAGCTCCTTTTTGATCTCTAGGGATTAAAGTAATTTTTTTTTAATTTACTTTGGAAACTCCTAAACTGCCAAACACGGTGTTTGAGAATGGAGGATTATCGCCATTTTCAGTGACTGGGTATAGACAATTTTAAAGCTTTTCACAGACCGAAGCGCGCTGCGGACGCTCCGTAGCGCTCCGTAGCGCCGTGCGTTTCGGTCTGTGGAAGCCTTTAGGGCGTGGAAATAACCTCAAAATGACAACTGTATAAAAAGTATTTAAAAAAATAATAATTTCGTGAAACACGATGAATAATTACGAATATTAATCTATTTAATTATATTAAAGATGAATTCATTTTATTCTGCATGTAAAGAAAGATTTTCTTTAGCTTAGGTGTTTTTTAATTTGTTTTTTTTAAAGCGCTGTCGGTAAAGCAGTTCCCTGCTCTGTCGATAAAATAGCAATCCGCACTGTCGGCAAAGCAGTGCTGGTGTGTACGGTAGATAGAGCAGTTACGTTTGAAAGTTAATATGGTGTGACTTCAAAATGATGCGATGTCAGTTGCATTTAATAGTAAATAGAATTGAAATGAAATTTCAAAAAAAAAAAAAAAAAATAGAAAGTATAATTAGATATAAATAAATAAATAAATAAATATCACGGGACAATTCACACCAATTGACCTAGTCCCAAAGTAAGCTTAGCAAAGCTTGTGTTATGGGTACTAGGCAACGGATAAACATACTTATATAGATAGATACATACTTAAATACATATTAAACACCCAAGACCCGAGAACAAACATTCGTATTTTTCATACAAATATCTGCCCCGACACGGGAATCGAACCCGGGACCTCAAGCTTCATAGTCAGGGTCTCTAACCACTAGGCCATCTGGTCGTCAAAAATAATAATATAATTTAACAATATGATATAATTTAACAAAGAATTGGCATACAGAAAATAAACTTAAAATGCTGTTTCTTTATTCACAGATAAGTGTTTCAGTTAACAATATATTTTGTGTGTGAACTTAGTTAGTTCAATTAGTTTAATTTATTTACCGATTCTAATGAATGGACAATTATCATTCTTATATGTATAGTCCAATAAAATTAGTTTTAACATAGTTTTTAAGTTTGAACCTGTTGGCTAATTATGCAAGCATTTATAGCGTCACTTTACAAAAAAATATAAAAGAAAAGACCGCGGAATTTTTTTTGCTATTTCAATTTTGAACAGATGTCCATTGCTCGTATTGAGCATAGGTTGTAAAAAAGTAATTTTGTACATCGTTTTTTTTCCTCGCATTCAAAGTGAAAAGTAGAGTGTTTAACGCGAGACTAAACTACCACAATGACAACTCGAATTATAGCTGTTCAAATAATAATGCAGGTTGATTTATAGTGAATAAACTATATTTTTGAATTATTACATTTTTTTACATGCCGTCTTGAAAGGCAGAGAAGAAGCCATTACTATGAGAAAAAACAGTGTTGCCAGTTTATAATTAGATTAAGTGGCTGCCACACAAAATTAAATTTTATGTTTAAATATTTATTAAACATAGTTGGGCCAGGGCCAAAGTGCAAAAAATGTATGCAAGATATAGTTTAGTATAATACACTTAACTTAATTTAAGAATCTATAAGATAAAGAAAAGCAGCTACACAATGCTGATTTTACCAAGTGAACAAGAACATATTATACATGCCTGTGTATAGCCCTACGACATAGTCTTGGGATCGGATTAACAGAAACCACTAGACACAGGTCACTAAATGCTACTCTAACCACTCGGTACACAATAAATTTAAAGACCTATAAGATAAAGAAACTCAACTATACAATGTTGAATTTAACCAATCAAAAATATATTAAAAAGTGTCTGTGTATAGCCCTACGACATAGTCTTGGGATCAAGTTATTATAAACCACTATACACAGGTTAACACCCTTATCATTCTCTAGGAATAGAGAGATTAGAATCAATTAACTATTGGTAAGGGACATAACTTTCTAAATGATCTTTCATATGTTTTATTATTCATTTTCACTACAGCTACCCTGACCTTACCATCTGGTCCAGGAATCGTCTTGACAATCCTTGCCATTGGCCATGATAATGGAGGCGTATGATCACTGCGAACAATGACTAGGTCTCCGACCTGTAAGTTAGGATGTACTTGTTTCCATTTTGGTCTACTTTGTAGTTGTGTAAGATAATCCCTCGACCAGACTTTCCAGAAGTCTTGTTTAATTTTACTTAACATATTCCAAAATTTAAGTCGATCAATAGCTTTATCTGACAAATCAATTTCAGGGTAGTTCATCATTGCTGTGCCAATGAGGAAGTGGCCAGGCGTAAGGTATTCATAACATGATGTATCGGAGCTTAAGGGTAGCAATGGCCTCGAATTTAAAATTGCTTCAATTTCAGTAATGACCGTATATAAGCCTTCAAAAGTTAATGCAATATTTCCGACTATTCTTTTAAAATGATGTTTAAAACTCTTTACGCCTGCCTCCCATAAGCCTCCGAACTCCGGAGCATAACTCGGGATGAATTTAAATTCAATATAATTGGACAGACAGTAATTTTGAACTTCATCCATGTGAGTTTCAGATTTAAAAAGTTCGTACAATCCTTTTAATATATTTGAGGCTCCTTTGAAAGTCTTAGCATTGTCACAGAAAATTTTAACAGGCATACCTCGCCTGGCTATAAATCTTTTGAGGCATGCTAAAAAAGCCTCAGTAGTCATATCACTAACAAGTTCCATATGGACAGCTTTGGTTGTGAAACAAACAAAAAGTGCTACATAACCTTTGGTTATTATTGGTTTTCTTAACCGCGACACCTTCACACTAAAGGGCCCGCAAAAATCGACGCCAACAACATGAAATGGTCTAACAGCATCAAGTCTTTCTTGTGGTAACGAGCCCATTAGCTGCTGAGCAGCCTTCGCCTTCATCTTAGCACAAGGAATGCATTGCTTTACCACCTTTTTAACTTGACATATGCCATTAATGAGCCAAAATCGCTGTGAAAGTGAGCCCAGAACTAACCTTGCTCCTGCATGCAAGAGTCTTTTGTGTTCATTTTGAATAATAATTGTTGTTAAATGACAAGATTTAGGTAATATAGCAGGATGTATTTTTTCATAAGAAATGTCTTTAGCATTTTGAAGCCGACCTCCTAGCCGCAGAACATTATCATTATCCATAAATGGAAATAAAGAAGCCAAACCTGACTTCACTGGAAGTCCTTTTTTAATTGCCTCTATTTCTGTGTGAAAATATTTCCTTTGGACACAAGCTACAATTCTTAGTAAAGCATTATGGAGCTCTTGTGGTGTAAGGGAACCTGTTTGTTTATCATTATTTTTTAAACAATTAGCGCGAAATCGCAACACATAAGAGATTACCCTTTGTAGCTTACCAAGATCAGAATATTTATTAATGAAATTTATTGAGTCAATGTCAATGCCATTTACCACTTCACTTACGCCACAAACATTTACATTTATGTTTTCATCATTAGGGGGAGGAATAGGCAATTTTATTTCAGGCACTGAGTGCTTATAGTGATTGCAAGATAATTCTTTAGGGCCATGCCACCAGAGTTTGTTTGATTGCAATTGCTTTGGATCACAGCCTCGAGAAAGCAAATCGGCTGGATTGCTAGATGTAGGCACATAGGACCACATATAGTCTTTAGTTAAATTTTGAATTTGCATGACTCTACTTGTCACATATGGATTTGATTTTATTTCTGCTGATTTAATCCACGCCAGAGTGATTTGCGAATCACTATATAAGTAAACTTTAAGTGAGAATCTATTTTCTAGAACAGCATGAACTTTATGTGCGACTTGAGCCAGCAACAAGGCACTATTCAATTCCAATCTTGGAATTGTTACACTTTTATTCAAAGGGGCTACCCGGGACTTTGAGCACAATAGATTTGTATAGATAGATCCATCTAAATTTAAAAGTCTTAGATAAAGGCAACATCCAAATGCCTTCATTGAGGCATCTGAGTAGCCAACCAATTCTGCTGAAATTTTCGTTTGCTTGTTCACACATCTTGGAACAGTAATGATCCCCATAGACATTAACTTCTCTAAAAATGAGTTCCAGTTTTGTAGCTGTTCCTGGGGTAGTATAGCATCCCAGTTCAAATTCATAGACCACAGCTTTTGCATTTGTAGCTTAGCTACAACTATAATTGGACTAATTAACCCTAACGGATCAAACATCCTTCCAATAAAACTTAAAACTTTACGTTTTGTTTGAATTTCTGTACTATTGGTACTTGGACAAGTAAATGTGAGTTGATCGTTCAAAACATCACACTTCAAGCCTAATGTTTTTACAACATTGTCTTTGTTAATATCCAGCTTTTCAAAATACTTTTTGTTTTTGGGAAGATCATCAATAGATTTAGGTATGTTAGAACACCACTTATGGAGAGTAAAACTCCCTTTTTGTAACAACAAGATTAGCTGATTTTTAAGTTCAATAAGTTGATCTATATTGTCTGAGCCTGCTATTACATCATCGACAAAGGTACTCTTAAACATGGCTTCAGCAGCAAGAGGGTATTCATTTTGATACCTATGGGCTAGCTCGATAAGGCAGCGTGTGGCCAAAAAGGTGGAAGCTTTCAATCCATAAGTAACTGTTTGCAATTGTAAACAGCTGATGGGCAAGCTAGGGTCCTCACGCCAGAGTATGTTTTGTAAAGTGGTTTGAGGGGGTTTTATTTGTATACCCCTAAACATTTTAGTGATATCACAGCTAAGTGTGTGAATGAAAGTTCTCCACAAAAGAAGAATGTCAAACAGTTCGCTTTGAACCACTGGACCGTTTATCATAACATCATTTAATGATAGTCCTGACCTTGATTTCATACTTCCATCAAAAACAACACGCAATTTTGTTGTTAAGCTTTCATTGTTTAAGACAGCATGGTGTGCGAGGAAGTAAACATATCCACACTGAATATCATATGAGCTGATGTCTACTTTTTTAGCATGCCCCAGCTGGATATATTCGTCAATAAATTGTTTATATTGTTCAAGATACAATTTGTTTTTCTTAAATTTTTTCTCTAATGTTAGAAATCTCTGTAACGCTACAGAGAATGAATCGCCAAGTTGCAATTCATTTTGCTCAGCCTTTAGCGGCATACTGACAAAAAATTTATTGTCTATGAGTTGTGCACTCTCCTGAAAACACTGCTCAGCCATTTCAAATTCTTTTAAATATTTATTCTTTGGTTCCGGAATACTCTCAGATAACCAAAATTTTTCCATCACATCTTCCAACTTGTTATTGTCGCAAATGGCAAAATTATTTACTAAAGTTTCCTCATTACACTTTGGTGCAGCCATAATTCCCCCAATTGTATACCCAAATAAAGTGTTTTGCAAAACAGGGCCATCCTGAATTTTTATCTGTCCATCCAACAAAATGTTAAAATAAATATCTGCTCCTAAAAGTAAGGATATTTCAGAAGGAATATTGAAGTCATCATCAGATAGCCTAATATTTTTAGGTATGTTTATTTTTGAAATATCAAATGGCTGTTGAGGCAAATTGGATGTAATAATGTCAACCACATGGCATTTAATGTTTAGCTGAACATTGTTTACCGGAGAATGCACAGCAATGTCAGCATATTTATTTATTTTATTATTTTTATTGCCAATACCTACTATGTTACATGGTTGGCTTATGGGATTTAATCCCAACCTTTTTACAAGTGATGTAGTAGCAAATGAAGCTTGGCTCCCACAGTCAAGCAATGCCTTCACATAAAATGTTTGACAGTGACAATCTGTCAGTTTCACCTTAACAGTTGGTAATAATACATTTTTAGTGGGAACATGGGAATGGTTGTTAACAACATTGGCCTCCTCAATGCTTCTATGCAAAAGGGTATTGTGCTTTGCTTTGCAAATTTGACATATAAATTTGAATTTACATTTGCCTTCATGGCCTTTTAAGCATGTGTGACATAACTTTTTACTTTCAATAAACTTAATACGATCCTCAATAGCAGACGTTTTAAAAACAGGACAGCTATAAATGGCATGGTTAACACCTTGACAATATAGGCAAACATATTCCTTTTTTGTGACAATATTTGTCACTTTATTTGAAAAATATTTTTTGGGTTCACCACTAGTGCTATTTGTAACACTAGCAGTATTAGTACAATCTTCAAGGGCTATAGCGCGCCTTTCCAAAAAATTAATAAGTTCTGTCATCGTTGGCAAAACATCCATGTTCCTTTCAAGTTGAAAGGCACGGTTTGTATACTGATCTAACTTTCTAGTCAATATTGAAATGAGAATCATGTCCCATTGATCAACAGGCTGCTTTAAATTTTTTAATGCATATAATTGCTGTTGAACTTCTGAAATAAATGCTCTTATGGAGCTTGCAGTACCTTTCTGCATTTGAGGCAAGTCTAAAATAATATTTATGTGATTTGATATTACCCGAGATTTGTTATCAAACCGTTTCCTAAGGAGCGCCAAAGCTTCAGGATATGACTCATTCACCATAGGCAGGTTTATTATTACTGACAATGCATCGCCTACTAGATATTTACGTAGGTAAAACAGTTTTTGTATATCTGACAAGCTCTTATTTTTATCGATGACTGCCATAAACAGGTCCATGAAGGGTCGGTATTTGGTGAAATCTTTACCATCATAGGATGCTATGTCAATATTAGGCAGCTTTATGCTGCAATTATTGTCACTGGAAGAACTTTGTTCAACCTTTTGACGACCCGCCATGGCCTGCTTTAACATGGCAGCAGCATGAAAGTATTTTTTCTCTACCTCTGAAATGTCTTCACTGTCATTATCATCAAGGCACAAAATGTCTAAATTAATGTCTTCATAATATTTAAGATTACTTACAAGTTCTTGTAACCTTGCCTCTAACATTTCGTAGCTGGCTTCAGCAAGAGACGCTGTATCGTTAACGAAAGTCTCGTTACGCGTAAACTTCGCCTTTATTTGTCCGCGCTTTGCTCTTAAACGCTTAAGCTCTTCCATTTTTACGATAAACTTCACTATTTTCACTAAAAAACCCGCGAAAACATAACGAAAACACTTCACTTTCAATAATAATTGAATTGCTTGATCGGATCGCAGACGATCTGAGTTGTCACTGTCAAATGTCAATGTGACACGGAACCGAAGTGACGTTACGTCAACGTCAGCCTACAGTTGAAATTACCGCGAAAACCTTTTGCCGTCTTGGCTTATAGTTTATAGTCGTAGGTATGTACCTATATATAGACAGGTACTGACTGAACACTTGAGAAATGTTGATATATGGGTTCAAATGTATGGAATTTGACCGTTTCTTATCAGGAACACTCTGGAACCACACTCTGGAGCACTTCATGCATAGGATGACTGCTCAAAAGCGAAAATATGACAAATTTACAGTCGAAATACCGCTATGGCCGGCACGTTGAAACATGCTCGCGCACTTTTATTCGTATTGACGAAAACGCGATCACAAGGAATTTGACCGTTTCTTATCAGGAACACTCTGGAGCACTTCATGCATAGGATGACTGCTCAGAAAGCGAAGATAAGATAAATTTGCTGTAGAAATACCGCTATGGCCGGCACGTTGAAACACTTGAAACACGCTCGCGCACTATTATTCGTATTGACGAAAACGCGATCGCAACTAAGTATTGTTGAAGCTCGAAGGACCACAAACCTGCATGTTCAAATAATAATGCAGGTTGATTTATAGTGAATAAACTATATTTTTGAATTATTACATTTTTTTACATGCCGTCTTGAAAGGCAGAGAAGAAGCCATTACTATGAGAAAAAACAGTGTTGCCAGTTTATAATTAGATTAAGTGGCTGCCACACAAAATTAAATTTTATGTTTAAATATTTATTAAACAATAGCCACCCTCGCTCTCGCTCGGGTGGCTAAATATATCTTGTCATTATGGCTTGTTTTAGTCCCTTGTTGAACAATCTACTATTTGTTTCAGTGTCAAGAGTATCGATACGCCAGATGGTGCACAGGATTCGTATTTGCAAATCGTATGGTAAGGACATGGAAATTGTTAACTTATTAATACAAGTAATGTTATTTGTAAACTGTCGCACAGTTACCAAATTAACACCTAAACAGAACTAAAGCAGCCTAAATGTAACTATATTTTTTAGTTCAGTGAACCTTACGATCATTGAGCGTTAGTTACTAAAACAAATATGTACATATTTTAAAAATGTAGCAACACTAGGCCCTAGAAAACATCTTGTTTTATTAACATTCAAAAAGTCATGACCTGCCGTGCTGTATTTACGCCGTACTAAGGATTTAATTTATTTTTTAGAGACAACATTGTATTTTTTTTCTATCGAGCAAACTAAAAGTGTTTCGAAAAACACTGGTCACTAGAGTGAATCCTCAAATATCTTGCACTTAAATTCAGAACTAAAGCTTTGCCAGTAATGATACAGCAAGGGATTAAATGAATGCAATAAATGCGCCAAGCTCGGTAGGGCCTTAAAAATATAGTACATTGTTGTAGAGGCTAGAAAGTAAGCAATAGATGGACGGACGAGTTAGTTTGAGCATATTATGCGTTTAAGGAAAAAAAAACACCTCATTTAAGTCATGAATGACGCATTCTCATTGGTCAATTTAATTTCACATGCAGCAGACGATTACCTTTGATTGGTCCAATTGTCGTTTCAGCACGCCTTGAATCAAATTCAGAAATTATCTTTCAAAAAGTCGTATCGTATTATTAAATACATATATTGATACGTCCTGTTTTCGTAATGTGTTACATTGTTGTCGTGTATTGCGCACCTTA
Source organism: Archips xylosteana (assembly GCA_947563465.1). Classification (NCBI taxonomy): domain Eukaryota; kingdom Metazoa; phylum Arthropoda; class Insecta; order Lepidoptera; family Tortricidae; genus Archips; species Archips xylosteana. The sequence continues at coordinate 8,495,640 of OX387363.1, forward strand.
AATGAGTCAGCTGTTAAATGTATAGGCAGTTTTGGGTACTGGATTTAGGTTATCTATTGCCACATAATCGAGCAG